>CM051368.1:5708508-7131806 GCA_028015245.1 Cardamine occulta
TAGGGTCTGGAAAATTCGCAACAGTGAATTTCCTTAACTACAAAATGGTGGACTCGAGGCCCATCATGGAACAAATAAATGAGCTGCAACTAATATTCCAAGGGATAGCAGATGAAAGAATGAAGATCTGTGAGATGTTCACAGTTAATTCCATCGTTGGGACTTCAAAAGCTACCTTGCATTCAAGCAAAAACCTTTGAGTTTGCAAAACTTGGTTTCCAGGCTGCAAAATGAGTCTAATAACCGTGATAAATCTGGGTTAGAGTTTACTCATGATGCAAATATGGCGGAATACAAAAAAAAAGGCAAAGGTAAAGTAATTCCTAAAAACACCATTCTTCAATTCCTGAGGAATCTGATCTCCGAAACTCTGATTAACAAGCATGGATTCACCATCAACTTTGAAGCTTATCAGCTGATCCTTAGGAAGAATGGTGTTTTTATTGGAAAAGGTTTTGTTAAGAAAGGATTGATCAAAATGTGTGTAATGACAATCCTCAAGAAAAACGATGAATCTGTTTCCAAAGTTTCAATAAATAAGAATCCAGTTGCTTTTTTAATTGAGTCTTCTAATATTTGGCATGAACGGTTAGGACATGTAAATTATAAGTCTATTCAAAGACTGATTAATTTGAATCTGATCCCAAAATGCAAAATTAGCAAAGATAAGCAAAGCTCACAAAAACACCATCTCCTCATGTTGAGCAAACAACCGAACCTCTAGGCTTAATCCACACAGATTTTTGCGATTTGAAATACGTACAAACTAGAGGTGGTAAAAAGTATTTTGTCACTTTTATACACGATTGTATAAGATACTGCTATGTGTACTTGCTACGTAGTAAAGATGAAGTCTTGGAAAAATTCAAAGAATATAAAACTGAAGTTGAAAATCAACTGGGAAGGACTATCAAAATAGTTAGAAGTGATAGAGGAGGAGAGTATGATGGACCATTCAATGCGTTCTTTCGAGAGAAAGGCATTATACATCAAACAACCGCTCCCTATTCACCAGAATCTAACGGAGTTGCAAAAAGATAGAATCGAACTCTGAAAGAGATAATGAATATGATGTTGCAGGAATCTAGGCTACCCCCGAATCTATGGGGGGAAGCTCTACTCACCACTAACTATAACAAAATACCACACAAATTAACTGGCAAGACGCCATATGAGCTTTGGAAAGGTACTGTACCTTCGTACAAATACCTGAAAGTGTGGGGGTGCTTAGTAAAAGTCATAGTATCACTCCCCAAGAAGGTCACAGTCGGGCCTAAAACTGTGGATTGTATTTTTATTGGATATGCACACAACAGCAGTGCTTATCGGTGTTTGGTACACAAGTCAGATATACAAGATATCCATGTTAATACAATAATGGAATCAAGGAACGCGTCTATCTTTGAACAAATCCTTCTGTGTAAAGATAAACGAAGTCTAAAATGAACTCATGAAGAAAAAGACACAAGTATCTCGACAATTGAGGCAAGCAGTTCTGGTTTTTTAGTAACTGAAGCAGACAAAGAAGATGAACCTAGCTAGACGAAGCAAAAGAGCTCGTAAGGAGAAATCATTTGGTCCTGACTTCATGGTCTTTCTTTTAGAGAATGAACCAAGGACATACAACGAAGCTATGTCAACACCTGAGGCATCCTATTGGAAGGAAGCAGTTAATAGTGAAATCGACTCCATTATGCAGAATCATACATGGGAAATTACTGATTTACCTCAAGGGTTTAAAGCACTAGGGTTTAAATGGATCTTCAAATTACAACTGAAGACTGATGGTGCAATTGATAAGTACAAGGCAAGACTTGTGGTGTAAGGATTCAGACAAAAAGAAGGTTTAGACTTATTTGACACCTATTCTCCAGTCACGAGAATAACTTCAATCAGAATGCTGATAGGAATTACAGCCTTAAGAGACCTGGAAATCCATCAAATGGATGTAAAAATTGCCTTTCTAAATGGTGATCTAGAAGAGGAGATATATATGAAACAACCTGAAGGTTTCATAGTCCCAAGCCCAGAGGACAAATTCTGTAGACTTGTGATGTCGTTGTATGGACTGAAACAAGCCCCGAAACAATGGCATGAAAAATTTGACAAGGTGATGATGTTGATGACATGCTCATCATGGGCAGTGATAAGGATATAATCCAACAAACAAAGAACATGCTTAGTAGACAGTTTGACATGAAAGACTTGGGTCTTATGGACGTCATTCTGGGGATCAAGATCATAAGAACTTTTGACGGAATCACTCTATATCAAGAACATTATGCTGAAAAGATTCTTGAGAGAATCAAGAACTACTCAAATGGGACAGCAAAAACTCCGGTAGACCCGCAACTTCATTTGACTAAAAACTCAGGTGAAGCCGTGTTGCAAGTGGAGTATGCACGAGTGATCGATAGTCTTATGTACTTAACCAACTGTACTAAACCCGATTTAGCACATGTCATAAATGTACTGAGTCGCTACATGAGTAATCCATGTCACACATACACACTGGAAAACCATAACAAGGGTGTTAAACTACGTACGATACACTAAGAGTTATGGGCTACACAATGGTAAAGAACCGGCAGTTTTGGAAGGATGTAGTGATGCTAACTGGATATCTGATTCAAAGAACTCCAATTTCACAAGTGGATATGTCTTTACTCTTGGAGGTGCAGCGGTATCATGGAAATCCTCGAAACAAACTCTATTTGCCAGATCAACCATGGAATCTGAGTTCATTGCTTTGGAAAAAGCTGCAGAGGAAGCAGATTGGCTTCGTAGTTTCTTGGAAGATATCCCGATGAGGGAGAAACCAGTCCCGACACTACATATACACTGTGATAGCCAATCGGCTATATCCCGTGCACTGAATAAACTTTATAATAGAAAATCTCGTCATATCAGAAGCGACATAAAACTATTAGACATTTGATCTCAACAGGTGTGATCACTGTGGATTATATCAAGTCGGCCGACAACCTAGCGGATCCATTTACGAAAAGATTAGCACGAGATAAAGTTTTGAAATCATCAAAGTGAATATGTTTGAAGCCAATGACTTGAAGAGGATGTTTGATGGATACCCCACCTATGAGACTTGAGATCCCAGGATGTTGGTTCAAAGGGACAACTAAATCAAGCAAACTTAGATAAAAGCACTGAAAGACGTTACGTCACTACCCAGTTCTCAGATGACCAACAGGGTTTCCTGTAAGTTTTAAAAGTTTAAGCATTGCTTTTAATGAATCATATATGCAGAGTATTACAGGATACTTTATTATATGACATGAGCGAGTGGAAGTCACCTAGTAAGTGTGAAATGAGGTTGTTTCTAGGAGGATGAAGATCAGGCTATATTCTCCAAGTTCACTCATGATCTACCAAGCAAGTTCAAGGCCACAACAAACACAATAGAAAACTTAGTTCCAAGAGAAAATGAAACTGGGTTGTACCAAATGAAGAGGATGAAGCTGTAGAAGAAATTGAATTCAGGACAAAGTTAAGAAAAGCTGAAACTCCATTGTACTCTACTTGTGTTAAATACACAAAGGTTGCAGCAATCATGGGACTATACAGAATCAAAGTTAAGAGTGGTTTGTTTGAGAAATACTTTGATCAGCTGTTGGTTTTAATTCAAGATATGCTACCTGAAGACAATGTTCTTCCAAGGAGTACAGACGCAATCAAAAAGTTTCTGAAGGTCTTTGGTTTTGACTACGACAATATTCATGCTTGTAAGAATAATTGCATACTATATAGAAAGGAGTTCGAAAAGCTAGAAAGTTGTCCAAGATGCAAAGTTTCAAGATGGGAGAAGGATAAGCACAGTAATGAGATGAAGATAGGGATTCCAATAAAGATCCTTAGATATTTTCTAATCAAGGACAGATTTAGGAGGATGTTTAGATCAAAAAGGATGGCTGAGCATTTGCGTTGGCATTCTACAAATGCCACTGAAGATGGTACAATGCGACACCCTGATGATTCTATATATTAGGCACAAGTGAATGACAGATGGCCAGACATTGCTGCCAAACCAAGGAATCTTAGACTTGGACTTTCTACAGATGGGATAGAAAATAATGTCTCAGATGCTATATTGTTTATCTTGATGCAAAGTACCAAGTCGAAAGATGGTCTGAAATCAAGAAAAGACTTATAAGATATTGGAATCAGAAAGCACTTGCACACAGAGGTTAGGGGAAAGAAAACATACTTACCTCCAGCAGCATATTGGTTATCCAAGAAAAAGAAGACCATTTTTTGCCAAATGTTATCTAAGTTTAGAGGTCCTGATGGTTATTGTGGTAATATTACTAATAGTGTTTTAGTTAACCCTCCTAATGTAAGTAGTTTGAAGTCGCATGATCATCATGTGCTACTACAAAACTTGTTACCAGTTGCGTTAAGAGGGTTTTTACGTAGATGACCTAGGATTGCCATTACCAGATCATGCAATTACTTTAACAGATTGTGCCAGCATATAATTGTCCTAGAGAAACTTATATCAATAGAGACTGAGTTTGTGGAAACAATGTGTCAACTGGAGCGGTTCTTCCCTCCATCCCTGTTTGATATCATGTTCCACCTTCTAATACATCTATCAAAAGAGGCACGTTTAGGAGGACCAGTACACTTCCGCTGGATGTATCCCTTCGAAAGATTTGATGTACTCAATTGCTTCACTATATATATTTCCTGCAATAATGTTAGTCTAATATTCATATATCTTGACTGAATTGTAGGTACATGAAAAAACTAAAGGCTTATGTTAAGAGTCATGCAAAGCCAGAAGCATGTATGGCTGAGGGGTATTTATCTGAAGAATGCATTGCATTTTGTTTAGAGTTCCTTCAAGATTCAGTACCAGTTCAAGAAAAAGTTAATCGTAATGAAGATACTAAGGATGATAGGATGGTGCTTCAAGGTCGACATCTGCAGAAGGGTAAAGAGGTCACCCTTTCTGATAAAGATAGAGACAGTGCACATCGCTATGTGCTAATCAACATGGCTTGTATGGAACCATATATTGGGTAAGAGGTTACCCTTTCAGATTCAGCTATTTAAAATTATTATTTCATTTTCATAATTGTTGTTTATTGTAAAATCAGGATGCATTTGGAATAATTACAATCTAATGATGCTCGATGTGAGAAAAATGACACTTTGTTGTGGAAAAACCATACAGAGCAGTTTGCACAATAGGTAAAAAAAAAGGTTTTTATTTTACTGAATATACAGATTGATTACTTGATGTTCATGTTCAGATTTATTTTAGTTTATTGACAAATGTTTATCTTGATTGCTCATCTAAGTGAGAAAACTGATTGCTCTGAAATTGGTGTATTTCCTGCATCAGATTCATTCAGACACAACTGAAAGACATTCCAAGGAGATAAGGTGGTTGACATTTGGACCTAGAAATGTTGCTTTAGCACATAAAGGGTTCATCGTTAATGGGCAGCGATTTCATACAGATGCAGTTAAGCGGAAGACACAAAACAGTGGACTCACTTATGAAGCATTTAGCATGTGTAGATCAAGTGCACAAGATACAAGACAAGTAGCTAATATGCTTACATATTATGGAGTGCTAAAGGAGATTCTACTTATGGACTACCACATGTTCAAAGTACCACTGTTTAGATACAATTGGGCCAACTCAGGGAATTGTGTGAAGGAAGAAGATGGCTTCACTCTTGTGAACCTTCATATGAACCAAGCAGCATATTTGAAAGATCCATTCATTCTACCTTCTCAAGCGAAACAGGTATTCTACTTTAGGGAAGATGATTCTTCAAATTGGTATGTTGTTATGAGAGCACCACCTAGAGGCTATCATCAGTTGGAAACAAAGGAGGATATAGGTCCTGCACCTTTGCCTGTACAAGAAGTTGAAGATCTCGATGGTCAACAATCTGATGATGATAGTGTTTATGATAGGGATGATTGTGAAGGGTTATTAGTGGTTGATTGATAGAGTAAACATGGAAATGTTGATGATTTTTGGTTTTGATTGTTGATGATTTTTGGTTTTGTAAACATGGAAATGTTTAATGGTATTTATACTATGAAATAATTCTTTAAATTATTATTATTAAAAATCATATTACAAAAATAAATTACTATTTAATAAAAAAAAATTATTTAAATATATTTTCGGGTCAGTATAAAATAATTTAATAACACAAAATATTTGCTATCTTTGTAAAACAAACTGGTATAGGTACAACTCAATCATAACAATTATTACACGCTATTATAAACATTAATAATAGCATCGTCATAAACGCTATTGTAGTTTAATTAACTATAGCATTCGAAAATCCGTTATCTAAAGTGTCTGACCTACGATGACAGGTGCTGTAAGAGCGTTTAAGAAAACGCTGTGGTATATGAATCATAGCGTTTATTGGCTGCTATTAATACCCACAATTCTTGTAGTGCCTCTATAAATTCTCATGTTCTAAAAAGCGGTCTAGGTGATCGTCTAGGCTCCCTCCAGGCGCTCATATGACGCCTAGCCAACCGTCTAGACCGTCTAAAATTGCATTAACCCCATTTTAGGGTATTTTCTAATTCTTAACTACATAGATTTAAATTTATAAGGTTTAACTCCATATACATGGTTATAAATTTTGATATGTCGTTTCATATGCATTAAATACTTTTTTTTGACTAATTCTTGTTTACATTTTAATATTTATATTTTTCTAATATATGTTTTTGTATCATTTTTATCTATAATAATATATTTATAATATTTTATGTTATAAATTTCTAAACTGCTCGTTTAGCGCCTAACACTTTCTTGAAGGTTGCTGCTATATATATATATATATATATATATATATATTAAAAAGAAACACAGAAACTTTATTATTTTAAAACATATTGAAAATTTAAAATATATTTATCAAATATAATTTTTTATTAAAAATAAACTAATCCTAAAATTAAATAGCAAGAAATTGATCACGCATGGTACAACTTCTTACCTAGTATTAACACAATAAATAAACCAAAATCTGAATATATATATATATATATATATATCAATTTAAAAGTTTTAAAATATAGCTTTAACTACAACCGTTCCATATAAAATAATGGGCTAATTTGCAAAACAACCCAAATCTAGATATTGTTTGGGAAATAACTATGCAACATATTTTTTACGTAACTAATGTAATTTTGGGGAGGAAATATCTTCAAGGTTCTTATTGCATGTGCATGATTCTTTTTTCCCGTCAGGTACAGTGGATGATAGGGGATCAAATCTATGCGTGTTGTCAGAGATAGGAGACATGTGGAGGGAAAGAGGATGGGTAATTAAGATAAATAACATGCATCATGTTAAAATATCATGATATATCTATACTATTAATTGAGAATGGATGGCAACTTTTTTGCCAAGCCATTTAAGTCGTATTCCACTATACATAAAATAAGTTTACAGGTTTTTCTGTGGAAAAAGTGGAATGATAACTACAAATCCATTGCAATTATAATTGGTGAGTTCATCAGTTACTGCAAATATTTTTTCCTCTCATGATTTGCATATGAGACTATTTTCTCAAAGATTGGGTATGGAAAAAGATTGTTTATTCTGAGCCTAAGGTCTAGCTTGCATATGTGTTATCTTCAAACTTGGCATATTTGAAAGAGTCAAGTGGTGAAAACAAGTTTGTGCTTCTGTAATCTGAAAAAAATGAGAGAAAAATATCAATGATCGGGAGATCTGAAGGATTTTAGAGATCTAAAAGATTAACGATGTAAAATCAAATTGAAAATGCCGGATTTTTCTTTATGTGAGAAATTGGAGAAGGTGAGAAGGAAACTGGTTTGCCGGTTTCTGTCGAAAAAACTGTTAGTAAATGCACTGTTTATGTAGAAACCAAATTTGCAGGAAACTGAGTCTATGCGAAAAAGAGGAAGTAGAAGTAAAATCTCGAGACATTGACTTATCAGTTTCAACTTCAAAGGAATGTAAGAGAAGAAGAACTTAGATGCTTCTCCTTCGTATTCGTCTTCTTCAGAGCACGTTATGATTCAGAACCCCGACACATCGCATCTCATGAAATTGGAGATCGTACTTGGAGGGGAAAAGGATATTTTTCGACCCGTACAATTCACAAAGTGCCTTTTACGACCTGTATGATCAGATAGTGCGAATATATGCCCAAACCACTAAAATTTTCAAATTTCAGACTCAAACTAATAATATTGTGCTAATTCGTAGTCGTCGTTAACAGATGTTAGTCAACCGTTACAGATGCTGACTCCCTGACACGGATTTAGTGATGAGGCATTAAACAACGTCGTTTTGGTGTTCAGTATTCAAATTTAAAAAAAAAAAATTGGGTTACCCAACACTCAAACCCTCGAACTTGAACCCTTTACACTTAACTTTTACCGGTTCACTACAACCATCGTACATGAATAAATCATACTTTTCAATTTATAAACCATAACCAAAACAAAATTCATCATCATCACTGTTTTTATTACTTGTCACCTTTATTCCTCTCTCCTCAGCCTGCTTTGCCTTCCTCCTCCAATGGTGAGGCGGAATAATCAATGATTCTGTTACTTAGTGGTTTAATTAACCATGAATTCCCCAGAATGACCACAAGCCCCGAGAAACAGTCACTTCACCCTGATTCGGGATGCGTTTCTCTTCTGGGTCAGAGAAGTACTCAATCGTTTCCTTATCTCCGAGATTGGAAGCTTGATTACAAGACGGATCTTAAACCTAGGGTTAGTAGATCTCTCGATTTAATCTGGGGGATTTTTAAAATGCTAAGACTGGATTCATTTGAATTTTGGTGTTCATGTTTAGACTCAAGATGAAATCAGATTTGAATTTTTCCCAGTTCAAATCCCTAGCTTTAATTTATTAAATCGAAAACATAAAATGTTTTAGGTTTATAAGAATAAATGTTTTTGGTATACACGATAATGGTTGTGGATCAACTGGTAATTCACTTGTTAAAATTAAGGTTTAGGTTTTTTTTTTAAATTGATTTTCTTAAGGTTTACGTTTATAAATTAAAAAGAGTGAGTTATACATGTATTATGGTTGTAATCAACCGGTAAAAGTCAAGTTTGAAAGTCTTCACGTCTGTGGGTTCAAGTCTCCAGTACACCAATTTCTTTTTTTTATTTAATTTGAACACCAAACACCAAAACGACTTCATTTAATGTCATATTACCAAAGTGGTGTCAGCTGAGTCAGCATCCATAATGGTTGACTACACATACGTTAACGACGACTACGCATTAGGTACGATATTATTAATTTGGATCTGAAATTTGAAATTTTTAGTGGTTTAGACATATATTCGAAAATGGTATTTCGCGAATTGTACGGGTAGGAAAATACTATTTTCCCGTACTTGGAGTGCCTCTTGTGTCTGTCATTAACTCATTATTGGTATCATTTTATAAGTTCACAATAAAAAAAATAGTCTCAAATTAAAAATGAAACTTACAGTTACTCTAGGGTTTAAAGAAAAAAAGGAAACTTAAAAGAAAATGAAATAAAACTAGAGAAATTACATTTGTCGATAAATAAGCAAGTCGAAAAAGGAAAAAGAGAAACCAATTTCATCCAACTATATAAGGACTAATGTTTTGGCTGTATGTATGGAGATTCTCTATATGTCAATGGTGAGTCATTAGACGTGATTGTATACCACACATTAGATCCTTTTTCCAGCATAATTTAAAACCTTTGCTTTCTATTAAACTGCTTTTAGGCTTACAATTCTATGTATTTAAAGCATACAATTCTATGTATTTTAGAAGCTCGGAAAGTGCTGGAATTCAATTACTTGGTTGTTTGTAATAGATATATTAAATTTTGCTTCTTGATTTCATTACTCTGTAATCATACTGAAATTACAAAAACATATCCAATTTGTTTATGTGATAGTTCATAAAAATGATAAAACTTGATTAACTATTTTATCCACTTTAATATATTACATATAGCATCATCTCTATTTTCTTATCTCCATTTTGTTATAAATCAAAGTTATACGTTTAAAATTTAAGTTATAAACACAATTCATTTACATTATTTCAAATTAAATACATTGTTTTGTAACTAAAATACAATGACAAAGTCAAAATAAATTTTCCTAAGAAGGAAAAGTCAAAATAAATTTTCCTAGAAATAGAGTGTATTACCAAGGAAGAGATATATAAAATACCAAAACCATACAAAACAACGGATTAGTTGACTAAGGTTAATTATTTCCATATTAAAAAAAATTACCACCAGATGTTAGAATGGATTCAAAAAAAAATTATTTTGTTAACACTGCTAGCAGGTCCGGCCCTGAGCCCAAGCAGAACAAGCATGGGCTTGCGGCCCTCTTTTTTAATAAAAAAAATTTCGGTCCTTAAGTTTGCAAATTGTCCTTTATAGTCTAGTGGTAATTTTTGGAAAACTTACAACAAGAGGTTTAATTTTTTTTTTTCGTTTCTTACTTTTTTTTTTCGTTTCTTACTTTTTAAAAATAACTCAATTAATACCAAATTTATCAATATAATGAATGGAATAAAAATAATAAAGTTATCTTAATTTAAACCTAATAAGTCGTAGAACAAAACAAAACAAAAAACCCTACCAATACAATCGATCTCTTCTTCTCCAATTTGCTTTTGTACTGCAGAGTTGCAGTCATAATAACACTGGCCTTGCTTTTTATTCTTCCTCTTGGTATGATTTTCAATTTTTTTTAACCTAACTTCAGTAGTTATCTTTGATCGGGTTTGTTGGTTTTTTTCTCTTGATTATTAAGTTGAAATTCTGGGTTCATACAGTTATTTTATTGTATTGATTCTTGACTTTTATCTTATTAGGTTAGATTAGAATAAAGAAAACTTACTGACTTATTGTTATCTACGTTGAAATCCCAAAAGAATAATAAGTTTGTTTGTTTATTCGTTTATTTAGTGTGTGAGTTTGTGATTAAGTTTAAATTGATCACTACAGCAGCCTTTTTTTTTTTTAGTTTGCGGCCCTATAAAACTCAGGACCGGCTCTGCTGCTAGTTTAACACCAATGTTCAAACCTGTTTAAAAGTTATAACCTGCAGTGTCTAACACGAGAAGGGGAATGACAAACAACATCAAAATAATTTTTATGTTATACTAGATTAACATATGCACATGCTAATACCAACAAAATTTTACAACATAATTAACAAATAAAAAATTTGTTAAAACTTTGCCCCCAGACGTTAAAATGGGTTATCAATCTATATATTTTCCTATAAAACACGTAAAGAAAAAATATATATATTATACCCATTACAAATTAAACAAACAATTCAAATTAAATAAAAATCGTACAACACTGACAACACATACATAATATCTAATATTTCAAATTAAAATACATTAAACTCAATTGTTATACTAACAATCATATGCACTATACTCAAATACCACAAAAATAGTAATAATTTGATTGATTCATATACGTTAACAAATAACAATTTAAAAATATAGCATTTGGGCATAACACGAGTTATCAATCTAGTAGATAGATTAAAGGAATACACATCAAAATTAGCGTGACAAATAAAATAAATTTTTGAATAAAACCAAACAAATTTTTTAGAAAAGAAAGGTAAATTCGAGAATTATATAAAAATAATATGGCATATGCAAATAATGGTGTTTCACTTAAAAATTAACGTGTAAATATAAATAATAATGTGTGCTTTTAAACAATAGCACAAAGATAACAACAATTTTTTTGGTAAAAATAGCATGTAACAGAAATGAATCACATGTGATAAGGCGAGGGACTGCAATATTATTTCCATATCCCCTCATGTTCATTGAAGGCTATTTACTAAATTGATTATCAATCTGTGGTTATTTTTTGCTATTACCCTAAAATAATCTTACATCAAATTTTTAGATTAAGTGTATAATAAATAACAAACTAACATATATATATATATATATGATTTGATCAAATTTGACATTATTCTTCAATATACAGGAAAAATCATTGCCAGCTATACCAAGTATTTCTTAGCATGTGACCACACATCCAAACTATTTTAATGTGTTAAAAACTACACAAAATATTAAATTTACATTATGACATACGCGAACTAACATCGGTTATGTGTATAATACCATAACTATTCATTTTTACTGTTCTGATACACTGGTTCAATAAAGTTCGGGAAAGTTCGACAATCGGTGTGACAAAAATCGACCGTAGTCCAATTAAAACCCGATCCAACCCGACTTACTAACACTATATTAAATAAGTCATGTTAGGTCTTATATGGATTATAGTTAGTTTTTGTCAGGCTGATAATCGAAATATTCATGCATATCACTACATAAATTGAATGTTTCGTGTAGTTTTTTATACATTAAAATATTGTAGTTTGGATGTGTAGTCGGTAGGAAATACTTGGTGTAGCACTATAACTTGAGGAGGTTTAAAATATTGTAGTTAGGATGTGTAGTCGGTAGGAAATACTTGATGTAGCACTATAACTTAAGGAGGTTTAAATTAGAGGTACCAAAAATGTGATACAACTAAATTTCTTTATATATATACTTGTAAACTTTAATGGGTTTTCTAACTTTTAAATCATCATTAATTCGTTAAAAAAAAAAGTTTAAAAATAAAGAGAATTTTTAGATGTATGTAGAACACTTGTCCACGTGACTGTCCTCCAAACAAAGCTCTGAGAGAGAAGAAAGACAAGTTTGAATCTTGGCTAAAAGCAAACCTTTTGTTTCTCCATGATTACTATCATCCTCCTAGTCTCAACACATTTAGGTACACATAAAGCAATATATATCCAAGAAATCCTTTCTGTTGACATATGATGAAGGGTCACGGAGCAAGATGTTCTAGTCAAGCTGTTTCGTCCAATCAAAGTGTTCCCATTCGCGTGCATAGCTTGCAACCGCCTTCTTCTGGCTCTCTACCGACTCATGCCTCCTTCGTCTGTACATATCTTCTTCAGGAAGCTCAAGCATTCCTCTGATTACATTCAATCCAAGATTGCTATTGAACTGTTGCTCATCATCAATCACATGAGCAAACCCTTTGTCTAGACCAAACTCAACGTGGAAGTAAGGGAAATTCTTCGGTATAGAGTTCCTCAGACCCTTCACACTAGTGTCTATCAGCTTCTTTGCATTGTGCTGACTCCACTCGCTCTCTGCTTCATCGATCGCCTTCTTGAAGTACAGAGGACCCTCTTTTGCTATCTCCTGAGGAATTGGGATACACTCGATCAAACAGTGGCGACGTTGCTGAGACAAACCAATCACTGTTTCCAGAAACACAGCGTCTTTTCCTTCTTTTGCATACATCATTATAAGACACTTTTTGAAATTACGAATCTCGTCCCAAACATTGTCGTCCACGCTTCTGCTAGTTGCCTCGTGCTGCATTGGCAAGATGCAGCAATGGCCTGGGACAAGGGGTTGGTGTTGTGGTAACATCAAATAAGTGAAGTTTGCAATGGACACAACTAAATGTTTCGGCCGCTTCGGGTTCTCAAAACAGAAGAGACAACGTTCTTGCTGAGTCATGATACGTTTCACACGGTTATCTTTTTCAGGAATGTTACTGGACGATTCCCGCTTCCGAGACTTTTTGCTTGGAGCGTCTCCATAGTCATACTCATCATCAGCAGCTTGATTAGCTGTTTTGTACTGTTTGTTCTGCATTATGCTTTTGGCTAGATGCATATCCGTATTATCATCTGCATTCTTCCTTCTACCCGACATATCTTTGACAGGATATCTAATGAGTAAGAAAATGATGAATTATAAAATCAGAATGATTCAACGTAAAAAGAAAAGTCCTAAACAGATCAGAAATAAAAGCAAACTTACCTCACGGCAGTTCTGATGCTGTGGTCTTTGGATGAATCATCTCCGACAGCTTGCTTTGCTTTCAGCCTCTCCGCTTCATCCTGTGACATCAAGAGAAATATTTTAGACATAAGCAGGTAAAACAGTTGAACTAAATTTATAATTGGGCGATGAGTTCGAATATGATCAGGAAAAGGACTTAGGCACAAGGCGAGAGAATGATGTGGAGCAAAAAAAATATTGGCTCACCATAAGTTTCTGAGCTTCTTCATGTTTCCCTTTCATACGGAGCTGTAAGGCTTTAGCAGCAAGTTGATTCACACTTAAACTGGGAAAAGTCCCTTCACTAT
Source organism: Cardamine occulta (assembly GCA_028015245.1). Classification (NCBI taxonomy): domain Eukaryota; kingdom Viridiplantae; phylum Streptophyta; class Magnoliopsida; order Brassicales; family Brassicaceae; genus Cardamine; species Cardamine occulta. The sequence goes on from CM051368.1 coordinate 5,722,740, forward strand.
CCTTATTGGTCTCTGACGGTAATGTGTTCTGCTCCACATCACTTCTGTAATCCCCTCGTGTCTCTTCAGGAGACACTGATTCATTCTTCTGCTTAGAAAGCATTTCCTTCATGAAGTTTCCATCATTCGAAAACTTATTCAACTGAGCTGCAGCATCAGATATCAGCCTCAAGTCTTCATTTCTATGCATTTGGCCCTTTCTCTTTCCCCATGATAAGGAAGGGTCAGTTTTGGGAGCTCTCAATACACCATGTCGCAGCGAGTCACCCTTCAGATACTCCCGACTATTACCCTTTACATAAAACACATCACGAAGTCAGAATATCAGCAGTAATATTTCCCCATCTTAAACATCAAAAGTAACAACATGTTAAGTACCTTCTCAGAAATCCTTTCTGGTTTCTTTTCTGTATTGTTCTTTTCATTTTCCCCTCTTCTTCTATTATTTATGGCATTCAAATGAGCACGAGATGGAGCTGCTCTTTGAGATGCTACAGACTCAACAAGGTTACCAAGAGAACTCCATCGTTCTCCCACAACCTGCATAACCCTCAAATGATAAGGCAACACTCAAAAGCCAGACAGACAATACTAAACGATAAATAAATACGAAACTTACCTCCTCAAGCTTTTGCCCGTCCCTCACAGCCTGTTCCTTTGCACGCTTGAGTGCTTTCATTCTCCAACTTAAACCCCCATCTCCAACAACAGAAGTTGGTAAAAGCTGATCTTTACCATGTCTTTTCTCCGATTCTTCCTCTGGATAACCAGATCCATTGTCTTTCAAATAAGGATTAAGTTCCCTTGGGTTTACTTTAGTTACCTAGTCAATGTTTAAAAAGCATTAACTAAACCATCTAAAACGAACCAGTTAAATTGAAACTCCAAATCAAGATTACTTACCTCAGGTACACTTTCCTCGAATTTTTCCTCTACATCTGAAGAAGGGATTGGATCAGCCTTTCAAGTTGGCGGCAACATCCAATCAAGACCAATTTTCTTTCTAACAATATCTCCTTCGAGCAAGTTGTCGTCAACAGTCTCATCATCCTTAACAATCTTCTTCCCGTCTCTCTTACTTCCTTCTCCCTTATGCTCCTTTTTATCAAAATCTTTGTTCCTTCTTCTTCTATCTTTCCCACTTTTAGATTTCTCTTTTTCTCCCTCCGAACTATCGTCACGCACCTAATAGCAAAGAAAAATAACATCAAACTCAATCCTCACATAATACACACCCAAAAAAAAAAAAAAATTCATGATCATATAAAACTAGAAACTTTACTTCGTCACGAGGTATGATCTTTATCCCAGAAAACATATTTACAATCTGCGTAGACCGTCCCAGTGACTACTAGCAAACTTTGAACCTACAAAAATAAGGAAACATTAGATTATCTTATAGACATCAGAGATCAACAAATTCAATAGAAAACTTGAATTCTACAATCCTCTAAACCAAAGCTAACTTATACTCGACAAACACACTCCTTAAAGTTTCGGTTTTAGCAATGCTCTGGTCAATAAAGATTGAAACTTGGAACGATGATAGATAATAATATTACTAGAAAGACTGAAGCAACGAAATTGAAATCAATTTGGATCCTTTAGATTCTGGACCCAACTGATTGAGAAATCTAAAGCAAAACCAATGTCTTTGCGATTCAATTTATACTCTGAAGAATTGAAGAAACATACCGGAAAAAAAAGAAGAAGAAGATAGCCACCGATGATGGATCTCTGTCTTGACCTCTGTAACAGAAGTTTCTCTCGCCTCTATCAGCCGCCGCCGGCACTGTTCTTTTGTCTTAAACAATTTAGAGATTGGTTTCTAAAAGGGCCTGGCCCATTAACTTTACTTTATGGAGTTGTACTGGCCCAACAATCTTTATAGGCTTAAAGCCCAACTGTTCTTTCAGAGACTTTCAGAGACTTTAGAAAAAGAAAGAAGTTGGTTGTGGCTAAGTGTCGAAGAACGAGACAAAGAAGAAAACTCTAGTTGTGAAAGAGGGTCTTACCTATAAAATTCAGTACGATGTCGTTTTATGCTTATGTTGCTGTATTTAAGTCTCTCATTCCGCATTATTAGGGGTTATTTTAGAAGAAAATATAATTATTCTCTTTTATCCATGGTTTTGAAAATCAGATTGGACCGGTCGGTCAGATCGATTCAACCGAGATTCAGCCACCTAGCTGAGTCTGGTTTGATAAAAAATCTGGATTTGAATAAAAACTGGTAAAACCGATAAAACTGGTGACGCGATTCAATACTAAAACCTGGTTCACGATAATTAATTCATAAATTTAATTAATTAGATATTTTAAATTAAAATTTAAACCATAATTTAAAGTCATATTTTTTTACTTTTCAATTTTAATTCTATTTTAAAATTTAATATAAAATATTATATTTTATTTAAATTGATTATAAATTTTGATATCTACGATTTTTATTATTTTTTGTGAATTATTATTTTACTTTGACTTTTAGAGAAAAAATCATGTTTGATTTCTTGTTATTTATTTTTAGAAGTTTAAATGATCAGTTTATTGTTCTATTATTTTTTATTTTGTTGAAAATACAATAATAATTTTTTTTTAATTCTATTTCATGTTTTTTTAAGTTTAATGTTAGAATATATATATATAATTAAATATAAATATTCAAAACCCCAATTTGACTGGTTGAACCGGTCCGACCAGTCATACCATGATAATGACGAATCGATGTTTGGTCCAGTTTTTAAAATATCGTTTTTATCTTTATCTTATTCTCTCTATTTTCTCTTCTTAGTCTTATCTTTTTCTTCTTTCTATTTCTTTTTCAACCTCCATTTCGTCTATTTTTACCTCTTTTCTAATTTTTCTTTGATAGACCAAATCTGGTTCTATCAAATTGGTGCTTTACTGCTTTCATTGAGAGATGTCAAGTGCTTAAATTCTCTTAAATTCTATTTTATAATTTTATTTTCTTAAATTATAAAATTAAGGATATCATAAAGTTTCATTTATTATAAAACCTATTTCACCAAATCTTTCTAAAAAATGTATAGATGGGGTCAAATTGGATAAAAAAATATCATATATTTCTAAATTCTCCAATATTCCAATACATTTACCCAATCCTTATCCGGTGCGACCCAAAGTCAGAGGAGGACCGATATCAGAATAGAAACAGCGAACCGGGAATAAAAACCGGACAAAAATTAGCGAACCGGGATTTTGGAATTCGACAACCGGTTAATCATTTCTGAGAAATTGATAATACTCTTTCACAACGCACTTTCTTTTTCGTCTCTCCTCCTACCAAGAAATCATCGTTCTTCATCTATTAGGATCGATCCGTTTTGGGATTTGTTGCTAAAAATCGTCCAAGATTCATCTATTGGGCTAGAGATGGACGCTGATTCCAAGAGATTCCTATCTACACTTCGATCCCGATCTGGTGAGAATTACAGTGGCTTAATTTGCTATGTTAACTTGATTTTTGAGTTTTTGAGCTTTTAAGAAGGGAATTTCAATAAAAATACAGTTTTTTTTCCCTTTTCTATTCATGACTTTTATGAAATTTACCATGGTTTCTTGATTGTGTAAAGTTGAAGACTTTTTCAAATGTTTTTGTTAGATTCATATGTAAAGTTTATTGCTTTTGGCTAGTTAATTTTGGGTCTGGTTTGAGTTATGGAAGAGAAGTTTGTAAACTTGTTGTGTTTATGTAGCTGTAATAAGGGTGTTTTGTTTCTGACTTAATGCAAGAAAATATTGTGATACTTGATTTTTTTTTAAGCTCTTTAGAAAACCCATTTCAATAAAAATACAATTTTTATTTTCTTTCATGACTTTGATGAAATTATCATGGTTTCTTGATTGTGTAAAGGTGAAGACTTTTTCAAAGAATTTTGTTGGATTCATATGTAAAGTTTCTGTCTCTTTTTCTCTAGTTTATTCTGTCTCTAGTTAAAGCTCGTGAAGTTGTTGTGTTTATGAAGCTGTAATAAGATGTTTTGTTTCTGAATTAATGCAGGAAAATACAGTGAGATTTGATGTTTTGATATTGAGAATATGCAATATTTCTCTCAAGAAATATTGCCTTTAAGCTAGGTGAAAATTTGTATGCTTTTTAACAATCTTATTCTCGTAATTTATATGATCTCTCCCTCTAAATAATGCAGAAATTTTAATGGGCTTTGAAGAAATAGATGGAGATGATGATTTCCAGGAGGAGTTTGCTTGCCCGTTCTGTGCTGAATCATATGATATCATTGGTTTATGTTGGCATATAGATGATGAACATACTTTAGAGTCAAAGAACGCGGTATTTGGTCTCTCGACGTATTTTGCACTATCAAATCAACTTGGAGTTCAATAGTTTATTAGCAATTGTATACATTAGATGTTTAAGATTGAGGAAATTTGTTATTTTGTAGGTATGCCCGGTTTGCTCTCTAAAAGTGGGAGTTGATATCGAAGCACACATTACTCTTCATCATGGGAATTTATTTAAGATATCCTTTTCTTTTTCATTTTCTACACTTTGAGATTTTATTAGTTCTTACAATGGAATCACATTGCTCTGTTGAAATTCCTTAATGAGTTATACTTGCAGAGAAAGAGGAAGTCACGAAAAAGCGGTACAAATTCAACACTTTCATTTCTTCGAAAAGAGCTAAGAGAAGGAGATCTACAAAGGTTGTTAGGATTTACTTCTCGTAATGGTTCTGTTGCATCAAGTGGAACGCCCGATCCTCTTCTATCGTCATTTATCTCACCTACACGATCACAGTTATCTCCTGTGATACGCCAAACCAGAAAAGTATCCAAGGAGAAACAAATGGAGCGGTAAAGTTTCTATATTAGCTTCTTTATTAGGTTTTAGCTTTGAATAACATTTGGCCTTGGTTCAGCAAACGACTAGTGTGCATCTCACCCTTCTCATCAAAAGATCGAGAAGAGAGGAGGCAAAAATCAGAGTTTGTTCAGAGGCTCTTGTCATCAACCATTTTCGATGAGGTCTGATCAAAGCATATACAAAGATTGAGAATGCAGGAACTAATTCTACAGAATCAGACTTGAGAGAATCGGGTAAATATGAAGCTCTGTTACTTGTGTAGCAGAATCCACACATACACATTCTCATTGGAATCTTGATTCAACTGTGTAGGTTTCAAGAAAAACAGAAGAAGAGCGAGATGCAGCTATAGTATCTATATCTATATCTATCTATGTATTGTGTATGTGTATGTTTTAAGTATAAAACCAGAAGAAGATGATACTAAATACATTGCGTAGAATTGTGTGTTCCTAAAGTTTGCTTATTAAACAAATGAAAAACAAGATAGAGAGCATATAGGGGTTGTGAGAAACAAAACTATTGATTAAGGAAGAAGAATAAGTTCTCTCGTCAGTAGTGTTAAAAGTCACAAACCACCATAGACATCACTTGTTATGTGGCTAGAGTCCACTAAACTCGCAAAAGAGTTGGTCAAGCTCTTTTTATAAACACTTGTTAGGCGTTGAAAAGCAAGAAATTTGGAGAAAGAAATGGAAAAAAAAAAAAAGAAGCTCTGATGGATTTGAGAACCAATCTCTTACTTAGCATCCTTTGATAATATATTTATACTCCCTTTGTCTCATAATGTTATATGTTTTACATTTTTTTTCTTGTTATATTTTATTTGATGCTTTGCAAGTTTGTATGCAAATAATTAATTTTATTTAGTCTTTTGTCATTATTAATATTGTAGAGTTTACTTATCATTATCATTTGATAGGTTGTTGGGATTAAATATTAAGTTATGTTTTCAAAAAAGGAAAAACAAAATAAAAATTGATTTAAATTAGTTTCTTAAAATTTGCACTTATCTATACTATATAAAAGTTGAAGCTATAGTGTTTTTAAGCTGTCCACATAGGATTTAAAAAATGCAATACTATTGGTCCACGTCATTGTCTCTAAATTAAAAACTAACTTCTACTTAAATCATTCAAATTAAATTGTAGTATTTTCTTAAACCTATATTATATAAAAGAAAAGGAAAAAACAACAACATATAGAAATAAAAAATCTACACTATATAAGAGTTGAAGCTATAGTGTTTTAAAGGCGTCCACATAGGATTTTAAAAATCTAATATTATTGGTCCATGTCACGACTCTTTTGTTTTTTTCGAATGAGATTTAGTTGTTTTGTAAAGCATAATGGCTAATATGTATGAGAAATTTATCTCCAACAACTTGAATAGATAAGCCTACTCAAGTGATTAAAAAGAATATGAGAAAAACATGAGCTGTTAGAAAGAAAGAATAGGGATAAAAATGGTTCATACTGGATGAAAGAAAAATATGGTTGTGGTTAGATAGAGGAGAATAAGATAAGAGGTCAAAGATATGGTTAAAGCTCATATACTTTCTAACAATGAGATGTAGTATTGAAAATTTTAAATAGAACAAAAAAACTTATATAAAATTCATGGGTTTAGATAGTCAAAAACATTTTCTCAGTATAATCTCATTTTCAAAAAATTTATACTAATTAAGACAAAGTCAGAAGAAAGGAAGAACAATGGTGAATTCGCGGATACCAAATGAGAAAGTTGTGGAAGTAAGTCCCCAACCACCATAACAACCAATTTCATGGGATTCAGTCAAAACATTATAGATGAAAATGACCAATTAACTAAAAAATCTAAAGAGAGAGCTATTAAACAAAAAAAAAATCTTTGAAAGAAAGAAGAAAAACTAAAAGCTATATTAAAGTTTTTTTTAATTGTGTATTTAAATTGAACTATTTGCCTTAAAGGTAACTTCAAAATTCAAGGAATTTAAATTATTTTCAATTAGTAGATATATACAAATTTATATTTTGATAATTTTAATAAATATTAATGGTTACACAAATTTTTTATCAAAAATTTTTAGATATACCCGCACGTAGCGCAGATTCAGAACCTAGTGTACTATATAAAAGTTGAAGCTACTTGGTGCTAAGGTCGTCCACGTAGGATTTAAAACATCCAATCACGATTTGCCATCTCACTAATTAACATATTTTTTTAATTTCATGAAGTTTCTATATTAAAGTCCTTATAAAAGAAAAAAAAAAACTTATATGGAAATAAGAAAAACGTAAAATTTTGTTTTTGGAATACATAACAAGAATCGATCATTATTAGTCTCACTAAATTTGTAAATTTTCCATTTTATAAGTTTACTCACATCTATCTATCTATATCTGGTTTTAAACATCCAATCATAATTAACTATCTCATTAGTTAATATTTTTGAGTTTTATTACTTTTTAATATTAAAATACTTACAAAAAAACAATATTTGGAAGCAAGAAAATTATATGTGAAGAAGTAAATTATAAATTATTTTAATTGGAGAACAGAAAAAAGCTAACATATGTAAATAAGAGAAGTGTAAACTTTCCTTATTAAAATACATAAAAATAATAAATTATAGATTTTAACGCAATTATATAGTTTCCTATTAATAACAAAAAATGAAATTAACACAATATTTAATTAATTTAATTCTAAATTAATAGTCTCAACTATAGATAATCATTTTAAAATTAGAATAAAAGATATATTTTAAAAAGATAAAATAATTAACCACAAAATAAAATTTAGTTAATAACTAATTAGAAACATTTATTAATTCTAAATCAATAGCCTTAATTTAAAATAAATTTATTAAATTTAGAATGAAAGGTAGATTAAAAAACAAAATAACAACTTGTAAGACTAATAATATAAACTGAATCTATTTGAAGCTAAGACTATCCACTAATAATAATTACAGTCCAATATAAGCATTCAAACTGTACTCTCTATACAGTTCAATTTCAGCATCCAAGCTGAACTCTTTGTGCTAACTCTCAAAAGAGTAACAAAAAATAAAAGTTATTTGAGGTTATGGGTTTAAGAAATAAAAAAATTTCTCTTGACAACAAAAAAAATAAAATTAATTAATTATGAGATTAGAAATATTTCTTAATTTTAAAATAGTGGTCTCAGTTATAAATAATAGAAAATATTTTTAAAAGGTTGAAATAATAATGAATTGCTATGGTATATATGGAAAAAACAATTAATGGATTGCTACAAAACATTGTTAATCAAAAGAGCCAACAAACAAACAAAAAATATTTTAAATAATGAGTTTTCAGAAATAAGAAAATTATGTTGTAGTTTCCTGTTAGCAATGAAATCAAATTGACTTAATATTAGAATAAACAAACTTCTTGTTTTAAAGTATTTGGACAAAAAAATAGAGATGTACTCTCACATAAAGCTTAATCCAAAAAAATAGAGATGTACTCTCACATAAAGCTTAATCCAATATTTGGTAAGTTTCTATCCAAGATTAATCTTTTTTTTTATTTAAGTTTTTTGAATTAAAATGAAGAACCCTTATACCCCTTTTGGTTTTACTTTTATTTTATAAGATTAACAAAATATAAGCCTTCTCAGTTTCTTACATTGTGTTTTATCTACAAATTTCTAAATTTTGGGAGTCGTCACTTTAAACCTAAAAATCCCATAAATGTTTAAAGTGACGACAAACAAAAATTCATCTTTTTTTTTCTTTGGATCAATTTTTTCATGTTTATCTTCAGTTTGTTACGTGTATTTAATTATATTATTGTCAATATTTTTGGCAAATTATAGTTAATAATTCATTATAAAGATCACGCAATGGAGAATTGTGACTGATAGATGTGGTAATGGGGATAGAGCATGAAGAAAAATACAATGAGTGCTTGCAAAAAGACAAAAGAACGAGGGAATTTATGAGGACATAAATTCACATACATATTAAAAAGAAGGTGAGAAAACATGAGTTGTTAGAAAAAAACTCTAGGGATAGAAATGGTTAAAAGTTGATAAAAAAAATTATGGTTGTGGTTAAAAATATGGTTAAAGGTCATACACTTTCTAGCAATAAGAGGTGGTACTAAAAATTTTTAAAATTTACCCAGATTGACTCAATTCTTGGCCAAAATAACTAGACTAACACCCCATTGAAAGAGATTACTAGACTAACCCCATTGTATTGTTAAAAGACCATTTACCTTAATTAGAAAATTAATTAACTTTAAACTGAAAAAAAAGTCCTTTAAACTGAAATTTTTTTTTCTCTTTTCCCCTTTTCACCATCGTAACTCAATTCCTTTAAACTGAAAAAAAAAATTCCCTTTTCCCCTTTTCACCATCGTAACTCAAATTTTCAAAAACATCAGAGTTTTTCCCCTTTTCAAATCGAAACCCTAGCCACCTCGATCTGTCACCGGATATGTCAATCTCGATGAATGACGGCGAGTCATCTATAAACGGCGCTGGAATTCCCTTTCTCACATATCTACCCTTTGTAACTCGTCTCCTTTAGCATTGTTTTCGCCAGACCTTAGCCACATTCGTTTAATTCCGCTACCCACTGCTGTTTAAATTCGTCACTGGTTCCATCCACTTCACAAACAACGGCGAGGTTGCTATTAACGGCGCTGAAATCCCTAGGTTTATCGATTGTTTCCCTTGGTTTCTCAATTTTTCTCAAAACTTGCCAATCTCTTGAAAAATTGTGGGTCAATTTCAATTAACCCCTTGTTTTTCTTTGCAGATATTGCTCGTCATCATCAAATTTTGCTTAATTCTGTTGATTTCCGGTAAGGATACTTCCAATTAGAATTAGATTTTTTTTAAAAATTAATTCCCGCACTTGAAAAAAAATATATTCGATGTAGCTACAGATTTTCATCACAAATTTCAGATTTTTTTGCTTCTTATTTGTTAAAAATTAGTGCAAACATTTCCGTGTTCATAATTATACATTCTTTAATTTTCCTTTTCACTATTGTTTTTTCTATGAATAGAAATGGCGTCTTCGAGTAATGTCATCAAGTATCCTCCTCGACTCTATGAAGAAGGGAAATCTCCTTTGCAACATAGGAGCATGAATCACAATTAGGCTTGGATGTGTGGGATAAGTTGAAGAAATCATCTCTTGGAGTGTTTATAAAGTTTGCGGAATTAGGATACACATGGTCTGCCCAAAAAGTTCATTTCTTCCTCACACATCAGCTCGCAGTCAACAATATTCATGAGATTTGGTTTTTGATAGATGGTAGACCACTCAGATTCTCTTTGAACAAATTTGCTCACATAACAGGTTTAAATTATGATCCTATTGACCCATCAGACAACTTTGATGGTGATCACAAAGATTTTTGGAAAGAAATGAAGATAGGAACAACCTCGGGTGGTCCTATGTTTAATGAGTTGGTAAAGGTGATTGATTTTAGCAATACATGGAGTATGGAGAAGAGGCTGATGGTTGGTAGGTTATGTTCATTGTCTATATGTGTGCATGAGCTACATCACGGATCCAGAATCTTGTTGTCAACCTCTAAAAGAGTTCTTGATCTAGTGGCTTTTGAGAAATATCCATGGGGTTGAGTTGCTTTTAGTTGTTTAGTTGATTATGTGAAGTTTGTTGACTACGAAAAGTCTCGTACACTATATGCGGATGCGTTCATGCTATGTTGATTTGGGTGTACGAGAGTGTTCCTGGCATAGGAGAAGATTTTGGGATGAGAAGGTCAGAAAGGAGTGGTGTGCCACTACTTGATTGGCAATCATCTCGGAAACATATCAACTTACTGAATTCATCAAGAAAGAGAAGAAGTTCCATGAAAAGGTTAGTTTTTAATATTGCAGTAGTTCTATTTTTTGTTGTTTTAGCTGTTTTGTATTGTCCTTTGTATTTTGTTTAAAATTGTTGTGACAGTTCTTTCTTTATTGTAACACCATATTTTTGTTTGTAATTTGTTTGCAGGTTCGTGTAAGGCACATGCTTCCAATTTCAGAGATAAACATGTACCCTAACTGGGGTGACGCGGATGATAACAAGGATCCAGAGCTAGGCAGCTTGATTAATGATATCATTCTTAATCGTTTACCTATAAATGCTTGGGAAGGTGACAAAACAGTTTGTTTGACAAAGAAGAAACGAAAAGTAAAAGATGATGAAGATGTCGAGAGTAGAAGTAGTCAGAAGAAAAATAAAGTAGAAGAGGCACACTCTAATGATGAGGAAGAAGCAAAAGTTGCAAAGAAGAAGGAGAAGATAGGCAAAGAACATATGGAGGTTAGGTTTTTTTATTCCTTTGCATATTTAACATAGTTTTCTTTTCTATTATTGATAGTGATGTCAAGTATGTTATTATATTAACATGTAAATGTTTGTAGGATGTTGATTATGAGAAGAAAAGCTTGTTGGATATTTGTAAGATGATGGATAAAATGAATGGGATAATTTCAGACTTGGGCGAGAAACTGAGCAGTAGAATGGACACTCTAGAGAGTAAATTTGAATCCTTTTTTGATCAAGAAATGAGTGCCTTAGACGAGAAGCTGAGTGAGAAGATTGAAGCAGTGGAGAGAGCTTTGAAAGAAATAAAAGAGTCAAAACCCACTGTTGTACCAAATGATGCCACTTCAAACAACAATGAAGATGATGAGGCAAATAGTAAAGAACTTGTAAGTTAGATTTTGTTGTTTAGTATTGATTTTTTTTTTTGGTTTTGGATAGTAATATGAATTTTGTGTACATCTCAATCCTTTTTTGCAGTCTTGGATGGTTGAGATGAAGTAGACTTCACATGATGAATTTCCAGTTCAAAGAGTGGTGAAGAATGTGTATACTGTGAGCAATAAAAAGAAGAAAGAATCCAATATATCTGAGGATCTTTCTTTATGTGAAAAGAAAGTTTTTACTAAGGGTCATGAGAAAGAGAAACATGAGAAGAAGAAATGTGATCCCAAGGATGAAAAGAAGAAAGCTAAAGTTGTGGGAGATAGTCCCAAAAATAAAAAGAAGAAGAAAAAGAGGTCAGATCAGGTTGTTGGTGATGTTGAAGATATAACAGACCAAGTTCGTGCAGAAAATACTAAAATGGCTTCCAATTCTGAAGAAACATGGGATGACCAGGGACAACAGTTGGCTAGTAAGAGACTTGTTGCATCATTAACATCACTTGAAGAGGCAATGAAGTTATTGGATGGAGGTGTGACACAAGGAAGATGAGTGCCACATTTGGCGGAATCTCAAAAGTACCCATATGTTGGTAACTCTACGGTGAAGCTAATAATTACAGATGCAGTCCCTTCTAATGTCGTATACGATATTTTTCAGCCTGCAGAAGATGAAATTTTTTGGAAACTTACTGATTTTCTTCAGCTTGATAAGTATGGATTAGGAGCTTTATGGTTTTTATCTACTAATAGTCATTGTTTGCCTTTATTTGTCCTCATTAGTTCTTTTCATTTACAGGGAATAACCTCTTCGAACCAACAATGCAGATGTTAGATTTTATTGGCAGATAATGATTCCAAGAATGGACTGGCCTACTGGGGATTATGGATGGTTGAAAGACCATGTAAGTAATACTAAACTTCTTGATTGATTTTTATGACTTAATGTATACATATTGGAGAAGTTGATGAATGATTCTATTGAGTTTTTGATTGTAATCTAATGTAGTATTTTTTTTCTAATGTAGCACATGGGTGCTGCAATGACTATGTTCCGCCAAAGGTTTATGTGTGCTCCTTCTCAGTACCCTAATCAACACATAGCATTCTTGGAACAAGATTTCATCATGTCATTGCATAAAGATCTTACACAGTTTGAACCTTCGCATAAGAACTTTTTGTTCAGGGCCGGATTGCTATGTGAATCAATTCAACGGTATAGCTCCCATTTGCCCAGCGACAAACAAGAAGTGGTACGTTGACGTTGATCATTTATACGCTTGTCTTTTCATCAATGGCAATCACTGGGTGGCTCTGGATATTAACTTGCTGGCTTGGAAGATTTACGTCTATGATAGCACCCCAACCCTGGTGAGGGATGCTGAATTGGTCTTACATTGCCTGTTTTAAAGGCGAATGATCCCTGTATTGTTAAGTTAGGAGATTCTAGATGAGGTTCGTAAAAAGAACTATGCGATGTTAGATGTCAGAAGAGTGAAAGTAAATCTCCCATTGAATGAAGATCCAGGAGATTGTGGTGTGTTTGCACTAAAGTACATTGAATGTTTAGCTATTGGGAAACCATTCGACGGGCTATCCGATAGGAACATACCAACTCTTCGGGTGAAACTTGCCACTAAGTTATTTGACAAAGTTGGAGAGTAATACAGACATCATATTTCTCAGAATAGAAGACACGCTAAAGACTTTGTAATCCCTCACCTCATTGATTCTCCGTAGTGTTTGTGTTTTTAGACTTGTATGTGAACCTCTCTCAGAATTGTAGACTTTTATGTGCTGTAATTTTAGGCATTTTCATCATAACTTGTCTTAGACTTTTATAATCTACTTTTACACATTTAAATTCTCACACTCTTGGTTACAATATTATGTATCCTTTGTGTTCACTTTGGCTAACACACAGGAACTTCTCTCAATTTATAGCTCACATTTTCATAACAAGAGAATTATTGTTAAGTTTTTTTTTTAAATGATGCACTCTGGACTCGGGTTCGAGTCCTCTTATGTGTTTCACATATCATTCACCAGTAGAGCTATTTAATGTTTCGCAATATTTAATCCAAACGTTTAAATATATAAACATACGTAACAAGTTAAATTTTTGGAAAAAATGGTTACTCCTACAACTCGAACCCGAGTCATCTTATGTGTTTCGCATATCATTCACCAGTAGAGCTATTTAATGTCTTGCAATATTTAACCCAATCGTTTAAATATATAAATGTTTATGCCAATGGTGAGCTTCCTTCTCATGGAAAGACAAAAAACAGTGGGGAATAGATGTCGACCGTATTTACACTCCCGTCTTTGCTCACTTATGATAATATTGGACAGGCAAGGATGAAGATTGCAATGGATCTCTATCAAGAAGCAACTGATCCTATATTTATTAATCGAATGTCAAAGTACGCACCTGTAGAAAGTGATTCCGATGTTATCGATTTAAATTGATGCTATACTTTTTCCTTAAGTTAGTATTTTCTGTTAAGGTTTATTGTTCTCATCTATGTCAAACTAGAACTGATCTTTTTGGTTAAAGTTACTTTTATTGCAGGGAATCATAAAATATGGATTGAATTTACATTACATGCTTCTTCTTCTCTTACTTACGATCCTTAGCATGTATATATATTCTGATATATTCCCACGGATTGATCACTTTCGAGCGGTTTAAGAAGGATAGAAAAGATAGAAGAAGAGTATAGTGAAATCTGGTGAAGTCTAGTGAACTCTAGCGAAGTCTGGTGAAGTTTAGAGAACTCTAGGCGAAGTCTGGTGAAGTCTAGAGAACTCTAGGCGAAGTCTGGTGAAGTCTAGAGAACTCTAGGCGAAGTCTGGTTAAGTCTAGAGAACTCTAGGTGAAGTCTAGAGAACTCTAGGCGAAGTCTGGTGAAGTCTAGAGAAATCTAGTTAACCAAAGCACTCTCATCTTATTTGATCCTCTTGAACGGCAGACTTATCTGTGACAACATCTTCGATAGCTTGTAGCTCAACATAACATCACATACTCTATTATCCAGCCCATAATCCTCATATACCATTTGAATGCAATCATCATAACTGGTTTGACGGTTAGCTTCTAGAATTTGACAACCCCTATTATTATCAATCACAAACAACCACCTGTTTTTCTCAGCGATCCAATTGCCACACACCAGAATAATCTGATCCATATCTAATTCAGTCCCTTCGTTTTGTGACATTAGGATGAGAAGCCAAAAGTGTGAGAAAAAAAAAACCAAAGAACCAAACCAAATTATGTGATCCAACCCCAAGTGTAAAAGAGAATAACCAAAAAGGAAAAAAATTATGAACTCCAAGATGAACCCAAAAGGAAAAAAAATTGAGAAAGATGACACACAGAAGTCGACGTGGGAGAGGAAGAAAAAAAAAAGAGGCTACCGTTATTTGAGGAAAAAACCCTAGAATTTACATTTAATGTCCTTACTATACAAAAGTCTATCAGACCTCTATTAAATCTGTCGTAATAAGCTAAACATAAAAATCTAATGTACGATAGTGAAAAATCTGTCATCATAGGTTTCAAATCTGTCATAACGTAAACAAATATGTTGTCACATGTTATTATTAAATGGGTCATTCGAGCAATTACTTTTATCCTTACGCAAGTCTCCTATCAAACACCAGATTTTTGTTAAATTAAACAAAATCTGTCATAACATAAAACAAATCTGTCATAACATAAAAAATTAAAATTCTGACCATATGTCATTCTTGCAATTATATTTTAATAACAAAATCTGTTACTAAACACCAGATTTATGTTAAGTTAAAAAAAATCGGTCATCACTTAAACAAGTATTTTAGTAAAATAAAGCTGTTATTAAATGCCAGATTTTTGGTAACAATAAACAAATATGTCGTTAGATAACGAAAATCTGTTATCATTAGATGTCATTCTAATAATTAATTTTCCCTCGATAAATCTGTTACCATTCGACAGATATTTATTGAAAACTATAAGTATGTGGTCACTGAAACAAAGAAGACTGTCGTAAATTATGCAAATTTGTGGTTTCTTCGAAAGAAAGTCTGTCAAGAAAAATAAAACTGTTAGATATTATAAATCTGTCGTAACCATATACTAAAAACAACGAAAAAAATCTGTCGTGTGAAAATAAATTTGTTACAACTAGATCCGGAATTTAAGTGTCAGGCTGGAAATAAATATTTATAATATCTTATTTCCTTTTACATCAAATAATGGTAATTTCGACATGAAAATAACACAAATAGCCCTTAATTTTTATAAAACATTCTAGCAATTAAACCATTAATTTGGGTTATTCTAGTGACTTTCCCTAAAAAATTTAGGGAGAAAAATAAAAATTATATAGAATTCTTGGGTTTAGATAGTTAGATATTTCTTATCAGTATAATGTTATCTTCAAATGAGCTACTAAATAAAAGAAAATTCCTTTTATAAATGTTGTATTTTGAAAGAAATAAAAAATGTAAAACCTATATTAGAGTTTTTTTTATTGTGTATTTAAGCTGAACTATTTTCCTTAATAGTAACTTTAAAATTCAAAGAATTTAAACTATTTTCAATTAGTAAAGATATAAAAATTTTATATTTCGATATTATTAATAAATATTACTGGTTACACTAAAATTTTATCAAAAACTTTTAGATATATCCGCGCGTAGTGCGGATTTAAAATCTAGTTTAGTTAAAAGGTCTTACAATTTGGCACATAGGAAGTAGTAAATAAGTGTTGATATGATAAGTTCTACAAAACTTGTTCATCATCGTTTTTTTCCCCCGGCTATAGGACTCATCATTAATAAATTTGCATCATAACAATTATATCACATTTTAATTCTGCTATAGATTCAATTTCAAACTAAAGTCGCATGGAAACAAACATAGATAACCATAAACGAAATATCTGAAAACATGAAAATAAAGTGTTTGGAACTATGAAGCAATTTTTATAAGCATATTTGGAATCATATATGTTTTGGAAGCGTCTATAAAAATTAAATATAAAATATATATATATATATATATATATTGTCCAGAATCAAAATAAAAAAATAAATATTTAATTACTTCATACAAGCTCTGAATCATAATTAAAACATAAGAACCAAAAAAACATTTTATATAAGTTTAGTGATATGATTAAAAAAAAAATTTTGTAAAGGTATATTCTTGTATTCTGTTTTTTTTTTGTCATCATACCAATTCAAAATTCAAAATGAATCAGTCCGTCGACTTTCTTCATGGATGCGAAACTGAAGCCAAGATGGACGCCAATGGAGAGATAAGACTTGAACCGTCCATCACGAGTAACACTCCGCGCTAAGTCCCTTGCAATAGAGTTTGCACGCGACGAAGACATGTGGAAGCTGAAACCCTAGACCTCCCGCAGGAGCTGATGATTCTGATCCAAGTAAAGTCGATACCTCGGCCATTGACATCTATTACGTATCGCATTAACAGCAGCAGCTGATTCCGTCCATATTTCACATGAAACATAATGCAAGTCCCATACAATGCAGCGGAGCTCAGCCGCAAGACCACAAAATATTAGTGTGAAGGCATCTCTAGCGTGATAAATAGCACCACCGGTATGATCTCTTACTATCCACCCTCCCCCACACATGGATGTGGGATTACACCAAGAAGAGAACATATTACACTTAAGCGTACCTGAAACAGGTCGGGTCTATTTTTTTCCATTCATCCGGTGTAACCGATTGTTTCCGCATCTTGTTGTTGTCTCCATAGCTCAGATTCCTCTAAAGCGAGAGCTATTAATACATTGATATCACCTTGTTTCCCTTCAAATATCATCTCATTCCTATGTTTTCATAAGCCCTATAAAAACCATGGCAAAGCTAACCGTAGCTTTTCATCAACATTTATGTCCTCCATTAAACTGAAAATATAACGGAAGTTCACATAAAGATATGATGAAAAGCCGGCTGGAAGCATGTGAGTGTTACTATTACTCCATACACCTCTTGCATGTATACAATGGAAAAAAACATGAAAAACCGTTTCAGAGCTTTGGTTGCACAAGTTACAAATCAACGACATTTGAATACCATGTGCATTCAGACATTCTGCAACCGCCAATGCCCCAGATAAAGCCCGCCATAAAAACGTACGTATCTTAGGCAATGTTTTAACACTCCATACCTTAGCCTTAAGCTCAACTATCTCATGGCTTTCCTGTATCATAAACCTCTCTTCAGCCTTTGGTTTCGAAATAAACCAGTTCCCACTCTTCACAATATATCAACCATTCCTTATATATGCCCATATAAAACTATCTCAACCGCCTACATTCAGTGGATAGGAGCAGATCCGTGATATATCTGCAGCTGTAAAGAGCTTATGTAATTTATACAAATCCCAAGCCCCATCCTCCCGTATTAAATCAATTACCATCAAGTTTACATTCATTGAGGTCTGTCTGTTAATAGGCCTACGGGGATCCTCATCAAAGACCCATTTGTCACACCAAACACTTGTGTCTTGTCCATTCCCTATAGTTCTCTACCAAAAGTAATACTACGCCATGCATATGATGGTCTATAACCAGCTCCAGCTTCTAAGAAACTCTTTTTAGCGTAGTAACAACTTTTATATATTCGTGAGATCAAAGATGAAGGATCCAATAGTAACGTCCAATCTTGTTTTGCTAAAAGTGCTTGATTGAAATTACCAAGATCTTTAAATCCTAGACCTCCATTTTCCTTAAACATATACATCTTCTTCCATGACACCCAATGCATCTTGTGTTTATCCTCACACGAGTTCCACCAGAAATTAGACATAGCACTCGTGATCTTAGTACATTGGTCCTTTGTTAACCGGAAACAAGACATGGCATAAATAGGTAAAGTCATAGCCACTGATTTCAAAAGAACCTCTTTTCCTCCCACTTTGTTAAACATTTTAGCGTACCAGCCACTTAGCCTTGATTTAATTATCCATAATGTACGCTAAAATCTCTCTCTTGGATCCGCTGAAACATTCTGGGAGTGCTAAATACATTCCAGCACCTCCCTTTCTTTGGATCCATATAAACTCACCGATGAGAGTTTTCATGTGCGGTTCTAACTTCTTCCGAAATGTTATAGACAATTTTTGGAAATTTATCTCTTGACCCGATGCATCTCCATACAACTTTAAACACCGCTTGATCTCCATAGCTCCAACAAAGGTTGATTTACACAAGAACAAGCTATCATCAACAAATAACAAATGTTGGACTGATTGGCAATTCTTTGTTAGTCGAACACCGGTTAATTTGTTCTCTTTCTCGGCTTTGCTCATCACATGTCGTAAAGCTTCTAAAGCTTCAGCACAGACTATAAAAAGAAAAGGAGACAAAAGATCTCCTTGCCATATACATCTCGTAGGCTTGATCAAACCATAAGAATTTCCATTCAAAAGAACAGAGAATGAAATCGATCTGATGCATACTTGGTCCACTCTATATACATCACCCACTTGGTCCACTTGGTCCATTTCGTATCAACACCAAGTTTGTTAAACAATTCCTCCTGAAAACCCCACTCCACTCTATCATAAGCCTTTGACATATCTGTCTTTATCGCCATAAAATCTTCATTACAATCCAGATTTTTTCTCAAGGCATGTACCATCTCATGAGCAATCAGAATATTGTCGGATATAAGTCTTCCAGACAAAAGCTTCTTGAGTCTCTGAGACAATATCAGAGAGGAACTTCTTAAGTCTATTACTTAAAACCTTGGATACAATCTTATACAAGACTGGACATAAACTGATAAGTCTCAGCTCCGACACCCTCCGTGGATTTTGAGTTTTAGGAAATAGCACCAACTGAGTAAAATTCTATTCATGGAGCAGCTCATTAGTCTCAAAAAATTGTTTCACATCTTTAATGATCTATTCGTCCACCACAGACCAATAAGTTTAAAACCCATTCATGCCATCAGCTCCAGGAGCAGAACTCTCCTTGATACCAAATGTTGCTCACTTTATTTCCTCCGAAGTTACAAGTGCCACCAATTCCCTATTCATCAGAGATGTTACTCGCGGCATTAAACCTTCCAAAAGCTCATTTGGGTCTGATGGTAAAGATGATGTTAATAACTGTTGAAAATATCGAACAGCTATGTCTCCTTTAGTTCCTTCAAAAATTTCGATAACATCATCATCAATTAGTGATTTATTTATTTCTTTTGATCTCTCCTTCTTTGGACATTTCCATGAAAGAACTAGTATTTTGATCACCATGTTTCAACCCGCCCTCTTTACTTCTTTGCTTCCAATATTTTTCCTCTTCGTTGTATGCATCCTCCAATTCCCAAATTAGGTTTTTCAAAAGAAACATATCAGGGAATTGTTTTTGGCCTTCCTCATCTAACTGACTTCTTACTTGATTGATTTTCGTTTTTGAGTTAGAAACGAAACTTTTCTTCCACTTGGTTGGGCTCTGCGTACATTAACAATGCGATCCAAAACACCATGTGAGCCATATATCCTCTTGCAACCACCCATTCTTTATAACCTCTAAAGCATCTGGTTTAGCTGTCCATCGTTTATCAAACATAAATCTCTTAGTCCGCGACAGATTTTCATTAGTAAACCGCACAAGTAATGGCTGATGATCAGACCCAACTCTCTAAAAAAATTCACAATTTACCTGTGGAAACATCTAAAACTACTCGGCATTACCCAACACTCTATCTAAACAACACTGAATCCAAGCATTATTGCGTTCACCACCCCATGATAATTTACAACCCGTGCTTGGTACTAATTTAAGTCGGCAATCACTAACCATATTCTGAAAAAGAAAGAAATAAGTCTCATCACAAAACAGTCCACCAAGCTTCTCCGAGTTGTCCATTAATTCATTTAAGTCGCCCACCAACATCCATGGTTCATCTCTATTGGAACCAATAAGAGTTCATTCATCCAAAACTACGTGTCTCAAATGTCGTGCTGGATCTCCCTATACAAAAGAGATAAAAAAATTCTAAAGATCCAAGCTTAACTTGCACATCCACAATTTTCTTGTTTGAATGAAGCACTACAACTGTATAGGAAGACTTCCAGAACAGTGCTAAGAGGTCAACAATATGAGCTTTATCATAACCCAAACTCTGCTGTAAATTTAATACCCGATCATTGGAGTTTTTAGTCTCTAAGAGGAACAAAAATCCGAAAAATAAGCATGACGCATTTTCCGTCAGATTTGAATTGTCATGTTGCTCTCAATTCCCTGACAATTCCAGCTCAAAATACTTATGATTGAGTTGGTGGTTCCTCACTGGGAACCACCTCTGAGTTGTCTCGCTTAGCGAGTTTTTTTGGGACTTCAGCTTCGGTAGTAGCTTTCCTCTTAACAACCATAGCATCCTCCTTAACCTTATCATTGCGTTTATCTTTGTAAATTATTACAATCAGAGAAGATTTTTGAGCTTTTTCCCTCCATTGGTCCAGTCTTCTTTTTGTTTTACCACCCCAAACTCTTTCCCCGGATGAGCTAGCCCCTAAGGAACCAACTCTAAAACCAATAGAGAAAGAATCCGGATTGGTACTCTGAACTTGTTTTTGAATAACATGTGGGTAAGGTAGAGCTAGATACCCTTGGTAACACAGAACCAACTTTAATGGCCGACGCCATTAGTTTCTCTCCTTGATCCACACCAGTGTCTGGATGAGTTTCAGAAAACTCGTACACCAAACTCTTCCCTTTCTCCACATTACTCGTAAAAATAGTTAAATCCTTAAGCTGATGTAATATTTTTTTACCCTGTGCGTTACCATCCAGATCCCATACGGATTTTCGAACCTTTAAAATCCTTGCCTCTTTTTCCGATGGGTTTTGCACTGAAAGATAATTCTTTAGGGCTTTCGATGTGTCAAACCAGATTAAAACTCTCTCATAACCTAAACGATTAGGTTTAATAGGATTGAAAGCAACAACTTTCACCACACTAATACGTTCTGCAATCAACTCAATGGATTCCACAATGTAATGATTCACCGGTATGTTCCTTAAGCGTATCCAGACTGGTAGAATCTTCAAGTAATCATCCGGTGGTTTCTCAACCCACCTATCCAATACCATGCTCCAATCATCATAAGTCCAAGCTCCATCATTCAGTACTTCTTGAAGGTCTTCCTCAGAGCCAAAAATAAACTGAAACCTTTCATTCGACAGGACCACACCCCGAAACCCTTGAGTACAACCTCCACACTCTTGGCATATCCAAGATCATACCAGCCATCTTCTGATTCTTCGGATTGAGGAGGCACCCCATAAGACTGCAATTATTCCTCTCATATGAACAAAACATTCAGATTACTCTTAAGCACCAGAGGTTTTTCATCGTCAATCGACATCTCTTTCAAAGCCTTATCCAACGCAAACTCCATAGTTTCATTACCACGTCAAAACGAACAACAAAACCGAGCAAACAAAAGAGCTCAAAGTTGCGCCGCCGTGAAAAGATGATGAAACTAAGGTATAGGGGTGGGCATTCGGGTACCCGTTCGGGTTTGGATCGGGTATTTCGGGTTTTCGGGTGTTCGGATTTAGGGGTATAATACCCGTTCGGGTATTTCATAGTTTCGGGTCGGGTTCGGATCGGGTGCATTCGGGTTCGGATCGGGTTCGGGTATCCGAAATTTTGAGAAAAAATAAAAAAATAGTTAAATTTGAATAAAATTTGGTTAAAATATCACAAATATAACTAAGAACTTTCGGATATCTTAGTTATTTTATATATTTTAATTATTTTGGTCTTAAAATAATTGATATCTTTGAGTTTATAATTCTAATTTTGTAATTAGGTTATATCAAATCTAAATATAACTAATATTTGTATATATGTAATTATATTTTGGGTATTTCGGGTATCCATTCGGTTATCGGTTCGGGTCGGATTCGGGTTCGGGTGTTCGGGTTTCGAAGTCTAGTACCCGTTCGGGTATTTTAAAACTTCGGTTCGGGTTCGGTTCGGGTTTTTTCGGTCGGGTTCGGATTCGGGTTTCGGGTCCGGGTTTTTTGCCCACCCCTACTAAGGTAAAACTTCCAAGTTCTTCCAAAATATTACGAAATCTTTAAAAACTTAGCCACCAAAATCTTCTAAGCCGGCGAAAACGTAACCTTCCCAGTGAAAAAGCCTACACAATTAGAGTTTTGAAGCCCTCTGATTAAGAAAGAAGTCTCTAAGCCCAAAAAAGGGAAACCCGATCTAGTCTCGGTGTATTCTTGTATTCAGCAAAATACATTTAACAAAACTCAACTTTGGGCCTCACTAACTAAATAGAATAGGGCCCAGATGAAAAAGCATTAAAAAGCCCTAAAACGCAGTGGAGTGAATTATTCGTCGTCTTCGTTGAGATCACCGGAAACAAGAACTGGGTTTATCGAGAAGACAAGAGAAGATCGTAATTGAGGGTTCTGGGTTTGTTGAGAAACTTAAAATCGATGGCAAATTCTCAAATTGAACCTGGAGCTCCCATTACTCTACAAGAATTGTATCCTTCTTCTCCGTTTTACAAGGAAGCTGTTTCACTCAGAGTTACAGGAATGTAAGTAAAGTTTCTACTTTTTCTGATTTCAAAAATCGATAATTGAGATTATACCCAAATGAGTTTTCACTTTTGCAGGCTGAGAGGTTATTCTAATGAAACAGCTATATGTGTTATTGAAGATGGAAACAAAAGTCTCAAAATCAATACTCAAAACCTAAGTGATCTTAGTTTCAAAGTTGGCTCAATTTACCAATTCATTGGCGAGCTTCACATTGAACCCAATAATGAGGTTAGTTTTTTATATTGGGATTCGTGTTTTAAATGTTGTCTGCATTATTAGATTTAGATGAAACAATTCTCTATTTCTTGTTTCTGTTTGCAAATTTCTAAATTTTACCAAATTGCAAATACTAAAGTTATGAACTTTCGTTTGTTTAAAAGACTTTGCTTTGGTAGAATGTTTTGCACCTTTCTTTATTGCAAATTTAGAGATTCTCAACCAAGTTTTGTTATAACTTGACTAAGAAAATTATTCAAGGTTTTAAAATGTTAAATAACTTAAAAATGTTGTCTGCATTACACCTTGAGTATTAGATTCAGATAAATAGATCCAAATGGCATAATCCTGAAGTTATGAAACTTTGCTTTTGCAGAACTTTCTAACCTTTCTTGTATGCAAATTGAGAGATGCTCACAAAAAGTTTACATGGAACATAATTCCCTAAGAATATGTAACTTTTCTATTCGAAATCGAGTTTTATCTACTCGAAATGGAGTGGATCTCAGTTAGACAATGTTAGTATACTACTAAAGTTCTGATATTCGTGGTTGAATCTAAAATTATCTAATTCGAAATCGAGTTTTCTTGTCTCTTCTTGAAAATGGTATATTTGCTGTGAAATCCATGGAAAGTTGTAAATGTTCTGTTAGTTTATGTTAGCAGTAGACATTAGTGTCCATTTCAGGTGGAACTTTGTGTTTTCAACTTATAATCTCCATGTATTGTCATTAGAAGCTAACTAATCTGAACATTGATCCATATGTCCGTTTGTTTAGGCGATTTTGCAGGCTCGAACAGGAAGAAATGTGGATGGAATCGATATGAATCTCTACCGTAAAACAATTGAACTCCTAAGACAATTTCTTCAGGTAGAAGATAAGTGCAATATGGTTGAATGAGGCTAATTCTTTTACTTGTATATGAATCCTAGAAGTGGTAGATTAATTTTGGTCTGCTTTGTTTATATGAGCAATGTTCTTAAAAGAATGTGTTTGAATTCTCTTAACCGGGTGGAACTCCGGTTTGGTATATCAGTTGAACCAGTCTGGTTTTGATAGTGAATTAGCTCAACTGCTCAAGTAATTAGAATTGCTAACACATTTCCTACTTTGAAAATAGAGAAATCTTCACTTTTCCCAAGTCAAAGAAATTTTTGTTCTTATGCAAATGGTGTATATTTAATTCTTTATCATATCATATTTAATTTGTACAAATGTGATAACAATCAAAACCACCGAATGTAGTATGGATTTTTTTATACCAAATATAGATTTCCAATATGCCTAACTGTATGGTTAACAATGGCTTTCTGCGAACAAGAGATGTTGGAGTCAACTAGTGATATTAAAATAAAGTCAATTAGATTGCGTAAGCAATGTTAATGATTAGAGACTCGAGTTAACAAGTAAACCTTAAACAAAAAAAAACATGATCTTTCAATGTGAAAGGACTCAATGTTTGGTGTTGAACCTAAAGCCATAAACCAACACCCAAAATTTGACCCAATTTAACTAAATAACACCAAACCTCTTGTCTCTTAGAGACTCGAGTTAACAAGTAAACCTTAAACAAAAAACATGATCTTTCAATGTGAAAGGACTCGATATGAAAGGACTCAATGTTTGGTGTTGAACCTAAAGTCCTAAACCAACACCCAAATTTTGACCCAATTTTAGGCATTTCAAACTAAATAACACCAAACCTCTTGTCTCTTAGCCATTGGAACTTAACAATATTAAGTTATTTTACAAGTAAATTAGAGGATTGAGATTACGTTGATCAGTCCTTATTGGCGGCAGCAAAAGAGTTGTTTCACCTATTGGGAGTTGTTCTTACTCTTTTAGTCGTTCCGTTGCAAATTTAAAAAGCCTAAGGAGCATTGAAAGCTTTATTCTCAAGGTTATGCATTTTTTTTTAATGTGGTAATCATTTTTACTGATTAAAACTATACCAACTCATTCTCATTTGGGGATCCACTTTCGTCTCATTTACTATTATAGTTTTAACTTAATTTTAAAACAGAGTCATGGATTAGCATATTAATTACTAAAGTTGCACCACCTTGCATTTGCGGAGCTTTAAGGTTTTATAAATATTAAAACTATAATTTTATACCAACATCAAACATGTCCTGTGAAACCTTAATATAAAAACATGTATAGTACACTTAAACGAACAATGAGGTCCTTCCACACTGGAAATTGGTAGACCATTCAAGGAGCATAGGTCTTTACACATACAAAATTACGAACTTTGTAAGGTGTAGTAAACATCTGAAAACCTGAATCTATTGACATGTCATGCATTCCCATGAATGAGATCTCTTTGTATTAATCTCTATGGAACATTTTTCATTGGTCCTAAGACATCATGAATATGCCTCAATCAGTGTGTTCATGCTTGCGAGCCTAGTATACTTTTGGATATTTTAAGTTGCATATATTTAGAATATATATTAAAACATGATAAAAAAATTTCATTGTTTCGTAAAAAAAAATTAATGAAAAAAATCCTCAACATTGGTTAGTTCCATTTTTTCAACTCTAACTATTTTTTTAGTAAAAGATCTTCTCAATTAAAGTCTGTCAATAAATTTGATCTACCGTCTATATAAACATTTATATCCTTAATAGTTTTCATCTATAGTATCTAAGGCGGGTTTTAAATAAAAATAAAATGACGATGTGTTCGTATTTACCACAAAAACAATAAGATTTTTTAGTTTTTTTTTTAAAACAACAAGAAGTTCGCTTGCCATTACCATAGTAAGAGCTAAGAAGCCAATTTCCAAGAGAAGAGACTGTAGTATCACCCACCCACCGTTTTCTAATTGGTCAAATGCCAATTGGCATATGATCTTTATATGTCAGCATTGGTTGAATTTAATTGTAACGACCGACGCATTTAACAATGTCTTTAATTTTTTGGAATTAAAGAAGAAAATCATATATAGACTTCAAAGCTATCGCTAACGTATTACATATTACGTATTTATGTAAAACTAGAGTATGATTTAAAGACTTTGATATTATATTAAGAACAATATATACCTATATTTATACACAGTGGTTTAGACTTATGACTTATCTCAATCTTCTATTCTCTATCTAAATATACATAGACATGTTTTTCTTATACTTTCCCTCAAATTAGAGTGTGGAGGTCTTGAACATTCAATTTGGACAGTTTAAAATCAAATTAAGGATGACCAAGGGTTTGGTAAGTATATTTGCCGGTTGGTCCATAGTTCGAACATGAACCATTATGAGCAGGTAGTCACAGACAGCTTGCATCTTGGTTTTCCAAAAAATGGGCGAACCACCAAAAAGAACTTCATAAGCGCTAAAAGAATGACAAGTCAAATGACATGATGTCCAATCCGCATCACAGTATACCGAAATTAGAGCGCATAAGTATCCCTCGACCAGGTGAACCATTTAGAAAGCATACCACATATAGCGCATCCTCCTAGTGTGCATCGTGAGGTGTTTTAATTAATCAAGACAAAAGATGTATAGAATAACATAACTTAGGGCATATAACAGACAGATAAACCAGACGTTCCACTAGACGTTGATATTTAGTTGGATAGGAAAATAGAAGACCATCATCAGAGGATAGTTTATGATTATGTTCATCAGAGTAAGAGCTGGTTTGCAAGTTGCAACCAAGAAGACCAGTCTAACTAATAATATCCAAAGCATACTTCCATAGTGAAAGAAATATACATTCCTTATCTTTCATATGCCAAAACTATACTTTAACATTTCCATATCTTTCATATAAAAACATTTACCCAAATGTGCCTTAAACTTGGTGAGCATGGATAAACAATTGAGAAATTAGTCTAATATAACCAACTTTTTATTTTGAATAGCTAGTATAACCTTTTTTTAATTTTTATTGCCTACATAACTTACTTATTCTCTAACAAATTTTATAATTCCAAAATTGTCCTTTTGATTTTTTTTTTAAAGTCTAATATTATAATTTGCTGTGAAAATTTTGATTCAATAATTTATTGAATTTTATGCAGTTAATTAATTCTTGTTATTTTATGTTGATAAAGTGATTACAAAAAAATTAATGTGTTCATGGGTTGATTTATTTAATAATTTGATCCATGAAATCAAGTAGATTTATTCATGGGTTAATCAAATCAGTTTATTGTAAAATTTATTTAACACTTAACTAATTAAAATAATAAATTATGTTGATTAATTAAACTCAATCAATTTTGTCGTCCAAATAATTAGAAGCATATTAGAACTTAAATAATATAAAAAACTAAAAATCTAAATTTGAAAAGTTAGGTTTAGATTTTAATGAAATGTTAAGATTTAGCATATATTAGCAAAATAGAAAGTAAAAATTACCCCTTTTTTTGGTTTTTCCTTTTTAACTAAAAAACAAAAATAACACAATTTCCTTTACGCATTAAAATTTAATTGATAAACTAACACGTCTTGTAATCTCGTTAATTATAATTTTGACACTTATCGAACTTTTTTAAAAAAGTTCAAAATTTATATAATAAGATTAGAAAAATAAAAAAACAGGTATGTGATAGCAAATGTTGTAGATACTATTATTGATTTAACTACTACAAAATGTTATTTTGTTCTGTAACATGTTACTATTTTATGTGAACGTTCCCTTTAGCTTTCAATCCAATCAAAACTAGATTATATAAGAGGTTGATCTGCAGAAAGGGTGACTTTGAACTAATACAAGAAATACTCACACTTATAAATGTTAAAAATGGGCTAAAACCAACTGAACACCCAAAACTCATGTAAAATATTAAACGCATTACCTTTGTCTTTCAAACAAAAAAAAAGTTCAAAGTGGCAGTCTGTCACTTTCATAGCGAGCAGTACATAAAAAAAAAAACTTTTAATAGTATTGAAATTTGCTAATGTCATTCAAATGGTTTGAAAAATAAATAAAATAAAAAGTAATGCCATTTAAATAATATTTTGCAATCTCATACAAATAAATTTGGTACTTTTTATTTGTATTGCCCACGGTTTCCAGCTCTAAAACGTATATTTTAACTCTTTGGATGAATGTGTTTGAACATGGTAAACTTAATAATATCTAGTTCAGATAATTGAACTCTTACATCTTAGAGCAACCCCATTAAAATAATTTTTCTAAGAGTTTCTAACCATTAAAATAATTTAAAATAATAGAATAAGAGAAGAAAGAGAGAGAAAAATGGTTCTAAATGTAGAACTCTTGAGGTACTCCTTCTGTCATGTGTCATTTGTTTATTGGTCAATTTTCTTTTAATTATTTAAAGTTTAATTATAAAATTAAATTATCTAAAAATTATTAGTTTTATATTTTTGAGAAATTTAAAGGAGGAAATAAATGATGAGAGTGCTCTTACATGATTTCTATATTGATATCCGTGTTACAAATTACGACGCTAAGGTAATATTTATAAATAAATTAATGTGATATTTGATCTTAAAATTTAATTTGTTACAAAATTTAAGTGGTGTTAAGGGTATCTTTGTTACCTTCTATAATTTTATGATTGGATATATTCAATCTATTTTTGACCAAAGACCAATTAAACATTATAATAAATCAATATTATATGTGTAAGACTTAAAATTTGATTACGTTAATACATATTTTTGTCTGATTCGTGCTCGTCTAGATTATGATGTCTTATTAATGTAATATGTTAAACTAATTATATAATTGAGATTATTTAATTTATTCTACATGATAAAATAATAGATCGAGAATTGTCCTTTTAAATATTTTATGTTTTCAACATATACTAGTAAACATATATTTATAGAAATATTATTTTGATTATTTTTTTAAGTTCTAGAAATTATATAATATTAATTAATAAATTTTCTTATTTTGAAAATAAAATTTTTTTAACTAATTAAATTTATTTCAATTTTCAAAAATTATATAAGTTATAATGTATTTTGAGAAATTCCTCATAATATCACCACATCAAGTTTTTTAGTCACAAATAGCACAAAAAACATTAAGAGCCATTTATAGCATCTATATGAGAGATAATAGGCTAAAATGTCTCTTCTTAGTCCATCATCATCTTCATCTGTTGAGTTTTCTTTATCATATCTTACAACGAGCTTTCCGATCATCACCGTCGTCACTGTCTCCAGATCATTATCATCGTTGCTGTCTCCAAATCATCATCCTCTCTAATTCCAAAAAACTCATTATCGACATCGTCTCTCTCGACGTTCGTCGTCGTCGTCTCGGGCAATCATTACAGTGAGAATTTTCAACGGATTGATTTGTTTTTGGTAAGACTACAATTTAATTTCATTTTAGCAGATCGTGACTACGATTATGCTTTGAATAATTTCAAATTGAAGCTTTTGATTGTGGAACAATTAAATTAAAGTTGTGATTTGGACCTGACAAACTAGATTATAATTACTTTTCTGTTGAACCACACGTTATTTAATTTCTATTAAAGCAAAGTATCATAAACTTGTAAGATTACTTGCTCGATTATCAGATTTTGATGTTAACCCTTGCTCCTCTCTTAAAGTGATTACTCTACAAGAAATGGATGTTAGCTGAAATTCAAAATATCTAAGTGGTTTTAGTTCAATATTGATGCGATATATATAGATAATGGAACATAAACTGTATTAAATCGATTGAATTGTGTTTGTATCCTCAACTTTGAAATGTTTACACAAAACATCTTTAATCTATCTACCTTACTCAAGATCATTGACAAACCATCTACTTGATAAAAGATTTCACCCAAATTCAAAGAAAATAAGGGATTCAATTCAAGAACATTTGGATCATTGATGTTAGGAGCTACTTTAATCGCAGGTAAGAGACATCATGCTTCTACTAACAGAGGGAGATTTCAATTAAGGTTATTACTGGATATAGAAACTAGGGGCTCGTCACGGGACTTAAGGTTCAAACTCAACATGAAAATCAAGAAAGCCATGGAAACGATCAAATGTGACATGAGCGACATGTCTAACATATGTGGGCACACCAATCTCCATCGAGCAAAGATCCTTTTCACCCACAAAATCTTTTGTTGGTTTATAAACATGTTTTTAGACTATTTAGGAAGACTTTCTTGAAAATTCAATAAGCTTTCCTGAAAATTCAAAAATGTTTCTTAAGTCGACATGCATTGCATAAACCCATGAATTAAATTTATTTGGGATCACAATGACAGTAGTTTATGCATATGTTTCCTAAGAATTTAAGAAGACTTTTCTGAAATTTAATAAGCCTTCTTGAAATCATTTCATTTAAGAACAATTTAGGAAGTTGGTCATATTATTAATTTAGGAAGACTCATCTTTAATTTATGAATTCCTTCCTAAATTTTGAGAATGTCTTCCTACATCTAAAAATTTAATGATTTTGCCTTAATGTGGCACAATATTAGAGTATCAATCACACATTTTCAACGCATTTTGTGCATTTTTTATTGATATATTTTTAAAATATATTTAGGAAGACTTTCCTAAATTTTAGGAATATCTTCCTAAAGTTTGTATATTTTTTTCTAAATGATTAGAAGCTAATAGAAAACTCATCATACACATAAATTATCCCATCATCATACACATACAAAGCTCTATAAGATATTCTTCGCTCATAAGTCTAAGTTTCTTCCATCCACCTCAATGAGAATTCCAATAAATGTACTCTTCATGCGGTTGAACACCTTAACACCAACTAGTTTTTGCAGTCTTTACCACACTAAAAGTTAAGCACTGGTTAATAATGGACTGGTTCTTTAGCATTGGTTCTTCTCCTCATTCATATAGCGTGTTAGGCAATGGAGCTTTAGGATCAAAAGAATCTTCCATGTTGTATCCTACAAAAAAAAGTTGTTTAGGAAAACTTTACTCAAATTTATGGCAGAGTAATGGGACCATAAAGGAATGAATCTCCCATTTCTTTTGTTTCACCTGTTAAAAAATAAGAAACAAAAATATCAGTTTTTGAAAAAGTTTCTCTACGATTCATGATAGCTTTCATAATACAATACGCATAGTTTTCTTCAGGATTAGGAAAATGAAAATTTCACAACAGAAACTATCCAAAAACTCTAGCAGAAACAAGGTACATTAACTCTGTGTTTTGGGAATGCTACCCAAATGTTTTAATATGACCATCCTAAACTACTACAAATCTTTCCTAAATAGCTATGTATCCTTCCGAAATCATTTCTAAATCATTCTTAAATAACTACAGATCCTTCCTAAATAACTACAAATCCTTTCTAAACAACTACATATTCTTCCTAAATAATTGTAGATCATTCTTAAATATATATAACTACAGATCATTCCTAAATAACTATATATAATTCTTAAATAATTACAGATCATTCCTAAATAACTACAGATCCTTCCTAAATAACTTTTTAGCAAATAGTAGAAAGAAATCGAAAAAATACTTGTAAGAACAGGCTTGAAAATTTTGAACTGAGAGGATATAAGCCTACAAAACAAAAAGGAAACAAGGAATAACAAGATGAAAAAAATATTGAGAGTAGATATATCTACATCTTAGGATCTTAAGCACAAAATCAATGAAGAAACACAGGAAATCAAACTCTTATGATCTTAAACACCACATCTCCAAAGACACTACATATAATTTATTATCAATTCCAGAGACAAAATATTTGTCAATCTTGAAACTGAAAGTTTCAAATGTGTGCACATTCAATAAACATAATAGGATTTTTTCCCAAATCTTTCCTAAACTATTACGAATCTTTTTCAAATCCTTCCTAAATAACTACGGATCCTTTCTAAATCAGATAAAGAGAGATCCATATGTTTGAAATTAGGAACAATAGTCATGCAAGGTCTAAACTAAATCTATCTATAAGCACACGAGAAACTATAATTGAAAAAGCAAAGTTATGTTTAGCAAATAGCAAAAAAGAATCGAAAAAGTACTTGTAAGAGCAGAGGACATAGGAGTTGATCTCTACAGGCTTGAGAAATCTGAACTTAGAGGATATAAGCCTGCAAACCAAAAACAAGGAATAACAAGTTGAGATACAAAACCGACCAATCTATATCCTATAATGATAACACCAATATGATGATCACTAGCAGATTTCAAAACTAAAAATGATAACTCATTAACACCAATCTCATTAACTCATTACCAGATTTCAAAGCTAAAAATCTCATAAACTCATTAACACATTTATTCTAAAAATTGCAAGAGATTGAATAAATTCAATTAAAAAAACAAACATAAACTCCATGCAACAACGAGATTTACGAACAAACAACATGAATCTAGCCAACATTGAAACTTCAACTCTCACAGATATTCCGTCGAACATGTTATATGCATATTCAATCCAACACATTTATTCTAAAAATTGTACGAGATTGAACAAATTCGAGCCAAAAAAATAAGCACAAACACCTTGCAACAACAAAATTTACGAACAAACAATATGAATCGAGCTTTACCTTAGGAAAAAATAGAAATCGAATATAGATCTAAACTGCAGAAGTTTCACACGATTGTTGCTTTACAGCTTCAACACTTATTAAATCAACAATTCTGGTTGTCCTTCTTCGTCTGAGAGTTCGTTGGAGCGGCGTTATAGAGTCGTCACAGAGTTCGTCACCTTAACGTAGTTTGAAATTGCGAAAGTGTTATTTTTGGGAAAACATTTGTTTTGTAAAATAAGGATATAATTGTATTTTCTCATTAATGAATGCTAGTTATGAACTAATATAAAGTGTGTGCTATTTTTGGACTGAAAACTTTATTTTGTGCTAAAACTGAGAATGGTCCATGTGTTTTATGATGCCAAGTTGTAACTTCGGGGAAATAGTCAATTAGTCACACACACTCTTTCTAAAATTTATTATTATCTACAAGTTGTTTGCTTTTGACTTGATTAAAAAAAAGTCGAGTAAGGGGAAACACTGTTTTCCAAAGAGATTCCGGTCTAAAAAGGAGACAACTTATCTTCAATAAATGATTTAAGGATTACATATACGACTAGGCGTTGATTCTCATCCACTAGGAGTCGAGGACCACTCTCTATTCAAAACGATCGATGTTAAAGTGGGGAAATGGACAAATCCCAATAGTAACATTCTAACATATTGTTAAGTTTTGTTCTTTTCCTAGAAATACAATTTTTTTTTCAAAATTTTAATAATACCGGTTAAACGATTAACTTACCCTTTTTGACTTAAGTAAAAATAATCGAGGCAAGAAACACTGTTTTCTAAGAAGGGACAAAGTTTGAACTTAGATTTTATTTAGTAAATGTCAATATAGAGGATTGTACTTTAAAATGATAAACTAAACAAAATTGCTATGTAGAATGAACAAAAGAGTAACGATAACTTACAAGATTAATTAAACTGTCCAAAGCATGTTTTAATTTAACCCATTTTATTCATTAGAAAAAGAAATTCAGTGATTATTTTGTTAATTACATTGATATCTATCTCACGCAAACAGTACTCTTAAATTTATCATAAATCATAATCCACATCTTTCAACCGTCAAGACACTATACTAATTCTTTAACTAAATCCTTCTTTTATATATGTAAGATTTCACTCATTCAACAATGTTTTGATACAAACGATTATCAAATGTGTTATTTTTATAACTCATAACTTGCATATAAAAGTATATAATATGGGAGTTCAAGTTGACAATATATATATATAAATATATGGGAGTTCAATCTGACCTATCCGATTTAAGCTAGATCAACTCCAAAGAGATTCCGGTTTTGTGTAAAACATTTTAGAGTTGGTCTGATGATATAAAATCATGAATTAAAAAGAAACAAAAAAATTGGTTTTAAATATGAAAAAAAGGAACCTGGTTTCATAACTCACAAGTCTCGAAACATATAATTAAAAATAAAATATAAAATATAAAAGTATTAACGTACATTTGAGTGAAGGCAATTTTCAATTCCGCGTTAACTTTCTCTTTTGGAAGACTTTTTTTTTTTCCTTTATCACAACCAAACGTTTGTTTTAACCTTCAAAACAAATAATATTTAATACAGTAGACAATCATATTCATGTGAAAGTGACCTGGTCCAAAATGGTCAGCAGAAAGATGCTAAGCATCACTATATAAACTATCTCTATCTCCAAGAATAACACATTTCTACATTTACAAAACTCAGAGAAATTAAAATCCCATAATCACAAAATAAAAATCTTCTCTTCAAAAAAAAACTAATAATCATTTTTTACTCTGCAAGAAAATGTTACCAGAAGCATGCGTAGCCAATATCCTTGCCTTCACATCTCCAGCTGATACATTCTCATCGTCAAAAGTTTCTTCGGTTTTTTGGTTAGCCGGAGAATCTGATTTCGTGTGGGAAAAGTTTCTACCGTCCGATTACAAAAGCCTTATCTCTCAATCTATTGATCATAATCGACGTTTCTCATCCAAAAAAGAGATTTATCGATATCTTTGTGACTCCATTCTTATCGATAATTCCCGAAAGGTTCGATTTTAAAAGTTACTTATATTTTTAATGGTTTTTTTAATTTATTTACTTGAACTTATAATATCTTATTGATTTGGTGCAATTTCAGATGTTCAAGATCAATAAATTTTCCGGTAAAATTACCTACACTTTATCAGCAAGAGATATAACAATAACTCAGAGTGACCAAACATCGTACTGGTCTTGGGGCAATGTTTCAGATTCTAAGTCAGTTTCTATTTTTTTCTTTAAAATAACTATTTATGCTTTGTGTACTTTTATTAAAAGTGATTTCATTTTTAAATAATTTATACTAACAATGCATTTCTTTTTTAAATATTTCAGATTTTCGGAGGCGGCTGAACTTAAAACAATAGATCGGTTAGAAATCAATGGTAAAATCAAAACCGGAGTTTTATCACCAAATACAAAATACGGAGCATATCTCATAGTGAAAGTAACTAAAGGCGCTTACGGACTAGACCTAGTTCCGGCAGAGACTTTGATTAAGTCTACTAATGGTCAAATTCATAAGAACACAACTTATCTATGTTGCGTGGATGAGAAGAAACAACAAATGAAGAGATTGTTTTACGGAAACCGAGAAGAGCGAATGGCGATAACCGTGGAGGCGCTTGGTGCGGACAGGAAAAGGAGAGAGCCAAGAGGTAGAGATGACGGATGGATGGAGATTGAGTTAGGAGAGTTTGAGACACGAGAAGGAGAAGATGATGAGGTTAATATGAGTCTCACGGAGGTGAAAGGATATCAATTGAAAGGTGGCATTGTGATTGATGGTATTGAAGTGAGGCCTAAATCCCAAACTTAGAATCAAGATGAGTACGGAATCTTGTACTCGATTTTTAAGTATAGGAAAGAAATGGAAGATGAGAGGAAGTCAGCGGTTTGTGTGTTAATAAATTGATTCTATTTATTGTTGTTGACCAGAGAAGAATTGTCAAATGTACAATTTGGGTTGGTGTCGCCTCCGTTTACGTTTTAATCATTGCGTCCGAGACTTTGTTGCATAAACCATAGATAATTGATCTAATTAACTTCATTTTAAAACAATTTATCTTTGACTACTATTTGGAGGAGCCATTTTATTGTATGGTTCTGGATAATACTTAAAATAGAACAAAAAAAAATTCTCTTTTCTATCGGTTTTGTTACATGAACACCGACATTAATGGGTTCCAACACACCTATTGAATTTTTCATTTAAATCCAAGCTGGAGTTAGATTTAGGCTGAGAGTTAGCTGAGAACCTAACTAAAGATGAGATGCTCTATTTGCCTTTATTATTCTATTAAAGAAGAAGAGGCCTCAGAAAAAACGTGTTCATCATTATTATCAAAAAAAGAAAAGAAAAACAGTGGTCATTAAGTCGATAGATGTCACTAGATTGCGAATCGAAAGCGCATCTTGTCCAAGAGAAATGAGAAATGAGAAATGTTGTCGTCCAAACGGCTTCGTCAAAATATCCATCAACTGTTCTGTCGTCCACACAAGTCGTGTTGCAATTGTACCATCTTGAACCCCGTCCCGAAAATGTGACAATCTACTTCAATGTGTTTGGTTTGTTCTTGAAAGAAGGGATTAGCAGCAATGTGAAGAGCAGCTTTATTGTCACACAACATAGAAACATGCGTTGAGTTGAAAATTCAACATCTTCATTGTAATTTTTTTTTATTACATAAAAAAATAAAATGATAAAATATTAAGAGTTAAATATGAAAATTAAACTAAAAATATATTTTACGGTATAAGCAAAATTTTATTGGAGGCTAATAGAAAATTATTGTGAAAATGCGTTTTTTGTGTCAAAATTAAATGAAACAAATCTCTATTCATAGAATATGAAAATAATAACATTTGGTATAAATTTTTTGAAAAATAAATAAATTTATTATCAAATAACTGAGCATGAATAATTAGGATAAAAAAATATTATCAATAACTCGGCAACCAATGACAACAAAACATGTGTCTAACTCTTTTTATTACCTAACAATCATTTAGCGTCCCATAAAACCTCGCCACATTTGAAAGACCTAATTGAAATTATATAAAATTCACTAATAACATAGTACGTGAACTATAGAAAAAAAAGAACAAAGAAAGTCATGCATTTTCACTATAATTTTCTATTACCCTCCAATAAAATTTTGCTTATACTGTAAAACATATTTTTAGTTTAATTTTAACATTTAACTTTTAATATTCAATCATTTATTTTTTTATGTAAGAAAAACAAATATTATACAATGACGATGTTGAATTTTGAATTTAACATTTAAAATTAATTGGAAATTTAACATTTGGATATAATTAGAAATTCAACATTTGAATTGATATGGAGGTGTTGAAATGAGGTGGATTAATTGGTATTGAATTAAGTGTCTCTCTCTCTCTCATTGTTTGTTGAGTTCAGTGAAATCACTATGACTTACTATGTATTTCTTTTTGTGACGTCAATCTTCTTTTGGTTTATCATGTTATTTAAACCGGTCTAGGTAAACCAATAGTGGCTGTACCTAGAACAATGAGCTTTTGCTTATATGGTTCACGTATTTCCATAGAAAGAGAACAAAGAAAGCCATGCATTTGGGTCGAAAAACACATTATTTCAATATTAGAAGAGAGTGGTTCTAGTGACGCTGGCGACCATTTTCAATAGCACGCACAATTAGGTCTTACTGTTCCTCCAGGAGACTAGAAATCATTTGTTCCAGACCGCGAATGCGATGCTGGAAAAGTTTCATCCTTGCACCCACAAACTCTGGATCCAGAGTAGGCGGGTGCTCCTAAAACAACCATATATTAAAAAAATATTATACAAAGTAGAAGCATTACAAGCATACATAAAATTGGAAGCCTACACACACCGTAGAAGCCCACACAATACAAAGTTCACTAACAACATAGTACATGAACCATAGAAATAGAAAAAAAGAGAACAAAGAAAGTCATCCATTTTCACTATAATTTTCTATTAACCTCCAATAAACTTTTGTTTATACTGTAAAACTTATTTTTAGTTTAATGTTAATGTTTAACTTTTAATATTCAATTATTTTATTTTCATATGTAAGAAAAACAAATATTATACAATGAAGATGTTTAATTTTCAATTAAAAAATAAAATTAATTGGAAATTCAACATTTGAATTTAAATAGAAATTCAACATTTGAAATTAATTGAAAATTCATTATTTGAATTTAAATAGAAATGTAACATTTGAATTGATGCAATGAAAGTGTTGAAATGAGGTGATTAATTGGTATTGAATTAATTCTCTCTCTCTCTCTCTCTTTCTTTCTCTCTCTCTCTCTCCTGGTTTGTTGAGTTTTGTAAAATCACTATGACCGACTCTGTATTGCTTTCTATGAGGTCAATTTCATTTTGGTTTATTTTCTTATTTAAACCGGTCTGTGTAAAACATTAGTAGCTACACCCAGAACAATGAAATTTTGCTTAAACGGTTCACGTATACCCATAGAAAAAAACAAAGAAAGCCATGCATTTTGGTCGACGAACTCCTTATTTTAATATTAGAAGAGAGTGGTTCTAGTGGCGCTGGCGACCGTGTTCAATAGCACGCACAATTAGGTCTTCCTACTCCTCTAGGAGACCAGAAATCCTTTGTTCCAGACCGCGAATGCGGTTCCGTAAAGGTTACATCCTTGCACCGACAAACTCTGCATCGAGAGCAAGTGAGGCTCCAAGTACAACAGGATATTAAAAAGAATATTTTACAGAACATAAGCATTACAAGCATACATAAAATAGGAAGGCTACACACACTGTAGACCCCCAAACAATATAAAGTTCACTAATAACATAGTATGTGAACTATAGAAATAGAAAAAAAGAGAACAAAGAAAGTCATGCATATTCACTATAATTTTCTATTAGCCTCCACTAAATTTTTGCTTATACCGTAAACATATTTTTAGTTTAATTTTAATATTTAACTTTTAATATTCAATCATTTTAGTTTTTTATGTAAGAAAAACAAATAATATACAAAGAAAATATTGAATTTTCAATTCAACATTTGAAATTAATTGGAAATTCATTATTTGAATTTAAATAGAAATTTAACATTTGAAGTGATGCAATGAAGGTATTTAAATGAGATGGATTAATTGGTATTGAATTAATTTTTTCTCTCTCTCTCTCTCTCCTCTCTCTCTTTCTTTCTCTTTCTCTCTCTCTCCTTGTTTTTGAGCTCTGTGAAATCACCACAAGTGACTCTGTATTGCTTTCTGTGAGGTCAATCACTTTTTGGTTTATCATGTTATTTAAATCGATCTATGTAAACCATTAGTGGCTACACCAAGACCAATGAACTTTTGCGTATATTGTTTACATATACCCACAAAAAGAGAACAAAGAAAGCAGTTGGGTCGACAGAAATCATATTTCAATATTAGAGGAGGGTGGTGCTAGTGGCGCTGGCGACCGTGTTCGATAGCACACACAATTAGGTCTTCCTTCTCCTCCAGGAGACCAGAAATATTTTGTTCAAGACTGCGAATGCGGTTCCGTAAAAGTTGCATCCTTGCACCCACAAACTATGGATCCAGAGCACGTGGGTGCTCCCAGAACAACCAGATATTAAAAGGAATATTTTACAAAGCAAAATCATTACAAACATACATAAAATAGGAAGCCTACACATACCATAGACCCCCACACAATACAAAGTTCACTAATAATATAGTACATAAACAGTAAAAACAGAAAAAAGAGAACAAAGAAAGCTATGCATTTTCACTATAATTTTCTATTAGACTCAAATAAACTTTTGCTTATACCATAAAACATATTTTTAGTTTAATTTAATATTTAACTTTTAATATTCAATCATTTTATGTTTTTTGTAAGAAAAAGAAATATTATACAATGAAGATGTTTAATTTTCAATTGAACAAATGAAATTAATTGGAAAATCAACATTTGAATTTAATTAGAAATTCAACATTTAAATTTAATTAGAAATTCAACATTTGAATTGATGCAATGAAGGTGTTGAAATCAGGTGGATTAATTAGTATTGAATTAATTCTATATCTATCTCTCTTTCTTTCTCTCTCTCCTTGTTTGTTGAGTTCTGTGAAATCACTATGACTGACTCTGTATTGTTTTCTGTGAGGTAAATCTCTTTTTTGTTTATCATGTTATATAAACTGGTATGTGAAACCGATAGTGGCTACAACCTGAATAATGAAATTTTCCTTATACGGTTCACGTATACCCATAGAAAGAAAACTAGGAAAGCCATGCATTTGGGTCGACGGACTCCTTATTTCAATATTAGAAGAGAATGGTTCTAGTGGTGCTGGTGACCGTGTTCAATAGCACGCACCATTAAGTCTTCCTACTCCTCCAGGTGACCAGAAATCCTTTGTTCTAGACCGCCAATGTGGTCCTATAAAAGTTTCATTCTTGCACCCACAAACTCTGCATCCTAAGCAGCTGAATGCTCCAAGAAAAATCGGATATTAAAAAGAATATCTTACAAAGCAGAAGCATTACAAGTATAGATAAAATATGAAGCCTACACAAACCGTAAACCCCTAAACAATACAAAGTTCACTAATAACATAGTACGTGAACCATTGAAATAGAAAAAAGAGAACAAAAAAAGCCAAGCATTTTCACTATTATTTTCTATTAGCCTCCAATAAAGTTTTGCTTACACTGTAAAACATATTTTTAGTTTAATTTTAATATTTAACTTTTAATATTCAATCATTTTATTTTCTTATTTAAGAAAAACAAATAATATACAATGAAAGTGTTGAATTTTCAATTCAACATTTGAAATTAATTATTTAAAATTTAAATAAAAATTCAACATTTGAGTTGATGCAATGAACGTGATGAAATGAGGTAGATTAATTGGTATTGAATTAATTCTTTCTCTCTCTCTCTTTCTTTATCTCTCTCTCTCTTTGTTTGTTGAGTTTTGTGAAATCACTATGACTGACTCTGTATTGCTTTCTATGAGGTCAATTTCATTTTGGTTTATCATGTTATTTTAACCGATCTGTGTAAACCGTTATAGCTACACCCAGAAAAATAAACTTTTTCTTAAATGGGTCACATATACCCATAGAAAAAAAAACAAAGAAAGCCATGCATTTGGGTTGATGAACTCCTTATTTTAATATTAGAAGAGAGTACCTTTAGTTGTGCTGGCGACCGTGTTCAATAGCACGCACAATTAGGTCTTCCTACTTCTCTAGGAGACCAGAAATCCTTTGTTCCAGACCGCGAATGCGGTTCCGTAAAGGTTACATCCTTGCACCCACAAACTCTGCATCGAGAGGAAGTGAGGCTCCAAGTACAACAGGATATTAAAAAGAATATTTTACAGAACAGAAGCATTACAAGCATACATAAAATAGGAAGGCTACACACACCGTAGACCCCCAAACAATACAAAGTTCACTAATAACATAGTATGTGAACTATAGAAATAGAAAAAAAGAGAACAAAGAAAGTCATGCATTTTCACTATAATTTTCTATTAGCCTCCACTAAATTTTTGTTTATACCGTAAAACATATTTTTAGTTTAATTTTAATATTTAACTTTTAATATTCAATCATTTTAGTTTTTTATGTAAGAAAAACAAATAATATACAATGAAAATATTGAATTTTCAATTCAACATTTGAAATTAATTGGAAATTCATTATTTGAATTTAAATAGAAATTTAACATTTGAAGTGATGCAATGAAGGTGTTGAAATGAGATGGATTAATTGGTATTGAATTAATTCTCTCTCTCTCTCTCTCTCTTTCTCTCTCTCTCTCTCTCTCCTCTCTCTCTTTCTTTCTCTTTCTCTCTCTCTCCTTGTTTGTTGAGCTCTGTGAAATCACCACGAGTGACTCTGTATTGCTTTATGTAAGGTCAATCACTTTTTGGTTTATCATGTTATTTAAACCAATTTATGTAAACCGTTAGTGGCTACACCTAGACCAATGAAATTTTGCATATATTTTTTAAGTATACACATAGAAAGAGAACAAAGAAACTTATGCATTTGGGTCGATGGACATCTTATTTCAATATTAGAGGAGAGTGGTTCTATAGGCGTTGGCGACCGTGTTCGATAGTACGCACAATCTGGTCTCCTGAGATCCTTTGTTCCAGACCGCGAATGCAGTCGCGTAAAAGTTGTATTCTTGCACCCCACAAACTATGGATCTAGAGCACGTGGGTGCTCCCGGAACAACCAGATATTAAAAGGAATATTTTACAAAGCAGAAACATTACAAACATATATAAAATAGGAAGCCTGCACATACCGTAGACCCGCCCACACAATACAAAGTTCACTAATAATATAGTACGTGAACAGTGAAAATAGAAAAAAGAGAACAAAGAAAGCCATGCATTTTCACTATAATTTTCTATTACCGTAAAATAATTTTTTAGTTTAATTTAATATTTTACTTTTAATATTCAATCATTTTATTTTCTTATGTAAGAAAAAGAAATATTATACAATGAAGATGTTTAATTTTCAATTGAACATTTGAAGTTAATTGTAAATTCATTATTTGAATTTAAATAGAAATTCAACATTTGAATTGATGCAATGACCATGTTGAATGAAATGGATTAATTGGTATTGAATTAATTTTCTCTCTCTCTTCCTTTCTCTGACTCTCTCTCCTTGTTTGTTGAGTTCTGTGAAATAACTACGACTGACTCTATATTGCTTTATGTGAGGTCAGTCTCTTTTTGATTTATCATGTTATTTAAGCTGGTAGTGGCTAGACCCAGAACAATGAACTTTTGCTTATATAGTTCACCTATACCCATAGAAAGAGAACAAAGAAAGTCATGCATTTGGGTTGACAGACTCCTTGTTTCAATATTAGAATAGAGTTGTTCTATAGTGGCGCTGGCGACCATGTTCAATAGCACGCACAATTAGGTCTTCCTGCTTCTCCAGGAGATTAGAAATCCTTTGTTCCCAGAACAACCGGATTTTAAAAGGAATATTTTAAAAATCAGAAGCATTACAAGCATACATAAAATAGGAAACCTACACACACCATAGACCCCTTTCCCCCCCCCCCCAACACAAGACAAAGTTCACTAATAACATAGTACATGAACCATAGAAATAGAAAAAAAAAAGAACAAAGAAAGCCATATATTTTCAAATAATTTTCTATTAGCCTCCAATAAAATTTTGCTTATACCGTAAAACATATTTTTAGTTTAATTTTAATATTGAGCTTTTAATATTCAATCATTTTTTGTTTATATTAGTAAATTTTTTGTTTTGTATGGGCAATTGAGTATTTATTTTTATTTTAAAACCGATTTGTATTGAGCTATTGTTTATGTAAACTATTTTAATATTTGCTTAGATAAATGAGTAACTTGAAGATGAGTGGGGTTTGTTTCCTTATATTTGTTTCTATCGTGGTGGTTTTTATGCCATAAAATTGGATAGACAAGTAATATTAAAATGTTTAATTTTTTTTTTAATTCTAAAATGTGTTGTGCCTTTTTTCTTTGTCTATTTTCCTTTGTGACTCACAATTTCTTAGAATTTGTATTTGAAGTAGTTTTGTTTTGTTAAACCATGTTAAGAACATAATTTTGCATTTAAATTAGAGATTGCTTATTGATAATAATTTAAAACATGACCGTGTAGATACAAGTATACATAGAAGAGTATTTCCCAATAGCTATAGAGATTGCTTGACATGTTTGCTTTATGCCCATTCTTTGTTCTTTTCCTCTCTTTGACCAACCGTACTATTCGTAAGGTGTACCCTTGTTTTGTAACTTTTATTTTGTTGTGCAGGAGTGGTAAATGAACCAATTAGAAGAGCCGGTTGTATTGTAATGCTTTGATTGCATTATTTGTGGGCCTTCATGTCCTCTCTCAGCACGTGAACCTAAGATCCGAACCCAAACCTGAACCAAACCCGACCTCAAGTTTTAAAATCCATGAACGGTTCTAGACTTATAAACCCAAACCCGAATCCGACCCGAATCAATAACCGAATGGATACCCGAAATACACGAAATATAATTATATGTATAAAAATATTAATTATATTTAGATTTGATATAACCCAATTATCTAAAA
This sequence comes from Cardamine occulta, assembly GCA_028015245.1. NCBI lineage: Eukaryota > Viridiplantae > Streptophyta > Magnoliopsida > Brassicales > Brassicaceae > Cardamine > Cardamine occulta. The sequence goes on from CM051368.1 coordinate 5,766,731, forward strand.
TTATAATTATAAACCTAAAGATATCAATTATTTTAAAACCAAAAAAAATCAAAATAACTAAAATATCTAAAAGTTTCTAGTCATATTTGTGAAAATTTAACCAAAATTTATTCAAATTTAATAATTTTTTATTTTTCTAAATATTTGGGATATCTGAACTCAACCTGAACCTGAATGGATCCGAACCGAACCTGATGCAAAGCTATGAAATACCCGAATAGGTTCTACACCCCTATACATGAACACCCAAAAAAACAAAATATCCGATCCGAACTCGAACGGGTACCCGAATGTCCGCTCCTAGTTATTTGTGTTTTTAAATAACATCATTAAGGGTACAATAATAATCAAAAAAATAAAATTAAACAAAAAATTATAAAAGTTATTTTATATAATTTTTAGTTAGCAAAAAAATATACTCACTTTCTCTAACTTATTAATTATGGACGAAAAATAAATTATTATTTTTAAAAATTTTGTTAACTAATCAAAATTGAAAAACTAAGATTTCATATTTAATTATACCATATTATTTATTTTAAGTTATTATATTTGAATGATTTTGTTAAGATAAAATTATCGTTCTTCTATCATCTTAGTTTTATTTTATTTTCAAATTATTTTGAATTATCATATAATACTTATAGTTAATAAAAATGTAGATATTTTTCTGTATATGTTGTAAATCAAATTTTTAGAAACAGATATATTACTCAATAGATGAAAAAAAATATGTGTTCAAAGTCTCACATTGTTTAACAAAATTGAACAATGTTTTTAAGTCATATTATATATACTAGGCGTCCAAAGTTTTAAAATTTATTTGTTTAATATATTCTTTAGTTAAACAAATAAAATAAAATAAAAAATATTTTATATACTTAGTTTAAGCAGTGAAACAATTTCTTCATATTAATAATTCTGGAGGATGTGGAAAGTATTTGGGTCTGCCCGAGGAGAATTCAAGGAAGAAACGAGAAATGTTCGATTATATCATCAAAAGGGTTTGAGATCCTACTAAGAGCTGGCATACCATATTTTTATCAGAAGTAAGGAAATAATTTGTGTTGAAGTCAATAGCTCTTGCAATGCCAACATATGCAATTAGTTGCTTTAAGCTCCCTACAACTATATATATGTCATGAGATTGACTCTACATTATCTCAGTTCTTGTGGGGTTTGGATAAATCAAAATGTCGTATTCCTTGGATTGCATGGCAACATATGACTTTACCAAAAAAAGAAGGAGGTCTTGGTTTTAGGGACATTGAGAAATTCAACACTGCACTTCTTGTTAAGCAGGCCTGGAGAATTCTTAAAACCCCAGATTTTCTTCTTTCAAGAATTCTGAAGAGCATATATTTTCGGGATAACTCAATTAGAGAAGCGTCATCATCTCAATTAGACAATTTCAGTATACTATTAAAGTTCTGATATTCGTGGTTGAATCTAAAATTATCTAATCCGAAATCGAGTTTTCTCGTCATTTCTTGAAAATCAGATATATTTGCTGTGAAAATCATGGAAAGTTGTAAATGTTCTGTTAGTTTATGTTAGGATAGACATTAGTATCCATTTCAGGCTGAACTTTGTGTTTTCAACTTATAATTATAATTTCCATGTAATGTCATTAGAAGCTAACTAATCTGAACATTGATCCATATGTCCATTTCTATAGGCGATTTTGCAGGCTCGGACAGGAAGAAATGTGGATGGAATCGATATTAATCTCTACCGTAAAATAATTGAACTCCTAAGACATCTTCTTCAAGTAGAAGATAACAGCAATATGGTTGAATGAGGCTAATCATCAGTAACATAACCCACCTACGTTGTTATATTTTCTTCCTTTATTATTACCTCTTTGTTCACTTGTAGATGAATTTATACTACAATCAATTTATTTTTATGCAAATAATATGTTGTACTCAAATAAATTTATTTATTTATTATTTTATACTTAAACAAAATTATAAATACTTAGATTATTTATAAATTATAATTACATGTAATGGTATAATATATATATATATATATATATATATTTATTTTCTATGTTTTTATTTATCTAATAATGAAACGTAATTTTATTTTATAATAAATTTAAAATTTTAAAAATATTGCAATTTGCTACTTATTGCTTAACTTAAAAATATATGGGTACAATTTGTAACCTTAAAAATAGAGAGTTATAATAAAAGTTAGTATGTAAATAAATATATATATATATATATATACACATATATTTATACTTGAAATATTCTTTTTTGAAGTTACAAATAAAGTAATCGGTTGGTGATAAACCTAACTCCAAAATGGAGTTACTCTATTTTTACTCCAAAATGGAGTAATCGGTTGGAGATTGTCTAAAACGACTTTATCAACAAAAATTGTTCATTTTTTAGTTCATAAGAAAGTTGATGCTTTGCTTCGCTGAAATTTGAAGGGTAAACATGTTTTTGTGTTTTCCCCATTTAATTATTTATCATAGCATATTTAATTTGTACAAATGTGATAACAATCAAAATTAGCAAATGTAGTATACTTATTTTTACCAATAATAGATTTTCAATATGCCTACCTGTATTGTTGACATTGAGTTTCGGCGAACTAGAGATGTTGGAAACGTCAACTAGTGATATTAAAATAAAGTCAATTAGATTGTAAACAATGTTAATGACTAGAGACTTGAGTCAACTAATAAACCTTAACCGAAGCAAAACAAAACAAAAACAGGATCAAATGTGAAAGGACTCAATGTTTGGTGTAGATCACATAATCAACACCCAAATTTTGACCCTATTTGAGGCATTCCATACTAAATAACACCAACCATCTGGTCGCTTAGCCATTAGATCTATCGTAACTCTTTTCCACTGTTCAATGATTAGGACTTAGGAGGATTGAGATTACGTTGATCATTCTTTCTTGGCGGCGGCATGGGTTGTTTCACCTGTTCAGAGTTGTCCTTGGAAAGCATAAGGAGAGTTGAAAGCTTTATTCAAAATTACATTTTTAATGTGGTAATCCTTTTACTGAAACATGGTAGAAAGTATATTTAAATACTTAGTGTGTGAAAAATCCAAAACAATACTGGATGAGAAAATGAAGTATATTATATTAAATAGTAATGTTACTTGAATAAAAAGTCTATATAGAGTCATAGACAGGTGTGTTTGTTTGTATATAATAAAAGTAAAAAATGTATGGTCAAGGAATCAAACTTCTGAAAAGGAGGAGGTATCACATATTCAGCCTATGCCCATCCACCGTTTCTAAATTGGTCAAATGCCAATGGCATATGATCTTATTATAATAATATGTCATCAGTGGTTGAGTTTAACTGTAATCACTAACGAATTTAAAAATGACTTTAACTTTTGGGAAATAACGAAGAAAATCATATAATAACAAGATGATTATATGTGGTAATGCACGGAACTAAAACTATTTTGAAGTATTATATAAATTACAAAAAAACTTATTTATGGTTGGAAACATATTTAACATATAATAAATAAATTACAAAGAATTTTTATTTATATAATACTTCAAATAGTATTATATAAATTACAAAAAACATTATTTATGGCTGGAAACATATTTAACATATTAATAAATAAATTACTAAAATATTTATTTATATAATACTTCAAAATAATTTCAAAAATTTGGATTTAATTTTTTTATTAATAAAAAATAATTTAACATATTAAATAATAATTTTAAAGACATTTTATTTTATTTTATTAATATATATATATATATGTTTTAGTTACAAAGATTAAGGAAATAATTTTTTTGAGAGTCTTATTTTTTAAAAAATGGAAAGAATCTAAGTGAGATGATCAATTAGGTTGAAAGACAATTTTATCATTTTTCCAATAATTTTTTTTTAATACCATATCATGTAATAAATTATAAATTACAAACTAGAGATTTGTAAAATAAAAACTATGATGTAGTAATTTAATAGATCCTTCGTAACATTTAAGTTCGTTTTGAAGACAATCAATCTAATACAATTTTTTTTTGGGTAAATAATCCAATCAACACTTGATTATATTAAAGCGGTTATCTATCATTTTTCAAAGAAAAGAGTTTGACAAAAGAAATAAGATTTTAATGATATATTACATAGCAATGGAAATTTCCCACCTAGATTCTTTTATGACTGTTTTGTTTTCTATATTTTTTTCATCAAAATTGATAATGCAACACAGTTGAGTATATAACATATACTCGGAGGTTCAAGCTATTGTGTCCGGTCCATTGGTAATTTTTTTTTCAGTTCTTGAAAATTTTAAAAAGTGTTTTAAAATTTGGCTCAGACTTTTACTAATTTAAGATGAAATACACCAAAATTTAGATTTGTCTCTTGAGAAAAAAAAAACTTTTTTGGTAAATCATATATATATATACTATATATATGCAACCTAACTAATATATTTTAGATGTCTAAAATAATAGATGACTTTCACATCTTTATATATACATGATACTGTTAGAATATGCGGAATTAGATTTGAGAGAATTGAAAAATTGAGAATGCTTAGATTAATTCTTGTTATTCAAAGGATTACAAAATATATAGATAAGAGAAAGAGCTGCATGAAAGAGAGAGAACAACATAGGAAATCGTCTTTGATGCATGAAGAAGAGAGAAGAATGGCCGAAATAAAGTATGGGCGGCACAGGTGGGATCGATCGATCCAAGCTGAGATCGATCTTGCAACTTCGGAGCTGTTTCTGTGAAATTGGGGTTGGCCACACCATCTGCTGAAATGAAATGTCTCAAGTATTCAATGATAGTGGCACCAAATGTACATTTGGATGGTTTGAGGTACAACTGTTGTTGTTGCAAATTTCGGAACACTTCTACTTGGTGCTGCAAATAAGCTTCCCAATCAGTACTATACACAAGTATATCGTCCAAAAAGACAAGGATAAACTGGTGCGGAACAGCTTAAAACACATGATTCATTAAGCTTTGGAAAGTGCAGGGAGCATTCGTTAAGCCAAAAGGCATCACGAGATACTCATAGTGACCCGAGTGTGTTTTGAAAGCTATTTTGTAAACATCCTCAGGAGACATCCTCAATTGATGGAAACTAGCCCTTAAGTCCAACTTAGAGAAGTACTTTGTCCCTCCCAGCTCATCCAACAAGTCTTCTAAAAGTGGTATTGGGTATTTATCACTAATGGTCTGTTTATTAAGCCCTCTGTAATCCACACAAAGCCGCCATGAGCCATCTTTCTTCTTTACTAGTACCACAGGAGAGGCATATAGACTTGAACTGTGCTGTATCAATCCTTGTGTAACCATATCCTTGATTGTTTTGTCAATAACATCTTTCTGTAGTGATGAGTATCTATAGGGTATAGCCCGCGTACCGCCACAATAAAAGGCCACTGAACTGTGTCAAATGCTTTGGAGATATAAAATTTGATGGCACGATGCGAAGAAATAGAATTCTTTTGATAATCTTTAACCACATCCGTCACCAACAAAATATTCTCAAGGAGAAGTCGTCAGTTAATGAAAGCACATTGGGTTGGCTTAGTTGCATTAGGGAGAATTAGCTTGAGGTGGTTGGCCACAATCTTAGAGATAACCTTGTACACGAGATTACAACAAGCTATAGGATGAAAATCTCTCATTGATTGTGCATTCTCATGTTTTGGTACCAAAGATAAGATAATCACATTAATCCTTTTGGGTAGAAATCTGTAAAGGAAAAAAGACTGTACCACAGTGATGAAGTCACACCCAACTATTGGCCAAGCCGCTTCGTAAAATTCCACCATGAATCAATCTGGACTTGGAGCTTTATCTGTGGGCATTGAAAATAGAAATTTCTGTATCTCAAAGGCCGTAACAGGGGCCACAAGAGATGCCGCTGACTGCTCAAAGCACCGGTAATGGAAAAGGGAGGAGAGGAGAGGAAATCAACAAAGATCTCTACATGATCTTGTGGCTGAGTCTGTAGAAACCTCTGGTAGTATGCGACTGCTTCTCTTTTAATATCTTCCAAATTAGTCAACATCACACCTTCATCTGACTTTAGGCTCTTAATAGCATTACGAGACGCCTGTGCCATTTTATGATAAACCGTAACTTTATCCATTGTATCCTCAATTTTTGGTGGAAAAATATCTCCTCAACAAGAGCAAGGTGGTGCCAGCTTGTAGAAGCTTCAACAGCAGCAATTGAAGTCGGAGTAGGGGTGAAGAAGAGCTTTTTCTTGGCGACTACATCGTTCATCATAAACAGACTTTGTACGTTTTGGTAGGTTACCATAGAGTCAGGCCCGGCCCTGAGCCCAAGCAGAACAAGCATGGGCTTGCGGCCCTCTTTTTTAATAAACAAAATTTTGGTCCTTAAGTTTGCAAATTATCCTTTATAGTCTAGTGGTAATTTTTGGAAAACTTACAACAAGAGGTTTAATTTTTTTTTTCGTTTCTTACTTTTTTTTTTCGTTTCTTACTTTTTTAAAATAACTCAATTAATACCAAATTTATCAATATAACGAATGGAATAAAAATAATAAAGTTATCTTAATTTAAACTTAATAAGTCGTAGAACAAAACAAAACAAAAAACCCTACCAATACAATCGATCTCTTCTTCTCCAATTTGCTTTTGTACTGCAGAGTTGTAGTCATAATAACACTGGCCTTGCTTTTTATTCTTCCTCTTGGTATGATTTTCAATTTTTTTTAACCTAACTTCAGTAGTTATCTTTGATCGGATTTGTTGGTTTTTTTCTCTTGATTATTAAGTTGAAATTCTGGGTTCATACAGTTATTTTATTGTATTGATTCTTGACTTTTATCTTATTAGGTTAGATTAGAATAAAGAAAACTTATTGACTTATTGTTATCTACGTTGAAATCCCAAAAGAATAATAAATTTGTTTGTTTATTCGTTTATTTCGTGTGTGAGTTTGTGACTAAGTTTAAATTGATCACTACAGCAGCCTTTTTTTTTTTAGTTTGCGGCCCTATAAAACTCAGGACCGGCTCTGCATAGAGTGACCGATTGAGAACTTGCAGTTCCGGTTTTAGGAGCTTAAGTTTCATGTTAAACTTATGTAGGGCAGAGCACGAGTGGAATAAAGATGGTGCAGAGTCCCATATATCATTGGAATCAATTGCGGGTGCTCAGCCAAAAAGTTAAGGAACTGAAACTTTCACCAGTATTTTTGAATATCTGAAAAAAATTAGTATTTTTAGGAAAAACACAAAATTCATCAATATGTTACTTTTGGGAGTTGTCTATTTGTACACTTTAACATTATCCAGCAAGAGCATCTCCAAACTCACTCTATCTTTACCTTTAAACTCTATTATAGAGTAAAACTTATTCCAACCCCACTCTATATTTCACTCTAAAACAGAGTAATGAAAATTTGGGGTAATACTATTCATTACTCTATTTTAGAGTGAAGTTTTTATTTATTTATAAAGTAGTCTTTTGATTGTCATATGTTTTTATTTTATACTTAAACAATATTATTAACCAATGTTTTAGTTATTTAGTAAATAATATTATCTCACTTCACACTTCAAAATGCATTAATTGATCATTTATGGGAGAAATACTAATGATTATGCTTAAAAATCTATTATCTTTTGTTGTGTTTGTTATTTTTTATGTTGTGTAAGTAATTTTATTTATGTAAAAAAAAATTCATGACAATGATATCATAATTTTATTAGATCTTGGCTTAAAATAAAATAAGTTGGTCAACTTTAAAATTTTGATAAATAATAAATATTTTTTAGAAATAGTAATTAAGTAGAAAATGAATATAATTAGAATGTTATTTTTAGAATAAAAATAGAGGAATGAGCTAGAGTAAATCCAATTTTATTTTGTGTTCTTCTATTTTAGAGTTAAAAAAATAGATGAATGGGTTGGAGATGCTCTAAGTCGTATCTTTAAGAGAAAATAGTGCATTTATTTAAGATAATCTGTTTTGCTTTTGACTTGATTAAAAAAAAATCGAGGTAAGAAATATTGTTTTCTAAGAAGGGACAAAATTTGAATTTAGAGTTAATTTAGTAAATATAAATATAGAGGATTTTATTTTAAAAATGATAAACTAAGAAAATTGTTATTTAGAATTTTTTTTAATAAAGTAACGATAAAAAGTTAGGATGAAAATATATTTATAATGCGCTATTGTGTTGAATATATTTTTACATATATAAATTTGATATTCTCTTAAATAGATACAGTACTATTTAGCATGCTAAATATAATAATAACAACAACAACAACAACAACAACAACAACAATAATAATAATAATAATAATAATAATAATAATAATAATAATAATAATAACAACAACAACAATAATAATAATAATAAAAAAACTTCAAAATAAATATCACAAAGCCTATATATGTGATCAAAATAAGAGAATTTACTATTAGTCATCTCTATACTAATATTAGGGAAGTATATTTATAAAAATAACTAAAAATTTGTAAAACATTACATGAAATGTTATTGTCAAAATATCATTTAAAGAACAATTAAAATAAAATAATGAAGGACACAAACGATTGTCAAATGTATTTTTTTCTTATAACTCATAACTTTACTTGTATATAAAAGTATATAATAAGGGATTTCAATCTTACCAATCCGATCTAAGCTAGTTAGCTTGATCAACTCTAAGATTCCGGTCTTGTGTAAAACATTTTAGAGTTGGTCCGAAATTAGATTGATATAAAATCATGAATTAAAAAGAAAAACGAATTTCTTAATAAAAATTTCTGAAGAAAGAAAAACATTTTTTTTGTTTCAAAGTTGAAAATTAAAAACAAAAAAAACTTTGTTGCATAAGTTGCAAGTCTCTAAACATAGAATTAAAAATAAAATAAAAAGTACAAAAGTATTAACGTACATTTGAGTGAAGGCAATCATATTTCTATTCCGCGTTAACTTTCTCTTTTGGGAGGCCACTCTTACTGGTCTTGGGGCAATGTCTCAAATTCTAGGTCATTTTTTTTTGTCCAACCCCTTCAAATAACTGTACATGTTTTGTGTACATTTATCAAAAGTATTTTCGCTTTTTTAAAATAATTTGTTAACAATATGTATATTTTTTTTAAAATTCAGATTTTCGGAGTCGGCTGAACTTAAAACAATAGACCGGTTAGAAATCGAGGGTACAATCCAAACCGGAGTTTTATCACCAAACACAAAATACGGAGCATATCTCATTGTGAAAGTAACTAAAAGAGCTTACGGACTAGACCTAGTTCCGGCCGAGACTTTGATTAAATCTAGTAAAGGTCAAATTTGCAAGAACACAACTTATCTGTGTTGCATGGATGAGAAGAAACAACAAATGAAGAGATTGTTTTATGGAAACCGAGAAGAGCGAATGGCGATAACCGTGGAGGCGCTTGGTGCGGACAGGAAAAGGAGAGAGCCGAGAGGTAGAGATGACGGGTGGATGGAGATTGAGTTAGGAGAGTTTGAGACACGAGAAGGAGAAGATGATGAGGTTAATATGAGTCTCACGGAGGTGAAAGGATATCAATTGAAAGGTGGCATTGTGATTGATGGTATTGAAGTGAGGCCTAAATCCCAAACTTAGAATAAAGATGAGTACGGAATCTTGTACTCGATTTTTAAGTATAGGAATGAATTGGAAGATGAGAGGAAGTCAGGGGTTTGTATATTAATAAATTGATTCTATTTATTCATTATTATTGTGCATGTTGACCTGAGTAGAATTGTTCAAATTTCAATTCTTTGGTTCTCTATTTGAGGATAATGCACAATTTGGGTTCGACACACCAATTGAAATTTTCATTTAAATTCAAGTTGGAGTTAATTAGATTTAGGCAGAGAATTAGCTGAGAACCTAATTAAAGATAATATGTTTTACTCAATTAGAGAAGAATATGACTCAGAAAAAATGTGTTCATAATGTCAGTGGATGTCGTCATTAGATTGTGAAAAGCCTAAAGACGTGGATCCTTTCGCATCAATATCCAAATGGACCAAATCACAAGCCTATATATATATATATATATATATATATATATATATATTTTTTGTTAAAGTATCACAAGCGTATATTAAAACTTTAAATTCATGTCCTCCTTTTAAGTACATGAATTATGACTACATCCTACTTGTTTATATAGGACATGTTCCATCTTTATTGCATAGGACAAATTGTGAATACAAATATTTATAGCATGTAGTATGCATATATTTTGAATAACAGATTTTGATAAAAAAAATAAAAAATTTGATAAAGGTTATTCTATTAAAATGTTGCGGAAATGTTACAATGGGGAGAAAATACAACATAAGAACAACAATAGCAGCAAAAGGACATAAAACCACCTTAAGCAAAAGAGGATACGAAAAAGATATTAGGAAGCCAAATGCGATAACTTGAGGATGAATGAAACCCAGATAGCGAAGGGGAACTCACTCAACGAGGAAAGAACTGACGGCTTAGCAACATGAGGGAAGAATTACTAACGAGCCCAGGCTGAATCGAAGACAACACACCACGCGGAACCTCAAGATCCAAGAAGCAACCGAGGAAGACAAACAAAGAACCTTTAACTATCACAACTTCACAGCAATAACAATCCACTCCCACGCTAATGAGGAAGAACAACCTAACAAGCACTAGCAAGCCGGAGAAGGAGAGAACCAAACCAACCCGAGATGAGGGAAACAAGCCGGAGAGGAGCTAGAGACACACCATACCGAGGATAGCAAGAGAAGGTAGGAGGTGCTTTCCAAGGAGAGAGCCACTATGAACCAAGCCCCCAACCACTGAGAGCTCAACGAGTTAACAGGAGGCAGCCTCGACGACTTTAAATCAGGCCTGCTAAGAGAAGCGAAACTCCAATGTCGAGCTTGAACAAGTGATGAGCCCAACTTGGGAAGGCAGATGAAAAGAGAGAGTGCCTACGATGAGAGGAAACAAGACCAACCAAGACAACAGCCGAACAAAGACGCCACCGGGAGATGCAAGAGGAAGAGAAAGAAGCACCAAAGCTGGACGAACCTCAACGAAGCAATCTATGGAGAGACACAAACCACAACAGACGAGAAAACAAGAGCCTTACATGGCCAATTCCGAGAAGCATATACAGGAGAACACAAAAACTAATCTTAAAGGGGAAGCAACGAATAACAGGAGCCACCACGAGAGATAAACTTACGAAGCGGAGGAGCAAAGGAAAAAGTGATGAACCTTAGCCGTCCTCAGACTAAGGAGAACCGAGCCTCACCACAACCCCAACGAAAGCCCTCAACAAACCCAAGCAGAAACTCACCGAGTAGCGACAAGTCGGGCCACTGAGTGAAACGAGAAATCAACATGAACTTAACACTAACCCAACCTAAGGTCCCAACCTAAGGTCCCGTCCTCGAGGACCGAAGAGAGGGGGAAGCGCACAATGGCCGAAAAACCTGAGCACCGATGGAGACGAGACCCAACACAACTAAGAAATCTCGAGTAGAACCAAAACCTAGATCTTGGGCCACCTCCGAGCAATCTCCAAGAACCAGAAGTCGAGGAAGGAAGAAGAGACACCGGATATCCCTTTTCCGACGGTGGTGAGAACCTCCGCACGCCGGAGAGGGAGATCGGAGCTTCTCTAGTGTGTTGCCTAGGGTTTCTTCTTTTTTCGATTAAATCGCCGCTCAAAGGACTAACGGTAACATTGATTTTGATAATCTTTTATCAAAAAAATGAAAAACAATTGAATAAAAAATATCGTATTCAATTGTTACAAATGATATCATGTGAAGTTACTCTCCCAAGTCATCAATCTACTTTTGTGGTGTCGTTTGTGTATGTATCAAATTGTGAAATCGAAAGAAGAAGTTTGTGGGAAGATATGACTACGTTCTCCTCTGATCAGCAAGTTGTTAACAAAGCATGGACTGTTTTGGGAGACTTTAATCAAGCTCTCAACCCAGAAGATCACTCAATAATTGACAGTCAATGCATTAACCGAGGTATGCACGACTTCAGATCATGTTTGCTTGATGCCTCCTTGGTTGATCTTACTTACAGAGGCAGTACCTACACTTGGTGGAATATGAGTGAATCTAATCCAGGGGCAAAGAAGATTGATAGAGTTCTCATCAATGCAAATTGGCTTGACCTGTGGCCGATGTCCTTTGGTTTGTTTGGCGAGCCAGACTTCTCAGACCATAGCCCGAGCTGTATCATTTTAAATCCTGAAGTGCAGAGGCAGCGTAAACCATTCAAATTCCTCAACCTGCTCCTTCTAAACCCAGAGTTTATTCATATGGTACAAGCACATTGGCACACCTTCAACTTCATAGGTTCGGCGATGTACAGGATCAGTAAGAAGCTCAAGGCTTTAAAGTCCCCTATCAGAAGCTTCAGTTTGGAAAACTACTCTAATATTGAGAAAAAAGTGACAGAGGCTCATGTTTTGCTTCTCTCTAAGCAGCAGCAGCTATTAATTCAGCCAACAATCAACTTAGCTATGGAAGAAAGGGAATCACACAGGAAATGGCAGATCCTTGTTAAGGCAGAGGAGGCTTTTTTGAGACAAAAACCTGGTATCAACTGGTTATCAAATGGAGACTGCAACTTTGCATTCTTTCATCGCATAGCTGCAATAAGACAATCCCAGAAGCATATTCACTTCTTGCTTGATGGAGTGGGTAATCGGATAGACACTCAACAAGGAATCATTGATCATTGTGCAGGTTACTTTGAGGATCTGTTAGGAAGCACTGAAAGCTAACCATTGTTCATCTCTCAAGATATAAGTTGCCTTTTAAGCTTCAGATGCTCATCAGCTCAAGCCGAGAAAATGGAGTCTTTGTTTACAAATGAGGAGATTCGATCTGCTCTATTCTCTTTACCTCAAAATAAAGCTGCAGGCCCTGATGGCTATTCTGCAGAGTTCTTGACAAGCTGCTGGAGTGTGGTAGGGCAAGAAGTGATTTCAGCTGTTAAGGAATTTTTTTGTTACAGGCCAGTTACTTAAACAGTGGAATGCAACTACGGTTGCTCTCATCCCAAAGATTACCAATGCTTCCTCTATCACAGATTTTAGGCCAATTTCTTGCTGTAATACATTGTATAAGATCATCTCAAAGCTCCTAGCAAGCCGCTTACAGGATCTTTTGCCTTCAGTCATCTCTCACACCCAATCAACATTTATTAAAGGAAGACTGCTTGTTGAGAACGTGCTCCTTGCCACCGAGATTTTCCAAGGATACAACAGAAAGAATATCGAGCCTAGAGCAATGCTAAAGGTTGATCTTCGCAAAGCCTTTGACTCGGTAAGATGGGACTTTATCTTGACCATTTTGAGGATTATTGGACTTCTAAACCGATTCATCAACTGGATTTCTATGTGCTTAACCTCTCCAACATTCTCGGTTTTGGTGAATGGTCATATTGGTGGTTTCTTCAAGAGCACAAGAGGTATCAGGCAAGGGGATGCATTATCACCGTACTTGTTTGTTCTGGTGATGGAGGTTTTCTCCAAGCTTCTTGAAACCCATTACCCATCAGCTCATATCGGATATCATCCTCACACGGCAAACCTGAATATCTCCCATCTTATGTTTGCTGACGATGTGATGATATTTTTTGATGGAAAAAGCAACTCTTTGCATGGAATAACTGAAGCATTGGACTTGTTCGGCAGCTGGTCTGGTCTCCAAATGAACCCGCAAAAGACTGAGCTATTTCTAGCAGGACTAAACCAACTAGAATCTCAAGAACTATCCAGTTTCGGGTTTCCATTTGGTTCTTTCCCAATCAGGTACTTAGGCTTACCCCTGATGCACCGGAAGCTCAAAATCTCTGAGTATTCCCCTCTCTTAGACAAGTTCGAAGGTCAGTTTAAGTCTTGGGCTATCAAGGCTCTCTCTTATGCTGGTCGTCTTCAGTTATTATCTTCAGTTATTATCTTCAGTTATCTATAGCACAGTGAATTTTTGGATTTTGGCATTCATCTTGCCAAAGGGCTGCATCGCAAAGATTGAATCAATGTGCTCCCGCTTCTTATGGACTAGAGATATTGATAACTTCCAATCTACTAAAGTAGCATGGTCCTCTGTCTGTTTGCCTAAAAAGGAAGGGAGTTTAGGTCTAAGAAGATTCACAGTGTGGAATAATACATTGTGTTTACGACTGATCTGGCTACTCTTCTCGCAAGGTGGCTCTCTCTGGGTTGCTTGGCATCACCATCACAGCTTAAAAGACTTCAGTTTTTGGGCAGTTGAGGAAAAACAAACGGACTCATGGAACTGGAAATCGATTCTCCGCTAAGGCATTTGGCTGGGAATTTTATCTCTTGTACCGTGGGAAAATGGATCTCTTGCAAGCTTTTGGTACGACTCATGGACACCCTTTGGCCCGCTAATAAGTTACTTCGGCCTAGAGGGACCAAGAGTCCTAAGAGTACCTTTGTATGCAAAAGTTAGAGAAGCTTGTGATCAATTAGGATGGACTTTGGCTGCTCCCCGCTCTGAGGCGGCTTTAAGTCTTCAAGTCCACCTAACCACCATTACGCCTCCATCAGCTTTAGACCAAGTAGACAGCTACAGTTGGAAGATCAATGGATCAGACCTGCCTGCCTTCTCATCATCAAAGATCTGGGAATGCCTACGGCCTAGAGAAGCCTCTAAAGATTGGTTTTCTTCGGTCTGGTTTAAGGGAGCAACCCCTAAACATGCTTTCACGATGTGGCTCTCTATTATGGATAGATTGTCAACAAGATCAAGGTTAGCTTCCTGGGGGATGCAGATCCCAACTAGTTGCTGCCTATGTGATGTTTTTGAAGAAACAAGAGATCACTTACTTCTTTGCTGTGAAGTAATCATGAGTTTATGGAGATTAGTTCTGAACAGACTGGGTGTGCAACCTATCTATTTCAACAATTGGTTAGCGTTGTTAGCCTGGACCAGATGCAATGGAACTAACTCTCCCCCAACTCTTCGGAAAATCGCTGCTCATGCAACGGTCTATCAATTATGGCGGGAGCGTAACAACAGATTTCACAATCAACAAACGATACCAATACCAGTCTTCTTCAAGCAAGTGGACAAGCAGATTCGCAACACCATTTCCTCCAAGAGACACCGATGAAAGTTCAGGGATCTCATAGGATTATGGTTTCGGTGAGAGTAATTTTCAAAAGCTTTTTCATTCTCTTGTGATGTAATCTTTGTTTTTTATTTTATTTTTTTTGGCAAAGACTACAATTTAGTCAGGTTAAACATTTTTTTGTACAACCGAACATTTCATCTTTAATGATATTTACATTCATATCAAAAAAAAAAATATATCGTATTAAATTAAGTTGAACACATATTGTCAAAGTGGGAGGTGCCATATATAGTTTTATAACTCATACGATTTTGAAACATGTCAAGTATATTTAAATTTTGACATGTATTCGATTTTCATTTCATTTTGGAACTTTATTATTTTGTTAATTCATCTTAAATTTTTGTTTAGTAACTCATATTTTGTTTACAAGGGACACAAAACTACTTGATCTGGAGACTAAATATCATTTTTGTATCTAAACATGTTTAGTTCCATATCCCTCTTTGTCAAACCAAACTCCACAAATCTGGTTTGATTGGTACTCAAGACAACGTTGGATTAAGTACATCACGATCCTTATATGATATGTGATATTACTACAATCAGATTGATTAGACTTATAGTTTAATTGCAAGGTTATTATTGTAATGCGATTGAAGCTTTTATCAGCTTTCACTTGAGTTATATAGCATTTTAATTTGGTCATCCTGCTTTTGTCAATGCCATCACTAGGATTCTTGAACCAACGAGTTATAATGAAGCACAAAAGCACAAGACTTGGAGGGATGCCTATGGATGTTGAGTAATAAGTTTTTTGAGAGAAAAAAATGGATAATATGTTTTGTTCCAGAAAGTAAAAGCCAATGTAATATAAATGGATATTCAAGACAAGATTTTTGGGTGATTGTTATTGAGAGATATAAAGCTCGATTAGTGACAAAAAGATTACACTTAACAAGAGAGGTTATATATGTAACAACGATAATTTCCCAAGTTTGACCAAATTGGTAACAGCTAAATAATTATTTGTTCTGCTGCTAAACTCAACTCGTCTTTGTCACAATTGAATATTTCCAACAATATTCATCCTGCAAGATATTTTAAACAAAATAAAATATATCACATACGTAAGCCGTGTCATGTTCTAGATTTTTCATAATCACAATTAAAGAAAGTATAAAAGCCTTATATATGTAGAATAAGATTTAGCATAAGATGTCGCCTTTTTCTAAAGGTAACACCGGCTTTATTCTGTCCCAATCTTCTTCTTTCCACATATCATCCAGAACAATCAAATACTTACTGGTTTCCAATAGTCGAAAGAGTTTTTCCTGAAGCTCGTCTTCACTCATATCCGAGTCTCTTTGCGCATCATGTTTTGAACTAAGCTTCTGCACGATCGTCTCCCACACATATTTCCTTGTAAATTGTTGTGAAATACTCACCCACGCAACCCCATCAAAATTTTTTTTTTAACAATCTCATGATTAAAGACTTGTCGAGCAAGAGTAATTTTACCAATACCGCCCATGCCCGTTATAGAAACTTACTTGAATACTATCTTCCTCCACCATATAGCCAACCAATTTCTTAACATTCTTCTCCAATCTCACAAGATCGTTTTCATTATTGGTAGGAAATGTTTTTCGCATCTCCCTTTGTCTTTCTTGTAGAGGATGTAAATATTCGCCGCCGTCAACAATCATTTGTTGCACCACAAAACTCTGCATATCGCGGATCACCTTCGGGATCCTCTTAGTTATACCTCCCATGTCTGAAGCAAGTTCCTTGCGATCCACTTATATGCAAGAAAATCTTCTGATACGCTTCTTAATGCCACTTGTTTTTGAAAAAATGTTTCGATTATATCCTCCGCATCAAAAACTATTTCTTTGATCTCTTCCACACAATTTCTCACCATCCTTCTTGCATGTTTCGTAGGTCATTTACAACTCTAAATCAATCAGATTCTCGGGCAAAGAGCTCCCAAAGCTTCTCAACTCCAAACCAAAAAGAGTGTCTCAGGCATAAGTCTGCTGTTTAACCATGAAAGTAGTAGTCAATTATCACTATAGGAGGATTACATTTCCTGCAAAATTTAGAGAATAAATATACAATTTTTGTCGGATTTAATCCAGAGATCTTTTGAGGAGACATGAAGAGTATTGGGCTAAATTTATTTTTTGCAAAATACAAAGATCGAAGCAGCTTCCTCCAACAGAAAACTGAAGGCAGAAAATGTAAAGGCCAATTTAATGATATGGGCCTTAAACTAAAGGCCCATTAATGCCATTTGTGTAATTTAACCCACCGTCTCGCCCTCTCCCTATAAGAACAAGACCTTCGAAACCCTATTTCTTAAACTACCAGTCAATCTCCATAGCCGTCAACAGTATCTTCTTCTATTCATAGTCTTGGTTTAATTTCAATTCTTGTTGTTTCTTTGATTATCTTATTGTGATCGCTTTCGAAATTTTCCATCCGATCGTTATGATTTCGAATTCGGATTCGTTCGAATGAACAAACCTCTATCTGATTGCTAATACTGATTTCTCTGTTTCGAATTTTATGTTTTTGTTCAGCTTTTGATTTTGGAAATTATTGCTGTTGTTTGATTAGGATTCTTATTGGTGATGATGATAAAACGTAATCCCAGCTCTATGAGACCTTTTGTGGTCCAGGAATAGAATTATGTTCATACATTTATCTGAGCCGTTTGATTATAATTTTCTTGATTTAAAAATCTATATTAGGATTTATTTGGTTTCATATTTAATACAATTTCCGAGTCTTTTTACCAATCTTTAATTTATAGGCATTTTTTTGAATTTTTGAATGATTTGTTAGGGGTTGATATGGCGATGACGATAACATAATATCCCAGCTCATTATGAGACCTTTTGTGGTCAAGGAAAATAATTGTTTTCTATAACTTTTTCTGAGCCTTACCACCCTGAATTTACATTCTTAATTTGTTTTTAAATCAATATTTAATTTTGTTCCCTATGATGATTTAAAATCAATACCATGCTAATGTATATCTGATAAATTTTTTATTTGATTTATAAGTGATTTACTGAGGGAGCTCTTATCTTTTTTTTTTTGGGTTATTGAATATGATTACTTCGAATGAAGTAAAGATTTCCCTATGATGGTAATAACCATGCTAATACTGATGTCTTCTGACTGAATCAAAGTTTAACTTGCTGAGGGAATCTCTAAAAAAGTTGTTTTTTTATAATTGGAGAAATTTTTGGAATAGTTTTGAGAAGCATTTTTTTTTGGTACTATTTGGAATGTTTTTGTTTGATCTTTATGTGTGTAGATATTCTTGTAGCAATGCAGAAAAATATAAAATAAATGATGTATTACGTAACAAAGTTTGAACGGAATTTAAAATGTTGTTTGTTAATATGTTCTATCAGAGGCCCATTTATAATTTTCTATCCATTAACTCATTATTTCTAAAGGTGACAAATTTTATTGCTCAACTAGTATTGTCCATCATGTAATGACATTCAGCAAATCTAGAGTCAAAGCCAGAGTGCAGATTACGTTAAGTCAAATGACTAAGCATCTACAATTTAACACTTCCACAAAGGGTGTTTCTTCTATAACAAGGGTGTTTCTTCTATAACAAGAGTGTTTCTGGCAGGTAAGATAACTATGTCTAGTCTCTTCTGTGACTAAACTGGTTGGCAGGTGACGACGGGGACTTTTCATGTATTATTTCCAAGTGGTCTCAATTCGCAGAAGCTCCACGACTCAGCTTGTTTGGCTGGTCGTGACGCTAACTGCCCTATCTAGCTAGTTCTAGAGAAGGTGCTGTGACTGTCGTCGGGACCCTCTCCTTAGATCAACAAGCATTAAGAACAAATCTAGATAGAAGAATCATAATTATAAGATAAAGAGAAAAATGAATCTAATAACCTAACAAATCAAACCATAAATTCCTTTTAAGTAATCCCCACTAAACCTAACTAAAAGACTACTCAGACATTATCAAAGCAAACAAACACATAGGTGATGAAAGAAGACTCATAATAAATGTATTCAAATAAGCAAGAGGGTTAAGAGGTACTTCTTTAAAAGTTACAGAAGAGATCTTCTCTGAAATGATGTTGAAAACAAAGCAAGCTATGAGAGAGATGATGAACTAAGCGTAAACAAGGGATGAGAGGCAACGAAGAGATGGAGCTTCGTGATGGGGGTCATGAGTCTTCTTCTCTGGCTGCAAATATCGCGCTCTCTCTCTTAGGATTTTAGGAGTATATATAGGGTATGGAGTCAGTTTAGGGTTAGCTTGAGGCTCCAAAGTTGGTTCTAGGTCAAATAAGTTAAGTGTAGTCGTTTTAGATAATTGGGCCTTCATATAGGTCCTCACGCGGATGCGGGCTCTCTGGGCGTGCCAAGGAGAGGTTCCTGCATGGCACGGGCTCCTCCAGCCGCGCTGGCAGTTTCTCCGCAGGGACATGTCTTGTTTCATCATAACTTCTGATTAGATTGATGGATTGGAGTAGTTCCAATTGGAGGTGAAATATGACTCTTCCAGCTTTCCAATGATATTTTGTACGTTGAATTTGGTCCATGGGAAGGTCTTCAAACTTAGCCTTGAATCTGGAGTTTAGAAATTGTAGAAAAACGTGTTTTGCTCCCTTTTTGATATTTTATACCTAAAACCTGTAATAACTCCTTGAAACTAAAAGTACTCAAAATGTGGTTTTAAAACACTTAAACCCATAATAAAACACTTGTTAATCATCTCAAAATCATAGCTAAAAATGGCAAAACAACGATGTTATCAGTACGTTATGTCATGCTTCTTTTTACCAATTTCCCTTTTTCGAAAGATTCAATCAATCCTAACAAGAATTTGGTGGGATGATAATCCAAGCAAAAGAAAAATGTGTTGGGTGGCGTGGTAAAAGCTCACTCTAGCAAAGAATGTGGGAGGCCTTGGGTTTAGAAAGTGGAAACATTTACGAAGCCCTGTTAGCCATAATAAGTTAGAGAATTCACAATAACCCACAATCCTTGCTGGCCTGAGTATTATGTGAAAAGTACTGCTCGACATCCCCTTTCTTGGAATGTAAGCTATCATTGAGCATATCTCATAGAGGAATAATGGCAGGACATGAAGTACTTAAGGAAGGGCTGGGTTGACTGGTGGGAAATGGAGAAAGAATCCGGATATGGCAGGACCCTTGGTTGTCTCCAGCTCAGCCGGTTCGGATCATGGGACCCCAGCCACAGCAGCTACAACATCTCATGGTTTCAGACTTGATAAACCAAGATACTAAATCCTGGGACCGAAACAAAATAAGAGAAGTAGTGCCAGAGCATGGGAGCAGATCAGAGGCATTAAAATTAGCCAAAATCTTAGACCTGATAGACATGTCTGGTTGCCTTTCATAACTTGTTGCTATACAACACGTTTGGGTTATGGATTGAAGACTATGGGGATACAACTGAACAGATAGACTAGTTTCAGTGGCATAAACAAATTTGGAAACTAAAAACTTCACCCAAAATACATAATTTTATATGGAAAACTATGGCGGGAGCTTTAATGGTGGGAGATGCGCTGGCAGCTAGAGGGATGGAGGACACATCAAACTGCAAAAGATGTAGAAGAACATAAAGCATTGACCACATGCTACTCAACTTTGACTTTTCAAAAAGAGTATGGTCTTTAACACCGATAAGCGGGCTAAATCTCGAAGCAGAGCAAACCTTTGGCGGTTTCAAACAGAACACAAGAACAAAGCTAAATCTCCCCCTTCAGGACTAAGCGAAGGAGTCATTTATCCTTGGATAAGTTGGCGAATATGGAAAGCTAGAAATAAAAAAAATATTTAAGGAAAGAGTGGTTACAAAGGCAGAGATAGTAACTAAAGCGATAATGAAGGCAAGGGCTTGGCAAGCTGCACAAACACAATATGTGAAGTAGAAAGAACCAGATCAAACGCCTAGTATACCTCTAATTCTACAACATTTGGAGGGTTTTGAATGTTATGTTGATGCAACTTGAAGGAAAGTAGTAGACAAGGAGGGTATGGCTGGTGGTTCAAACCATATCAAGGTACGCCTTTGGAATCCTTTTCAGAAGTGCAAGATCATGTTAACTCAGTGCTTTCAGCTGAAACAGAAGAAATTCATGAGGCGCTTCGAAGTGCTCTGGATCTCGACAGAAGGGAACTACACCTCTTTTCAAACTACCAAGCGATAGTGAAGCTCCTGTGCTCTAGAGAGTCGCATAATGAAGTCCACAATGTGCTACAAGATCTCACAGATCTATTACCACAATTTTTCTCAATTTCCTTTATTTTATCCCTCGTAAAGCCAATGGTATGGCTGATTCGATTGCAAAAGAGCGATAAGCTCCAAAAACTCTGTTATTGAAGCATCTGTTTAAGAGATGAATGAAACAAAATATTGACAAAAAAAAAAAAAGGTACCAATATGAGTATAATCCAAACGAAATAATTGCAAAACAAAATAAGATGTGCGAGTGGGAAAAAAAGATATAGAAATGAATGTCCATTAAAGGGAAATGAGGATGAAATGATAGGTGGGCAGCTACCGTACAAGAATCAAAGAAAAAGGGAGATGGGAGCATTAATGCCACGTGGTGAGAGAGGAAGAAATGACTTGGACGAAAGTATGATGAGATGGAGCTTCAATGTGTGCGGCAAGGAAAAAATGAGCGAAAATTTGAAAATTGAAAGATTTACCCTAAATCTGTAGAGACTTAATAAATAGAGGTAAGGTATAGTAATATAGTGTAGCACCAAAAATAAAATTACACAGACCAGAAAAAAAAATTAAAACGATTCAAGCACTGCAAAGGTATGATTCTACATGTACTCTACATGTTTTTAAGATGAATATTTACCAAAGAGGTTATCATACAACCTATATTAAAACTAAAACTTCTTTCATCTCATACTACATGTACTGGAAATATGGCGACTATGGGAGACATGCTACCGACCTGGTCAACACGGAACATGGCTGGTGGAGAAAAGACGCCGGTGGGGTTTGGAGGTTCCAAGTGTTGGAGGACATGATGATGAAAGGGATAAAACTTCATGAGGGTGATTCACTTGATGCCGTGAAGAAGAAATTGATGGCCGAGCTCCATATAGACAAGGACAAGGAGCACGTCGAGCTTACTTATGAAATGCCGGAATAGATGGACATCGACGGAAGCATGATGCCGGTGCCGATACAGATCCTTTCGGACGGCAACATGGACATGTTGTTAGCAATGCGTGTTGACATGAAGGACCTAAAGCTCTACGTGGTTCCGTTTCTGATGATGAGTTCAGCGTCGTCCCGGTAATGGATGAGTTTAGCTTTTTGGAAATCATGAACAAAAAGATGAAAGAGAAAGAAATGGAGCACATGGCTACTAAAGCACACATCGACAGGATAATCTGCACTCGAAAACCTAGACTCAAAACTGGTGAAGGGAGCATTAGGGAGGCCCGTGCATTATTACGTGAATCAAACCGTTTCAAAAGTTTTGGATCTCTAACTGAAGCAATGAAGTACCATTCTGATTTGTGCAAATCTATGCGAGCAAATGGATCTCCAAATACTGTCCTACCAGAAGACGACATGATCAGTGAGGAGGGGAGCCGCGAAGAGTTTACAAATATAACACGAGATCTTTTTAGGGATTTTATGTGATACGAACATCGACACAAGAGACCGTCAACTAGAAGGAGAGACATGCATACTTGATCCGGGTCTCTCTAGGAAGAGATTTTAACCACTTAAACATTTTGGCAAGAGTCTCACCAGTAACCTTTGACTCACCACCAAATAGTGCAAACCAACAAGGACTAACACCTGGCACAATCCCAAATTCTCTAAGGGAGAACCGGATAGGTATCCCGGCAAATATGACCTATGTCTCGTACTTCTTACCAATATCAAGCTAACGAGTGAGCAGAAAATGAGCACGCTTACCAGAAAAAATTGGCTTTGAGTAGACATCAAGAAGCCTCCCAAATGCAGGTCCAATTTCGTCAAGCTCATCAGGCTTTAGGACATCCAAAACCATGGCAATGATGTTCAACTTAAAATATTGATTGACCAGTCACGTTAGGTTTTTTGCAGTCCAAGAACTTACGAGAGGGCAACCCCAAATCCATTTACCTAAGAAAATAGCCAATTTAGTCAATCTTTTGTTCTACTACAGGGGCAGGTAAAATACTTTACAAATTGTAGATATAAGGGGTTCGAATAAAAACATAAACACTCAAAAAGTTGTATGAAGCAGTCTAAGGGCTACAAATTCAAAATCTTACCTCAATTAACAAGGAGCGGTGACGATAACCAGAGGAGAGAAGGCGGTGACTGATATGAAACGAAGAGGATAGAACAAGAGGAAGAAAAATTAACCAAAAAGAGAAAGTGTATGAGTGAATAGTTTTGACGGTGAAGAAAAGAGAGAATTCTAGACTCTCCTATTAGACATCCAAAGGTCGCGTCTTCATTTAGGGACTATTGTTTTTCTGATCAAAATAAACTAGGTAGGATATGATTAACATCTCGTAAGTCACGGCATTTGAATTCACATCATCATAATGAATCGCCAAATTCAACAAGGCGCGTGAGGGCATAAAAGGCAAAAATGGGCTCCAAACTTTTGGCCCAAGATTGATAATTGTCTATTGTCTAAATATGGGCTAAATGTTTGTCTTATACCTTAATAATACTATATTTTATACCATTAGAGAATGTGCATTGGAGAAAACCTGGCTTAGGGCATGATTAATGGGAGAACCCCATATGAGGTTCTTAACAAATATTATATTAATTAACTTGACCAATCTGACACGTGGATGTTAAGAGTCGGTTCTTAAGATGCTAAATTAAGGATCGGTTCTTAAGAATATATCTTCATTTTTATTTAATTTATTCTTAATAATGGCTAAGAAACTTATCTAAGATACCGCGTTGAACATGGCCTTAGTCTTTCAAATATATTATTTTAATAATTTTTATATGATTTAATTATTTATTCAAAATATAAATTATAAAGAAAATTAAAAACCAATGACTTTATTACATGTGTCAAATAAGTCTTTACAAATTTTCTCAAAGTCTCTCAAATAAGAAACTCATTTTATTCACTTTTTTTCTTTTTATTATTTTTGTATTTTTTATTGGTGAGAGAATCAATGAGAGACTTCTACTAAAGATACTCTAATAATTAATTATTCATTATTACTTTAAAAGTATTAATAAAATTGATTTAAATAGTTATAGCCAAACAAAAGTATGAATATAAAATTATGTCCATATGTTATCCTTGTTAGCTTTACTTTTTTCATGTTTGGATTTAGTCTACCATGGCTTTCCACAGCCCATACAGCACACTATCACTCTTTTAAAAATATTATTCAAGACTAAAAAGTAACTATCTTTTGGACCTTAGAGAATATACTTGGTTGACCCAACAAAAGTCAACAAATGAAAAGAAATACCAATAAAAACACCATTTTTTTAAATCTTATTGATGTTTGATCAATACAGATTACAAACTAACAACTGAAAGATTTGACTACAACAATTAAAACCCTATTATATTATTTCTCTAAATTTAGTGTTAGGATCTAAAAGTAGAAGATTTTTATAATCATATATTACGTAGTTTCATTTGGTTATAACTATTTAAATTAATTTTATTAATATTTTAAAAAAGTAATTATGAGTAATTATTTATTATGTTATAGAACACATACCAGAAAACAAAGGGACCATATTTTATATTTTACTTTTTTTTGTTTGCTTATATTTTGCTTTTCGTTTTCTTATTTTGTGTCAATTCAAATTTTTTATTCGAACAAAATTCTTAATCATATAATATGTAAACACAAAATCATGTTGATGAAATTAGTCGAATATTTTGAAGGGTGAATTTGGGGAATGAGTTGTTTTTAAAACATAATAGGTGAAATAAGTTGGGTACTATTCATAATTAGTAAAGTGAGTCAAATATACTTTTCAACACTGTTTACTATTCAATTTTGCCTTAAATATTTACATATATGCTATTCTTCTCTCTTTTCCTCTTATTCGATTATTCTTTTTTTCTTTTTCTTTCTCTCTCCTTTTACTTTCTTCCAATTATTGTTTTCTATAAATATAATATAAATAAGTTATCAAAAAATTATAAAAACAAAATTTTCTTCTTTGATTTTTTTTGTAAACCTAACGAGATCCATTTTGTAGGGATGTTCAACTGAAAAATCTTGCGTACACCATCACAACCACCGTCTCATACACTGTTTTGTATACCACTATGTTCCGTATACCATCTTGTACACTGTCATATCTTATCTACTAATATATCTTGTACGCTGTCATATCTTAATTCTTAGTAAATTTCAAACTCAATTTAAATATGCTTTTTTAAAAAATATTTTTTAATTAGAGAGATTTCACCTTCCTTGTAAATCCTTGTTGCTAATGTTGATTGCAATTGTAGGTTTCTAGAAATAAAGCTTTGATAATGTTATTTTCATGTTTTTCTATTTGATGTTGAACATTTAAAATAATTTTTTTATTTTTATTTTATTTTATCTTTGTAAATATTTTGGTTTATACTTGTGACAATTATGGTTTATCGTGTATTACTTTGGTCGAAGATTATCAAATATATTGAATATCTGAGAATCTGGAGAAAGGGTAAAAAATTGTGTGGTTTTTGTTTTATATATTTGGGTTGGTTTTTTTTTTTTGTCTTTTTAAATTCTGTTGTGATTTGGAATTATTTGATTTTTTAGTTAGAATGAAGAAAAGAGGTTGACAAAAGAAAAGATGTGTCATGTTTAGAAAGGACACTTGCAGTGCTGGTCCAGAGGACAGACGGGATAAGAAACCGTTTAGGACCACCAAATTGCTTTATATTATTTAGGGCTATTAAAAAGATAATTTATGATAATAGATATATTTTAAAGGTTAAAAATTTAGTTTCTAACTAAATAATTGTTGTTTTGAAAAATATTAGTAAAATTTTGAAAACTAGTTTTTTTTGAAATTTTAAATAATAATTTCAGAACTCTATAAAAGACACATGTCAGCAATTATGAACTCCACTAAAAAGTAACTTAAAAGTACTATAATCATATTCTTTAATTACCACTCAGTAAAAGCATTAACCAAATAATATCAATGACCAAATAATTTTGATCGGTTTGATTGTCATGAACCAACATTGGTTTTAGATATATATACTTCAACTGTTGCCGCTAGCGCAGCAGCAGTCAAATCTTTACCGTAACTAGGATTTGAACTCATGCTACACATGGATATTTTAGTATATATTTTGTAAAAATTAAATGCAATTTATAATATTTATCAAAATATTATTTTTCTATATAGGAATTGATAATAATATATATCTAGTATTTGAAAAGAGATTATAGTGATTTTAATCTCTAAATTTTCAAAGTATAATTAAGTATAATATTTCAATAAAAATTACATAATTTGAAATCTAAAGTAATGTAAATCTAGAAAAGGAATTGATTATAAATAGTCAATAATTACTATATGGTATATTTGTATGTTTTTTATTTTATTTTTTGCCCTCTTTCACCGAAGAGGAAAGAAGAATATTTCAAGCGGACAAAGACCTAAATTTCTTAGATTCATTCCTAAGTTTGCTTTGTCACAGCAAGATGGATTAGATGATCATTCCGAGAGTACTGGAGAAAAGAAAAAGCGGTTAAAACTTCTCTGATTTGGTCACCTAGCAGTCGGACAACCCTTCAGTAACCCAGGTTAACCCGAGAGAAGATTTTGTCCACCAAGCGGGACAGCTGAGTGAGATCCTTACTTATGCATAATTTATTTTATGTTTTTAATGTGTAAGTTTTAACAGAATAACTCATTTTTTATAAGATTTATATATATATATATATATATATATATATATATATATAAATATCCCTTTACCAATTAGAAACATGATTGTGAGCAGAGATGTTATGTCATACTTTTAACCATTTTTCATATATCTTTAACAAATCTCCTTCCTAAAATAGGAAGTATTGTATGTATATGATACTTTATGCATTCACTATATTTTTATCATGCAATATTTTGTTTTTCTTTTAATTTTATATTTTATAGAATTTTGTTATGTCATCTTTTGAGTTTACATTCTTTTCGTTATTTTTTTTAAAATTCTAAATTTATTTACATATGATTTTGTTTTTTTGATATTTGTTTTTAATATCTCTTTAATTTTTCTATTTTAAATATATTTTTATAGGCGAGATTTTCTCTTCATTTATGTCGAGCACTTGGTTTTTAAAGTTTACAAATAGAAGTACATCATATTTTCTTTTAATGTTTCTTTTAATTTTTATTTCTTTTCAAAAATTTCTAATTTTTATTTTATTCTATTTATATTTTTCTTAAGCATCAATTATTCTTCTAATATTTTATGATTTTATCTCTCTCTTTTTATTTGTAAATGACTATTCCGATAATTTTCTGTTTATACTTATTTTAATTTTTATTTATTTTGTTCTTTTCATTTTCTCAAATACAAATATACATGTACATAAGATTTCTTTTGTTGGTGATAATATTTTTTTAAGCTATCACTTATTCCTTTAAGATTTTTGTATTTTATATTTTCCAAATTGATTTAGTACATTATTATTTTTATATTATTTTTGATTAACATATTGAATGTTTTGACAAATACAATAGTTCTCAGAATTTTAATTTATTGATGACAATGATTTTATAATTGAAAATTAAAAAATATACATTCATGATTGTATTCTGAAAAAGATTTCAAGTATACAATTTTTACGAAAATGAATACTCTAAAACACAGTAATATCTTAATAGTTTTGATGGTTTATTTTTATAAAATAATTAAATCAAGTTAATTTTCATGCTAGTCCAGCTGCTACATTGACTCAATTTATTGTTTGACATGCTCATGACCTTGGTCTTCCCTTGCCAGTATGCAAACTCTTCCATGATTTTTCATTATCCGTTCTTGGCACCAACTTTGAAAAAATGGTCCAGTGGTTCAGAAATTTTAAATAATAGTTGATTTTTCTTTTACACATTATAACATAGGAATATATGAGTTCAACATTTTTCAAACATCATTCAAAAGAGTTTATTGTTCAACTTTTTCTAGCTCCAGAGTAGCCAAAAGAAGAGCAATTGAACCAAAACATGATGATTCTTGATATTTTTAAGTTATTTCTTCTAAACTATCTAATATGCTTACTAGAGTAGGCTTCATCTATTCAAACTATTGGAGATTAATTTTTTAGATTAGCCTTTCTGTTTCAAGAAACAACTATATGTCATCGGAAAAGCAAAAAAGTCGTGAGAATTAATTATATTTGCAATACTCATGTCTTTGTTTTTAGCAAAAATCTATACTATATAAATATGGATTCATAAATATGGATTCATAAGAACAAATTTTTAAATTCTATGTGGACAGCTTAAAAACACTATACCTTCAACTTTTCTATAGATTTAATTATTCTAGGAAAATATTTCTGACTATCTAAAACCATGAATTCAATATAAGGTTTTTTTCTCTCTCTAAATTTTTTATTACTACATCTCATTGCTAGAAAGTGTATGGGCTATAACCATAATTTTGACTTCTTATTCTCTCCAGTCTAACCACAACTATGATTTTCTTTCATCCACTTTTAACCATTTTTATCCCTATACTTTCTTTCTAAGAACTCATGTTTTCTCACATTCTTTTTAATCTGTATATGAATTTCTTTCTTCATAAATTTCCTCGAAATCTATCCTTCTTATCCCCATTACTGCATCTATTATTCACGATTCTCCATTGTGTGATCCTTATGATGAATTGTGAACTATAATTTGTGAAAATATATTAACAATAATATAATTAAATACAATTAAAAAACTCAAGATAAACATAACAAAAATTGACCCAAAAAAGAGAGGAGGTAAGCTCTAGCATTTATGGGTTTCTAGGTATAAACTGATGATTCCCAAAGTTTAAAATATTGTTAATCTTATAAAGTGTATTGTAATTATTATTAGTGCACAGTCTTAGCGTCAAATAAGCTCATTTTTATTATTAGTCATAAATTTTTTTATTTTTTAATCTACCTTTCATTCTAAATTTAATATATATATATATATATATTTTAAATTAATTCTAATTTAGAATTAATTAATTTTTTGAATTAATTATTAACTGAATTTCATTTTTGTGGTTAATTAGTTTAACATTTTTTTTTAAATCTAGCTTTCATTTTAAATTTTAAAGGTCTATCTATAGTTGAGACTTTTAATTTAGAATTAAACTAATAAAATATTTTGTTAATTTCAATTTTTTTGTTAACAGGAAACTATATAATTTTTAAAACAAATCTATAATTGATTATTTTTATGTATTTCAACAAGGAAAGTTTACACTTCTCTTGTTTACATGTGTTGGCCTTTTTCCTCTTTAAGAATTCAGGAAAAGTTTAATTAAGTATTTAGTTAATTTCATTGTTGCTAATTATTTTGTCTTTTTAACAATATATCTTTCATTCTAAATTTAAAATGATTATTTATAATCGTGACTACTAATTTAAAATTGAAAATACTTTCCTAATTAAATATTAAGTTAATTTGTTTTTGTTAATATGAAATTAAGACACATTTAAAACAATATATGATCGATTATTTTTATATATTCCAATTAAAAGTTTATATTTCTCTTATTTCCATACATTATTTAGTATTCTTTTATAATTATTTTAATATTAAAAATTAATAAAACTTAAAAATCTAATCAATGAGATAGCTAATATTGATTGGATGTTTAAAATTTTACGTGTATAGATGTGAATAAACTTATAAAATAGAATATTTTAAAAATAACTTGAGACTGAAATAGATTATTTGATGTATTCAAATTAAGATAATTTATATTTAACTTGTTTACATATTATATAAAATATTAATCAATGAAATAGTTAATTGTGATTGGATGTTTAAAATCATTTATGGATGGGTAGATGTGAGTAAACGTATAAAATGAAAAATTTACAAATTTAGTGAGATTAATAATGATCAATTATTATTATGTATCCAAAAAAAAAAATTATGTTTCTCTTATTTTCATATTTTGTTTCCTTTTATAAGTAGGTTAATATAGAAACTTAATAAAATTAAAAATATGTTAATTAGTGAGATGACAAATCGTGATTGGATGTTTTAAATCCTACGTGGACGGTCTTAGCATCAAGTGGCTTCAACTTTTATATAGTATAAATTGAATATCACATTAATAAGTTGATATGACATCCTTGCAGGGGAATAAGTCCTCATCGTTTGAACATACAAAAAGATGCATGCAACCGAAATATAAGCATTTCTTACATCATGCACCTAGAACTAAAACATTCAAGTAAGTAACGTGAATCGTAATGCATAACTAAATTGGGCATTTTTAAGGGTTTTCTGCTAAAAACCATTATGATTTTATTTTTTGCAAGTTCGACTCTCACCTCAAAACTATGCAGATCAATCCCATGACTTGCAAAGTAATCCACAATATAGCCACCATGTATATTGTCAAAGTCATCTGTAAACTAACGGTGGTAACAAAAATACGCCGTTTTGTTGTTATCAACTACACGCTGTTTCTCGTATTTGTTTTCGTTTTATTTTTCCAAAACGACATTGTTTTGTTTGTGTCGAGTTTAAAGTTATAACTGGGGAAATTGATTTAGGGCTAAGTAAATTAGGGTTCTTTGTTCCCAGTCTGTATCACGATTTTTCTGAAGATTGAAGCTACAAGTGAAGATTGAAGCTTTCTTCAGCTCGATTTAAGGATCAATTTTTCCACCGTCTCTTTTTTTTATTCAGTCGATTTACTTTCTGGGTTTACACTACAAGAAAACAGCCGGAATCAGATGGAAAAATCCATCGGAAATCCGTCGGAAACCGGGAATTCTGTCGGAAATCCGTCGGTTTTTTCTGTCTGAACTATGTCGTTGGAATTTTGAAATCCGTCGGAAATCCGTCGGAAATTCAGACGGATTTCCGACGGAATCTAGTTGCTGGAAATCCGTCGCTAATTCGTCGGAAATCCATCGGAATAAATTACGTCGGGTATCCGTCGGAATCCATCGGAAATATTCGGACGGATTCCCGATGGAATTCCGGTGTTTTAATCGACGGTGACCGACAGATTACCGACGGAGATAAACCAACAGATTTCCGATGGATCTGCACACCGACGGATTTCCGACGGAATTCCGATGTTGCTGAACCGAAAAAGACCGACAGATTCCGGACGTAGTACCGACGGATACAAACCGACGGATTTCCGATGGATCTAAAACCGACGGATTACCGACGGATTTCCGACGGACTGCGAAATTTTTTTTTTTAATATAATATTTTGAAAAATAAATTAATTTTAAGAAAATTAAATTTTTAAAAAAGAAATGAAAAATAAAATTTAATAGTATTAAAAATTAAAATAGAATATTATTGTAATTTTTTAATTATTCAAAAAGAAAAAAAACATAAAACTGTTTATAATCGAAAATGAAACTAAACGCCCGGTGGACGTGGTGGATATTGCGAAAAGAATTCGTTCATCCGTTGGATCATTGCTTGTTGATCAGCTTCATATTTCGCCTGTTGCGCTTCTCCGGCCTCTTTAAGGCGTTGCATATCCGCCTTCAGCTCCTCCATTTCAGCGTCTTTTTCTGCGAGCCTCGTTCTAAGATCGTCGCTAGGATCCCCGTAAAAGCGTGAAGTAGCCGAGTAAGATGCTGAATCGTCCGGAAGACCAAAGACCCGACCTTTGGTCTTCGGAGTACACTGCAGAAATGAAAAGTTGAATAAATATTTGAAAGTTAAAAAAAATTGATTAAAATTTTAAAATTTACTTACCGCGTAGACGAATTCGTTGATCTTTTCGAGGGGGACTTCGGTGAGAGGCGGGGTTCCTTCAATGATTGGTTGACTAAGAAGATAGTCAGCACCCATCGTCCTGACATTGCCAACGATCTCCCGAGCTACACCATCTTGGATTTCATTGGTTGTCTTGTTGGTGTGAGCAACTTCGATCAATTTGAGGGCAGAAGGTTGGACACCATCTTGCCGAAACTACAAAATTAACAAATATTGTAAATATTTTGAATATAAAATTAAAAAAAAACAACATATTGATTAAACCAAAAACTTACAAGTTGTTTCGCCTTTGTGACCAAACTGGTTGCTCCAAGATTGTGCGTCGCCTTACCCTTTCCTTTGCGATCGCTGTTCCGGCATGCAGAGTGGATTGTGGAGGTAGCCTTCGTAGCGTCTTCACTCCAGTACGCTATCAACCCGTTCCATAGGGTCGGGTTCATAACTAACTCCCTTGGAACAAGATTCCTTGACCACAACGCCTTCCACTCGTTGATCTTCCGTGAATACATTATAGCCGCTTTTTTGTGGAAGTCCCTTCTAACCAAAGCGGTAATGTGACTCTCCCAAGTAAATTCTTGCTGAAAAAAATGAAAATTAAATTAAAATAATCTAATAAACTAATTAAATTCAAAGTAAACAATAAAGAAAATGAAAAACTTACCGCAAATTGCCGAAACCACATTTCCTGCTCTTCTAAGGGCATTTTGTTGTACGTCGGATACGGATGCTGAAGCAATCCATTAAGCATCCGGTTGATAGACTTGGAAATCCCATTTCCCGAATCTTTAAACCTTCAAAACAAAATGTTTTGTAGACTTTAAATAGTTTATTAAAAAATATTAAAGAAAATTTAATAATTTAAAATTGGAAAATGAGACTTACCATGTGTCTGTCCCAACACAATCCGGATGAAGACGAGTGAATCTCTCTCGTCCAGGTAAAGCAACGAAGTCCTCGACGCTCATTGCAGACGGTGCAGTAGGGGGTGGTGTCGATGCAGCCAGAGATGGTACAGGTGATGCGGTCTCCGGAATATGGGTAGACGCCGTAGACTGACTCCTCGCAACTCCCCTACGCCTACCGGAACCTCGACGTACTTGATTCCCAAAACCCTCGTAATATAATCCGTAATCCCTTATAAATTTTTTTAAAAATGATTATAAATTTATACAAATGATTTTAAATATATAAAAATGATTAAAAACTTTTAAAATGATTATAAATTTCTAAAATGATTAATAATTTCAAAAATGATTAATAATACAAATGATTATAAATTGTTTAAAAAATTAATTATAAATTTATAGAAAATTAATAATAAATTTTTAAAATGATTATAAATTCTCCAATCTAAATTAATAATATAAAGTAAATTTTAATAAATAATGATTATTTATTAATAAAAACATTATAAATAACTATAAATATTTAAAAATGATTATAAATTAATTAAAAACAATATAATTTTTTCTAAACAAATATATAATTTATTCTAATCTAAACAAATTCTCTAAAGTAAATAATTCTCCAAAATAACAAAACAAATTCTCAAAATTAAAAAACTTAAATCTAACCACATAAATCTTGAATCAAACACTAGAAAACCTAAATCTAACATCCAATAACAGAAATCTAACATCCTAAAAACTAAATCTTACATCCAACAACCTAAATCTAACATCAATCTTAAAACCTTAGAAATCTTTAATTTTTATAGTTTTGGAAACTTACAAGTTTGATGGAATTGATGGAGGATTGTTAGACATGTTGATGCTTGATGATTGATGTCGAAATCGGAGCTTTAATCGGACAGAAATAGGATGTTGAAATCGGAGGTTTGAGATTTTTTTTTTCGTTTGCGGTTCAGATCCGCGAGGAAGAAGATGACTCTATTTATCAAATATTAAATGACATATTTTTTTTGGTTTTTTGGTTTAATTTAGGTTTTCTTTTATTATTTTGGGTTGTTTATGATTTTTAATTGTTTTTATTTATTTATGGCATTTATGGTTTTAATTATTATAAAATGTAATATTTAAATTACAAATTAAAATACAAATTAAAATACAAAATATAAATAAAAACAAATGTTGATCATGTACTAATCTGAATCAGATAATGATCCTTCTGAAGGAATATCGTCTTCGGCCTCATCAAATTCTCTAAGTTCTTCCTCAGATTCTGAATGAACTCTATCATCACCAAATTCCGTCAAATCAACCACAAGGAATGTATCAAAAGAATGCTCAACATGATCCATTGGAACACTTCTAGTTGCTTGTAAAGCATCGTGCTCTGAAACTCCAAATTTTTTTCCTCTTGGATTAATTGGAGTCACTGTAATCCAAGGATCTGAACGCCATGTTACCCTAGGGTAAAGAATATAGCATACCTAAAAAAAACAAATGTAAGTTATGAAGTCAAATATAACATAAATAGAATCTAAAAACTTTAATAAAATATTTATTAAAATATCCGAACCTGGTCTGCCTGTGATGCTAGGATCAATGGGTCATACGTACGAAGTCTTCTTCTAGAATTTACTGACGTGATGCCAAATTGGTTCACCTTAACCCCACGCCCAACTTCTGGATCATACCATTCACACATAAAAACAATGCACCTCATGTCCAACATCCCTGGGTAGCGAACTAGCAATATTTCTTTGAAAATCCCGTAGTAGACAACATCACCAGATGGAGCCAAAATCCCATAATCTGCAGTTGGTCTTGACCTTCCTTCATCGTGAATCCTAAACGCAAATCCCCTACTGCAATACCTAGGATATGAGGTCGCAATGTAGATTGGGCCAGTAACTAACTCTACTAACCATGTCGGAAACACCGAGCCACCTCTAATTCCTTCATTAACCTAAGAAAATAATATCCACAAAATTAATATAAAACACTAACGGAATATTTGAAGGCATTTATATATTAATATTATAGCCTACTTACGTAAAATTGTAGCCAAGTAATATAATCGTTCTCCTTATGCAGTTCAAGTTCTTCTTCAGTCTTTTCCGGAAAATGGCTACGTATTATTGCCATGTAAAGCCTGAAATCAAACAACATTATATAACCTTTGGTTGCTATTACTTATGTATAAAATAATTTAGTATTTAAATAGATTTTGTTTTTTACCTTTCGTACTCCGCCATCTCCTCACAATTTGTTACGATATACTTATGCAAGTGAGTCCACTCCTGTTGTGAAAATTTGCGTTTCTTCCCTTTTCCACTTACTCGACCAACTTGCGAAAACAGCTCAGAGACCACCAATGGATACATGGCTTTCTCACCTCTATCATCATGGCGAGCAGGACGTTTACTCTTCGTACGAACTTCCGATGGAAAGTAATATTCCGCAAAATGTGAGGTTTCTTCGTTGATGCTCTGTGCGACAATTGACCCCTCAACTCGACTTAAATTTTTAACCTTCTTCTTAAGATGGAACATGTACCACTCAAAAGGATACATCCAACGGAATTGAACAGGACCACCAAGTGCGGCTTCATGGGGGAGGTGGATCGGAAGATGTTCCATAACATCAAAAAAGGACGGCGGAAATATCTTCTCAAGATTGCAAAGGATCAAGGGTATATTGTCCTCTAAATTGCGAATCCCCTCAAGTGTAAGTGTTCTCGTGCATAAATCCCGAAAGAAAACACCAACTCCTGCAAATAAAAATACACAAATTTAAATATATGAAAAAAAAAAATATGAGTAATTTTTAAAATACACATGAAAATAATTTATACCTGCAATTGCTTCGTACACATCTTTATGAAGGAGCTCCGCAAAAGCGAATGGAAGAAGTCGCTGCATCACAACATGACAATCATGACTCTTCATTCCGATAAACTTTCCTTCTCCATAGTCGACGCAATTACGCAGATTATATGCATATCCATCAGTGAATTTGACATCGTCTTGAATCCAATCAAAAAATTCTTTTTTCTTTTGTGCATCCAACCAGTACGGAGCAAAAGGATATTTACCATTGGGAAGAATTTCAAGAAAATCACGATCGCAAATCTCTGCCAAGTCCAACCTAGACTTCAGATTATCTTTTGTCTTCCCCGGTACATTTAAAACCGTATTCATTATGTTATCAAAGAAGTTATTTTCAACATGCATCACATCGAAGTTGTGCCTCAATAAATGGTCCTTCCAGTAAGGCAATTCCCAAAAGATACTCTTCTTGTGCCAATTATGAACTTCCCCGGCTCCGTACACAGTTTCATGTCCATTACCTCCACATTCAGAAGTCATCGGAGCACCAAAATCTCTCAACTGCTCCAATAATGTACTGCCGTCTTCCTCATCAATTGGAGCTTCAAACACTTGTTTATTTTTCGTAAATAATGTTTTAGACCGACGATACGGATGCTCCATCGGTAGAAACCTTCTATGGCAATCAAACCAACACGACTTTCTTCCGTTCCTCAATTGGAATGCATCTGTGTTGTCTGAACAATATGGGCACGATAGTCTTCCATGAGTTGTCCATCCAGATAACATTCCATATGCTGGGAAATCGCTAATGGTCTACATAAGAACCGCCCGCATCCTAAAATTCTGCTGGCGCGAAACATCAAACACTTCAGCACCGTGACTCCATAGCATTTGTAACTCACAGATCAATGGCTGGAGGAATACATCTAGTGATCTCTTTGGATGCTCAGGGCCGGGAACAAGAACGGAGAGAAATAAAAACTCTCGACGCATGCACATACCAGGGGGCAAATTGTACGGTGTTACGATTACGGGCCACAACGAATACTGCCTTCCATGCTTCCCAAATGGGTTGAAACCATCTGTACATAACCCGAGGTACACATTTCTTCTCTCATACGCAAAATCCGGATACATGGATTGAAAATGTTTCCACACTTTAGCGTCCGACGGATGTGTAATCTCTCCATCTTGACGATGTTCGCATGCCATCTCATTTGCTCCCGCTGCGCGCCAGATTGATATAACCTCTTCAACCTCGAAGTCAACGGTAAGTACCACATACGTTTAAATGGAATTGGAACTCTCCCACTAGTATCTTGAAACCGTGGTTTACGACAAAATCGACAACTTCTCCTGTCTTCATCTTCTCTCCAATATATCATACAGTTGTCAATGCACACATCTATTACTTGATACGGCAAACCAAGACCACCTACAAGTTTATGTACCTCGTAGTATGATGCCGGTGCAAGATTATCTTCAGGCAAAAGATCTTTCACCATATCTGCAATCGCATCAACACATTCCTCTGCCAAATTGAAGTCCGTCTTAATGGTTATCATTCTACTAGCAGATGATAAAGGTGAATGACCATCTCTACACCCATCATATAATGGCTGCTTCGCTGCGTCTAACATATCAAAAAATCTTCTAGCTTCTACATTTGGTTCTTCAACCCTATCCTCATCTATTATGGTCGAAGACAAATTCTCTCTAAACGCATCATTCACCATCTCAACGGTACCAACACCAAAATCTACTTCCGTTCTATGTTCTCCTAAGCTATCCGCAACATAGGGTTCACTGCTACTACTACCATATTCAAAATTTCTTTCTCCATGTAGATACCAAATCTTGTAACCCGGCATAAATCCATTGCTATACAAGTGATGCCATACTAATTCTATCTTAACATTACGAGAATTGCGACAAATTAAACATGGACATTTCATCTTACCACTTGTTTTCACTCGCGGTTGATTTCCAGCAACGGCCATGAACTCGCATATACCTCGTGCATAACCATCGTTTAATAACTTCGACTCCGGATCAAACATTTCTTCATCCATCCACGATCTCAAATCTCTAGAAGATGACATCTCTCTCTACACGATTTTTTAAGAATTCTTGGATAGAATTTTGTTGTTGTGATTGAATGGAGAAGTATGGTAACATATATATAATAACGCTTTCCGTCGGAATTAACGTTCAAATTTTCTGACGGATATTAATCCGACGGAATCCGTCGGAAATTACCGACGGTAAACCGACGGATTTCTGACAGGAACCGATGGATAGTAATCCGTCGGTATTTTCCGACGGATATTAATTCCATCAGAAATTCCGTCGGAATTGCGGTAGATTTCTTGTAGTGTTATTCAGTCAATTTGTTAATGTGGAATGTTTGTTTTCACTCAGCATCAACGTGACTGATTTGTTTTCTTGTAATGTTTGAAGGAAATGGGTCTGCATAGTTACAGCTGGACCTCGTCTAAACCGGAGTTCTTTGATGGATTGAATCTTGTTTGCATAGCTATTTTCTACGGCTTCACATGTCCGTGTCTCACATGATAGAGTATCCATCTGAGCTTCTACATCATTTAAACGAATCTCTAAGCTTCCTGCATTTCCTTGTAGCTTATGCACAACAATTTTAACCTCCTCCATCTCTTCAACCATGGATATATCGGTTCATTTGAACAAATGGGTGTTATCCTATGACAAATTTCAACATAAATTAACAAATACAAAAAAAAATCTATCATTCAAAAATCAATCAGATGTCCATATTACCTGTTTTAAGCCATACTGCCAAAAATAGAAAAGTCGACCTGGATTCTTCAATGTATCGACGGTCTAAATCATTGAAATTTTTTGTTTATTTATAATTTGACCTTATGGATTTGTTTTGGGTCAATATTATTACCAATTATTTTGAGTGATACTTGGGTTTAAAAAACATGATAACGCCTATTGTCATGTGTCGAGTGTTACTAGTAATAAATATTTATTTCATGTCCCATGTAGATTTATCAAATAAAATTGCACAAACATATATAAATTATAATTTGTAGGTGGTTCAAATTATCCTCTTTTGATTTTTTCATATAGATTCATTTTAAAATGGAAATCTGATACCAAAATCTACTCTAACTGACCAAAATTTTGAGCACTATAGATTAATCTAGATCATATTACGTAGAAGTTTTAACCCTTCGGATCTAGTGAATATAAATGTAGGATGTAATGAATATTTTCTGGAACACATCAAAGAATCTAGTTCTTGGCTTTTCCATCAGGATGTGTGGCATGTGCCCACAACCACAATCCACCACAAAGTACAAGATCCCACTTGTTTGACAAGTCTTTATGCAGTTCAAGGACTTGGCATGTACAGTAATCTCAAAGGTCATTAAGTAATTAATTCGACCAAAAGAAAACCAGCTCAACATGTATTCAATTGGACCCAATTCCAGTCATGGTTTTCTAAACATGCAGCTAAGTTGTTCCGAGTGTTAATCGAATTCATACGACACGAAATTTAGATTGTGCTATGAAACTACTATAGCTAGGCCACCACAGGCTGAATATTCTTAGTAAATCTTTTTTTTTTGGGTAAGAGTCATTTTATGTTGGTAATTGAAAATTATGGCATAAATACTACTCCATTTGGTTCACTATATATGTAGTTTAAGAGTTTAAAATTTGATTCATTATAAGTGTTGTTTTATATTTCCAATACATTCTTTTGGCAAAATTTCTAGTGACACCCCTATTATTTTAATGTAATGACCAATGAAAAAATTGTATGTTATATTAATGCGGAATAAAAGAGACAAATTCATTTTTTTCTTAATTAGTATGCAAAAACCTTAAACTACATATAAAATGAAAATGAGGGAGTACTTTTTAGTTAGTCACATTATATTGAACTATGTGATTGTATCAAAATTACATTAAAAGTATACTACTACGTAATGAAGAACTGTAAAATATATGATGCCTTTTCAGAAGATGTTATCAGATATATATTGATGTTTCTATTAGAACTGTAAACAAATCAACTATAAGTACTTCTGGATTGAATTGTAAAACAGCCCTGCGAAAATTTTCATTAAATTTAAGTAGGAAAGTTTTCATTAAATTACTTCTGAAATCAACCCAGTCTTTGAATCCCAGTTTTATTCCCATCCAAATCCACAACTCGGTTAACCTAAATCAAAAGGCTTTACAGATTTTTTTTCTTCTTTTTGTTTATTTACTTTCCAAATTATTATTTTTATAATTAATCTTTGATGATTTTTAACCATATTTTCATATTAAATTTCTGTATAAATTAGTATTGTATAAATCCAATTATGTATAGTTAAATATTTCCAATTAATATAATTGGCATTATTTTTTAAAATGGTAATTTTCTTATAATTATGTAATTTTAAGAATTGCTAACATGTATACACTATACACAATGTTAATATATCTTCTAAATCATAAAAGAAAAATGAATCACACAGATATGAATAGCACTCAAATTTTGTCAAGAAACACAAAATACACCATATGACAGCTACATTTGCCAGTTGCAATCCATTATTTCTATCTAGCCATACCTAGGTCTTATATATATGCTTGCCAGGCCTTAATTATATATATATGCTTCAGCATCCTCAAATTTTTCATAATCAAATCTCAAACATTTTCAAGCAAAAAAAAAAAATACATATACAGATAGAATCGAAAAGGATACAAAACATGAAGTTCACTACAATAGTATTCATTGCCTCTATTATGTCGTCTCTGGCTCTGACCCAAGTAGCAGTTTCAGGAGAATGTGACATAACTGATCTTCTAGTATGCATGGGAATAGTAACAGGCGGATCTCCACCATCGACCGAATGCTGCGCAAAATTGAAAGAAACTCAGTCTTGCTTTTGTGAATACGCGAAAAGCCCGTTGCTTGGTAAATATATTACAGGTACAGGTGCTAAAAAGGTCTTAGCGGCTTGTAGTTTACCTGTTCCTAGTTGTTGAAGTTTCAAATATTTATAAAATAATTCTTAATGTTATAATTATCAAAATCATTTGTAATAATTTTTATCATTGGGAGTTTATCTTTTTTTCTTTTCAAGTCATAGTAATTGATATGATTTAAGAAAGTGCTCGTTTTAAGAAAAATATATATTAACTAACAATACATCAAAAAAAAGTTCATCACTAGTTCACTACACAGTTAAGTTAGAAATGATCATACGGCTGCCCGTTTTCACTAAATCCAAACTAGTAAGTATTTTATTTGACCGACATGGTATGGACTACTATCATGAACTGAAACATTTGATGCTTCGATTATTTTCATACCCATAGTGCCAGCTGTTATTATAATACAATCACATATTCAACATAGTAAAGTGTTGATGTTATGTAATTTTCGCCATAACACATATCTACGGGTATGATTAAGTACTTTATTCAGATGGTACCAAGATTTATTCTAACAAAATCTGTGGGTGAGGACAAACCTAATAGAGGTGGATTTTATTCACATGGTACCAATGATTTAGATCGTAAAATGGTACCAATGATTTAGATTGTAACACGTAGCTGTCAAAGTTGTAGGGGACCTTCTGCGATCAATATCATCCTGAAGATTTGTGCTCGACAGCGAGACGGAAGTGTTAAATGCTTGACATTGCTTAATGTCAAGCGGGTTGTGTATTAGGACACAACAACAAAAGAAGCGCATAGATCGAGGTACTACAGTAATTTATCATACAGACTTTCTCTAGTAACATATTCTATAGTTAATATGTTTATTAGATCTACGAGCCACTTGAGTTTTGGGTAAGATCGACAAGTGGTCGACCATTCACTCTCAAAACATGGTGATGTGGTATCTGAACAACATAAAAGTAAACTCTATAAATACCCTTTTAATTTCAATCCGGGATTTTCTGAATTTATTTTTGTTTCAAGTGCCCAGCATTTTGCAAGTCTATCATTGACGCCTCATAAATTCAGGTCAAACCTATCACCGTAACTTGCATTATCATACTCCCTCCGTTTATAAATAAATGTCGTTTTAGGATTGATTTTGTTTGTTTTAGATTAAATATCATTTTAGATTTACAAGGCAAATATCTATACTAATAAAATGTGTCCACATCAGCTTTTTCACATTCCTTCTAAAACTGTCACATCATCAAGCTTCTCCCATAAAAAAAAACTGTCAGCTCCTAATCAAAGAAATCTCATGTAACCAACGCCCCTAGAGTAAGTTCCATGAGTTGTGTGGGTTTGATCTATATTTTTTATTTATTATACTTTTTAGATGTATATATATATATATATATATATATTGTTTTCATGTTTATTTTTGTTACATTTTTCATGTTTTGGTTAATTGTTTTAGTATTATTTAATTTATTATTTCTATTTTTATTAGTCTTTTATTGTAATCAAACTAATTTATTAATAATATTTTTCTATAAAAATTAAAAAGTATAATACATTTGCCATCAATTTTGGTATTTCAAATAACACATTATTTGAATTTTCATAGTTGTTTGTTTAAAACATATTATTATTATTATTCTAAAATTGATATAAGTATCAAAATAATTCTCTTCTATAATAAAGATAACTTATTTTATAGTGTAATCTCATTCGTGATGAAATTTATGACCGCAAAGTAAAATGTTATTTTATTACAAACATATTAAGCAATCATCTATTTCTTCTTCTTTTGTAGCTGGTGTTTGAGAAATGGCTAGACCTCCGATTGATAATTCCACACCTAATCTTGCTCAAGCATTTGGGTTGAGATCTTCAATTTTGAAAAACATTTCGAGGCTATTTCTATTGTATTCTTGAGTTGGAAATATCTTTGTATGAATTAAGTTTAATAAACCATTGTTTAACGTATCTCATGTTTGTTCATCAATCTCATAAAATGTGAGGTTGAAGTTGATCAAATATTTGAAGTTGTTGTCATGTGATTGAAGTATATGTTCGTTATAATTGATGTTTTTTCTCCACGTATCTAGATATCTTTTGATTTTAGGTTGGAGATGATTCAATGTTTCCGGTTGGTGATGAAATCATTTATTTTGGGGGTAAGTTTTTTGGTTTTTGAAACTTCTAATGCAATGATGTTGTATTTGCAGTTGTTATTTATATATTAGTGTAATATGAATGTTAATTTCGGTTTTTCTAATTTATTATAGATCATGATTCAAAAAGAATATGGGGAAAGATAAAATGTGTTATGTTCTTAGAGAGACATGTTATAGTTTTTTTATGTGTATATATATATATATATTGGTTCGATGTCTTTTGTTGTTACATTTTTCATGTTTTTGTTAATTGTTTTTATTATTATTATTTAATTTTTTATTTTTATTTTTCTTAGTGAAGTTTTGTTTGTAATCAATTTTTTGAATCATGATCTATAATAAATTAGAAAAAAAAACTAAAAATAACATCTATTTTACACTAATATATAAATAACATCTGCAAATACAACATCATTGCACTAGAATGTTTTTATTCTCTTCTATGATAAAGATAACTTATTTTATAGTGTAATCTCATTCGTGATGAAATTTATGGCCGCAAAGTAAATTGTTATTTTATAACAA
This sequence comes from Cardamine occulta, assembly GCA_028015245.1. Taxonomy (NCBI): domain Eukaryota; kingdom Viridiplantae; phylum Streptophyta; class Magnoliopsida; order Brassicales; family Brassicaceae; genus Cardamine; species Cardamine occulta. The sequence goes on from CM051368.1 coordinate 5,810,180, forward strand.
ACATATTAAGCAATCATCTATTTCTTCTTCTTTTGTAGCTGGTGTTTGAGAAATATCTAGCTCTTCGATTGATAATTCCACATCTAATATTGTTGAGGCATTTGGGTTGAGATCTTCAATTTTGAAAAACACTTCGAGGCAATTTCTATTGTATTCTTGAGTTGGAAATATCTTTGTATGAATTAAGTTTAATAAACCGTTGTTTAACGTATCTCATGCTTGGTCATTAATATCATGAAATGTGAGGTTAAAGTTGATCAAATATTTGAAATTGTTGTCATGTGTTTGGAGTATATGTTCGTTGTAATTGATGTTGTTTTCTCCATGTATCTAGATATATTTTGTTTTTAAATTGGAGATGATTCAATGCTTACGGGTGGTGATGAAATCATTTTTTTTTGGTAAGTTTTTTGGTTTTTGAAACTTTAATGAATTGATGTTATGTTTACAATTGTTATTTATATATTAGTGTAAAATAGATGTTAATTTCAAATTTTTACTAATTTATTATAGATCATAATTCAAAACAAATCTAGGAGAAGATAAAATGTGTTGTGTTTTTAGAGAGACACATGACAACGTCTTGTAGTTTCACAATTTAGAAGTATTTTTTTGAGATTGAGAGAGTGAGATTTTGTGGTTTGATTTTTTAAGCATTTTTAATCTATATTAGATTTATTGTGTTAGTTTGTTGATTTTTAAAAAAGTGTTTTGGGGAGATTCAAATTTTGTAGTTTGATGTCTAATTTCTAAGGTTGAATGTTAGTGTCGATAACTTAACCCATCTAGGTTGTGAATCATAACTTGTTAGTGATTCTAGTCAGTATCAAAAGTTCTGAGCTAAATTGGCAGACTATATTTAACATCATCAATGTTATTGTTTGAGGAATTTTATATCTTCACCATGACTCTCGGTGTAAGGTCATCCATATGGACTTGAAAACGAGCGACATCTTGCTTGATAAAGATATGATCCAAAAGATTTCAAATTTCAGATTGGCTAGGACATTTGCAAGGGATGAGGAGGAAGCTACTACGCAGAGGATAGTTGGAACTTAGTAAGGAATCTTAAGACCATTATGTACTATAGTAAGTTCCACGCGTTGTGTGGGTTGATATATATATATCTATATTATTATACTTTTTAGATGTGTATATATATATATATCTTGTTTTCATGTTTTTAGTTTTACATTTTTCATGTTTTTGTTAATTGTTTTAGTATTATTTAATTTATCATTTTTATTAGTCTCTTTTTGTTTGTAATGCGACTATTTTATTAATAATATTTTTCTATAAAAAATTTAAAAGTATAACACATTTGTCATTAATTTTGGTATTTCCAATCACACATTTTTTTAATTTTCATAGTTATTTGTTTTAAACAGATTATTATTATTATTATTATAAAATTGATATAAGTATCAAAAAAATTTTTTATTAATCTACGATTGATAATTTCACACCTAATCTTGTTGAGGCAAATAGGTTGAGATCTTCAATTTCGAAAAACACTTTGAGGCTATTTGTGTGGTATTCTTGAGTTGGGAATATTGTTAAATGAATGAATTTTAATCAACCATTGATTAACATATCTCATGTTTGTTCATCAATATTATGAAATGTGAGGTTAAAGTTGATCAAATATTTGAAGTTGTTGTCATGTGTTTGAAGTATATGGTCGTTGTAGCTGATGTTGTTTACTCCACGTGTCTAGATATTTTTTTATTTTAATTTACAGATGATTTAATGCTCTGGTTGGTGATGAAATCTTTTCTTTTTGGGGTAAGTTTTTTGGTTTTTGAAACTTCTATTGCATTGATGTTGTATTTGCAGTTGTTATTTATATATTAGTGTAAAATAGATGTTAATTTCAGTTTTTTTTTCTAATTTATTATAGTTTATGATTCAAAAAGAATCTGGAGAAAGATAAAATGTGCTATTGTTTTAGAGAGACATGTTATACTTTTTAGATGTGTTTATATATATATATATTTTTGATATATTTTTTATTGTTACATTTTTCAAGTTTTTGTTGATTATTTAATTTATTATTTTTATTTTTATTATTTTTATTTTTTTTTGTAATCCGACTATTTTATTAATAATATTTTTCTATAAAAAATTTAAAAGTACAACACATTTGTCATCAATTTTGGTATTTCAAATCACACATTATTTGTATTTTAATGTTTCTTTTCTAAATAAGTTGGGGTTTTATTTACTTCACTGAAATAAGTTAGGTTTTAATTTACACCTTAATTTTTGACAAGTTTTTTTTAGATGAAACTGAAATTAGTTGAGTTTTTTTTTTCTTATAAATTGTCCCGTGTTTTTTACAAAGGCCTGAAATCAATAAACAAACAAAAATAACTTAAATTGATGTATGTTCATTCATCGTTTTCAAATACATAAACCTTCTTAACTCAAACTATCACATGTATGCCTTCATGATTTATGAAAATGAAAGGATAATTTTTTATGTAAAAGAAATAAAAAAAATGTGAAGATTAATTTAATTATTATAAACTCAAGGTGCTATGTTGTTATTGTGGTTTGAATATTTGAAATAATTATCTGCAATTTAATCGTAGGTATAGGTCGCGAAGATCACATGAGGAGTGTAGAATGTAAATGTAATGCCTTGATTGATATTAGGTTTAGGATGTACAACATATACTGTATATAGAGTTACACATTAGGGATCCTAGGTATTTACTAATTACACATATAACCTTAATCACATAACATGTGTGTCTATATGGAATAGTTGTCAAAAAGAAAGCATCTATCGAACTCTTAACATTTTATACTTATATTTCATTCACAACCATTATAAACTTCAGAGTGATTGTACGAGGGTGAAATGTTGGGTTTACTCTATTAACCCATTGCATAGAAAAATAGGGAGATATTCCAACAAAAAACAGACGGATATGAGAGGACCAAGGAAGGAGAAGCTGAAGAAGATTAGAAGTTGTGTGTGAGCAAATGTGAAGTGTAAAGATTAGAAGTTCAACACGCAGACTACATTTGAAAATGTAGTAATACACTTTTGGTTTTAGTCATTTCTTCCGGTATAACATTTTACATTCAATTTTTAAATAATACATTACTATTTGTACTTATAACTATAGTTTAAAATTGCAGATAAAAAAAATCTTTCTTAGATTATTAATTTACTAAAACTAAAGGAGAAGGTGATGGGTATTATTTGAAAATTATATGACACACCACTAATTATAACAATAATAAAAATTTAAAATAATATGCGAGACGGAAAATATTGCTAAAGAAAAGCTATAAATAACTAAATTATATCTATGTCCGAATGAAACATTAATGTTGACATATATTTACATTATAGATTGTAATTAAAAAATAACAAAAACAAAATGGAAATAATCAAACATGACATAAGTATAAATGACCATAAATATGTACTTTTTTAAATATATGATGAAATACTTTAAAAGATGGAAATAATAGAATAGTTATAAATAATAAAGATAATGAACAACAAAATTTTATATTTTTAAAGATTAAAATATATTTTTAAAAAATTTAACACTACGCGCGGGTTCAACCCTATTTTTTAATAAATCTGCCACTTTTCGATGAAAGAAACCTTCTTTTGAAACAATTCTCACGTTCTAACTAGAAGAAAAAATGGTCAATTTCAACTTCTCTATTTTCACTGTGTTTTTTCATACATCAATTAAGAGTTAGTGTGTTTTTCAACTTTAATTTACAAACTTTTAAAAAATCTTCATGAACTTTGAACTTTCATATGTGTGCTGAAATAAACTTTGACTGAAACAATGTTAGTTACACCGCTGAGTTAAATGTCATGTGGCATATTCCTACTAAGTCAGATGCCACATGACATATTTTTTTTGTTGAATCAGATGTCAAATAGACTTTAAAAATTTAGATTTTGAAGTTTTATGCAAATGTCTTAGATCTAATATTTTTTTTACTCTTATAATGGAGAAACATGAACTTATAATGCTCTAGGTCTATATGGCATCTAATATGTCATTTGGCATCTGACTTAGCATGAATATGCTTTGTGGCATCTGACTTAGCGGTTTGACTAACATTGTTTCGGTCAAAGTTGCTTCCGGCACACAACTTTGACCGAAACAGTATTAGTCAAACCGCTAAGTCAACTTGAAGAAATACTACTACTGGACGCACACTGGCGACCTCCCATGAAGCAGGATGTCAGGACTTAAACTACGTTCGATTTGATCCTTTTTAACATGTACGTAGGCCGACTCCGGGTCCAGTTGTAAAAACAAAAAAAAAACAAAAAAGGCTTGCCTCGAGCCCTACATCACATTATAAAAAACTACGTTTTGACTTGATCCATTATGAGGGTATGTAAGCAATTTTTTTCAAGACACAACTATGATACTTAATGAAATTTATTTTGTCATTACTTAAGCCAAGCTCTGCCTCCTATTTTCTAATAAGCCGAGGTCTGCCTCACAATTTCTAATAAGCGGAGCTCTGCCTAGCATTTTTCTAATAAGCCGAGCTCTGTCTCGCATCTTTTCTCAACAAACCACATTTTACTTCATATCTTTACGATGACACTCTGGCCAGGTGCTCGTTTGTTGTCGTTTTAGATTTTCAAAACAAATATCTTACTAATAAAAAGAGGAGTTTGGAGCCTCTCCATGTGTCCACATCAACATTTCTAAAACCACTGTTATTATCATAATCCCCCCCCCAGCATATACTGTTGCACTTTTGTAATTAAGTAAAAATATGGCAATGAAACACTTTTGTAAGAATGAGGTTAAGTCTGGGCAGAGAAATTATGGAGACAATTACTCAAACAGAGTTCTCCTAACTCTGATAAACCTGAAGAAGGTTTATTTCTTAATTATTTTATTCAAGAATCGTAATTAAATTCATCATATCCATAATTTTTTGTTACCACATGTCACAAAGTTTTAATATTTTTTAATTTATTTTTATCGGTTTGATCTTTTAGCAGCGAAACAGATCGTTGTGGATCATGAGAAGAGACAATTGGTAGTGAAAGTCGCCACTTCTGAATTCGCCAGTAGTGGCTATAATTTTACTTGTTTGATAAAAGTTGGATTAGTAGCTATAATTAAGATGCTCAAATACATTAACGCGATCATTCACTCCCAAAGTCGATGAAAATAGATGCATTTATGATGTGACTGAGTACGAAAAGAGTAGCCCTAAGATCAGAGACTTAAACTTAAGAGCTGATATTCATTAGGACGTGGAGAGAATTGGCATGTTGTGAGCTTTGATTTTCTTAGAGAATATTAAGAAACAATTTCGTTTCTTATACCGTCGTTCGTCGCTTGGTGATATTGGTTCATGGCTTTCTTTTGCCTCATGTTTGATAAAAGTTACAGTTTTATTCCTACTATATTAATATATTACCCAATAAAAAAATATAAACTATATTAACGAGGGAGAAAACAGATTTTTTAATATTTTTGAAAAACTTAAAACAATGGCCTTGAATGACAATGGTTTTTAGAGTAGTTTTTGGTTTTAAATTTTTCAAAAATCTAATTTATTACCATTCATAATTTTAGAAAAAGTGGATTCTTTCAAAAATAGGGAATTTGGATTTGGATAGTTTTTCCACATTTGTTAAGAAAATTCAGAATCTCACTTAGATGAGTTTTTAGGAGATTTTGAAAAACTAAAATCTACAGAAAATCAAAAACTAAAAAAATCAAAAATCAAAAACCAAAAACTAAAAACTAAAAGCCACTAAAACACTATCAAACATTCATAGCATATATTTGTTTATAAATAGAGGGAGTATAAAATCTTTTATAGGCTTGGAAACCTACACAATATAGTTAAAGTTATTATCCTCCATGATATCGGAGTCAATCTTTTTATCCTCCATTCGATATATAGGTTAGAAGATCCATATGGGTACGGGATAAACCATAAGATACTACTCTTAAACTAGGAAGAATTTTGCGTCTATCATCCCATTCTGGGATCACAACGCCAAATACCTTTCAAATCAAATCTAAAACTAGAACTTGAAAGATTTAAAGAATAACTTTTCTTTATTAGATTTAGAAACTCACTCAAAACTAAATCTCTTTCTCTTGGTCTTATGGAACAACTCTCCATAAACTCTTATTTATAGTAAAACAAGCACCTCTTTATTCTATTATGAAAATGAGGTGTCATGTTAATTCCCTTGGGAGGTTGTGATATTATGATAGGGGTTATGTGGTTGGAAACATTGGGTCCTATAACTTGAAATTTTAAAAAGTTGGAAATGAAGTTTGTGTACGAGAAGCAGAAGATATTGTTAATTGGATTGAAACAATACATATTGTTTTATGTTGTAAATGTCTAAATCGCCTAAAATCTTTCAAGCTCCAATTAAACGTTTTAGACGTTAGACGATCTATTAGCACCTAGCTTTTTTTTTTAACACCGCTAAAAAGACTTTACTCGACATGTAATACTAGACTTTTCTTTAGTTGCTCACTTGGATGGACTCTACTTTATTCTTTCACGTCTCTATACGTCAAAATCTCTGTCTCTTCATTCGACAAAAAACCTCAAATCTCATGTACATGTCTTGTCTTTAGAAACTATCTCAACCCTCTCTGAAACTTTTCTCTCTCTCTCTCACTTATGTCGCTAGGACAGCCAGAGTTCGCCGACGGCGTAGCGGCGCGGAGTCTCAGCGAGATCTCAGAAGTTGACGCCATAAGAATCGGAGCAGACATCGTCTCAGCAGGGAGACGTCTCATCGCACTCTTAAGGTCTGTTGGAGACTGTCAATGGCTTCATCATCCATCAGTCATTGCTGAAGCTATCAGAAGGTGATAATTTCTTTCACCTCTCCCTTTGATCGGACGGTTGAGATTCATTTTACTATTTTAGCATCTCTTGAAAGAATTTCACAATAGAGAATATATTTTGGTCCACCCCAATTTGGATTCTTGAATTGACTGAGATTTGACTTTTCAGATCAATTAACTGATAAACTTTGAGATGTTGTGTGTTCTTGAAGGTACGATGAGCTGTGGATGCCGTTGATTTCTGATCTTACGGTTGGTTTAAAGCCTCCGATGATTCTACCTCCTCTTGATATTGAATGGGTTTGGTTTTGTCATTCATTGAATCCAGTAAGTTCTGATTCCTTCTCTTACAAAACCAAAGATTTTTATTTGATCTGAAATTATGTTTGATGAACCTTTCTTAGGTAAGCTACAGAGATTACTGTCAAAAAAGATTCTCAAAACTTATTGGGAAACCTGCGATTTACGACGAAGAGAACGAGGATTACGCGGTTTTACAATGTGAGAAGATCTGGGTTTTACGGTACCCATTAGAGAGTTTTGAGAACAGAGCTAATCCTGATTCATCTGAGTTTGTTTCTTTAGCTAATGAAGATATTAAAACTCAAGTAGAGATACAGAGTTTTCTTTGGGAGAAGTTTTCAGCACCTTATATGTCAGAAACTGTTTACTTAATCTCTGCTCAGTTACGCTACAAAGGATTTTTGTTGATTCTACATAAGTTTAAGGATGAGATTTCTCGTCTTATTCCAGCTTCTGATATATTACTTATGTGGCTTACGCATCAGAGCTATCCGACGGTATATTCAGAAGATGTTGATGAAATTTTGGAAGAGATGACGAGAAAAGTGGTACGAGTTGGAGAGAAAGTAGAGAAAATTGAAGTTGAAACAACGAAAGAACTATGGGATAGATACTTTAATCAACCGTATGAGAAAGCAGGTGGCGAATTGACGGTAGTAGCTAATGAGTCTCGTTTGAGTAACAACACTCTGTTTTACTGGCCTGTCTCTGATATGGATGTTAACACTGCCTACAAGTCGATTCGACCCAGATTTATTTTGGAAGTAAGAATATGTTCATTTTCTGATATGATGACTTGACTCTAAAGTAAGAGATTTTGTATCTTAAATGAGTGTTTTTTTTTGGTAGTTATGTATATTTGTAAGGCTGAATCAAAAGGCAGAGGTGAATGAGTCAAGTTTTCTTCGTTTGAGAGTTGCTAGATGTCATCGGAAGCTTCAACTTGATAAGAAAATGACTGATTTGTCGTCTCGCAATGCGTCGTGGCAAAAGGGATGGCATCTTTATTGTGAGTTTGGAACACTGGGGGGGTGGTTTTGGAATCACATTGTGACCGTCGTGGTCATGGGAATTGCTTCAGACACGGAAAAGCAGAAAGGATGATGATAGAGTTTCAGTGGAATGATCTGCTAAGAGCACATTCTTTAGCCTCAGGCAGGTTTCTTGGTAAACAAGTGGTTGTGTTTGCTTCAGTTACGTCCCCAGTTCAAGCGCCTTACTTGCTGAGATATGTACCGGATCGAGTTACCGATGATTCAGGTGCTATGATATCTGATTCAATTCAAAGAACAAACAACTTCCGTCCTCAAGAAGGAAGATGGCTTACCCGAACCGTGCTTGATCACGCCGGGCGGGAATGCTTCGTTATTCGTATTCGGTAAACCGTGCTATCTATCTTTCTTCATCATGAAACTAATTTTCCTTCTGAACTGACTGTTTTTTCTGATTGTAAATTTGGCTTAGAGTTGGGAAGGGAGTGTTTAAACGTGGAGGTGAAGTTCCATCCCCGGTGAAATCAGAGGAGCAGATAACAGAGATTCGAGTAGGTTCTTGGTCTTATGTCGAGGGTTCAATCGGTAAAGCTCCAGGTAAATTGGCTTAGAAGAAAAACAGAAGAAACTCTGTTTTGCGTTTGGTATTTGCGTTTACATTTGGCCAAAACATTTTACTAAAAACGAAAATATGTTCTGTTTTCTAAGAAAGTTGAAAAAATAGCACTGATCATTGTGTTTGTTCGTCTAGTACAGCGAAGATGGTTGGAACCGTGACGCCTAAAGAACCAGTGGAGGATTGGGAGGCAGCTTGGGAATTTTCGACTGGAGACGAATTGCGCATCCGTTGGGACGCATCAGGATCTATCTCAGAACTTGGTTTATATTCAAGAAACCCTGGTTCGGTGGTAAGATTATCAAGATTCAAGAGTTTTTTATTTTCACGTTTTCCAGACCGGTTTTTGACATTTTTAGAAATATAGGTTAGGCTATTAACTGGACGGAGAATGCAGTATAAAGGAGAAGATGAAGAAGATGACGAAGGTTTTGTAACAGTTGTTAGATCGAGGGAAGAAGATCCAACCGAAAAAGTGACAGCTCTGATTGATTGGAAGCATCAAGCGGTGGAATTTTTGCCCGAGGAAGACGCAGTTTTCGTCTTGCTATTGTTGGTATCGATTCTAAGAAGTGTAACACATAAAAGAAGAGAAGATGTTGGAAAATTGTTGGTACGGAAGAGGATAACCGAAGCTACCGCGGAACGGGATTGGGGATCGGTTATTGTCGATGCGTCATCATCAAATGTATCTTCTTCTTCAAGTCCATACGTTGAACCGTGGTATCGTAACTCTGGTAAGATTATGGCAATGGAGGAGAAAGCACAGGTTGCAAGATATCCATATCCAGTTATGAGCTATTCTAACGTTGATGGTGGTGATAATTTGTACAAACATGAAATATTTGGGTGAAAATCAAAGAAACTGCATATTTTTTTAGTTTTATACATTGATGTAACCAAAATTAAGACGATGCTTAGGTTTATTAGAGCATCTCTAGAGACAAGCCCAACTAGTCCAATTGGCCCATGAGCTTAGGGTTTCTTCACAAGTGATTTCATATATATATGATTGTTAAGAGACATTCAATGTAATTTTGAGAGTTGTCTCAAAACAACTCTCCTTCTTTATCCTTGAAATATTAATCAAAATCGTTTAACTCTTGGTGACAATCTAAAGTTCTTTCCTTTTACTTTTCATTGCACTTAATAAAGCTCCTTAACGAGCTATCTAATTTCTTAGCTTGTTCATCTATATCAATACAGGACTGTTTTCTTTCATGCCCTTTTCTAAAAACATTTTTTCTTAGATATCCTTCTTATGTTTTTATTTAGTTTATAATTAAATTTAAATCAAAAACTCGTTAAATGTCTTAAAAACCAAAAGAAGTTACTTAAATTACAAAAAAACCGTGACCCTCAAACAAACAAACAGGCCTTAACCTAACACATTAACATTGAGCCCAATAACAAGAACGAAAAGAGAAAATCTGAATTAAATCAGATCTATTCGCCTCTTTCCTCCTTTTTCGTTTCTTCTTCATGTGTTCTTCCTCTTCTCTTCACCGCAACTTTCATTTTATGTAAATCCGTTCAACCACCGAAAACCACCTCCAAAACCCTCGTTTCTCATCTCAAAAACTCTGTTACTCCTCCGCCTTTGCTTCTCTCGGATTGCCGTTGAGTCTTTATCTCGGAACGAAGGTCGAGACTGTGTCTCTTCGGCGATAGTTTTTGTTCCGGTTCTCCTCTGTTCTTCATCAGCCACCGTTTTATAAACCGCATTCATCATCTCCTCTGTAAGGTAAGTTTCTTGAACCGTTACCTCTCAATTTCAAAAACCTAGAGTTTACAGTAATCAATTTATTGGGAATTTGTTTAGGGTTTTATGGGTCTGTCCGAAATGGATTCCATCTAAAATATACTAATTTGGATAAAAGATTGTGACTGAAGGTGGTGTTTGAGTTGATTGATGTGGTGTGTGTGAGAAACATAGAATAGAGTTTTACAAAAATCGTGTTTGAGTTAATTGATGTTGTTGTGTGTGTTTTTGTCTTGCATTGCAGATATGGCTAGAACAAAAAACCCAGAAGTTCGAAGTATGGTTGAGTCATCACCAGAAGATGTAGATGAGTTGGAGTCCTCATCAACCAGAGAGGAAGATAAGATCTCAGACAACCCAGAGAGATCATCCCCAAAAATTCCAGAAGTAGAAGAGGAGTCCTCAGATAATTTTATGGATGAACCGTCAAATCAGGTAAAACTAGTACAACTGAGTAAACCTAGTAGGGAATGTTTAATTGAATATCAAGTTTGGACTTCCCACATAATTGATGAAGTTTGAATTTGGTAAAACTAGAATCGTTATGAATAGGTAAGCTTGGTACAAATACTAAGTGAATTGTTTTGGTTGTAGGAGGATTGTGACGGCAAGGAGGAGCAGCAGCAGCCTTAACAACCTGCCAGCTTCTACCATAGCACAGAGAATTACAAGAAAGCTTGCAAAATCTGGCCTAAACTACCATGAGTACCCCAAAAATCATGAGGATCTTGGGAGCCTCAATTTTGTTAAGAGACATTTTGATGGGCGAGAGAATGGGATCTTACTATCAGAGGTAGAAAAAAAAGTTGACTCCATGATAGCTTGTGAAGATCGATCAAGGATGGACGTGCTAATGTTTTTGTTTCTTTGTAATACATGATATATGTAGCATCTTGGAAGCTTCTATGAATGAAGAAACATATCTAATGAGTCGCATTTGGGTTCGATACTTTCGTGGTGATTATAAAAATATTGTGGCTAAAGGTATAATGGCTCATCTCTCGGCTGGAAAGAAGATATTTTAGGAAGAATTGTACAATCAGGATGTTTCTGCTAGGATAGAAGAAAATGTTGTACCTAAAGAAAATGATGTACCTGATGAAGAAGAACATGCTGATCCTCAAACTCCACCACCATGTTCCACGCCTCTTCTAGAAGAAATGATGGAAAGTGGGTGCACATCTATTATGAGCCGGCAAGATATGTTTGTTGGTAGGTTGGACAAGCTTGAAGATGAGGTGAAAATCTTATTGATGATGTTATGTTGTGAAACTTATGATGTTGGTTGTTTTTTGGTTTTGACATTGATGAATGTGGAACTCGTAGGTCTGAGACCACTTATTTTGTTTTGTGCCATTTTGTACAACTGGTATGACTAGGTTAATTTTAACTTTATTGTTAATTTTAAATGTTAATTTTATTATTAATTGTTTAAGTCAAATTTATTAATTGCATAAGTATCTAGAATCCGACTAAACTAATCATTAAAAGTACATAAGACAACACCAATCATTGAAAGTACATAGGACAAAAACAACCATTGTCTTTATATTACAACTAAGCAAACTTAAAATAAACTTAAAATAAAATTCAACATAGTGGCACCTTAGTATTACCTAGTTGTACATGGACAAAAATGAACACAAACTACAGTTTCAAATACAAACAACCGAACAATACATAAACAACAATACAAGCATATAAATGTTAAGAACCATTATGTAGTAGAGTATGACACTTCAAAACCAATTTTTCTATGAACCAAACCGATGAGAGCTTTCAGATCCGGGGTCTCAAGTAGACTTGGATAATCTTGATGTAAAAATGATGCTACTAACCGTTGCATGTCTTTCCTTGTATTTGTGCTTATACTACTAGCTCGAGAGCATGTATGCATCTTGTTGTGATTTTTTATAGAGAAAAATTTTGAATTCTTAAGTATCGCAGCTCATAACATCCACTTGCAACTACTTTCTGCTTCACTACACTTGACCACGTATCTCTTCGGTTCTGATTTGATAATATCAAACTCGAAACAGCTCCGATTTGCAGCTTTTTCTACAATATCTTGCACTTCCGCCTTAGTATAAAATTTTTGATCTATAAATAAATAAATATAATCTTTCCATGCAATATTTACATGCTCATTTATTCCTCTTTGTCTTTCAGCTTCTCGTCTTTCTCTTTCTCCTCCTCCTCCTTCTCCTTCTCATCCTTCACCTTCTTCTCCTCCTTCTCCTCCTTCTACAACATGTGCCAGCTGATTGTATTCATACCCATCATCATGTGAAACACCGTCACCATTGTTCACCAACCCATATTCTGGTAGTTCCTCTCCGTAAAGACTAATTATACTATCATTAGTACATGCTCCACTACCAAGATCCTCTCTAAAAAATTTCTCACACTCCTAATTTTGTAAAACATCTTCCACAACCTCCACATACAAAATACTTTCACATTTATCATTCGAAAATGCCATCAAATAGCCAAAAATTATTCATCATTCGAGATAAATGATGGTCTTCGCTTAAGATTCGCTTTGAATACATTTCATATAACCTTTGTTATTTGAATAATATCTTCCATAATCAAAATGTATGATTATGCATATAATTTTATTCATTTTATCCTAAGAAAAACATGGGATTTTATTTTTGAGAAGTCTCAATAGTACTACAGTTGTACCAGTTTTACTAAATCTACACAGTTGTATCAGTATTACTAAATCTGCACAGTTATATCAGTTGTACTACTTTTGGGTTATTTTGTGTTTACCAATGGTTTTGATTACTATATCCCTACGATTCACTATGTTTTCACCAAAAAAATCCATAAAATACCAACTATAAATAATATAAGACACTAATCGATCAAGAAAACTAGTTTAATAACCAATGTCCACACAAAAATTTAAAAATTTGAAGTACACAATATATCCTAATTTCAATTCCCAAGAACATTGTAATTTCAACATCCAAATAGCATTATACCCACACAAAACAACAACAAATCGTAAATATAACAACGATAGGTTAAGAAAAGAAAAGAATATACCTCAAATGAAGAAAAGAAATCGAGCAATGGAGGAGTTTTGGGTTTCTCGCGGCAAAGAAGAAGATGAAGACACATGCCCACATCTCATTGGCCTAAAATTAATTCTATCCATAAATTCCCACAAATACAAACCTACCACATTAACTTCTCTCTCCACCATCTCACGATTTCTTTTTTTTTTTAATTAAGATTTTATTAATTTTTTGATTATTTTTAAGAAAGGAAGGAAGTTTATTTTCGGAATATCACTGAAGGAGGGGGGTGAGAGATTAAGTAATGATAGAGAGAATAAATTCTTTTATTAAGGGTGATATGAGACAAAAAAATCTCTTTTGTAAACCAAACGATTTAAGTTAATGAAGTATTTGAGTGACAAAAAAAAAGTGTACCCGTGTACTTTGATTCAGAGGTGTGAATGTAAATTTGAGTAATTTAGGTTATAAATTACTGATTCGTTTCAATCCAATTTGGTTTCAGGTGTTTGAAAAATGACTAAAGTCGAAATTTCTCACTTTCATCAAATAATTTCTCCAAAATGGTTTTTTTAGTAATCACTTTGCTTAGACAATGCATGAAAGTGGAAAAGGTTGAATTTTTCAAATCATTTTGAGAACATCATATAGTGAAAATTTTCTAAACTATGATAAAAACAAAAACATTTCATCAATTAATGGGTATGAATTTGTGTAAACCATTAGTAGCAAATTTTGATTTGGTTTAACTTGGTTTGACTATTTTGTTGCAGCTTTGGAGATCTCTGTTCAACCACCTGACGATGTATAAAGGCTACTTAGTCTTCTAATCATGGACAAGAGTATGAACTTCTCGGGGTTTCTTCAATTCCTCTTATCATGGACAAGCGTATGCTTCTCGGGTTTCTTTAGTTCCTTCATCTTATAAAGCTTATTAATGTGAAATGTTTTCATTTAGTTTTTGCTTCTCACTATCTTCTTCAACATATACAAAGATGATATGTAACCAATAACGAAAATCTGATTGTTTTTAACACATTATTTGTGTACAATGCATCAAGTTGGCTACCGAAAACTCTAACATAGGCAACACCAATGACTGTTTGACAAAAATAAAAACTTTCTCTTCAGTTTGTAATAAGCGTCTCTAATTGCAGGAACTCTTGGTACCTTCTTCTCTCCCGGCGATTACTGGATTCATAGCATCTTTTCTTTTGCGTTTTCAAGATTAAGCACGCTAAAATGGAGCCTAGAATCGAAGAAGAATCCAACCTCTTGTCCTTCCCTCAATTTTCTCCTTTCGATAAAAGCTTTTCGCCTGCCAGTCTCTAGAACATAGTTGTAGCCCGGAGTGTAAGAAGCATCTCATGTGTTGTGCTTGTCGTTGTCATACACGATAGCACTGATTCCGTGGTATTCTATGACTAAGTCTCGGAAACGTGCTTCAGGGAGACGTTCCTAAAAGTACTGCTCTATGAATTTTTTGTTCTGCAGCGTAAGTCGGCCAAGACTAGTGTTAACATCACTCTTGGTCAGTATCTTCTTGATGGGCCATTGATCTCTGTTGGCAGAACTAGGAGTATAGATCATACGTAATCTTATCTCTCTCTCTCTCTTTTTGCGTTCATCATGGATTCAATGCTCCCAAAAGGAATGTTACTTTGGTTTCCTAAAGGGTCAGACTTGTCTATGCCATATCCTTCACCTGAAGCTTTAAAATACCCACAAGATTAACTATTCTGATACACAAGGCCCAACCACAAGAAGTCAAAAGCCGAAAAAGGAAGACTGTACTTACCCTGCATTCCTGAACGCTGATAGTTGTCAGTCATAGGCCTGCTGTGAATTTCTGGTATAATTGATGAACGATGTACTGCTGTGAAACGGTACACCCGTTTGACTTCCATCCTTATCGTTCGAACCTTCAACACCCAAGTCATTGTTGTTCTTGACATCTGCAGAGGTAGGCACCATCTGTACACGATATATTTGTGAGCCTGCAGAATCAAGAGAACCTGCGACACAGATGAAGTAACATTACTTAGAGAAAAATATGGGTTTCTGGGCATATCTTATATGTACGTTGTGGTGAAAGTACCTCCGAGCATCCTACCAGAAGGATTCATTATCTTAGTCTAGAAGCTCTACAGATGTTGAAGAATATCTATTGGATTTGGATTCGGTTTTAGTTTAGGTTATTTCAATATATAACTTAAGCATATCCATCATAAATTTTTCGTCCCAAAACCGTTTCTTTTTAAATAATTACTCGTTCGACAATGTTTACTATAAGAGATTGGGTAAAAATTTTAGATATGATACATGTATTTCCTGTTTGAATATTTAATTTTTATAAAATTAATAAAAATTATCCAAAAATTTAATAAGTCTAAAAAAAATTCTAAATATTTTTAAAAATGAACCAAAATTCCCAAAATATTTTTAACTGAATTACCTATTTGGGTAATTATAGTTTTCTTTTAAGAATCTAAAATATTTATATGTTCTTTAATTTTATTAAAGTTATTCAATATTTAAAAAGTATTCTAAAAAAATCAGTTTATTCCCAAAACTTACTATAAATGATCCAAAATTTAAAGAAAAATTTTATTATCTATTTGGATAATAATTTTAACTATCCAACTAACCATTACCGCTATTATCCAACCCTTCTATAAGTAGATATACTTTATGTAATAGTTTCCAATATCCAAACTACTCTTACCCGCTATTACCCGATCCTATATCTTTTATACTCATGCCTAGTTTGATCGAATTAGATACAAATGTTATATTATAAGTTGGTTTTTTAGGTATTTTTTATGTTAGTCCAAGTGTAAACCTATATTTTACATGGAAGTCCACATAATTGAACAGAAAAAAAAAACAAAGAAAAGCAACGAAACATTATATGTGTTGATTGGAAGAAAAAAAACTATGATGTTTGCTAATCATTTTCAATATTTTGTATAAGAATGATTGAAATATTCAATTTTTAGCAAAAAAATATTATAATATAAATCATTGTATTGTCTTTAGCTTTTGGACTAAATAAATAAACCAAATATGAATTTTTTTTAAGTCACAAAATCCTTGTTCTTAAAAGTGTGACTTATTTTTTGACTTTTTCGCAATTAAAGAAAAAACCATTTGCTAAATGTCTTCTTAGACCATTAATGATTATATAAGTCTTATAATTTTACCTTTTTAATATATTTTACCTTTTCATCAGCAAAAATGTATGTTAAAATAAAATTTGTTGTTCTCCATCATAGCTACAAAGATAGTTTTTTCCTTTTCCTTTAAAATTTAAACAACCAGACCATTCCCTTTTATTATTTTTAAAGATGTTTATTAATGTGAAAAAATAAAAATTTAATTACTTTTTATGGTATTACAGATTTATTTTTTTTCATATAGATAATCATAATTATGATTTTTAAAATCTACTAAGTCCTTTTTTTTAATTGTATTTTAAAATATTATTAAATCATTCAAAACCCCGTATCTAAAAAATATGTAGAATTCAGAAATTAAACATATTTACTAAGCTTTTGAAATTATATGACAATAGTTATTAAAATTATCGAATATATTGGTTTTAAAATATACTAAAAAGTAACATATATTTTGTTTGGCATTGTTTTATATTTATTAAGTTTTAAAAGAAAGTATGAAATCTTTATTATAGATTTTAATTTGGTTCAACTAAATTATTTCCATATTATATGTGAAAGGAAAGTTTTAATTTATAATATATGGAAGAAAAATACTTATACAATTATTTTTTTAATCGATTCTTTGAATTCATTCGTTAGAAGCACAAGGTGTTCTAATAGTTTTTTTTACAATTATAATATAATATAATTCTGTTTGAATGTATTAAAATTCTATTTTATTTTATTTGAAATATATTAAAATTTACTTTAATAAATTTAATATATGTACAATTATCACCAAATTATCAGAAATTTTAATTAAACATTGAATTAGATATACAAAATATAAAAGATTTAGTTTAGATTCTGGTCTAACCATATAATGTGATTTTTATTGGTAAAATTTTGTTTGGAAACATTCAAAATATTAGGATATTTAATGTGAATAAATTAATTATATAATTTATTTTGAATTCAAATTCAAATTAATTTATAGTAAATTAAATAATTCGTTTTTGATTCAAAATTTAAAACTACAATATATTTAGATCAAAACTAATTTTTTTATATTTTGAGTTTTATAGATTTAAATCAAATCTTAAATAGGTTCAGACCGTTATGTGAATATAAATAACTCCACTTTGACTTTCTTTCCTTACTAACATAACCTTCATAACTATTATTGACACATACGTAAAAAAAAACCTTTTTGATCAAAGAAAAAAAAAACTATTATTAACACTGACACATAAGAAAGATATTTAGATTTTGTTTTAGATGCGATTTGAGTTTACAAAACTAAAAAAGAAATCAAATGTACAAATCCTGCTCACAAAAAAAACAAAATGCTGAAAGCCTGAACATCTCAGAAACATTGACCTCATATGATTTGCTTCACACTTTCACTCCTATACGTTGAGCAACCTGCAGAACTAAAAATAAAAATATATTCATTTATGTTAGCAATTTTTATTCAAATGTTGAAAGATTTGTTTAAATCTATTCAAGCATTAACCGAGTATCAAAGTTGGACACAACAACTTTTACATCCGCTTCTTCTTTAGTATAACGTAGCAACACACAAAAAAGGTACCAAAGATTCATATAAGATCTTATCTTCATATTGATCATAATATTCATCATAATTAAATTTGAAACCTTTGCACACACACACACACACACACAAAAAAAATTAAACTTGAAACCAAAATAAGAAAAGAACAATCAATATAAATAATTTAAACAATAGGAGGCTGAGGCTGCTCGCCTGCGCAATGAAGCTGATATTGCTCGCCTACGCGATGAGGTTGAGGCTGCTTGGATCCAGCGCCAGGGAGGTCAGACTCATCAGATCCAGCGCCAGGGAGGTTACACAGTTTTATTGTTTATACCACGTAATTGATATAATCTCAAAGACTAAACACATGTTTTGATAACTTTTTAATTTAAAATGAGGACAACGAGAAATATCTTTTCAGTTTTTTAACCTAATTTATTATAAAGTAACTTGATGTTATATTTTTATGCTAAATCATGGAAAACAAATCGTAGAAAAATATATCTCTATAAGTAAAAAAAAAACATAAGGTATATTTGTTTCAACATAATATTATTAAAAATAAATAAAATAATCATGTTGTAATAACTTGATAGCTTTTGAAACTTTATCTATGAATCTACAAATTTTTTTAGTAGCCACAAAAATCTTTGTTACATATAATTTTGATTCAAAAATAACTTATGTGAAAGAAATATATATAATGCGTTAGAATCAGATAAAAATTAAAAGAAATGTAATATAAAAGTAAAATT
The DNA here is from genome assembly GCA_028015245.1 of Cardamine occulta. Lineage (NCBI taxonomy): Eukaryota > Viridiplantae > Streptophyta > Magnoliopsida > Brassicales > Brassicaceae > Cardamine > Cardamine occulta. The sequence continues at coordinate 5,829,189 of CM051368.1, forward strand.
TAGAATCAAATTCTTACCATCATTTTGTCTCAATTAATTTTCAACTCATGCAAGAAAATAAACATGCAATAAATTTTAAATTTTGAGATATGATGAGTAGGATAAGAAAATTAATATTTATAGGATGCAAATTGATGGAAGTTATATTTTAAAATAAATAAGTTACGAGAGTTAATTTGTAAGAATTATTGATTAATTAAATAAGTAGGTACAAGTTTTGTACACTATGTCAGTATAACTGTTATGAGCTATAATTTTAGTGGTTATTAGAAAACAATTGTTCTAATTAGTTTTAGATAAAATATAATTAAGATAACTAATTACAAATTAGCTATTATTTTATATGTGTAGAATATTATTTGAAATATTATTTTAAAGTAAAATATTCAATAGTGGCATGGTGGACTAATTTACCTTTGATTTTTTCAATATATTTGAATAAGAAGATTTTATAGTAGGATGGTAAAGAATTTCAAATTACTATAATTTACTATGAAAAAACGATTACCACCCATATCAACTATAATTTACTATGTCTAGTACTTCTTATATATCTATATATATTCAAAAAAGAATGTGATATGAGTCTTTTTGAAAATTTAATTAATTGTACTATTATAAGAATCTGTCTTGTATATATTATATATGATCTATCTTTGTTTAAGTTCATTTTGGCAATTGGAGAGGAAATGTTGGAGGTCATCAGGGGGATATGAGATCGTTGGAGAAGATGAGAGTGATGGAGGTGAAGATGAATAGGAGGAGAGGGTGATGAAGATGAAGAGGATGAGGTTGTTGAAGATAATCTCAACCATGAAGCTGGAAATGAAGGTCAACAACCTCTGAGGAGATCTATCAGAGTGAAAACTCCCACCGTCAAAGTAAGAATATTTGGTATACCTTATTGTTATACCTTTTTATATAATATGCTATTAATATACCTTATTGTTTATGTAGTTGCTCCAAAGTATAGAGACGGAAAACAGTCAAAATCAACCCAAATTATTTGCAGAGTACCTTTTTCTATCCAATTTATACTACTTTGTATTTATCGGAAAAACGGCCAAAATCAATCCAAACTATTTGCAGAATACCTTTTTTATCCAACTTATGTTACCTACCATTTATCAATCTGAATCATCTAAAAATTTAAATTTTAAACCTGAACTATATGAATTTTAGCCGATTTCAACATTTACCTAAATGGTGTTACTTAACCATTGTTTTTTTTGTGTGAATAAGATTTTTGATGAATATTATAATATATATATAGTTTATATACAAGTCATTGATTTATTATGTTCACATTAATTATTGATGTAATTTTAAGTATTAGTTTTCGAAGGTTAAAAGCTTATGTATTGATTGGTACTATATGCCCTTAGTGAAGGCATGGTCGTTTTGGATCCTGCATTTTGATGGTGGTCTTATACTAGTAGTAAGTTGGATTTATAAAACCAATAAAGAAGGGTTGAACAAAAAATAAATAATAAAGAAGCAAAGTATACTGCGAAATATAATATAAATAAATAATATATATATATATAAAGATTAAAAATATGAAAAGGAGAAAATATTAAGAATTAAATAGAATATAATAAAGTTGGGTAGGAAAACGCATTTTGCAAATTGTTTGGGTTGATTTTGGCCATTTTTGATGCCACGTGTACACCACAAATCGTCTGACTCAGCACCATTAAATGGCTAAGTAACACCGTTTAGGTAGATGTTGAAATCAGATAAAATTCATATGGTTCATGTTTAAAATTTGAATTTTTAGATAGTTCAGATTGATAAATGCAAAGTAACATAAATTGGATAGAAAAAGGCATTATGTAAATAATTTGGGTTGATTTTGGCCGTTTTCCGTCTCTATACTTTGGAGCAACTACAGAAACAATAAGGTGTATTAATATCATATTATATAAAAAGGTATAACAATAAGGTATACGAAATATTCTTACTTTGACAGAGGGATTTTTCACTCTGATAGATCTCCTCAAAGGTTGTTGTCCTTCATTTCCAGCTTCATTGTTGAGATCATCTTCAACGACCTCATCCTCTTCATCTTCATCACCTTCTTCTTCTTCATCTTCATCACTTTCCTCCTCTTCATCTTCATCACTCTCATTCTCAGCACCTCCACTCTCATCTTCTCCAACGATCTCATCTCCTCCATCAAGTACAACTCCCATCTCTACATTCCTTTCATCATCACCTCCATCAATCTCAGCAGCTCCATCAAGTACATCTCCCATCTCTACATTCCCTCCACCATCACCTCCATCAATCTCAGCAGCTCCCATCTCTACATTCCCTTCTCCATCAGTGTTAACCTGTATCAAGTGGTGAGGAACAAACTCTGCTGCATTCGCTTTAAGGTTAACACCCAAGTCACCTAAACCCTCAAAAATATCATCTGATTCTAAATTAGCAGCATGCTGGGGTTGATCGGTAATGGGATCCCCCTGATGACTTCCAACATTTCCTCTCCAATGGCCAAAATGAACCTAAACAAAGATAGGTCAGATATAATATATACAAGACAGATTCTTATAATAGTACAATTAAATGTTCAAAAAGGCTTACCAGGATCTGCTCCCCGATATCTTTGCACAATCCATAATCTTCTTTATGAAATGAGACAGAGAAATTCGAAAAAAATTGCTGTGGATCATCAATCGCATTCTCATTCATAAGTTCCTAAAAATAACATAAAGATTCAGTTTTTTTTTTCTTTAGATTAAGTAGTTAAACTAATGGTTTCAAAAAATTTACCACAATATGATTTCCATGTAGTGCGCATGAGTCATTGTCATTCGTATTGTAAGCTTTCGTAAAATTCTCAATATTTTTGTTGATTTTTGTATTGTATTTTTTACAGAAGAAAACAAAAAAACTGTCAAATCGAAAATTTACGCCGGTGTAACTTTCCAACGCGTGGAGGCACGTACGTGTCAGGGAAAAGTTGATAAAATGCCCTGTCTCTCTCCTTACACGTCCGATTAATAGAAATTTTTCTGTCACCATTTTTGCATTAATTAATTACAGAAACGCAGTCTCTGTTAATACTAGAATTTGGCAAATGGTCAAATCATTATCTCAGAGTAAATGACAAAATAAAAATTATCTCAACATTGTTTTTGAAATATAGAAATCGCATGCAGAGCTTGCATGGGTGAGTGTTAGTGTGTGTGAGACTCTTGCAGTTCTTTGTTTTGCCATCAAAAAAAGTTTCAAAATGGTTTTGTTTATACCAGTTTTGTGGTTGGTTTGGCTTGTGGCTCAAGCCTTTCTCAAATTGTGGTGAGAGCTTATAATGAGTTTTAGACAAGTTCCATTTCACAAGAAGAATAAGGCAATCATTTATCTTCGATCCTCTAGCTCCTACATCAGCCATAAGATTCTTAGGTTAGATTATTATATATAGTGTTTTAATGGACTTGAATATATTTTAAATTCAAAGTAAAATCCAGTGTTATTCAATTATATATTTGCTCAAATACATTAAATACATTGTTATTAAATTAAGCATTTATTTGTGTAGTTTAAAATATATTAATAACAAATGATATTCAACATCCATTTGATTTAGTTGCATTTAGATTAAAAAAAAATACCAGCATTTTTCTGTATATTTCATAATACTTCTCAAACTGAAATAACACCTCCTTAGTACAAAGCTAATTATTTCCATAAACTTTTTACTTATATTTGTTAAAATACTCGAATGGGTCCTACACTTCTAAAGTTTTAAAATACCTAAATGGATCCTAAACTTCTAAACTTGAACCCAAACCCGATATGAACCTGAACCCGAATAGAAGAGCTAGACCGCCGGTGCTGGACAGCCACTTTTTTCTTCTTGATTAGTAATCAATACTCCCCCTCAAGCTTGGTCGGAGGAACCACCAAAGGCCAAGTTTGCAACGCGCAAAGAACTACCTCATTAAAAACCTTAACATAGAAAACCACTTGGGACAAAATTATGTCAAGGAAAAGAGTATAGTCTCCACGGTTGATGATGTAGCTATGGTCATGGTGATTCTCCTTAGAGATTGTTGAAACTTTTGTTGAGGCTCCAATCCTACGTGCATCAATCCGTTTGAGGAACTCCCCCTTTTGGTCACCACCATGAACTGATCCACCTTCATCTCCAGTTCCATCTCATCTTCATAGACACCAAAAGAGAAATTAGAGTAATAAGAGAATAATAAGAAACGAGAAGAAGCATAATGAAATAAGAGTTTAGAGAGTAGCCTTTTGTGCTTCTTTGTCAATGAGGAAATGCAAAGATTCGACCTATTGGACCACCACTTCTTACTGCCACATGAACTACCACATAAGCCACTCCGGGTTCACCACACTTGAATACAACACACACGATTCAACTCTCGGGTCATCCTCTTTGGGTTCACTACGCTTGAGTTGCACCATACTCGGGTCCATTCTCGGGTTAACCCCTCCGGCCATGATGGTCTTGCCACTTAGGTCAGCCACATCGGTTTCTATTTGGTCTGAATTTCAACATCCCCACTCAAGATCGGCTTAAGAATAAAGAAAAGTCAATCTTGCCATGAAGACCAAACATACGACATCTCCTCTCAACTCCACATGAAGATTTCTTAATGATTGATTGTAGCAGGTCCAATCAAGATGCCATCATCCAATTCTCATTCTTTTCTAAACTTCATAGGCTTCATATTTGGATAGAGAATCCAACACTTCTTTTTGTTATGCCCTTTTGTTTTGCAATGATCACACCACATGCTTCTACTTTCACCACTATCTGCTTCCTTGTAAACAACACAGCTTATGTGAGCAGATTCAAATCTTCTTTGGAACAGCCCCAATGAACCTTCCTCCTTTTGAATCAGCATACACACTTCATTCAATTTGGGTAGCTTTTCGAACCTGAGTATATTGTGCATCATCCCATTATAAGAACAGTCAAGAGAAGAAGGCCAAAAACCTTATCTTGCTCCCCTTTTTCATTGAGAATTGGCATATCTGTTGTTGGTGGACGAAAAACTCCATTTCAGCCCACAAAGTTCTGAACTCACCAAAGTGTTGTGAAAACATTTTCCCCTCTTGCTGCAGATTATTCAACTCCTTTTTTTTTTATCTCAAAAGTGCGACTAAGATTAGAAACATTCTCAAAAACTAGTTTGAGAATGTCCCACATCTTTTGGCAGTTTCGATGTATGAATAGGCTTCAAGGATCTCTTCACTGAACGAAAATTGCATAAGTGATAGAAGAATCTGATCTCCTTGGATCCATAGGTCATTTCCTTGGCTTGAACCAGATCTCTTTGATACCTCTTCAACTTCGCCTTCCATCCCAGCCTCTATGGAATCATTAGACACATTGCCAATGATATATTTCCATAGGCCACGACTGCAAAGAGCAGTTATTCTCTAGTGCCTTAGGCACATCTTTAGGAAAGTGATCGTTACACCTGCATTACCAAGGAAAACAAAAACATGAACATATGTGTGTGCAGACGAAAAAAGCATATTCTCAACATGATTAATTTGGTAAGAAAATAACACAAAACCAGAGTTTCAAAGTGATAAATAACTCCTCACACTTCACGAAACCATCATTTATAAGCTTCTTCAGTACATTGCCAATCTAAATTAATGTAATCATTGTAACAAAATAAGTAGAAGCATGACAAACATTCGTATAAGTTATATAACTGTTTGCTTCTATTGAAAAAACACTATAATCTAACGAACTATTCATAGAAACTAAAAGAGATGAGTAAAGCCCACAGAGACCAACCAGATTGTTGCATGAAGATGCAACATGTGGATTCCTCTCCCCAAAACCTTCCTTAGCTTCCTGTATTGCCGAACCAAAAAGCCTCTCAGCTGGTTCCAGTTTCCCCTATAAGATAAATCAAAGTATCTAGCCAGATAAATATTGTTACTTCAAAGAAAAGGAAAAACAGATGGAGCTTCATTCTTCAAACATCAACCTGAAATAAATAATCTTTTCCAAAGCCACCTTAGATTTTATGATTCTCACTTTTATGGCTTTCATATATTTCAATACTAAAATGGGACTTCAAGTTCTTGACCTTGTGACGTTTTCAGTAAACGATCACTCTTGTTTCACCACTCCAGAGAGAACACATCGTCACATACAAAACAGAGATTCCCAATAAGAACCTTAGAAGAATAAATACTTGCAAGAACTTGACAGAAAGATAACTCATAATAGCAGAGTCAAGTTTCAAATACCTTTGCGAATCTGCATTTTCTAGCTTCCTTTGCATTGATACCTGAACATGAAAAAGCCAAGTTCAAAGTTCAGTAAATCACAAACCCAAAAAATATCTTTCAAAAGACAAAGAAGCAAAATAATGTCGAGCCCAATCTCACTACAGTCTGTTGAACTCAAGCATGTTGTCCATGAATGGATAGACCAAAATAATGTCAGTCAAGGAGTACCGTTTTATGATAGATGTAGAGTAACATTGCTTACCAGGTCTGCAAGGGTGGATTTAGTAAGAGACGTGGTATCAGTAACTTTTGTGCTTCTTTGTCAATGAGGAAATGCAAAGATCCGACCTATTGGACCACCACTTCTTACTGCCACATGAACTACCACATAAGCCACTCCGGGTTCACCACACTTGAATACAACACACACGATTCAACTCTCGGGTCATCCTCTTTGGGTTCACTACGCTTGAGTTGCACCATACTCGGGTCCATTCTCGGGTTAACCCCTCCGGCCATGATGGTCTTGCCACTTAGGTCAGCCACATCGGTTTCTATTTGGTCTGAATTTCAACATCCCCACTCAAGATCGGCTTGAGAATAAAGAAAAGTCAATCTTGCCATGAAGACCAAACATACGACATCTCCTCTCAACTCCACATGAAGATTTCTTAATGATTGATTGTAGCAGGACCAATCAAGATGCCATCATCCAATTCTCATTCTTTTCTAAACTTCATAGGCTTCAGATTTGGATAGAGAATCCAACACTTCTTTTTGTTATGCCCTTTTGTTTTGCAATGATCACACCACATGCTTCTACTTTCACCATTATCTGCTTCCTTGTAAACAACACAGCTTATGTGAGCAGATTCAAATCTTCTTTGGAACAGCCCCAATGAACCTTCCTCCTTTTGAATCAGCATACACACTTCATTCAATTTGGGTAGCTTTTCGAACCTGAGTATATTGTGCATCATCCCATTATAAGAACAGTCAAGAGAAGAAGGCCAAAAACCTTATCTTGCTCCCCTTTTTCATTGAGAATTGGCATATCTGTTGTTGGCGGACGAAGAAACTCCATTTCAGCCCACAAAGTTCTGAACTCACCAAAGTGTTGTGAAAACATTTTCCCCTCTTGCTGCAGATTATTCAACTCCTTTTTTTTTTTATCTCAAAAGTGCGACTAAGATTAGAAACATTCTCAAAAACTAGTTTGAGAATGTCCCACATCTTTTGGCAGTTTCGATGTATAAATAGGCTTCAAGGATCTCTTCACTGAACGAAAATTGCATAAGTGATAGAACAATCTGATCTCCTTGGATCCATAGGTCATTGCCTTGGCTTGAACCAGATCTCTTTGATACCTCTTCAACTTCGCCTTCCATCCCAGCCTCTATGGAATTATTAGAAACATTGCCAATGATATATTTCCATAGGCCACGACTGCAAAGAGCAGTTATTCTCCAGTGCCTTAGGCACATCTTTAGGAAAGTGATCGTTACACCTGCATTACCAAGGAAAACAAAAACATGAACATATGTGTGTGCAGACGAAAAAAGCATATTCTCAACATGATTAATTTGGTAAGAAAATAACACAAAACCAGAGTTTCGAAGTGATAAATAACTCCTCACACTTCACGAAACCATCATTTATAAGCTTCTTCAGTACATTGCCAATCTAAATTAATGTAATCATTGTAACAAAATAAGTAGAAGCATGACAAACATTCGTATAAGTTATATAACTGTTTGCTTCTATTGAAAAAACACTATAATCTAACAAACTATTCAAAGAAACTAAAAGAGATGAGTAAAGCCCACAGAGACCAACCAGATTGTTGCATGAAGATGCAACATGTGGATTCCTCTCCTCAAAACCTTCCTTAGCTTCCTGTATTGCCGAACCAAAAAGCCTCTCAGTTGGTTCCAGTTTCCCCTATAAGATATATCAAAGTATCTAGCCAGATAAATATTGTTACTTCAAAGAAAAGGAAAAACAGATGGAGCTTCATTCTTCAAACATAGAAATTTGACGTACTTCGATTCCCATCTGCCTTGGTATGAAAGGCTCATGAAAGAATGTGGAAACCACGTGAAAGAGGTTTTGCGATAGAAACGATTACTCACACACCATCCTCTGTGGGTGATGATAATCACTTGAGGATTTTACTTATTATAGTCAAACATCTGATGTCTTGAAAATTTTAACATCTACAATAAACTATTTATAATTCAGATTTTTTAATCTTTAAATATATAGGAGGTGATAGAGTTATTGGGATCCTTAGGATGAAAATGAAGATGCAGAGTTATTGGGGATAGGACCGGACGACTGGACGAGAAGGTTGAATGAATGGATTTTTTTTTTATAACCTCAACATTCGGACCGAAACTCTAATTTTTGTGGACTCGGAGTCAGTTTTTAGTCCATTCCCTGCCCCTTCTCCCAAGAGGGATTGAACTAAGGAAAAAATAAATCCAACTCCACATGTTAAACCACTAACCCACCACACCCTTTGTAAAATGAATGGACTTTGAGTTCCAACTTGGAAGTATATATATATGTAAATTCACTTTCAGATTCAAATTCATTATACAATATTAAAATTATTATTAATAACATAAATTCAATACATTTATATGTATATATAATTAAATATCTAATGTATTAAAAAATTGCTATGAATAACATAAATCCAGTTCCTGATTTTTACAGAATTCAACTAAAATAAAATAAAAAATCATCATATTCATTACAATTCTATGTTTTCAAAAGAAAAATCGTCATACTTAATTTTTTTTTTGAAATAATCTTATACAACTAATCAAATTAATCACTTTCAAAATTTTGCATATGATTCAAACAATCTTTTAAAATAAAATTATTTATAGATAAAAATCAAAATAATATGCACAATCACAAAATTACTATATATAAGTTCTCAATTTTTTTTAATACAAAACATATAAAAATGTGTTTTTAAAATGGAAGTGCAAGCTTCCAACTATTTTTAAAAGTGTATTTTTGAAAGTGTCATGGACGTGAGATTCCGAAAACTTCCGATTCCGAAGCGGGAAGCAGATGTTGAACGAAGCTTACATGCTACCTAGATTCTAAAAAGTGATTTATGTAGCTTCAAATCGTTTCAAAAAAGGCTAATTAAAAGAGTTGGTTCTGGGCATTCCACTTCAGTTTGGAATGGCCAATGGATACCAGCTGAGTGGCCGAGGCTAGCAGTATGTAAAGGACAAAAAAATTACCCTAATTTGATGGTCAATCAATTAATTGACCCGTCAACCATGATGTGGGATAGGGACTTAATCAATGAAATCATTGATCCGTTAGATATTCTATTAATTCGGGGTATCCTCATCAGTGAAATATTTAAAGCAGATACATTTGGTTGGCATTTTACAAAATCTGGAAAATATACGGTAAAATTAGAATATTGGACAGAGCATAATTATCCTTCATTTGGTATAACACCTCGTTACTATGGTCCAGATATTCGGCTGCTGCAAACTGAAGCATGAAAATTAAAATGTGCTCCTAAAATTCTCCATTTTATATGGCAAGTTATAACAGGTTGTCTAGCGGTTAATTTGAATCTTGGAAAAAGAGGAGTAAATTGTGACATCCACTGTGTTTGGTGTGGAGCAGAAGTGGAGACACTCAATCACACCCTCTTTGAATGTCCACCAGCAGTACAAGTTTGGGCATTATCCAAAATACCATCAGTACTTGGAAAATTTCTTGGGACTTCGGTTTTTTCAAATATAGACCCTCTATTCTGGAGAATTCCTGGAATATACAAGGATGATAGTTTTCCATGGATTTTGTGGTACATCTGGAAAGCAAGGAATGATAAGGTCTATAAAAATATTGATAGAAGCCCACAAGAAACCTTAAAATTAGCGGAAACAGAAGTTTTAGCTTGGGTGTCGGCACAAGTTAAAAATAATAATGAGATAACTCATGTCGCTCAAGATACCGGTATTATATCCTCTTCTCAGACTTCAGTGTTTAAAGAGTTTCGTTGTTATGTAGATGGTTCATGGAAAGAGACGGATCATTTTTCTGGGCTAGGTTGGTTCTGCTTTCAAGATGATGTGGAAGGTAAAATTATGGGGGTATGTAACACTCGTAAGTGCCTTTCTCCTTTGCATGCCGAATTAGAAGCTCTCATCTGGGTGATGACTAGCCTCATCGCACAACAGAAAACAGAAGTAGCATTTGCAACAGATTCCTCTAAGCTAGTGAATATGGTGTCTACACCGGCGGATTGGTCGGCCTTCTCAACGCACTTGGAGGATTTCGTGAGGATAAAGAACTCTTTCTCATTTTTCTCACTTTCTTTAATCTCTCATAATTTAAATTCAAAAGCAGATAAGTTAGCACGAAGTACCAGACTTTATCCTCATTTTATTATTCATGTAAACTTTGTACTACCTGTTTGAATTTCTGAACCGTTTTAATTAATTTATAGTTGTTGTTGACAAAAAAAACATTAATATTTTTTTGGAAACATTAATATTTTTTTTTTCTTTTAACAGCTAAAGAAACATTAATCTTTCTATATTCTAAAACCAAAAAGAAAACAATTTCTTTCTTGTTAAGAAACGAGAGAGGTTATGGGGAATATCTCTTGTGTTATTGCTTATGTTTATGAATGAATATAATGAGGTTACATCGATCCTTTATATATAGGATTCATACATCACGTATTCCTAATGAGAAAAGGAAAAGTACAACCGCCTAAGTCTTTAAGTTGGCTAAGTGATGGGCCGGGCCGAACTTCATGGACCAGAACTGGATATGACAATTCACTTAGATTCATAACACTCCCCCTTGAATGTCATATCCGTAATAGGGCTCGTAACACGCTTTGGATGTTGCCTCATTAAAACCTTTCTCGGAAAACCCATTGGGACAAAACCGAGATAAGGAAAAAGAGTACAACACGTGAAACTCCCCCTGTTCTGAACCTCACTGAATGTCCTTCAATCTGCGCATTCCAATTTGATGTATAAGCTTCTTAAGTGTTGATGTTGGAAGCGCCTTGGTGAATAGGTCTGCTGAATTATCACTAGATCGTACTTGGTGTACTTGAACTTCTCCGGTCTTTTACAAATCGTGTGTGAAGAAGAACTTTGGCAAAATGTGCTTCATCCTATCACCTTTAATGTATCCGTCCTTAAGCTGTGCTATGCAGGCTGCATTGTCCTCATATAGAACCGTTGGCTCTTGCTTTCCTTCGGTCATCCCACAATCAACTCGTATATGTTGTATCATTAGTCTCAACCAAATACACTCCCGGCTTGCCTCATGTATTGCCAATATCTCGGCATGGTTGGATGATGTAGCCACAATGGTTTGCTTCATTGATCGCCAAGATATGGCTGTACCACCATGCGTAAAAACATAGCCGGTTTGAGACCTTGCATTGTGTGGATCCGAGAGATAACCTGCATCCGCAAATCCAGTCAAACTATCTTTGCATTGGTTAGTATAAAATAAACCCAAGTCCTTCGTTCCTTGTAGGTAACACAAAATGTGCTTAATCCCGTTCCAATGCCTTAGTGTCGGACATGAGCTAAACCTAGATAATAGGTTTACGGCAAAACATATATCCGGCCTAGTGTGGCTTGCCAAATACATCAAAGCTCCAATAGCACTAAGATAAGGCACTTCGGTCCAAGGACTTCCTCATTTTCTCTCTTTGGACCGAATGGATCTTTATCCAAATCAAGCGATCTCACAACCATGGGGTTAGACAATGGGTGAGATTGATCCATGTTAAATCTCTTGAGTACTTTCTCGGCATAAGTCATTTGATGCACAAGGATTCCATTGTTCGCGTACTCAAGTTGTAACCCCAAACAGAACTTTGTTTTTCCTAAGTCCTTCATTTCAAATTCCTTCTTAAGGTATTCAACCGTTTGGGTTATTTCTTTAGAGGTCCCCATAATATTCAGGTCGTCCACATACACAGCAATTATCACGAACCCCTTATCAAATTTCTTTATGAAAATACATGGACTAATGGGGTAGTTTTTATAGCCTTCTTTTACTAGGTACTCGCTTAATCTATTGTACCACATCCGACCCGATTGTTTCAATCCATATGGGCTTTATTTAATTTTATACAATGTTCTTCCCGGGAACTTTTCTTATCTTTGAGCTCAATACCCTCGGGGACTCTCATATAAATCTCATTATCCAGTGGACCATATAGGTATGCGGTCACTACGTCCATGAGCCGTAAATCCAAATTCTCTTTTATAGCCAAACTTAAAAGTTGTAGCATCCACCACAGGGGAGTATGTTTCCTCATAATCTATCCCCGGTCTTTGTGAGAACCCTTGTGCAACAAGTCGTGCCTTGTATCTCACGATTTCACCATTCTCATTTCTCTTTTTCACAAAGACCCATTTGTGTCCAACTGGTTTAACATCATTGGGTGTCCGTATTATCTTTCCAAAGACATCCCTTTTCCTTAATGAATTCAACTCCACGTTTATAGCTTCTTTCCACTTATTCCAATCTTTACTTTGAGTGCACTCGTATATTGACATGGGTTCTAGATCCTCATTAATATCCATAATCTCAAGTGCTACATTGCATGCAAATATATCATTGATATCTACGCTCTTTCTATTCCACTTTATCCCAGAAATAACATAATTCATTGAGATCTCATTATTATCATGAACTTCCGGACCATGAAGCTCGGCGTCCCGAGCATCATTGATTGGTACCATCGGTTCAGTTATGTCTGTGGTTCCATTAACCTCGGTTTCTCTATCCACGGGTTTAGCACCTTTTCTTACTTTCCGAGGGTTCTTATCCTTAGAACCTATTGGCCGGCCATGTTTTATGCGTATTTTAGAATGTGTAGCATCTTGATTGTGTCCCTCTTGAACATCAATTCTAATAGGTGCATTCTCGGCTGGTATATATGACTTAGTCACTCTATTCGGGTCAGCAAAAGAATCTGGCAATTGGTTAGCTAGCTTTTGCAAATGTATAATCTTTTGGACTTCTAATTCACACTCTTGAGTCCGAGGATCTTGCCATTTTAAGGACGTATGATTCCATGTTATTTCCTTGACCAGCTTATCTTTTTCTCCTCCTAATGTTGGATAGACGGATTCATCAAAATGACAATCCGTAAACCTGGCCTTAAACATATCACCCGTGGTTGGCTCAAGGTATTTAATGATAGTAGGAGAGTCATATCCAACATATATCCCCATCCTCCTTTGAGGTCCCATCTTTGTTCTTTGTGGTGGAGCTATTGGTACATAAACGGCACATCCGAATGTTTTAAGATGGGACACGTTTGGCTCTTGACCCGTAATCAATTGGGATGGGGAATACTTATGTTCACTAGATGGCCTGATGCAAATTAACTCGGCTGCATGTAAAACCGCATGTCCCCAAGCTGAGACCGGGAGTCTTGATCTCATAAGCAATGATCTAGCAATCAATTGTATGCGTTTAATGAATGACTCGGCTAAACCGTTTTGTGTATGTACATGTGCTACGGAGTACTCAACACTTACCCCCATGGACATACAATAGTCATTAAATGCTTGGAACGTAAACTCACCGGCATTATCAAGCCTTATGGTTTTCAAAGGAATGTCCGGAAAGTGTGCTCTTAACCGGATCAATTGAGCAAGTAATCTTGCAAATGCCAAGTTTCTAGTTGATAGAAGGCAGACATGGGACCATCTCGTGGATGCATCAATAAGAGCCATGAAATATCTAAATGTCCCACAAGGTGGGTATATTGGTCCGCAAATGTCCCCTTGGATCCTTTCCAAGAAACCTATATTTTCCTTTGTTATCTTAACCGGTGATGGCCTAGTTATGAGTTTCCCTAGTGAACATGCTTCACACGTGAGATTCTTTGGGATAACTCTTAATGTGTGCCCTTTAGTATTTGCCATTATCTTTCGCATCATGTTAGAACCGGGGTGGCCTAGCCGGTTATGCCAAAAAATGAAGTTCTCGGTAATCTCTTTATTTACTGTGGCATTTGCTTCTATCATGTTGATCTTAGCACAATATAGACCAGTATCAATGGCGGGTATGGTTTCTATGACTTTCTTATGTCCTTGGGCAATTTCATATATTTGAAGGAACTCTTGGTTTCCTTGGCCCATAGTTTCAATGTGAAGACCATTCATACGAATGTCTCTAAAGCTCAACAAGTTTCTCTTGGAGTCGGGTGAGTATAACGCATTAGCAATGTCTAAGTGCGTGCCCTTAGGTAATAAAATATGGGCTTGCCCGTGGCCTTTAATCAAATTTGCTATACCCGCAATAGTGGTCACATTTGCACTCTTAAGCACAAGATCAATGAAATATCTTTTATCTTTTAAAATCGTGTGGCTTGATCCACTATCCACTACGAATGCATCCATATCATCATTCATTCTTTAAAGAAAATATCACCCGTTTTATTCATTTAAGTTCATAACTCAATAACAAAGTAAAATCCAAAACATAAAAGCAAGCAAATAAAACACAAAACAAATATGAAAATCAAATGTCGAATCAACATGTTTCCTTTAGAATATCGGAAGTCTCATATTCCATTAAATCATCTTTCTCATGGTCAAAATCCCCTTCATCATTATGTTCCATCATGTGAGTTTCCGGGTTCTTCCCTTTAAGGCTTTCTTGGTAGAGGTCAGTGAGGTGCTTGGGAGTACGACAAGTCTTAGCCCAATGATTGTCCATTCCACATCTATGGCACACTCCTTTGCCGGTCGAGTTTTGTGGTTGTGAAGAATAACCACGGTTATAGTCATTATGAAACCGACCTCGTCCCCTTCCGCGGTTAGAATTATTTTGAAATCTGCGGCCTCGGCCATAAGGATGAAAATTTCCTCGGCCACGTCCTTGCCATCTACCACCACGTCCTCGGCCATAATTATTAAAATTCTTTTGGACGTGGTTAACCTCTTTTTCATTTGTTTCATTTGTGGCCGCATGCGCTTCGGGAAGCGGGGCTGATCCGGGAGGTCTTGTCTCACTATTCCTCATAAGGAGAGTATTATTTTGCTCGGCAAGCAACAAGCAAGAGATCAATTTTGAATATGTCTCAAATCCCCTCTCACGGTATTGTTGTTGTAACAACACATTATTAGTATGAAATGTGGAGAAGGTCTTTTCCAACATATCATGGTCGGTTACCTTCTCACCACACAATTTCAATTGTGAGACTATCTTAAACATTGTCGAGTTATATTCTTCCACAGACTTAAAGTCTTGGAATCTCAAATTTCTCCAATCAAAATTGGCCTTTGGTAATAGCACCGTTCTATGGTGATTATATCTTACTTTCAATTTATTCCAAATGTCCATGGGATTTTCAATAGTGAGATATTGGTCCTTAAGACCCTCCGCAAGATGGTGGCGAATGATGGATATTGTATTGTATCTATTTCTTTCGTTCTCATCATTCCCTTCAACTATGCATTCACCGAGTCCTTTAGAATTTAGGTTTATCTTTGTATCCAATGCCCATGGAAGATAATTGTCTCCGGAGAGATTCAGGGCAGTATAGTCCAAGTTGTTGATTTTCGACATCTGAGATCATGCATATCATTATCACAAAATTCTTAACGTATTATCAAAAATTATCATACATGCGGATTTATTTAATGATGCAAAATCAACTTATGCGATAATAACCTAACCGGCAACCTAGTAAATTATATGTTCGAGATAATCATCATGCGAGTTCTAGTTATCTATATGCTGATCAGATTTTAATTTTGTGACAGTTAAAGTAAATTTCACGAAAATAGGGTTTATATGTCCATGCGCAAATTCCATTAGGGTTTATAAGTTCATGTGTAATTTTCCATTAGGGTTTCATAATTCATTAATAAATTAATCTCATCGTGTAATTCATAAAACAAAATCAATCACTTGCATGAGTAAATATCACGAATATATGTTTTAGGGTTTATGTATTATGTGCAATTTACGGATTAGGGTTTTAATAATTCTTTAGTAAAATTCATCTTAACCTTGGTGTAATTATCAAGCAACTCAAACAATTAATCAAACATGAATATCCGTGTCTTGCGACACTCCATCAAACATGCAATCTCGAATCAAATTTTAAATTTCATGGAACCATCGGAACATATGTCCGGAAAAATACCGAGACATATGATCATGTTTTTAGGGTTTATGGATTCCTAGTTTAACTAGGTTTACCGATTTAGGGTTTTAGGATTTTCAGATTTAGGGTTACCTTAACCTTTGTGATTGTTCTTTTAGTTCGCCGTAACCGTTGATAGGCTGTATGAACTATCGTCGAACAGCTACTTGTTGTCGCGGCGAGGATCGAGAATTGAGTATCGAGAATCCAGTCGGCGAGCTTCGAGAATCTTCGGCGAGCTTTGGCTGGTTCGTGATCGACGCGGCTGAGATTAGGGTTTTGTTGTCGGAGGTTTTAGCTTAGGGTTTTTAGAGAATCGTGCTGATAACGTGTTAAGAAACGAGAGAGGTTATGGAGAATATCTCTTGTGTTATTGCTTATGTTTATGAATGAATATAATGAGGTTACATCGATCCTTTATATATAGGATTCATACATCACGTATTCCTAATGAGAAAAGGAAAAGTACAACCGCCTAAGTCTTTAAGTCGGCTAAGTGATGGGCCGGGCCGGGCCGAACTTCATGGACCAGAACTGGATATGACAATTCACTTAGATTCATAACATTTCTCTATTTTTGTCGGAAAAAAAAACATTAATCTTTCTTACATCTTTTTCAACTTTTGAAAAATAATAACTCCAAATGTTGAAATAAATAAAAAAGAAAGAAAAGGAATTTATTTCATTACGCGTTTGCGCTAATACCTTATACATCCAAAGGCCACCTGTTGGGGGAGACCATTTGTTTGTTCTTCTTCCTACTTTCCAAACTATTATTGTTTTTCTTCTCTATTATTGTTTGTGATAATATTTCACTTGTCTGAAATTTCGTTTACTTTTCAAAGATGAAGGAATGGAAAAAGCGACTTGACTAAATTGAAGAAACAAAGAAAGAAAGAATGAAATTGCTAAGAAACTTTCTATTTCTTTCTCTCTATTATTAAGCCAAAAAAATCAGCAACGGTAGCAATTGATTTTTTAATGTATCGTACATATATTAACTGTTTTGAAAACGTTCAGTTCTAGATCCAATCGGTATATAAAAATATACATTTATAATTACTTTTAAAAATTGGACCTAAAAAAGTTTGCAGTTTCCTTTTTCAATGTTATTAAATACTTTCGATACTAACCGGTTCTCTCTACTAACAAGTTCACATGTTGGTCCTAAACAAATGAACAAGCCATGGTTCAATTATCTTCTGTAGCAGCAAAAGGAGTTATGAATCTAGATCAGAACAAGTGTCTGGTATGAGAAATGAGTTTGATGAACCCAGAGTTAAACGTTTGAAGATCTGAAAAAAGGTATCACTCTGACCTCTGAAAGATCTTTAAGGGTTATACTCTCTTTAAGAGCTTATGATAGATTTTAATAATCGTCTGATGAAATGCTATGCTAGAGATAAACATATTTCAGTTAAATGTAAAGAACCTGGTATCAGTATCTTAAACTTAATTATAGGATATTTCTATGCTATCATTTGCGATTCAGGTCATGGTCAGATTCCAGTCTTTTCTCAGGGGTTGTCTTGAAAAACTCATGACCAAAATCATTTAACATGTTACATACACAAGAAAATAATAAACCAAACAAAAAAAAAAGCAGTACAAAGGAGTTTGATATACCATGAGAAGGAACAAAGCATCTGTAGAATAATAAGATCAACAAGACCTCAGCACAAGAAACGTTTACACCCTATTTCTTTAAGAATAATTAAGGAATATTCATTCAGCCTTCTTATTCACATTTCAGCGTCATAGAGAGTGTGGCGTTGTTTAACAGCTCTACACTCAGAAACAGATCCGAAACACGTTCTTCCATTATTACCAGTTAGATCAATTGATGGCCCTAGATTCGTCCAATCGTCATGCCAAAATAATGCCGAGTTACAAGACCAAAGCTGGTATGAGAGAAATGGTCTTGCTAAGGACTTCAGTTTTCAGTAACCCCTTCCAAATCCAGGAACAAGACCATGCCAAATCTCATGAATTAGTGTTTTCAATATGTTCTAACCAAATTGTTACCGTTCTATTTGATATATTTTTTTAATCTTAATCAAAACCCGTCCGGTAAAGCTAAATAATCATTTCAACGTCACAGCTGAATTGTAAGTGTGAATGATCCTCGTATTTCTGTGTACCATATGAAACTGAAATTCAAACTTATTTCTTAAAATCCAGGAAAACAACGTAATTTTATGTTAAATAGATAAAATAATAATATGTTAAAATGACATGCCATCACAAACAAGGTTTTTAACAAATAATAAAAAAAGAAAATTAGCTTTTTCATTCTTTCTTTTTTTTTTTTTTCCTTTCAGTCAACTCGCTTTTTCATTCCTTCAACTTTGAAAAGTAAACGAAATTTCAAACGAGTGAATTATCATCACAAGTTCACAACAATAATAGAGAAGAAAAGCATTGACTCAGAATTACATGTCATCACAAACAACGTAATTCTGAGTCAATACTTTTCTTCTCTATTATTGTTGTGAACTTGTGATGATAATTCACTCGTTTGAAATTTCGTTTACTTTTCAAAGTTGAAGGAATGAAAAAGCGAGTTGACTGAAAGGAAGAAAAAAAGAAAGAAAGAATGAAAAAGCTAATTTTCTTTTTTTTATTTGGTTAAAAGAAATTTCTATTTTTTCCTCTTTATTATTAAGCAAAAAGAATCCTCGTCTTGCCATCTCCTTCCACAAAAAGGTTGATCCAAACACATCTTTGTGAACCGTGATTTTGAACTACTCACGATCGTCTCTCATGGCTTCTTCCTCTTCTTCTACTTCAACTGGCACATGGAGATACCACGTCTTCACGAGCTTCCATGGACCTGACGTGCGTAAAACACTTCTCAGTCATTTACGCAAACAGTTTAGCTACAATGGTATTACGATGTTCGATGATCAAGGGATCGAGAGAAGCCAAATAATTGCTCCTGCTCTCACACCAGCGATTAGGGAATCGAGGATCTCAATCGTGGTACTCTCAAAGAACTATGCTTCATCCAGCTGGTGTTTGGATGAGTTGGTGGAGATATTTAAGTGCAAGGAAAAAATTGGGCAGATTGTGATGACGATCTTCTACGAAGTAGATCCATCCGATGTACGGAAACAGACTGGAGAATTTGGAAGCATTTTCAAGAAAACATGTCGTTGTAAAACCAAGGAGGTGAGGCGAAAATGGAGCAAAGCGTTGGAAGATGTGGCCGGCATTGCTGGAGAACACTTCCTAAACTGGTTTGTTGGCTTTCTTACAACTACTTTTGAATTTGTTTTGCTTTCTTAAACAGAATAGGGAAAATTTCTTTGTGAATCTAAAAGATCTGATAGCTTTCTGAATATTCATGTGTTACTTTATTAGCATAAGACTCATGTCATTATTTTACTAACACAAAACAGTATTTTAGCTAACTAATAAAAGTTATAAATAGATATACGCAGATCGCTGTTAAAAAAAAAAAAGATATATGCAGATCTTGCCGTGAACTGTATTAATATTCTTGATGAGTTTTATATGATAAACACTGTTTTTTTTTTGTTTTTTTAGGAAGAATGAATCAAAGATGATTGAAAAGATCGCAAGAGATGTTTCAAACAAACTAAACGCTACAATCTCTTGGGATTTTAAAGACACGGTGGGCATTGAAGCACATCTTCAGAAAATGCAGTCTTTGTTACATTTAGATTATGAAGATGGAGCTATGATTGTTGGAATCTGTGGCCCTGCAGGCATTGGTAAAACTACCATTGCGAGAGCTTTACATAGCCGCCTCTCTAGCAATTTTCAGCTTAATTGTTTTATGGCGAATATCAGGGGAAGCAATAATAGTGGTCTTGACGAGTATGGTTTGAAGCTGGGATTACAAGAGCAACTTCTTTCCAAAATTTTAAACCAAGATGGTATGAGGATATCCCATTTAAATGCTCTACCGCAAAGGCTATGTGGCCAAAAAGTTCTCATCATTCTTGATGATGTGGATGATCTGCAGCAACTAGAGGCTTTGGCTAATGAAACTAGTTGGTTTGGTCCTGGAAGTAGGATTATCATAACGACCGAAGATCAAGAGATTTTGGAGCAACATGGTATCAAGGAAATATATCATGTGGGGTTTCCAACTAAAGAAGAAGCTTGTAAGATCTTTTATAAATGTGCTTTTAGACGGAGCTTACCACCATATGGTTTTGAAAAGCTTGCTGAAAGAGTAATAGAGCTTTGTGACAAACTTCCTTTGGGTCTCAAAGTCATGGGCTCAGCTTTACGCGGAAAGAAAGAAGATGACTGGAAAAGTATATTGCGTAGGCTAGAAAATAGCCTTGATCAAAAGATCGGTGGAGTACTTAGTGTCGGATACGACCAATTGCATAAGGATGATCAATTGCTATTTCTCTTCATTGCATTCTTCTTCAACGACATAGAGGTTGATCATGCGGAAGCAATCCTCGCCGACAGTAAGTTGGATGTCAGATACGGTTTGAAAAACCTCGCAAATAAATCTCTCATACAAATATCAATCAATGGAAATATAGTGATGCACAAGTTACTACAACTAGTGGGTAGAGAAGCGGTTCAAAGACAAGATCCTTGGCAACGCCAAATCCTAATTCATACTGATGACATTCTTACATTCCTTGAAAATGAATCTGTAAGTTCTATATATATAATGTATTAAGTGTATCCATTAAACTCGGTCATTTTGGTCTTGCCTATTAACTGTGCTAACAAATTTTGTTTTTTTTTTTTAATTTTCTTAGGATCGTAGAAATGTGATTGGTATATCTTTGGATATATCCACAATCCCTAATGGTGTGTGTATAAACACAAGAGCTTTTAAAAATATACGCAATCTTCAATTTATCAGGATCCACAACGCAGGACTTGATACAAATGTTAGTATGCATGTACCTGAGGACATGAATCTTCCACATCGTCTAAGGTTATTACATTGGGATGCATATCCTGGAAAGTGTCTTCCTCGTACATTTACGCCAGAATTTCTTGTGGAACTCAATTTGAGGGAGAACAACCTCGAGAAGCTTTGGGAAGGAATCCAGGTTCGTGTATATATATATATATATGTATATATTATTTGTTTACTTTGTATAGTTGTTCTGGGATTACATTGGTTTATGGATTTTAATTGACTTAGAAATCTACAGTACTTCTAAATCAATCTACTATATATTAAAAAAAAAAAAACTTTTAGCGTTAGTTAGGCACTGGAAAACCTTTGTAATCATTTGTTTGCCTAAATTATTTGAGGGCTAAAAGGATAAGGGAAATTATAAAGATACGGGAAACTAAATTTTGAAAATCTAAATTCTCTATTTTTTAGGAAAACTACTTTTTGTGTGTTTGTTATATGCTAAAATTTTATGATCAAAATCAACATAATATTATTTTAATCTATCACTATG
Source organism: Cardamine occulta (assembly GCA_028015245.1). NCBI lineage: Eukaryota > Viridiplantae > Streptophyta > Magnoliopsida > Brassicales > Brassicaceae > Cardamine > Cardamine occulta. The sequence goes on from CM051368.1 coordinate 5,851,029, forward strand.
TGAACGTAAATTTAATATCTACTATCAACAATGATTTTTTTTCAACACCTTATTTATTACTTTTAAACACTTGACCTTATCTTCTCTCTCATCCACCTAATAATTCAACACTCACTTAAGATTTATATTCTATTTGTTTAATAAAATTCAACACATTATCCTCCCACTTTTATTTCATATTTTTTTTTCTTTTAGGGTTTTGTTTTTTTGTGACTATATATTAATAACAAATATCAATTGAAATTAAACTAAAATAAATCAGAGTTAAATAAGTTTTTTCAATAATTTACTTTCTTTCTTATTTTATATTTTTAATCAAAATTTGTTTAGGGTGTTAAAATAGTTATTGATGGGATCCATTTCAGTAAAAAAAGATTTTTTTGTATAAATCAAATGAAACAAGTCTCATATGAAAAATGATGAATTTTGGTATAAACAAAAAAAATTGATTTACTATGAAATAATTGACTCACAACCAATTTTTTGTCCAATCACTAAGGGCCATGTGACCAAGTGGTGACCTTTTCAACAAGATTCATGTTGAATCTTTGCAACATGTTTTAATCCACCTCATTTTCAACAAATAATTCAACACCCCATTGTAAATAGTCTGATATAAGCATAACTAGTATATAATTTACAACCAAATTTCGAAATTATGTTTAATGTTTTTTTTTTCCTTCCCAAAGTTATTTATTTCAGTCTTCAGATTAGCAACCGATGTATTTGAACTGAAATCTTTTCAAACATTTGAATCGATACATTCTTATTTTCTTAGCATGTTCTGATGGGTTTTTATTTTCTGTCGTTTTACATTCAGCCCCTTCCAAATCTCAAGAAGATGGATCTGTTTCGGTCTATGGATTTGAAGGAACTCCCGGATCTTTCAAAAGCTGAAAAACTTGAAATTTTGAGAGTGACTAATTGCTGGAATTTGGAAGAGCTTCCACCATCAATTTTGGAGCTTCGTAAATTAGAGCGGTTGGAGATGGATTTCTGTCTAAAGCTAAAAAACGTACCAACTCTCTCGAACTTGGATTCTCTTCATCTTGTCTGGATGTGGGGATGCTGGCAATTGAAAAACATTCCAGATATTTCCACGAACATCACAGATCTCTCAATCGCAGAGACAATGTTAGAGGACGTGCCTGATTCAATTCGGCTTTGTGACCTTAAGAGTATCAGAATAGGTGGCAGTATGGGTTTTGGCAAACATATTGAGAAACTTCCAGATTGGATCAAAGATCTTCATAAGCTAGAAGAGCTTTATATAGGTGGCTGTCCAAAACTTGCATCACTGCCACAGCTCCCTGCCTCGCTCTTGACACTAAGAGTAGAAAATTGTGAATCACTGGAGACAATAATATCACAGGAGACTTTTGTATTTTGGTATCCCCATTTCCCCAGCTTCTTATATTTCTCTAACTGCTTCAAATTGGATCCAACAGCACGAACAGTAATTACCAATAAATCAGTGAAGGCATATTTTCCCGGAGAAACAATCCCTGCGGACTTTGATCAACAAGCTTCAGGAAATTCTTTGACCATTCGTTCAGATTTCAACCTATTTCAGATTTGCGTCGTGGTTTCCCCTAGTCAGCCGCTGGATGAATGTTCCTTATTATGTGACATATGCGTAAACGGTTGCCTCAATGAGAAGAAGATATCTTATGATATCTCTACGATCCAGAAGGAACATCTATATATCTCTTACGTTGTCGTTTCAGATGAAGATGAAGGATGGCGTGAACAAGACAACGAGATATTGTTCGAATTCAGAACCACATCCACTGAACTCAAAATTACTCAATGTGGTGTCCTTGACAGGCGATCCCATAAGCCCATAAGCAGCAATAAATCTAGTTCAGAAGAATTGTCTGAAGATGACGATGAAGACTCTCTGATGGGAGCTATACATCTTGACGACGACATAAAAGTCTCTAGAGTTTTTTTGTTTTGTCTTGTTGTCTTTTGTTTTGTTTTGTTTTTTGTTTTTTGGAGCTATAAATCTAGTTAACAATTGACGATGAAAGTCTCTCTGGTGCAACGAGTCTGAAATGTCACTCTCTTCTTTTTAAGCAGTTATTGAAACAGTGAAACAGAAACAGCCAGAACAATCTGTTGATTCGGTAGACAAGTCTTTGGAGGACAGTCCAATGAGCTCAAGAAATGCCTAGAAGATTTCTGATGTGGTAGCAAATTACACAGTGAGTGTTCTTACATTTTCTTTAGTTACACATTGGATTTATAACAGTTGTATCATCTGATATATCAATAGTTAACATTGCATTCTTGCAAAGAAACTACTTTGCTTTTCTGCTTTACTTTCAGCTTCCACAACTGATTCATAGGTTCTCTGCCTCTTGTTTTAGCTGTAGAGTCTCTCTGATCTCTTTACACTTTCATTTTTCCCACTCAAATCACTTTTTACCTTTTGATACAATGAGATGATAACATTTACTTCTCCATGTCTTCTCGCATAACATTATTAGCATAACATTTACTTCATGCCTTCTTCTGATTCTCCATATCATTGGATTTCTCTTCTCGCTCTTTAGCATATACTACATGTAACAGTGAAACAACAGAAAAGAAACTTAACATTTTCTCATTTCAACAGTAAACATAAATAAACATGAAAAGGAAAAAGTTAACAACTGTAACGAATTAGTCGAACATCAGAATCAAAATTGATCAAGCAAAAAGCAAAATGGCATTGAATCTTCCATTCTTTCATTCATCTTCCGATTGATTCTCCTACAAAGCAAACAGAGCAAACCAATCAGTGGGTTAATCTGGAATCTGTATCTTAATTTTGACTTGTATAAATGGACTGTATAATAAATATGTATACATTCTTCTCCAAAAACCCCAAAGGAAAGACAAAAATGAGTTGAGGACATATGTAACACCCAGTTCTTACTTCCACAACAAGACATAATCGGAATAACTTATAATGCAAGAAATTCTATTAGTTAACCGCCATGAAATAAATACTCCAATAATTCAAATCAACGTCTTCCATTAACGTAAGTACGGACACAATAAATACTCCGGTAAATCCAATAACGAAATAAATTATGGAAAACCACTCTATCTCCTAATCCAACACCAATTGCCCAACTTCGGCTACTCATCTTGGTTACCTGCAATGAAAAGAGAGGGATGAGTAATTGGGAATTACTCAGTGGGGCAAGCCTTAAGGCTTACGATTTCTCCATACAATAATATATCCAGACTATCACGAAGTCTAGACCTAAAATGAGCAGACAATCTCGTGTCCATGATACACACACAACAAACAATTTCGTGCGAACACGGCTTGTAACCGCCCATACGCGGCCCGGATACCCCGTGTCAAGACACGCTATCCCCCGTGCATACCGGATCCCTAGTGCCTAAGCACGTCTTCCTTGCACATCTTTCTCTCGTGCATACCGGATCCCTAGAGCCTCTGCACGTCTTCCTTGCACTCCTCGCTGGCTCGTAAGCCAATCCTGGCTTACCCGCAATCCCGCGTCCATAAGCCAACACCCAAGTACAAGGATCTATCCTCGCAGATAACTTCGTGATTCACCCGCATTTCCATTTCGCACACAATTGTTATAGCACAAAAAGATATTTCATTTCACCAAACCACACAGCATACATTAAAAATTCTCATATTAACTTTTCGTCCTAAAATACTAGTTCTTTTTTTATAAAAATATATTTATAATATTTATAAATATTATTACACTCATCACACAAATACGGTTACTCATAATATATGTAACTCACATGTATACTCGGCTTAACCTTAAACTAAGTAATTATCTAAATATATTATTATACGAAGAAAACACTATCTCGTCCTCACCTTAGCCTTAACTTGTCGGAGACGTTACGGTCTAAATGCATAAATACAACTTGATTCTCCATCAACTAAGAAGATCCATGCATCATGAATGCTCTTGCTTAGCTTCACCTCAATCAGACCTCATTTGCCAAACCAAATAGTTGAACTTGTCACAATTTACTCTATTCAAATAAGCCTCAGAAATACACACATAGTTCAACAACTAACCGTTGGAAACGCAATCCCACCGTTGAATCAGAATCCTGTAGTACCATTCATATTGCCACCAATTTTCATCCAGATCAGATCACTTTTAGACCTCCAACGTTGTCTTGAAAAACCCATCGCGGAACTGCCTCTTGGAGTTTCTGGGTTTGGACAGACTTCACAGTTTCTTGGCCAGAAAGCAACGCGCATATCTTCTCGAGTTTAACTCTGAATTAAGCTTCGTTAGTGGCTCTGGATTTTTGGAAATACGATCTTTCTAGAGAAACCTTATTTGAGGTCTAAATCCCTCTGGTATGTCTGGAAATCGATCTCCAAAACATATACTTGAAACTGTTCTTCCTCTTTCCTCTGTACCCTTCTTCTTTATTTTCTTCCCCACCTCTGATCACTCCAGCTCTGTTCTCCCACCACGATGGAGACTTTACACAGCCACGACATGACTAGTCAGACCCACCAGTTATTCCCACAACCTCTACGAAGTCTTGTTCTCTCTCCTCTCCTCACGGCTCTCTCTCTTCCGGTGCCGAGATCACTGCCTCCTCCATCACTCTTCCACGTGAGACCTCACTGCTCTTTGTCTCCTATCCTCCAGTTCTGTTCTGTTTCTTCTTCACTCAAATCTGTTACTCTTTGTCGGTGGTGCCATCAAGTCTCGATACGGTGATGACGTCTCTTTGTCACGTAACTCCTTCTCTTTTCTTTTTTATAACATGAGGGCTGTTCATCTTCTTCCTTCTTTCTTTGTTTTTCCTCTCCTTACCACCTGATCTGATTCTCTCTTTCGTATTGGCGGCTAGGGTTGATTTTCGTTTCAAGTTATGAGGGAGATACTTACATAGATTTATTTATATGTGCATACATATCACTCACATTATGGATTCTATGGAGACTGTGGAAAAGCAGAAATTTTCTTATTTTTCAAATGAAACAACAACATTGGCGGAAAGTCTTACGAGAAGGAATCCAAGACGCAGAAGAATGGATAAATTCTCCCCATGTAAGGAGCTGTACATAAATTTAGTCTACAAGAGGTATCAAGGCATCGAGAAACCAAACCGTCAAATGGAAAAGACCTTATGTTGATTGGGTGATATGCAATTATATATGATGGAAGCGTCTGTAACAACATTGCTGAGGTCACTGCTGAATGGGTATTAGAGATGCATTGGACATTTACAAAGGGGCAGGACAAGCCAAAGGCAGATGTCTTAAGAGTGCATTAGAAGCCGAATTTCAAAGTTGACTTCATGCCATCAAAAATGTCTGGTGTCGAGGATTTACAATGGTGAAATTTGAAGGAGACAAATATGATCCTTTTTGAAATATTGTCAGGCAAAAGAGCAAGCTTTAATATGTTCTAATGGATTAACGACATTCAAAGCTGGATCCCATTATTTGAAGATGTTGAGTTTGTATGGACTTCACGGATTTTAATTCCGTCGGAAATGCCGTCGGTTTTCCGGTAGATTTCTTGTAGTGGGAGGACTAATATCCCAGCCAAATCCAGAATAGAGGATGTACATATTAAATCTCTTACTTCTGTTCTCCGATGTATAACAAATGCTCTGAATTATGACTATGATGTTTATGAGTTGGATTAATAAAGTTTAATTTTGTATAAATAAAAAAACGATAAACCATTACTGAAGTCCTTTTTACCTACCTCATTGAAATTCATCTTTCTGATTTATATAGTTGAATTTTCATAAGTATACATTTAAGGATATAATTTTTTTTTTGCATACCTTCATTTTAATCATTCTAAAATGTATCTACCCCTATAATTATAAGGATGTCTAACATATAACTTATAGGTTCTTATCAAGACTAAGCATAAACGAGTGGCTAATCTCTTGACCAAGATTCACATCTATAATCTCTTACTCCTTTGGCATTTCTAAAACCCTTATCAAATCAAAAATTTCTTGTTGATCATAACATGGCGGAATCTAAAATCAATCTCTACAGGCTTTGATTGGTGGTTCATTCTAGCTTCAACTCCTCATATGACTCCAACGAATTCAAAAATCAAAATTATGTACGACTTCGACAAATTAGAACTTTTGATCAATTCGATAACTTGAGCTCAAAATCCCTTCTTGAGAATATCGGTTAAAAATCTTCAATGACCATGAAATAAATTGTTTATGGGTATATTTGTTTTCTACAAAATCTCTAGAATATAATTAATGTAATATAATATTTTTTAAAAATTTAACTAGGTAATGCATGTAGGAGATCATTAAATTAAAAAGCTGTTTTTTTTTTGGTTATGCTAAGTTAGATTTGAATAGATTTTTTACAATCGAATTAGATTCTATTTTCCTGAATTCAGTCAATTTCGAATTGTTGTATTAAATTAAAGTTATTTTATGTTAAATTTATTTAATTTTCTATTTAAAAATAAAACATTAAAACATGATATTTGTGGGCAGAAACGTAGTGAAAGGATAAGAATAAGAAATAAATGTTGCCACGTTGTGAAAGTTTTGACTCTAAAAACGTAACGGCTGTAAATTAAAAAGATAAAATGAAAATTAGGGTTTGCGTCGGTGCTTAAAAAGCTTGGCTGACGTTTTCTTGTGTTAAACATCAAATGGCTGAGAGTGAACAACAAGAGCTTCTCTGAGACGGAGGTTCTCCGGAAATCTAGATCTGGAGTCGTATGTATCAACTCCGCCGTCGTTCCTCCGCTTCAGAACCACCGGAAGCGGTAGAAGCCACCGTCAACGTTGGATCAAATCAGATTTCAGATTCAGCCTTCATTTCTATGGCTTCTCTCATGTACGTGTCGCATCTCTTTAGTTTTTCCCCTAATTTTCATCTTCTGGATAATTACTTTTTGTCCATCTTTAGATTGTGGAGAAGTTCTCTCCTTAGATCACAAGGTAGAGAACTTAATACAAATTATAGCTAATTGGTTATCTTGTAATGAATAGTGGAAATCTGTTTTTGTTTAATTTAGGAGAGCTTTTATATATAGCAGAGGAGAAACAAAGGATGGGCTCTTTGAGAAGAGGAGCTCTTCTAACCAAACAGATGTGGACTTAAATTCTTTGATAGAGGAAAGAACTTGGTGTTGAGACTGTCATGTGCATGGAGGTATATATACTATTCAAGAACTGTTTATTTTAGATTTGAAAACAATTAATCATGCTTAGTATGGAAAATAGAGCTTTAAAACAACGTATATATGGATATTTAAGCTAGTAGCAATCCAAAAGCTTAAACATGGTATGTAACCTTTGAAGTGGGATCATTCAAAAATCTCTAATTTTTTTTCTTTTCTTGTGATATTATAATATTGGTTTGCTAGTACCATACTGGAGCAACAATTGCATGAGACTTGAGAAAGAAAGATGAAACATGCATTTTCAATGACAACAACAACCACAACAGAGCCAAACAAGTGCAACTGATTCAACAAAATCTATACAACAAATATCGACATATATCAAAATGGTGGTAACATTTCTCTCTTTGTTTTTCTACTTTTTAAGGATTTTGATTTTATGGAAATTGACGAAGTGTTGAAGTACTACCCCACGGAGTTCACAAAGAAGGACAACCAAGTTGATGCAACTTGATAGGTATGTTATAGAGTTTGAGAGGACCATCAATCTTAAGATTCCAATATTAATAAACATTTATTTATTAATTTTACATCTTACCTGATTATTTTAATATGATGTCATCTCCTTGTCTTGAAAGTTGACACTTATGGTTGACTTCACCAAGTCAGGCAGGAGAAATCCAAGTGCTAAAGCCCATCGTGGCCATGTCATGGTCATGGTCATGGTCATGCTCTTAATCTCAATCTTCTTGGAGATAATGATAAGGAGTTTCCTTCTTAATGCAATCGTTAGTATTCCTTCACCCTTGTTTTTTTATTACGAAAATAAAACTCTGCAACATGATATTAATTAAAAATTTAACACTATGGAAAAAGTTTCTACAATAAAATTTAACACTATGATCATGTTCTTATTTTTTTACGAAAATAAAACTCTGCAACATGATATTAATTAAAAATTTGACACTATGGAAAAAGTTTATACAATAAAATTTAACACTATGATCATGTTCTTTTTTTTTACGAAAATAAAACTCTGCAACTGTTATAAAAATTAAAAATTTAACACTATGGAAAAAGTTTGCTGAATTGTTTTAGTGAAAGGAACTGTTATAACTTATAATTATCAAAGAAAAAGAAAATAAAACTGTTATAACTTATAACTATTTTATAAAAAAAAGTCAACACTACATTTCTACGTCACTAAAATTCCAAATGCCGAAACCTATTTCCTTTGGTCAAGATGGAACAGTAGTATACCCTTTAAATAGAACGAATCGAAGTCGTACTGAGAAAACCATTCACTCCAGCGTAGAAGCTGTTGATGTGGGACCATTTTTTGCTTGAATTGTAACATCTTTGGGAAAGAAGACATGTCCATTTCGATGCGAAATTTATGTCCAATCAGATGAAATTCGAACTTCTCAATAGCTCGTTTGACGGCTAGAATTTCTTTGAACGTTGAGTGGTAATGCATCTCTGAATCTTTAAAGCGTCCACTTTTATATCCGCAGATTTGACGTTTCCCATTAATCTCTTTAAATAATATTGCTCTCCAATATTTGTCACTTGCGTCAGTCTGAAGGATACGTATTCCCGAGGAGGGAATCTTTAAAGGTGGTAGCTTTTGTATTTCTTGCTTTAGCTTTTTGACTGCTTCTGTTTGTCTTTGTGTCCAATGTGGGGGATTCTTTACTAACATCTTTCGTAATGGCTGGGTCAGCTGCGAGAGTTGTGGGATAAAGTCGCTGAGGTAATTGATTACTCCAAGGAATTGCTGGACTTGTCGTTTTGTTAGATTATTTTCTGGAAAGACAAGAAGCTCCGTAGCTAGATGGGCTTGAGGTGCAAATTGGCCTTTTGTAATTTGCATTCCAAGGAAATCGATTTCGGGCTGGGCTATAATCATCTTTCGGGCCGAGAGCATTATCCCGTGTGTTTTCACTATGTCGTGAAACTGTTGGAGGGATCGAGTATGATCTTCTTCATTTGTTGAAAATAGGAGGATGTCGTCGATGTATATTAATGCGGTATGGATGAGTGGCTTAAATATACGTAGCATCGCCTGCTGGAAAAGTGATGGTGCTGTCTTAAGACCGAATGGTAAAACTTTCCATTGGAGGTGGCGATTAGGCAGACAAAACGCCGTTTTGAATCTTTCTTCTGGTTGAACACCTAGTTGCCAAAATCCTGACTTTAGATCAAACTTGGAAAAGATTGTTGCTCCAGAGAGATGTTGAAAGAGTGATCTTCTATTTGGAAGTGGAAATTTGACATCTTGGAGATACTGGTTTAATGGTTTGTAGTCAATGACCAGTCTTAGTTTTCCTCTTGCTTGTTCTGCTCGGTTGTTAACGTAGAATGCCTTGCATGCCCATGGTGATTCTGTAGATGAAACTATTCCTTGGCTGATAAGCTGGTCGCATTCTTCATTGGCTTGTTGTAGTAATGCAGGCGGCATACCTGCGTGGCTCGCTTTTGTTGGAGTTGTGATCACATTTTCTTTGAAAGGTAATGACACAAAAAACTCTTGATTCAGCCATAATGGGTTCTTGCATTTCTGAAGAAATTCATTGTGAGAGTCTGCACACGAGAGTGTTGCAATCTCCGTCTTAATTGTCTCGAATGTTGCCGTCATCGGGTTCGCAATCGTAAATAGTCGCGGTATTGTTGTAAAGGCTTTATAGAGAGCTTTCCATTTGATTCCTCTTGGCTCGATCGAGATATCAAACTTTTTCTTTAATGCATAATAGGAATCCCATCCCAGTATAAGATCTTTTCCTGGAGCTGAAGATCCGAGGACCTCGGTTGTAATTTGACATCCTGGGAAAAGTTCTATAGTGATTGGCTTTGATTTAAGTTTAATTATCAACGAACTTGAATTTGCAACCTTGAACTCTTGGTGGTATGGTAGCCACATCGAGGGCGGGAGAATCCTAGGATTCATTAACGTTGAATGTGCTCCGGTGTCGATGAATGCAATAGCATGAATTGGATCTTCATTTTTTGCTGGATCGAAGATTGTCACCGGCAAGTGTGGTGTTTGTATCTCTTCTTGTTGGGGCAATTGAGTGATTTTGAAGCAACACTCATCTTCTTCATATGATGATTCATAATCGTAATATGAATATCCACATATATCGTCTTTGTCTTCACTATCGTACGAGAGAACTGACTCAAGATCATGGTTATCAAGATCGATATCCGGTGCTATGCTTGATATCGAATTGATAAGATATTGCCTCCTCTTTGGAGATTTGTTTGGACAATTTTTTGGGAAATGTCCTTCCTTATGCATAAGAAACATTTTGTTGATTTCTTGAAGTTCTGTTTCTTTTTGAAGAACCGCTTACGTCCGAACTTGGGAAAATTATCGCTTGCGATGATCTTCGAATCCGCGTGATCCCTTTTGATTATCACACGAGCACGTTTTTTTGGATTTGGAACACTTGATTGATAGATCTGGTCTTGCACATATCTTGGACATGCTCTTTGATCTATCCATGAATTCCATCCAGAACTCCTTTTGTTTACAAAGCTTGTCGAGTGTTCTGAATACATACTGTTGTATCTGTCCAATAGAGATTTCTTCTATCGTTTGGCCTTGATCTCTGATATACAGCTTTGTCTGTTGGCTGAGATAATCGTCAATGGATGAAAGATATACATGCTTCAGGCTTGGGTTGTTGAGGCCATCAAGCGCATAATAACTCTTTGTTTGACTTTCGAAGTGTTTTGTCAAATCTTTTTTCTTCAAGGAACAACATTTTGCAATGAAATATTCTTCTTGCAGTTGCTCTTTTTGATGACTTGGAGTTCCTATAAATTCTCTGTGGATTTCTCCTAGTAGCATTGGAATGGAAGTTTGAAAGACTTGTTGTTGTCTATAATCACCAAGAGAATTCCACCATTCTTTTTAAGCGCACCGATAGCCTTGCTGCGAATTGTTGTATGACGAGGTATGATGTTGAAGTTAAGGCTTCGAAGTCATCCATGCATGAAATTGTCTAGACGATTATTCCATTTATCAAATGGAATGTCATCGAATGTGAATGTCATAATTTTTGAAGCAAACTCCTTTGCTGGCTTTTCTCGAAAGGATTGATTGGCCATTTCTTCATCGCTTGAGAATACTTCGTGTATACTTGGCTCCTTTTTGGGTGTAGCTGACCCTTCACCTATGACAAATTGATTTGGTAGAGATTCATCTTCGGAATCAGAATTAGAACCATATGAACTTGAGTCGGAGAAGTGTCCAATCATAGGAGTTTTTGCTGTTGTTTTAGCTATGAGCGAAGAACAATTTTGAGGCTCTTGTACTGACTCTGCAGAGGATTTGACTGTATTTGTCAAATTGTTGAGCAAACTGGACATCAAAAATTTGATGATTCCGATTTCTTTTTCTTTTTTCTTCTGATCTCCGAGAGATTCTTGGCTAGATTGAGAAGAGGTATGAATTTTGGTTGGCTTGACCGGAAAATCCGGTTCTCGGTAAGTTTGTGTCCTTTCTCTTGCTGGCGTTGACTTGTAGTTGGGCCTTGATGGCATTACATATCGAGATGTGAATCCTCATCGGATGATAAAAATCCAGGAGAAGAAGTTTTGGGCCTTTGATTTTGATTTCCCGAGAGGAATCCGGGATAATTTGAACCCTGATACGTTGAAAATCCTGGGGACATATTTCCGTAGGGGGGAAAATATGTTTCCGATGGTTTTTGTTGTTGGTTCATGCTTTCAAGATATCTTTGGAGGTCTCTTAATTGATTTTTGAGACTAGCCATTTCAGCTTCTTTAATTCGAAACTGGGAAGTATTAACCAGCATCTGTTGTGCCATAGACATCATCTCTTGATGAAGACCACCAAGTCGACTATGGATTTCCGATATTGAACTTTGAAGGACGTTCAATCTCTTAACATAATCGTCAGCCAACTGGTTAACCTTGTGATTTATTGTGTTTAGGAGCTGGTTTTGAGCAATAGCGTTCTCTGTTTGCCAGTTGAGAACCTTTTCTCCTTGACTTAGTTGGTCTGGTCCAGAAGAATTGATAGCTTTTGTAACTATCTTCGGACAATGGGCGATATTGTTTTTGGTGAAATCTTCGGACGGAGGGAAACCGTCTGGCCTTATCATCATGATTTCTTGTTTTGGTTCTTCTTTTTTGTCTGAATAACGGACAAGAAAATCATATCTTCTGTTTCCTTCACCTAGTGTGCCCACCGTTGGATCACCGTCAAGATATCTTTGATAAAGCGGATCTTTCTTTTTCCTTCGTCTTCGGCGAATTTCTTCGTCAGATTCGTAAAGATCTTCTATGCATGCCGAACATGAACATACATCAAAGTAGTGATGACCATTTTCATCTTTGAAAGGGTATACTACTGTTCCATCTTGACCAAAGGAAATAGGTTTCGGCATTTGGTCCTTATAAGCGCCGTAGAATTCTCCTTCATCAATACGTATGGAGAATTGGGTGAACAATTGTCGTCGAAACGATGAAGATCTGGGTTTATCGAACTTGATCTCCGTTGTTCCATCGGTCCTTGAATGAAAACTGACTTCAGATGTTTGAACCGGTGCTTGGGCTGATTGATGTAACTTTTCATAGCTTGTAACCCATGATTCTGGTAGTTTTTGTATCAGCTCTTCCCGTGATATTTGTCTGGGGATTTGAATGGAGTTCGGGGCTTGTGAGGCTGACGTGATTTCGAGATATAATGCTTCGTCAGAAGAGGGTAGCGCGAGATCAAGAGCATGATCTTGGATACGGTAGACAATTTGGTGATGTAGAGTTGCTACAACACTATTTTCTTGCATAGGGGCTCCAACGAGTTGTAATTGGACCTTAAGCGTCTTTAGAATATTGGGATCTTGTAGAGAAACATTAAAGTTTGGGAATAATGTTATGAACAATGTTCCTGCATTTAACGTTGTCCGAACTGCCGATGCAAGCTTGTTGATATGATCTTAGTCGAGAATCGACTAAAGGTTATCCGTCTTCTGACCGGTAGACCTTTGCGAGCATGTAAGGTCAACCCAATTCGTACTACTCCGAAGTGTAGGTGAGTATATCCTTGTTGTTGCCAAAGTCGTGGTAGATTTTCAGGAATGTTGAGAGAGATGAATTGTTCTTCCTCCGTTGCTGGGACCTGGCATGATGAGAATTTACTTGATTGAACATACTCCATAATTCGTTTACGTGAGGATGGTCGTACGAGCTGTCTAACTCCTTTAACTGAAAAGACGCTTGGTTTCTTGGCAAAGTATTCGTAAGGATTGACGAGGGGAAGAGTTGTTTCAGGTAACTGATCTCCTGGAACATACTCGATTTCGTACAGTGAATCGATACGTGAAGATGATGAATGGTTTGAGAATGATGTACGGCTTTTGTTTCTAGAAAGATTGGAAATTGCGAATTGAGAATCCATCATAGAGAGATTAGAAATAGACATGATAAGAAATTGTTTTCCCAGATTAATCGAAACAATCAACACAAACAATGATTCAATCAATCAATACATAGATCGAGGCTCTGATACCAGTATATGATCCATACTGGTATATGATCCATCGACTTTAAACATTTAAAATTTAAAATTTTAAACATTTAAAATTTTACACTCCCACTATAAACCTGCACTAGAAACGTTTCTACAATAAACCTTCGAAATGGCTTTTGAATTCATGCCGCCATCTAACTTGACGGACTCGTTAAAACTGTGAATGGAACAATGATTTTATTTCATTTTTTTAATAATTTTTATTTAATAACATTAATATTATAATAATATTAAATAAAAAAACAAAAAAAAAAACAAATCTTTTTAATCTTCCTCTCGTCGGCCATCTGATGTCCTTCCTCCATGTTCAAATAATTCTAATACGGTTTATTAAACATGTTATTCTTTATTTAGGGAAATAGGATCTAAACATTTTTGGAAACAATTAAAATACATAAGAACCTAAAAGATAAGATGCTAGACTTTTTCCAAATATACACCAAAGCCTAACACATATTACCAACAAAACATAAACACATTCTTCAATGAAAATTAGAGCTGACTCGTGCTTTGAGATTAAAACCTATACAAATTGCTAATTTCACTAGCACTGATTTAATCAAATCGTTGAAATACACAATCTTCATTGTTCCTAATCACAAGTAGAAGATGCATTCATATAAGCGGGTTTTCTTGTTATTTCTCACAGCTTGTAATGCTGCGAGAGACAACAAAAAAACTATGATTATAGCAAAGCATCTTGTACTGCGATTAGGAACAATGAAAAATGTGTAGTTGGACGATTTGATTAATTCAATTAGCATTTTGTATAGATTGTTATCTCAAGGCAAGAATCAATTATAATTTTCAATGAAAAATGTGTATATGTTCTATTGGTAATCTGTGTTGGGCTTTGGTGAATATGTGGAAAATGTCGAGCATCTAATCTTATAGGTTCTTTTGTATTTTGATGTAAAAGATTAGATGCTCGACTTTTTCCACATATTCACCAAAGCCCAACACATATTACCAACAAACCAAAAATATATTCTTCGCTGACTCGTGCATTGAGATTACAATATAAAGATTAGATGCTGGATGTTTCCCACATATTCACCAAAGCCCAACACAAATTACGGATTTGGTCTTTGGGCCACCAATTTTCTTATTCTGAAATGTTTCTATACTTTAGCGGTAGTTTCCATTGCACAAAACATAGATTATAGTGGAAGAAGATTTAAGAATTTCTTGAGACTTGAGAGAGAAAGATGAAACATGTATTTTTGATGATGACAACAACAACAATAGAACCAAACAATTGCAACTGATTCAACAAAATTGATACAACAAATATTGACATATATCAAAATGGTGGTAACATTTCTCTCTTACTTTTTTGTATTTATAAGGATTTGATTTTAAGGAAATTGAAAAAGTGTTGAAATACTCCATATAGTTGACAAGGAGGGACAACATGTGTACATTAGGAGGCTACCATGTTGATGCAAGTTGATAGGTCTGTGATAGAGTTTGAGAGGACCATCAATGTTAAGTTTCCAACATCAATAAAACATTTCTTTATTTATTATACGTCTTGCCTGATTATTTTAATATGATTTCATCTCCTTGTCTTGACACTCATGGTTGACTTTCAAACAGCCAGTGTCTTCACCAAGTCAGGCAGGAAAGATGAGGTGTGTGGTGTCATGTCATGGTCATGCTCTTAATCTCAATCTTCATGGAGATAATGATAAGGAGCTTGCTTCTTATTTACAGCTTATGCGGTATGTGTTATTGCAATCGTTAATATTCCTTACCCTTGCTCTTTTTTTTTTTATTACGAAAATAAAACTAACAATTTGATTTTAATAAAACATTTCACTCTAAAACCGCTTTATCTGAAATTGTTTAATCCATATGGAGATCCTTTTCCTTGGCTTATTTGGTTTATCTAAAAGAACTAGAATGAAAAACTCTTTCAAGATATAAGCAGGAAATGTCATGACATTGTAAAACACGCAGAGGCCAAATGTAGAGATTAGCATGAAACAAATTTGAAGTAAAATAAAATTCTGAGGAAACCTCGACCAAGTCCTCTAGTCAAATATTTAATTTGAAAATAATATAATTTGATGAACAAATATTTAATTAATCCACATACTTGCGCATAATGCATAAAATTATCTAGTCATAATTATTTTATATGATATATTTATTTTGATACATGTCGACTTTATAAATAAAACAAAAAATTTTAATTAATTTTGGTTAAAATGGTTTGATTTTGGGTTTGATAAATTTTGGTTCGGTTTTAGTTTGACTTTTTCAGTTTTGTTTGGTTCAATTTTTTTCTGCTGTGGTCTTTTGTGTCCACTCCTATGTTAAATTGTCAAAAAAATAAAAGAAGAAGAAAAATGAATTCAATTAATGAAAATTTATTATACAAGTGCTTAAACACATTTGGGTCTCTATGGCTATATAAAGTCAAATTTTTTTCAAAAGAACATAGGAACTAACCAATAATGGAAAAACATGAGTTATATTTGATTGTAAAAGACAGCGGATATATTATGCGATAACCAATAATGGAAAACACATGAGTTATATTTTAAAGGCCAATGTAGTTTTAAGGCCATCTAATCCGTTTCCAAGACAACAACATTTGTGGACGGTAGTCTACAAATTGTATTTTAAGGGTTTTGGTGATTGAAGAAATGGTCGTAGACGGTGGAGAAATGATATGGGAAGCTGGATTTGGGGTTTTTATATACGATGAGATGGATAAAATGTTATACGAAATAAAAGAATCACTGAGTGACGCCGTTATTAACTGCAAAGGAGTAGAAATTATAGCATTGAGTCATGGATTAAATGAATCAATTAACTTGGAGTTGGAAACATCATGATTTGTTGCGATGACTATCAAATTTAACAAATTGTAAATGTTTATTTTATTTATTATTTCTTTGGTTATATAGTTTAAGAATTCATGAGACTAAAATAGTGTCAATAGTATTGTCTGGTATTTTTTATGGTTTGGATAAATATTGTTGGAAGAAACTTTCTGAATTAGAGGTTGATATGACATATTACAATTTTTTTCTTGTAAATTTGAGTATTGCAAATTTTGGTAGTAATGATATAGTTGTACAAAGGACATTACTTTTTTTATTGGTGATAGTAAGATAACGTTATAAAACTTTTAGTTCATATGCGCTAAATTTTTTTAACTTTATCTTACTATTATCAATAAAAAAAGTAACGCCCTCTGTAGGAATTTATTATTACCACCAAAACTTGTATTACTCAAATTAATTTTTTTTTTTGGTTTGTTATAATTCATATAAACCTCTCTAATTTAGAGATTCTCTTCGAATAATATTTTTCTAAAACATGAAATAATATAAAACAATATTATTCACACTACTTTAGTCTCATGAATTCTTAAACTAACCAAAGAAATAATAGTGAAAATAAACACTTGATTTAGTAAATTTGATGGTCATCACAATAAATTACGATCTTTCTAATCCCCAAATTAATTGACTCATTTAATCCATTAGGCAATGCCAGAATATCTACTCCTTTGCAGTTAATAACGGCATCACTCAGTGGTTCATTTATCTCATATAACAAATTATCCTTCTAAATCCGAAATAAACCCCAAATCCAGCCTTCTAAATCTTTTCTCCACCATCATTTCATCATTCACGAAATCCTTAAAAAAAATTTGTACACTACATTGTCCCCAAATTTTGTTGTCGCATAACCGGATTTGATGACCTTAGAACTACTCTCACCTTTAAAGTTTGGGTTATCTTCAGTTATCATATAATCTACTAGCTGTTTTTAGAAATCAAATCTAAATATGTTTTTTTCATGATTGTTTGGGTCCCAAGATTTCTTGGAAAAAAATTGTCTGTATATAATATATATAGAGAAAGCGAGAGGGACTCAAATGTGTTTAAGTGGTAGGGTAATGGGTTAATATTTTACATGGATTTCGGAAACCGAGTGGGTTCTAACTAGGCCTGTTACCGGATATTCGTATCCGCCGGATATCCGGATCCGTATCCGGGTTCGTATCCGAAAAGGCGGATATCCGGGGTGCCCGGATAAGGATAAGGATAGTGAAAATATTTCGGACCGGATATCCGTATCCGTAAATTATCCGTCTTTTTTTAAAAAAAAATTTTTTTTATTTTTTTTTATTTTTTTATTTTTTTTATTTTTTTTACAAAATCCATAAAAAAAACCCGGATATCCGGAAATTTATTAATTTTTAATCAAAATAATTATTAAAATATATTAAATTTAAAAAAAAAAAAAAAAACGGATACGGATATCCGCCGGATATCCATTTTTTTAACGGATACGGATACGAATAGTGAAATCTCGGATAGCCCGGATACGGATATCCTAGAAAAGTCCGGATATCCTTATCCGTAACAGGCCTAGTTCTAACCCATTTTTAACATCCCTACATGTCATGGTGAAGACATAAAATTTTGTTTTTTTCATTCTTAACTTTTTTCTTTCTTGGATACTGTTGGCCAAAACCAATTTATAAATGCAAATTTGGATATTAATTTATAAATTTGTATGAATTTTTGTGACTAAAATCAATTTATAAATGTCAAAGATAATAATTTGAAAAATATTTAGTTATAAATATATTTTCGTTCAAGAAGTAATATGAATATAGTTACGATTAAGATTAAAATTTTGATTAGATTAAAATATGGATATTTTAGTTATTTTCTTATTAAAAACATATGGATGGAGATGTAAATTTACAAAAACTAACCAAACAAACAAATGTTCATTCAAAAGCATTATTGAGGTGGAGCATTTGGATGCAAATGGCAGATGAGAACACGAAAAAATTAGTAATTTTAATCTTGACCGCTGATATACATATGATCAAATCTTGACTGCTGAAATTTTGCTAAATAGAATCAATAAGCATACTTTATTACGAGCACAATCTTCTGATAAAATCTGAAGTTCATGATCACAGATGGCTCCCATGACCTTAAATCCACAAATCTCCAAATGTAACAAAAGAATACGAAAACAAACCATTAACAAAAAAAAAATGAAAAAAACAGCAAATATAAACAAAATTTTTGATACGGTGAGACGATTAGTGCAGGAGAAACAAATATTAAATTTGGAGGTGAAAATTGCTCCGGGAGTGAAGAAAGAAATGCAGAAAACTGGAACCCATTTGAGAGATATGAATCTCTTGGAGACTTCGTGCATTATCGTGGATAAGCTGTAATTTTGTAATAAGGGAGATATAATGAAATCAGAAATGTGCAGATTTAAAGAGGAAAAAGAAACATAATCAAGAACATTTCATGGGACGAGAAATTAAAATTGTAAGCTTTTGAATTAAACTTTTATTAAATTAAACTAGTTGGTCACTGATGACAAAACCAATTTCTTATTTCACAATCGTTATTCATTAGCCATTTCTTGGCTTTTTTGATCAACAAGGTATGACTTTTTCCTCTATATTTTTAATGGGAATTAGTAAGAACTTATTGATTTTTTTTTAATAGAACAATATTTGACTTACGAAATCAATATGGCTTGCGTTTGCTCTGCTTATTATCTGTGATACTTGTATTTTGAAAATGCTACGAATAAATAAAAAATGATTAAGATTAACTGAGAAGATATACCATGTTTACATGTACGAATGCTATTAGGCTAAGAATAAGGCAATATGATCAACTGAAGATACAAGAGAAGAAACAAGAAACATCTCTTATTGATTTGATTTCCCATCAAGTGAAAGGCCTTTGTATTTGGGATTTTTGAAAACTCCATGTATTCTTTTGAACATCAACTATTTTTAGGTTGAATGAACAGACTCACTATTTAGTATTTAAACCAACTAACATCAACTATTAATTTTAGCCTATATATTCTTTGGGGATGCTATCAATGTTAGACTGGTGGTGAGTAGCTAATCACAGTTTGGCTTGTGCACAAATAGCGCAAATCAGATTAGAAAATAGTCATATAAACTCTGAACTTCTCAAGTCAGAAAATAGTCATAATAGAAGAAATAAATATATAGTCACACTAGAAATATTGGTTCAATTGCTACTTTCATTGGTGAACATTTACTTGTTCATTATTGCAAGTTTGTATATTTATGCAAGATCTTGCACTTGTTTCTTCATAATGGTGACTTCGAATGATCGCTTAAGATTCATTCAAGCTAGCCAGAAACTTGACGACTTGGCATGTTCATCATTCTTGGCATTAGTAATCTTGCAACAATTGCAATTATGACAAGTTCCTACACCTTGATCTCTATCAAGATCATCGCACGAAGTCTTCAAAGCAGTATAATAATCAGAAAAATCCATCGTCCCTTGTTTCAAAGAACAGATATGTTCAGTTAACTGGTAGGATCTTGGAATGTTTGTGATATGAATCCAAGTAATAAGATCTTTCAAATTTGTGATGCATCATTAAAACGAAGAATACTCTTATATATCTGATTCGAAATTGAGTTCAATATCCAAAGCTTCACTAAACCATTGCATCTAGACCAGATATGAAAAAGTATCCGATTCAGAAGGTCGCGGGAGAGAACCATCAATGAAACACATCTTATTTTTCGCTTCTAGGAGGAGTAATTAGTTCCATCGAAAACTTAAGATACAATCGAAATACATGGATTATCGCTATTTGTCAACATATAACCAATTTGCGTACATACACCATCATAATTGACTGAATCGGCGGAATAACCGAACAAAAGCTTCAAGATCCGCAGAACAACTGGCAAAGATTGATGAAATTCTGCAAAATCGGCGAAACAACTGATCGAAAGAGAAGATGAACGCGAAGAAAAGTGATGAATCTCTCGATTAGTCTACGGAACAAGCGAAGAATCGAAGAGAATTAAGCGCGCAAATGGATCAAAGCTATGATACCATAATAGTTGATGAACTCGATTGAAGAAGAAGAGTAACATTTATTATTCTGTTAAAGTTTCTCCTTGTTACAAGAGGCTTTGCCTTGTATCCGGTTTACACAGCTTAAATGATAAACCATTAATTACTTGGTTAACATAAGCGGTTTACTCTATAATCTATATTATCTATGAACACAAAAAGAATTCTTCGGATGATCACATAGAGCATGTGAGCTAATCATTTGATCTATAGTTATTTTTATCTACCACACAAGCAAAGCTAGAATTGTCTACCAATACTCAAGATCAGGAGATCCTTAAACTGATTGGTCGAGGAAGTATAACTTTTTGTGGGCTTTAGAATTGTCTTCAATCTTAATTCTTTTTATCAAAAAAAAAAGAATCCTCTTCATTCCAAACGCCTATAATGATCTTACCTACATGGTCATTTGCTTCGTGATCGATAAAGTTTGCTTGATTCTGGATTGTCAGGTCTAAAACCATAAAGGATCTCAGAGAAAAGATATGGGAAATAGTTTTCTCTATTCATTTGATGAAAGAATGATACAAGCTTTGATACAGTGACTGTGAAGTAATTGTGATATCCAAAATGTTTAGTCTAATGATTCAAGTGCTCTATTTGAACGATGTGCTAAAACAATAGATACAAGAAATGCTCTTAAGCATCTACATGATTTTTATTTATCATTGCAGCAAAAATGTACAGAAGCTTAGAAGCATTACGAAAACGAGATTACATACTAAAAAAAAAAAAAAGACAAATTACAAACACAAAAACTCTCACAGAACAGAACCTCTATGTTGATCTACAAAAGCCAAGAACAAGACTTTGCAAACGACCACTTGATGTTGTCAAAACGACAACGTTTAAGGGTGTGTACTCTGTTTCTTCTATCTCTTTTTTTGTTAGAGATCACATGCCGTAAGTAGGAGGAGAGCTCCTTGGTCCATTCCCTGGTCCTGCTGCTGCCTTATCGAACGCATCCGACGTCGACCGTCTCCTAAACCGAAAGGGTTCCTTTCCTCCTGCGTTTGGTCCGTTCATATTCCAAATGTTCCATTTTCGTTAGTGACCTCATACCATAAAATTATTCATTTCAATCATATTTACATAATTAAATTCATTAGACTTTAATGGCATGTTATCAACCACATTTTAGGTTCGTATGATAACATTTTTGACAAGACCGTTCACCTAATTCAAGTAATATATCGATCAATAATATTACATATTACCAAACTAGAGTAACAAATCGTAATGGACACTAGGCTACATCAACTGTTCATCAACAAGGAGACAAAAATTTATTTATCATGTCGACAATAACGACGCAAGTGCAGTGTGCACAGAGACCCACACCTCATCTTAATCAATGTCTTATTTGGAAAAGTCAAAAGTACCCTTCAATGTCACCCTATCAGAGATTTTTCGAAAAGACAAAACTACCTCTTAACTAATTTTATGAGTAGAACTCACCAGAGAAAGGAGAGAGCGGCGGAGAAAAAGGAGATAACGGCGGAGTTGAACCGGCCGGTGAAACCGGAGCTGAACCGCCTTGGTAACCCGGTGGTTTTATAATCATGATGCTTCGTGTTACTTTCACAGCCTCTTCCGGTGTATCCTCACCGTACGATCTAGCACTTCCACCTTCCGATTGATCTGATACAAGCCCGGGAAAAAAAAATCAGATCGGAAAAAATAGTATACGTTGAGGTTTAATCAATTTAAGAATCAGATCAATCATAAAGATATTACATAAATATGATCCGATTCAAATACTTCAGTGCATGTTACTTTTTTAAATTCTTTATATAATTAAATAAGTGACCGGCTCAAGATAACAAAACACGGCGTACCATTGCCGGAGCTAGGTCGGAAACTGAAGGTATGGTGCTTCCGAAGCTTGCCAAGGCCATTTTCTGGCCGTGGACCAGCGACGGTATCATCCCAGAGATGGTCGAGTAAGCCCATAAGGGTTAAATTGTTAAGAATCTAAAAGTTTTTGGCGCTCGTTAAGTTTTATAATTGTTGTAGAGCTCGCTTGAATAATTCGTGAAGAGAGTCATCATGATTTAAAGGCGATCGGAGAGATCTGGTCCGTTGAATTGTGTCTGACGTGGCCTTCAGATCTTAGCTCACGCAAGGTGGATAAGGTTGATTGGAGAGTGGGACCCGATAAGGTCGAGATTTTTAGATCGGAGTGCCACGTGTTTATCATCGGAGGGTTATAAATGCATCTCACGTGACCGCATCTCTCGCTTTCTTTTTTTATTTATTTACGATTGTATCCTTAGCTTTATCTAATTGAGTTCAAATGCACTTGGATTTTCGTTTATTTACGATGCTATCCCTTCCTAAGATCTTAGCCGCCAACGGTAGACCTCCAAAAGATAGTTTGACCCAACTAAAAATCGATTTGATACGTTTTCGTGTTTTTTTTAACACAAACAAACTTTATGAAATTATATACAATTACAAGTAGAATGTTTATCCCTTTTAACTATTGAGTTTCACTAACGAAAAGTTCAATTGTCTCAAACAACTTGATAAATAGAAAAATGTTTTTTTGACTAATACATCTGCAATTTATTTTGTTAGTTTATTTGAGAGTTTGAACAAAATAAAATTTATTTTTCATAAAATTCTTTTGTGAAGCTTCTCAATTTTGGCCACTATAATTCAAGCACTTGGCGGTAAATTCATGTTTAATACTTTTAAGTTTTTTTTTTTTGGTTGTCACTTAATCCTTTTAAGTTTTAAGAGCGAAATCAATAGTTTCTTCATATATTACTATATTTTGCTACTCTAACTACTCATGGATTATCTTATTTATTTGATCTCATTTGAGTTGGACTCTGCTCTGGCTTTCGTCTAAGGCATCGAAGATACCCTTGAAAGAAAATGATGAAGAAAATGTAATCTAGGGGAAATCAGACTTTCCAATACCTTTGGGGATTTCGTACCAGTTTATAAGGGTATATTTGTTTTTTTCAACAGTGGTAGTTTTGAAATTAGTCACATAAAAATTGTAGTTTAAAAAATGTGCACATAAAAAGTAGTTATGAAATTCTCCCATTATATAATATAACACATTGTTGCCTCGTTGGTAACATAATTGAACTAACAAGCTAAATGGCCCATTATCTAAATGAAGCCCATTACGTTAATGTATTTCAAATCTAATTTGGATTTACACGTCCAATACATATATATATATACATATGTGTAATTATTATTTCTATTTATCTTATAAATAGAAATCCTTTTAAAACACCAATATTAGTTTAATCCAAAACTAAACTCAATTATATTTTGATATTGTTTGCTTAATTGTGTGATCTTGTAAGATCATATAATATTTGCAATGAACTTTTCAGTCCATAGATTATAAACGGTCAACCACCTAATATTATATGACTGTCAAACCTCGACACTACAATCATAACTAGAGTAAAATACAAATAATTTCAGAACATTCCCAATAATCTTTCACTTGTATTGGAATTATCTATTCCCATAATCCCTTTGTCTCTATATCTCGATCCGAGCATAAGGCAAGAAACAATGTCATCCTTATCAATCTAGATCATGTTTTTCGAACTCCGATTTGTACTGATAACAAAAAAAAACAACTGACTTTCACCTCATTTGAGCACGCCACACATTTCTCAGTAATAAATCTTCAATAACCTCAAAGATATTTATCTCCACTTATATAGGAGGGACAAATCCCATCTTGTTTCATCCCTGTTTCTTACACAATTCTTAATGCATCCAATCACTGTCTTTATAATCATCTTTTATGGCTTACGTTTGACAGAATCAAAGCGAACCAATCCATGTATAAGAAAACATGACGAACGCAGGTCAAAGGACTATACTATATAGTTGTAATGAAAAACTCTTATGACACTCATATAACAATTTTGTAGAGTTCTCATAGGGGATCAGTCCAATACTGTGTTTTCAAACACATATCTATGTGATTGACTTTAATACCATATATTAATGATTTCACGAAACTTAGTCATCAGTCACCTCACACACTAGTAATTCATAGTTATTAATGTCCCATTTTAATAATCTTGACTAGGGATGTTTATAATTTATGGCATCTTTCACTCATAAGGTTTCATGATCAAGTCACATACTTGATGACCTATAAAAATGAAATAAATTATTTTTTGGGACTATTATATAAATATCCAATAATTAAATAATACTGAAACAAATTTCATTAATTTAAAATAAAATCAAATATATGTAAACATGAATATCATATCAAAATAAAATCTCCCACTAAAAATAAAATTACATATTTATGAATCTAATGCCAATCGCAGCAGTATGACTCTCATGTTTAAGCTGTGGAAGAGGTTTTGTAAAAGGATCAACAATATTTGCATTTGTTGGAACTTTGCTAGTCTTCACATTGTCTCTCTCAATAATCTCCCAAATGAGGTGAAATCTCCTTTGTATGTGTTTGGATTTCTGGTGTGGCCTAGGTTGTTTCGCTTGCGCGATAGCTCCATTGTTATCACAATAAAGATCAATAGGGCCATAAATGCTAGGAACCACACCAAGCTCAGTAATGAACTTCTTGATCCAAACAGCCTCCTTAGCCACTTCAGAAGCAGCTATATGCTTAGCCTCAGTTGTGGAGTCTGCCATAGTGGTCTGCTTGGAACTCTTCCAGCTCACTGCTCCTCCATTAAGAAAAGTTCAAATGTCTAAAACAATGATAATCTGTGTCCAAGTTGTATCCCCTTTCATATATCATTTACGCATGTGTACTCACGCGCTTTTGAAAAATTCTCTCAAATCTCTTTTTCTTTTGCAACCAAAACTTCTCCAATATACTGTCGGAGCCGCTGTTTGGAGTCGTGGCGGCTTCCTCAGCGGCTCCGACCTCGAAAATCTGTTGTCTGTTCTGCTTGCTCTTTATTACAAGATTTAGAGATGAACAAAAGCTTGAGCTCAAGAAAAAATGGAGATAAGCAAGAGAGAGAAGAGAAGATGATTTGAAAAAAATATCTCACATTTATTAAAGTATGATATACAAGAATTATATACAATTGTTTGCTTTAACCGAAACAAAGCAGTTCTCTATTTACAATTGTTATTTAAAACTAAACCACAATAAACCATAATCTATTATTCCCCCTCAACATGGAGCAAAAATGTTAATGACATCCATCTTGCTCAAAAGCTTCTTAAACTAAGTAGGGAAAAGTGGTTTAGTAAGAATGTCCACCAATTGGTTCTCGTCCTCACATGGAGAGTCTTGAGTAAACCCATCAAAATCTTTTCTCTTATATAGTGGCAGTCACGCTCTATGTGTTTGGTTCGTTCGTGGAAGATTGTTGGCTATGTGTATAGCTGCCGTGTTGTCACAATATAAAATTGTAGCTTTAGAAACATCCACCCAAAGATCATGAAGCAAATATTGCAACCAAGTCATTTCACGCACAGCTAGGGACATTGAATGGTACTCTGCTTCAGCAGATGACATGGACACTACATCTTGCTTCTTCGACTTCCATGTTACCAAATAAGAACCAACAAACATGCAGTATCCCGTGATAGACTTGCGTGTATCAGGGCAAGAACCAAAATCTGAATCTGCAAAACCTGATAATTTCAAATCTGTAGATGCAGGATAGAATAACCCATGACCAACTGTTCCTTTAAGATAATGTATCACCATTTATACAGCTTCAAGATGGGGAGCACGAGGTGACGAAGTGTATTGACATAGTTTGTGCACTGCATATGTAATATCTGGTCTAATGAAGGTAACATACATGAGTTTACCAACCAATCTTCGATAATGTTTTGCATCTTCAAGTAAAACACCATAATTCTTAAACATCTTGAGATTGGGTTCCATTGGAACAGGAGATAGCTTGCATCCAATCAGACCAGTCTCATCCAATAACTCAAGAGTGTACTTTCGTTGACAAATAAAAATCCCTGTAGCATTCCTTGCAATTTTAAGGCCAAGAAAGTATATGAGTTCTCCTAAGTCTCGCAGTTTGAAAGAACAATGCAATGCTTCCTTTAACAACTCAGTAGCTTTATTGCAACTGCTAGCAATAATAATTTTGTCCATATACACCAAAACAACCATATAAATATTTCCAGCATTCTTAATAAAGAGAGTATTATCATCTGATGATTAGGTGAAGCCTAATTGTATCAAAGAAGCGAAAAACTTTAAGAACCATTGCCGTGAAGCTTATTTGAGACCATATAAGGACTTGTTTAGCTTACAAACAGCATTAGGAGGGAAAATTTTCCCCTGTTTTGGAGAATATCCAGGTGGCAAAGACATGTAGATCTCCTCCTTTAAATCTCCATTTAAAAAGGCATTAGAGATGTCCAACTGTGTAAGAGGCCATCCTTTAGCAGCAGCAACCGCAATAAGCAATTTAACAGTAGCTAACTTTACGACAGGTGAGAAAGTATCAACATAAGCAAGACCTTCTTGCTGAGTATATCCTTTAGCTACTAACCTTGCTCTATATCTCTCTAAGTTCTCATCAGCATTCAATTTAACTTTGAATACCCATTTGCAACCACCAGCTGTTTTATCAGGTGGCAAAGAACATACAACCCAAGTTCCATTGTCTTCAAGAGTAGTCAATTCAACACCCATATCATCACACCATTTTTAAGGTTTTTTATCTTGAACATAAGATTGTGGTTCTAGTATAATATTAACTGCATTAATAAAGATCAAGTAAGGATCAGATAATGCATCATAAGTTAATACCTCAGACATTAGATGAGCTGTAGAAGAATCAACTAAATAACAATGATAGTCTTGGAGGTAAGATGGTGCGCGAGAAATTCTGCGATTGATATTTGAAGAAGTCGATGCAAAAGGCTCAGTAGGATGGATCCGAGGAAAGAAATCATCAACTCCATCAACAAATACTTTAGCCTTGTGAAAAGGAAATAAATCCTCATAGAAAACCACATTTCGTGATATAAACACCTCATTACTCTGAATATCAAGTAGTTTATATCCTTTATAGCTTGAAGGATACCCAAGAAAAACACAAGCATGTGCTCTGTCTTGAAACTTGTGACATTGTTTTGATAAGGTGCTAGCATAACAAAGGCAACCAAACTTTTTTAGATGAGTGTACTAAGGTTTATTCTTAGGCAACATCTCATAAGGTGATTTGTTAGAGATGACTGGTGAGGGTGTTCTATTGATAAGAAATACCGCCGTTAGAACACAATCACCCCAAAGCGATAGAGGAACCCAAGACTGAAAAAGAAGTGATCTCACAAAATCCAAAATGTGTTGGTGTTTCCGTTCCACTAGCGAGTTTTGCTCAGGTGTTTCAGGGCATGAGTGGTATATTCCTTTCTGCTTATACAATGCTTTAAACTTCAATTCATGAGCATTATCAGACCGTACTGACTTAATTTTGGTATTAAATTGCCTTTCCACCATCGCAAGAAACTCATGAAAAACTTTAAGAACATCACTCTTAAGCCGGAGAAGATAAACCCAAGTAACACGTATGTGATCGTCCACTATCGTCAAAAAATATTTATAATTCAGAAAATGGTCCCCAAACATCTATCTGAACTAATTCGAATGGTGCAGAACAAACATTTTGACGAGTAAGGTATGATAACTTTTTCTGTTTGGCTCTTTGACAAATATCAAAATATAATAATCCTTTATTTTTAGCTTTAGAAATCCCAAGAACATCAGAAAGCAAGTCTATACGCTCAAAAGAAGTATGCCCAAGTTTGTGATGCCAAACAGTTGCATCAATTACAGAATTTGTAAGAAAAGAAGTAGAAACAAGCGCTTCAGAAACTGAGTCTTCAGCAACTGCTTGACGCCTCCAATTTTTCTCTTTTTGTTCCTTCCCTATAAATATTTGTCATAACTCAACTAAAACCCTAAATTTTCTTCTCCTTAGAGTTGGTTTTGATATCCAAACTCTCTTTATATGTTTTGGATTGATGTCTTTCATATTATGCAACTCTAATGAAGATTTCTTCATCCTTATCTTTGTAAATCCATCTATTTACATTCTTCTTTTCTCTTTTATTCATTTAGGTTGTTAGTCTTTTGTTGGATCATGGTTATGCTAGATTAGGTGTAACTGATGATTAGATCTTGATTTTTTAGGTTGATTGATGTTAGATCTTTCATAATAGGTTGTTCTTAATGCTAGATTAGGCAAGGAATTGTTAGTTTAGAGCCTAGGTATTTCACACCCAGAAGGTGTTCGATTAAATGCTTGACCAAACTTTTTATGAGCTTCACATATTTAGCAAATGAAAGTTGATGATTAGGGTGTTTAGTGATATAATTGGAGTTGTTTCTATAAAGCTCATTGATTATGTTAATTGCTAACATAAGTTATTGATAATTGCATAATTAGTGAAGTGATTAGTGCCATGGAAGTGGATTAGTCATACTTGTGCATTCCATGATCTAGGATGGGGCTTAATGCAACCTACCACATCATTGTTAGACTGTTAATCCATCCTTATGATAGTAGAACCCATGATCCAATGTTTTCCTTTCGGTTTCATTTTGATTATCTTTCATTGTCATTTTTTTCTCTTTACAAAACCAATTCTTTGTTTGCTCTAGCTTAATTAAGAATCTCACATCCCTAGTGTTGCATCCTAAGTGTTTGTGGATTCGATACCCTTCGTACTCAACATACATGGGTTTATTTGATAGACCCGAGGCCTCAAAAACCTCTTTATCAAATTGGCGCCGTTGCCGAAGACTAATCGATTGCCATTAGAGTTAGGATTTGAATTGAGACTAAAAAGGTTTTCCTTTTTCTTTTATTGGTACTCTTGTTTCTTTTCTCTTGGGATATGGATCTTTTAGGTATACAACTATTAGTGAGGGAGACATTCAAGGAATGAGTGAACTAGAGGAAGTAACCGTCAAACTAGCGACGTTAAACGCGCCCTTGGGGACTCCCCCAAGTCTATCCATTGTCAAGCTAGTGATACAAAACAAGCAAAATGAATAAAGGGAGATTGAGTAAGACATTGCAATAATCAAGCTCCTCCATCATAAGCTCGAAGGTACCATTTCTTTTTCTTATTTCCTTCTTTGTGTTTGTTTGTGTTTCACTCTCTCTTTGGCTTATTTTCCCACCAAGATGGTGTAAATTAAGTCCGGGGGAGAGGTTCTTGTGGTTTGACTTTGTGTTTTTTTTGTCTCTTATCTTTCTTGTCTTGAGTGATTTGAGTCTTGCATCATATATATTCATATTGCATTGGAAAAAAAACACAAAATTTTGAAAATTTTCATTTAAAGCATGTAGTCTTATTTGCATAATAGGATTAAGTCTATAAGCATATAGGATTGCATTACATATGCATAGGAGATAAACTACCATGTAAAGATCCAAGCTTAGCTTGCAATGTGATTCCCTTAATAATGCCCTTGCATTGTTTAAATCGATCTTCAAAGTTTTGAATCTTTGCACTTTGATCTCTTCGCTTGAAAGTTTGAACTCTTAATTGAAGTTTGCTTGGTTGTTCTCAACTCTATCTAGTGGAACTTAATTTTGGACTTAATTTTCTTGGTTAGGGGCTCAAAATTTGTTTTCATGGTTATTTATCGATACATCTGGTTTTTCTTATCTTTTTTGCCACTCTTGTTAAATTGGATGGCCATCTTCACTTTAGAGATGGTTCCCCACCCTTTATGTAAGCAATTTGTTTCTAGCTTTTGTTGGTTTTCTTGAGTTTAGGTCTTTTCATTTTGATAATGTATACATGGGAAAAATCTTGAGAGTATCGGGAAAGACAAGGCTTGACTTCCATTATGAGCCAGACTCTAAATCTTAAGAGCTAGCATCTAGGTTGGGAATAAAGAAATAATATGTAGTCTTGCTATTGATTTAGAATAGGTGTTGGGAAAAGGAAATAAAAGGAACAAAGAAAGAAAAGATGGTGAGAAATGGATATAAAAGAAAAAGCTCTAGGGATTAAACATGAAAATAAGTTATGGCAAAAAAAAAAGGTGTGCCTTGAAGCTTCCTCTAAAAAAAAGAAATATTGATAAGAAAATAAGAGAATAAGAATAGAGAAGCCAAGGAGGATAGAAAAAGCGAAAAGAAGAGTCATTGGTTTGAAAAGAAAACAAAAATCCCTTAGAAAGCTAAGTAAGAGGAATGAAAATATTTTAAGGTTAGTGGAGATTCAAAACGGAAAGATTTGTGGGTTTAAAGCCTCTAGAGTTGAGGTTAGGAATGGGAGTGACTTAGATATTTAAAGCTTAGGATTGGGCAGAACAATGGATGTTGAACTTGTATCCATAAATTGTTTTCTTTCTTAGATAGCTTTTGCCTAATGTCTAACATTCCTTGTTTATTTGAGAGAAACCCATTAAATGCAATAAACCATCTCATTCCTTTAGCCTTTCTTACCAAACCGATTGAGAGCGATTGACAGTCCTTTAGCAAGACTACATGCTAGTGCCATAAAATTAAATGTTAAAGAGTTGATGTTCATGATTGCTTGTGGATGTTTTGAGTTCGAACCCAAATTAGAATAGAGATTCCTTTTTTGCATTGCTTGAAGTATTATAAGTGTAAGGAGGATGATCAATTAGGGATTCCTTAATGCATTGCTTGAAGTATTATCTTGGGAAATGATATTAATGGCTTAGTTGATCTTTCATGGTTATGAATCCTACTTTCGCACTTCTTTCTCGGTTTGTCTCTTCTTATTTGCTTGCAGACAAGCAAAAGGAAAGTCTGGGGGATTTGATGTACATATTTTACATGTTTTAGACATTCATCTTTATCACTTTTTGTTCTATTTCACATATAGGTGTCAAAATGAGCCGTCCATGTTCATAACGGTCCGTCCATTATTGTCCAGTTCTATTGTGGACAAATCTTGTCTGTATCCATAAACGCCCAAGACCATAAACGCCCATGTAAAAATGGGTTGTCCATGGGCTAATAATTTTCGTGTTTTTTTTTGCAGAAAATTGTATTTTCATATTTTTGGCGGGAAAACGTGTTTTAACATTTTTGGCTGGAATTATGTTTTCATGTTTTTGGCAGGAAAATCAATTTTGCCTTAGATTTTTGTAGGCTATGGGCCGCCCATTGTCCAATGGTGTCCGTCTAATTTTGTCCGTGGACCAAATTGGGCGTAGAACATTTTAGCCCGTTTCGTAAATGGGCTGTCCAAGGACAGTGCATAATTAATTGGACATGGACGGACCATGGGCGACCCGTCCATTTTGACACCTATAATTTCACATAACTTAGGAGTGTATATATGCATTTGAGTCTTGCATTCAAACGGTTTCGCATCTTAGAGTCCTAGGTTGTTTATATTGCATAATGCATATGTTTTGAGTCTATTTTAGGTGAATGGAAGACCTGGAGACTTGAAACTTGGATGAGGGATCAGTTCGGAGAAACTAAGAGAAATGATGATCTAGAACTAATCCAAGGTGTCTCAAAGATCGACTCAGATGAAGACCTTACATTGCGATTCAGCTTCATCATTCTTCATGAAAGGTCTAGAAAATGGAGTTAGCTTTCCAATGGAAGTGGTCTCGAGTGATTTGGATCAGTGTTTTTAAGAAGATACGACCAATTTAGTCCCAGCGGCCAGGCGTAGCGGCTTGGTGTGCCTGCTGGAGAAGTGGCAAAAACTACCTGGGAATCCAGCAACCATCTCCAGCGGTTTTGTGTGCCCAATGGGAGCCAGCGGCCAACTGCAGGGGTTACATGTAACCGTTGGACGCATCTAATTTTTTTTCCTTTTGCTTCTTCCCTAAAAATATTTGTCATAACTCAACTAAAACCCCAAGTTTTCTTCTCCTTAGAGTTGGTTTTGATATCCAAACTCTCTTTAGATATTTGGATTGATGTCTCTCATATTATGCAACTATAATGAAGATTTCTTCATCCCTATCTTTGTAAATCCATCTCTTTACATTCTTCTTTTCTCTTTTATTCATTTAGGTTGTTAGTCTTTTGTTGGATCATAGTTATGCTAGATTAGGTGGAATTAATGATTAGATCTTGATTTTTAGGTTGATTGATGTTAGATCCTTCATAATAGGTTGTTCTTAATGCTAGATTATGCAAGGAATTGCTAGTTTAGAGCCTAGGTATTTCACACCCGGAAGGTGTTCGATGAAATGCTTGACCAAACTTTTTATGAGCTTTACATACTTTGCGAATGGAAGTTAATGATTAGGGTGTTTAGTGACATAATTGGAGTTATTTCTATAATGCTCATTGCTTATGTGAATTGCTAACGGAAGTTGTTGATAATTGCATGATTAGTAAAGTGATTAGTGCAATGGAAGTGAATTAGTCATAATTGTGAATTTCATGATCTAGGACGGGGCTTAATGTAACCTACCACATCATTGTTAGATTGTTAATCGATCCTTATGATAATAGAACCCATGATCCAATGTTTTCCTTTCGGTTTCCTTTTGATTATCTTTCATTTTCATCTTTTTCTCTTTACAAAACCAATTCTTTGTTTGCTCTAGTTTAGTTAAGAATCTCGCATCTCTAGTGTTGCATCTTTAGTCTCCGTGGATTCGATACCCTTCATACTTAATGTACATGGGTTTATTTGATAGATCTGAGGCCTCAAAAACCTCTTTATCAAAACACGTGGGAAGCTTACGCTTCCATTTTGAAAACACATTTTTATATGTTTTGTATTTGAAAAAATTGAGAACTTATATAGTAATTTTTTGATTGTGCATATTATTTTGATATTTTTCTATAAATAATTTTATTTAAAAAGATTGTTTGAATCATATACAAAATATTGAAAGTGATTAATTTGATTAGTTGTATAAGATTATTTCAAAAAAAATTGAGTATACCGATTTTTCTTTTGAAAACATAGAATTGTAATGAATATGATGATTTTTTTAATTGAATTGTGTTAAAATGAGGAACTGAATTTATGTTATTCATAGCAAAGTTTTAATACATTAGATGTTTAATTATATATACATATAAATGTATTGAATTTATGTTATTAATAATAATTTTTAATATTGTATTATGTTTAGTTATATATATATATATATACATATATGTATATATATGTATATGCTTCCAACACGCACCCACTTCTTAATTTTTTCAAAAAAATTGTTTCTACGCTTCTATACGCTTCCGCTTCCATGTACCCGTTTCTAATTCCATGTAACCTAGGATTTAACCAATGTTGTGGCAGCCAATTTAGCTAAGAGAGCGTTAAGCTCTGTTTCAAATGTTGTACCAGTTTCTTAAGAAGAAATGAAAGAATCTGTTGACCAAAAAACTTTTATACTGGACTAGTGTATGTGACAGAGCTGAGGGTCGAACAGGTTGGAAAACATGTTACCGCTATCTTTCTTCTCAAATAGTTGGCTAATTCACTCAACTATTTTAAATAGCATTTATTTAAATTCAACTTGACAATTCAAATTATTTAAGCAATAACATTTGACCTATATACGAATATTAATTAACTTTGCCATAAACATAAATGACTCGCATGTATTTTGCTTCCAACTTCTATGTAATATATAATATGGGTGGACTCAAATAGAGGAGACGTGCTCGAAGCTCCTAATGAAATTCATGGGAGGAGGAATACAACAGCACCAACCAGTGGGGCGGGTGCATATTCTAACATTTATTAAACATTTACCAATCTCAACCAGATAATATATATATATATATATATATATATTTAATATATTAATCAACTTTTTGTTGCAGATGACATTTTCAGCCTGACCCATTTTTCTCTTTTTATTATACTTGAATACATTATACATCTTTCATTGCATATTGATTCTTGAAAATGGAGAGGATGAAGAAGCCATTTTTGTTGGGGTTGATCGGAATTTTCATAATTACGCATCTCGGTAAAGCTGAAGATAATCAAGGTACATGGGTATTTTTTGGTTTAATACATTTTAAGACTTTTCCAAGGTTCGCCTATATATTTTCAGCAGTTACTCTCTGAGTCATTGATATCTATGGTTTTTATGTGTGTTCTAACTTTTATTTTCATCACTTTAATCTCATATTGCATCATTTAAGAGTTGCATATATGCATTTTATGCACTCTTCCATCCTTAACATGCTAGATTCTGGAAAGCTAAAACGTTTTTTTTTCACCAAGCTAGTCTATTATTTGTTTTACCAGGATCATTTGTCAGCTTGGATTGCGGCCGGCCTGGTAACGAGTCTAGTTATACTGAAACGTCCACCGGATTGACTTTCTTAGCGGATGTTGATTTCATTCGGAGTGGAAAAAGTGGCATTATCAAGAACAGTGACGAGTACTTAAAGCCATATAAGCATCTGAGATATTTTCCCGAAGGAGCACGGAACTGCTATAGTATGTCGGTCATGCAGGGCACACCTTATCTTATCAGATCTGTCTTCGTTTATGACAATTATGATGGCCTTAAAACATATCCAATATTTGATCTATCTCTAGGCCCTAACCTTTGGACAACTATAAACCTGGAAGATAGAATTCTTGGATGAGAGAGCCAAGACGTTGGCCAATGGCATCATAGAAGAGAGCATTCACACACCAAAGTCAAAATCGTTGGATATTTGTGTCGTTAACACAGGAACAGGTACCCCATTCATATCAACCTTGGAACTACGGCCTTTGAGAGATGATACTTATATTACTGAAACCGGATCCCTCAAGCTCTTATGGCGGCAGTATTACAGTAATACAGAATCAATCGTACGGTAAGTTACTTGAACCTCTGTAATTTTCTTTGCCAATATATACATTTACACACACACAAACATATATATATATATATATCTAGGTCATGTTCATTTACCTTTCGCAGAGACCCGCCACCCGTGATTGCGAAAGATTGTTGTTTGTTTGCCTGTAGCAGGATCATGCGACTTCAAAATATGTTTCT
This sequence comes from Cardamine occulta, assembly GCA_028015245.1. NCBI lineage: Eukaryota > Viridiplantae > Streptophyta > Magnoliopsida > Brassicales > Brassicaceae > Cardamine > Cardamine occulta. Next base: position 5,886,582 of record CM051368.1, read on the forward strand.
GAAGTCGCATTAACTAGCCGCATGCTAGGGAAACCAATAACCTAGCGACTAGTCGCAACGATTAGTTGCAGTGACAGTGAAACAAACAACATGTAGTGACATCTAATCGCAGTCGCGAGTCGCAGATCGCTCCAACAGGCAAATGAACATGGTCATACTCCTTTAAATAAGTGATGTTTTATTAAAATCTTCGCTATGCAAAATAAATTAATGAAATTTTACTTTTAGCCTACTTGGCTGCAAGTGTTTCTTTTTCTGTCTTTTTCTTCGGTAAATGTTTCTTAAATCATAATTTTCGCCAAATATTTGAAATTTTTTGTATTTCGAACAGCAAATTCTCAATATCTTTAAAAGTAATGTTACCAAACGGTTTTATGAATTTGCTTTGGCAATCTATAGAGACAAATATGCAAGAAATGCTTCAAACTATATATTTGAACGAGGACGAACCTATCACATACACAATCAACCAAAAGCTATGTAGTTTTGAAGAGATTTCAAGCTTTCTGCGTTATTATTATTTTCTTTTCTGATTTATTTTGGATGTTTGATTCATTGCTATAGCTCCAGTTGGGTGTCCGTGGGAATTGTTTCATTATTTTTTGTTCGCTTAATGCCTTTTGGTATGCAGAGTTATTGGTTGAATCTTTCAAACAATGTATTGGTTTTGCGGAAAAAGAAAATTAAGAGTTTGATTGAGTCTCTCACAACTACCCTTGTTAGAGTTTCATAACAATCATAAAAATCGTTATCTACCGTTCCAAGCCATTTAAAATTGTTAGATTTTAAAAAGCAATTTCGACAACATTTGCGGTGGCAAGTAGTTGTGGTTGATTAAAAATAATATTTTATGTTTTAAATTTATAATAATAATTAAATTAAAATAAAATAGAAACTAAATTTTTTTATATCTTATCAATATTATCATACCAAATTCTTAAACAATTTATCTATATATTACTAAACCAAATAAGTAAAAAATAACCCTTGTATAAAAAAATGTTCCGAACCTCTTAAAATAATATTGTTAATAAGTTATTCTAAGATTTATTTATAATATAATAATAATTTTTTTGGTTATCTTATGTAAGTTTTATAATGTATATATTTTTGGTGAGTTTTACTTTAAACCATTACAGTAACCATTGTCAGTCAATATTTTCCGCAAAGGCATATTTTAACAGCTAGATCAGTTGTATAAATCGTTTAATAACATGCACTAGCATTCGTTGTGTTTAAAATTTAAACCAGTCATGCTTTAAGTTAAACATAATACATGCTCTAAGTTATTCAAAAAAGGGTAACATTTTTTTAATAAAACATTTATTTTTCTATTTATCTACATGATATGTCATTTGAAAATAATTGAAAATAATGAATTAATTATAAAACATATAATTATCTTTTAGATTAATTAAGCCATTTTTGAATTTCCTTCCATTTTTATCTCCTTTCTTTTTAGAAATCATATCCACTAATTATTTTCCTCTCTATTCTTTCTAATTTATTATCAAAAATTTATTATTAAAAAAATTGATTTATTTATAAATAAAATAAATTAGTGTTTTTTACTATTAGACAAATTTTCTAAAGAATATCATTTGAGAATTCAACCGTAACATAATGTGTAAAATGTAAACAACATATTATGTAATTTAAATTTGAAATATCTAATATATATATATATGTTAAACAAGATAATCATATTCAATATAAATTTATTATAAGTTTGAATTATGCTTATATAACTACGATTATTCTCACATTATACTTTGAATATTATTATTCGTAAACAAAAATTTACAAATAAATTAGCTTTTTTTTTGTCTTTTGTTGTTTATTTAGTTTTTGGATGTGTAAAGTCTTATATATCCTTCACTTTTTTTTCCTATATGCCAAATTGCAATTATACAACTAAATTAAATAATTAAAAACTAAATTTATCTTTTTTATTTCTCTCTCTCATTTTTCTTTCTCTCTCTCAGTTTTGTTCTTTCTTTCTCTTTTGCAACTATTACACACAAAAAAAACACACACACACACATATATATATATATATCATCTTATACAGATGTACACCGTCTTATATAAGTGTACACGCTCTTATACATGTGTAGACCATCTTATATAGGTGTAAACGGTCTTATATAGATATACATCATCTTATATTCATATGTTCACTATCAATTATATGGTGAACATCGTCTTAAATATAGTTTTTCTTTTACCTATCAATTCTATTGTGTGTATATCTCAAATCATCTTCCAACAAAAATAAAAGAATTTAAAGCAGAAAAGGAATAATAACTTAGGAAACATTTAAACATTATTCACAAATGAATGTAAGCATAAATCTAAAAACTTTCATTTCTAATTTCTAATGTATGTATATGGAATGGGTGTCCGATTTATAGCGTAGGTGTACACCATCATTTATAATGTACAAGATTAGTATAAAGTATACACTCTGGTTTATGTGTAAACGGAATGGTATAAACACTGATATATGGGATATACCTCGGTTTATGGTGTATGCCATAAATTAGGGTGTACACCATATACTAGTGTGTACACCATATACTAGTGTGTACACCATAAATCAGGGTATACATCGTATTACTGATATTGTTTTTTGAACATCTTTCAAAATTACTAACGTATGTACACCCGATGTCTCACTACAAGAAATCTACCGCAAAACCGACGGAATTTCCGATGGTTTCCCGACGGATTCCCAAGATTTGAAAATTCTGGGAATCCGACGGAAATCCGTCGGAAATTTCCGATGGAAATCCATGCCGTTATATTCCGACAGATTTCCGACGGAATTTCTGACGAAAATTTATATTTTGACGGATTTCCAACGGATATCCATGCCGTTTTATTCTGACGGATTTCCGACGGCTTCTGGAAATATGTCAGATAATATGAACGTTAATGTAGCCGTTGAATTTACCATTGTAAACCGACGGATTTCCAACGGAAATCCGACGGAAACGAGTTTATATATATGTTTCTCCCTTCCTCCATCCCATTACACAATAATCTTAATTTCATATCTCTCTCTCATTTCTTGTTTACTTAATACGAATTCTAAAAAAAAAGTGAAAAATATGTCTAGATATTTTCGATCATGGATGGACGAACCATTGATGGATCCGGAGACGAACAACTTGAACGAGGAGTATGCACGAGGCATATACGAGTTCATGGAAGTGGCTGAAAAGCAACCGCATGTTCAAAAATCAGGTAAGTTATAATGTCCATGTTCAATTTGTAGGAATTCTTGTAATGTTGCGATAGAGATATTTTGGCATCATTTGTATAGTAATGGGTTTACGCCGGGTTACAAGATATGGTATTTACATGGAGAAACAAATGTTGAGTATGGTAGTACTAGTGAACCAACTGTCTCAGATTGTTTAGGAGGTAGCACGGAAGTAGATGTAGGTGTAGGGAGCGTGCAGATGGTGAATGATGCGTTTAGAGAGAATGTCGAGTTTAGCGGTGAAGAAAGATATAGGTTCGAAGAACCTACTGTAGAAGCAAGAAGATTTTTTGATATGGTAGATGCTGCAAAGCAGCCACTATATAAAGGGTGTAAAGAAGGTCATTCGCCTTTATCATCTGCAAGTAGATTGATGACGATTAAGATGGATTACAATTTGGCAGAGGAGTGCGTTGATGCGATAACAGATTGGGCGAAAGATTTATTGCCAGAAGATAATCTTTTACCCGGATCATACTACGAGGTACAAAAACTTGTATCTGGTCTTGGGTTACCGTATAAGGTAATAGATGTGTGCATCGACAACTGTATGCTATATTGGAGAGAAGATGAAAACCGCAAAAGATGTCGATTTTGTCGTAAACCACGGTATCAGGAAAAGTAGTGGCAGAATTCAAATTCCATATAAACGTATGTGGTATTTACCAATAACAGAGAGGTTGAAGAGGTTATATACTCTCAGCACATGGCAGAGCAAATGAGATGGCATGCAGAACATCGTCAAGATGGAGATATTACACATCCTTCAGACGCAGAAGCTTGGAAACATTTTCAATCATTGTATCCGGATTTTGCGTATGAGCGAAGGAATGTATACCTCGGGTTATGTACAGATGGTTTTAACCCATTTGGGAAGCATGGAAAGAAGTATTCATTATGGCCCGTAATTGTAACCACTTACAATTGGCCTCCATCTCTGTGCATGCGTAGAGAGTTTTTATATCTCTCGATTCTTGTTCCCGGCCCGGAGCATCCGAAGAGATCACTTGATATATTCCTCTAGCCATTGATCTATGAGTTACAAATGCTATGGGAGCATGGTGTGGAAGCGTACGATGTTTCAACCCAGCAAAACTTTAAGATGCGTGCGGTGCTTATGTGGACCATAAGCAAAGTTTCCAGCATATGGTATGTTATCTGGATGGACAACACATGGGAGATTATCGTGTCCGTATTGCCAAGACAACACTGATGCATTCCAACTGAAGCACGGTAGAAAAGGTTGTTGGTTTGATTGTCATAGAAGATTTTTACCGAGTGATCATCTGTATCGTCGTTCAAGAACAATGCTTACGAAGGGTAGGCAAGTTTTTGATGGTCCACCGCCTGAGATAGACGGTGAGACTTTATTGGAGCAGTTGAGAGATTTTGGTGCTGAGACAACTCCTTATTGTGGGGGTAATGGACATGAACCTATTTATGGTGTCGGTAAATTTCATAGCTGGCACAAGAAGAGCATATTTTAGGATTTGCTTTACTGGAAGAACCATTTATTGCGGCATAATCTTGATGTGATGCACGTTGAGAAGAACTTCTTTGAGAACATCATGAACACTGTCTTAAACGTCCAAGGGAAGACGAAAGACAATATGAAATATAGATTAGACTTGCCAGCATATTGCGATCGAGGTTTTCTTGAAGTGCTCCCAAATGGTCAATGTCCATTTCCATTATACCGGTTAGAAGCAGCAAAGAAAACAGATTTTTTGATTGGATTCACGACGATGTTAAATTCACTGATGGATACGCATCTAATCTGCGTAACTGCATCGATTATGGAGAAGGAAAGTTTACTGAAATGGAGAGTCATGATTGTCACGTTGTGATGCAAAGGCTTCTTCCATTCGCTTTTGCTCATCTTCTTCATAAAGACGTCCACCAAGCAATTGCAGGAGTAGGTGCTTTCTTTCACGATTTATGCACAAGAACACTTACTGTTGAGGGAATCCAAAATTTACAGGCCAATATCCCGGTGATCCTTTGTAATTTGGAGAAGATATTTCCACCATCTTTCTTTGATGTGATGGAACATCTTCCGATCCACCTCCCACGAGAAGCAGAACTAGGAGGCCCGGTTCAATACCATTGGATGTATCCATTTGAGTGGTATATGTTTCATCTGAAGAAAAAGGTTAAGAATTTGAGTAGAGTAGAGGGATCTATTATCGTCCAGAGCATCAACGAAGAGGCCTCACAGTTTGCTGAATATTACTTCCCGTCAGAAGTTCGTACGAAGAGTAGACGTCCTAGTCGCCATGATGATCGTGGTGAGAGAGCGATTTACCCCGTCGTTGTTCCAGAGTTATTTTCCCAAGTTGAGCGAGTCAGCGGCAAAGGAAAAGGCATAAATTATCTCAAGAGGAGTTTAAACACTTGCATACGTATATCCTAACCAGTTGTGAAGAAATTATGGAATACGAAAGGTAAACAAAAATTCTTTTGTGTCATTTAATGTATAATTGATTATTTTATATATATGTTATTATTAACTTGTCAACAATTTTGGTTTTCGTACAGGATTTACATGACATTAATACGCAGGTACTATATGGATAAGACAGAAGACGAGCTTCAAGTCCATAAGGAGGAGGAATTTATGCCTTGGTTGCAGTTTTACGTAAGTGTTTAAAAACGCTAAATCATTTAATAAATATTTTTTTTAATACAAATTTGTAACTTATTTTTGTAGGTTTCTGAAGGAGTAAGAAACGGACAGACATTTCCCACATGGTTATTGGAATTTGTTAATGGTCCAAACTACATTGCAACTTCTTATCCTAGATACTACAGTCGTGGATATGGGTTTAGTGTTCATGACGAGAGAAGGACAAGACAAACTTCAGATTCTGGTATTTCAGTGAAATCTGGTAATGATGTTTACTACGACGTTCTTCAGGAAATATTGGAAGTGCGGTACCCAGGAATGTTAGACTTGAGGTGCATTGTTTTCAAGTGTGATTGGTATGATTCAACACTCGGTCGTGGGCTTCATGTGGACTAATTTGGTGTTACGTCTGTTAATTCAAATCGGAGACTAGAAATGTATGACCCATTCATTCTAGGATCACAAGGTGAGCAGGTAGGGTACAAATATTAGTGTAATTAATACTCAATTCATTATTTTGGTATAATACTTACAAAATTAATATTTTTTTTTTAGGTGTGCTATATTCGTTACCCTCGAGTTACACGGCGGACAGATCCTTGGCGCACAGTTACTACAGTGACCCCGAGAAGAAGAATTTATGGAGTTGCAGAACACGATCCTTTACAGCCAGCAAAAGTTGTTCCAATGGATCCAGTTGAGCCTTCTTGTGCTCTGGATCTTGTTGTTGATTTCACACAATTTGGTTTAGTTTTTTCCAAATCAGAAGAAGAACAAGGTGAATTTTATGAGGATTCAGACTCAATTCCATCTAAGGGATCAGCATCATCATCTAATGAAGATTAGTTATATGTGTGTTTTGTATTATTTTTTATTTTTACAGAAAGGTGTAAATTTTTTTTTTTGTATTTTATTTAATTTTGACATTACAGTGTAAACCATAGGTCCTCGAAGACCACAGCTGACGAGCATTTTATAAGCTCAACTTCAGCTTTGTATATTTTTACAAGTTTTAATAAAATAAGATTTTGCCAGAAATATATATTCCCTAAACAAACACCTTAACAAACCCACAAAACTCATTAAACCACTTAAACATTAAACCATATATAAACCCATATCCGTCGGAAATCCGTCAGAAAAACCGATGGATTTCCGATGGAAAGATAATTTAAAACCTTAAACACAGACACATGTTTTCGTAAAAAAATACCAATATCCGTCGGAAATCCGTCAGAAAAACCGATGGATTTGGATATATTTTTAATTTAATTTTTATAGACACGTGTAACCCTAAAACCATCGGAAAACCATCGGTTTTTCTAACGGATTTTCGACGGTTTTGGGGGTTACATGGTTAACTTGTAATTTCTTGTACATCAAGACAATGTTAACAACAAACTTTGACAAAATAAACTAAATTATGAGATATATAACATATTTTCAAAAGTTTCTGTTGGTCGACATGGTTCGACCGAAAGTGTTTGATAGATAAACGTATAGTTAACATACAAGTTTACCAAAACGAAATAATCTTATAAACTTTTGCAATTTGACAAATGAAAGATTTCTATAAGTTATTTGTGTTTGCAATCATGAATTTATAAAACTAAAAATATATGTTTACTGAAACGGTGCGTAAATAACCACTAAAACCACAAACCCATCGGAAATTTCCAACGGATTTCCGACGGTTTTGTGGTAACACATGTCCCTCTTTAAGGTTTGACTGGCCAATCAGAAGACATGCATATTTTCCGATGGATAATGAAAATGTAACCGCAAATATCTTTTCGTTTCCCGCGATGCCTAAATTTTCGCGAATCCGTCGGAAATCCGTCGAGAACGTGCGTAATTTTTTTTTTTTAAATTGACGGATTTCCGACGGATATATCCGTCGAAAATATCGTAATATATGCCGACATCGTCTTCTTCCTCCTCACTTTTGCAGAATCGCCAAACACTCAAAAAATCGCCAAAACTCGCCAAATCTTCCGGAATTCCGTCGATCTATCATCCAAATGTCTAACAATCCCCCAAACTTGTAAGTTTTTAAGTTTATATTATGGATTGTTAGGTTTTTAGTTAGATTGATTGGTTTAGAAAATTAGAGTTGTTAGATTTAGGTTTGTAATGTTAGATTTAGGATTTGGTTTGTTAGTTTTAAGATTTACCTACTTTATAACATGGATTGTTAGATAAATGATTTTGATTTGTGGTTTTAGATTTATTAGAATTTGTGGTTGAATTATTATGTTAATTAGTTTTAAGTTTTGCTATGTTTATTGAAATTATTTGTTTTGTTAACTTATTTATTTATTTAACTTATGTCTAATTATTTTCATGCATTAAAATTTTATTAATTTTGGTATGAATTATTATTTTTAGAAAATTATGATAATTTAAATAACAATTTTTAATCATGTTAGTAATTTCTAATTATTTTTTTGAATTATTCATTCTTTTATAAATCATGGATTTACAAATTTATAATTTTTTTGGAATTAATACTTATAAATATAAATTTATGATGATTTTAGTAATTTCTAAGTATTTCCATCAATTATTCATTATTTTATGAATGTATAATTGTTTTGGAATAGTAATAAATTTAAAATATTTTTTTGATAAATTTTTATTATTTTGATAATGTATAATTATTTCATGTAATAATCATGTATTTACAAATTTATAATTGTTTTGGAATTAATACTTATAAATATAAATTTATGATGATTTTAATAATTTATAAGTATTTCCATAAATTATTCATTCTTTTATAAAAGTATAATTGTTTTGGACTAATAATGAATTTAAAATATTTTTTTGATACTTTTTTATTATTTTGATGATGTATAATTTTTTCATATAATGTTTGATTTCTTTTTTAATTTTTCTAGGGATTACGGTTGGTTTATCCATTCAGGCGGCGGCAGACGTAGTAGTCGCCGGAGAAGTAGTGCCGGTTCGAGGAGTTTTCTTACACCGGAGACACATATCCTGGAAACAGCGCCTATGCCGACGCCTTCACCTACTGCACCGACGCAGATGAGCGTCGAGGAATTTGTCGCTCAACCAGGACGAGATAGATTGCCTCGTCTCCATCCGGATTGCGTAGGCAGAGACAAATGGTCAGTTTTTGTTAATTTTAAGAGTTTTAATATTTATTTACTATTATTACTTTAGTTACAATTCAAATTATTTGCAATAATTTATTTTGTAGGTTTGGAGATTCCGGAAATGGGATTTCCAAGTCCATTAACCGGATGCTCAATGGAATGCTTCGGCATCCGTACCCGACTTACAACCAAATGCCGATGGCGGATCAGGAATTGTGGTTTCGCCAATTTGCGGTAAGTACCTCATATTTTAAATTGTTTTACTTTTATTTAATATAGTTTATTTTAATTTAATTTTTGATTTGCAGCAAGAATTTACTTGGGACAGCCACATGACCGCCTCGGTTAGATGATGCTTTGATAGAAAAGCAGCGAGAATGTATTCATGGAAGCTGAACGAGTGGAAGGAGAAGTGGCACAAGAATGATGTCCCAAGGGAGTTGCTTTCCAACCCGGGCCTATGGAGCGGGTTATGCACTTATTGGAGTGAAGAACCGACCAAGACAAGCTCCACAACTCATTCTGCGTGCTGAAACAGCGATCGCAAAGGAAAAGGAAAGGCGACGCACAATCTAGGAGCGGTTAGTTTGGTCACATGGGCCAAACAACTGGTAAGTTTCTTATTTAATTAAAATATTGTTATTTTAGTTTTATAATTTTATATTTTACTAAATTTTCATTTTTGTAGTTTCGGCAAGACGGTGTCCAACCTTCCGCTCTCACATAGCTCAAGGATGCGCATACCAACAGGAAGACCCATGAAATCCAAGATCCGCTGGCTCGGGAGATCATTCAAAATGTCCAGAAGATGAGTGAAGACCTCCTCCTTTCTCAGCCACTCACCGAAGGAACGCCTCCAATGACAGAAGTTCCGTTCGAGAAGATTAACGAATTCGTCTATGAGGTAAGTAAAATATATATTTAAATCATTTTTTTGTAATTTCTAATTTTTAACAAAGTTTTCGTTTCTTACCGCAGTGTACTCCGAAGACCAAATGTCGTGTATTTGGTCTTCCGGACGACGGATCTTTTTCTGCATCTTCGCGTTTCTGTGGCGATTCTCCCGATCTTAGGGCACAGCTCGCACAACGAGATGCTGAGATGGACGCCATGAAGACGCAGCTGCAACACCTCGCAGAAGAACGAGAAGCGGATCGCCTCCAACGAGAAGTGGATCACCTCCAACAAGAAGCGGAAGACGAGAGAACCAGCAAATTGGAGGCGGATCACCTAGCATTGCAGCAACGCATGGAGGAATTCATTTCCCGATTCCCGCCACCGTAGTTTTAGTTTGTTTTAGTTTTTTTTTGTTTTTTATTTGAATTATTTTATCACTATTGAATTTTTATTTGAATTATTCTATTATTTTATAATTATTATTTCTTTAATTTTATTTTATATTAGAAAACAAAATTTTAAAATTAATAAATTTAATTTTAAAAATTTGATTATATAATTAAAAAAATTAAACAATTCCATCGGAAATCCGTCGTTTTTAGTTTCGTCGGAAATTCTGTCGGAAATCCGTCGGTTTATAAATATCAGAAATCCATCGGTTTTCTGTCGGTTTTAAAGCGACGAAACACCGACGGATTAAAAACTGACGGATTTTCGACGCCGCTTTTATTTCTGACGAGATAGAAGCGACGAAAAAAACCGACGGATTTCAGACGAATTTTGCCAAATCCGACGGCTTTCCGACGGAATTGGCCGTCAGTTTTGCTGTATTTTTCTTGTAGTGTCTGTACACTGACACACATGAATATGACATATATCTTGGTTTATGGTGTATACCATATTCTAGAGTGTATACTATAAATCAGGATGTATGTAGTATATCAATGTATACAATGATGCATGTGTACCGACATTGTACACCGACGTCTCATGCATGTATATCCAATGCATGTACACTCTCCTTTTTGGCCCCCACATTTCTCTTGTTTTAGGTCCCACATTTTGCTCTTTTTAGTCTCTTCATTTTTCTCTCTTTTGATCCCCATATTTAACTTTTAACACAATAGATAATAAGTTGCGCCAACCCAATAGGTAGTGGGTTTGAGTCAATCTATTTAACTCATTTTGGCACCCCTATAATCGGGATCAATCGAGCATATTTTTGGAGAGTCATGACCAGTCCACTACAGAAATTAAAGAACTAACATAGAAGCAATTCACTTATAGTTATATGAAAGGCTCATAAATTAACTTTTTCCATAATCAGGCTCTTTTCTGAGTTAACTTCTGTGAAGTATTGTCCGATACTTGACCAAATTAGTCTTATGGACCAAACAAAAAAACTCATATCTGGTGGGCCAATACAGGGCTTTAAATCCCAATAAGAAGGAGATCTAATTCTATTGGGTATTAGATCCATTAGGAGGTGTTATGTTCTTTGGTTGTTACTTGTCACAAAAGGAAGACAATTCCAAGTGGAAAAAGGAGATTCAAACCGATTCACAACAAAGAATTCAAGGTCCTCAGCTTATTATAAATAGAGACAAAAGTTCAACACAAAGATCATCAAGCAAACACAACAAACAATAGCTACAGCATATCGAGAAAGAGAGAGAGAATGTTCTAGTTCTTAAGGGTTTTCTGGGTGGGTTTTACTTAGATTTCTTATTCTCACTTTTCTTCTTGGTCTCGAGTTTTAGAGCTGGTGCTAAGCTCGGAAGGCACAGCTGCACGTTCTCGTTATTCTTCGTGAGGTACCTCTCACAAGATAAACAGAGAGACTTAAGAGAGAGAGTTTGTAAACAATAATCTATAAGTTCTTTAGTGGATGTTTGTGAGCTCGGCTCACACGAGACATACTCTCTACTTTGAGAGGAACTCGTTAATTTTGTTTGTTCATTATCTAACCTAAACAAAAATCAAGTTAACAAATCGAACTTAAATAATCTACAACTTCCCTAGCCAATAAGAATTTTCAAAGAACTAACATTGAAACAAAGCCTCTTTCATTCAAAGTATAAAACAAATAAGACGATGGAATGATAAATTAAGATTCGTTTTTCCAGGTACCCTGATGATATCCATGATCGTGAATGGGTTCCAGGCTTTTGGAATGACATGAGGCATATAAATACCACTGCCAATGTCGATGCTACTAGTGCCTTTAAAATACCACAGCCTGTATCTTTGAATGCTGATATTGTCGACAATCCATTAACCAAGCTTTGGTTTGTACAGAACCTGAATGAGCAAATCCACATATATCTGCACTTTGCTGAAATCCAAGCTCTAAAGCCCAATGATACCAGGGAGTTTGACATTTTTTGGAATAATGATAAAGTTTATAGTCACTAGTCCAATGGAGTTCATGGTAGACACTGTAGCTTTGACAGCCCTATCTAAATGCATAAGTATTCTTTGCGAGTTGAAGCTCGTAAAAACTAAGAGGTCAACTCTACCACCTCTGGTCAATGCCGTTGAGGTTTTCGGGGTAATTCCGCTTCTTCCGCCAGGCACAGATGAAAACGACTGTATGTCAACTAAATCCTACTTTATCCAATTATATGTAAGTCATAAACTTTTTGCTCTTTCATATATGTTTCTCTTGAACAATGTCCAACTTTATGTGTTGTAGTCATTGCAATCAAGAACATCCAAGCTACTTATAAACTAAATAGAATCAGCTGGCAAGGAGATCCATGTGTACCTGAACAATTCATGTGGGATGGTCTAAACTGCAGCAGCAACACAAAACTCTCTACACCACCAAGAATTACTTCCTTGTAAGATCACTTCGACGTTATTATTGATGTCTATGAACGTATCTTTGATGTCTATGAACGTATCTTTGACTGAAATGTGTTCTGAGGAACAAGCAGAGACTTATCTTCAAATGGATTAAGTGGGACCATACCACGTGAAATAGAAAATCTAAGCCAGCTACAGAAATTGTAAGTCTCAAATTCACCGCCATGACCACCACACTATAACTGACAAAATGTCTTTAAGTAGTTAATGCAATTGCATATTGCTAAAATATATATTTTTCCTTACTCTTATACAACCACCAGGGACCTATCAAATAATAATTTCAGCGGAGAAGTACCTGAATTTCTAGCTGACATGGAATACTTGACTGTCATGTAAGTTGCTGGGATTAAGAGAAATATAATATAGGTATTGAAGGGTTGCGGTGGATGGGACGGACAAAACTGTTTGTGGATCGGAACGCTTTTTGTTTAACATTTATAATTGTAGTTCATAATAGTGTAGACAAAAAAAAATTTCATTGACGACGAATTACGGACCACTTTTACAAAGAAATAAATTTGATCCACAGCAGATTGTTGTCCGCCCCAAAAATAAGATGGTTTAGTCTGCTCCGCTTGCAACATCCATTCAAAGCCATAGATTGGATTAATGTATTTTATTCACCCAAGTTATTCGCTTTATTTATTTTGACAGCAACTTGAGTTTGAATAATCTTAATGGCTCAGTTCCTAGTTCGCTTCGTGAAAGGGTAAAGAAAGGGCTAAAGATAATGTAAGTTATTCTTTTCTAGTTCCGTTATTAATCTAACCTTGTTTTGTGTTCTGCTACCATTAAAGAAAAAGGTTCTTTTGCAACAGTGTTCAAGGAAATCCGAGCCTTTGTTTGTCTACTTCATGCGAATTAAGTGGAACACGTGATGGAAATAACCTGAAGACATTCCAAGTCCCCATCCTTGCTTCAGTTGTCTCAATAGCATTTATTATCATCATTTTCGTTTATATGAATTGTGATTGTCTCCAAGCAAGCATTAATCTTTTACACAAAGACATTTGACTGTACCTAATTTTGCATCTTTGGTTTTGCTCTTTTGGGTATAACTCCATCAATATTGAGACTAAGAAATCAGAAATGTATTCCGTGTTTGTTGGTATTTGTTGCACTTATTTTTGAACGATAATTATAACTTTTTCATTTGCATTAATATTGTAATTCTTCCTTCCATGATTTGATGGCTCACTTTTTCTACATATATTAGTTGACTCCACCTTCATTTTGTGAACTTTTGTTTTGGCTATTATATCGACAATACCAACAAATAATATTACTAAAAATAATTAAAATGAAAATATAATGTATTCGCAATATTTGTTTAGTGGAGTTAAAAAGGAATTATGTATTGGAGAAAAAACTAAATTGCTATTTGGAGTTGGAGTTTGATCTCATCAAACACTTTATCTTCGGTAGACACTCTTTCACGTCTTCTATGATAAAGTGAAATGGGCTCTTCTTAACACCCCAAATTCAGAAAGCCATTAGATAGTTTAGAATTACATCTTCAGGTTATGTTTAGGAAATTGACATTACAGAATCTGAGTACAAAATCAAAACTTTTCATCTTGATCATGTTAACCATCACCCAAATGAGCAACACAAACAGCCACACACTAGAATATAAAAGCGTGGATTTTGATTTTAGTGAGATGCATCACATACTCTGAAGATCCCCTTTTACCTTAATTGAGTAAATATGTAGTTTGAAAAAGTAATAAAAAGGAAAATGAAAAACAAAATCCAAGTGAACAACACAACACACTCCACAAACATCAGAATGCAAACTAAAGGCAATAATACAATCCAAATGAACAACACATCGTAAGAAAGAGAAAGCAACAGCAGAAGAAGCGTTGAATTAAGATTTGGACAGTGACGAATCCCAATCTAGAGTAAATGATGTTTTAGAACAGAGTCAGTAGCGCGGCTAAAGAAGAAGAGAAAAGAAACAAAGTTAGTGACATTTATGAAATTGAGAGGCACAACATATTCTCAAAAATCTATCTTCTGGCAAACCCATAAAGAAACTATGTGCTTCACCAATAATTAATCATATGTACAGAAAGACAGAACAATCAAGAAGCAAACAAATTCGTTACTGTTTAAATGTTTTGAATCATGAAACTGAGATTTGATGATTTCCTAATATTCAGAAATTACCAAGAAAGTAGCAACATCATAGACTTAAAAGCTAAACTAAGAAAATCACCAAATTTAACATGAAAGAACCAATTCTTCTAATTTCATAATCAAAGACAAGAATGCTAATTGCAAACCCTAATTTTAACAAGTCCCCAATTCCAGACTCATTCATAAAACCCCAACGAAAACAAATCAACATCAACATTAATAGCTCAAAATCACCAACTCTAGGTCAAAACCAAAAGTGAAGAGAATAAGAGAATGCCTAAATTTCAAAATAGTATTCTATTATGTGATCCAATTTTTGGTTTGTTGGGTTTGACGATGCAAATGGATCATATCAAGAAATTCAAAGAGGAAAATAAAAAATTAACTGAAGCAGAAGAGATTAAGAGAAATGATTACCTCTTTGAATAAAGGCAAGAAACGATTTTTGGTATCTTCGTCCTCCCATTCAAGCTCAATTTTCTGTTCTTCAGGTCTAATATCTATTTCAAATTCCTCACGTCGTGGGACACTTGTAGCATTTAAGGGAAGCTTTCTCAGCTTTGGACATTCTCTTACATATATCTGCTTCAAAAATGGAAAGGGGAGAGGACTCCAGTAGATACTCTCCAGCTTAGGCAAATTACTCAATCTTAACCTTTCTAGTTTCAGAAATGGAGTAATTCCTGTAAGATTGGTTGCTTTCTCTTTGTTTATAATTTCTTCCACGTCATCTGAATAATAAATGCGTAGGTAGACTAGATTTGAACCAAACAGAAGCCAAGTCAGATCCTTAATGCCATTGCAATTAACTACTTCCACGCTGGAGAGGTTTGTAAAGCATGGTCTTGTCGGATTCTGTAAATCAGAAAAATTCTTCTCCCATTTTATATCTGTATTAATCTCCCAGATATGACTCTTTTCCACCCTGAGATCACTTAGATTCTTCATACTCGCAAGCAATGATATATCAAATGGCTGTTGTTGAAAACCGTCAATAAGCAGATGAATGATGCTTTGATCATCTGATAATTGCTTCAAACCCAACTCCGTAGATATTGTTATGGTTAGAACTTGTAGATGCTCCAACAGCTGCAGCTCCTTCACTAAGCTTACATCTCCATCAACTTTGGAACCACGTAGTTTCAAAATCCTTAAACTCGACAACTTTGATATCCCACTGATACTACAAAGACTCGTTGTATATGTCAAATTCAGATGAGTCAGCTTTTTCAACTCTTGGAAACCAACAGGCAGTTGCTCTATATTTGTTTCCGACAAGTCAAGAAACTGCAAGGAGGCCAGCTCTGATATCTGCTCTGGAAGTTTATTCAAGATGTGATTATGTGATAGATCCAAAACAACTAGCTTTTGCATAGACCGGATGAATTCACCTGACAGATTCTTCAATTTATAATTATTCTGGAGGAACAGAGTTGTGAGTTCAGAACACTTGGAACTGAATGTTATCTCTCTAATATCATTCACCATTAATGACATCCTTCTCACAGCTCCCTAATCTTTGACTTTTGGTATTTCACGTAATCCAACTTTTGCTTGCACAATAAAAGTCTCTTTCTGTTTCCCAAAATCGGATGCAATCCATAGAGCCATTTCGCGAATCACATCATGCATCACAACCGTATATGTACTATCCTCCATCACTAAATGTGAACGGATAAGGGTACCGAGTACATGATAACCCTGATTCATCATATCTTTTATATCTTGGTCATCTTCCCCAATGAACCCCTCGCATATCCAGTAGTGTATCAAATTTTTTTTATATATCTCCTGATGTTCTGGAAACAGAGCACAATATAGGAAACACAACTTGATATGTTCATCCACCAAGCTATCGTAACTGAACTTCAGAATTGGAAGAATTTTATTATCCATGTTAGAAAACTCTGCAGCGGATCTAGTCAAAACCTTGATTGCATGATCCCATTCTTGTACCGTAGTTTTAGCTGCCATTGTCTCACCAATGACATTGAGCGCCAGTGGCAAACCACCACACTTTTTAGCAACCTTTTTTGCTTGCTCGACAATGTCGGGACTCAGTGTCTTGTCTCCAACTTTGTTTTGAAACAATTCCCATGCTTTGTTCCATTCCAAACATTTGACTTCCACAGGTTCATGATCCCTCATCTGCCCACATACATCCCGAGAACGTGTCGTAAATGCTACTTTGCATCCATTATCTCTTGTCGGAAACGGAACTCCAATGGCTTCTAAATCCACTTTCTCCCATATGTCATCTAACATCAAAACAAACTTCTTCCCCTTCAACACTCTGTATATATCGGAGGCTTTATCACTTTCCCTTTTATTCTTCCACACCTCGTCACAAAGGTTTAGCTTTTCTGCAATATCTTCTTGAAGCTTTGAAATCTGTGCTCCTTGAGAAACCACAACCCATATCACAACGTCAAACCTACCAGCTATTACAGCAAACTTGTTGTTGATTTTTTTGAAAAGGGTGGTTTTGCCTACGCCACCCATACCGTGCAGGCCCATTATCCCGACTCCATCTTCCATAAGGCGATTCCATGCCTTATCGAGCATTTCTTCCTGACCAACCGTAGGCTGAGTAAGCCTCTCCTTCACTCCAGATGTGGGAGTCAACTCAGTAACCACTTCAAAATTACCTTCCGATTTGAGTTTCTTAACCTCTTCCAGCAATAAGAATACTTTTTTCCCATATTTGTAGCTCAAAAATACATTTTTTGAATACAAACCACAGAAACACAACTTTCGAGTACTAAGCACATCTTCGAACTGTATATCAATGCTATCGACACGTTCAAGCCATACCTTGACAGTTTCAAGCCTCTGTCGATGTGGTGTCTCCACCTCTCTCGCTACTCTGTTCTGCAACTCATGTCGAATTGCTCTGAGATCTACCATTTCCCTCTGCAGAGCTCTGAGATTATTCTTGAGATTTCGAATATAATCTTTACCACGTAAGCATCTAACAATAGCATTCACGGTTTGATCACAAGAAAGTTGGAAAGACACACAATTCCCCATGTTGAAAGAAAGAGGTATTATTTTCACCAAACAACAACGAAGCCAAAGCTAAAGCGGAAGAAGTGTTTTAGGAGAAAAGCATTTTACAAATGACGAAGGATGAGAAGATTAGTTAGATTTCATCCCACTTTGCGTTGTAATTTCCGCAATTGTTCCAAAAGAGGTTTAGTTTAGACACAACTATGTTTTTTAAATATTAAACCAAAAAACAAAAAAAAACTATGTTTTAAATAATACAAGTCCATGATTTAATCGCCCAGTTTGGATTATATATACTGCAACTATGTTTTAAATACCTTTTAAATAATACAAAAGTCAATGATTAATCGGCCGGTTTGGATTACTATAATCACTTTTGATGCAACTATGCTTTAAAAAATAACAGAAGAAAGAGAAAGCAACAGAAGAAGAAGCGTCGACTAAAGCTACTGAATCCACTGCACATAGACTCTGGCAACAAGAAACGAAAAGGATATAGCATCATTCTTCTATCCAAGAAAACACAGTTTTTGATCAAGAAATTAGTAGAAACAAAACACATACTGGTCAAAACTTTGATAGCTTAAGATGAAGCAGAACAATTTAAAGAAGAGATGAAATGTGAAACAGACCATTAAAGAAGTAGGCTTGCCAATGGCCCAAAGGTTGACTTTGTAATCATCACCGCCAGTTATAAGGAGCCGTGATGTCTTCTTTCCGATACTTAAGCAATTCACATTTGCAGAATGAGCCAAAAATTCCTCTAAGTTTCCAAATCAAGTTAAGTTTATACGCAAAACCAAGACAAGAACATATCAACAAATGAACACCCTTTTAAAGCAACACGACAGGAAAATATAAAGCAGGTCAACATAATAGATTCAAATCATATCAAGAAAAAATTCTCACAGTTTGATTAAGCAGACGAGAATAGAAACATTTTTGACCACGGAATTAATTTTTGCTAAAATCTTGAAATGCTGATAAAACTCATCCAATAGCATATTACCAACAAAAATGAAAAAGAAGCTAATAAACCAAAGTTTGTTCTATAAAACCCTAACGATTCAGTGAAAAAAAAGACTCAAATTTGTCAGAATGGAGCTAAATAAATCTAGAGTATATTCAATTTTATTCAGCTTAAGAACCAAACAAAATCGCCAGAAAATTGTACAGGATACGGAGCTTATATCCACGCTTCGCCATTTTCCACACGTCATCCTCTCTTGGTTTTGTTTATTTCTTGAAGACACTTTCGACCTTAGAAATAAATAAAAGTAATTTGAAAATTGAAAACGTATATTTCTACAAGTATTTTTTGCACAGCAGTAGATACAGTATATGATAATAATATTAATATTAAATCTGATACGAGAGTATATCAAATTTACAATAAACATTGTGCAAAATTATCACACAAAAAAGTACAACCATTAATAATTCTAACAATAAATAGCTTCTTATCATCATTTTCGTTTGTAGAAAGAAGAGACAATCGAGAGGTACCAATCACCGACTAAACTAAATAACTTCAGAATGTGGATTTTTTTTTTTGTGATGCATGATTCTTATTTTCTAGCTTCAAGCCCATCCATTGTGGCGAGTAAGAAAAGCTTCACTTATGAAGAGGTTACGGTGATCACAAAAAACTTCGAGAAAGTTCTTGGCGAAGGAGGGTTCGGGGCAGTGTATCATGGTTATTTGAATGGTAACGAACAAGTGGCTGTTAAATTACTCTCTCAATCGTCAGCTCAAGGTTATAAGCAATTCAAAGCTGAGGTACTTTTACCAGAGTCGTCTCAAATTATTTAGGTTTTGTTCAAAAAATGTTATTAAATACTTCTTTTGTGTGTTAAGTAGTTTAAAAAAAAATCATAGGTCCATTTATATGTATATTTTTAAACAATTAAATTTATATGCATATGAAAAAAAAGTAAAACAATAGGCTCCAATTTATATATAGATTAAAAAGAAAAAAAACATTCTTCTTTTGAATTAGGATCCTGTTCAACTGATTCACTTGCACATGCTAAAAGACGGCCATAACTTTCACCATAGCTAATCTTCACAGATCTGAACATAATTTTACCATAAGCTTATGGATGTTCTGATTTTTGTGGATTGACAGGTAGAACTTCTTCTAAGAGTTCATCATATCAATTTGGTATCCCTTGTTGGCTACTGTGATGAAGGAAACAATTTGGTCCTCATTTATGATTACATGCCCAATGGGGACTTAAAACAACACTTATCTGGTAAACTTGGCAACTGCATTTTTTGTCTCTTGTTACAGAAACAATGATAGCTTATAGAGCTCTGAAAAAACATTCTTGTTAATTACAGGAGAGTGTGCAACAACATCTTTAAGTTGGGAAAATAGGCTTCAAATTGCTGCTGAGACTGCACAAGGTTACTTCCTAGTTCTCAGCCCTTTTTACTTTTTCTTATTTATTGCTAACATGTTGGAGGGTAAATGAACGAGAGCTAATATCTTCCTTTGTCTCTAAGCTATCAGCGGATAAAACATTTTAACAATCACTTAACATATAATTTATTTGATATAGGATTGGAGTACTTACACACCGGTTGCCAACCACCAATGATTCATAGAGATGTTAAATCTACGAATATACTTCTTGATGAAAATTTCAAGGCTAAAATAGGTGATTTTGGGCTTTCAAGATCATTCCCAATGGGAAGTGAGACTCACGTGTCAACCAATGTTGCTGGATCTCCTGGTTATCTTGATCCTGAGTAAGTGTTCGTTCTCATTGCATTTTATAAATTGACAGTTTCTTCCCGTCGTCCCTTGAAATAGTTTTATCTGAAGAAACGATGACAGTAGCAATAAAACACAAGAACTTTCAATTCGATTAAATAACCTTGACTTAATACATGAATCAGTTTCAGTGTTACACAACACCATAACAGTGGTTTGACCCTGACCTTAATCTCAACTTAGATACTATCTAATGAACCAATCTTACATCCAAAGATTGTTCAGACACAGTTACGGAACATCACACCGTGTTTTGAAACTGAATAGATATTCTAAGGCTACCCAATAACATAACAGTGGGTGAGTGATTGAAAGAGAAGTGTAATATAATTCTACTGTTGTTTTGTTTGGGATTCTGTGGGTCAGTACAGAGATAAACAAAAGTATAGAGGGAAATATAAGGGTTGACTGCATCAGGTCCCCTCTAGAGTGCCGCTTCTGCTTGGATACCCCCAGACTCTCTAATTCTTTATATTTTTCCCTATAGTTTGACATTGCTTTGTATTTATCCCTAAACTATTTTCGTCTGCGCAATTGCACCTGCGTTTCCCCAATTGCCAAATCGCGTTTAATTGAAAAAGTGATTGGTTTTGAACCAAATAACTCAACCCAAAACCCTGATTTAAACCAAATAACTCAAAGAAAAACCATGATTTAAACCAATGAACCTAATTTGATAAAAATCATTTAACTAAAATCGATTTCATTCAAAACCATGATTCATCTTCTTCTTCGTGTTTGCTTATGTAGATCCTTCACTTGTCCTTGTCTTCTGCAGATCACGAAACTTCCTTCTCGCCTTTTTACTTTTTCCTCTTTTCTCGATTCTATTCGATTCAGCTTCTCTTTTTAATCGATTTCTTAGGTTTACAGGCAACTTCGAATTTGGATTCAAATCGAGTTTGGATTCGACAAATTTGGATCGAGAACACCAAACCAAAAAAAGCTGAAAGTTTCTGAAGTCTCTGGCAAATTTAATAGATGCGACAGTAAACATAAGAACACCAAACCAAAACGTGATCAGCAACGGCGAAGAATACGGCGGAACAACTTCAGTCAAATTCACTCCAAGAGCAAAACAATGGTGATTATAAACACATCAGAGATAAGTCAGATAATCAAGTAAGAGACAAATTCGCCATTGCATAGACACAAAATGGATGAATACATACATTTCATTGTTGACTAATACCTTAAAACAGAGAGATTAGCAGAGCCATATCCATCAAGTACACTATTTCTTGCGCTACCGTTTCTTTTGTAAGGCATGGAGGAAGAGAACTCATCCGTGTACGATTGATGGCAATGAGATGGACCTAAATGAAGACATGCATACCAAAAATGTTCAATGCTCCTACATTAGAATTGATTAACAATCAGATTTAGAGATCTCTAATAATGACATCAACATCTAATTTCCCCGAAAAAAATAATTTTCCCAAGTCTTGTTAGATTCAAAAGCAGAGAAAAACAATCAGACTTCAGATACTTTCTCTTTTTTTATTAAATCGTGGATCGAGAATTTGGATTCAAATCGAGTTTCGTAGATCCAATCCGATCCCAAATAGTTCGATTGGACTTTTATTGGTAGTGTAGAAACAAAAAATCGAAACTTTTAGATTTGGAATCAGCTTCTTCTGGTTGCTAATAATCTCGAGGGAATCGAGTTTTGTGAGTGAGATGGTATATTTCCATAGCTCAATCTCGGTCTGCAATTCCGTCGACCAAGCTCCAACATTGATCATGGCCAACTCACTTCACTCTTCAGATTTGCATCCTAAATCGAGAAACTCCTGAAGATCTTACACTTCACCAACCTGTTCCAATTTCCCTGTCTGTGACAGATCTAGACATTGATGTTGCTTTTGGTTTGATCTGGTTAGGTTGCAGCCATGAAGGTTGAAACTTTTTGTGCAGGTTACAAAAGAGCTGTTACTAACATTGAAGAACATCATGTGTGTGTTTTCTATGTTCTTCTTATGTGCTCTGTTATGGAGCTTGAGAAATGATGAGCTTTAAACTCTGAGATCTCTCAAATCGATTTGGGTATAAGTTGTAAAATCAATTTGGGGATTTTTGGTTTAAATCGGGTACAATTGACTTATTTGGGTTAGTTAGATTTAAATCAGGTTTAGGGCTGGTTATATTTAAATTGAACCGGGAAAAACGCAATCACTGTTTTCAATAAACGCGATTTTGTTAAACTAATCGCTATTTAAAGAAATTGATCGCAATTGGAGAAACGCAGGTGCAATTGAGCAGACGAAAATAGTTTAGGGGTAAATACAAAGCAATGTCAAACTATGGGGGAAAATATAAAGAATTTGAGAGTATAGGGGTATCCAAGCAGAAACGGCACTCTAGAGAGGACCTGATACAGTTAACCCGAAATATAATGTTTTCAAAGAGAGGGAAAAAAATTGATTGCATAATTTTTACTGTTTTTTCAAAAACAACAGGAGAATTGAATGCAAAGCATCTAGACTAATTAGGAAAGAGTAAAGAATCGGTTGTTGGCTCAGGTTGTTCGTCTGTTGTAACAGTCTTGAAACAGAGAAAGAAAAGCAGGATCAAGTTACAATATATAAGAGGAGGTTATCTGATCTCGAGAGTTTAGGATTATCTAATTCGATTTACTGTTTTTTTGTACTACTATTTGTTGTATTTTGACTCGTTCATAGTGAAAAGGTGAGATTACTAGAATGGAGACAATCAACCAATCAAAGAGATTTATTAGAAAAAAAACATCGTTTTCATATTAAAAATCATTTACTATCTACCCAATCTCACACGCAAGTAGCCACACAGGGTCGGCTCAACATTTTTTATGGACCTAAGACAAAAAAATAATTTTGGACCCCTAAAATTTATTTTTAAGTTTTTTAATAATTTTTTTTTCTCTTAAAACATTATGAGTAATATATTGTATATTTTGTAATGATAATAAAAATAAAAATATATACATATAAATATATTTTTGGGCCACTTTCAATCTAATTTTATAAATATTTTAATTTATATATATATAAATATATTAAAAATTTGGATGCTTTAATTATTAGAACATGAAGCATTACTCAATTCACTCACGGATCATTTTTCCTGAATGGCCTTGGTAACCTAAAATTCTCCATAACTCCACAAGGTAAAGATTTTCCCTAATAATACTTCAATATGTTTTGGAAAACTCCCATCATCCGATCAGCACCCGGCACACTAGCTCTTACTCTTAATACTAAACACCGCTCGATGATTATCAGTGTTTGACACATGCTTTATTAGTGCTGAAACTCGAGTTTCCATTCCTTCAAGAAGCTCCCCTATTTTGCGTGGTGATGAAGTTTTGAACAAATCCCTGAAGTAATCAACCGCAATATTCCTTTTAACTTCTTCAGCAACATGTTCTACACCCGAGTTATCTCCCAAGAAAGGAATGTAATTTTCATATGCAATACTTCACACTTCCATGAAAGAACTTTATATCCTTGTCATCCGCCTTCAATCAAGACTCCTTAGTTTTTTGCTTCCAAAAAAGCTCTTATTCTTTATATGCCTTGATCAATTCCGTTCTTATCTCACCAATCTTTCACAAGTTCAGTCTACTCAAAAAAAATTCTTGCTCATGCTCTGATTGCAACAATTGGATTCTATCCTTCAAATTCATATTGTTCTTGTTAGAATACATATATACATAATCATAAATACCCTTGTGTAAAATCCTAGTTACGTTTGTAAACTATATATACTCGATGATAATAATAGAAAGAGGCAGGGAGTTTTCCCAAACTTACATGATATCAGAGCCTTCGATCTTCTGACCTAATTTGTTTTCTCTTTTATTCTACTCCACGTCGCCTTCTAACTCTCTGTGCGGCATCTCTCTGTCTTTGTTTCGTTCTCTACCTCTTTCTTTCTCTTTGATCTCCTCCCGTCTTCTTTTACCGTAAACTATGGCTGCCACCGGAAATCCATCCAATGACAAACCGTTTGGCATCAGCCAAATCAAGGCATATGTCCCAATCACTGTTGACATGGCCATACTCAACTACGACATACGGCGAGAACTCTTCGAGACACACTGCAACTGCTTTTGTGTCCTTGGCCATCTCGATGGCACCTCATCTCCTTCATCTCCAACCTACAAGACTTGAAGATGTGGATCTACGGAACCATATCTGATTCTATTCTCGAAATTGTTCTTAAATCCAAGTTTGCCACTCGTGATCTTTGGCTTGCTATAAAAAAAAACTTTTTAGAGATAACAAAGAGGTACATGCGATGCAACTTGAGAACGATCTACGTTCCACCATCATTAGCGATCTCTCCATCCATGACTACTGCAAAAAGCTCGAAACCATCTCTGATATTCTGGCCAATATCGATTCTCCAATCTCTGAACATGTTCTCACGATGCACGTCCTCAATGGTCTTTCCAAAAAATATGATAGCTTCATAAACGTCATCAAACACAAGGCACTGTTACCCGGTTTTCTTGAAGCTTGCTCAATGCTACAGATGGAGGAATCTCGCCTTGCGTAGCACGTCAAAATAGTCGTGGTTAATAGCAACAGGTCATCTGCACCTGCGATTCCTTACTCCTTATCAAAAAATCAGCATCTTGGGCATGGTAACGACATTCATCAAGGGCATAATGGTTCTAGCAGCAACAACCACAAAGGTTACGGTGGACATTTTCGTGGCAACTTCAATAACCGTGGTCATGGCCGTGGGGGTCGCAAAAATCGTGGGTGTGGACGATACAACAACAACAACAACAATAGGCCAAATCATAACTCCAAAAATAATTGGCCGCAATCATATGGATTCCTATAGTGGCAACAAATGCCATAACCCTCGTACCCAACATCTGGCTACAATGGTCCCATGCTAGGGTTGTCCCCTGTGCACTCAGCTATCTCGCAAATGGCACAACCTGGACTCCTTGGACCGCCACCGTCAAGACCCACTGGTGAGGCACACATCACACACAACTTCACACCATCGCCTACACCAATGTCAACTAATCTGTTGTCTGCCAGCATCACTCACACCTTCAATGCAATGGCACTTCAAGACCCCAACAATGCAGCATGGTACATGGATTCTGGTGCCACCAATCACATTGCCTCTCACGCAGGTAACCTACGTTTTATTTTTAATTCAAGTTATATTTCTAACATTACCGTTGGTAACAGATCCCTGGCCCCTGTTACGACACTTGGTGATGGTATTATTACATCTCCTTCACGGTTTTTTCAGCTTAAAAATGTTCTTTTTGCCCCCTCTATCATTAAAAATCTTCTCTTTCCCTAAATTTGTCACTGAAAACTCTTGTTTAACTGAATTTGATCCGTTTGGTATTTGTATTAAGGATCTTCTTACTCAGACCAAGCTTCTCCGATGTAATAGTCTCTAGCCTCTTTATTCCGTTCAACCTTCTCCACCGAGCTCTCCTCCTCACGTTGTTACTGTCTCCACTGCTAATGGTTATCTTTGGCATCGTCGACTTGGGCATCCTAATAATTTATCTTATTCTCGTGTGCTTTCTTCTTTTCCTAGTTTTTGCAATAAAACAGACTTTACAATGTTTTGTCAAGCATGTCAGCTAGGAAAAAATGTCCGACAACCATTTTTTACCTCTAATAATACAGTTTCTCATCCCTTTGATATTGTTCATTCCGACATTTGGACATCTCGTGTTTCAAGTATTAGTGGCATCAAATATTATATATCTTCTATTTCTTGATCATTCTCTCATTATACTTTGATTTATCCTCTCCATCATAAAAGTGATACTCTTTCCATGTTTATTCATTTTTCTAACTATGTGCAGACTCAATTTAGTTGCAAAATCAAATTTCTCCAATATGACAATGGAGGAGAGTATGGCAATCGTTCCTTCCGCATAAAATTGGACACAATCGGGACAAAGTTTCGGTTCTCTTGCCAGTATACGTCTCAACAAAATAGACACGCCGAACACATGCTACGTACAATTAACAACCTGATACGTATATTACTCATACAAGCAATGATGCCCGAGACGTTCTGGGTTGAAGTTCTTAACACAGCGGTCTATCTTCTTAATCTTCTTCCATCATCCGCCATTGATCACCAAATTTCATACACCAAACTATTTAAGAAACCGGTGAGTTACACACATGTACAGACTTCTGGATGCATATGTTATTTGAATCTGCTTCCAACATCATCGCATAAGCTAGCTCCATCACTACCAGAAAACAGCCGGGATCAGACGGAAAAATCCATCGGAAATCCGTCGGAATAGGCAATATCCATCGGTTTTTATCGTCTGAACTATGTCGTCGGAATTGGAAACCGCGTCAGAAATCCGTCTGTATTTCCGACGAATTTCCGACGGAACCTAGTTTCTAGATATCCGTCAAAATAGTTTTCGTCGGTTTCCCTTCGGAATAATTCTGATGGATTCCTGATAGAATTCCGATGTTTTTGAACTGACAGTTACCGACGGAGTTCCGACAGAAAAAAACCGACAGATTTCCAACGGATCTGAAAACCGACGGATTACCGACGGCTAAGTTTTTTTTTTAATATGATAATTTGAAAAATCAATAAATGTATTAATTTTAAGAAAATTAAATTAAAAAGAAATGAAAATTAAAATTGAATTGTATTGAAAATTAAAATTGAATATTATTGAAAAATTTTAATAATTCAAATAAAAAAAACATAAAAATTGTTTCTAATCCGAAAATCAAACTAAATGTCCGGTGGAGGTGGTCCCGGTCGAGGTGGTGGATATTGCAAAAAGAATTCGTTCATCTGTCGGACCATCGCTTGTTGATCAGCTTCATATTTCGCCCTTTGTGCTTCTCCGGCCTCTTCAAGGTGTTGCATCATCGCCTTCATCTCCTCCATTTCAGCGTGACTCTGTGCGAGCTCCGCCCTAAGATCGGCGGTAGGATCTCCGAAATAGCGTGAAGTAGCCGAGTAAGATGATGAATCGTCCGGAAGACCAAAGACCCGACCTTTGGTCTTCGAAGTACACTGCAGAAATGAAAAGTTGAATAAATATTTGAAATAAAATAAAAATTGAATAAAATTTTAAAATTTACTTACCTCGTAGACGAATTCATTGATCTTCTCGATCGGGACTTCGTTGAGAGACGGGGTTCCTTCAATGATTGGTTGAGTAAGAAGAAACTCTTGACCCATCTTCCTGACATTGCCAACAATCTCCCGAGCTACACCATCTTGGATTTCATTGGTGTTCTTGTTGGTGTGTGCAACTTCGATCAATCTGAGGGCAGAAGGTTGGACACCATCATTCCAAAACTACAAAATTAACAAATATAGTAAATATTTTGAATATAAAATTGAAAAAAACAGCATATTGATTAAACCAAAAACTTACAAGTTGTTTCGCCTTTGTGACCAAACTGGTTGCTCCTAGATTGTGCGTCGCCTTACCCTTTCCTTTGCGATCGATGTTCCAGAATGCAGAGTGGGTTGTGGAGCTTGCCTTCGTAGCGTCTTCACTCCAGTACGCTATCAACCCCTTCCATAGGGCCGGGTTCATAACCAACTCCCTTGGCACAAGATTCCTCGACCACAACCCCTTCCACTCGTTCAGCTTCCATGAATACATTATTGTCACTTTTTTGTGCAACTCTCTTCTAACCAAAGCGGTAATGTGACTCTCCCAAGTAAATTCTTACTGAAAAAAATGAAAATTAAATTAAAATAAACTAATAAACTATTTAAATTCAAAGTAAACAATAAAGAAAATGAAAAACTTACCGCAAATTGCCAAAACCACATTTCCTGCTCTTCTAAGGGCATTTGGTTGTACGTCGGATATGGATGCTGAAGCAATCCATTAAGCATCCGGTTGATAAACTTGGAAATCCCATTTCCCGAATCTTTAAACCTTAAAAAAAATTATTTTGTAGACTTTAAATAGTTTATAAAAAAAATATTAAATAAAATTTAATATTTTTAAATAGAAAAATCAAACTTACCATGTGTCTGTCCCAACACAATCTGGATGAAGACGAGTGAATCTCTCTCATCCAGGTAAAGCAACGAAGTCCTCGACGCTCATTTGCGACGGTGCAGTAGAGGGTGGTGTCGATGCAGCAGCGGGTGGTGTCGATGCAGCAGCGGGTGGTACAGGTGATGCGGTGTCCAGAATATGGGTAGACGCCGTAGAAGGACTCCTCGCAACTCCCCTACTCCTACCGGAACCTCGACGTACTCGGCTCCCAGAACCCTCGTATAATCCATAATCCCATTTAATTTTTTAAAACCAAATTACTTTTTTAAAATTACTTAAAATATATATAAATGTCTAAAATAATTATAAATTTCTAAAAATGATTATAAATTTCTAAAAATGATAATAAATTAATAAAAAGCATTATAATTTTATTAAAACAAATTTATAATTTATTCTAATTTAAATAAATAATGTAAAGTAAAAAAAATATTTAACATAACAAATTCATATTATCCAATTCTTAATCAAATTCAAATCCTATCCAAAATCAAATTCTTAATCAAAATCATATAAATTCTTAAGATAAATAAAATCATATCCAAAATAAAATTCATATTATCCAAATCTTAAATCTAACCATAGAAATCCTCGAACTAACACTAGAAAACTTAAATCTAACATCCAATAACATAAATCTAACATCAATCTTAAAACCTTAGCAATCTTTTAGTTTTAGAGTTTTGGAAACTTACAAATTAGATGGGATTGATGGATTGTTAGACATCTTGATGATTGAGCCAAAAAAAATTGTGAAATCGGAGGTTTTTTTATGGTTTTTTGTTTTTTTTTTTTGCGGTTTTTTTATGTTTTGGGTTTGTTTATGATTTTTAATGTTTTTATTTATTTATGGTTTTGCGGTTTTAATTTGTATTAAAAGTAATATTTAAAATACTAAATAAAAATATAAATAAAAATAAATGTTCATAATCTACTACTCTGAATCAGATAATGATCCTTCAGAAGGAATATCGTCTTTGGCCTCATCAAATTCTCCAAGTTCTTCCTCTATTTCTGAATGAATTCTATCATCACCAATTTCCGTTAAATCAACCACAAGGAATGTATCAAAAGAATGCTCAACATGATCCATTGGAACACTTCTAGTTGGTTGTAAAGCATCGTGCTCAGAAACTCCATAAATTTTTCCTCTTGGATTAATTGGAGTCACTGTAATCCAAGGATCTGAACGCCGTGTTATCCTAGGGTAACAAATATAGCATACCTAAAAAAACAAATGTAATTTATGAATTCAAATGAAAGAAAAATTGAATCCAAAAACTGACGTAATATAAAATATTTATTAAAATATCCGAACCTGGTCTGCCTGGGATGCTAGGATGAATGGGTCATACGTACGATGTCTTCTTCTAGAATTTACTGACGTGACGCCAAATTGGTTCACCTTAACCCCACGCCCAACTTCTGGATCATACCATTCACACATAAAAACAATGAACCTCATGTGCAACATCCCTGGGTAGCGCACTTGCAATATTTCTTTGAGAATCCCGTAGTAGACAACATCACCAGATTGAGCCGAAATACCATAATCTGCAGTTGGTCTCGACCTTCCTTCATCGTGAATCCTAAACGCAAATCCCCTACTGCAATACCTAGGGTATGAGGTCGCAATGTAGATTGGGCCAGTAACTAACTCCACTAACCATGTCGGAAAAACCAATCCACCTCTAATTCCCTCATTAACCTAAGAAAATAATTTCCACAAAATTAATATAAAACACTTACGTAATAATTGAAGTCATTTATATATTAATCTTATAGCCTACTTACGTAAAATTCCAGCCAAGTAATATAATCGTTCTCCTTATGCAGTTCAAGTTCTTCTTCAGTCTTTTCCGGAAAATGGCTACGTATTATTGCCATGTAAATCCTGAAAGCAAACAACATTATATAACCTTTGAAAGCTAATACTTATGTATAAAATAACTTAGTATTTAAATAGATTAAGTTTTTTACCTTTCGTACTCTGCCATCTCCTCACAATTTGTTAGGATATACATATGCAAGTGAGTACACTCCTGTTGTAATAATTTGCGTTTCTTCCCTTTCCCACTGACTCGACCAACTTGCGAAAACAACTCAGGGACCACCACGGGATACATGGCTTTCTCACCTCTATCATCATGGCGATCAGGACGTCTACTCTTCGTACGAACTTCCGATGGAAAGTAATATTCCGCAAAATGTGAGGTTTCTTCGTTGATGCTCTGTGCGACAATAAACCCCTCAACTCGACTTAAATTTTTAACCTTCTTCTTAAGATGGAACATGTACCGTTCAAAAGGATACATCCAACGGAATTGAACAGGACCACCTAGTGCAGCTTCATGGGGGAGGTGGATTGGAAGATGTTCCATAACATCAAAAAAGGACGGCGGAAATATCTTCTCAAGATTGCAAAGGATCAAGGGTATATTGTGCTTTAACTTGCGAATCCCCTCAAGTGTAAGTGTTCTCGTGCATAAATCCCGAAAGAAAGCACCAACTCCTGCAAATAAAAATACACAAATTTAAATATATATAAAATATAAATATCAGTAATTGTTAAAATACACATGAAAACGATTTATACCTGCAATTGCTTTGTACACATCTTTATGAATGAGCTCCGCAAAAGCAAATAGAAGAAGTCGCTGCATCACAACATGACAATCATGACTCTTCATTCCG
The DNA here is from genome assembly GCA_028015245.1 of Cardamine occulta. Classification (NCBI taxonomy): domain Eukaryota; kingdom Viridiplantae; phylum Streptophyta; class Magnoliopsida; order Brassicales; family Brassicaceae; genus Cardamine; species Cardamine occulta. The sequence continues at coordinate 5,918,025 of CM051368.1, forward strand.
ATAAACTTTCCTTCTTCATAGTCAACGCAATTACGCAGATTAGATGCATATCCATCAGTGAATTTGACATCGTCTTGAATGCAATCAAAAAATTCTTTTTTCTTTTGTGCATCCAACCAGTACGGAGCAAAAGGATATTTACCATTGGGAAATATTTCAAGAAAATCCGATCGCAAATCTCTGCCAAGCCCAACCTAGACTTCAGATTGTATTTTGTCTTCCCCGGTACATTTAAAACCGTATTCATTATGTTATCAAAGAAGTTCTTTTCAACATGCATCACATCGAGGTTGTGCCTCAATAAATGGTCCTTTCAATAAGGCAATTCCCAAAAGATACTCTTCTTGTGCCAATTATGAACTTCCCCAGCTCCGTGAACAGTTTCATGCCAATTACCTCTACATTCAGAAGTCATCGCAGCACCAAAATCTCTCAACTGATCCAATAAAGTACTGCCATCTGGCTCATCAAGTGGAGCTTCAAACACTTGTTTATTTTTCGTAAATAATGTTTTAGACCGACGATACAGATGCTCCCTCGGTAGAAACCTTTTGTGTTGTCTTCGCAATATGGGCACGATAATCTTCCATAAGTTGTCCACCCAGATAACATTCCATATGCTGGGAAATCGCTAATGGTCCACATAAGAACCGCACGCATCCTAAAATTCTGCTGGCGCGAAACATCAAACACTTCAACACTGTAACTCCATAGCATTTATAACTCATAGATCAATGGCTGGAGGAATACATCTAGTGATCTCTTCGGATGCTCAAGGCCGAGAACAAGAACGGAGAGAAATAAAACTCTCGGCGATATACACGTACGGGGAATAAATTATGCGATAATACATTCTTCTCATAACGCGATAGATGGATTCTTCTCTTCTTGATATTCATGTTTTCTTTGCATAAATTGATGCCATCTCGTTAAAATGAATATCTTTAAATGAAATCGAATCAACATCAAAAATCATTTGTCCGTTATAGTATCTTGATCGCAAGATTATTTACAAATCTTTTTCCTCATAGTATGATCCGGTGCAAGAATTATCTTGGTAATGGTCATCTATTCAAACATGGTGAATGACTTTCTACTACCATCCATAAATAATGGGTTACTTACTTCGATATCAAAAAATCTTCTAGCTTCTACATTTGGTTCTTCAACGATTATCATCTTATTGATCTACTTGGATTTCATCTCTATGATATTCACCATAATCAAAATTTCTTTTACATGTAGATATCAAATTTAATTCCTGGCATAAATCCATTGCTATACAAGTGATGCCAAACTATCTCTATCTTAATATTATAATAAAAAAAAAAAAAAAAAAAAAAAAAAAAATTATAATTTGTTTTTATTTTTTTTTTTTTTATAAATATAAAAAAAAAAAAAAAAAAAAAAAAAAAAACAAAAAAAAAAAAATTAACAAAAAAAAACAAAAAAAAAAAAAAATTTATTAAAAAAAAAAAAAAAAAAAAAAAAAAAAAAAAATAAATTAAATTATAAATAAAAAAATAATTAAATTAAATTTTTATTTAAAATAAAAAAAAAAAAATAAAAAAAAAAAAAAAAAAAATTTAAAAAAAAAAAAAAAAAAAAAAAAAAAAAAAAAAATTAAAAAAAAAAAAAAAAAAAAACATTACCGAAATGGCAAACCAATTGATTTACAGTTGATTGAACCGACGGATATTAATCCGTCGGAAAAAACCAATGGTAAACCGACGGATTTCCGATGGAATTGACAATTTTAATTTCCATCAGAAATCCGTTGGTGTTTTCCGACGGATATTTATTCCGTCGGAAATGCCGTCGGTTTTGCGGTAGATTTCTTGTAGTGCATGCTCCATCCTTTGCATGTTCTTGGGCTATTCGCCAGACCACCGTGGCTCTCAGTGTCTCGAGATATCAACACGGCACGTCATACTCTCTCACCACGTCACATTTGATGATTTTGTCTCCTCGTTCTCGAAAATTTCTTCTTTCGTCGAGAACACGTCACCTTCTAGTATGGTAACTCCTTTTCTTATTCCTCGTATTACTATACCTTTACCTTTGGCGATCATCCTCCTCATCTTCCTCATGCTCCCACTAGCACATCAACTAATTCTATGATCACTTGTAGTCATAATGGTATCTTTAAACCACGAACTCCATTGTGTCTTCATACTGACACCATAATTTCTCCTTTACCAATGGCGCATATTCAGGCGGCTAAGGATGGTCATTGGAATAACACCATGACGGAGGAATAAACTGCTCAAATTAAAAACGGCATGTTGGAACTTGTCCGGTGACCAGTCGCTACTAATATTATTCAGTGTTTATGGTTTTTCAAGCATAAGTTCAATGCAGATGGTCCCTATCTTGATAAAAGCAAGACTGGTCGCCAGTTGAAAATCTCAGCAACTTGGCATTGATTGTGACGAGACTTTCAGTCCGCTAGTCAAACTAGCAACCATCCATACCATCCTCAGTGTTGTGATATATCATGGTTTTATGGGTTTTAAACCATGATATATGTATAAAATCGAGTCTTTTATTTGTCTTTCAAGTCCTTTTCAAGTCTTTTACAAGTTTACATACGTTTGGGATCATTTGGATTTTTTGGAGCGTTTATGGAGCATTGTGGCTGAGAAGTCGAAGTTGGTGTCATTCGTGACCCTTTGTGCTGATCGATGCAATATGTGTGTCGGTCGACACAGGTCCTTTTCCATAACTCCAGGCGAAGACTAACACTTTTTGGAGATTTGCAACTTTTTCCTCAAGTTTCATGTATTTACAAAAGACCCCAAATCGTGTTTAAATATTTAATTAGGGTTTGGAGAGTTCCTGAGGAGAGGGGAGAAAGATTGAGAGCTTGGAGCTGATCTGATTACTTTGTACTACTTTGAGAGAAGATTTCGAACCCCTGTTTCTATTTCTCTTTTCTTATTTATATGATATATTGATATCTATTTTGATCATGTTTTTTGTTTGAATTTATATGTCTGAGTAGATTCTTTGTTAGGTTTACGGATTTTTATTAGAGATTTCATGGAATGTTAGATTGATTGATTGGTTAGGATTCATAAATTGATAGTTCTTCATCTAGGTTGCTCTTCAAACTAGTTTTGGATTGATCACCTAGAATCTAGATCATAAATTGTTAAATTGGCACGAAATTATGATTTGTAATCTGATAAAACCTAGAGTGAGCAAATTAGATAATTGCAAAGAAATTTGGATTAGCTAATTTGTGAACAAATCAAACCTTAGCTTAATGCTTGTTTATAATTTGGTTTCTTAGGTTTTAGGCATAGTAAATTCTCGTAACGAAAGTTAGTTTATTTTTATCTTTGTGATTTGAGTTGTAGAGCTTGTTCGTAATTCGATTCTAACCAATTAATTGATCTGCGTACTTGTTTTCCTGAGAAATTCTCTGGACCTGAGGTTTTCCCCATCTAATAAACAAACTGATTTTAATAATGTGTTGCATTGTTATTTATATTACTTCTCATATTGCTTAGCTAATTCAAAAGTAAAAGTCTATCGTGAGGATCTTCATGGGGATCCTGATGAAGTCGTTTACAAGCATCCACTACAATAAAACACATGGAACAGATGGAAAATTCCGTCGAAAATCGCCATCTGATATAGCTCATCAGAAATGAAAAGTCTTTTGGAAATCTGTCAAAAAATTTGACGGCTTTCCGACGAACCTATTTTAACAGATTTCTGATGGATTTCACTTTTTTGTTTTTTTAAATTAATTTAAAATATTAAAAATAGAAATTAGTTTAAAATTTAATAAATAAAATTCGTATCGAGCCACAAATGCTCGTATTTCTTCCATTTGTGTCCTCATCTGTTGCATATCTTGCATTTTTCATCTCATCTCTTGCATTTGCTCCTGATTTGTACAAGTTCCACCCTAATATAAAAACTTCTAGAAAACCGTGAAGATGCAGAAGATGCTAAATCTTGCGGAAGACTGAAAAGACGATCTTTGGTCTTTGGAGTAGCCTGCGAAACAAATTAAAAGTAAAGTTTGTGTAAATAACAAGTTAAATTCAAAAAAAAAAGTATAAGAAAATGTTTTAACGGACTAACCGCATACACGAATTCGTTCAATGTGTCGATTGAACTTTTGTACAGACAGGAGTTCCATCAACGGTTGGCTGAGATTGAAGAAACTCCTCACCATGCCGGTTCAAGGTGCCGACGATCTCCTGAGCAACCCCGTCTTGTATGAGGTCGGTCTTCTTGTTAGTGTGGAAATCGGTGACCAACCTCATGTTCGATGGTTCCACACCATCTTTTTGAAACTATGATAAATAAATTAATTAATATGAACTAGAAGTTAAATATAAATATTGTGAATGAAATAACTTATAAGTTGTTTGTGCCGTGTTTTCTTGCTTGTTGCTCCCAAATTCTGAGTCGCTATTCTTTTTCCTTTGCGGTTGCTTCTGCGGTTGGTAGAATGGGTTACATTATTGACAATGGTCATCTCTTGCTTACAATACTCTATGAACCCGTTTCATAGGTCCATGTTTGTAAGCAGATCTCTTGGAATGCCATTCGCATTCCACTTGTCCTTCCACTCATTTAGCTTCAGAGAGTACATTGTAGCAGTTATTCTATCAAACTCACGTCTAACTATAGACGTGAGTTGCGGCTCCCATGTGAATTCTTGCTACAAAAATAAAAATTGAGATTACAAATAAAATATTTAATATGAAAATTATATTTATTAAATAATAAATTCTTACCGCAAATTGTCGAAACCATAATTCTTGATTATCAATATAGGCATGCTTGAGTACGTCGGAAAAAAAATACCAACAACTGCATATAAAACATTTAAAAATTAAGATATATGTATATATATATATATATGATACATGTTAAAACTTCAATCAATTAAAAACATAACGATATTAATATCTAAATTTTGTCTCAATAGATGTTTTTTCCAATATGGCAAATCCCAAAAAATACTCTTCTTGTGCCAATTATGAAATATACCGACATCGTCAACAGGATCATGTCCATTACTCCCACAGTAAGGAGTCTGCTATGCACCAAAATCTCTTAACTGCTCCGATAAACTAATCCCATCTATCTCAGAAGGTGGACCGTCAAACACTTTCTTATTCTTCGTAAATAATGTACTTGACCGACAATACGGATGATCATTCGGTAGAAGCCTTCTATGACAATAAAACTAACACATTTTCCTTCTATGATAATCTTCTCTGGGTTATCCATCCAGACAACATACCATATGCTGGAAAATCGCTAATAATCCACATTGAAACCGCACGCATCTTAAAATTCTCCTGGCAAAAAAACATCATACACTTCGACACCATGATCCCAAAGCATTTGTAACTCATATATCAATGGCTGGAAGATTATATCGAGAGATTTCTTCGGATACTCGGGGCCAAAAACAAGAATGGAGAGGAAAAAAAACTCTCTACGCATGCACAAAGATGGAGGCAAATTATATGGTGTAACAATAACGGACCACAACGAGTACTATCTTCCATTCTTTCTAAATGGGTTGAAACCATATGTACATAGCCCAAGGTACACATTTCTCTGCTTTGACGCAAAATCTGGATACAACGATTGAAAATGCTTCCACGCTTCTACGTCTGAAGGATGTGTAATCTCTCCATCTTGACGATGTTATGCATGCCATCTCATTGGTTCTGTCATGTGCTGAGATTGATATAACATTTTCAACATTTTCGTTGATGGTAAATACCATATCCGTTTAAATATAATCGGAACTCTGCCGCCAGTTTCCTGATATCGCAGTTTATAACAAAAGCGACATCTATTGTGGTTTTCATTTTCTCTCCAATATATCATACAGTTGTCGATGCACACATCTATCATCTCGTACGACAAACCAAGACCATCTACAAGTTTTTGTATCTCATAGTATGATGCTGGTGAAAGATTTTCTTCAGGAAAAATATCTTTCACAAAATCCGCTATCACATCGACACATTCCTGCGCCAAATTGAAGTCTATTTTGATAGTCATCATTCTACTAGCAGATGATAATGGTGAATGACCTTCTCTACAGCCGCTATATAATGGTTGCTTCGCTTCATCTAACATATCAAAAAACCGGCGTGCTTTTAAATTAGGTTCTTAACCCTATATCTATCATCACCACATGACTGCATATTCTCCCTAAATGTATCATTTACCATCTCAATTGTTCCTAAACTGACATCTACTTCCGTTTGTAATTGTGAATGAATGGAGAAGGATGGGAACATATATATAAAACCGCTGGCCATCAGAGTTCCGATGAATTTCCATCAAAAAATAACGGCTCCGACAACGGCTACAACAACACTAACATCAATGTTCTTATTTTCCAACGGATTTTCGACGGGTCTCTCAGTATCCATCGGAAATCCGTTAGAAATTTCTGACGGATCTATGTTTTCGGAAATCCATTGATTAGCCGTCAGAAAATCCGTCTGATTGCAGCTAGATTTTTTGTAGTGGTCAGCCGTTGGGTTTCGTTGACAGCTCCAAGCTGGATCATGTATGTCTTTTGAAGTGATCTCTGTACAATTTAAAACAGGTCCCGCACGCTTGGTACAATCGATTTGCCACCTATGCTCAGAAAATTAGGTTCAAGCAAAGCATCTATGATCCGTCGTTATTCATCTTATGTCAAGGACGTGACATTGCTTATTTACTTCTCTATGTCGATGACATTGTCCTTACAACATCGGAAAACACTCTTCTACAAAGTATCATCACCAGCTTGAGTTCCAAGTTTGATATGTCTGATCTGGGCGTGCTTCATCATTTTCTTGACATCTCTGTCTCACGAGACTTCATCGGTCTTTTCTTGAAAAACCAAAACTATGCTGCAGACATTCTACATCGTGCTAACATGACGAACTGCAACCTCTACCTGATGCCAGTCGCCACCTAACTCGATGTCGGTGTTGGTGCACCAGTTGCCAATCCCACTCTTTAACGTAGCTTATCCAGCACACTCCAGTACTTGATTTTCACAGGGCCTGATATTTCATTTGCGGTTCAACATATTGCTTATTTATGCATGACCCTCGGGACTCCGGAGCCTCATCTTCATTCATTAAAGTGTATTCCTAGCTATGTTAAGGGCACCATCTCTCTTGGTTTTTTTCTTTATTGGTCCACAACACTTGGTCTCATTGCATACTCTGACGCTGATTGGGCCGGATGCCCCATTATTCGTCGTTCCACATCGGGATACTATGTGTTTCTTGGTGACAATTTGGTGTCATGGCCCTCCAAAAGACATCTAACTATCTATCTGTCTAGTGCTGAGGCTGAATATCGTGGAGTTGCCAATACCGTTGTGGAGACCACATGGGTACGGACTATTCTACTTGAGATGAAGATACATCTTCTGCGTGCCACTATCGTCTATTGTGACAACATCAGTGCCATATATCTCTCGTCTAATCATGTCCAGCATTAACGCACAAAGCATATTGAGATCGAAATTCACTTTGTGCGTGAAAGAGTGGCCATCAGTGACATAAAAGTCCTCCATGTTCCTTCGGCTCGACAATTTGCAGACATATTTACCAAAGGTCTCATTTCTCCATTATTTCTTGATTTTTGGGACAGTCTTAGCATACGTTGCTCCGACGCTAAGACTGCGGGAGAGTGTTAGAATACATATACATATATAGTCATAGATGTACTTGTGTAAAATCCTAGTTACGTTTGTAATCTATATATACTCGATGATAATAATACAGAGAGACAAGAAGTTTTCCCAAACTTACATTTCTCTTTTTTCCATTACTCACTGAAAGTATTTTTAAAACTTATTTTTCAACGCCAATTTTACAGTCGTTAATCGCCTTTCCATAACTGCTATGCAGCTTTTACCATATTTCTTTAAGCATGGGTTGATTGGTAGGAAATTTACGGTAGGTTTTAAAATAATTAAAACTCCTATTTTTAAGCTTTAAAAAATAAACTATCGCATGAATTAGAAAAAAGTTACTATATAAGGGTTTTTAGGAAAAACTTTTTAAACTTTTAAACCACTAACACTTGATTAGCTTTATCTTGGCTTTTAAAACCTTAAAATATATTTGTTTATCCCAATCGTCCACAGTCGTCAAATTATATATGTGGTGTGCACATCAAATTAGGCATGGGAGACGTGCTCAAAGCTCCGAAATACATATATCATATATGGGAGGAATTCTGCACCTCCAACCTAGAGAGACATTTTCTATCAATAATTCCTACTTGCCTCTTTTTTTTCTTTATCTTAATTACAAAATAGCTGTGAAAAAACTAGTATAAGAGTATTTTATTATTAAATTAATTAGCTTCTTGGGGCAATTTCAGCTGAAAACATCTTTCTCTCTATGTTTATGAATTTCTTTAAATCAGAATATTTGCAATTGCTTGCTATCTTAAATTTTGAAGATGGAGAGTATTCAGAGGCTTGTTGTCTTGGCGTTGATAGGGAACATATTCATTGCGCATCTCGCCGATGCTCAAGATCAACAAGGTATTTGTGTAGTCTTACGATATAGCCATATAGGTCATTGTGTACGTCTTCTCCTTTGCAATATCGCTTAATTTGAATGTAGCCAAGGATCAATTTTGTAGCAAACTTTGGGTGCCTATAATCCTTAATTGACATATATGTATGTATATATATATATATATATAAGAAACGCAGCTTCCCATTTACATTTTCCAATGATTTACCTGCAGGGTTCATCAGCTTAGATTGCGGATTACCCAGCAACGAGTCTAGTTATACGGAACAGACAACAGGTTTGATCAAGCGAAGCTGGTTACATTCAGAGCGGAGAAAGTGGCATAATCAAGATCGATAATGTTGAGTACATCAAGCCATATAGACAACTGAGATATTTTACGGAAGGAAGACGAAATTGCTACAATCTAACAGTCATGCAGAGCACGCAATATCTTATCAGGGCTGTTTTCATTTATGGAAATTATGATGGTCTTAAAAGTGGACCAAAATTTGATATATTTATAGGTCCTAACATTTGGACAACGATAGATTTCCAAGATCCGCTTTATAATGTGAACATGCCGGGTGATGATGGTATCATGGAAGAGATCATTCACATGCCCAAGTCAAACACTTTGGATATTTGTGTTGTTAAGACAGGAACAACTACGCCATTTATATCGACCTTGGAATTACGACCTTTAAGAAATGATACATATACTACTGAAACCGGTTCACTCAAGCTTGTTTCGCGGAGCTATCTCAGCATGTCTGAATCCATCATACGGTAAGTTAGCTCACCCTATGTAACTTTATTTGTCGAGGCTGTTTGTTTCATCAAATCCGGATGTTGTTTGTTTTTCTTTTTTTACAGATTAAAGAGATGCAATTGAAAACTTTAGATATTATGAATGCAAATGAAATTGCGGACTAAATCTTATAAACGGAACACCGACTAAGCAAAGGCGAGACTTGGTCTCTATCCTTAACTCAATAAATCGCAGGTAGTGTGACCGTTTGATGCGACTTTTGAATCCCAGGATACAATTGCTAACGATCCTTTTTCGCAACACTCGAAAGAAGAATCCAGCGAACTATAAATTCTACGATACTCTCGAGAAAACGACTTACGAATTCAAGGGGAGATCGAGGATCAAATTTTTGTTGTTGGTTTCGCTTTTTCAGATCAGATAGCGAATGAATGAGTGAGTTATTTCTGTTGAAATGATACGATATATATAGGGTGAGATGGGCGGTTTCGAAGAAGCATATTCGAAGAATATTCCTCGCTCGTCGCAAACCGCTGGAGCATATTCGGAGAATATTCCTCGCTTGTTGCGCAAGTCTCTCATCGCACTAACAGAGGAATATTCGTTCGAATATGCCTTTGGTTCAAATTCTTTAATGGGCTTCATTCCTTAATGGGCTTCAGAAACTCTTTACGAATTTTCCCCAAAAGAAAGATACGCACGCGGGGGCCTCTGGAGGCCCATTGCCACGACCCACGACCCACGTGCCATGCCGAGCCGAGCGGCGGCGGCGGCGACGCGCGCGTGTGGTTCCCATTTTCTCATCCCATAGTCATTTAAACTCATGTATAAACATGACTATATATATACATCTTTAAAACTCAACTTCCAAGCAATGTGGGACAATTTCCACATTTCACTTAAAATTGAGGCTTTGCCACTTTAGGCCCATGCTCATTTCAATTCACTTTTACACAATTTATAGATCCAAAATGTCTTGTTAAATTGTAGCCCAACAATCCCCCACATTAATAGAAATGACTCTAAACATTTGAAACAAAAGGACTTAGACAGACTCGACTAGACGAGACAGACTCGACTAGACTAGACAGACTTTCGAGAGTATGCGAAGATGTAACTATATCTGAGAGGTAGCGTGTTTCAGCTTTGAACCAATCATTTTTAATATCTGTCGGGTTTACTTGGCTAGGAGGTGAACATGATGTCTTGAACCACCCAGACTTTGATGTAAACCTAGACAACAGGTATAGCATAGCTACATTTTCTCGTAGAACTATGTTCTCTATTGTGTTCATTTTGGCCTTGAACTTTCCTGGTTTTTCATGAGTGAACTTGGAGAATATAGCCTTACTTTCATTCTCCTAGAAACGGCTCCATTTCACACTCATTATGTGATCTGTCATGAGTTTCCTTTCAGAAGTATCCTGTTATACTCCACTATGATGAAACTATGAAATCATTAAAAGCCCAATGCTTATCCTTATCACATACAGGTAGCACTGTTTATCATCCTAGGAACTGGGCACATACAGTGCTCTTTCTGATTCAGCTTAATTTAGTTGTCCCTTTGAACCTACTTCTTGGGATCGCCATCACGTGAGGGTGGGGTTTCCATCAAACCTCCTCTTAATTTACAGGCTTTAGGCCCATTCCTCTTGATGACTTTACCACTTGATCACGTGACAATCCTTTAGTAAATGGATCCGCTAGATTGTCATTTGATTTTATGTAATCTATGGTGATTACTCCTGTTGAGATCAAGTGTCTAATGGTTTTATGTCGTCTTCTAATATGATGAGATTTACCATTATAGAGATTATTCAGTGCTCTAGCTATAGCCGACTGGCTATCACGATTAATACGAAGAGCTTGCACTGGTTTCTCCCACATCGGTATATCTTCCAACCAGTTCCGAAGCCATTCTGCTTCCTCTGCGGCTTTGTCTAGCGCTATAAACTCAGATTCCATGGTTGATCTGGCCAACAAAGTTTGTTTGGAAGATTTCCAGGACACAGCTGCACCTGCCAGCGTAAACACATAGCCACTCGTAGATTTTGAGTTTTTTGGAGTCGGATATCCAATTTGCATCGCTATATCCTTCCAAAATTGCTGGTTCTTTGCTATAGTGCAGACCATAATTTTGTGTATAACGTAAGTAATTTAGTACTCTTGTTATAGCTTTCCAATGAGTATGTCATGGATTACTGGTGTAGCGACTAAGTACGTTTACTGAGTGCGCTAAATCGGGTCTAGTACAATTTGTTAAGTACATCAGACTTCCGATCACCCTTGCATATTCCACTTGTGACACCGCTTCGCCTGAATTTTTAGTCAGATGAAGTTGGGTGTCAACTGGAGTCTTTGCCGTACCATTAGAATATGCTTTAAATCTTTCAAGTATCTTTGCAGCATAATGAGCTTGAGACAAGATAATTCCTTCAGAATTTCTAATAATCTTGATTCCTAGAATCACGTCCGCAAGTCCCATATCTTTCATGTTAAATTTTTGACTGAACATGGTTTTAGTCTGATTGATCATGTCTTTATTACTCCCAAAAATGAGCATATCATCTACATACAAACATAGCAAGATATACCCATTTGGCGTACTTTTAGCATAGATACACTTGTCACATTCATTTATTGAGAATCCTTTTGACATCATTACGTTGTCAAATTTCTCTTGCCTTTGTTTTGGAGCTTGTTTAAGCCCGTATAATGACTTCACATGTCTACAGACTTTGTGTTCTTGTCCTAGGATGACAAAACCTTCAGGTTGTTTCATGTAAATCTCCTCTTCTAAATCACCATTTAGAAAGGCAGTTTTTACATCCATTTGATGGATTTCCAGGTCTCTTAATGCTGAAATTCCTATCAGCATTCTTATAGAGGTTATTCTTTAGATATTATGAATGCAAATGAAATTGCGGACTAAATCTTATAAACGGAACACCGACTAAGCAAAGGCGAGACTTGGTCTCTGTCCTTAACTCAATAAATCGCCGGTAGTGTGACCGTTTGATGCGACTTTTGAATCCCAGGATACAATTGCTAACGATCCTTTTTCGCAACACTCGAAAGAAGAATCCAGCGAACTATAAATTCTACGATACTCTCGAGAAAACGACTTACGAATTCAAGGGGAGATCGAGGATCAAATTTTTTGTTGTTGGTTTCGCTTTTTCAGATCAGATAGCGAATGAATGAGTGAGTTATTTCTGTCGAAATGATACGATATATATAGGGTGAGATGTGCGGTTTCGAGGAAGCATATTCGGAGAATATTCCTCGCTAGTCGCAAACCGCTGGAGCATATTCGGAGAATATTCCTCGCTTGTTGCGCAAGTCTATCATCGCACTAACAGAGGAATATTCGTTCGAATATGCCTTTGGTTCGAATTCTTTAATGGGCTTCATTCTTTAATGGGCTTCAGAAACTCTTTACGAATTTTCCCCCAAAAAAAAGATACGCGCGCGGGCCTCTGGAGGCCCATTGCCACGACCCACGACCCACGACCCACGTGCCGTGTCGAGCGGCGGCGGCGGCGCGCGCGTGTGGTTCCCATTTTCTCATCCCATAGTCATTTAAACTCATGTATAAACATGACCATATATATACATCTTTAAAACTCAACTTCCAAGCAATGTGGGATAATTTCCACATTTCACTTAAAATTGAGGCTTTACCACTTTAGGCCCATGCTCATTTCAATTCACTTTTACACAATTTATAGACCCAAAATGTCTTGTTAAATTGTGGCCCAACATTTGGTGCATCCAAAATTACCAAAATTTTAAATACTCTCAATCAAAAATATAACATAAATCATGATATATTTCTAACGATTTATCGTTTTATATCAAAACAAATTACAAATTTTCGAAATACCAAATTACATTTTTGTGCCATAGTTGCAGAATTACATTTTGGATGGGGTTAAAGCATGGCACGAGAAACTATATTTACTGGGATTAACAAATTTTTTAAATATATCGCTAAAATTTATTTAGGAAAACTACCAAGAATTTTATGAGAATAAAGAGAAAAACAAATCATAAATGTAGAAAAGAGAGTCAAAAGTGTATGAAGGAGGGATCTTTGGTTAAAGGTTAGAAGGGCAATTTCAACGTAAACTATTTTCACGATGCATTTTCATACACCAACTAAGATCTAATACGTTTTTTAATCAACTTACATAATTTCCAAAAAAATTACATGAACTTTCATATATATGCCAAAATAAACTTTGACCAAAACAGTGTTAGTCAAACCGTTAGTTAATGATGAGTCATATGCCACGTGACATATTTCTACTGAGTTAGATGTCACGTGACATATTTTTTTGTTGAATTAGATATCCCGTAAAATTTTCAAGAAAATTAATTATTTTGAAATTTTATGTAATATTTTAGATCTAAATTTTTTTGACACTTATAATGGAAAATAGAAACAAGGTTATCGGTTGAGCCACGTTGTTGGTTTTTAATCATTTATTTAGCAGCAGCAACAGTAGATTTCCGACCATTAAATGATACATTCTTGAACAATTACAAATCTAACAACTAAGTTTAAGAATTGTAATTGTTAAAAAATATAGTTTTAATGGTCGGAACCCTACGGTTGTTATGATTACATAAATGATAAAAACCAGATAAGATGGTTGAATTAAAATGGTATTTTTCGTTTCTCCATTATAAGTGTCAAAAAAAAATTAGACCTAAAAGAATGTATACAACTTCATAATGATTTTTTTTTGTTTAAGTCTATGTGTCATCTAATTAAACAACAAATATGTTACTTGATATCTGACTCAACAAGAATATGTCACGTGGCATCTGACTCATCATTGACTAACAATTTGACTAACATTATTTCGCTCAAAGTTGATTTCGGCAAAAAAATTAAGGTTTATATAAAGTTTTTAAAATTTTTGTAAGTTGAAGTTGAAAAACACAATAGATCTTAGCTGATGTATAAAAAAACATCTAAAAATAGTTGGCGTTAAAATTGAAAGTTCCCGTCAATTACCAAATCTGCTGAAAGTTCTTTAGGCATTTAGGTTAGTTAAAATATATCTATTTATTTTAGGTGTGTCATGTAACAACCCTACCTCCTTAATGGGTCTGAGCTTTTTGAAAATTTCATTCCATCTTTACCGAGAGATACTAAGCCATCTAGTCGTATACTGGAATGTGGCCCTAAATAAAAATCATAATTCTATATTTTTGTCAGGTATCCGGGTGATCTTCATGATCGCTACTGGAAATCAACCTTTTTGGAGGATTGGACACAAATAAACACCACTGCTGCTGGGAATCCTCCTAATACCTATGAAATACCGAAGGCTATAATTACAAATTATGCGAGACCCAAAAATTCCAAGGAATCGTTGACCATTGACTGGTTTTTACAAAAACTGATTGGCCAAGTCTACACCTACCTTCACTTTGCGGAGATGCAAGCCCTAAGGCCTAAAAATACAAGGGAGTTTAACATTCAATGGAATGAAAATATTGTATACAGTGATTATAGTCCTCCCGAGTTCACGGTAGATACTGTATTTTTCTCGCAAATCTGCAGAAGTAATTTTTATTGCCGGTTAAGTCTTGAAAAAACAAAGGGGTCAACTTTTCCTCCTCTTCTTAATGCTGTTGAGGTGTTCATTGTAATGCCATTTCTGCAGCCAGACACAGATGAAAACGACGGTATAGAAAGTTTCTTATTTAATCTAATAAACTATATATTTTAATCTATATTACTCTTGAACACCATTCAATTTTATATGTTGCAGTCATTGCGATCAAGAACATACGAGCCACTTATAAAATAAATAGAATCAGTTGGCAAGGAGATCCATGTGCACCTGTACAGTACATGTGGGCTGGTCTAAACTGTAGCAGCAAAACGAAACTGCCTAGTACTCCACCAAGAATCATTTCATTGTAAGATCATTTTCTGGTTAACGTTTTTAAATGTATATTTGACTTGATATGTCTTCCGATCTGTAAGCAGAGACTTGTCTTCAAGTGGTTTAAGTGGGATCATACCAAGTGATATAAGAAATCTAAGCCAGCTACAAAAATTGTAAGTCGCCGTTACACCTCCATGTTTATTAAGTTTGGAGTTGAAATTGCATCTTAAATAAAATCATTGGAATTTATTCCTCATTTAACCTATGACAAAAGATGTTACAGCGAATTTTTTTATGATTACTATATTTAATGGTAAACAGGGTAGTTGACAAAAAATAAACTTCAAAGAAGCAATGTGCACAGCGGTCATGATATTTTTGTAACAAGTGTAATAAAAACTCTTGAAAAGGAAATATTTCTCGACCATCTCATCATTATTTGTAAATGACAGGGATCTATCAAATAATAATTTGACTGGAGGAATTCCTGAATTTCTAGCCAACTTGAAATCATTGGCAGTCATGTAAGTTGCTAGGGTGTAACACAAATCTTGGCGCTATATCATATACGTTGGCTTCATATAATAGCGTTTTTTTATACATGACAGAAACTTGAGTCTCAACAATTTAAATGGGAAAGAAAGGACTTAAGTTGATGTAAGTTTTTCTTTGGAAACTGCCTGAAAACCATAAAGCAAGTTTTTTTTTGTTTTATATGAATGTTAAAGCAAGGTTGCTTAGACAGCTTCTTTTCCGTTTTATAAACAAAGTGTTTGTTTCTATGGTTTTCCCTTTTCTGTAACAAGAAATACACTTGTTTGCAACAGTGTTGAAGGAAATCCAAATCTATCTCCAGCATGTGAAAGCGAAGGAAAATATAAAATAGAATGGCTAGTTCCTGTTGTTGCGTCAGTGTCTTCTTTGGCCGTTGTTACGGTTGTATTTATTCTCATCTTATATATATATATAGAAGTAAAAGGCAATCAAAAGGTATCAAGTGCACATCCACAATTTAAAATCTCGTTCTTGAACTGTAGTTGTGATGCATAATTTTATTTCCCAGCTTTACGCCCATCAACTGTGGCGAACAAGATAAGATTTACTCGTGAAGAGGTTATTGCCATGACAAATAATTTTGAAAGAGCTCTTGGCGAAGGAGGGTTTGGAGTCGTGTACCATGGATATTTAAGTGGTAACAAACAAGTTGCTGTTAAAGTGCTCTCTCAGTCCTCATCCCAAGGCTATAGGCAATTCAAGGCAGAGGTATTAGTACCATGGTCCATACTTTCGGTTAAAAATTTAAATGAAATATGATTAAAGTTTATGGATGCTGTGTTTTATGGTTTGATAGGTAGAACTTCTTCTGAGGGTTCACCATATCAATCTGGCAACCCTTGTTGGCTATTGTGACGAAAGAAACCACTTGGCACTCATATATGATTACATGCCCAATGGAGACTTAAAACAACACCTATCTGGTAAACTTGACTACTACACTTTTTGGTCAAGAAACAACGATTGCATAACTAGTTTTCATATTTTCAATCATCTAAGACATTCGACAAATTTAACATAACGTCTCGTTTATCAAAGGATATTGTGCTACATCCTCTTTGAGTTGGGCTCGTAGGCTAAAAATTGCTGCCGAGACTGCAACAAGGTTCTTTATAAGTTCTCAGTCTGCTTTTCCATTTTCCTTTTCAATGCAAAATTGAAGCTATAATCATTCTTCTCAATGATTTCATATACCAAATTTGGTTATAGTCAACCAACATAGATGAATTTATTTTATATAGGATTGGAGTATTTACATATCGGTTGCAAACCACCAATGATTCACAGAGATGTAAAAACTATGAATATACTCCTGGACGAGCACTTCCAAGCCAAACTAGGCGATTTTGGCCTTTCAAGATCTTTTCCGATTGGAAGTAATACTCACGTTTCAACTAATGTTGTTGGTTCTCCAGGTTATCTTGATCCCGAGTAAGTATGGCTTTATAATATTCATAACTTAATCATCACCTTCGTTTTCATTTGTTAAATTACTCGAGTCTTGTATTGCAGATACCACAAAACAAATAGGTTGACAGAGAAAAGTGATGTTTTTAGCTTTGGGATTGTATTATTAGAAATAATCACAAGTCGATCTGTGATTGACCAAAGTCGTGAAAAGCCTCACATAGTAGAATGGGTGGCTCTAATGCTAACCAATGGGGATATCGAGAATATTGTGGATCCAAGGCTTATTGGAGATTATGACTCTAGTTCTCTATGGAAAGCTCTTGAATTAGCAATGTCATGCGTGAATCCTTCTACACTCGAAAGACCAAGCATGTCTCAAGTTGTTGTTGAACTAAAAGAATATCTTCTAAATGAGAGCTTAAGGAAAGAAGGGAGAAGCCACGTGGACTCTACAGAGTCTGCTAGGATCGGAACAGCTTTGGCGTAGGACAGATCCATGAGACACCCTAGTTAAAGCAAAGGATATCAATGTACGTTTTGAATAACCAAAAGATATTTTTGCTGTGTTGCTGCATGTAAGTACAGCATATGTTGAGAGTGCATTCGCAGAGGACCTATCAATTTTTTTTTTATGTTGTTGTACCTAAATCCTGTCAAATTTGGAGAAAACATTAGTCAAGAGGCTCTATTTATACACAATATTGTTGAACAGCTATACATCATAAATTTACGTAAATTCGTCTAAACTATACCCGATTTTAATATCAAAACCATATGCTTAGTCGGGTTCTTTTTACGGATCTTCACTGGATAACCATTCAATTTTAATCGGTTCAACAAAGCATGATTGTTGTTTTTTTCCAAGTGCAAAACCAAAAAAAGGGAAGAAAAAAGAGAAAAAGTTTGAATGGGAAAAGAGCATATGAGAGAAGGTGAAAATGGAAAATTTAAGGGGGACTGGTTTAATGCAAAGATAATCTCCTGTGGTCCATCAATTTAATGCAACCGTAGGAAGATACACAGTTTACACCATAAGACCATCCTCATCCCTAATACTTTTAAAAATATCTTAAAAATTATTTATTATTAAAATTAAAGACACTTACAATTTTTGGTATCCAAAATGTCTTCCTAAACATACATGTCTTTACTATTCACATATTAAAGACACCAATTTTTCTTTTTTTAATTAGTTTTAAATTTAAAGACACCCACACAAAATAACCTACATTGGTTATTTTGTGTGGGTGTCTTTAAATTTAAAACTAATTATATTGTGGCAAACTATTTAAATTTAAATTTAATTAAGTGTGGCAAACTATTTATATTGTTTTTTTTCTTATAATCAGGGGTGATAAGCGCTTTTAACATCTAACTAATCTTTCAGATGAGTGTAGTTGTCGAGTAGTCCACCCATATGGTTTTCTAATGGGTCTAAAGCATGATATCATTTCGACTGGTCAAATATGAGTGCTTTAGATAATTCTGCAATAAGAGAATTGATCTCTATCTTAGACCAACATAACAACTCTTCATCAAATGAGAACCATTAGACCATCACCATTTCGTTAACTATTTATATTGTTACGATCTACAAAGCAAATAATTGATTACACATATATACAATTTTCTCTATCTCTTTGTCCAATTCTCCTTTTATAATCACATTTTGGGATTTTTTTTTATCACATTATGCAAGTTTTGTTTCTCTTGTGTATCTGTATATTTGTTCTTCCGTAGTTCTATCTACCTTTTTGTTTTGGTCACAAGTCCTATATAGAATATACTTTTAATCTAGATAATATATGTATCTGTGTCTCTTGTCTTTGTTCATTTGTTTTTCTCGGAGTTCTATGAACTGTAAATCAACAAAATATAATATGTTATGTCTGTCGCAGTCTCGTAAAAAAAGAATCGCGACTATTCAGGTTCTTACATTTTGAAACATAAAATGAAAGCATGTTTCAATGAAAAGGACAGAATTAGAGATTATAAATGCGATGAGAAATAAATGCGATGAGTACTGTTTTTTACGTAACATATTTCTGACGTCATTGATAGTAGACAAATGAGAAATGAATATGTAATTTGTAGATTACACCTCTCCTAAAAAACCTCCCTACTTTTCTCGAGCGTTGCACTCTTTTTCAGCTTTCGTTTTATTTAGAAATTTTACATTTATCGAAGGCCATAGTTTAACTTCTTGATATTAAAAAAAGCAAGAAGTACATGAACCTTTAATTCGTTTTTATTTTTTCATTACCATTTATATGTACCTTTAAATTCGGACAATAAATGTGACAATGAAATTTGGCTTTGAAAGGTCAAAATCACTTAAATTACATGTATCTACGTCCAATTGACTGACGCCATGCATGGTATAACTGGTATTATTTTCTGGGTAAACTATTGACTAAAGCAATAAAGAGATGACAAAAAGAAAGTGTTGAGATTGATTGATAGGTTAAAGATTTTTGTACAGTTAAATGTAGTGAAAAATGAAAGTTAGAGGTAAAATTAGTGATTTAGAGAAAACATAAAGAAAGGTTCAAGTAAAAAAAAAGGTTTAAGACTGGCTTAAAAATATAAGAGACGCATTAGGTGTTGCATTTTGTTTTTTAAATCTTTTGAGTGTTTGTGAGGTAATTTGAGAGTTATCCGAATGTGTTTAATTCTATCGAATAAGGGGTATATCCCAATATATAATGTTTAGACTTGTATTTGTAAGGAATTATATATCTAACTAAAGTTTTGGATAACAAGAACTCAAAAAGTGGGGTACATAACCCCTTAATCAAAAAAAAAAAGTGGGGTATGTTAAAAGATTGGTCAGTATGTCAATTGTCGAAGTACAGGTTATGTTGAATATGCACTAATGGTAAGATTAATTTAGTCAATTAAAAGATTTATTTTATGAAATAATTTATATATTTTTTCTAAAACAGATGATTTGGTGACTCTTTTGTTTTTTTTGTTTCTATTTTGGAAGTGTTAAATTACAGAAAAATTGCAAACAAAATCCTATTTTATTATTGTTTTACCTAGCAAAACTTGTTTGTAGTCTTAATTAAAACAAAAAAAAAACACTAGAAAAAAACTATTCAGCTAATTTCCTCCCTAAGTATTTAAGATACGTCACTATACAAAAAAAACTGCCAAATAAAATGGTCCAGTCAGCTTATATACTTTACACATCTAATTTCCCTTTACAACTAAGCATTGCATCAATACATCTTCCACATTTCTCGCTTTCTTGTATCTTTTCTACTTCAACAATATTGCTAACCACAAACTAATTTTCTTGCAAACTCCATAAAGTAAAGGATCGAGACAATAACAAAAAAAAAAGTTATTGAAAGGATCTAAAATATTAAGTTAAAACAAAAGCTGCGAAAGAAAGAAACAAAAGCTCATCTTTATCTAACATAATCATAATAATAGTTATAAAAATACTTCAACATTCATTAGAGTAATCCAATTCCCATAACCTTAACTCAAAAGCTAACATGCACATTCAAATTACAAGACTACACTTAAGTCATACGAGGCGTACATGCAGAGTTCAAGGTCATTTTGGTAGTTTGCACATTCCTTACATTACCGAACAACCATTTGGATTCTCGTCGCTGAATAACTCAAATGAATCTGACGGTCGAGATGGATATGGGTTTTGATCCGACGGCTGATAACTAGGGTGCATGTACGCGTACGAATACGGTGGTGGAGGTGTATAATACGACGCAGCGTCTACACACACCGGAGGCTGAGCAATGTTATAACTTACGCCGTACATGACCTGCGGCGCATAGTAAGTTTGGTAGAGGATAAGGATACATATCGTGACGTGGTGGATTGTTATTGGTTAAAATATGATGGCCATTGATCTGATTAAATGGACGGTCGTGATCTGTTGCTGGAGTAGTGGGCGGAGGAAGTGATTGTGCACGGGCAGGTGCACCGGTAGGATTGTGAGCCGCACTCATGTTTTGCCCCTTCTTTTTCTTCTTTTTACCAACATTGCCATTACCAGCAGCTACACCGCTCTCGCTGACTTTATTCTCTACCGCCGGTGACGAAGATTCCTCCGGTGATAGTGTTTCCGTCGGTGACGGAGATTTTTCCTGATCAGAATCTTTCTTCTTGGGAACAACCTTCTTCTTCTCTTTCACCGGACCACAAGTTTCATTCGTGGCTGGAGCTTTAACGACCTCACCACCATCACCGTCTCCGGAACTACAATCTCCGGCGGCTTCAGTTTTTTCAGATTCCGGTTTATCACTACCGGAAGAGGTAGCTCCATCGACTCTTTCCGTTTTTTCTTCTTTCTTCTTCTTCTTCTTCTCCTTTGGTTTTGGGTCGACGGGATTGGTTTCTTCCGGGTCGGGTATCTCCGGCAAGAGATCAGCATTTTTGCCTGCCTTGTGAAGCTTCTTTAACAGAATCTCCGGTGAGATGACTCCCATCACAGTTACCTTATGCTGCTTCACATCAATATCCACTCTATAAACACCTAACAACCAAAATTTTTTTTTTTAAATGAAGTGAAAATGTCTAAAATAAAAAATAAATGAAGTGAATTTATTTAAAACCAAAAATAATAAAGTGAAAGGATCTAAATATATATGTACCTTCAATGCTAGTAAGAATTTTCTTCACTTTTCTTTTGCAGCCTTCACAGTGAATGGAAACTTTCAAGCTGCATGACTACGAGTACAAAAATATATATAACTCAAAATTGATTCAAGAGATAAAAAGAAAGAACAATAAAAATAGTTAAAACATGTGGAAAATTTAACTTATACTTATAGTCATATATTCATGAAAGGTAAATAAAATATATATATATATACCTTGTATGGAAGTGGGAGAGGTGGTAGGATTTGAGGAGGAAGGTCTTCTTTGACTTGTTGGGATTGCTTTAGCTTCTGTTGTGTTTTCTTAGTTTCTGGTTTCATTTCTTCTGTTGCCATTTCAGAACACAAAGTTGTTAGATCTTTGAAGTGGAAGAGAGAGATAAATGTGTGCGTTGGGGAAGGCAAAAGATTATGGGGAATTCATTATGACTTTATTATAAAGAATGGGGATATGAGCTTTTTCGCTGGTTTTTAAAATTTGGCTTACATTTTAAATTAATAGAAATTGTAAATAGAACCTCGAAGTTACTAAAGTTTTTAAAATAAACCACCAGTTATAGGAATGAATTAATAAAACATCCAATTTATACTCCATGCGTTTCAAAATATAAGATATTTTGACTAAAATCACACATATTAAAAACTTATTTTTATTCTAAAAAAGTATTATTTAATATATAAACAAAACAAAGTTAACCAGTCATAAAAAAAACTACAGACTCCTATTGGTCATCAAATATTCAATAAAGTAAAAAGTTGCATAGAAATGTTAGAACATCTTATATTTTGAAACACAAAAAAACTCTTTAAAACATCTTATATTATTAAAAAAAAAGAGGAGTATAAAACGTAATAGCATAGTTTTCAACTAGGTCTTTTCATTTATGCTAAAAATATTCAGTAATAATAGATACGGGATAGATATGTATAATTTAAGTATAATTAACTAAGAGTTTCTACAAAGGATGGTAACTGATTACTCAAAAATTAATTCTATCTCCTATACCTTTTCTCTTCGTATTGTACACCCTAGAAAATCTTTTTAAGTTCTTATATTCTAAAATTGACAAAAAAATAGCTCTAAATCTATTATTCTTAGTGTATAGATTTATGTCGGACGATAATAATTTTGTTATGAGTTAAAAATGTAACACTATATGTTTGCTGTCATGGATAACTATTGTATTTCTCTGCTAAATATTTTACATGTGAGAAAATATTAGTTTTACCATTATCTGGTAATTAGAACATACTAACTTTGTGAAAGAATACTAATTAAAAATTACATTCATATTTTCAACAATACATACCTGGTAATGCTACTCATACCATGATAATAAATTAATTTTTAAAATTTGGAGTTGACATATTGTTCCATTGTTGGAATATTTACTAATGTAATACAAATATTATCAAATAAAATTATAATTACCGATATTTAAATTATTTTGTTATAATTTACATGTTTGTTATTGCGCTAAACAAAAAATTATCTTGATATTCTGGTTACATCAATAACTAATATATTTTCACATCTCAGTTACATACTTGTTCCACTAAGCTTGTTGCCTTCATTATTATAATAAATAGTCAAATACCATTTTCCTTGATAACTATTTTATTACTTAGATAAATACATTATTCGTTATTGCGTTATGAAAAGACTTACCTTGATATTCTTGTTAACAATACACTGAAACCAAACTGACAACAATGTACCGAGTAAGCCATTTTTACCTTCCCCACCTCTTCCAAGCTCCAGCTCCTTGACTTTATTCTGGTCCGGATGTTGTTACAAACTTCCGTGTATCATTTATGGAAGGAAAGGAATTCAAGACGCCATAATCGTGGTTGGATGGATACTCATCGTCTCACTCGCCTCATCGACAAGGCTATGAGAAACCACATCATTTCTTTGAGGTATAAAGCACCTCACAAGTTTGAAGGGCTTCTTCGTCGTTGGTTTATGATAAAACCAAATTGATTAGAAGTTTTTCTAATATTTTGATCATTTTGTCTTGGTGTAGTCTTTTAAAGTCTTGAAACTCTTGTATATATCATTTTTTGTTGATCAATAAATTTAACATAACAAAAAAAAAAGTAAGATAACTACTCTCTCAAATACATATATATTTAATGCTATTAATATCTAGTGTAGGAAATATCTAGTAATCTTCTAGATTAGTAGACTAAACTTAGGGACCAATATGGCATTTAGAAATATTAGATGAGGGAGAATTATTTTTTTTTAAACCATTACCATAAACTTAAAATTTTATTCTTCTGATATCATAAACTTCATTGCCCCAACTAGCTAATACTGTTTAAAAAATAGGTTAAGTAGAGTATAGATAAGTAAAGTATTTTAAATCAAGGGTAACATCATAAAATGGTTTAAAAAGATCCATTTATTAGTTCTATGTCACATCTTAGGTCTCTTATGGTATTTGTCTTATTGGAGCAAAAATATTTGACATTCAACTCTCTGTCTCATAAATCTGATGGGAAAAAGAACGTGTCACTCTATTTTTGTATGTTGGCAATAGGTGTAAGATGCAGATTACTTTTTAAAAGTTATGAATTAAAATTTAGGTACATTAAAAATACTGATCTGATTACAAACTTTAATGTACATATACAGTAAACGTACGAGAAAATAAATTTCTAAAAAATTTGGAGTTAGCATATTATTCCACCGTCGAGCCACCGTCTTCACCCTATGCAGAGCTAAGTTGGGAAAGTCACTGTAAAAGGTAATCAGCCAAACCTCATTTTTGAGCGTTAGTGGCTATGTTGCATGGAATCAGAAACGGGTATGCGGAAGCAGAAACGTTTGGAAGCATAGAAGCGATTTTTAAAAAAGAATTAGGAAGTGGGTACGTGTTGGAAGCGTATACACATACAAACATATATATATATATATATATTTAAATATTATAAAATATTAAAAAATATTATTAATAACATAAATTCAATACATTTATATAATATATAATTAAAATTTTGCTATGAATAACATAAATTCAGTACTTCATTTTTTGTACAATTCAACTAAAATCATTTTAATTTGAGATCATCATATTCGTTACAATTATATGTTTTCAAAAGAAAAAACATCATACTCAAATTTTTCGAAACAATCTTATTCAACTAATCAAATTAATCATTTTTAATATTTTGCATATGATTCAAATAATGTTTTTAAGTAAAGTTCTGCATAATCACAAAATTACTATATTAGTTCTTGATTTTTTCAAATATAAAATATATAAAAAATAATAGTTACTAAACCGGAAGCCTAAGCTTCCAAAACGGAAGCGTAAGCTTCCAAAACGGAAGCACAAACTTCCAACACGCTTTTATAAGGGTATTTTTGGAAGCGTTATGGAAGCGAGATTCCGAAAGCTTTCGAGAGCTTCCGATTCCGATTCCGAAGTGGGTAGCGGACGTTGAACAAAGCTTTCGTGCTACCTAGGTTAGTGGTTGTGTAAGGCTGTTATTAAACCAAGCCTAAACCAGCTTAAACCAAGACGAAACCGGAAGTTAATCCATAGAACCAACACCAATTATGCTAGTTGATTGAAACACAAGTTACTGAGGCTGATCGTATCATGAGTGTGGTGATAACGTGGTGTCGTGACGTTTGTTATTTTATTATTAGATGGAGTTGATTATGGAATTGGGAAATTCATTACGTGAGCTTGGTTGTGGATTTGAGCATTGGTTATGTTTAGAAGTTGAAATTAAATTATTAGCTCGGGTTGATTTAACTATTAAATCGGAGTTAATTAATTTAATTGGAGAAATATCAAGCCAAGGTTAATTTCTTAAATCGAGATTCGGAATTTTTGATTTAATCCAAGTATTTTAATTAATTAATTAATTAAATTAATTATTATTTTTGATTTAATCTTTGATCGGTTTCCATTAACCATTGCAGATGAAGAGTTGTTGTTGATCGGATTTCGCTGTTGCTAGTCTTAAACCGAGAAATCAACCCGAATTGCTAAGGTGATACTTTTTAGAATCAATTCGTACTAACCCTCAAAAAAAAATTTGCACACGCCACTAATGTAAGTATTCTGGTCTCAACTTATTTAATAACCCAACCATTAGCCATTGTATCATATGAATTAAGCTTAAAAAAGAGCCCCAATAAACCCAAATCATTTTTAAAAGTTAAAAGCTAGAAAAGAAAGGATGAAAATTTGTTAAATTGATAATGTAGCAAACATTTTCAGTCGCTTAGTAGCCTTGCTCATAATCTGTAGTGACTTTCCATAAGTCAGGCATGGTAATGGTAGGGTAAGCGTAAATTGCAGGCTTATGGAACCAAACATATTTGGTGAAAAAAAACAAGAACTAAACATATTCAGACGGCTTATTCTGATAAATTCTAAAAATAGGTCAATAAATATGAAAAGATGAAGCATAAACAAAGACGAAACCAAAGAATTTAAGGGTACTCTAACCTTCAAAATGTCCAAAAAGCTTTAGGATTTCTCATATGTGTCCCGACGCCCAATGTTGTGAGAACCTAATTTTTATGCATAGGATCGGTAGACAAATATCAGAGTGGAAACAGGATCGAGAACTGGTGAAGAAACTGTTGGTTCTTACTTCTTAGACTACCGATTTGAATCACGATGAATCTTAGTATGTTGTCTCTTCGTTCCACCATTGCCTCTATCTTGTAGATGTTAATCGTTCGTGTCTCTTCATAAGTTCTAAACCAAATGAATTAGAAAGCAGAAACGTTTGAATTCTCTCTTTAAATTTAGAGGGTGTGGATGGGAAACTGAGACGGTGGAAATAAATATATGTTTTCCATATTTTTAAAATTAACATCCTCTATCTATACTGATGTGTCGTACTTTGGAGAGATCCCATCATCTATTATATATAGGATTTTAATTTTAATTTGGGTAAATAGTTTTAGTTTTGTTAATTTGTGTAAATTATATATATATATATATATATATATCTATATATATATATCTATATATATATAGAAGCTATATGATAATAGATTAGGGTATGTCCGATGTTTGTGTTTCAAAATTTAAAATAAATTAATTTAGGCAAAAAGTAAAATTAAAATTTTGTTGTTAGTGTTGTGTCTTAAATTGTTTTAGGAAATAAGTAGAAAACATTTTTAGTTAGAGAAGAGAGTTATTTACATAATTTTATTTTTCTACGTATATAAATTAATTTACGATTTCTATATTATAATTTCATTATTAACATATTAAAAATCAAGTAATATAAATTGTTAAAACCAACAATTTTACCAAATATTCATCATTATCAATATTATAGCTAATGTTTTTTTTTTAAAACGTGACTTCATAAAGTCTGTCTAAAATATGATTCCATAAAAAACTTTTAAAAGGATATCCTTCAATTTTTCTTCAAAAAAATAATTTTATAATTTATCATAAAATTAGAGATTCCTCAATGTCTTCAGTTTCATGTAATTAATAATTACTAAATTTGAAGACTAAATTACTACAAATTAATTTATGTGTTCATGGTCGACATATTTAACCATATGAAAATTCAATTAATTGTATTGATGTGTTGACCTGATACATTTAAATTTTATGAATTTATAGTTAATCCAATCAATTTAACTCATAATTCATTTATACTTAACCAATTAAAATAATGGGTTGGGTTGGATTATATTAATTTTAGAAATCAAATAATAAGATTTAACATATATTAGATAAAAATGGAAAGTAAAAATTCTCGGTTATGTTGTTTGGTTATTTGTTTAAAAAAATATTTAGTTAGTCAATATTTATAATTTCACGAATACTAAAAAAAATATAACATTAAATAAAACATAAAACTGAGAATATAAATTCACTATAACACACTATTACACACATTAATAATGTTTTATAATACAAATGTAAACAATTTTTTTGTGTATAGTTTCTCTTATTTAGTTATGTCATAAATATTATTATTAAATCTTTACTAAATCGTTAACATAATTAAAAATATGGATTGCAAATTTTAAAATAGAAATTATATATATATATATATGTGTATATAAATATAAATATATATATATATAATTTATTTAAGATAACATAGATATCAAAAGTGAAAGGGGAAGGAACAAACCCTGTTTGAACCTCATTCTCTCTAAAGTCTGAGAGAATTATTTCCTTTATAAGGGAAGTTGGGCTACTGGGCCAGCCTATTGTGGCCCAGTTCAAATGATGACATAAAGAAATGATATAAAAAGTGAAAGAAATATGGTTCGCCCTAATTTTTTTTCTCCTAAATATCATTTTTGAGACAATCAAATTGCTAAATCTTGGCAGAGCCGTTACTCGTCGGCATCAAACAGTTTATACTCTTGCGTCATAACACCTTATATAGCTTTTGGTTTCATCTCGTCATTTGTTTTTCTGACTACCATGTAAAATCTGGACAAAAGAATCTCGTGATCAGTTGTCATACTTTAGCTCAAATCTGGGCGAGATCGTCTTTCGGTAAGATCTTTGTTGTCCCACTACTCTCTTTTGGTTCATATCTTATGTGGCTTTCCAACCGAAGACCTTTTCCCTCTTGCACCTCTACTATCTAGAATCTTTTGTCATTCCTTGTCTCATAGTGTTTTTCAACAGCTTAATCTAGCTCAGTCCTACTGTCACCATCTTTTGATTTTTATTCCTATCTTGGCCTCTATGTCTGTAGATGTTTGGTTTTCACCTCTTCTTTTCTCTTCTCCGTCATTGGATTCTCATCCACCACCATTTTTAATCTCCAACAGAAGCTCCACACCTTCCTCTTTTCAGATTCAGATTTGTGCATAAGAATTGGCTCCAACGAAAGCAACTCTCTCGGAGTAGATCTCTGCCTCTTGTTTCGAATTTTTCCTTTGGATGAGATCAATTTTGTCTTGTTTCCACGTCATATAGAAAACAATCCCTTTCTAAGAGAGGTGTTGTTTATTTGGTTCCTAAACCAAAAATTCTATGCAATTGCCTAACCAATTTGTTATATTGTGTTAATTATATGTAAATGTTATCGACGAATCAGACAAATGTTTAGCGATCAATCTTTAGTGGATGTAATATAACAATTTTTTTCTTGTTAAACAGGTTTCATGAAAAGAAAAATATATTGTACCTAAAATGGATCCAAGCAGAACAACCAACGGAGGAATTTTATAAACAAATAGGTTAGATTACTGATTATCTATGACCTTAAAATTTTATATATTTTTGTTATAGTTTCTAATAGACTATATTATAATTTTATTTTTTGATGCTATAAAATTAAAAACAAATTTGATATTTTAAATTCTTATAAATCTTACTATCATTTAATATAATGTATAATTATTATTATTATAAATGATTCAGTATAACAAAAATTAATTTCAAACTTACCCAAATTAAAATACTATTGCATTTTATTTGTATAGTTAAGCCCGACCTTACCAAAACATTTTAATAGCATTAA
The DNA here is from genome assembly GCA_028015245.1 of Cardamine occulta. NCBI lineage: Eukaryota > Viridiplantae > Streptophyta > Magnoliopsida > Brassicales > Brassicaceae > Cardamine > Cardamine occulta. The sequence continues at coordinate 5,947,321 of CM051368.1, forward strand.
ACCTATAATTGCAATCAAATGATAACTACACTAAACAAAATTCTAATAATTTAAAAGAAACATATTTTCTTAAAGAACATAAATTTATAAATATAAAATGTAAAAAAAAAAAAAAACATCCACCCACGTTACATAAACCCATATTAAGACCATCAAAATCACTCTATTATCTCCATAAAAAAGATCAACAAAGACAATGAGCACTATAGAGTTTGATATTCAAGAAAGGGAGATGTTATTGCTCTCGCAAAACGTATATCTCTCTTTGATAAAAGAATTTTGTTTTTTCTACTTTTTTTAGGTTAATGTTTGTCAAACTTGTGACGATCGTGATTTTGAACAATCATTTGTTTACTGGGAGCCATGATAGACTGAGATTTTACACCGGTAAGTTTGGTTCTTGTAATTCCCTCTTGGTTTAATGAACTGTTTTGTGTTGCATATACTTTGATTAGAGAAACAAATTGTTGTTTAAACATTTGTGTGTGTTTTGCTTAGAGTTCCTTTTTATATTTTTTGGTGTTATGGTTTTCTCTTGTGATTATTATCTCTTTCTTTTGTTTTTCAGCCATTGCATAGGCATAACTGGTTCCTAATATGGAATACATATTGTTGTTCTGTGGGGACATTGATGGGAGTGTTAGTGACTCTAATCAGGATGGAAATGACAATGACTTTGATGAGGAATGAGAGTGATAATAACTTTGATTGTAAAGGAAGTGACTTTGATCGTAATGGGAGTCGCTGACGTGTGGTGCCATGGAGAATCCCTCTAATAGACATAATCTAGTGTCTCACGTCACTAACTCCATCACGATCAAAGTCCTTGTCACATGATCAAAGTAATTATCATTATCATTGTCATTCCCATCATGATCAGATTCACTGTCACTTCCATTAGATTCATCGGGAAACCATGTTATGTATTCCATAGAAGGAAAGTGTTATGCCCATACAATAGCTGAAAAACATGAGAAAGAAGTAATAAGCACAAAAGCAAACCACAAGACATAAAAAAATTAGATGGGACTAAGTAAGAAAATCATAAATGTTAAATAAAAAGATTGTTTCTGTACAACGCAACACAACACAACACAGTCTTACCAGTGTACAACCTCAATCTTACATGAGTCATAATAAACAAGTGCTTTTTCAAAACCACGGTCGCCACAAATTTGACAGATATCGGCCCAGGCCCGACCCGACAATATTTTTTGCTTAAAGCAAAATTGTGTATTTACAAAGACTTGTAGTAAAACTAATACCTCTCACTCATTTCTTCATTCGAAATAAATTTCTTAGGCTGAACTCCAAAACCTTTACTATTTACTACTGCAGCTTGATAATTGGTTTTTGGTTCTGCTTCCTTTTATACTACTGTGTTCCCTTGTTCTAACTAACTTGACTTTTCAACTTGTTTGAGGACTTAGCAGTTTATATAAACCTTCTTGGAATGTGTGCCTTCTCGTGTAACCTTCCCAATAATAAGCATTGTCTGACAGATTGGGGGTTATGTGCATCTGTGTATCATTTCTCAAACCAGCCAAGTATGCACTCACCAAATACTGTTCGGATAGATTCGCCCTTGTCTTGATAAGTTCAAACTTCTTATGGTATTCCACAATTCTTTCCATCTCTTGTAACTGTTTCAACTCAGCAATGGGATCATCACAAACATCCTCAAATCTTTCCTTGAGTAATGCTTTATAATAAGACCAATCAAACAACAAATTACCACTCTAAGCCGATTGTATCATCGATTAGTGCCAAGTAGCAGCATGACTATCAAAGTGTATAGCAGCCATCTTCACTTTCATTTCTGCATGTGTAAAATCAATTGCAAAGAATTCCTCTACTTTGAACAACCATTCTTTAACACCATCACCATTGAATCTTGGAAAATCAACCTTTCCCAGCCTTGCTAAACCCGAATAATTTTGTTAATTGTAATACCAATTTTTTCTACCTTATTCTTGATGAGTTATCGATCCTCTACCTTGCTATTGTTGATTTCCACTCGATGTAGATTTATTAGTTGAAATCATGCGAATCGCCTCAAAAATTTATGTGATATGTTCATTGATCTTCTTATTCTGTTCAGCCACCATTTTATTTGATTAGGCTATGAGCTTGCTTTGATCTGCGACAATTCCTTCCAATACTTCCGTTTGTGATAAAACTTGATCAATTCTTGATCTTACTGCCTCTTCTGTTTCACGAACTACTGCTTCTTTTAGTAGAGTGTGCGACCTCGTCTCTGCCATTGTTGCAATTTTCGAGAATCGTTGAAGCTCTTATACCTTTGATGAAGGAAATTATAGTTTCAATTTCAAGAACAAACCACTTTATTAACCAAATCAAATTGATGTTCAGAGTAAACAACAATTTGACTCACCTCTCCAAGTTCTACAAGAACAAAATCCAAGAAACGATGAGTATCAATTTGATTACAAGAAGAATTAAGAATTGAAGAAGAAGAAGCTACAAAACTACACAAATGATCTGGAATAAATCTTCTCTTCTCAACAACTCTTCTTTTAAATCGATGTAACAAACTCCATTTTGTTTCTCATCTCCACCATACATGTGTCTTAACCTCATGCTCCCGATCACTACTCCTTAAAATCACACGAGCTAGTCAACACTTCAGCTCAAAGTCAACTCTGCAACATTTTGTTCCTACCTCCACACTTCTCTTTAATTTCATATCATGTATCACCATGAGAAAAAAATCTTAAACAATTAAAGTGTAATACCAAAAGGTATTTGGCGTTGTGATCCCAGAATGGGACGATAGACGCAAAATTCTTCCTAGTTTAAGTACCCATATGGGTCTTCTAACCTATATATCGAATGGAGGATAAGAAGATTGACTTTGATATCATATTATCATGGAGGATAATAACTTTCACTATATTATCTAGGTTTTCAAGCCTATAAAAGATTTTATACTCTCTCTGTTTATAAATAAATATAGGGCATGAATGTTTGATAGTTTTTTAGTGGTTTTTGACTTTTGGTTTTTGGTTTTTGAATTTTGGTTTTTGATTTTTGATTTTTTGTAAATTTTAGTTTTTTAAAATCTCCTAAAAACTCCTATAAGTGAGATTCTGGATTCTCTTCACAAATGTGAAAAACATCAAAATCCAAATTTCCTATTTTTTAGGGAATCCATTTTTTCTAAAATCATGAATGACAATAAATTAGATTTTTGAAAAATCTAAAACCAAAAACCACTCTCAAAACCATTGCTATTCAAGGCCATAGTTTTAGGTTTTTTAAATATATTAAAAAAATATGTTTTATCCCTCATTAATATAGTTTATAATTTGTTTATTGGGTAATATATTAATATAGTACGAATAAAACTGTAACATTTATCAAACACGAGGCAAAAGAATGCCATGAACCAATATCACCAAGCGACGAATGACGGTATAAGAAACGAATTGTTTCTTAATATTCTCTAAGAAAATCAAAGCTCACAACATGCCAATTCTCTCCACATCCTAATAAATATCAGCTCTTATGTTTAAGTCTCTGATCTCAGGGCTACTCTTTTCGTACTCAGTCACATGTTCATAAATGCATCTATTTTCATCGACTTTGGGAGTGAATGATCGCGTTAATGTATTTGAGCATCTTAATTATAGCCACTAATCCAAATTTTATCAAAAATGTAAAATTATAGCCACTAATGGCGAATTCAGGAGTGGCGACTTTCACTAACAATTGTCTCTTCTCATGATCCACAACGATCGGTTTCGCTGCTAAAAGATCAAACCGATCAAAATAAATTAAAAAAATATTAAAACTTTGTGATATGTGGTAACAAAGAATTATGGATATGATGAATTTAATTACGATTCTTGAATAAAATAATTAAGAGATATACCTTCTTCAGGTTTATCAGAGTTAGGAGAACTCTGTTTGAGTAATTGTCTCCATAATTTCTCTGCCTCAGCCTTAACCTCATTCACTCATTCTTACAAAAGTGTTTCATTGCCATATTTTTACTTAATTACAAAAGTGCAATGGTATATGCTGGGGGGGGGGGGATTATGATAATAACAGTGGTTAATTATATAGAGAATGAAATTGCATTAATGTTGGTTTTTAAGCAACTTGATCAATCCATCTAACTTTTTCTATTAGATTAGCATCTTTCTAAATTACAAAAGTTGTTTCACCATCTGCATCCTTTGTTTCCACCTAATTAAAGGTAATATCTACTTGAGCGGGCTAAATTTATGGATTAATTGAAACTGATAACGTATTTAATTCTTGATTTTTGCTTATTCATATGGCTCGGTGGTCACTTAATTATAAATATATAGCAAGCAAATTTCTCAACATTTTTCAGAGAACGTCTTCTGTCACTGCTAGATTTGATTCATATTCCATGAATAAAGTTACAAACTAATCATAACAGGACAATGTTCCTAGTCAAGACCATTTCCTAAAACAAGAGTAAATCTTCAAACTTACAAAAACTAGTAGCCATGTAATTCGAAGCACAATGATTATAAGACTTGGATTCAGTTTTGGTATTACAATTATGTTCCAATGCCATCAGGTAAACCAGAGAAGGCAAAACAAAATGGATCTAATAACCATTTTAATTGTTCTTCAGAGACTCTCGCCTTCGGTTGCTTTTATTAAGATTCCTGTACTTTCTCGAGCAACATCCTGAGAAATCACAGAGTCTGACACCTCTGCAAAATCCTCTTACATGTTACATATAACATTGAAACATACGAAAAGAACACAAGCCAAGAGACGCAAGTGAGTATAACATAAGGTTTTGTTATTACTCAAATTCGTTTTTTCTTAATGGTTTATATCCAATGTTTATTATCTGATAGAGCTGCCTTAACAAAGGTAAAGCTCAAAATCTTTAGTCGATGTGGGACATTCAACACACGTTATTACATCGATTGAGTAATATATCTCTGTTTAAAAAAAAATTGAATCGCAACATATGTAAAAAACATCTAGATTTTATTAGTTATATGTATTATATGAAAATTTAAATCAAATTAATAATAAAATCAAACAAAGATGATAGGAGAATCATAATTTTAAATCTTAACCAAAGTTTCAATTTATAATAACAAAAATAAATTAATATGCTATAGATCTCAACTCTTTATTTTGCAATTGGTTAACAATTTTTGAAAAAATAATTTTAATTTTCGTTCATAACTAATAAGAGAGAGAAAATGAGTTTTAATTTTCGTTAAAATATCAAATGTTTTAATTTAATAAAAAATCATGTGTGGATATTATGATAAAACTATTCTCATTTAAATTTACTTGTAAGTACTGTTTGGAATTACCCTCTTAAAGTTATTCTTTGTTATAAGTGCAAGTTGATAGATAGTAGATTTAAAATATTTAATATTTTAAAATCTAATTTGGATGTAAAGTTAAAACTATTCTACAATAACAAGTTATGATTCACAACTAAATCTAATGTAAATTAAAAAATGCTACAAAAATCAAGCCACAAAATCTCACTCTCTCAATCTCAACAAAATATTTTTAAAATTGTGGAGCTACGAGACGCGGTCAGGTGTCTCTCTAAAAACACCACACATTTTATCTTTTCCCAGATTCCTTTTGAAACATGATCTATAATAAATTAGAAAAAACTGAAATTAACATCTATTTTACACTAATATATAAATAACAACTGCAAATACTACATCAATACATTAGAAGTTTCAAAAACAAAAAAAACTTACCCCAAAAAGAAATAATTTCATCACCAATCGGAAGCATTGAATCATCTCCAACTTAAAATCAAAAGATATCTAGATATGTGGAGAAGACAATATCAACTACAACGAACATATACTTCAAACACATGACAATAACTTGAAATATTTGATCAACTTCAACCTCACATTTCATGATATTGATGAACAAACATGAGATATGTTAATCAATGAGTTATTAAACTTTATTCATACAAAGATATTCTCAACTCAAACATACCACACAAATAGCCACAAAGTGTTTTTTGAAATTGAAGATCTCAACCCAAATGCCTCAACAAGATTAGGTATGAAATTATCAATCGGAGATAAAGAAATGTTTCAAACACCAGCTACAAAAGAAGAAGAAATAGATGATTTCTTAATATGTTTAAAATAAAACAACATTTTACTTTACAGTCATAAATTTAATCATGAATGTAGATTACACTATAAAATAAGTTATCTTTATTATAAAAGAGAATTATTTTGATACTTATATCAATAAGAGAGAGAAAATCAGTTTTAATTTTTGTTAAAATATCAAATATTTTAATTTAATGAAAAATCTTGTGTGGATGTAATGATAAAACTATTCTCATTTAAATTTACTTGTAGGTATTGTTTGGCAACACTCTCTTAAAGTGATTCTTTTTATAAGTGTAAATAGATAGTTAGTAGGTTTAAAATATTAAATATTTTACCTTAATAAAAATCTTGTTTGGATGTAATGATCAAATTATTCTCATTTAAATTTACTTGTAGGTACTGTATGGAAATACCCTCTTAAAGTGCTTAGTTTTTTTTTAAACTATTCTTATTTAAATTTCTGCTAATTCAGGATTGGAATTATTTTTTTATTTTTATAATATGACTTGTAATCAAAAATGTTTAGTCGATGTGGGACATTGAACACACGTTTTTCATCGATTGAGTAATATACGTCTGTTTAAAAAAAAAATTGAATTGCAATATATGTAAAAACTATAGATTTTATTAGCTATATGTATTATATGAAAATTTAAATCAAATTAAAAATAAAATCAAACAAAGATGATTGGAGAATCATAATTTTATATATATAACCAAATCTTCCATTTATAAGAACAAAAATAAAATAATATTCTATAGATCTCAACTCTTTATTTTGCAATTGGTTAACAATTTTTGAAAAAGTAATTTTAATTTACGTTCATAACTAATAAGAGAGAGAAAATGAATTTTAATTTTAGTTAACATATCAAATATTTTAATTTAATGAAAAATCTTATTTGGATGTAATGATAAAATTATTCTCATTTAAATTTACTTGTAGATACTATTTGGAAACACCCTCTAAAAATGTTTTTTTTGGAAACTATATTCATTTAAATTCCTGCTCATTCGGATTTGAAATCATCTTTTATTTTTGATAATATGACTCATAATCATTGCTCAAACTTTTTATTCGATGTGGGACATTGAACACACGTTTTTCATCGTTTGAGTAATATATCTGTTTAAAAAAATTGAATCGCAACATATGTAAAACCAATCTAGATTTTATTAGTTATATGTAATATATGAAAATTTAAATCAAATTAAAAATAAAATCAAACAAAGATGATAGGAGAATCATAATTTTAAATCTTAACCAAAGTTTCCATTTATAATAACAAAAATAAATTAATATGCTATAGATCTCAACTCTTTATTGTGCAATTGGTTAACAATTTTTAAAAAAATAATTTTAATTTTCGTTCATAACTAATAAGAGAGAGAAAATGAGTTTTAATTTTCGTTAAAATATCAAATGTTTTAATTTAATAAAAAATCATGTGTGGATATTATGATAAAACTATTCTCATTTAAATTTACTTATAGGTACTGTTTGGAATTACCCTCTTAAAGTTATTCTTTATTATAAGTGTAAGTTGATAGATAGTAGATTTAAAATATTTAATATTTTAAAATCTTATTTGGATGTAAAGTTAAAACTATTCTCATTTAAATTTTCTTGTAGATACTGTTTGGAAACTGTAACATCCGCAAACCCGGGTTGGGGTTGGTTCTGGTAAATCAGAAAGTTGTTGGGGGTGTAATCGTTGAATTTAAAAGTGAAGGGTTGATTTGATTAAATCCAGAAGTTGCAGTCGGGTTTAATTGATATTTTTGGAAGTTTGGGGCCAAATTGTGATTTCGGAAAGTTAAGGATCAAATTGATCAAATTGAAAGTTTTCCGAGGGGTTAAATTGATCGTTTTAAAAGTATTGGGGTCAATTGCGAAATTGTCAGAAATTGGAGGACTGTTTGGTGTAATACGAAAACTTGATATATATATACGCGTATCAACGCGTGTATCTCCCTCTTCGTCAAACCTAGCCGTCCCTTGCGTGAGAGAGAGAGAGGAGTCGAGCTTGTGGCGTGAGGAGAAGAACGGAGTGTCCTTGGCATTGATCGTGTGGTCTGAAGCGATCATTGCTTGGACGGTTACGTTGTCGCCGTGTGAGAGAAGCTCGAGTCTCCGTCTTGGTAAGAATCTCCCCTCTGCCTTAGTTGTTTTGATGTTGTTGTTGTTGATGACGTTGTTGAACGGTGACGTCGGTGATGGTGTTTGGGTCGTGAAAACGTTGATCGTGACAGGTGGTGTTGGCGTGGAGATCGGTAGGGGTGAGAGGAAGTCTGGTGCTGGTGATGGTTTCGTCGTCGCCGTGTTGATCAGAGCTGATCAGTGGCGTCGTCATCGCGTTGGGAGGTGGTGATTAGGTGTGAGACCGGAGACGCGATGTCGGGGTGGTGTTGCGTAAGTCACGGCGGTGGTGGTGATCGTCGTGGAAGGTCGTGATCGGCGTGACGTGATGGTTCGTCGTCGCCGTGTCGATCAGAACTGATCGGTGGCGTCGAGGTGGGTTCGACGATGACGTGACGGTGATTGTGGTGGAGTTAGTTGGTGACTCGACGGTGCATGGTGTTAGTGGTATTGTCGTGGCGTTGTGAGATCGTCGAGGAAGGGGGTGACGTGATGTTGTTGCAGAGTTGGAGGAAGAAGATGATTCACGAGTGAATCGTGTTTTGTCCTTTTGTGATTATTAAAGTGGTGTAGTTGGTTTAGTTGCTTGGTGATTAAGTTTCAATATTTTATTATTTTTTAGGTCTGCGTTTGGGAAACTTAGGGTTTATTCGTCCCGGGGAGTTTCAGAAAATTGCGTATTTTGTCGCGGAAATTTTTGTGTTTGGCTAAGGTGAGTGCAGGACCATAAGCTTATCTAAATGATTTAAATATTTAATGTGTTTTGCATGAATTTAGGTCGTGTATGATTTCGGGTGGATCTAGATCGAGTGTTCGTGAAATGGTTGATTTAATGTGGTATTTCGTGTTTAAATACGTTAAATATTTTAAATCGTTTGTGTGTATAGCTTGTAGATGGGAGGATTGCCTCACTAAGTATTTATCGAAATACTTATGCATCTCCTTTTATTTGATGCAAGAAAAGAAAAAGTGTGACCGTGGAATCATGGCTAGGAAGAGGGGATGATCTAGAACTCGGTTGAGGTTTTTATGGTTCATTTTGTTTAATTCGAATAATTGTTGAATTGTTGCGAATTATTTATTTTTATGATTTTTTTTGGAGTTAAAATCATGTTAGAAATTTGGTTAAATTATTTAATAATTTTGGAAGTAATGTGATTTAAGTTTCTAAATTTGGGTAATTAATTGTGGTGATTTTAATCATGTTTAATCAATGAATTAATTTATGGTTGAATTTTGTGTGATTATTTGATGGTTTAAGTTGGCTAAATTGAATTATTTAATTTAATTGAAATTGAAGGATTTTAATATTTATGGGGATATTATTATTTGTTTAAAAAAAAAAAAAAAAAAAAAGGTGCGGTCGTTTTAATTTGGTATCAGAGCAATTACGGTTCTAGGACGGTTAGGAGAATTAAATTAGAAGTTAATTTAATTTGGTGCTGTGTGATGCATGTGTTAAACCGTTGTTGATATTGATTATGTGAGTTAGTCAATTGTTTGGGCATGGAGTTCTAGATCGTCCTCTTCGAGCCTTCAATGAGATTCCACGGTGAGTTATTTTTGCTTCTGTTAAGTGTTTGTGTATCTTAACTTTTTGTTCTGGAAGTGTAGATGGATAATAGAGGTAGAGGTCATGGTCGAGGACGTGGTAGAGGTCGGGGTCGCGCTCAAAGGAACGCGAGGGCTCCGGTGGTTGAGGAGAGTGTAGCACGGAGTGCTCTGTTGGAGCAGGTCGTGGGGTCGTGGCAGATCGGGGGGCTGGGGTGTGGCGGTGTGGGTGCGGTGTAGCTGGAGTGCCGGTAGTCTTGCGGTGATGCAGTGGTGCTGCTTTCAGACTCGTGATGATCGGATTGCGGATCTCTTGACCTTGGTGTTGGAGCGGTTACCAGAGAGGGTACCGGTGCAGGCTCTAGGTGTACCACCGGTAGTCGAGGGGCAGCCGATGGTTGCGGTTGCAGGAGAGCCTCCGTCATACCTTAAGATGATGGAGCAGTTGCAGAGGATTGGCACGGGATTTTTCCCTGGTGGTGCCAAGCCTGAAGAGGCAGATGAGTGGAGGATGCGGATGGAGAGGAATTTCGGTTCTATTAGGTGTCCTGAGGGATACCGGGTTGATCTCGCAGTCCACTATCTGGAAGGGGATGCACATCTCTGGTGGAGAGGTGTTGTAGCCAGAAGGGTCCAAGCCGAGATGTCTTGGGAGGATTTCGTGGCGGAGTTTAACTCCAAGTTCTTTCCTTAGGAGGCGTTAGACCGGTTGGAGAGTCGGTTTTTGGAGCTGTCTCAGGGGAACCGGATGGTTCGAGAGTATGAGACAGAGTTCAACCGTCTCAGAGTGTACGCTGGTCGGGCTATGGAGGATGAGCAGGCCCAGGTGCGACGGTTCATGAGAGGCCTTCGGTCCGAGTTGAGGAACCTTTGCTTGGTGAGATCGTTTGGCACGGTTGCATAATTAGTCGAAAAGGCCGCGTTGATAGAGGAGGGTCTGAGGAGCGAGGTTGTGGTAGTCAGCCCGAACCTTCAGGCAAAGAAGCCTCGATGTCGGCCGGTTCAAGCAAGGTTAGAAAACTTATTCCTATGAGGAGATAGAGTAAAGTAATTATTGGAATTGCTAACCTTATGTATAATGTGCTTTGGTCTATGGCGTGTTAAGGCGACAAGCCGGTCTAGAAGGCAGCAAGTGGGAGGGTACTCCCAAGTTCAACCAAGGTGGTCAGGGATGCTTCGGGTGTGGGAGCAAGGACCATAAGGTTGCGAGTTGTCCTCAGAAGGGCGGGACATAGAGGGAAACTCGAGTATGCTATCACTGCAAGGAGGTAGGACATATCAAACCAAAATGTCCCAAGTTGCAGCAGGGAGTGGTAGCAGGGGCGCAGCCAGCTAGGCCGGCTGCAGTGATGCCCCGAGTGTACACCATGGTGGAGTCAGGAGGGCCGAGTTCCAGACCGATCACTGGTAAATTTCTAGACTTACTTGAGTTAAGTTCTTGTTTGTTCAAGTCATTTGCCTTATGATGTTGTGTTAGGGTTCTTAGCATATGAGAAATGTGTAGGGACCTTAATCGTGGGAGGGATTGAATCTCACGTTTTGTTTGATTCCGGAGCATCGCATTGCTTGGCTACTCCGGAATGGACTGAGAGAGGCGGTATCCAGGGTGAACCCGGTGAGCAGTTAGGATTCGTTAAGGTCGCTGGAGGGAACTTTCTGAGCATGCTTGGTCGAGTTGAGGGTGTGGACGTTGAGGTGGCCGGGGAGTCTATACCAGCAGATTTGATCATTTGTTCCGTGGAACTGTATCATGTTATCTTGGGTATGGATTGGCTCAGTAAATTCAGAGCGCATCTGGATTGTCATCGGGGACGCGTTGTGTTCGAAAGAGAAAATGGGATGTTGGTTTATCAGGGAGTGAGACCGACTTCTGGGAGTCTAGTGATCTCGGCTATACAGGCAGAGAAAATGATTGAGCGGGGTTGTGAAGCTTATCTGGCAACTATTATCACCCCAGAAATGGTTGGAAAGGTTGCAGTTCAGGATATTCCGGTTGTTCAGGAGTTTGAGGATGTTTTTCAGTCGTTGCAGGGGCTACCACCATCTCGGTCAGATCCTTTTACGATTGAGTTAGAACCGGGAACCATGCCGATATCTAAGGCTCCGTACATGATGGCTCCAGCAGAGATGGCAGAGCTCAAGAGGCAGTTGGAGGAGTTGTTGGGTAAGGGTTTTATCCGTCCGAGTAGTTTACCATGGGGAGCGCCGGTGTTGTTTGTGAAGAAAAAGGATGGAAGTTTCCGGTTATGTATCGATTACCGAGGGCTTAACCGGGTTACGGTGAAGAACTGATACCCTTTACCACGGATTGATGAGTTGTTGGATCAGCTGAGAGGGGCTACTTGGTTCTCCAAGATAGACTTGGCGTCGGGATACCATCAGATTCCGATTGTTGAGGAGGATATCCGGAAGACGGCTTTCAGGACCAGATATGGGCATTATGAGTTTGTAGTGATGCCATTTGGGTTGACGAATGCACCAGCAGCGTTCATGAGATTGATGAACGGAGTGTTTCAGGAATATCTGGATGAGTTTGTGATCATTTTTATAGATGACATCTTGGTGTATTCGAAGAGTCCTGAGGAGCACGAGGTTCATTTGAGGAATGTTATGGAAAAGCTGCGGGAACAGAAGCTGTTCGCCAAGTTAAGCAAGTGCAATTTTTGGCAGCGAAAGATTGGGTTTTTGGGTCATATTGTTTCGGAGAAGGGAGTTTCAGTTGATCCAGAGAAAATTAGGGCTATCAGGGAATGGCCAAGGCCAAGGAATGCCACTGAGATTAGAAGTTTTCTTAGTCTAGCGGGATATTATCGGAGATTTGTCAATGGATTTGCGAGTATGGCTTAGTCTATGATAAAGTTGACGGGAAAAGATGTTCCGTTTGTGTGGTCTCCAGAGTGTGAGGAAAGTTTTGCGAATCTGAAGACGATGTTGATGAGTATACCAGTGTTAGCTTTACCGGAGCCGAGTGAGCCTTTTGCAGTGTACACGGACGCTTCGAGATTGGGTCTCGGTTGCGTGTTGATGCAGCAGGAGAAGGTTATTGCTTATGCTTCGGCGTCGATGGAGAAGCATGAAAGCAACTATCCTACCCATGATCTCGAGATGGCTGCAGCGGTTTTTGCCTTGCCGCTTTGGAGATCTTATCTTTATGGCGGGAAAGTTCAGGTGTTCACAGATCATAAGAACTTGAAGTACATTTTCACGCAGCCAGAGTTGAATTTGAGGCAGAGACGTTGGATGGAGTTAGTGGCAGATTATGATCTGGAGATAGCCTACCATCCCGGGAAGGCAAATTTGGTTGCAGATGCGTTGAGTCGCAAGCGGGTAGCTTCGGCTAATGAGCGGGATATAGAGTCCTTAGTGAGTGAGGTTAGCACGTTGAGATTGTGTGCTATATCTCAGGAGCCGTTGGGCTTAGAGGCAGCGAATCAGGCTGATCTTTTGAGCAGGGTTCGGTTGGCTCAGGAGAAAGATGAGGGTCTGGTTAAGGCTTCCCGTGATGTGGGTTCCGAGTATCAAGTTTCTGCGAATGGGCCTATACTGGTGCATGGGCGGGTATGTGTACCCGGGGATGAGAACCGAGACATGAGATATTGAGTGAGGCCCATGCGAGTATGTTTTCGATTCATCGAGGCGACCAAGATGTACCGGGACTTAAAAAGGTACTATCATTGGGTCGGGATGAAGAAAGATGTAATCGGGTTGCAGCTTGCGATGTGTGTCAGTTAGTAAAGGCTGAGCATCAGGTTCCGAGTGGGTTGTTGAGGAGTTTACCTATTCCAGAGTGGAAGTGGGACATGATTACGATGGATTTCGTTGTTGGGTTACCGGTTTCACGGACCAAAGATGCTATTTGGGTCATTGTTGATCGTTTGACCAAGTCGGCACATTTTCTGGCCATTAAGAAGACCGATGGGGCTGCAGTTTTGGCTAAGAAATATGTGAATGAGGTGGTGAGGTATCACGGGGTACCGGTAAGTATAGTGTCAGACCGTGATTCCAAGTTTACTTCAGCGTTTTGGAAGGCTTTTCAAGCTGAGATGGGCACTAAGGTACACATGAGTACGGCTTATCACCCTTAGACAGATGGGCAATCCGAGAGAACCATTCAGACTCTCGAGGATTTGCTGAAGATGTGTGTACTAGACTGGGGAGGTCAGTGGATTGATTATCTGAGCTTGGTGGAGTTTACTTATAATAACAGTTACCAGGCGAGTATTGGAATGGCTCCATATGAGGCGCTGTATGGGAGGCCATGTCGTACACCGTTATGCTGGACCCAAGTGGGGGAGAGAAGCATATATGGTGCTGATTTTGTTCAGGAAACTACGGAGAAGATCCGGGTTTTGAAGTTGAACATGAAAGAAGCACAAGATCGGCAAAAGAGTTATGCCGATAAGAGGAGGAAAGATATCGAGTTTGAGGTGGGAGATTTTGTGTATCTCAAGATGGCTATGTTACGGGGTCCTAACAGGTTCATTAGAGAGACTAAGTTGAGTCCGAGGTATATGGGTCCATTCAAGATTGTTGAGCGGGTTGGGCCGGTTGCGTATCGGTTAGAGTTACCTGAGATTATGCGAGCATTTCATAAGGTCTTCCATGTGTCGATGCTGAAGAAGTGTTTGCATAAGGATGATGAGATTGTGGCTAAGATTCCGTCAGATCTTCAGCCTAATATGACCGTAGAGGCAAGACCAGTACGGATTCTCGAGAAGAGAGTCAAGCAGGACCGTCGGAAGAAAGTTCCGATGATTAAGGTTTTGTGGGATTGTGATGGGGTGGAGGAGCAAACTTGGGAACCAGAGGCAAGGATGAAAGCAAGATTCAACAAATGGTTTGAGAAGCAATCAGAGGCTTGAGTTTTCATCGATGGTTTCCGGTTTCGAGTTTAGTATTATATTATGTTGATCATTATGTATTCCGTTGGTGGTGTAGACGATTTATACTTTATGATTTCTAATAAGATGAGTATTTCTTATTGTTGATGACTGGTATTGTCATGAGAGTTAAGTAAACATGAATTTTTAGAAATAGTTTTTATGGGGAGTTAAAAACTTGATTTATAAGCGGAAAAAGATCATACGAGTACCCTGAATGACTGGATATTTGATAGATAACCTGAGTATTGGTTATGGAAGGTTGATATTCTGGGTTTAGAATATGGATGATGCCGGTATTACCTTGCAGGGGCGTATGCGGATCATGGGAGGTAGTTTCAGTCGGGAGTGCTTCTAGACGTATAGGGGGTCATGATTGCTCAAAGGACGGGATTGGTCCTGTACAACTCTAGGGAGGATGGATAGTTCCTCTGGTACCCAGAACTCGTAAAGTATATAGCCCAGGGTGGAGTGGTATGTGATACCGAGAACCCGTAAGGTTATACTGCCCAGAGTGGAGTGGTATGAGTGTGATGCCGAGAACTCGTAAGGTGTATAGCCCAGAGTGGAGTGGTATATGATTACCGAGAACTCGTAAGGTTATATTACCTAGAGTGGAGTGGCATGAGTTGATACCGAGAGCTCGAAGGACTTTGTGGCCTGAGAGCGGAATGGTATGGATACCCAGAACTCATAAGACTTGTTGTCTTAGAGTGACGTTGTGAGATCGTCGAGGAAGGGGGTGACGTGATGTTGTTGCAGAGTTGGAGGAAGAAGATGATTCACGAGTGAATCGTGTTTTGTCCTTTTGTGATTATTAAAGTGGTGTAGTTGGTTTAGTTGCTTGGTGATTAAGTTTCAATATTTTATTATTTTTTAGGTCTGCGTTTGGGAAACTTAGGGTTTATTCGTCCCGGAGAGTTTTGGAAAATTGCGTATTTTGTCGCGGAAATTTTTGTGCTTGGCTAAGGTGAGTGCAGGACCATAAGCTTATCTAAATGATTTAAATATTTAATGTGTTTTGCATGAATTTAGGTCGTGTATGATTTCGGGTGGATCTAGATCGAGTGTTCATGAAATGGTTGATTTAATGTGGTATTTCGTGTTTAAATACGTTAAATATTTTAAATCGTTTGTGTGTATAGCTTGTAGATGGGAGAATTGTCTCACTAAGTATTTATCGAAATACTTATGCATCTCCTTTTATTTGATGCAGGAAAAGAAAAAGTGTGACCGTGGGATCATGGCTAGGAAGAGGGGATGATCTAGAACTCGGTTGAGGTTTTTATGGTTCATTTTGTTTAATTCGAATAATTGTTGAATTGTTGCGAATTATTTATTTTTATGATTTTTTTTTGGAGTTAAAATCATGTTAGAAATTTGGTTAAATTATTTAATAATTTTGGAAGTAATGTGATTTAAGTTTCTAAATTTGGGTAATTAATTGTGGTGATTTTAATCATGTTTAATCAATGAATTAATTTATGGTTGAATTTTGTGTGATTATTTGATGGTTTAAGTTGGTTAAATTGAATTATTTAATTTAATTGAAATTGAAGGATTTTAATATTTATGGGGATATTATTATCTGTTTAAAAAAAAAAAAAAAAAAAAAGTGCGGTCATTTTAGAAACACACTCTTAAAGTTCTTCTTTTTTTGGAAACTATTCTTATTTAAATTCATGCTCATTCAAATTTATAATTATTTTTTTATTTTTTATAATATGACTAGTAATCAGTGCTCATAATCTTTAGTCGAAGTGGGACATTGAACACACGTTGGTTACATCGATTGAATAATATATGTCTGTCTTAAAAATATTGAATCATAACATATGTAAAAAATCACGATTTTATTAGTTATATGTATTATATGAAAATTTAAATTATATTAAAAATAAAATCAAACAAAGATGATAGGAGAATCATAATTTTAAATCTTAACCAAATCTTCCATTTATAATAACAAAAATAAATTAATATGCTATAGATCTCAACTCTTCATTTTGCAATTGGTTAATTGTTTTTTGAAAAAATAATTTTTTTTCTTTCATATCTAATAAGAGAGAGAAAATGAGTTTTAATTTTAGTTAACATATCAAATGTTTTAATTTAATCAAAAATCTTGTGTGGATGTAATGATAAAACTATTCTCAATTAAATTTACTTATAGATATTTTTTGGAAACACCATCTTAAAGTGATTCTTTTTTATAATTGTAAGTAGATAGATAGTAGATTTAAAATATTAAATATTTTAATTTAATGAGAAATTTTATTTGGATGTAATGATAAAACTATTCTCATTTAAATTTACTTGTAGGTACTGTTTGGAAACACCCTCTTAAAGTGCTTCTTTTTTTGGAAACTATTCTCATTTAAATTCCTGCTCATTCAGATTTGGAATAATTTTTTATTTTTTATAATATGACTCATAATCATTGCTCAATATCTTTAGTCGATGTGGGAAATTGAACACACGTTTTTTCATCGATTGAGTAATATATGTCTGTTTCAAAAAAAATGGAATCGCAACATATGTAAAACAAATTTAGATTTTATTACTTCTATGTATTATATGAAAATTTAAATCAAATTAAATATAAAATCAAACAAAGATGATAGGAGAATCATAATTTTAAATCTTAACCAAATTTTCAATTTATAATAACAAAAATAAAATAATATGCAATAGATCTCAACTCTTTATTTTGCAATTGGTTAACAATTTTTGAAAAAGTAATTTTAATTTTCGTTCATCACTAATAAGCGGGAGAAAATGAGTTTTAATTTTTGTTAAAATATCAAATATTTTAATTTAATGAAAAATGTTGTGTTGATATTATGGTAAAACTATTTTCATTGAAATTTACTTGTAGGTACTATTTGGAAACACCCTCTTAAAGTTATTCTTTTTTTGTAAGTGTAATTAGATAGATAGAAGTTTTAAAATATTAATTATTTTTATTTAATGAAAAATCTTGTTCAGATGTAATGATAAAACTATTTTCATTTAAATTTACTTGTAGGTACTGTTTAGAAACACCATTTAAAGTTGTTTTTTTTTAATTTTATAGTAGATGGTGTTTAGATTCCTTACGAAGTTCGAACTATCCTCCGCATAGTAGCTTCCTTCTCGTCCCTTGCAATTGTCCTAGCCAATCTGAAATTTGAAATCTTTGGGATCATATCTTTATCAAGCAAGATGTTGCTCGTTTTCAAGTCCCTATGGATAACCTTACACCGAGAGTCATTATGAAGATATAAAATTCCTCAAACAATACCATTGATGATGTTAAATCTAATCTGCCAATTTAGCTCAGAACTTTTAATTTTGTCTAGAATCAATAACAAGTTATGATTCACAACCAAAAAGAGTTAACTTATCATCACTAACATTCAACCATAGAAATTAGAAATCAAACTACAAAATTTGAATATCCCAAAATACTTTTTAAAAAATCAACAAACTAACACAATAAATCTAATGTAAATTAAAAAATGCTTCAAATATCAAGCCACAAAATCTCACTTTCTCAATCTCAACAAAATTTTTTTAAAATTGTGGAGCTACGAGACGCGGTCATGTGTCTCTCTAAAAACACAACACATTTTATCTTTTCCTAGATTCTTTTTGAATCATGATCTATAATAAATTAGAAAAAACTGAAATTAACATCTATTTTACACTAATATATAAATAACAACTGCAAATACTACATCAATGCATTAGAAGTTTCAAAAACAAAAAAACTTACCCCAAAAAGAAATAATTTCATCACCAATCGGAAGCATTGAATAATCTCCAACTTAAAATCAAAATATTTCTAGATACGTGGAGAAGAAAATATCAACTACAACGAACATATAATTCAAACACATGACAACAACTTGAAATATTTGATCAACTTCAACCTCACATTTCATAATATTGATGAACAAACATGAGATATGTTAATCAATGATTTATTAAACTTTATTCATACAAAGATATTCTCAACTCAAACATACCACACAAATAGCCACAAAGTGTTTTTCGAAATTGAAAATCTTAACCCAAATGCCTCAACAAGATTAGGTGTGAAATTATCAATCGGAGATCAAGAAATGTTTCAAACATCAGCTACAAAAGAAGAAGAAATAGATGATTGTTTAATAAGTTTACAATAAAACAACATTTTACTTTACGGTCATTAATTTAATCACGAATGTAGATTACACTATAAAATAAGTTATCTTTATTATAGAAGAGAATTATTTTGATACTTATATCAATAAGAGAGAGAAAATCAGTTTTAATTTTTGTTAAAATATCAAATGTTTTAATTTAATGAAAAATCTTGTGTGGATGTAATGATAAAACTATTATCATTTAAATTTACTTGTAGATACTGTTTGGCAATATCCTCTTAAAGTGATTCTTTTTTATAAGTGTACATAGGTAGTTAGTAGGTTTGAAATATCAAATATTTTAACTTAATGAAAATCTTGTTTGGATGTAATGATCAAACTATTCTCATTTAAACGTACTTGTAGGTACTGTTTGGAAATACCTTCTTAAAGTGTTTATTTTTTTGAAAACTATTCTTATTTAAATTCCTGCTCATTCGGGATTGGAATTTTTGTTTATATTTTTATAATATGACTCGTAATCAAAAATCTTTAGTCGATGTGGGATATTTAATACATGTTTTTCATCGATTGAGTAATATACATCTGTTTTTTTTTAAAATTGAATTGCAATATATGTAAAAGATATAGATTTTATTAGCTATATGTATTATATGAAAATTTTAAATCAAATTAAAAATAAAATCAAACAAAGATGATTGGAGAATCATAATTTTAAATCTTAACCAAATCATCCATTTATAAGAACAAAAATAAATTAATATTCTATAGATCTCAACTCTTTATTTTGCAATTGGTTAACAATTTTTGAAAAAGTAATTTTAATTTTCGTTCATAACTAATAAGAGAGAGAAAATGAGTTTTAATTTTAGTTAACATATAAAATATTTTAATTTAATGAAAAATCTTATTTGGATGTTATGATAAAACTATTTTCATTTAAATTTAATTGTAGATACTATTTGGAAACACCCTCTAAAAATGTTTTTTTTTGGAAACTATACTCATTTAAATTTCTGCTCATTCGGATTTGAAATCATTTTTTTTTTTGATAATATGACTCATAATCATTGCTCAAAATTTTTAGTCGATGTGGGACATTGAACACACGTTTTTTCATCATTTGAGTAATATATCTGTGTTTTAAAAAAAATGAATCGCAACAGATGTAAAACAAATCTAGATTTTATTAGTTATATGTATTTTATGAAAATTTAAATCAAATTAAAAGTAAAATCAAACAAAGATGATAGGAGAATCATAATTTTTATAAGTGTAAGTTGATAGATAGTAGATTTAAAATATTTAATATTTTAAAATCTTATTTGGATGTAAAGTTAAAACTATTCTCATTTAAATTTCATTGTAGGTACTGTTTGCAAACACACTCTTAAAGTGTTTTTTTTTTAAACTATTCTTATTTAAATTCCTGCTCATTCAGATTTAGATTTATTTTTTTATTTTTTATAATATTACTAGAAATCAGTGCTCATAATCTTTAGTCGAAGTGGGACATTGAACACACTTTTTTTTATCGATTGAGTAATATATGTCTGTCTTAAAAATATTGAATCACAACATATGAAAAAAAATAACGATTTTATTAGTTATATGTATTATATGAAAATTTAAATCATATTAAAAATAAAATCAAACAAAGATGATAGGAGAATCATAATTTTAAATCTTAACCAAATCTTCCATTTATAATAACAAAAATAAATTAATATGCTATAGATCTCAACTCTTTATTTTGCAATTGGTTAATTTTTTTGAAAAAGTAATTTTTATTTTCTTTCATAACTAATAAGAGAGAGAAACTGAGTTTTAATTTTAGTTAACATATCAAATGTTTTAATTTAATAAAAAGTTTTGTGTGGATGTAATGATAAAACACTACAAAAAGGGTGATTAACATCATTTATTTTTAATATTTGTATTAGTTATAAATGATGTAAAATACTTTTGCATCACTTAAATAAATAATTCTTTGTTTGATGATGCAAATAATTTATATCATTTTGTTAACAAATGATGTTATTGTACATAATATTTGCATCGGTTGTTGTAACTGATGTTAATTTGTGTCAATTACAAAAAATGATGTTATCTTTTATATCACATTGTGTAAGTGATGTTAGTATTTACAACGGTTATAATAATTGATGTCAATATTTTCATCACTTTTAAATAATTGACACTAACACTAGTATCGATTTAATAATTATATCATTTATAATAAATTGATTTTAGCATATTTTATTTTATTTAAAATATTTATGTTGGTTTCTATACCGATTTATTATATAACTTCGGCCTAATAAATTAAATGGGCCTTAATAGTTTTAAAAATTTAATGAATAATTGGTAGTGGAACATGCAATATTAATAACTGCAATTGTCTAGAGCTTCTTCCCTTATCATTCGATGTGGGACATTTAAAAACTTGTCATGTTTTCAGTTTAACATCATTTTAAAAATGATGCTACCAAAAATTAATAGATACATCAATTAGACAATTGATATAAATTTATATTTATATCACTTTTTGGTAAGTGATTCAGACTAATAGAAATTAAATCAATTTAACTTAATTGATGTAAAACTAGTTAATAAAAACATCAATTAATATAATTGATGCTAAGTCATATATATTTGCTTCATTTATAAATAAGTGATTTAAAATTATATCATTTAACTAAATGATATAATTTAAGTGATGTAAAATACCTTTTTGTAGTGAAACTATTCTCATTTAAATTTACTTGTAGATACTGTTTGGAAACACTCTCTTAAAGTAATTATTTTTTATAAGTGTAAATAGAAGTTAGTAGGTTTAAAATATTAAATGTTTTAACTTAATGAAAATCTTGTTTGGACGTAATGATCAAACTATTCTCATTTAAATTTACTTGTAGTTACTGTTTTGAAATATCCTCTTAAAGTGCTTCTTTTTTGGAAACTATTTTTATTTAAATTCCTGCTCATTCGGAATTGGAATTATTTTTTATATTTTATAATATGACTCGTAATCAAAAATCTTTAGTCGATCTGGGACATTGAACACACGTTTTTCAACGATTGAGTAATATACGTCTGTTTTAAAAAAAATGAATCGCAATATATGTAAAAATATAGTTTTTATTAGCTATATGTATTATATAAAAATTTAAATCAAATTAAAAATAAAATCAAACAAAGATTATTGGAGAATCATAATTTTAAGTCTTAACCAAATCTTCTATTTATAAGAACAAAAATAAATTAATATTCTATAGATCTCAACTCTTTATTTTGCAATTGGTTAACAATTTTTGAAAAAGTAATTTTAATTTTCGTTCATAACTAATAAGAGAGAGAAAATGAGTTTTAATTTTAGTTAACATATAAAATATTTTAATTTAATGAAAAATCTTATTTGGATGTAATGATAAAACTATTCTCATTTAAATTTAATTGTAGATACTATTTGGAAACACCCTCTAAAAGTGTTTTTTTATAACTATTCTCATTTACATTCTTGCTCATTCCTATTTGAAATCATTTTTTATTTTTAAAATACATCCAATGTATTTTAAATTGTAGTCACCTTATTGCTTTTGAGACTAAATTGCGTGATAAACATGCTTGAGAGCCTTCATAGATGGAGGATGGAGATCACGTTCATGTAGATGCATTATTTGTCTTCTTGTTGCTTCTGCTTTCCTTTGTCAACAGATTACTCTAAGCTCATGTGTTTCTACTGCCAAACCAAATACAGAAACTGAGAGATAGTGAGTTGCACAAAAGATAAAAGAGAGGTTTTTCTACATAAGAAATGTTTAAACAGAGAGAAGCAAATTATTTTGAAATAGTCAATTTGTCGAGCACTTGATCTGCGTTTAAAAAAATATGAGATCAACCCTTAATAACGAAACAGTTGCATATAGACTGATTTTTAGGGATTTTATTTTATTCTAATTTTATTAAAAATAGTTATTATTTTGTTAATGGCTGAAATTCAAAAAATATGTAATGCTGCAGTTTTAGATTAAGTGACTGCTGATTTAGTATAAATAGATTTGACAAAAAAATGCAGAAATAGTATTTGAACCTGGCACCATTTAGCAATAATAATAAGAGAAAATCACTATACTATAATAACTTTTTCTTGAAATGATACCCCTAAAATCTTAACATAATTTTTGTTGCCTAAGACGCATGTTTGTTGCACTTTAACTAAGGGCCGAACCTGTGTCAGCCCCAAACAAATGAAAAAAACATTCTTTGTCAAAAATAACGGAGATATACGTTTTGCACGAGCCATACCATCTCCATTTGTTTAATATCAACCTTTGTAGTGCTCATTGTTATTGTTGATATTCTTTATAGAGATAATATAGAGTGATGTTGATGGTCTTTATATGCGTATATGTAGCGTGGGTTGATGTCTTTTCTGCATTTTTGTTTTAATTATTTTATGTTCTTTTAAAAGTTATTAGAATGTTTTTAATGTAATTATCATTTATTGTAATTATGAGTTTAGTGTTATTACTACTAGATGAATACCCGCGCTACGTTGAGGGTATTTTGTATTCATACATTTATCGATTAGTAAAGAACCAATCTTATATTAGATTGAATGCCTACAACTTATAGCACTCGAAATCTGATACAGGAGCTGTTTTGATAGTGGGTGAAATGCAAAATGAGATAGGAGAGTGACACCAGTGGTTGAGATGATAAAAAGGAGTACTCGAAGATCATAAATCAACTGATGAAAGAGTTATTAAATCTATAGTTGATCATGAAAGCATGTGTTATTCTCGTGAGTTAAATACAATGTATATGAGGCCTCACTTTTCTTGACATAACATGAGAACAATTCTCTTTTCAAAGTTGTGGCACAAGACCTGATTTTCATATTCAAGGTTTGATAGGTTCGTATGGAATCCAGAATTTACCAAGAATACTCGTGAACCCTGATTGTTAATCATAAATATGATCTCAATGCCTTAAGAAACATTTGAAATTATACCTTTTGATGATCTCTTGAACTTTATGACCTTTGCTTTTGCATCTTCTGCTTCGGTTACAAAACATATCTTCATCAAGGGACTCACCTAGAAGTAAAAAACAATCAACTTCACACAACTAAAAGATTATGGCATCCACAGTAGAATATGTCTTCAAGAGTAAACACCATATAATATAACACCCAACACACAATAATGGGAAGTTAATATGTGGTACCTTTTACTTTGCATGCATTACAAGCTCTTTTTGAGAAGAATTACAAAGCTTTTTAAGTTGTGAATCAAAATTCTTTGCTCTTGTATGATTTTAACATACGAATTTACCATAATCCAATCTGTTTAATGACCTAGAAGATTACACTCAAAATTAGGGATATCTATAATATAAAATCCAGAAATAAAAGCAGGGAATAACATACAAAAGAGTAGAAGCAAAACCCCATGAATTAGCAAATAATTATCGTAGCTCCCTAGCTCCTCGAGGGTAGGAGACAATGCTCAAATCTCATGACTTTGACGTGCTTGTTTAGCGTCTTCACCACTGATATAAAATTGGAATCCACCAAACTTAAGATCACAAGATGATCAAGAGATTTTAAGCTTGAATGCGGAAGATGGTTGTTGATAGAGTTGGAGATGGAGATTTATGACTGATTCCACAATCACACACGAAATAAAAAGTTTGATTCCACAAGTTCTTAATCCGAAAATCAATAGAGAAGAGTGATTTCACACTAGACTCTAAAGACAAGAACACAAGAGCAAAGGAATCCACCTAAAACTCTAATGAACAAAAGAAAAGACTTTTGTAAACTGAATAATACTTAATTAATTTATGAAAATGATTGATGTCTACAATGGAGGACGTGATTCAGCTTATATAGGCTGAAAACTAAGCTATTCTAACGTTCTAAAGTAATTAGCAAAGGAAACAAATAATTCAGCATAAATGAAAGAAGAGCAAAAACGGAATGTTGCCGTTGGAGCCATGTCTATGTTTTTTCATGTGAATCTCAAAGTTATTAGATTATGTTCATTTCACAATTCAGGTTCAGATAGGAGTTATGAGAAAGTAATTAAAAGAATAAGTAATTAGCCATGGATATGTATCAGATTTTACCAAAAAAGAAAAGAAAAAAAAAACTGTCTAAGCTCTCTTCCTCTACACTTTTCTTCAGCAAATCCAAGCACTACCTAGGATCATCCAAACGCCCAAAATATGATTCAGCCTTGAGTCTTTAACATTTCTTCAGCCACGTTTAAAGGGAAGTTTCAAAACAATTGGAGGAAGTTTGGGGAACTTGGTTGTCACCTTCTTCGAATCCTCTGTTTGATCCACAGGTTTACTCGCTGCTGTTGCTTTATTCACAAGAAAACTTGGTTCTGAATCCTCTATTTGGTCTAGCGGTTTACTTGTTGTGGCTTCCTCTACAAGAAAACCATTGTCTGACTTGCCTTGTGTTCTGTTACTCGCATTGGCTGAGTGCTTGATCTTTGTAGACCTTTCACGTTTTCTCGGTTTAGATGCAGGTTTAATACTCTTTGCTGTATAAAAGCCTGATTCAAGAGCTTCCAGAGCACGAGTTGTCAATGGCCGCTTTCTTGTGCTTTGTCTTCTACGCATATCTGCGTTAGCCTGTTCGTTGTGCTGTTCTTGTTGCTGTTCTATTGATGCAGATTTTTGAGTAGTTTCATGATCAGTAGAAGGAGAAGACTTGTCTGAGGCTAACTTGGGAGGCGGATGAATTGGTTGCTCTTGTTCTTTGGCAGTTTCAAGATCCTTTGAAGAGCACTTTTTGTCCTTACACAACCGATTTGATTCATATTGTTGTTCTGATGCATTGAGTTCATGAAGAGCTCTTTGTTCTTTTGATGAACTGAAACCATTTGGTTCTTGTTGTTGTGATGATGAACTTGGTTCATGGACTCTCTCCGAGATGGGACATAACCCATTTGGTTTAATTTCTGACCTTTCTTGAATCTCAACATTCTCAGGTTCTTCAGATTGTTCAATCTTGAGCTTCGTCGAATCAACAGATGCAGGTGGTGGATTCAACATTGAAGTCTCACCAGAACGTTTTATATCTTTCCTAACACAAGTACTGAGTCGCCTGCGCTTAGGGAACGGGAGGGAACTAGCCGAACGTTGGTTATTAGATTCTGATTTCCGGACGAGCTTCTGCTTGATCTTCTTCGACCGACCTTGTTGGACATTCTCCAAAGTCTCCTCCTTTACACCAGAATCGGTCTCCTTAGGATTCTTGCATATCACACCTGTATTAGTGTCAGATTGAATCTGTGATGAATCACCAAAGGCCTCTCTAGATAGGTTTTTACGGATCTTGCAATGATTCTCATCAACTGGCAAACATCTCCGTCTTCTTATCCCGGATGTATGCCCACCTTGTTGCATACTTGTATCCACAATCATGAATCTAATCGGGTCATCCACCAGTTTCAACATTCGCCTCCTTTCATTCTTACGTTCATCAGCAGACTTGGCACGCTTGTGCACTTCCAACGGCATCATTTGGATTCTTTCCACAGAAGATTCTGGATTTGGATTCCTTATCTCCCAAAATTCACACAACTTTCCTCCTGAAGCCAAACGAGTAGTGTCCACAACAGTGAACTTCATATGAGTAGAAGAAGAGTCTGGAGACTTGAGGTAACGATGTTTTTCTTTATTTGATTGGTCGCAAGTGTTCTCTTCGATGAGTCCATTGGGAGCACTGACCTCTGCTGTCTCAAACTCAAGAAGCTCAGGCTCGGAAACAACCTTTGTGAGAATGTCACTAATAGCATCAAAGTAATGATTCTGTTTAACAAGTTTCCTTGAAAACTTCTTTACCCCAGGGACGAGGAAGACAATGTGATCTTTAGACTTGATGTAACCTCGGTCCTTTGACTGCTCAGAATGCCACCCTCTCGCTAGCAAACGCGGCCACACAGCTTCCCAGAAGATATCATCGCGACGAGCTTTGCTTAGACGAGAACCACTAGTCAATTTTTTTATTATATCACCAACTGTGAGTGAAGTGTAGGGCCCTAAACCAGCAGGAATTGCAGAAGAAACTGTAAACCATTGTTTTGCTTTTACGGGTTCTGTTGTTAGAACTGTCAGATCTTCTTTGTCTTTACCGATGGCTACAGCCTTTACAAGAGACCGAAGACCCACTAGTTCTTTCACTGCACTGATGTATTCCTCCAGTGTTGTCTTCCCTTCAGAAAATGTCTTTGAAACCTGTTAATGGTTAAGAAACAAACCCTGTTGAAGCACATTTATACACTTGGTGATGTTTTCAGTGTAAGAATGTGAAAAGAGACTAACATTTATAAGCTTTTGTTTCTTCGGTTCATCGGGAATGCTGGGAATCAAACGAGACAACAACAGCTGTAGCCTCCAACTTGAAAAGAGTGTTTTCCCTTGTATGCATCTCCTGCTCCGCTTCTTAAGAGAATTAGACCAAATTTTGTGTTTAGCAGATTTGTAGAACTTTCCATAATAAAACGAAAGGATCTCTCCTGTTTCTTTGCTCTCCAACAACTTCTGCACCTGTTTAAAGTTCTTCCCAAATGTATACAGCCCAAGAACAAAGCCATCTACTTCCAAATCTTCCCAATAACTTGATGATTTCCCAGGCACAGCTTCAAGATTTATCCGTTGCTTGGCTCCCGAGTTCCCATCACTCTCACCTCTGCGGTTTCTTTTTGTTTTAAGAGATTTGAGAGATTCATTCATGTCGACATTACCATCTCCAAGTCCCTGTCCATCTCTACACTTAGTGTCTATCCACATTACTTCGATAGATCGTCCCACGGCAAAGGAACAAGAAGAATCAGAGTCTAGAGGATTCAAATGAACCAACGCACGTTCAGATTCAGACATCATAGGAGGTATCTCCACCTGATATTCATCTCCAACACGAATATCAACTTTTGGATCTCCACAGACATACTCTACTTCACAAGAATCTTCCATAGGACTGTTTTCTTCATCCATCACAAGAACAGTCTGCACAAATATAGAAAATGTTATCAAACCTCATTTCATTGTTATACAAAACCTCCACCAAGAACATGGTAATATGTAAATGGAAAATTGTAACCAGCAGAGAGCAAAAATGCTTAGACAGTCAGATATTATGTACATACAAGACTACAAGAGAAATATCTATCTGAGATCCCAAATAAGAACACTAAACCTAAGAAAAGATAGACAATTAGAGATCCAACACATACTTCACTCATTTCCCAAATCTTCAAAACAAAATAGCTAAGCATGGATCAAATTAACAAGACCCATGGAAATGTTAGGTTTTAGCAAAGATACATTAAAGATCAAACACTCAAATCTCAATGGCTATGGCACTATAACAAACAATGAACTAAAAAAAGCTAACATTCTTATCAGAGAAAATTGCAATTTGTGTCTAAACTATCCAGATCGCAGCATCAAACTGAGCACTCAACTACTTCAGATCGAGATCAACGAAACTAAACCACAAACACACAAAATCCAAGAATCACCCACACAGAAGTTATCCAAAGTTACCAAAATCGATTCTTTCACAGCCCAAAACCCAGAATCAAGAACATGCTTATCAATCCCGCGAAACGAAGATACCTATTCAAACCCATCGATCCCAAACCACCAACAAAGACACATAATTTCTCAACGATCCTCTTCTAACGGATAAAACCACGTAAAGGGATAAGAGTCGTATCACATTAGAAGCAAAAGCAAAGCACAAAGTTGTAATCTTTACACAAAACGTTGAAAACAAACAAATTCTAACAAAAAGATGAATACTTTATGTAAAACGAAGATTTTTGAATCTATCTTCGATTTCTTATGCATTAACAGTAACGTTTTGGTATCGATGGAGGATAAAAACACGAACGTGAATTACCTAAAAACGAACATTAGAAGGGAGTTAAGAAGAGATTTGGTTAAACCTGAAAGAGATGGTTTTAGCTTTGCATTGGCTCTGTGTGTTTCTGTGAAAGTGAGATTCCTCAGAGTAGAGGCAACGACCGAACAAGTTTTGGTTCTTTTGTGGAGAGAGAGAGAGAGATCACTGGCCGCTCTTTCAACACTAAGTCTTCGAGAGAGAACAAAGTAGGAACACAAAAAGGAAGAAAAAAATCACTTGAGGAAAAAAAAAAAGGGAAGAAAAAATCACTTAGGAAAAAAAATAAAAGAAAATAAACTCTTACTATTATTTATATCGACCTATATATTTGTCAATGATTATATCATTTTAAATGCATTAAATACTGCAGTTTTCAATGTCAAAACCCCATAAAAAAACGATTGCAATTTCGTTTTTTGTTTAATACATTTACAATTTTTTTAAAGTGAAAAACAAATCTATAAAGATGGACCAAAAAATCGTCGGAAAAACAAGTAAAATCTAGCTAAAATTTACAGAGAATTAATTTTTAATATTATTTTGTTATTATTTTATAAGGTTTTTTAATATAAAGTATTGACTAGAAGAGTACATACATTTTGACCCCCCCCAAAAAGAAGAGTATATACATTTGTTGAAAAACATTTGTCAAAAAAAAAGAAAAAAGAGAGGAGTTATTTTGGAAATGATAAAATTTTAACTAAAATGGACAGAAATATTTTTAACGTTCATATCATATGTTATTATGTTTAAGAAATAAAAGTATTGTTGAACATATTACATCATATAATTAAGAACACATGTGTTTAATGGACTCACCTTTGATTACGTTTTGGTTTGGTAATTAATTGACGATAAGGATTCCCAAGACTTCTGAGTTCTGAATCCTTTTTTTTACAAGCCAACCTAATCAACAAATCTAAACCAAGAAGTTGGATTAATCACATGATCTTTAATAATAAAATTGAACTAAACCGATATTAATCATTTTAATGCTATAATAGAACTAAACCAAATTGGATTGAATGTAAGTCAGCTTCAATTGAATCAAACCGGATTGAAATTGGTAAAATCAGTTTTACAATCAATTTTACTTTAACCAAATTAAATCCGGTTAAGTCAATATATTCTGGTTTTTAACCTAAACCAAACATGTCAGCTATAAAAAGTAAATATTTCAAACGATAAAGTCAACTCTATTGATTGGCGTTGACAACGATAGTCTATAGGTGGTCATGAGCTTTATGATCTAAAATTTTACCCACATCGTATTAAAATAACTATGACTATGATAATTTAAATAAAGCCTTTTTTGGTAAAATTTTAAATAAAGCCTTATTAAGATTAGAACATCCAAAAATTTTACAAGAAGCAAATAAGAAAAAATTATCTAATTCAATTTCAAAACCAAAGGAGGAGGAACCATGTAAGATCCTTGGCCTTGGAGAACTTATGAGGAGGAAAAATAAGATGGAAACAATCAGAATGTACTTGATAAAATATGTAAAGAGTAAAAGTTTAAAAAACATACACATGCAAATAAATACTATAAAAGATGAATCACGATGGCTCAAAGAAGTTCCGATGATCTTTCTCCTTGCCTTACAAATTTAGCGGGCAGAGGATAAGATGGAAGCAAGAGAAAACAAATTGGAGGAGAATTGAAGTATAAAATTATATGGCTATTTAATAATAGTTTCAAGCTGTTTGAACTATGCTATTTTTTAGAAATTTTATTAATATGGTTTGTTTTTTTTCAAAATAAATATTCATTATTCACGAGTTCAACGCGTTTTACTTATTGTTTTAATTTTTTACTAAATATTAATCTTAAATGAGTTGACTGTACTTAACTTGTTTCCTATTAGAAGTTAAAGAATATTAGCAGTTCAAACGTGTTAAGATTTAATTTTGTAGGACATGTGCCATATTAATTGGCTATAAAAAGAGTCCATTGCACAATGACTCATTTTTTGTCTTTTTATTGCTTTCTAACCTACATTTTGCTCTATGTATATTTTTCTATGGTGAAAGACAAATACCCTCTAACTAATGAAGTAACTATCCTCTAACTATTCTCTGTCTTTTACATTCGGTTTCTCTTTTTTTTTTTCTTTTTTTTTCTGTTTCTCATCCTCCCTCTAATCTCTCTCTCTCTCTCTCGAAAAACTAATTGTTTGAATTCATATCTCAGCTTGCTTTTAATCTGCCGTAAATGAAACCAAATCCTCTTTCGCGATTGGCAAACAACGAAACTCTTGTGGGCTGTAAAGGATTGAATTGCCGCCGAGACAGAGAGAGCAATTATTCTTGCTTTGCTTCTTCTTCCTCTTCCCCTCACTAGATCTGCTCTATCTCTTAGTCTCCAGGGTTTTGGCGATTGCTCTTGTTTCTCCTGTGTATTGCCATCACTGGGCTATTGTTTCATTTCCTCCACCAAAAATAAATGTTTGATTACTATACGAGAGACTTGAACTACACCTCAAAGTAAATACTTAAAGAGCTTAATCTCTGAAATATATACGATATCATAATTATATTTCCGAGAACTAATAAGAATAATGTTTTGAACATCATCAAAACTCTATAGGATTTATTTGGAAACTTTGGTAGATAAAATTGTCTCACGTATTCTAATTGAATATCTATCAAAGAGATGTTATATTAAGAACTTCCAAAGGGGATATGTGCAGTCAAATTACAACGATCATTTTATGGATTAAAATAATTCAGACGCATAATCGCTTAAGCGAATATTTGTTAAAGAAAGGGTATATAAATAAGAAAATATACTTTAGCATCTTTATAAAGAAATCGTCATCTGGATTCGTGATCATTGCTGTATATATTGATGATGCAAAAACTCATATAAAAAATAGTTTAAAATAAAAGATCTTGGAAAGATTACCCGAGGCTCTAAATAGAGCAATTCAAAGATAAAATATTTGCGCATCAATCAAATTATAAAATGCTTTATGATGGATAAAACAAATCCTTGAGTACTCCAAAGGTTAATAAACCTCTAAATATTGAAGAAAATCCATTCAGACCATGAATAAAATGAATCCTTGAGTACTCTAATGGTCAATAGACCTCTGAATGTTGAAGAAAATTCATTCAGTCCATGAATAAAACGAATTCTTGAGTACTCCAATGGTCAATAAACCTCTGAATGTTGAAGAAAATCCATTCAGACCGTGAATAAAATGAATCCTTGAGTACTCCAATAGTCAATAGACCTCTGAATGTTGAAGAAGATCCATTCAGACCTTTTCAAGATATCAAAGAAGCACAATGTCCCAAAGTACTTTATATGTTTACTATTGATGGACTTTTATATCTTGTAAATTGTATTAGACAATAAATAGTATTTTCTATTAATTTACTTGCAGGATATAACTCATCCCCTACGTGCAGACATTGAGATGAGATTAAACATATATTTTATTATCTTCAAGGTATGATTGGCTAAGAATTCTTTTATTTTAGAAACCCCCGAGTTTGGTCTAGTTGGTTTTGCATATGCAAGATTCATAGGATCTGTATAAAACTGCATCCCAAAGTGGATATATTTTCACCACTAGAAGAACTGCAATCTCGTGGCATTCATAAAACAGATTTTGTTCGCCACTTCTCCAATTGATATTGAAGTTATTGCGTAAAATGATGTGTCGTCCAAATCCAAGAAGGAGATATCAAGAACGACATGACAAACCATATTCCTTCAAGGTTCTCCCTACTACAACATTCAAGTAGAAGATTCAGATGATCGGAATGCATCCACTGAAGATGATGCTTTCAAGGGGAGAAATATGATGATGAGCATGGATGCACTCTTTTCCCCTTATAATGGTTTTTATCCCATTGAATTTTTCCATGACAAGGTTTTTAACAAGGCAGCAAATAACACGTAAAATGTAAATATTAAAAGAGAACTCCAATAATGATGGTTACTCAAGGGGGAGTGTTAAAAATAAGTTTACGATTATCCATCATTTTGGATAATGTTTATCCTTTTACTTTGCTTGGTCCCAAAGTTACTTGACCACCAAGTTAAAATAGCTCATATATAAATGTTGACAAGAAGAGTGATCAAATGTATTGAGACATTCTTCTCTCCACTCTTTTTCTCTTGTTCTTACGTCTCCTTCTTTCCTTTTGTAAATCTTGCATGTGATCATACACAAATATATACACATATATGTTTTATGTTATTATTTATAACACATATTTCTTTTACCAACAATATTTGGGGTTTATGCAAGAAGGATCATATTTACTAAGTAGTATTTAGTTTTTTTATTTTTGTTTATCTCGTGACTGTGACTTATGTATTTTTTCTTCCATAGCTCTATATCTTGGTTTAATTTATGTTTCTTTATGTCATTACTTTAGAGTATAATCTATGTATTTTTCGTTTGAAGTTGAAAAAGATTAATATTATGCCAGAAAACAAAAATTAATCTCGCTTAAGACCATTAATATGGTTGAACTGTCCCACCCATCGGTTTTGTAATATAAATTGAAACCAAACCGAATTGCACAAACTTCAGTTTAGCTCGATTCAACCAATTCGGTTAGAAAATTTTACGCAAGCCTAATAACAAGCCACTAAAGATAACAAAATTATAATATTGGGCGAGTGATTTTTCAATTACAATCCATCAACCTAGTATAACCCAACTCATTTTAACCCAATCCATTTAACCCATCGTCCATTACAGCCAAGATATTTAACTCATTTTGATTGGATTGATCCATGGAATTTAATCCCATTTAACACTCCTTATTGTCTTGCATATAAACATCAATTTATCAGTGCAACTAAATGTTTGTTATTAACACATAATACTAATTTTTAAGAACACAATTCATATATATTTCTTCGTAAATATATAACTATCATCCATTGGTTATAAAATTAAATATCATGCATATCCTATTTGTAATATATTGGCAAAATACCCAACTTTTAAACAGAAAATGCCAATGAAGCCGAAAGAGGCACTTGTTAGCATTTTACCACAAACACTAATCATTCATATCCATGTCTTTTACATCACATATGATTAGGCATGGACAAATTCTAACCGCAACTGTATTTCGGACCGTAACCGTTCTGTTTTTAACCGTAACTATATTAAATAGCTAATAACCATAACCGTTAACCGGAAAAATATATTAGTTATGGTTAAAAAAAATGAATAACCGTGACCGTTAATTAATTGTTACCGTATAAAAATCGTTGGTTAACCGTATGTTATAACCTTAAAAAAATAACTGTAACCGTTATAAAAATAGAACAAAATATACATATAATCAATTATAGTGGTAAGTATTAGTTGAAATATCATTATCAACTTCTTTCAATAAAAGTTAAATATTTTTTTGAAAAAAACGTCACATATATATTAATCTTTATCATGATTATCAAATAATCGAATCGTATTTAACCGTAATAACCATAACCGTAACTATTTTTAACCATAATCGTATCAACCGTAACCGTTTTAACCGTATTAACCGTATATTAAATGGTTAATGTTAAGGTTAAACAAAAATTATAGCCGTAACCACAATAACCGTAAATGTGGTCATGTCTATATGACCATTTGTTCAAAGTTGCATGATTTTTTTTTTTTGGTTTTCTTACATCTACCAGTATGTCAACAAGAACATGCAAACCATATGTTACAGTAAATAACTATGAAAATTCGGTATACGAGTGATTTTCCTATAACAAACTAATATAAATCCAGTAAATTAATCTTTGACCTTTGGAATAAATCTTTTATCCATTTGTTTATGGATAACTAAGTTTAAAAAGTTATTTTTTTGAACAGTTACAATTGTTAACCAAATTTGGAATTTGCCAAAACATCATGTGTTTTTTAAATGTCTCATAGTTTTATAGGTTTTCAAATTTATTCCACTAACTTATCATTTTTATCGAGCCTAATTGTGTTTTTCTCGATTTTTTGGTTTGATTTAGAGTTTTTATAGGTTTCATAAGAAGAAGCTTTGTATCAAGTTGCCCTCTATCTAAAACCAATGTTTTTTAAAAAACATTTAAGTCAATATCACTAATAAACAACATATTAAATAAGAGCATATTTGTATAATCCAAGTTTTTTTTTAATTTATGTGAAATGTGTCAGAATGACACTCTTTCAAAAACAAAGGGAGTATATAAGATGTTTTGCTTTCATTGAATCGAAAATGAATGGTTAACTCTTAAAAATAATTTATTTGAGTGACTACAAAATATAAAACTAAAACATATCAGCATCTATAACGGTTGATTAACATTCGTTAACGATAATTCTGAATTAAGCACGAAATTGAAAGTTTTGGTATCAAATTTGAATTTGTTAGTGTTTGGATATAAACTAATACTATATATTTATACACGTTGGGAAAAAAAAAACAACTTTTCCCCAGAAAACACAGAGAGAACCGGTCAGGTATTAAAGCAAGAAATGGTTAGGTGAAAATTTCAACCGTTAAATACCAAAATGATCCAACGGACTGAATCTAATCTTTAGACTAAATCGAGCAGAACCAAAATTGCACCCGGTACTAAATCTCTCTCTTTCTCTCTTGCAAAGATTCATGAAAATGAGCTATGCACTATTAATTAGGACATACACATTGAAGTACAGATTACGAGTCAGCTGAATCCGAACCGAGAAGATGAGGAGATCGTTTGCGATTGCATTCAAGTATTTTTTTATCCGGTTTAGTTATGACAAACAGAATTGGTTTATTTTGGCAACACAAAACTGGTAATTCCCAAATAACAAAATTACTAAACCGGTTTCAGAAGTCACTCCTCTCCTGCTCAGGCTCTCCCACTCTCTCTTTCAGTGGTATGTTTAGGGTTTTTGTTGACGTTTACAGAGCGATTAATCAAAGAAATTGAGAAGAAACGTAGAACCCGAATCGGAAAGATGAGGAGATCGTTTGCTATTGGGTTTACGGCGAAGAGATTTGTTCATCGGAGTATTCTGGAGAAAGTTATTAATCATGCAACTCTGTCTCCTTCGTTTTCCTTTTGCTGGAGACGAGATTTTTCTGGTCTCAGTGACGAGTACAGAGAGATATTAAGAAATGGGCTTCCTGATATAAAGCTAGAAGATGCAATTGGTTTGTTCAGTGAAATGGTCAAGTCTCGCCCTTATCCTTCGATTATTGATTTCAGTAAATTCTTGAGTGCTATTACGAAGATGAAGAAGTTTGATGTTGTGATCTCTCTGGGCGAGCAGATGCAGAAATTAGGAATTTCACATAATCACTATACATACAGTATTTTGATTAACTGTTTCTGCCATCGCTCTCAGCTCTCTCTTGCTTTAGCTATTCTTGGAAAGATGATGAAACTCGGTCATAAGCCAAATATAGTGACGCTTAGTTCACTTCTTAATGGATACTGTCATGGTAAGAGGATTTCTGATGCCGTAGCTTTGGTTGATCAAATGGTGGAAATGGGATATCAACCTAATACCATTACATTTACAACTCTAATCCATGGACTTTTTCTCCACAACAAAACTTCAGAAGCGGTGGCTTTAGTTGATCGAATGGTAACAAAAGGTTGTCAACCGAGTTTAGTTACATATGGTGTGGTAGTTAATGGAATATGTAAGAGAGGTGATACTGATTTGGCTTTAAGCTTTCTCAAGAAGATGGAAGCAGGGAAGATAGAGGTTGATGTTGTGATCTACAACACAATCATTGATAGTCTTTGCAAGCACAAACACATGAATGATGCACTCGACCTATTCAACAAAATGGAGAGCAAAGGAGTCACTCTGGATGTTTATACCTACAACTCTCTCATAAGTTGCCTTTGTAATTATGGAAGATGGAGCGATGCCTCTCGACTACTAAGTGATATGATCAAGAGGAAAATTAACCCCAATGTTGTTACTTTCAGTGCATTGATCGATGCGTTTGTGAAAGAAGGAAAGCTTTTAGATGCTGAAAAATTGTATGAGGAGATGATCAAAAGGTCTATAGATCCTAGTATTTTCACTTACAATTCATTGATCAATGGCTATTGTATGCACAATCGCATAGAAGAGGCTAAGAAGATGCTTGCTTTAATGGTTAGCAAAGACTGTCTCTCAGATGTAGTGACTTATGGTACTCTTATAAAGGGATTTTTCAAGTCCAAGAAGGTAGAAGAAGCTATGGAACTCTTCCGCAAGATGTATCAACAAGGATTGGTTGGCAACACAGTCGCTTACAATACTCTTATCCAAGGGTTTTTTGAAGCTGGAGATTGTGATATGGCTCAAGAAGCTTTTAGTCAAATGAATTCTTTTTGTGTCTCTCCCAATCTTTGGACCTACAACATTTTGTTAGATGGCCTTTGTAATAATGGGAAGCTAGAGAAAGCATTTGTCATATTCCAAGACCTGCAAAAGAACAAAAAGGAACTCGATATTTACACATATAAAATTATGATTGAAGGGATGTGCAAGGCTGGAAAGGTGGATGATGGGTGGGATTTATTTTGTAGCCTCCACGTTAAAGGAGTGAAG
Source organism: Cardamine occulta (assembly GCA_028015245.1). Lineage (NCBI taxonomy): Eukaryota > Viridiplantae > Streptophyta > Magnoliopsida > Brassicales > Brassicaceae > Cardamine > Cardamine occulta. The sequence goes on from CM051368.1 coordinate 5,984,627, forward strand.
CCTAATGTTGTAACCTACACTACAATGATATCAGGCTTGTGTAGTAAACGCCAACTAGAGGAAGCAGATGCGTTGTTTAGAGAAATGAAAGAAGATGGGCCTTTTCCAAATGACCGTACATATAATACGCTGATCAGGGCACATCTTAGAGATTGAGACAAAACCGCATCAACTGAGCTCGTCAAAGAAATGAGGAGTTGCGGGTTTGTTGGAGATGCTTCAACCTTTAGCTTGGTGACTAATATGTTGTATGATGGAAGATTAGACAAAAGCTTTCTGGATATGCTTTCTTGAAACAGTTTATCCTCGAGAGAAATTACAAGGCTGGAAAGGTGGATGATGGGTGGGATTTATTTTGTAGCCTCCACGTTAAAGGAGTGGAGCCTAATGTTGTAACCTACACTACAATGATATCAGGCTTATGTAGTAAACGCCAACTAGAGGAAGCAGATGCGTTGTTTAGAGAAATGAAAAAAGATTGGCCTTTTCCAAATGACCGTACATATAATACGCTGATCAGGACACATCTTAGAGATTGTGACAAAACCGCATCAGCTGAGCTCGTCAAAGAAATGAGGAGTTGCGGGTTTGTTGGAGATGCTTTAACCTTTAGCTTGGTGACTAATATGTTGTATGATGGAAGATTAGACAAAAGCTTTCTAGATATGCTTTCTTGAAACAGTTTATCCTCGAGAGAAATTATAACGCCCCGACAGCCTCCGTCCGTGAGCACCTCCACGACCTCTAGGGGCCCCACGCCCTATCCAGGGCTCGTGAGCACTCGACGTCCCCTCTAGGTACTGCACTCACCCTCGTCTGACGGCCGGTTTGTTATCTCCTGAGGCTTTACAGACTTGTTACCATCCCTACAAATCACCACATGATCTTTCCCCGTGCTTTTGGCCTCATTCACACGGTACCGACAACCACTTCCCGGTAGGTCACCCATCCTAGTACTACTCCAGCTCAAGCACGCTTAACTCTGGAGTTCTAACTAGAGGAGTGACAGAAAAGATAAGTGCACTTTGGTGATATAGGTAGCCAAATCAAATCTCTTAACCTCTTCTTAGAAACCGGGATGTTAAAACTCACCCCCACTAACAGACCGTAACGTCCTCATTGCGCACCCATCGCCCTCAGGACTGCCTCCCGGGTCAGAACCGGTTTGACATAACCCCTATCCAGGGCTCGTGAGCACTCGACGTCCCCTCTAGGTACTGCACTCACTCTCGTCTGACGGCCGGTTTGTTATCTCCCAAGGCTCTACAGATTTGTTACCATCCCTACAAATCACCACATGATATTTCCCCGTGCTTTTGGCCTCACTCACACGGTACCGACAACCACTTCCCGGTAGGTCACCCATCCTAGTACTACTCCAGCTCAAGCACGCTTAACTCTGGAGATCTAACTAGAGGAGTGACGGAAAAAATAAGTGCACTTTGGTGATATAGGTAGCCAAATCAAATCTCTTAACCTCTTCTCAGAAACCGGGATGTTACAACTCACCCCCACTAACAGACCGCAACGTCCTCATTGCGTATCCATCGCCCTCAGGACTGCCTCCCGGGTTAGAACTGGTTTGACATAACCTAGAGCTCTGATACCACTTATAACGCCCCGACCGCCTCCGTCCATGAGCACCTCCACGACCTCTAGGGGCCCCACGCCCTATCCAGGGCTCGTGAGCACTCGACGTCCCCTCTAGCTACTGTACTCACCCTCGTCTGACGGCCAGTTTGTTATCTCCCGAGGCTCTACAGACTTGTTACCATCCCTACAAATCACCACATGATCTTTCCCCGTGCTTTTGGCCTCACTCACACGGTACCGACAACCACTTCCCGATAGGTCACCCATCCTAGTACTACTCCAGCTCAAGCACGCTTAACTCTGGAGTTCTAACTAGAGGAGTGACAGAAAAGATAAGTGCACTTTGGTGATATAGGTAGCCAAATCAAATCTCTTAACCTCTTTTCAGAAACCGGGATGTTACAACTCACCCCCACTAACAGACCGCAACGTCCTCGTTGCGCATCCATCGCCCTCAGGACTGCCTCCCGGGTCAGAACCGGTTTGACATAACCTAGAGCTCTGATACCACTTATAACGCCCCGACCGCCTCCGTCCGTGAGCACTTACACGACCTCTAGGGGCCGCACGCCCTATTCAGGGCTCGTGAGCACTCGACGTCCCCTTTAGGTACTGCACTCACCCTCGTTTGACGGCCGGTTTGTTATCTCCCGAGGCTCTACAGACTTGTTACCGACAACCACTTCCCGGTAGGTCACCCATCCTAGTACTACTCCAGCTCAAGCACGCTTAACTCTGAAGTTCTAACTAGAGGAGTGACGAAAAAGGTAAGTGCACTTTGGTTATATAGTTAGCCAAATCAAATCTCTTAACCTCTTCTCAGAAACCGGGATGTTACATCCCGTGGAACCATGTTCCCTTGAAAGCAGCATTTGTGAGGTAAAACAACTTTTAATGTTGCTTTTGTATTGATTATTTCTCAGCACATGTTCTCATGTTGCAGGTGGATACATATATATGTATATTTGGATACGGTTGTGTCTAAGCTTCATGAACATGACGGATACTAATCTTTGGTATTTCCTCAATAGGTTTGCAAACAAGAGTTGATCAAAGCACTCTTCAAGCTCAAGGGAGACTTTGATTTTGTTTCTCACCTTCCTTCTGCTTCCCAAAGCTCACCTCATATGTGGCATTGTTTATTCAAATGGTGCTTATTGGTATCAGAATGTTTAATCTTCAGTAGTGGAAATAATTGAATTTTTGGGTAAATTTCTGGTGAACTGCAAAGCCTTTTAACTCATATTGAATCATGGTTACAACTGTTTTGGTGGTCTTGTAGTACATGAAAAAAGGCTTACAAATTCCAACTTGATAGATTGAATTAATTGTAAATTTCTAAAATACATACATTCAGAGAATTTCTCTTTTTGTCTCTTCTTCCTTTTGTGTGTGTATCATCGTTAGCTAAAGAAATGTATTTGCTTTTTTTTTTCCATTTTGCTGGACTTCCGATGGAGAGCAAACCATATCAAAGGATCTTGATCATAAGCACTTTTCTCTACAACCTTCCTTTTCTTTTATAGAATCACATCTTTCTTTTCTTGCAGCGATGTTCCCGTGGCAAAAACCATTGTACATATGAGCAATTAGTTACAGTTTTACTGAATTACATAATTCATGTACATGTATGTTTGTGCAGCCACAAACTAAGCAGATGATCCACAGTGAGGTCTCCCATATTCAGGGACCAGAACTATCATGGAAAGCCAACTTGATCGAATTCTCTAAGGTTTTCGGTTGCTAGATGTCAATTTAGTGTGAGATCAAGAAGGATTTGTCTTATGAAAAACATGGTCTTAGTTAACTTATAGTTTAGAGTGCGCAGGATGAGATGAAATGTGTAATTTTGTTTGATTTTTGATCCGGTTTGGGTCTGATGAACCTAATTGGTTTATTTATAGATAAATTTTGGGAAAATACACTAATTATGTTTTATAATTTGAAAATTACCTTTTATTTGTTTTTCTTTTAATGATTAATATTAATTTACTAAAATAACCTCAAAAATCTTAATCTTAATAATAATTTAAAGAGAATATATATATATATGTATATTTCTAAAATAAAATCAATTGTTTTTAGATAAAGTAAATATTTTATTTTATTCAAAAAATAGTTTCGATAATTACCCTAAATTTGAAAAAATTTCAGAAAAATAAAAAAATTCATGCATTTCTTGTCTTTCTAAATTATGAGCAATTTCAATTCGCCTCTCCTTCTAAATTCAATTCGACAGTCCAATATCTCTCTTCACTACATATCTCAGTGTAATTTATAATCGTCACCGTCATATCTCACCGTCAGCACCTGTTTTACTGTTTATTAACTTTATGTTCAAATGAAAAATCATAAAAAATCCTTACGTTTCAATTTTTCATTTGCTGAAAATCGATTATGTCAAAAATGAATACATATATCTTTTGCTTTTATATTGAACAATTATAAAATGAGGGTGTCTTTGAAGTGATTTAGGTCTAAATGAAAAAAAAAAAAACTAAAGACATATAGGTACTTTTCACCTGAAAGTTGTGTATGTGAAAAAGCATATTCAAAATGGTTATGAGAATAGAGTAAAAATTGTCATGATTTCTTTACATGCTAGTATATATCATCAATAAACCATCTTTATCTCAGATTTTTTAAAAAAATTATGGTAAAAATTATAATTATTTAGAATTTTTCGTTTCTATTTATTAAAAGTATACTTTGTAATTCAAATACCGAAAATGTCATATTACACCTAACAGAAATTAAATTTCAAAGAAAAAAAGAAATGTGTATTTTTCAAATTATAAAACATAAATAGAACATTTTTCAAACATTCCTTATTTATACTGGTTTCCTTTTTGTATTTGCTAAAGCGGAAGTCTTAAATTTGTGATTGAATTTTTTCTTGGTTATGGCACATTCTCTTCCAACCAACGTCTGATTTTTTCTTGTATGGACTATTATTTAGTAGTAACACCAAAACAATGTTAGACAAAACCGTAGCAGCCGGTTCTTGAAACTAGAAATGGTTAGGTTGCACACAAAATAAAAGGTTAGGTAAAAATCTCAACCGTCAAATACAAAATATGATCCAACGGCAGTTAAATCCATCCATCTTCTTCAAACCGGGTAGAACCAAAATTAAAACCCGGTACGAAAATCTCTTCCTCTTTTGCAAAGGTTGTTCCAAGTTAGAGAGAGAGACTAACGAAGAAACTCGATTAGCTGAATCTGAATCGAAAAATGAGATCTTTTGCGATTGTGTCAACGGCAAAGAGATTTGTTCATCGAAATCTTCTCGAAAAAGGTAAACTTGGAACTTCTCCTCCTTCGTTTAGCCGTTGCAGTTTCAATTGTTGCTGGGTACGAGCTTTCTCCAGCGTTAGTGGTGATTTGCGAGAGAGATTGAGCAAAACTCAGCTTCGTGATATAAAGTTATATGATGCAATTGATTTATTCAGTGAAATGGTCAAGTCTCGTCCTTATCCTTCCATTATTGAGTTCAGTAAATTGTTGAGTGCTATTGCGAAGATGAAGAAGTTTGATGTTGTCATCTCTCTGGGTGAGCAGATGCAGAAATTAGGAATTGCACATAGTCTGTATACATACAGTATTTTGATTAACTGTTTCTGCCGTCGCTCTCAGCTCTCTCTTGCTTTAGCTATTCTTGGAAAGATGATGAAACTCGGTCATAAGCCAAATATAGTGACGCTTAGTTCACTTCTTAATGGATACTGTCATGGTAAGAGGATTTCTGATGCCGTAGCTTTGGTTGATCAAATGGTGGAAATGGGATATCAACCTAATACCATTACATTTACAACTCTAATCCATGGACTTTTTCTCCACAACAAAGCTTCAGAAGCGGTGGCTTTAGTTGAACGGATGGTTGTGAAAGGTTGTCAACCAAATCTATTTACTTACGGTGTGGTAGTAAATGGAGTTTGTAAAAGAGGTGATACTGATTCGGCCTTGAATCTTATCAAGAAGATGGAAGCAGGGAAGATAGAGGTTGATGTTGTGATCTACAACACAATCATTGATAGTCTTTGCAAGCACAAACACGTGAATGATGCACTCGACCTGTTCAACAAAATGGAGAGCAAAGGAGTCACTCCGGATGTTTATACCTACAACTCCCTCATAAGTTGCCTTGGTAATTATGGAAGATGGAGCGATGCCTCTCGACTACTAAGTGATATGATCAAGAGGAAAATTAACCCCAATGTTGTTACTTTCAGTGCATTGATCGATGCGTTTGTAAAAGAAGGAAAACTTTTAGATGCTGAAAAATTGTACGAGGAGATGATCTCTAGGTCTATAGATCCTGATATTTTCACTTACAGTTCATTGATCAATGGGTTTTGTATGCACAATCGCATAAAGGAGGCTAAACAGATATTTGAGTTCATGGTTAGCAAAGAATGTCTCCCAAATGTAGTGACTTGTAATACTCTTATAAAGGGATTTTGCAAGTGTAAGAAGGTAGAACAAGGTATCGAAATCTTCCATGAGATGTCTGAAAGAGGATTGGTTGGCAACACAATAACGTACACCACTCTTATCCAAGAGCTTTTTCAAGCAGGAGATGTTGATATGGCCCAAGAAGTTTTCCAACAGATGGTTTCTGGTGGTGTGCCTCCCAATATTATGATGTACTCTATCTTGTTAGATGGACTTTGTAATAACGGGAAGCTAGAGAAAGCATTGGTGGTATTCGAGTATATGCAAAAGAGTGAAATAGAAATTGATATTTACCCATATAATATTATCATTAAAGGGATGTGCAACGGTGGGAAGGTGGAAGCTGCGCATGATTTATTTTGTAGCCTCAGCGTTAAAGGAGTGACACCTGATGTTGTAACCTACAGTACAATGATATCTGGATTTTTTAGGAAAGGTTTAAAGGAGGAAGCAGATGCTTTATTCATAAAAATGAAAGAAAACGGGCCTCTCCCAAATAGTGGTACATATAATACACTGATCAGAGCACGCCTTAGAGATGGTGACAAAGCAGCATCAGCTGAACTCATCAATGAAATGAGGAGTTGCGGGTTCTGTGGAGATGCTTCAACCTTTGGCTTGGTGACTAATATGTTACATGATGGGAGATTGGACAAAAGCTTTCTGGACATGCTTTCTTAAAGATATTGTTGAGGTAAATCAACTTTTAATGTTGCTTTTATTTTGATTGCTTCTCGACACAGTTCTTGAATATGTTTGATTAGCTTTCTGGTAAACTAGTCAATAACTGAACTTAAGGTGTTGTTGAATTTTTGGTGAACATATTATTTACATATTTATAATTTATAGACGAGACATTCTCAAAGGGGATTATCAAATTTGGAAACTTTTATCTTTGTTTCGTGTAATAGGAAACTTGTAATTGTTAGTTTCTCCTACAGAAGAAAATGGCGCAAATCAATGCGTACATATGAACAATTCGATTTTGACTTATAGTGGCATACTTCTCAACTGTTTTTCTTTGTCTCTTTACAGGCAAAGAGAAGCATATGAATCAGAGCAACTTGTGGTGCAGGCACAATACACTGATGAATTTGGTCAAAATACAGAGTAGCCGAAGAACAATCTCCATAGCTCAATGTTGGAGGTGTAATCGAGGACATAAGAGATGAGAAGACACAGTTTCAGTTCCCGGTTTCATAACTGATCCCACCTTGAAGGCAGTTCCTCGCTGTAATTTAACAGCTAAATGCATTCATTGGAATGCAATTTGAGAGCCAGATTGAGGAAAACCAGCTGACCTTTTTTTAAATTATGAGAAGTGAGGCTGTCGTTGGGATTTTATCGATCTCAACACCAGAAATACCAGTTTGGACTAGAATTGTGCTTCTACATGTAGAGATTGAGGCTTTAGCTACATATGCAGGATATTAATCCAGTCATTATGTCCTCATGGTACATATATGTATATTCAGTTAATGTTGTGCATAAGCCTCATGAGCATATTACTGATACTGTTCTTTCTTAATTGCCTCTCCAGAAATAGCTTTTTACGGATTGGTAAAGTTCTAATCTTTTGAGGTTCTTTTTTTGTTATGTTATTTATTTTAATTTACAAAAACTATATACAACTGAGAAGAAACCAGAACTTTTCTATTTGCACATTCTCTATCTGTCAAACTTATTGTAAGCACTTGAACACTTACAATGTAATCAAACTTACTCGTCAAGGTATCATCATGTTTCCAGAAGTTGGAGAAGATGAAAACGATGAAAATGTAAAAGAGGGAAAAAGAGTTAGAAAATAAGAAGAAAAAGTGGAAGAAGGGGAATAGGAATTTGAAGAGAAGAAGAATAAAAAGTCATGGAAAAAAGAGAAAACAAAGAAGGAGAACACCGGAATTCCCCTACTAAATGGCGAACCTTTTGCTGGAGATGATATGTGGGCGAAGCACGAGGTTTGGGAGAATCAGCCGGTGGAGGCAGAGGCCCCATACCAGCAGAGAGACGTTGGTGTGGGTCGGAGAGAGCTCAAGTCTTCTCAGAGGCGGCTAGGGCTTCATAGCGTTTCAAATATATGGAGATCAACTAAAGGTTATATATATTTGACCTATCTTTATGCCCCTTAAAGTGCTTGTCCACCTTAATGGTTATCCAAATCTCAAGAATGACGATAAACCATAACTCACCTAAATAGAGAGCCATATTTCTTATGGTATTTAACCTTAGGATGTGTGACACCCGTTCTTACTTTTTGAAATAACTTATAAACCTCATGTTTTTTTGTTGGCCAAACACTTATAAACCTCATTTTTAAATTTTAAAACGATAACATTAAATGCATCTTAAGTTCTCATAACTGAATAACTGAAAACCAATTCAAAAACTCAATAACTGAAATCATGTTTTATGCGAAAGCTAGACTCAAAGTATGAAAATATTCCTAAGGCACCTCCACATACACTTCTTACTTTGCTGCTAGTCCTCACATGCATCCATAAAAAGAGTCTTGAGCAACAAGTTACTTAGTGAAGGCAATCACTCTTACCCAGATGATCTTATAATATTTTACGAATCACATGATATCGAGTCATAGAATAATCAAACAACATGATTTATGTTAAGCTATTAAAAACAAATAGAATTACACAATGAAAACATCCTCTACAAGTAAACTACTCATCTATACCGACATGTCTCATCCTCTATAGCTTGTCAGCCTTTTGCAAGCTGCAGCAGGGATGTATTCCCCACACTCACTAACTGAAAAAGCAATATTGTTAATACGACTCATTACCAATGCCCGCAGTCTATCTCAACTTATCACATCTATCAACCTAGTATTATCACATCTCATCACACATCACATCTAGCATTCTAGAATCATCACATAGTCACAAACAAGCATCACACACAAGCAACACACACATTATATCATCTAACTAGTCTAGATCCTCAAAATATTACTATCAAACCTAGCTAATACTAAGGAATCCACAAGTCACGTCCTCAGCTTAGCAATAACATATTGGAATCTTAGTATTTCTACGACTAGGTTATTTCCTAGGGATCTATCTTATTCTTCATATTTCTCTTTTTCTCTCACTCTCGACGTCCTCTCTCTGTTTCTCCTCTCTGCGGTGGACTCCTCAACAACAGTGGCAATGGGTGGTAGTTCTCTCTTTCTCTCATGTGAGGCTTTTGGGTTTCTAACATTCTCCTCTTATGTCTCTTTACTTATATAGTGGTGCGAGTAACTTAGGTTTTCTGCAAAAAGATTGAATTACCCTTAAACCCAGTTGTAACTTTAACTTGGGCATAACTTATGGACTTTGGATTTGGGGTGTTATAATCAGAGCATGTTAAGACCACTTTGGTTCTGTCTTAGAGGGTCATATTTGCGTTTATCATTGGTTTTGGAAAGTGGTTAAGGAAACATTTTGGTATAATGAGAAAGTAGAGGTACAAAAACTATGAGCTCACATAGAGTATTATCATAATGCCTAAAATTTCATATTGTCCCAAAAAATTTATGAAAATTCTTTCCAAAAAACCGATGAAAAACATAGACATGATCCTTTGGGACATAGGCGAGATGACCTTACCATACTCTGATACTAACACCTCCAAAGTAAAAGCCCATGAGTGAGACCCAAGTAATAACTAGGTTTAGGGGTAATTTGGTATTTTGCAAAAAATCCTAAGTAACTCCCACCCCAATATAAGTGGAGAGCAACATGAGGAGATTATTAGAAACCCTAAAGTCTCACGCGAAAGAGGGAGAGAATCACTGCCAATCTCCACTCCCGTAGAGGAGACCATCGCCATTGCCGCTGCTACTATCTCTGCCAAGTGCCACCACGGAGAGAAGAAAGAGAGAGAAGATGTCAAGGAGAGAGAGAGAGAGATGGATAAGAAACAAGATCTCTAATAGATAGCTTAGTCTAGAAATCCTAAGATTCTAATCCGTAATCACTAAGGTGACGACATGGCTTGTGGATCCTTAGTATTAGCTAGGTTTGATATTAATATTGTGTAGATCTAGATTATTTAGATGGTATATTGTGTATTGATTGTGTGTTGATTATGTGTGATGACTTCTTGACACTATGTGATGATTCTAGGTTGTTAGATGTGATGTGTGATGAAGTATGATAATGCTAGGTTGATAGATGTGATATGTTATGTTAAGTTCTGTCTTAATGATATTGATATGTTATAGTATTGCCTGTTCTGTGAGCGTGGAAAATAATGCCATGATGCAATTCATGAGGCTGACAAGCCATAGATGATGAGACATGTCAACACACATGAGTAATTTGCTTGTAGAGGATATTTGCTTTATGTTTATGCTAGATGGTTGATAGCTTAATTGAACATATTTTTTTATTATTATTATTATTATTATTCTACGACTATCAGTATTGTGTGATTCCTAATAATGCTCTAAGATCATGTGGACAAGAGTGATCCCCCTCACTAAGTAACTTGTTGTTCAAACTTTCTTTTATGAATGCAGGTGATGACTAGGAGCGGAGTAAGGAGTGTTTGTAGAGGTACATTAGGAGGGTTCTTAGAGTTTAAATTCAGCTTTTGCATAAAATGTGATTTTAGTTATTGAGCTTTGACTTGATTTTCAGTATTTCAGGCTTTTCAGCTATGACAAGGGCCACAAAACATATTCAATCTGACTATAGGTCGTAAAAAAAACAGAACCAATAATATTGATCTTGTTTTGATTCTTGTTGCTAGGCCCAAAACCTCTAAAAAGACATATATGGAACTAACCATTATTAAATATTAAATTGTTGTATCTAATTTACATCTTCATAAATAATATTCTAATGTGCACTTCTTTATGTTATGCTAATTGTTTCTTATTTTGGGATAAATTTTATATTAACGAACAAATTAAAAAATTGGATTTTTGTTAATTAAGAGGAAGGAGAAAAAAATAAAATAAAATCAATGTTATTCAAAAAAAATAAAAATTATAAGTTTTAAATTGAATATATATATATATATATATAGATAATATGTTATGGCTAACAAAGAATGAAAAACAAAAACAGGGAATAATGAAATATAGAATAATGTTGAGATAATTTTAGGGACAACTAAGGAGATCAGATCTGTAATAGCCGAATGTGGGAATCACTAACAAAGTTAGAGTCAATGAAACACTTACATTCATTATGGAGGAAAAAATTGCTACAAAGTGAGTTCCAATATTGCAAGAGGTCATCCAAATAATTATTCAGAGAAAAAAGCTTTTAATTTTAAAACCCCAAGCAGAAAGAAATCAAAATTTATAGTGGCTTAAATGAATTTGTCTTCTTCCTCAATGACATAGAGGAAGAAATGTTTACCAAAATGTTTTATGACATTCTTACAGCAGTAGAAAGGAGGTGAGGAGGAGGAGGAGATAAAGAAGAAGAAGGGAAGCAAGGAGGAAAAGAGAGGCGATGAGGAAAAAGAAGGGAGATGATGGGGAGATAAAGAAGAAGAAAGGAGGCGAGAAGGAGAAGGGATATGATGAGGAGGATAAGAGAAATAGGGAAGCGGGTGCTAGGGATTTGGTATTTTAATCAAAAGATCATTGGGTGAGAGACAATATTTTGACCCTTAATCATGTAAAAGATAATAACAACATTTGGGCCCAGGAAAATGTATACATTTGAGTCTATTTCGGCTGAGTTTATCCCCACACGCCGGTTGACTTCTTTGCACATTTCTTACAATGCAATAGTTATTCATACTATAAATTAACACTCTACCTAAAAATGTATATTTTCTTGTTTTCTCCAATTAAAAAAAATCATGGTAAATGAAGATTTATGGAAATCCGACAAAGATGCAGCGGAAACTCAATGAAAATTCGGCAAAGACTCGATAAAAATCCGGTGAAGATTCAGTGATTATAAATTAACACTTTACCGACAAATGTAAATGTCTAAAATAATAAATATCTCTATATTCTCATAGACAATGATAAATGCATGTATATATAGTTAAATAACACTTTATATGCTTTTGTAACATGTTAAAATATTTGTGTTATCATGTAAATATAAAAATAGACCTTTAATTTTCTCATTAACATGGTAACTAAATAATTAGATGCTACATATCATATTAATGTATTTATGCTTAACACATTACAATTAAATATAACATGTTATTTAAATAACAATGATAAGTATCGGCAAATTGCTCTTAAACTTGATGGAATGATGGTTTTAATGACGGTTTAATGACTCATGATTTGATATGCGATTTGTTCTTTGGTCAGTAAATCAGATTTAATCAAAAATATGATGAATTTTGATCCATTTAGTTTTGAGTTTGTGTTGATCTAAAGAAAGAGAACATGAATATGAAAGAAAAAAAAATATGAAGAAGAAAGAGAAATAAAAATGAAAAAGAAAAGAAAGATGAAGCAGAAACAGAAAAAAAAGAAATATATTTTTTGTACAAAAAAAGAAAATAGAAGAAGAATAAGATGAGATGAAATGGAAGAGAAAGAAAATGAGATGAAGAAGAACACGCGATGAAAGAGAATAGAAATAAAAGAAATAGAAAAAAAATGAGATGACAGAGAAAGACGAGACGAAAGAAAAAAATATAGAAAAAATAAAAACCAATAATGTTAGATTTATAAAAGAAGGAATATATGCTCATTCACATGTGGTTATTTTGCAACTATTCACTATGTATATGACACATCTTGATACCCTTATTAACTTTTGATGAGACAAAAATAATATTTGTCTCCCACTCAATTTTACAAAAGTTAGTTGCCTTTTATCAAATTCACTATTTAACCAAACATAATCTTAGGTTAATATATTTATTTTAGGGATATTTTTTCCAATAACATATATTGGTTTATCGTTGGTGACTAATTTTTTCATGAGATATTTGGTGAAACAACATTAGAATAAATGTTAATTAGAAAATCAACAAGATTATTTCCAAAACATCTTTATTATTTTACCATTCTTGAACAAAATTGCCCCACACCTCTCACATATTCTCTCCTTCACACATTCAATTCATGTCTTTTCTCTTTCTTCATCTTTCTTTTTACATGGAATTGAAAAAAAACAATCATGGTTATGATAAAGCGGCTAAAATTCAGCAGCTATCCGGTGAAGATCCGGCTAAAATTCAATGAGGCATATGTTTCTATAGTTAAAACGAATATAGTTGTCATAAATTTACCCAATATTCAGTGATAATCCATCAAAATTCCATTAAAAATCCGATGAAACCTAGAACACTGATGATGGTCGACTCCGACATATCAAACAAAGAAAAGTAGCATAATTAAAAGTCCAATCATGTTTTAAACTTATTAAACTATGTTTAACATATTTATTTTTCTGTATATGAATTTAAATGACATGTTACATATATTTATATTAAACATGTATTTGATAAAATATATCCTCAAAATATATGACAAACCATAGTCTTTATAACACTATAGATCTGCACACTATAAATTAAATCTCTACCTAAAAATATAAATTTCTAAAATATTAAATACTGCAAGCATTCTCATAGACAGTGATAAATACATGTACCTCAACTTAAATAATAAGTTACATATTTTTGTAACATTTTAAAATAGTTCTTGTATCATATAAAACTCAAAATATACATCCAAATTTATACTTAACGCGGTAACTATACTATTAGATGCTAAATATCATATTTATGCATATATGTTTAATGCACTACATTTAAACATAACTCTTTATTCAAAACATTGGTATGTGATGAAATTCTGTTTCAATGGACTAATTTTTACCATGCTAAAATGATATACAACAGCATGGAAAGAAGAAGAAAACAAGAATAAGAATAAGAAATGGTCGAGTATAATAATACTTGTTTGTCCGTTTTGTGGATTTTACTTGCATGATATATGTTTTAAATAATCGCTGTGGAAATTCTAATAAGTTTAATGGCTAATTTCTTCACAGTTTTTGAGATTGGTTAATATAATATATTCTTTTGGTGTGCTACAAGATTTTGACCTATAGCTAATCCTTTGAGAGAGAAATTTTAAATTAAAGTTGTATATAATCAAAAGTTTCTGCAGTTTTACTGAGTTTTGGGTTCGTGAATTCAATTCTTTATATTTTTGCATTATGATTATTATTTTTCGGATTTTGGGTAGATATATAATTTTAGGTTGGTGACTTCAATTCATTTTTTGTGTGTCATAAGCATGATGTTTCTGAGTGTATTTCTCTTAGAGAACTGGTTGAATTGTTTTATGCAGATTGGAATTGTTTTGTGCTACAAGATTTAGACCTATAGCTAATCCTTTGAGAGAGAAATTTTAAATTAAAGTTGTATATAATCAAAAGTTTCTGCAGTTTTACTGAGTTTTGGGTTGGTGACTTCAATTCTTTATATTTTTGCATTATGATTATTATTTTTCGGATTTTGGGTAGATATATAATCTTAGGTGGGTGACTTCAATTCATTTTTTTTGTGTGTCATAAGCATGATGTTTCTGAGTGTATTTTTCTTAGAGAACTGGCTGAATTGTTTTATGCAGATTGGAACTGTCAAGCTGGAGGTGAACCAGTAATAGTTGTTTTGAGGTGGTTGAGCATAGAGCTAGAGGTAAGTTAACTGTGTAAGAACTCTGATTTCGCATAATTTTACCATATTTTATTGATTAGTGTGTTGTTTAATGTAATTTAGGTATGTTAATTATATAGGGGTGCGAGTTACTTAGGTTTTCTGCGAAAAAACCGAATTACCCTTAAATCAGTTGTAACTTGGGCCTAACTTATGGACTTTGGATTTGTGTTGTTATAATCAGAGCATGTAGAGACCACTTTGGTTATGTCTTTGAGGGTCATTTTTGCGTTTATCATTGGTTTTGGAAAGATTTTAAGAAATGTTTTGGTATAATGAGAAAGTAGAGGTACCACAACAATGAGCTCACATGTAGCATTTTCATAATGCCCATACTTTCATATTCACAAAATTTTTCTAAAGATGCTTTCCAAAACTGATGAAAAATTTAGACATGACCCTCTGGGACATAACCAAGATGGCCTTAAGATACTCTTATATTAACACCCCAAAGTAAAAGCCCATGAGTGACGCCCAAGAAATAATTAGGTTTAAGGGTAATTTGGTATTTTTGCAGGAAATCCTAAGTGACTCCTTCCTCTATATAAGTGGAGAGCAACAAGAGGATATTTTTAGAAACTCTAAAGTCTCACGCAAAAGAGGGAGAAAATCTCCACCAATCTCCACTGCCGTAGAGGAGCCCATTGTTGCTGCAGCTGCTACTACCTCTGCCAAGTGCCACCATAAAGAGGAGAAAGAGAGAGAAGACATCAGGACGAGAGAGAAAAAAAATATGAATAAGTAATGAGATCCCTAATAGGGAACCTTGTCATAGAAATCCTAAGATTCCAGTCTGTTATCACTAAGGTGACAACATGATTTGTGGATCCTTTGTATTAGCTAGGTTTGATACTAATTGTAGATCTAGATTATTTAGATGATATGTTGTGTTTGTTAATGGTGTGTGGTGATTTCTTGACACTATGTATGATTCTAGGTTGTTATATGTGATGTGTGATGAAGTGTGATAATGCTAGGTTGATAGATGTGATATGTAGTGTTAAGTTCTGCCTGTATGATATTGATATGTTATATTACTACTTGTTCAGTCTGTGAGTGTGGGGGTATAATGCCATGATGCAACTCATGAAAGACTGACAAGCCATAGAGGATGAGACATGGCGAAACATGAGAGTAATTTGCTTGTAGAGGATATTTGTTGTATGTTGATGCTAGATGGTTGATAGCTTAATTGAAAATAGGTTGTTTGATTATATTATGACTATCAATATTGTGTGTTTGATAATGATGCTCTAAGATCATGTGGACAAGAGTGATCTCCCTCACTCAGTAACTTGTTGCTCAACTTTCTTTTATGAATGCAGGTCACGACTAAGAGCAGAGTAAGGAGTGTTTGTAGAGGTACTTTAGGAGGGTTTTCAGTATTTAAGTTTAGCTTTTGAATAAGACATGATTTTCGTTATTGGGCTTTTGATTTGGTTTTTAGTTATTCAGCTAAGAGATTTTTTTAAAACATCTTCTTTATTAATGGTCAAGAGATGATAAATCACAATGTAGATCGTGAGTTATTACATGGGGTACATATGAATAAAAGAAAAAAACAGCATCTCCAGGGATTATATGCTTAGCCAGAGTGTCAGCAGGTTTGTTTGTCTCTCGATTAATCTGTACATATTGACAAGTTTGAAACTTGTCTTTCCAAAATCTTGCTTCTCTAAGCAAGTTGAAAACACCGAAATTAAGACAAGTTCCATTCAGGAGATCAGTATCTTCTTTATTATCACCTTCAAAACAAAATTTTGTGAGACCCTTACTCCAACAGTTTTGCTAGAAAAAATAAGAGCTTGAAACTCACTTTCCAAAATATTACTTGTCTTCTTTCCTTTTGCTTGACCTGCACCAATATAAGTACCTCTTTCATTTCGAAGTACCCATCCCACTTTCGATGGTGTCTCTGAATTAATAAAAGAACCATCATAGTTGCACTTTATCCATCCATTTGTAGGCTTGGACCAACACATTGGTGTGCGTGTGGTTAAGGAAGTACTATTTCCACCTCTCATCGTCTGATTATACTATGTGTTCTTCATCCATTCCTTTGCATCTGAAATTGCAAAACGAAGATTGGCTTTCCGCGGTATATTCTTCTGTTGAAAACACAAAGTATTTATACTTTTCCAAAATCGCCATAGAATCCATCCTATTAAATGGGACGTTCGTAATGGCATATTAAGTTGAAAAATAGCATTCATCTTGTCCTTCAAAGAAGCTATTGGATCACACAGAATTGGATTTGGAATTCCTGAGGCTCTCCAAGTTGCTTTTGCATATTCACAATTAAAGAAAAGATGAATGGTAGTCTCCTCTTCTTTACAACATCCTTTACAAACAGAATGACGGCTTATCAGGCGGATTCTTAACAATTCGCCTGTACTCAGAGCATCTGAAATGAGTTTCCAGCTAAAATGTTTAATTTTTGGTGCAGTGTCTACCTTCCAAAGAGTTTGCTTGAGCGATACATCTCCAGGTGGTGGTTGAGGAAGTTGATGTGAAGGGAGATTTGTGGCTAACCAATAAGCAGATTTAACAGTATAGATCCCATCTTTTGTCTAATGCCATCCTAAAAGATCGCACCATGCTGTTGAACAAATCTTTATAGATCGTATTATCTCCATATCTTCATCTTCAACAAGATCACTATTTTTCTCCATATTCCAGCATATTCTTGTTTCATTGAACCAGTCTTGAATAATGATATGTTAAGCTAAGAGATTTTATGATATATTTAGTGCATCACTTTTAAAGTTATAATTAAATAAGGTTTTATGAGACATTGATTAAATAAGGCTTTTGTGATTTCTAATTTATTTCGAAAAGCTAGAACGGATTTCACAATAAAGTGTATTAGAGACAAAATCAAATGTGTGGAGATGTTTGGGATCCTTCCATTACGAATGACTGTGTATGCAACCATAAAATTTTGTTCTATGTGTAGGGGTGATTTTAATACCCCAATTTGTGGAAATATGGTGGTGCATGAAAAACGGTAATTGTTTTTGATTTGACTACCTATGTCACCAAGGTCAATATATCTTTTTTGTTACTTGTCTAGAGAAAACTCTAGAGTTCAATGTGCTTGAACTGGAGCAATCAAGGATATGTAACATACCGGAAAGTGATTTCCAACACTGTATGAGTGATGACAAAACATGAACAAAGACCTTATGGTACTGATTTGTAGGGACAGTAAAAAAAAATTCGAGCTTGGAGTAGCACACTGCCCACCAGAAAAGAAAGAAGTCTATGACCTAATAATGAATGTAGAAGTCCACATACAGTGGTAGTCGACACGTTGAAATATGTCTAAGCTTGAATAAAAGTCAAAACAAACTTTTAGATGAAATTCAATTTCAGTCTTCTACATTTTCCTTCTTATAAACATTATTCTGCTTATCCCTCCCTATAACAATGAAAATTGAACTGATTAATCCCAAAACATGATTCAAGGAAAATTAATCAGAGTAATATAAATTAAAAAAGAATACAAAAATAAAACAATAATACTAATCTTTTTTTGATTCTTGTTGCTAGGCCCAAAACCTCTAAAATAAGACATATATCGAGTTAATCCCATTGAATATTAATTTGTTGTATCGAACTTACATCACATAAATAATTTTCTTATGTGCATTTCTTTATTCTATACTAATTGGATTTTTTGGATAAATTTCATATTAACGAACAAATTAAAAAATTGGATTTTTGTTAATTAAGAGGGAGGATAAAGTAAAAAAATTAAAATTATCTTTTGATGATTTTACATAAAATCAAAGTTATTCAAACAAATAAAAATCATAAGTTCAAACAATTAAAATTGAATGTATTATATATATAATTTAATATGTTGTGGCTCTAACAAAGAATGGAAAAAAACATGGAATAATGAAATATAGAACAATGTTGAGATAATTTTAGGGACAGCCAAGGAGATCATATCTCTAACAGCTGAATGCGGGAATCACTACCAAAGTTACAGTCAATCAAACACTTACATTCATTATATAGGAAACAATTGCTACAAAGTGAGTACAAATATTATAAGAAGTCGTCCACATAATCCTTCACAGAAAAAAAATCTTTTAATTTGAAACTCAAGTAGAAAAAATCAGAATTTGTAGTGGCTTACATGAATTTGTCTTCTTCCTCGAATGCATAGAAGAATAAATGTTTACCAAAACATTTTATGACATTCTTACAGAAAGAGAAAGGAGGTGAGGAGGAGGAGATGAAGAAGAAGAAGAGAGGCAAGGAGGAGAAGAGATGTGATGAGGAGAAGGGAGCCAATGAGGAGATAAAGAAGAAGACATGAGGCAAGGAGGAGAAGGGATGTGATGAATAGGAGAATAAGAGTACAAATGGAAGTGGCCACTAGGGATTAGGTATTTTAATCAAGAGATAATTGAGTTAGATAAAATATTTCGGCCCTTAATTGGGTGAAAGACAATGGCAACACTTGTGCCCATGATAATGGACACATTTGAGTCTATTTCGGCCAAGTTTACCCATATGCACCGGTTGAATTCTTTGCACATTTCTTAGAATGTAATAGTTATTCAGACTATAAATTAGCACTCTACCTAAAAATGTAGATTTTATAGTTTTCTCCAATTAAAAAAAATCATGGTGAACGAAGATTAGGTGCCAATCCGACAAAGATGCAACAGAATCCTGATGACAGTTCGGTGAAGATGCGACAAAAATCCAGTGAAGAGAGAGAGAGAGAGAGAGAGAGAGTAAATAGCATATACTTATCATTTTTATTTAAATTTTTAGCATGCCAAATATTTAAATAACACTTTATGTTTAATTGTAATGCGATAATCATATAAACATGAAAATGATATTTAGCATCGAGAAAGGTAAATGTTATTTTTATACTTACATTGATACAACAAATATTTTAACATGTTAAAAAAGAGAGAGAGAGAGAGAGAGAGATAAAGAGAGTTTAATTATAACCGGGGAACACTGGAGCACTTTATATGTCGTAATGCATTTGCCACATTATGACTGTAACACGAATGTTCCTCTTTTTCTTGGGTGGTGGTTTCAAGTAGATCGAAACAACATGAAATGTAGACATGGGAAACACTAAAGGGATAGATTTTATCTTCCCATTTACTCAGAACGCTCTTAGCACTAACTAAATCTGTTGCTACGTAATCCCAACATAGTAAATGATATCGCTGGTGTCTAATAAAACCGAAAAGGTGGTTCTTTGATCCAGACACACTACTAATTTTCCAGTAATCATTAACTTTCTATACAACTACATCCAAAAAAACAAAAGCAGATGCAAAATAAGCTTCGTTTTTGGCCCTACTTCTTGCTTGGTCAGTGAAATCTTTGACCAGCATCAAATCCAAAATCTCCTCATCTATCCGACAAAACTTCTCTTGTTTTAATCGGTAAAAAAATTGGTGTAATAGCTGAATAGATTCTGTTTTTGGAAGAATATCTTCCTCACTATCCATGGAATTTTCATGAGTCTTGAAACCAAAACAAAATCTTTAAGTAGAGAATTTATCAATTTTGGTTTAGTTAACTAACTCGATTGTTACATACCAGAGGTGGAGTAGCCATTTCCAGCAAACTAGAGTCTCCACTGTGGTGATAGCTTTTCAAAGCTTAGAGCTTTTGAGAAGAAGAAGGAAAAATTGAATCCTGATTTCTCTTAGATTAAACCTTAGAATTCGTACAATGCTTTGAATATATAGAAAGATGAACAAATAGAAAGATGACACATGTCCTACTAGCTCATAACTGCCAGTGAAACAAATATGTTCTGTAGTGGTATAAGACGCATTGATGAAGTCATTTTTCACCCCACCATAGATATTATCTCTCTCTCTCTCTCTCTCACTATAAATATAAATGTCTAAAAATATAATAATTATCTCAACATTCTTATACACAATGATAAATGCATGTATACTATATATATATATATATTTAAATAACATGTTCAAATATCTTTGGTATTATATAAGTATAAAAGTAGATCTTTATAAATTAAAATCTTACAATGTAATATATATTTATATTATAAATTAACATTCTAACTACACATGTAAATGTCTAAAATAATAAAATATCCAAGCATTCTCATAAATAATGATAAATGAATGTATATATAGTTATATAACACGTTATATGCTTTTGTAACATGTTAAAATATTTGTTGTATCATGTAAGTATAAAAATAGACTTTTAACTTCCTCATTAACATGATAACTAAAAAATTAGATGCTAAATATCATTTTAATGTTTATATGTTTATCACGTTACAATTAAACATAAAATGTTATTTAAATATTTGGGATGCTAAAAATTTAAATAAAAATGATAAGTATCTGCTATTTACTCTCTATCTCTTTCTCTCTCTCTCTCTCTTTGTAATGCAATAAAATATTTGTTGTATCATGTAAATATAAAAATAGACCTTTACCTTTCTCATTAACATGATAAATAAACTATTATATGCTAAATATTATTTTCATGTTTATATGATTATCGTATTACAATTAAACATAAAGTGTTATTTAAATATTTGGCATGCTAAGAATTTAAATAAAAATGATAAGTATTTGCTATTTACTCTCTCTCTCTCTCTCTCCTACAAATATAAATATTTAAAAATAATAAATATCTCAATATTCTTATAGACAATGATAAATATATATATATATATATATATATATATATATATTTAAATAACATGTTCAAATATCTTTGGTATCATATAAGTGTAAAAATAGATCTTTATAACTTATAGTCTTATAATGCAATATATATTTCTATTATAAATTAACACTCTAATTACAAATGTAAATGTCTAAAATAATAAAATATTTGAGCTTTCTCACAAATAATGATAAATGCATGTATATATAGTTAAATAACATGTTATATGCTTTTGTAACATGTTAAAATATTTGTTGTATCATGTAAGTATACAAATAGACTTTTAACTTTCTCATTAATATGATAACTAAACTATTAGATTCTAAATATCATTTTCATGTTTATTTGATTATTGCGTTACAATTAAATAGAAAGTGTTATTTAAATATTTGGAATGCGAAAAATTTAAATAAAAAGGATAAGTATCCACTTTTTACTCTCTCTCTCTCTCTCTCTCTCCTCTTTCCCTACAAATATAAATGTTTAAAGAATAATAAATATCTCAATATTCTTATAGACAAATGACAAATACATATATATACTATATATATATATTTAAATGACATGTTAACTAAAAACCTATATACAGAACAAAGTATGCAACATCCTTTTTCATCTACGTCTACACCTATATTTAAACCTATAAATAGACAAGTAATATTTCCTGAAAATGAAATAGCTTGGCAGATAGCAATCACAATCATATCTATATATAGCTTCCATATTACAAAATATCTCAAATATTTTAATTCTAACTCTAGATAATTCTTTTCTAATATTAGATTATTTTATTACAAATTATCTAGATAATTCTATGTAAATATCTAGATTTTTATCTTTAAGGAGGTGGAGAGATGTGTGGATGATTCTAGAACTTTTTAAGGAGGTGGAGGTGTTGATATTTCTAGAGAAAACTCTAGAATTTGGATTTGGTCCAAAATGATAATTATTGGATAATTGATCCAATAATTAAACTTGATCCAAAATCAAGTTTAACTTTTAACACCCCCTCTTAAACTTGATTTTGCTACTCCAAGCAAGCTCCTCATTTTGGTAAAGTCTTCGCGCTTAAGAGGCTTGGTGAAGATGTCGGCTACTTGATCATTTGTTTTCACATACTCCAATTGCACCTCTTTCTTGTTAACACACTCTCTAATGTAGTGATAACGTGTGTCAATGTGCTTACTACGGTCATGAAAGACTGGGTTCTTCGCCAATGTTATTGCTGACTTTTTATCCACAAAGATCTCTGTTGACTCCTCTTGTGGCAAGCTTAACTCCTTTAACAAGTTTCGTAACCAAATAGCATGACAAACACATGAAGTGGCTGCTACGTACTCGGCTTCACAAGTAGATAGAGTAACGATTGGTTGCTTCTTCGACATCCATGTGAAAGACGTATCTCCAATGTAGAACACGAAACCACTTGTGCTCTTTCGGTCGTCTACATCTACACCCCAATCGCTATCGCTATATCCAACAAGCTTGTAGTCGTTAGAGGTAAAATAGTACATTCCAAAGTCTATGGTACCTTTGATATAGCGAAGAATCCTCTTTGCCGCTTTGAAATGAGTTGTTGTTGGATGCTCCATGTAACGACTAACAACTCCAACCGCATATAAGATATCAGGCCTAGTACACGTTAAATAACGTAAGCTTCCAACCAAACTTTTAAATAGTGTCGGATCCACTATTTCTCCTTCTTCATTCTTTGACAACTTGATTCCACATTCCATCGGCGTGTTAACTAGATTAGAGTCATCCATCTTGAACTTCTTAAGTACCTCCTTAGCATAGCACTCTTGAGTTATAAAGATTCCGTTGTCTTTTTGTTTCACTTCAATTCCGAGGTAGTAAGACATCAATTCAATATCTGTCATCTCGAACTCCTTTGTCATTTCTTTCTTGAACTCCTCGAACATGCTTGAATTATTACCCGTGAATATTAAGTCATCTACATACAAACATGCAATCAATATATCGCCATTTTGAATTTTGATATAGAGTGCATGCTCATATGGACACTTGGTGAAATCTTTCTCCTTTAAGTATTTGTCAATTCGAGTACTCCAAGCTCTTGGGACTTGTTTTAAACCATAAAATGCGTTCTTCAACCTTAAGATTTTATCTTTTTCTCCCTTGATTATATAGCCTTGTGGTTGCTCAATGTAAATTTCTTCTTCAAGTTCTCCATTTAAGAAGGCTGATTTGACATCTATTTGATGCATCCTCCAATTATTTTGAGTCGTCAATGAAATGATTAGTCTAACTGTTTCTAGGCGAGTAAAGGGAGCGAATACCTCATCGTAATCAATTTCGGCTCTTTGACTATAACCTTTGGCCACCAATCTTGCTTTGTATCTCTCTACTTCCTTTTTAGAAATTTTCTTTGCTTTGTAAACTCACTTCACACCGATCGCCTTGTGCCCATTTGGAGGTGAAGCTAACTCCCATGTATTGTTCTTTTCTCTCGCCTTCAAATCTTCATCCATTGCATTGCTCCATGTCTTCTTTTCCATAGCTTCTAGGAAGTCCATGGGCTCACATTCCGCAAATAGACAAAATAACGTAAGATTTTCTTGATTTTCGGTTACCTCGTAAAGCTCTTGTAGACTTCTAAAACGCGGAGTCCTTTCGCTCAAACTTTCTTCTCCTTGAGAACTCGTTGGTGATGTTGATGGTGTAGTAGGCTCCTCTCTTGGTTGCTCGAGATCATCTTCTTCTAGATATGAAAAAGTTATAGTCATCATTTGATCTCCAATCTCATTCTTCTTCTTCTTCAAAGATGACATTTCGACTTATGATTGTCTTCTTTGTGTCCGGATTGTAGAGCTCGTATCTTTTGGAGTTAATATCATAACCAATGAATATGTACTTCTCACTGTTGTCATCTAGTTTGCTTCGCTTCTCGTCCGGTACATGAGCATGAGCAATGCTTCCAAAGACTCTTAAATGAGAAACACCAGGCTTTCTTCCACTCTAAATTTCTTGTGGAATTTTTCCCGAGACACTTCTTGTTAGAGATCGATTTAATAGATAAACCGCACACGAGACTGCTTTTGTCCATAACTCATTTGGTAGTTTCTTACTTTTATTGTATTATTAATAAAACTATTCAACACCCTTTTTCATCTACGTCTACACCTATATTTAAACCTATAAATAGACAAGTAATATTTTCTGGAGCAGTTCAATATAAACAGTTTTATTGTATCCTCTAGAATATACATTGAATAATTTATCTGGATGTCTATACATCCAACATGCTTTTGAGCAAAGCATCAGCTATAAACGGATTTGATTATTCTTTACCGAGAGCCGTTTGCTTCGGAATAGCCTTAACTTTGATATTGCTATCAGGTGTTAAGATAACCTCATTATTGGATTTTTTTTTTTTTTTTGTTTTTTTTTATTATTTTTTTATTTACTACTTGTACTATCCCGACGAAATATACATAAGATACAGACTCTGTATCTTATGTATTTTATTTACTACTTGTACTATCCCGACGAAATCAATAATCTACAGAGTATAGATGTATGGAAAGACTATGTATCTAAGAAGTCAAGATCGCAACACCAAGAAAATGGGACCCACCTCCGACATATGGGACCCACTTATACACATAGCAAGCATTCAAAACGTAAGCAATGACGTAAGCAAGATGTCGGCACCATAACAGGACGACACGTAGCAACACACTGACGCAAGCAATGACATAAGCAAGCACCCAACTTTCCCTATAAATACTAAACTCTACCATCAGAAGAAGCACAAGCGATTTCTCGCACAACTTTCTCTCTCTAAAATCTCTCTAAAAATCTCTACAAAGCTTCTAAGTCTTTTAAATTTGTAATCTTCAAAATTATCTTAGTATCATCAAAAACTCTTTAAACGCCATGACTTAAACTTTACTTAAACACATACTAGAGAGAGACTTACCAATTCTATGTTGACATAACTGGGGCTTGCCAACGGTCTTACTGCCTTTAGGACTTGCGGCCTGGAACACCTCAGCAACAGTGACTTGATAGAAAGGTGAGGATCTAGCTAGGAGAGTTTAGGTTGATTTGAGTGGTGGTGTCTTTGTTTTAGAAAACGTTTCAAATGAAAATTTTGCAAAACTTTTTAAAACGCTTTGGCTCTGATACCATTAATAATACAATAAAACTGTTTACAAAGGTACGATTATTTAAAGAGCTTTTGATGATACTAAGATAATTTTGAAGATTATTTAAAAGACTTAGAAGCTTTGTAGAGCTTTGTAGAGATTTTTTTTTTTTCTAAGGGGCCACCGTATGGGTCGTCTGATTGAATAGTGTCAAAAGATTGGTTATCGTCCTCTTCATCATCGGAGGATTCCATTTGTTGACTTATTGTGGCGATGATCTTTTGTAGTTTTGCTTGCTTAGCGGATCGGCGAGAGGCCGATTTTGATGAGCTGGTCGAGTGAGATGGACTCGTCTGTTTTGCCTGAGTAGAAGGTTTAGAAGGGGGTTTTGTACATGGTTTGGGTTTTGACGTAGATGGTGTAGTAATTTGTTGTGGTTGAAGAAGGGGTAATGATTTAGAGATAGCCTGTATAGCCATGTGAACGTCTTTGCTTATCTGGAAAAATTTTTGAATATTGGCTAAGCAATAGCGGTCAAGATTAAACTTGTCCCACCATTTGATGCGTATTTCGCGGAGTAAAGAGCAAGGCATGTCAGGGAGAAAGATGGCAACGTTGAAATGCCATGAACATATCCATGGGATTCCCATGTCAATGTGAAAGGCAATAAGGTTTAGAGGCCCAATGGGCTGTTGATGAATATGTTTTAGATAGAATGGGTAGGCGTTTTTGAGGATATCTGTTGGGTAGATTTCCTTGGTAGGACCCAGCCAGTGCCACCATTAATTAGAACCAACCAGGGACATTTTAGGGCAATTACGATCAAAGGTAAGAAACCAAGAATGATCGTAGGTTCTTAGATAAAAGGTTCGGAGAAGGCATTGATATAATCGATGTAGGTATATCCGTTAATATGATAACCGGGGTAAGAAAGGTTTGGTTGTGTGGTTATGAATAAATCCAAGTTCTTGGACAGATTGTATCTGAAGAATCTTGCAGGTTGAATAAGATATAAGGTTAGGATTGGTTTTGTCGGGTAGTGAGTTATTTCGACAGTAACCGGAGTCTACTAGAATATACTCATAGAAAGTTCTATTTTTGAGTACATTATCTGTAGGGTAGACGACTGCATAAAAAACTCGATTGGTAAAGGTTTGGAGCTCTTTGAGGGTAATGGGTTTTGTATAGTGGGTGGTGAATAGATGTTGTTTTTGTGGTTTAAGGAAGTAATTTGACTTGGTATTGGTTTGAATGGGAGAGGATGGTTGAGAAGAAGTTTGGCCTTTTAAGGTGGTCACCGCCTTCACATAGGAGAGCGGAGGGAATTCTGCAAAAGCGGAATAGGTATTTTGAATATTCAGGGGTTTTCCCTGAAGATGAGGTTGATTTTTGATATAGTCCGATGCAGTCATCGGTTTCTTGCTTTTAGGGTCTGTCATCTTGAATAGGTTGTTGTTGAATATCTGTTGTTTTTCCCTGCAAATATTCTCTTGTTAGAAAATCTGGTAAAGAATTATTTTCACCTTTAATGTATTGAATATCAAAATCGAATACTGATAATATGGCTTGCCATCGGGCAAATATTTGTTTAGAAACTAAGTTTTTAACATCTTTTTGTAATATTTCTTTTGCTGACTTACAGTCAACTCTTAATAAAAACTTTTTGTTTATTAAGTCATCCTAGAATTTTGAAATACAATTGACGATTGAAAGTACTTCCTTTTTAACCGTTGAATAAGCTTGTTGGGGTCCTATCCAGACTCCAGAATGAAAACGTATTATAGATTCTTTATTAGAGTCAGATAATTTTTGTTTTAAAATGCCTCCATATCCTATTTCTGAAGCATCCGTTTTGACTATCATAAAAGCTTCAGGATTGGGGATTGAAAGACATGGTAATGTTTTAACTTGTAATTTAACTTGTTTTACTAAATTAGTATGCTGGTCAGTCCATGGTTTAGGATTTTTTTGTAGTCGTTGAAATAACGGTTGAATAGTTTTTCTTAGATTAGGAAGAAAGTCTGAAACATAGTTCAAACATCCTAAGAATCTTTGCAATTGAGTCTTTTCTCTTAATTCATTTGGAAATTTATCGGCAAACTCAATTGATCTTGATATAGGTGTTATAGTACCTTGATATATATTATGTCCTAAAAATCTTATTTTAGTTTGGAATAGATTCATTTTTTGTTTAGATAAAACTAACCCATTGGTTTTAACTATGTTTAAAAATGTATGTAAATGACTAAAGTGTTGATCAATAGATGTTGAATATATTAGAACGTCGTCTATATAAACTATAGCAAATGTTGATGAATTGTTGAATATATCATTCATAATATGTTGAAATTCTGATGGTGCGTTTTTAAGACCTAAGGGCATTACGTTCCATTCGTAATGACCAAAGGGTATTGTGAAAGCCGTTTTATATTTGTCTTGTTCCGCAATTTGTATTTGCCAGAACCCGCTTTTCATATCAAATTTTGAAAAGATTTTTGCATTGTATAGTCGTTTTAATAGATCTCTTTTATTGGGTATTGGATATCTAATCCATTGTAATACATCATTTAATGGTTTGTAATTTATAACTAGTCGTGGTACTCCACGTTCCTTTTCGGCTGCGTTATTTACATAAAACGCTGCACAACTCCAAGGTGACTTGGATGGTCGAATTAATTTTTTATTTAATAAATCTTGTATTTATTTTTGACATTGTTCTAACAATGCTTTATTCATTTGAATAGGTCTTGCTTTAGTTGGTATTAGTTTCTCATTAAAATCTTTTATATAGGGTAGATTAACCGTATGTTGTTTTCGTTCCCAAAATGCATTGGGTAGATAAAAACATACTTGTTTGATTAATTCGTTTTCAATAGTTTTTATTTTGTTAATTATATAGGGAGATTTTAATTGTTCGTCTATTTTTTTGTAAGAAATTTCATCTTGCAAATATTGAATATGTCTATGTTTTCCGTTTATTAAGTTAATTGTTTTTTGTATTGTATTTTGTTGGAGTTCTAATATTTCTTTGGTTTTTATAGGTAACAAAAATTCGAATAACATTTTTGTTCCTACAACTTTTGTTGTTATACCATATTCAGATACTTTAAAAGGATAAATTTGAGTAAAGAATGGTGTTCCTAATATTACTTCTTGTGTTAAATCTTTAACTAGGATAAATTGGTTTTTAAAACAATATCCTTGATTACAGATTTTTGCGCATGGTAATTTATATTTTACTTTTAAATTACTTCCATTGGCGCCGCTAAGGCGTTCAGTGGTTTTTTCATAAAATTTAGTAGGTATAAGACCTTCTCTAATGCAGTTATAATCTGCACCAGAATCTAGTAATGCTATTGTATTAATTTTGAAGTCATGTCCTATATGTAATGTAATTTTAGTATACCACTTTTGATAATTAATTTTATTAATGTTGTTTATATATTCTTCATTTTGGTCTAAGTGAGTATCATTATTTTCTAAATTTTTATTGCTTGAAGATGCTTGATTAAGGTTTGGTGACTCTATTAAAGATAGACGAGCGTCTATTTGTAATTGCTTTAAATCTTGTTGATTAACAAGTATTTGTAAATCTTTTATTTGTGTTTTAAGTTGTTTAACTTCATGATGTAATTCACCAGTTGTTACTTGTTTAAATAAACTTTGAGTTGGATATTTTTCAAATATTTTATTTAGACTAAACGGTTGAGGAGTAGCTAATTGATTTTCTTGATATATAATATCTTTTAATTTTGTTAAGTATTCTCTTTTAATATTAGGATCATTTATTTTGTCTATGATTTCTAGTAAGAATTGTTTATTATTATCTTTAGTTATTACGTTGATTACGTTGCAATTACATAAATTATCAGAAACTTCTTGTGATTCGGTATAGGAATCACTTAAGTTTTCTATTTCGTTTATCGAATTATTACTAGAAAATTCGTTTTCTGATAACTCGGATTCTGATATTAATAGTTTTGTTAATTTTTCTTGGATATCAGGTTGATCTTGGAATATTTAATTTATTTTTTTTTTCATTTTGCAATCCGTGGATCTATGTCCAGGGCGTTTGCAATTCCAGCAAACCATATTATTAGTAGATTTAAATTTATTGTATTTATTGAATGGTTTCTTTTGAAAATTCTTTTGTTTAGGATAGTTTGAAGAATTTTTATTAAAAGGTTTTTGGTAATTTTTTGATTTTTCATAATATTTAATATTATTTGTCCTATTATGCCTGTGTTTTAATCGTTTAATTCTTGATGGCGGATTAAGTCTTGAATATCCATATTGTTCGCAAAACGAATCCATTGTTTGTTTAAATTTGAATTTATCATTACGTTTTTTATCTTTATGTTCTTGACATAAAGCTAAACCTTCTTTTTTAACAAATGCGAATAATTGGCCATATGTTATTGTATTCCAAGGGACAGGTTGTCCACCAGAATATTCTTTTAATTTGTTGATTACTTTTTCAGCGAAAAAGGATGGTAATCCTGAAATAAATCATTCTTTCCAAAAAGGTTGATTACAATCTTTTCTTTGAAATATATTTGTGACAAAAATATCTTTATACCATTTAAAATCGCCCAGAGTAGGACATCGTAAATTGGTTAAAATTATTTTCTTACTTTCGGATTCCTCATTGGGATTTCCGACAAAATGCATGGTTATTGTATAAATTAAGACTTCTACAGCATTCTGATGTTCTATATCTTCAATAAAACCATCATTATCTTCTACCTTTTTTATTTCTACGTGATTAATTATTGAATCTTGAGTGGAGTGCGTCTAGTGAGTTATCCCACCAATATTTTAAAGCTCAAAAAAACCAGTTATTAATGTCGCATGCTTGTTTATCAGAATTACCTCTAGCTTTATAGGATATGGAAGCCATACCCATTTCTTATATCTGAGACATAATTTGGTATTCTGATTTGCCATCTATATTCCATTCATAAATACCATCTCCAGTGTATACATTTCTATTTTGATTATATTGTTCTTCATATAATAAATCGGGTGGAGTATGTCTTTTATAGTAGGGTTTACAAGTGAGTTATCCCACCAATATTTTAAAGCTCGAAAAAACCAGTTATTAGTATCGCATGCTTGTTTATCGGAATTACCTCTAGCTTTATAGGATATGGAAGCCATACCCATTTCTTGTAATCTGGACATAATTTGGTATTCTGATTTGCCATCTATATTCCATTCATAAATACCATCTCCAGTGTATACATTTCTATTTTGATTATATTGTTCTTCATATAATAAATCGGGTGGAGTATGTCTTTTATAGTAGGGTTTATTTGATCTTATTTTATTTCTTATACGATTTATTTCTTGATCATCATTATCAGAATGAGTAGAGGATTGAATAGATTCATTATCGTTTTAAGTCAATATTGTTGATTCCTTTACCTTTGTCTAAATTTGCTAATCTAGATGCGATTGATTTTAATATTTCATTTTCAGGAAATATTACTTGTCTATTTATAGGTTTAAATATAGGTGTAGACGTAGATGAAAAAGGATGTTGCATACTTTGTTCTAATTTATTATATTCATTCATATTTAATTTATGATCTATTTGATCTACTTGTTTTGATATTGTATGTAATATTTGACTTTGATAATTATTTTGTCGATAAATAGATTTAATGTCTTGTAATAAGACGGATTCTTTATCGTCTTTATTTGCACCAGTTTTAAATGGTGTAGCTATAATTTGTCTATTTGATGTATTTATTTTTAGGTCTTTCAACGGGGGATGTATTGATTTAGTTTTAGATCCATCTACTTGTTCCCATAATTGTCCTAAAGATGAGCTTGTATTAATTGTTTTAAACGGGTAATCTATGTTTTATGCTATTGAATATGTTTCAAACCATATAAAAAATGGAATGTCTATTTCTTTTAATAGCATACAATTATACCATTTTTCTCTATATTCTATTGTTTGTTTTTTTAGAAAATGTATTGAAATACCAGTTTCTCTTATCATTATTTTCTTTTGAATAGAAATCTTGTTTGATATATTGTTTATTAATTGCATATTCTTTTGTAATTACATTAATAGATTTAAAATCTGAATGCGTGGGAGATGTCGTATATAGGTCGTTATTTGGTTCAGCAATAGGTGCTTTAAATTTAATGTCTTGATTATCGTTTTGATTGATACTTTCAACTTCTGAGTCTGTACTCGATTTTTTAGATCGAAACTCGGAACAAGAAGGCCGGGAGTAATATGAACTTATTCTTGGAGGTGCTGGTTCTCTAAATTAACCAAATTGTAATATTATTTTCCCGTCTCTTTGTTCAATTATTCTTGAAATATTTCTTTGTTCAAAATTCCTTATTGGTTGAGTAATCTCAATTTTCCATTTATCTGGGATGGTTATTTCATCCCATTTTAATTGTTTAGGTGCATAGGTAGCACTTGGAATGTCTTTACTATTAACTGCTAATATAGTAGTTTCTCCTTTATTATCTTGTAGTAAACATCTTGGGTTAAATTCAGAGGTTGATTGCTTAAAATAGATTCTATATAACAATAGGTATCCGTGTCTATTATTTTCAAATTTAATTTCAGGTAAGTGAACATTTAATACTAGCGTGTTTAGTATTAATATTACAAAAAGATGTTAAAAACATAGTTTCTAAACAAATATTTGCCCGATGGCAAGCCATATTATCAGTATTCGATTTTGATATTCAATACATTAAAGGTGAAAATAATTCTTTACCTGATTTTCTAACAAGAGAATATTTGCAGGGAAAAACAACAGATATTCAACAACAACCTATTCAAGATGACAGACCCTAAAAGCAAGAAACCGATGACTGCATCGGACTATATCAAAAATCAACCTCATCTTTAGGGAAAACCCCTGAATATTCAAAATACCTATTCCGCTCTTGCAGAATTCCCTCCGCTCTCCTATGTGTAGGCGGTGACCACCTTAAAAGGCCAAACTTCTTCTCAACCATCCTCTCCCATTCAAACCAATACCAAGTCAAATTACTTCTTTAAACCACAAAAACAACATCTATTAACCACCCACTATACAAAACCCATTACCCTCAAAGAGCTCCAAACCTTTACCAATCGAGTTTTTTATGCAGACAGTCTCTACCCTACAGATAATGTACTCAAAAATAGAACTTTCTATGAGTATATTCTAGTAGACTCTGGTTCTGTCGAAATAACTCACTACCCAGACAAAACCAATCCTAACCTTATATCTTATTCAACCTGCAAGATTCTTCGTATACAATCTGTCCAAGAACTTGGATTTATTCATAACCACACAACCAAACCTTTCTCTACCCCTGGTTATCATATTAACGGATATACCTACATTGATTATATCAATGCCTTCTCCCGAACCTTTTATCTAAGAACCTACGATCATTCTTGGTTTATTACCTTTGATCGTAATTGCCCTAAAATATCCCTGGTTGGTTCTACGAATGGTGGCACTGGCTGGGTCCTACCAAGGAAATCTACCCAACAAGCGATTTCTCGCACAACTCTCTCTCTCTAAAATCTTTCTAAAAATCTCTACAAAGCTTCTAAGTCTTTTAAATTTGTAATCTTCAAAATTATCTTAGTATCATCAAAAGCTCTTTAAATAATCTTCAAAATTATCTTAGTATCATCAAAAGCTCTATAAATAATCGTACCTTTGTAAACAGTTTTATTGTAGACTCTGTATCTTATGTATTTTATTTACTACTTGTACTATCCCGACGAAATCAATAATCTACAGAGTATAGATGTATGGAATGACTATGTATCTAAGAAGTCAAGATCGCAACACATAGAAAATGGGACCCACCTCCGACATATGGGACCCACTTATACACATAGCAAGCACTCAAAACGTAAGCAATGACGTAAGCAAGATGTCAGCACCACAACAGGACGACACGTAGCAACACACTGACGCAAGCAATGACATAAGCAATCACCTAACTTTCCCTATAAATACTCAACTCTACCATCAGAAGAAGCACAAGCGATTTCTCGCATAACTTTCTCTCTCTAAAATCTCTCTAAAAATCTCTACAAAGCTTCTAAGTCTTTTAAATAATCTTCAAAATTATCTTAGTATCATCAAAAGCTCTTTAAATAATCGTACCTTTGTAAACAGTTTTATTGTATTATTAATGGTATCAGAGCCAAAGCGTTTTAAAAAGTTTTGCAAAATTTTCATTTGAAACGTTTTCTAAAACAAAGACACCACCACTCAAATCAACCTAAACTCTCCTAGCTAGATCCTCACCTTTCTATCAAGTCACTGTTGCTGAGGTGTTCCAGGCCGCAAGTCCTAAAGGCGATATTGGCAAGCCCCAGTGTGTCAACATAGAATTGGTAAGTCTCTCTCTAGTATGTGTTTAAGTAAAGTTTAAGTCATGGCGTCTTCATTTAGAAAGCTTTTCAAACCAAAATATGCAGCATCTACATCTCATAATACAATTAACTCAAGAGAGATTATGACAAAAATAACAAACTTTAATCATGAATTATCAAAAAATAAACTACCACATGTAAACCCAGAAAATATTTATCAAATTGGAACTTTTGATTTCAGAACAGCTTATGCAATAAAACAACATGAACAGACCTTATCTTTACAAAATGAATTCGAAGAAATCAAATTATTATCTTCAATCGCCCTTGATAAATATAAACAAAAAGGATTTAATTATCTCCATTTTGGATTAGTTCAAATAGCAATCAAACCATTATCAAGAAATGGTATTGATTCACCAATACTTATGTTATTAAGAGATAAAACTTTATTAAAATTTGAAGATTCGCTCCTTGGAGCAGTTCAATCAAACTTATGCAACGGAGCAATTTATTTCAATTGCGCCCCTAATTTTCAAGTAAGTTTACATGATCCAACAATACTAAACATGCTAGTATTAAATGTTCACTTACCTGAAATTAAATTTGAAAATAATAGACACGGATACCTATTGTTATATAGAATCTATTTTAAGCAATCAACCTCTGAATTTAACCCAAGATGTTTATTACAAGATAATAAAGGAGAAACTACTATATTAGCAGTTAATAGTAAAGACATTCCAAGTGCTACCTATGCACCTAAACAATTAAAATGGGATGAAATAACCATCCCAGATCAATGGAAAATTGAGATTACTCAACCAATAAGGAATTTTGAACAAAAAAATATTTCAAGAATAATTGAACAAAGAGACGGGAAAATAATATTACAATTTGGTTCATTTAGAGAACCAGCACGTCCAAGAATAAGTTCATATTATTCCCGGCCTTTTTGTTCCGAGTTTCGATCTAAAAAATCGAGTACAGACTCAGAAGTTGAAAGTATCAATCAAAACGATAATCAAGACATTAAATTTAAAGCACCTATTGCTGAACCAAATAACGACATATATACGACATCTCCCACGCATTCAGATTTTAAATCTATTAATGTAATTACAAAAGAATATGCAATTAATAAACAATATATCAAAGAAGATTTCTATTCAAAAGAAAATAATGATAAGAGAAACTGGTATTTCAATACATTTTCTAAAAAACAAACAATAGAATATAGAGAAAAATGGTATAATTGTATGCTATTAAAAGAAATAGACATCCCATTTTTTATATGGTTTGAAACATATTCAATAGCATATAACATAGATTACCCGTTTAAAACAATTAATACAAGCTCATCTTTAGGACAATTATGGGAACAAGTAGATCGATCTAAAACTAAATCAATACATCCCCTGTTGAAAGACCTAAAAATAAATACATCAAATAGACAAATTATAGCTACACCATTTAAAACTGGTGCAAATAAAGACGATAAAGAACCCGTCTTATTACAAGACATTAAATCTATTTATCAACAAAATAATTATCAAAGTCAAATATTACATACAATATCAAAACAAGTAGATCAAATAGATCATAAATTAAATATGAATGAATATAATAAATTAGAACAAAGTATGCAACATCCTTTTTCATCTACGTCTACACCTATATTTAAACCTATAAATAGACAAGTAATATTTCCTGAAAATAAAATATTAAAATCAATCGCATCTAGATTAGCAAATTTAGACAAAGGTAAAGGAATCAACAATATTGACGAAAACGATAATGAATCTATTCAATCCTCTACTCAATCTGATAATGATGATCAAGAAATAAATCGTATAAGAAATAAAATAAGATCAAATAAACCCTACTATAAAAGACATACTCCACCCGATTTATTATATGAAGAACAATATAATCAAAATAGAAATGTATACACTGGAGATGGTATTTATGAATGGAATATAGATGGCAAATCAGAATACCAAATTATGTCTGTATTACAAGAAATGGGTATGGCTTCCATATCCTATAAAGCTAGAGGTAATTCTGATAAACAAGCATGCGTATTACTAATAACTGGTTTTACTGGAGCTTTAAAATATTGGTGGGATAACTCACTTGTAAACCCTACTATAAAAGACATACTCCACCCGATTTATTATATGAAGAACAATATAATCAAAATAGAAATGTATACACTGGAGATGGTATTTATGAATGGAATATAGATGGCAAATCAGAATACCAAATTATGTCTGTATTACAAGAAATGGGTATGGCTTCCATATCCTATAAAGCTAGAGGTAATTCTGATAAACAAGCATGCGTATTACTAATAACTGGTTTTCTTTGGAGCTTTAAAATATTGGTGGGATAACTCACTAGGCGTCCACTCAAGATTCAATAATTAATCACGTAGAAATAAAAAAGGTAGAAGATAATGATGGTTTTATTGAAGATATAGAACATCAGAATGCTGTAGAAGTCTTAATTTATACAATAACCATGCATTTTGTCGGAAATCCCAATGAGGAATCCGAAAGTAAGAAAATAATTTTAACCAATTTACGATGTCCTACTCTGGGCGATTTTAGATGGTATAAAGATATTTTTGTCACAAATATATTTCAAAGAAAAGATTGTAATCAACCTTTTTGGAAAGAACGATTTATTTCAGGATTACCATCCTTTTTCACTGAAAAAGTAATCAACAAATTAAAAGAATATTCTGGTGGACAACCTGTCCCTGGGAATACAATAACATATGGCCAATTATTCGCATTTGTTAAAAAAAAGGTTTAGCTTTATGTCAAGAACATAAAGATAAAAAACGTAATGATAAATTCAAATTTAAACAAACAATGGGTTCGTTTTGCGAACAATATGGATATTCAAGACTTAATCCGCCATCAAGAATTAAACGATTAAAACACAGGCATAATAGGACAAATAATATTAAATATTATGAAAAATCAAAAAATTACCAAAAACCTTTTAATAAAAATTCTTCAAACTATCCTAAACAAAAGAATTTTCAAAAGAAACCATTCAATAAATACAATAAATTTAAATCTACTAATAATATGGTTTGCTGGAATTGCAAGCATACGGACATAGATCCACGGATTGCAAAATGAAGAAAAAAATAAACGAAATATTCCAAGATCAACCTGATATCCAAGAAAAATTAACAAAACTATTAATATCAGAATCCGAGTTATCAGAAAACGAATTTTCTAGTAATAATTCGATAAACGAAATAGAAAACTTAAGTGATTCCTCTACCGAATCACAAGAAATTTCTGATAATTTATGTAATTGCAACGTAATCAACGTAATAACTAAAGATAATAATAAACAATTCTTACTAGAAATCATAGACAAAATAAATGATCCTAATATTAAAAGAGAATACTTAACAAAATTAAAAGATATTATATATCAAGAAAATCAATTAGCTACTCCTCAACCGTTTAGTCTAAATAAAATATTTGAAAAATATCCAACTCAAAGTTTATTTAAACAAGTAACAACTGGTGAATTACAACATGAAGTTAAACAACTTAAAACACAAATAAAAGATTTACAAATACTTGTTAATCAACAAGATTTAAAGCAATTACAAATAGACGCTCGTCTATCTTTAATAGAGTCACCAAACCTTAATCAAGCATCTTCAAGCAATAAAAATTTAGAAAATAATGATACTCACTTAGACTAAAATGAAGAATATATAAACAATATTAATAAAATTAATTATCAAAAGTGGTATACTAAAATTACATTACATATAGGACATGACTTCAAAATTAATACAATAGCATTACTAGATTCTGGTGCAGATTATAACTGCATTAGAGAAGGTCTTATACCTACTAAATTTTATGAAAAAACCACTTGAGCATGCGGCGCAATGGAAGTAATTTAAAAGTAAAATATAAATTACCATGCGCAAAAATCTGTAATCAAGGATATTGTTTTAAAAACCAATTTATCCTAGTTAAAGATTTAACACGAGAAGTAATATTAGGAACACCATTCTTTACTCAAATTTATCCTTTTAAAGTATCTGAATATGGTATAACAACAAAAGTTGTAGGAACAAAAAT
Source organism: Cardamine occulta (assembly GCA_028015245.1). Taxonomy (NCBI): domain Eukaryota; kingdom Viridiplantae; phylum Streptophyta; class Magnoliopsida; order Brassicales; family Brassicaceae; genus Cardamine; species Cardamine occulta. The sequence continues at coordinate 6,022,642 of CM051368.1, forward strand.
GTTATTCGAATTTTTGTTACCTATAAAAACCAAAGAAATATTAGAACTCCAACAAAATATAATACAAAAAACAATTAACTTAATAAACGGAAAACATAGACATATTCAATATTTGCAAGATGAAATTTCTTACAAAAAAATAGACGAACAATTAAAATCTCCCTATATAATTAACAAAATAAAAACTATTGAAAATGAATTAATCAAACAAGTATGTTCTGATCTACCCAATGCATTTTGGGAACGAAAACAACATACGGTTAATCTACCCTATATAAAAGATTTTAATGATAAACTAATACCAACTAAAGCAAGACCTATTCAAATGAATAAAGCATTGTTAGAACAATGTCAAAAAGAAATACAAGATTTATTAAATAAAAAATTAATTCGACCATCCAAGTCACCTTGGGTTGTGCGGCGTTTTATGTAAATAACACGGGAAAACGAACGTGGAGTCCCCCGACTAGTCATACACCACAAACCCTTAAATGATGTATTACAATGGATTAGATATCCAATACCCAATAAAAGAGATCTATTAAAACGACTATACAATGCAAAAATCTTTTCAAAATTTGATATGAAAAGCGGGTTCTGGCAAATACAAATTGCGGAACAAGACAAATATAAAACGGCTTTCACAATACCCTTTGGTCATTACGAATGGAACGTAATGCCCTTCGGTCTTAAAAACGCACCATCAGAATTTCAACATATTATGAATGATATATTCAACAATTCATCAACATTTGCTATAGTTTATATAGACGACGTTCTAATATATTCAACATCTATTGATCAACACTTTAGTCATTTACATACATTTTTAAACATAGTTAAAACCAATGGGTTAGTTTTATCTAAACAAAAAATGAATCTATTCCAAACTAAAATAAGATTTTTAGGACATAATATATATCAAGGTACTATAACACCTATATCAAGATCAATTGAGTTTGCCGATAAATTTCCAAATGAATTAAGAGAAAAGACTCAATTGCAAAGATTCTTAGGATGTTTGAACTATGTTTCAGACTTTCTTCCTAATCTAAGAAAAACTATTCAACCGTTATTTCAACGACTACAAAAAAATCCTAAACCATGGACTGACCAGCATACTAATTTAGTAAAACAAGTTAAATTACAAGTTAAAACATTACCATGTCTTTCAATCCCCAATCCTGAAGCTTTTATGATAGTAAAGCGAATGCTTCGAAATAGGATATGGAGGCATTTTAAAACAAAAATTATCTGACTCTAATAAATAATCTATAATGCGTTTTCATTAAGATCCGGATAGGACCCCAACAAGCTTATTCAACGGTTAAAAAGGAAGTACTTTCAATCGTCAATTGTATTTCAAAATTCCGGGATGACTTAATAAACAAAAAGTTTTTATTAAAAGTTGACTCGTAAGTCGACAAAAGAAATATTACAAAAAGATGTTAAAAACTTAGTTTCTAAACAAATATTTGCCCGATGGCAAGCCATATTATCAAGATTCGATTTTGATATTCAATACATTAAAGGTGAAAATAATTCTTTACCTGATTTTCTAACAAGAGAATATTTGCGAGGGAAAAACAACAGATATTCAACAACAACCTATTCAAGATGACAGACCTAAAAGCAAGAAACCGATGATGCATCGGACTATATCAAAATCAACCTCATCTTCGGGGAAAACCCTGAATATTCAAAATACCTATTCGCTTGCAGAATTCCCTCCGCTCTCCTATGTGTAGGCGGTGACCACCTTAAAAGGCCAAACTTCTTCTCAACCATCCTCTCCCATTCAAACCAATACCAAGTCAAATTACTTCCTTAAACCACAAAACAACATCTATTAACCACCCACTATACAAAACCCATTACCCTCAAAGAGCTCCAAACCTTTACCAATCGAGTTTTTTATGCAGACAGTCTATACCCTACAGATAATGTACTCAAAAATAGAACTTTCTATGAGTATATTCTAGTAGACTCAGTTCATCGAAATAACTCACTACCCAGACAAAACCAATCCTAACCTTATATCTTATTCAACCTGCAAGATTCTTCGTATACAATCTGTCCAAGAACTTGGATTTATTCATAACCACACAACCAAACCTTTCTCTACCCCCGGTTATCATATTAACGGATATACCTACATCGATTATATCAATGCCTTCTCCCGGACCCTTTATCTAAGAACCTACGATCATTCTTGGTTTATTACCTTTGATCGTAATTGCCCTAAAAATGTCCCTGGTTGGTTCTACGAATGGTGGCACTGGCTGGGTCCTACCAAGGAAATCTACCCAACAGATATCCTCAAAAACGCCTACCCATTCTATCTAAAACATATTCATCAACAGCCCATTGGGCCTCTAAACCTTATTGCCTTTCACATTGACATGGGAATCCCATGGATATGTTCATGGCATTTCAACGTTGCCATCTTTCTCCCCGACATTGCCTTTTTTTACTCCGAAATCGCGATCAAATGGTGGGACAAGTTTAATCTTGACCGTTTTTAGCCAATATTCAAAAAATTTTCCGGATAAGCAAAGACGTTCACATGGCTATACAGTGTCTCTAAATCATTACCCTTCTTCAACCACAACAAATTACTACACCATCTACGTCAAAACCCAAACCATCTACAAAACCCCCTTCTAAACCTTCTACTCAGGCAAAACAGACGAGTCCATCTCACTCGACCAGCTCATCAAAATCGGCCTTTCGCCGATCCGCTAAGCAAGCAAAACTACAAAAGATCATCGCCACAATAAGTCAACAAATGGAATCCTCCGATGATGAAGAGGACGATAACCAATCTTTTGACACTATTCAATCAGACGACCCATATGGTGGCCCCTTAGGACAAGATCCTTTTGATATATAAAAAAAAAAAAAAAATCCAATAATGAGGTTATATTAACACCGATAAGCAATATCAAAGTTAAGATATTCAACAAACGGCTCTCGATAAAGAATAATCAAATCCGTTTATAGTGATGCTTTGCTCAAAAGCATGTTGGATGTATAGACATCCGGATAAATTATTCAATGTATATTCTAAGTAGACTCAGATCTTATGTATTTTATTTACTACTTGTATTATCCCGATGAAATCAATAATCTACGAGTATAGATGTATGGAAAGACTATGTATCTAAGAAGTCAAGATCGCAACACCAAGAAAATGGGACCCACCTCCGACATATGGGATCCATCGATACACATAAAAAAGCACTCAAAACGTAGTGATAGCGTAAGCAAGATGTCGGCACCACAGAGGACGACGTGAACACCGACGCAAAGCAATGACATAAGCAAGCCCCAACTTTCCCTATAAATACTCAACTCTACCATCGAAAGAAGCGCGATTTACCGACTTTTCTCTAAAATCTCTCTAAAAATCTCTACAAAGCTTCTAAGTCTTTTAAATTTGTAATCTTCAAAATTATCTTAGTATCATCAAAAGCTCTTTAAATAATCGTACCTTTGTAAACAGTTTTATTGATGTCATTTAAATTCTATGTGGCAACCAAGACTATATGCCGATTGAGTCATCCATTGCGAAAATGTCAAATGTCTTCAACAGTGAGTTCAAAATCCAAGCAATAACGGTTTCCAAATTGTGATTTTCGCAGTTTCCAGGAAATGAAGAGAAAATTGAATAGAAGAGGGCCAGGTTTTTGCATTACCTCGTCCTCAGCATTGCAGTGATGCTTGTAGATCGATCTCAAGAACCGGTAACGTTCGCGAAGCAGCCTAAGATCGACATGGTGACCAGTAGCAAACTCCAGCGCCAATCTATGAAGAGTTTCTAGCTCACTACATACTGCCTTATGAAAGAACAAGAAAAACAGGATCGGAGAAATCTCTTCCGCGTCCTCCGAGCGTGCCGAGAACGAATTCGTCACAGGCGAACGAGAAGAAGAAGAAGGCACAGAACTCGTAAGGACCGTGGTTGAAGAAGACGCCACCCCTCTGCCGCCTCTCGCCGCCTCAAAATCTGGCAACGGCGTCGCCATTTTCTTCAAAGCTTATCCCTGTATTCGTCCCTAAACAATTCAGCTATAAATCTTTACCACTCTTCTTCCTTGTGCTTCCTCCACGACCTCCAATTTTCAAATCTGAGCTCGCTTCACCATAGAATTTCATAGAATTATCTGGTTTCTTCCTGTGATGTGTGGTGTTGTTCAACGGAGACGATGAGAACGAAAAAGAAAGAAAGGTCGAGGCGTTGTCTGATATCGATTTTGATTTTGCTTTTGCTTTCTTTTTTTTTTCTTTTTTCGTTTTATTATGGTTTATCTGGAAAATATTTTTAAACTGTTAGTATTATATATATTATACGACCTTCTAAATTTCTATAGAAATTAAATAAAATGAAAAAAGTTGCTTGGGGATTGGGTGGCTGTTTCTATACAAGGTTTTGTAGCACGTGGCCATTCCCATCGCCACGTCGGATGCTGATGCAACCAACCCAGGTTGGCACGTGACCGTTTGCATCTCGACACGTGCGAGCGTACCTACGAACGCAATGGTCCGCGAGACAGGGACGCTGGTTCTCGGAGAAAAGGACCTTTAGGACTAAGGCTAAAAATGGTATTTCACTATGCTTATGTGGAATTCATTATGAGGCTTTGTTCAAATAAATTTGATCATTTCGACCTTTATTTGTTTTGCTAAATGTTCATATTAATATGTTTGAGTTTAGCTTTTTAAGCGAGCACTTTCAAAAAAAAAAGGTAAATTACGCTTTGAGGCTTGTTATAAAGTATAATTAAGACAGATTCGTGTTTTGTTGGAAACTTGTTTAAGATATTCAGGAATCAGGAATGACAGAGATGAGATGTAGCACCTGTTCGTAATCTAGAGGAGCCAAATAGCTAATTAGCTTCTTAAATTATGAACTATTGCTTCACGGTTTTGCTTAAAATAATAAATGCAGTTACGGTTTGATTTTTTTTTAATTGCGTTGCATGTGTTCGAAAATTTACTAGATTGCGTGGATTAATTTTATGGCTAAATGAGTTTATTATGGCCGAGTCAAGCATATATACAATATAATAACATATGTATATTTTATAATCTCGTAGTTTCTCCATATGTAAACGATATTAAAAAAAAATTATGATATACAACTTTTCTGCAACCAATTTTTTTTTTTTTGACAAACTGTTTCTGCAACCAATTAAAATAAAGCCTTTATCAAAAAACTAAACAATTAAAATATTAAATTTGTAATTACGTATATCAAAACGTTCAGTTATAATTATATCGTTCATTCTATACAAATACTTTCTTTTTTGTTTAAAATTTCTATACAAAATACATAAACATGAAACTTCTAAACTAAAAGAATTATATCGTTGGTTGATCCCTTTTTAATTTAATAGAAAAATGGTGCAAGAAGAGGCCTAGGCTTAAAATCTCAACATAAATTGTTATATACGTGTAGATGATAATGATTTGTATCAATCAAAGTAGTTGTTGATATGTGCAATATACTTGATAGCCGAAATTTAAAATATATAATAAACGTTATTTTCTCGCAAAAATAAAAAATAATGTAATTGACTATAATTTTTTAACGTGTTTATAATTAACAAAAAAAAAATCGATTGATCAAGTAGAAAATTGGTGAAAATGGTTAAAAAGAGAAAGGAAGTGGTGAAAATGGTTACCCGTCTGGTTCGTTCTGTATCCGCCCCATTCGATCAAGTACCTGTCCCATTCAAACCAAGTATCAAACTTTCACGATCCATTACCTCTAAGCCAAACCAAGTATCAAGCCGAAAAAAAATTTCCACTACCCGCCCCGTTATCCGTCATTTACCCGTTACCCGCTACCCGTACCCGTTATCCGTCCCATTACCCGTCTATTACCCGTTATCCGTCCTATTACCCGTTTCATACCCGCAAAAATATCCGTTACCCGTAAAAAAAATACATGTAACCCGTTACTAAAAAAAAATCAAGTAATTACTATCCGATTATCTGCAGATATCGTGGCGAAGTAAATCAGGCTGGATTTTTGGCGGATACTTGTTTTGCTGGATATCCGTTCTTGGCAAGCGAATACTAAGTTAATATTCAATTAAGTGAAATGACAGGATACCAAAGCGAAAAAATGAGTCTTCGGTCGGTGCCCACCCCTAATGAAAAGTAAAGACTAAAGACACAAGAGGCACGTGTGGGAAGTGTGGCGACAAAAAACCATTTATCATGGGACCATTTTAATAAGTCTTCATTATTCTCTTCCTCGTTTTCACAACAACCTAATTATTTTGTAAGTAGAATAATTCGCCGTTCTTAACTATTTAAAAAAAAAAAAAAAAAACAAGACTAGTCAAAGTTTTTTTTGTGAAAGAGAGACTAGTCAAAGTTATGTAAGCATTTCAACTCTATTACACGTAATTTTCTATGACAATCTTTAACCAATTAGAGTAAATTGATAAGAAATTAGTAAATAATGTATCTACTTTCTTAATTATCTAAATAATCATTTATAGTTTTTTCGGTCCTATAGGATCATAGATGGTGGGATTTATTTATTTTCTCCTTCCCCCAATAAATATAGACATAGAGGCATCTACAAACCCCTAATTATGATCGTAGGGCTTAATGATTAGAACGGGTCTATAATTTTAGAGCATATACGAATTCATTTATATGATTTGATTGATTGTTTTAATAGTATATACTAGTTGGTTTTTGTTCCGAATTATGTGGAATCATAATTCATAAGTATCGTGCAAGTGTACAATATGCAATGGGTTGGCTTTTATGATCCATCACTGATCCATCTCTTTTCATTTATCCTTTTTTCTTCCTTTTTCTTTTCCTTTCCATCAAAGAATAATTTCTATTTTTTGTTAGAGAAAAAAATATCTGTTTTTTCGTCTCTTCCTTTTAAATGTATTCTTAGAATCATCGCTTATCAACACTCTATATTTAACTGTTCGTTTTGATTTAACTATTAAGAAACTCAACATTTTCCATTGAAAAGAACTTTACTTACGAGTCTTTTACCACAGATATACACGGAAATTGTGATAATTAAGATAAAACATACTATATAGAATGCCGAAAAAAAGAAAAAAAAAACATACTATATAGAATAACACTTAGCTAGATGCACTACGATACAAATTAGGTTGGCTCTATGTAATTTAAATACTAAATGATCATGAATAAATAAGTAATTACTAATTTTTTTAAAAAATTTTAAAAATTCGAATTACCATCATTCGAAATTCATGTGCTTACTTGGTTTTTGGTATTTTGCATCAACAAAAATCAAATCAATATAAAAATAGGTAATGTTCTAGTTTAATAGTCTGTATTAGTAATTTTCAAATCGTATTTTGCCTGAATTGAATTCGGTCTCCAGTTTATATTTGAATGTATATAAGCAATTGATAAAAAAGAATTAAGTAAAAAAGGACAATGAGCATCTGGATCTCAACGAATTTATAAGTTTACAGAGATTTTTTCTTATAAAACATCATTCTATAATTATTTGATAACGTGATTTATAAATTACACTTTCTAATACATATTGATCTGATTGGTACATCTTTAAAACCAATCCCGACCAAGACCGTCATCATTGATGTATTTCTTGTTCTTAATTGGATACAAACAAAGTCTTGTCCTCTGGAATATCTCTTTGTTTGCTTATCCCCTTTAAAATAATCAAATAAACACACGAAAATTGGCCAAATAGTTTTCAATACTCAGATTGCACTAACAAAGATAAGACATTATATCTCATGTGGAGATCAATGCATAACGCATTACCAGTAATGCACAACCCACATAAAAAAAATTCACTGCTGATTTTCAAACACTTACAGTCCTAAAAGTGGAAGCTATTGAAATCCAGCAATGAAAAAACTAATATAACTTTATCACACTTCATTTTATGTGTGAAGACTCAGAAGATAATCGTAAAACTTGTTAACTATAAAAAACAATTATAAAACTAAAGTTAAAAAGATATGGGTATAACAATTTCTTCAGGATTCAATTTCTTCTTTTTTCACATAATATTGTTAGAATTTGAACCCCAGAGATTATTAAAGCAAAAAATAAAACAACACACAATTTGTAATAGTTTACCATCAATATAAAATTTATGTTGAACTTTTACTATTATCAATAGAAATCTACAACTATTATCAATTCGCGTTAAAATTAACTACATTAAGTTCCCACATTTTTAACGATATATTAGATTGCACAACTCAATAGATATGACTCTACATGATCTTTTGCTTTGTTCCATATGTAACTAGATTACAAAAAAAAAAACTTATACCTTAATGAATTGATAAACAAATGGTTAAGTTGACCATCTTTTTAAGATACCTAGTTAGGTCGAGAGAATAAATTATTAGGTGAATCTCTCTAAATAATTTATTCTCATTTATTGTAATTTATTCTATTTCCATTCATGTGAATATGTCTTTTGTATAAATGTAACCTCGTGAACAATGGCATGAATCATCTCTTCTCACATCATTTACATGGTAACAAGAGCCACGATATTTTTACTTTAAAGTTTTTTTTTTCTCTTTTCTCCTCCGTTTATTTTTCTCAAAAAAGCTCTTTTTTTTTTGTTATCATTCGTCTTCTTCTCCATGGGATCCACAGAAAACATTGTGATCACCGATACCCCCACCATCTTACATGTGAACATGACTAATGTTCCTAAGCTTACTCCTCTCAATTTCATCATGTGGAGCCGACAGGTCCACTCTTTGCTTGATGGCTATGACCTCGCCGGATACCTTGATGGGTCCGTTAAAATTCCACACCCGACCCTTACAACTGGTGGCACCATCACTGTCAATCCTTCTTACACATTTTGGAAGAGACAAGATAAACGGATCTATAGCTCTCTCCTTGGTGATATCTCTCTCACTGTTCAGCCGATAGTCTCGCAACGGCGAGATCTGGGGTAAACTAGGCTCCACCTATGTGAAGCCCAAACAGTTGAAACTCCAACTCAAGCAATGAACTAAAGGTAACAAGTCCATTGATGAGTATATTCAAGGTCTAACAACAAGATTTGATCAGCTTGCTCTCCTTGGGAAGACTATCGAGCATGAAGATCAACTAGATATTCTCATTGATGGTCTCCCTGAGGAATACAAATCTGTGGTTAATCAAATGGAGGGCCGAGATACTCCACCATCCTTCACCGAATTTCATGAGAAGTTACTTAATCATGAAGCTAAGTTACTCACGATGGTGGATGTCCCCTCTGTCACTCTAGTCACTGCTAATGCGGTGAGTTATCGAGGAAACAACAACAACCGAAACTCCAATCGCTCCAACAATCGGTCCAACCAGGCTTCCCCGTAACAAAACTTCACACCGCGTCAAGAGTATCGTACTCCACGTCCGTACAATGGAAAATGTTAAATCTGCGGTGTCCATGGGCATAGTGCGCGACGGTGTTCTCAGCTACATCTATATGGTGTATCTTCCACTACATCTCAGCCACCGCAACCTAACAACTATGCTGCTCCATGGCAGCCACGCGCAAATATTGCTATGGCGCAACCGTACAACGCTTCAAACTGGATCCTCGATAGTGGCACAACTCATCATCTTACCTTCGACTTGAGCAATCTCTCGCTTCATCAACCCTATTCCGGTGGTGAGGAGGTCACTATTGCAGATGGGAGTGGACTACAGATTTCACACACCGGTTCAACTTCAATCTCTACACCATCTCGATCTCTTTCGCTTAATGATATTTTATGTGTACTGAATATACATAAAAACTTAATATCAGTTTATCGGATGTGTAATACTAATCAAGTCTCGGTGGAATTCTTTCCCGCACATTTTCAGGTGAAAGATCTCAACATGGGGGCCCGGTTACTCCAAGGGAAAACTAAAAATGAGTTGTACGAGTGGCCTGTTACCTCTACCTCCGCCATCTCTCTTTTTGCCGCACCTACACCCAAAACAGACCTAAACTCGTGGCACTCCCATCTTGGACACCCATCATTACCTATTTTAAACAAAGTTGTTACACAATTTTCTTTACCCATTTCCAGTTCTTTGAATAAACAGATTTCTTGTTTCGATTGTCTTATCGATAAGAGTCACAAACTACCATTTTCCGCAAATACCATTACCTCCTCTTATCCTCTTGAAATTTTATACGGTGATGTATGGACTTCCCCTTTGTTCTCTAGTGATGGATTTAAGTATTATCTTGTCATTGTTGACCATTATACAAGATATACTTGGTTCTATCCACTAAAGCAAAAATCGAAAACCGTTTCTCAAGTTCCAAGTTCGTGACATATTTCTCACATTCAAGGCGTTAGTCGAAAACCGTTTCAGCCAAAAAATCAAAACACTATACTCTGATAATGGTGGCGAATTTGTGGCGCTCCGCTCATTCTTATCAGCTCAAGTCATATCTCACTTCACTACGCCTCCACATACACAAGAGCATAACGGTATTTCAGACCAGAAACATTGACATATTGTCGAAACTGGCCTGACCCTACTTAGCATCGCATCGGTACTGAAATCATATTGGACGTATACCTTCTCTACTGCGGTATATCTTATTAACCAAATACCTACTCTGGTTATTGATGGAATATCTCTGTACGCCAAACTTTTTGAGAAACCACCAAATTACCTGAAGCTCCGCTCATACATCTAGACTCAGTATCTTATGTATTTTATTTACTACTTGTACTATCCCGACGAAATCAATAATCTACAGAGTATAGATGTATGGAAAGACTATGTATCTAAGAAGTCAAGATCGCAACACCAAGAAAATGGGACCCACCTCCGACATATGGGATCCACTGATACACATAGCAAGCACTCAAAACGTAAGCAATGACGTAAGCAAGATGTCGGCACCACAACAGGACGACACGTAGCAACACACTGACGCAAGCAATGACATAAGCAAGCACCCAACTTTCCCTATAAATACTCAACTCTACCATCAGAAGAAGCACAAGCGATTTCTCGCACAACTTTCTCTCTCTAAAATCTCTCTAAAAATCTCTACAAAGCTTCTAAGTCTTTTAAATTTGTAATCTTCAAAATTATCTTAGTATCATCAAAAGCTCTTTAAATAATCTTCAAAATTATCTTAGTATCATCAAAAGCTCTTTAAATAATCGTACCTTTGTAAACAGTTTTATTATATTATTAATGGTATCAGAGCCAAAGCGTTTTAAAAAGTTTTGCAAAATTTTCATTTGAAACGTTTTCTAAAACAAAGACACCACCACTCAAATCAACCTAAACTCTCCTAGCTAGATCCTCACCTTTCTATCAAGTCACTGTTGCTGAGGTGTTCCAGGCCGCAAGTCCTAAAGGCAGTAAGACCGTTGGCAAGCCCCAGTTGTGTCAACATAGAATTGGTAAGTCTCTCTCTAGTATGTGTTTAAGTAAAGTTTAAGTCATGGCGTCTTCATTTAGAAAGCTTTTCAAACCAAAATATGCAGCATCTACATCTCATAATACAATTAACTCAAGAGAGATTATGACAAAAATAACAAACTTTAATCATGAATTATCAAAAAATAAACTACCACATGTAAACCCAGAAAATATTTATCAAATTGGAACTTTTGATTTCAGAACAGCTTATGCAATAAAAGAACATGAACATACCTTATCTTTACAAAATGAATTCGAAGAAATCAAATTATTATCTTCAATCGCCCTTGATAAATATAAACAAAAAGGATTTAATTATCTCCATTTTGGATTAGTTCAAATAGCAATCAAACCATTATCAAGAAATGGTATTGATTCACCAATACTTATGTTATTAAGAGATAAAACTTTATTAAAATTTGAAGATTCGCTCCTTGGAGCAGTTCAATCAAACTTATGCAACGGAGCAATTTATTTCAATTGCGCCCCTAATTTTCAAGTAAGTTTACCTGATCCAACAATACTAAACATGCTAGTATTAAATGTTCACTTACCTGAAATTAAATTTGAAAATAATAGACACGGATACCTATTGTTATATAGAATCTATTTTAAGCAATCAACCTCTGAATTTAACCCAAGATGTTTATTACAAGATAATAAAGGAGAAACTACTATATTAGCAGTTAATAGTAAAAACATTCCAAGTGCTACCTATGCACCTAAACAATTAAAATGGGATGAAATAACCATCCCAGATCAATGGAAAATTGAGATTACTCAACCAATAAGGAATTTTGAACAAAAAAATATTTCAAGAATAATTGAACAAAGAGACGGGAAAATAATATTACAATTTGGTTCATTTAGAGAACCAGCACCTCCAAGAATAAGTTCATATTATTCCCGGCCTTTTTGTTCCGAGTTTCGATCTAAAAAATCGAGTACAGACTCAGAAGTTGAAAGTATCAATCAAAACGATAATCAAGACATTAAATTTAAAGCACCTATTGCTGAACCAAATAACGACCTATATACGACATCTCCCACGCATTCAGATTTTAAATCTATTAATGTAATTACAAAAGAATATGCAATTAATAAACAATATATCAAAGAAGATTTCTATTCAAAAGAAAATAATGATAAGAGAAACTGGTATTTCAATACATTTTCTAAAAAACAAACAATAGAATATAGAGAAAAATGGTATAATTGTATGCTATTAAAAGAAATAGACATTCAATTTTTTATATGGTTTGAAACATATTCAATAGCATATAACATAGATTACCCGTTTAAAACAATTAATATAAGCTCATCTTTAGGACAATTATGGGAACAAGTAGATGGATCTAAAACTAAATCAATACATCCCCCGTTGAAAGACCTAAAAATAAATACATCAAATAGACAAATTATAGCTACACCATTTAAAACTGGTGCAAATAAAGACGATAAAGAACCCGTCTTATTACAAGACATTAAATCTATTTATCAACAAAATAATTATCAAAGTCAAATATTACATACAATATCAAAACAAGTAGATCAAATAGATCATAAATTAAATATGAATGAATATAATAAATTAGAACAAAGTATGCAACATCCTTTTTCATCTACGTCTACACCTATATTTAAACCTATAAATAGACAAGTAATATTTCCTGAAAATGAAATATTAAAATTAATCGCATCTAGATTAGCAAATTTAGACAAAGGTAAAGGAATCAACAATATTGACGAAAACGATAATGAATCTATTCAATCCTCTACTCAATCTGATAATGATGATCAAGAAATAAATCGTATAAGAAATAAAATAAGATCAAATAAACCCTACTATAAAAGACATACTCCACCCGATTTATTATATGAAGAACAATATAATCAAAATAGAAATGTATACACTGGAGATGGTATTTATGAATGGATTATAGATGACAAATCAGAATACCAAATTATGTCTGTATTACAAGAAATGGGTATGGCTTCCATATCCTATAAAGCTAGAGATAATTCTGATAAACAAGCATGCGTATTACTAATAACTGGTTTTACTGGAGCTTTAAAATATTGGTGGGATAACTCACTAGACGTACCCACTCAAGATTCAATAATTAATCACGTAGAAATAAAAAAGGTAGAAGATAATGATGGTTTTATTGAAGATATAGAACATCAGAATGCTGTAGAAGTCTTAATTTATACAATAACCATGCATTTTGTCGGAAATCCCAATGAGGAATCCGAAAGTAAGAAAATAATTTTAACCAATTTACGATGTCCTACTCTGAGCGATTTTAAATGGTATAAAGATATTTTTGTCACAAATATATTTCAAAGAAAAGATTGTAATCAACCTTTTTGGAAAGAACGATTTATTTCAGGATTACCATCCTTTTTCGCTGAAAAAGTAATCAACAAATTAAAAGAATATTCTGGTGGACAACCTGTCCCTTGGAATACAATAGACGAACAATTAAAATCTCCCTATATAATTAACAAAATAAAAACTATTGAAAATGAATTAATCAAACAAGTATGTTCTGATCTACCCAATGCATTTTGGGAACGAAAACAACATACGGTTAATCTACCCTATATAAAAGATTTTAATGAGAAACTAATACCAACTAAAGCAAGACCTATTCAAATGAATAAAGCATTGTTAGAACAATGTCAAAAAGAAATACAAGATTTATTAAATAAAAAATTAATTCGACCATCCAAGTCACCTTGGAGTTGTGCAGCGTTTTATGTAAATAACACAGCCGAAAAGGAACGTGGAGTACCACGACTAGTTATAAATTACAAACCATTAAATGATGTATTACAATGGATTAGATATCCAATACCCAATAAAAGAGATCTATTAAAACGACTATACAATGCAAAAATCTTTTCAAAATTTGATATGAAAAGCGGGTTCTGGCAAATACAAATTGCGGAACAAGACAAATATAAAACGGCTTTCACAATACCCTTTGGTCATTACGAATGGAACGTAATGCCCTTCGGTCTTAAAAACGCACCATCAGAATTTCAACATATTATGAATGATATATTCAACAATTCATCAACATTTGCTATAGTTTATATAGACGACGTTCTAATATATTCAACATCTATTGATCAACACTTTAGTCATTTACATACATTTTTAAACATAGTTAAAACCAATGGGTTAGTTTTATCTAAACAAAAAATGAATCTATTCCAAACTAAAATAAGATTTTTAGGACATAATATATATCAAGGTACTATAACACCTATATCAAGATCAATTGAGTTTGCCGATAAATTTCCAAATGAATTAAGAGAAAAGACTCAATTGCAAAGATTCTTAGGATGTTTGAACTATGTTTCAGACTTTCTTCCTAATCTAAGAAAAACTATTCAACCGTTATTTCAACGACTACAAAAAAATCCTAAACCATGGACTGACCAGCATACTAATTTAATAAAACAAGTTAAATTACAAGTTAAAACATTACCATGTCTTTCAATCCCCAATCCTGAAGCTTTTATGATAGTCGAAACGGATGCTTCAGAAATAGGATATGGAGGCATTTTAAAACAAAAATTATCTGACTCTAATAAATAATCTATAGTACGTTTTCATTCTGGAGTCTGGATAGGACCCCAACAAGCTTATTCAACGGTTAAAAAGGAAGTACTTTCAATCGTCAATTGTATTTCAAAATTCCAGGATGACTTAATAAACAAAAAGTTTTTATTAAAAGTTGACTGTAAGTCAGCAAAAGAAATATTACAAAAAGATGTTAAAAACTTAGTTTCTAAACAAATATTTGCCCGATGGCAAGCCATATTATCAGTATTCGATTTTGATATTCAATACATTAAAGGTGAAAATAATTCTTTACCTGATTTTCTAACAAGAGAATATTTGCAGGGAAAAACAACAGATATTCAACAACAACCTATTCAAGATGACAGACCCTAAAAGCAAGAAACCGATGACTGCATCGGACTATATCAAAAATCAACCTCATCTTCAGGGAAAACCCCTGAATATTCAAAATACCTATTCCGCTCTTGCAGAATTCCCTCCGCTCTCCTATGTGAAGGCGGTGACCACCTTAAAAGGCCAAACTTCTTCTCAACCATCCTCTCCCATTCAAACCAATACCAAGTCAAATTACTTCCTTAAACCACAAAAAAAAACATCTATTAACCACCCACTATACAAAACCCATTACCCTCAAAGAGCTCCAAACCTTTACCAATCGAGTTTTTTATGCAGACAGTCTCTACCCTACAGATAATGTACTCAAAAATAGAACTTTCTATGAGTATATTCTAGTAGACTCTGGTTCTGTCGAAATAACTCACTACCCAGACAAAACCAATCCTAACCTTATATCTTATTCAACCTGCAAGATTCTTAGTATACAATCTGTCCAAGAACTTGGATTTATTCATAACCACACAACCAAACCTTTCTCTACCCCCGGTTATCATATTAACGGATATACCTACATCGATTATATCAATGCCTTCTCCTGAACCTTTTATCTAAGAACCTACGATCATTCTTGGTTTATTACCTTTGATCGTAATTGCCCTAAAAATGTCCCTGGTTGGTTCTACGAATGGTGGCACTGGCTGGGTCCTACCAAGGAAATCTACCCAACAGATATCCTCAAAAACGCCTACCCATTCTATCTAAAACATATTCATCAACAGCCCATTGGGCCTCTAAACCTTATTGCCTTTCACATTGACATGGGAATCCCATGGATATGTTCATGGCATTTCAACGTTGCCATCTTTCTCCCTGACATGCCTTGCTCTTTACTCCGCGAAATACGCATCAAATGGTGGGACAAGTTTAATTTTGACCGCTGTTCCTTAGCCAATATTCAAAAAATTTTCCAGATAAGCAAAGACGTTCACATGGCTATACAGGCTGTCTCTAAATCATTACCCCTTCTTCAACCACAACAAATTACTACACCATCTACGTCAAAACCCAAACCATCTACAAAACCCCCTTCTAAACCTTCTACTCAGGCAAAACAGACGAGTCCATCTCACTCGACCAGCTCATCAAAATCGGCCTCTCGCCGATCCGCTAAGCAAGCAAAACTACAAAAGATCATCGCCACAATAAGTCAACAAATGGAATCCTCCGATGATGAAGAGGACGATAACCAATCTTTTGACACTATTCAATCAGACGACCCATATGGTGGCCCCTTAGGACAAGATCCTTTTGATATATAAAAAAAAAAAAAAAATCCAATAATGAGGTTATATTAACACCTGATAGCAATATCAAAGTTAAGGCTATTCCGAAGCAAACGGCTCTCGGTAAAGAATAATCAAATCCGTTTATAGCTGATGCTTTGCTCAAAAGCATGTTGGATGTATAGACATCCAGATAAATTATTCAATGTATATTCTAGTAGACTCTGTATCTTATGTATTTTATTTACTACTTGTACTATCCCGATGAAATCAATAATCTACTGAGTATAGATGTATGGAAAGACTATGTATCTAAGAAGTCAAGATCGCAACACCAAGAAAATGGGACCCACCTCCGACATATGGGACCCACTTATACACATAGCAAGCACTCAAAACGTAAGCAATGACGTAAGCAAGATGTCAGCACCACAACAGGACGACACGTAGCAACACACTGACGCAAGCAATGACATAAGCAAGCACCCAACTTTCCCTATAAATACTCAACTCTACCATCAGAAGAAGCACAAGCGATTTCTCGCACAACTTTCTTTCTCTAAAATCTCTCTAAAAATCTCTACAAAGCTTCTAAGTCTTTTAAATTTGTAATCTTCAAAATTATCTTAGTATCATCAAAAGCTCTTTAAATAATCTTCAAAATTATCTTAGTATCATCAAAAGCTCTTTAAATAATCGTACCTTTGTAAACAGTTTTCCTTGGTAGGACCCAGCCAGTGCCACCATTCGTAGAACCAAACAGGGACATTTTTAGGGCAATTACGATCAAAGGTAATAAACCAAGAATGATCGTAGGTTCTTAGATAAAAGGTTCGGGAGAAGGCATTGATATAATCGATGTAGGTATATCCGTTAATATGATAACCGGGGGTAGAGAAAGGTTTGGTTGTGTGGTTATGAATAAATCCAAGTTCTTGGACAGATTGTATACGAAGAATCTTGCAGGTTGAATAAGATATAAGGTTAGGATTGGTTTTGTCTGGGTAGTGAGTTATTTTGACAGAACCAGAGTCTACTAGAATATACTCATAGAAAGTTCTATTTTTGAGTACATTATCTGTAGGGTAGAGATTTTAAAGAGATTTGAGTGGTGGTGTCTTTGTTTTAGAAAACGTTTCAAATGAAAATTTTGCAAAACTTTTTAAAACGCTTTGGCTCTGATACCATTAATAATACAATAAAACTGTTTACAAAGGTACGATTATTTAAGGAGCTTTAGTAAGCTTCATCTTCTTGTTTCTTCATTTTTTCTTCCATGAAAGTGAGCTTCAAGCTCTTTAACGGTGGTTTTGTTTACAGAGAGAATTAGGATACAATCTATAGCTCTCTAGAAACTTCTCATTCTCCTGAATCCAGCCCAAGTGACCGTTCCTCATTTGGTTTTCTGAGTTGATCGAATTTTGAGTAGTAAGTTCTTCGATCTGATGTTTATCTCTTCTAATTGAAGATGTTTTAGAGCGGTTCTCTAAAATTTGAAACCGGTTATGCGCTTATATGAACACTACAAACAAGCGCCTGTAATTGAAAATAATTCTGGACATATTTTTGTTTTAAACCGAACAGAAATCAGGCCAGTTCAGTATGGTTTAGACCGGTTTTGGAAAATTTGATCCCAGACTTAAATTTCTCTTGTCGAATGATATATTTTTCGTATTTTTCTGATCAATGGTTGAGTTTAGGTGATTTATTTGATATTCAAGAGCGTTCGTAAATTTTTTGCTAGAGGGTTCGTTAAGCTGAATTCGAGGTGAGTTCTAACTCCCTCTTTAATTATTATATATTATTATAATATTTTAGCATTGGCATAATATTCTAGGAAATTTTAGAGATAATTAAATATGGAAATTATTTTGAATATTAAGTAATTATATTAATTTGGATCTGAATTAAGAATTGATTAAGTTATTTAGAATTTGGGAATTATGTTATAGTCATTATATTGGTTATTTTAAATTATGATTTTGATGATGAGATATGTTATTTTGTTAAGACCGGTATCAACATGCTCTTCTTATTTAGCTGGCTCTATTGAGCAAATATGTGGCGGCCGGCATTGCCAAAAGATGTATTCTGTATTCTGATATTCTGTTAGTGGTATTGAGGTCGGTTAATGAAGTGGACTGTACTTCTTTATCACATCGTTAGGGGCCAACATCCCTATCAAGTATATTATATATATATATTCTGTTAGTATATGGTTTGGGTGATCAATGTTGGCGATGTACCATTCATACGTTGCATTGCTAGATACCTGGTCGTTCTATTCTGATGATATATGTCTGTTCTAATGAGATTATTCTGTTCTGATGTGATTTACTTTATTTAGAATTAATTGAATTGGAATTTATCTTTGTTAGTACCAACACGTGAACATTTTTTTGTGCTGAATCACACAGTGTTGGTACACGTCTGTCAGATTTGTAGTCTCATTGAGCAATTTTTTTTGCTCGCATAAGTTCTGATTTCCGTGCAGACGGTTTTGAGGAGGAGCAGCGTGTAGCCGAAGTTTAGAGTGTTGGATTCGTTTGTAGCGCGAGACTTGGTAGTTTTCTATATTTTATTTGCTCTTATCTCTCGGGTTTGAATTTTCTTTATGAGTTTTCAGATTTTTTTTTTTTGGGATTTCTGTATTTTATTTATTTATTTTAGTAACGCTCAAAAATACTTTATTAGAATTTTTGGATCATTACAGACATCTTTGCCACTTGGACTCACCTGGAATCTCCTGAAAATTCCCATGGAGTTCTAAAAAAACTCTCAAAAGATTGAGTTTCTTAAGCAATGGCGATAAGTGATTCGATTCGCATCCATCGAATCGGTGGTTAAGTAAATATTTAATAGTTTTAACATTTTTTAATCGGTTATAGGTTTAAGTGTTAAGCATTGGCGATAACCGAATAAATATTTTATGAATACTCATTGGAAAGTCAAATGACAGATCAAAGAATTATAAAGCTTTAACCACGTAAACGTGTTTTGTCTCTCGAGTTAACGTTGTGCCTCAAATGGCATAGTGAACATAAGTTAACCATTTACTCATGAAGTCAACGAAATCTTAAGCATTTAAACGTCCACATTTTGAAAGTTGAAGATTTAAACATCCATAGTTTGAAAGTTGATGATTAAACGGAAACTGATAACGGAAGTTTTAACCCCATTAACATACTTCGTCTATTGATTTAACGTTGGTAACAACAGATGGAGAAGAGCATACAAAAGGATGGAGCAACCAAAGCAAATGCAGTGAACAGAGCGGACAAAGTGGATAGAGCCTAGCGGTTTTATGAAATGTAATGTTTTAAAGTGTAAGTTCTGGCTATTTAATATTAATTTAAATATAGTAATAAATAATTAACAGAATTTTTTAGAACAATTCCTGAAAATCTTTAAAATTATGTTTTCACAATATTTGGAAAACTTGTAGAATCATTGAATTTGAGATTTGAAAATAATATTCATAATGATGAATATTTGGAAATTTTCTAAACGATTGGCAATTTAAAATTACTAGATTGTAGTAACATGGAAGTGAAAATTAGTTTATTCAGAGTGAACAAAAATATGCAACTATCTTCTTCAACTAAAAATATTTTCTACTTCCTAAAGCGATTTCTAGATACTATTTACATATACTAATTTTTATTAAAATGTTTCGGTTAAATTAATTTTTTAGAAATAAAACACTTGCATGTCGGGTAGGTCTACTCTAGTACTATAGAAATTATAATGCTCTTTAAAATTGTAAAATATTACTCTTTAAATTATAATGCAATGTATATTATTTTAAAATGGAAAAAGTATATCACAAAAACTATAATACTTTAATTTAATAAAACAAAATTTGGAAATAAACATACATCTATTTGGAAACAAAAGTTTTTATTTACTCATTTCTCAACTATATTTTATTAGTCAAAAATTTAGTGAATGTAAAATAGCTCTAAAAATGATGTATTATCAAAATATTGAAATATCTAATAGAAGTTATATACTTAAAAAAAATTCCAATGTAGAAATACAAAGTAATAAATTTATGATAAACTCATTTTCACTCTTTTGAAGTAAATGTTTATGATTTTTAGGGTGATTTGCCACAATAACCTACTTTATTTTTGAAATAGTCAAAATAACTTATCAAAAATTTTAAATTTTTAAATGCAATAATTTCCAAAATACCCTTAATGACATATTTGGCCGATTCTGCGAGTATTTGGCAGATTCTGAAAGCATTTGACAAACTATGCGAGCATCGGTCAGACTCTGCAGATATTTGACAGATTTTTTACATATTTGACAGACTTTGCAGACATTTTGCAGACTCTGCGGAGTAACAGGCAGACTCTGCGGAGTAACTGGCAGGCTCTGCAGAGTAACTGACAAACTCCGCAGAGTAACCGGCAGAGTTTGCAAAAATCTAACAGACTTTGCGGATATCTAACAGACTCGTCAGAATAACTGGCAGACTTTACATATATTTGGCAGACTCTGCAGAATAATTTGTAGATTTTGCGGATATTTGGTAGACTCTGCTGAATAATTGACAGATTCTACGGATATTTGGCAGAGTCTCCAAGCATTTGGCAGAGTCTGCAAGCATTTGACAGAGTCTGCGAGCATTTGGCACAATCTGCGAGCATTTGGCAGAGTCTGCGAGCATTTGGTAGAGTCCGAGAGCATTGGACAGAGTATGCAAGCATTTGGTAGACTCTGTGAATATTTGACAGACTCTGCGAACATATGGTAGACTCTACAAATATCTGACAAACTTAGCTAATATTTGGCAGACTTTTGTAATGATTTTAATTTTCTAAACAAAAAATTCTTTAACTTAAATCAAATATTTGACGTTAAAAGAAATGTTGAAAACTGCAGTTTTAATTATAAATATGAATTAAAAAGAATAATTAATTAAAATGATAATTTATTAATAATTTTTTTCAAAAATATTTATTAGTTAGAAAGGATAATTTTGGTGTTATGGACATAAAATAATTTTTAAAGTAGGTTTTAAGTGTTTTATTTTATTTATCTTTTACTAATGTTAAAATAATTTAGATATAAAAGAATTTAGTTACGTAAAATGTAAATATATTTATGATAAAACTGATATGGAATTATCAATTTTGAAACACTTATTTACCATGTTTCTTTAAAAAATAATCAAAAGGACAATTTTGAATTATGAAATTTGTTAGAGAATAAATAAGTTATTTAGTCAATAAAAATTAGTAGTTATACAAACTATTCAAAAGAAAAAGGGGATGAAATATATTTATGATAAAATTGATATGAAATTATCAATTTTGAAAAACTCATTTACCATTTTTTTTTAAACAATCAAAAGGATAATTTTGGAATTATGAATTTTTTTAGAGAATAAGTAAGTTATGTAGACAATAAAAGTTAGAAGAGGTTATACAAACTATTCAAAAGAAATAAGGAATTATATTACACTAATTTCTCTTTTTTTTAATATAGAAAAGACATTAAAATAAATCACAGACATATGTCTAGTTGTCTATGTATAGGTGGGATGATAGTAAATGACTAAAGTCCAAAACCTATCAAAAAATAAACAAAGCCTCCACTAGAGAAACAGAACAACACAAGTGTTACCACTTACACCAAAAGAAAAACAAATTGAGCTGTGTCACAAGTGATGAATTTGTCAAAATGGTATCTAACAATCTGTATTCAGTGATCATAACAATCACGATGCTTAATTTGGTCTAAGAAAAAAAGAAAAATCTGTTCACAATGGTTTTCAAACCTCCAAAGCATTGTTATACTAACTCCTATAAGAATTGTATCTAACAATCTGTATTCAGTGATCATACCAATCATAGGATGGTATCTAACAATCTGTATCCAAAGCATTGTTCTATTCGACTTAAGACTCAGTATATACATCGATCCCTTTCCTAGCTACACCATTGAAAAAGCTTTTATTCGTCTTTAGATCCTTCAGATCCCTTCGCGGAAAACATCTGGTCCCTCGGCATAGCCTGCAATTCAAGTAGGTTGGAATCAAGAACGCGCAGATAAGAAAACAAAAACATAAACAACTCTGCAGTTGAAGGAGCTTACATTTTCAAAAAATAGAATCTCAGGTCGAATATTCAGTTTTTGAAACATGCTGAGAACACCATCCCATTCTCCAATATCCTTGATAAACAACATAATACCTCACTCATGTTAACTTACAAAACCCAAAGGTAAAGAAGTCACAGATCAACCTCTTTGCTTGTATAACCAAAATGTCTAAGCTTTACCTCTTTCTGAGAACAAAAATGTCTGACCCATCTTTTGTTTTCATAAGCTACACAGTTGTATAGATCTCCACACAAGCAAACCTGAACATTAACATTGTACGTGTTTCTGGTAACACAGGAAACTTAAATGGAACTGAAACAAAATTAGATACTTGGTCTCTTACCATTGAGACAAGACGGTATTTGGTGAATGTACTATCACCTTCATATTTGTATATCGCAGTAATATCAAACTCAGTCGCCAGAATAGAAGTTGTATCTAATATCTCTTCCTCAGTCTCATTGTTCTCCCACTTAAGTGCTAAACAATACAAGAAAAAAAAATGCTCAAAACTACTTCATTTGTTGATGATGTCTACTGATCAATTAACTTCATATAATAGGCTTACCAATTGTAAAAGCAGATGGAAGTTTATTTATCATACGCTGAACATAGCTTCGTTTCCCACATTCTTCCTTGTCACAAGGCATCTTTAACTTTATCCTTGCGAACTTAATGATTTCCTCAAATGTAAAATGCTTGAATGCAGCCTGTGACAACCAAAACGTTTCTAGCATCATTTTCATGAGATTGACTTGTATAAGGAAAAAACCGAACTTGCCTTGGTTTCTCTGAGCGAATTCGCAATGATGATAAGACCATAAGCACGTTCAACTGGATACTCAGTATCCATTTTGCATCTACTGCAATTCTTTTTTGCCATTTCGTACACCTGAATGTGCGAATTCAAAGGTTCTTCCCCAGTTACACTTCTCCAACGAGGCAGAAGCTCCATGATCGTTACCAACAAGTCAGAAATACCCTCTTCTTCCTGAAGATTAGAGAAAAAGAAGATAAACATATAAAAACCATGAGAATGAGTAATAACCACAGACAAAGATTCAAAGGTCAGGTGAGAGCAGAGACCATAAACTGAGTGAGACTTAGATTGTTGAGAATGAAATCATGAAGTTGGTCTTCTGTGAAGCTTTGATCTGTTTCTTGAAAAGTGGCTAACTGACTTGTGAAAACGCTAATTTGCCACAGAGACTGCACAACCAATCACATTCTTGAAAAACTTAGTCAAATAAACAAGATTGTGAAAAAGATTCAAGCTTTTATTGGTCGGTTAAGTTTTCAAAACCATTAGTATCATATCAATAGCTGAAACACAAGTGGCGGCTGGTTTCATCGGCTCAGTAACGTCGTCATGTGTCACTGAGAGATCTCTGAACAATAGATAAGCACCAAAGCAGACCATTTTCAGAGAAATTGTATGGAAAAAGGCATAAATATAACGTCTGTGGAGAAGTTACTACTTACAGATCTATGTTCTTGTCAGTTTCTTCGATTTTATCCTCTTCTTGAACATTTGATGAGTCCATATCAAGTGCTGAAACACAAGTAGTGCTCGTTTTCTCTACAGATTCCTCTGGTCTCATCGGCTCAGGAGCTTGTTCATGCTTTACCGAAAGACCTCTGAACAATAGATAAGCACCAAAACAGACCATTTTCAGAGAAAGTGTCTGGAAAAAAGCATAAATTTAACTACTTACGGGTCAGTTTCTTTGACTTTCTCCAGTTCTTGAACCTTTGATGAGTCCATATCAAGTGCTGAAACACAAATAGTGTTGGTATTCTCTACAGATTCCTCTGGTTTCGTCGGATCATTAGATAAGCACCAACAAGACCATTTTCAGAGAGATTCTATGGAGATACTTAAATATCAAGTCTATGGAGGAGATTTTAACTACTTACGGATCAGTTTCTTTAACTTTCTCCACTTCTTGAACCTTTGATGAGTTGACACACAAGTGGCGTCTGGTTTCATCGGCTCAGGACTGTGGTCATGCTTTACCGAAAGATCTCTAATCAATAGATAAGCACCAAAGCAAGAACATTTTCAGAGAAATTGTAAGGAGGAGACAAATTGTATCACAAAGCAAGTCTATGGAGGAGATTTTACTACTTACGGATCAGTTTTCTCTACAGATTCGTCTGATTTTATTGGATCATGCTTTACCGAAAGATCTCTGATCAATAGATAAGCACCAAAGCAGACCATTTTCAGAGAAACTCTATAGAAAAAGCATAAATATAACGTCTATGGAGAAGAATTTATTACTTACGGATCTATGTTCTTGTCAGTTTCTTTAATTTTTTTCTCTTCTTGAACATTTGATGGTTCCATATCCATGATTTGTGGCTATGAACGAGAATAAGCTAAGCGAAAGCTTCTGTCTTTGACTGATTTCTTAGAGAAAGCTACAATGGCGATTTTCGTTTCTGGATTTTCTCGGGAAAATGAAAACGGTTGACAGAAAATGGGAAAGAGTTGAAGAGAAGAAGAGGAAAGGACAACAATTTATAGGGTCAGAGTCAGTTGGTTTGGTCACGTGAGTGTCACGTGATCTATTAAGAAAAGAGCGCCAGAATTGAAGCTGTGACCTTAAGCCACAAGAAACCCTATATCGTCGTATCATATGGTATTGTGAACTTTTGTCAAACACTTGGTGGGCACAAATATTTATCATCGCCTTAAATAATTGAAAAAGCTCAAGACTTTTTTTTCTAATCATATAACATTTTTTTTTCATTGTGATAAACTTGCAACGAAAGGGTATCAATTCCATCAAAAGAAAATGAAGCATGCTTTTGAAATTTTTTTTTTTTGGAAAATTCTGTAGTGAAAACTCGATTAATAGTATTGGTAAAATTCAGATCATTCTTTAGCTTATACAACAATCAGTCAATAGTTTAATTTTGATAAAATATTTATAAAATAAACTTTAATCTATTTAACAATAACATTTAATGAATATTAAATCGCTCTTTTTGACAAAAAAAAAAATATTAAATCGCTCTAAAATTACCTATCATAAAAATATTGAAATATTTTAATAGAACTTTTTTATTCAATCAAGAATACAAAGTAAATTTTATGATCAACTCATTTTCTATCTTTTGAAGTCAATTTTAGTCTAAAACCTAACAAATGATAAATAAAGCTTCCATTAGAGGTACTGAACAACACAAGTCTCACCACTTACAGGCCAATACATCAAACTAAATCCAAGCCGAGCTGTGTTTTAACAACATAAAAAGTGTGAATTTGGAAAATGGTATGTATATTCAATGATCATTTAACAAATCAGAATGCTAAATTTGGTCTGAAGAAAAACTGACAAATCTGTTCACAATGGTATCTATTCAGTGATCATAAACTTGGGCTGAAGAAACACAGACAAATCTGTTCACAATGGTGTAACTCCTCCAAAGCATTCTTCTGCTAACTACTATAAAGTTTTTGACTTTAAAACACTTTTTGTATATACATCAATCAATCCATTCCCTACACCATGAATAAGCTTTTATTCGTCTTCTTCAGATCAATGTGCGGTAAACATATGGTCCCTCTGCATAGCCTGCAATTCAAGTAGGTGCAGAATTGAGAACACAAACATAAGAAGACAAAAACGTAAGCAACTCAGCAGTCAAAAGGAGCTTACGTTTTCATAAAACAGAATCTCAGGTCGCATACTCAGGTTTCGAAACATGTTGAGAACATCATCCCAGTCTCCAATAACCTGGACAAGCAACATACATCACTCAACCACAGATATTTAAGCTTGCTTGTATTACAAAAATGTCTAAGCTTTATTTACCTCAGTCTCAGAACTCAAATATCTGACCCATCTGTTTCTTTCATAAGCTACACAATTGTATCGAGCTCCACACAAGCAAACCTGAATATTAAACATTGGAGTTGTTTCTTATAACATAGAAAACTTAAATGGAACTGAAACATAATCAGATACTTGAAACCTTACCATTGAGACAAGTCGGTATTTGGTGAATGTACTGTCACCTTCGTATTTGTATATGGCAGTAATATCAATTTCAGTCACCAGAATAGAAGCTGTATGGAATATTTCCTCTTCAGTCTCATTGTTCTCCCACTCAAGTGCTAAACAATACAAGAACACAAAACGCTCAAAACTACCACTTTAAGGTTACTGATATCTAATTAAACACATAGCTTATCACAAAGCTTACCAATTGTGAAAACAGATGGAAGTTTTAAAATCACACTATCAACATAGTTTCGTTTCCCACATCCTTCCTTGTTACAAAGCATCTTTGAGTGGATTTTGATGACTTTAAGGATAGTCTCAAATGTAAAATCCTTAAATGCAGCCTACGATAACCAAAAAAAAACGTTTCTAACATATCAGTTTCATGCAAGACTAGATTCTCATATGCATAAAAAGATAAGGAACTTGCCTTGAGTTCTCTGAGTGAATCAGCAAAAATGTTCAGACCGTAAGAATGTTCAAATGGATACTCCAAATTCATCTTACATCTATTGCAAATCTTTTTGGCCACAGAGTACATTTCAAAGTGAGAATTCCAACGAGGAATATGCTCCACGATTTCTTCAAACAGATCACGAGTAACGTTTCCTTCCTAAAGAGTATAGAACAAGAAAACACAAAAGCTTGAGAAAGAAGTAACTAAACACCAAAACACACATAAACACAAAGGTTTAAAGATCAGAGCAGAGACCAGAGAATGAGTGAGATTTAGATTTAGATCGTTGAGAAGATAATCATAAAAGAAGTCTTGTGGATCTTCTGAGTCGCTTTCAGGTACTTCTCGAACATAGTCTTGTAAAAGATCGCTTAAGAAAGCTCCAAGTTTCCACAGTGACTGCACAAAATCCAATTCTTGAAAAACTTAAATCAGATAAAACAAGATCAAGAAAAATAGATTTAGGTTAAGTTTTGCAGAACCTTGATTATCATAGCAAGAGCTGAACCAATAGTGGCTTTCATATTTCTTATAGATTCTTCCTCTGATGCTTCGTCTTCCGTTTCAGAGTGATCTCTGAACAATAGATAGAGGAATTTTCAAAGAGATTCAATGGAGAAGTATGAATGAATATACTCAGGATGAGATTTTTTACTACTTACGGATAAGTTTCGTCGATTTCCTCCACTTCTTGAACATTTGGTGGCTCCATATCCGTAGATTTGAGGCTGGGAACGATAATAAACTAAGAGAAAGCTTAATTCTTTGACTGATTTCTCGGAGGAAACAACAATGGCGACTTTGTTTATGGATTTTCTCGGGAAAATGAAAACGGCTGAGAAAGAAAGTGAGGAAAGAGACGAAGACGAAAGGGCAATAAAATCGGAATCGGTTGGTTTACTCACGTGAGGTCACGTGATCTATTAAGAATTAAGCGCGAAAATCGCAGTTGTGATATTATGCTACAAGAAACATTAAATCGTCTCATATCGTCGTATTGTGAACTTTTGTCAAACACTTGGTGCGCACATTATTTGCAGTAAATGATAAATAATGAGTTTTATCCCCAAATTATTTTTTCTAATATAGAGCCTTTTATTTACTTTTTCCCCAAATCGGCAGTTTATGTCATTTATGTGTAACTTGTTTATTAAATAATATGGGAAAATTGTAAATTAAAGTTTACATTGATACAACCACCAACTCATAGTGGTATAATCATCTAATGATTCAGTTTTTATTTTTTTTAATTATTGACAAAAAAAAACGTTTTGAATTACAAAGACACTCATTTCTTTTTCTCTAAATCTCTAAAATCATCAAATTTTGTGTATACTTGGGTAGAATTTCCTAGAAAACAAACATTTTCTAATTTTCTAAACTAGTGTTTTTTTTTGTTGTCAATAATTAAAAAACCAGGGCAAAATAATATTTTTCATTTGAAAAATTACATAAATATCTTTGTCCTAAAGCAAAAAAAAAAAACAAAGGAAATAAACCAGGTTGAACATCTTCCTCCTTTACTCCTTACTCTTATGTGACAGATCTCTTAAAAACTCAAAACATATCACCCAAATTCGTTCATGAAGACCTGTTACTACATTCCCGAATTCGAAAACTCACTCAGTTTTTGGGGTTTATGTGTGTTTATATTTTTACAGGAAGGTCAAACTCCAGACGAGAAATGCTCACAAGGTGCTCGACAAAATTCCCCAATGAGTCTTCGTTGTTGTTTTTTTCCCAAGCCCGTGTCACGTGGCTCTCACGTGATCAAGCTAGCCTCTTCTATACCTAACCGTCGTTTTTCCCCGCCTCTACTCTGTTCGCTACTTGCACAAGTAAAACTCCCACGAGACCAAGAAAGCGCAAGAAAGCTTGAGAATCGTTACTCTTCCACAACATGGCAGATGATGAAAGCTTTGATCTTGAGGAAAATTACTTTGCTCAAGGAAATCACATCAAGGCCATGGAGCTAATTGAAGATTCAATTTTGGCTGAAGGGAAAGATAAAGTCTTAGATTATCTTAATTTCCAGCAAGGTACCATCTTCAAGGCACATGTGAAAAGAACAGAGAATAGTGATGTCAAGTTCACATTATTGTTGGGTTCTGTAGAATGCTTTGCTGAAAATGAAGGGTTCTCATCGTTTTGTGCTGTTTCACTCTTCGAATTGGGTCAAGAGCTTGGATCATCATTGTATTACAAGAAAGCCATAGACAAAGCTAAAGAGTATTTATTTGTTTTGGCTACTTTTCCTCAGTTGGATTTGAATGAGCAGAGGAGTCAAAAGGATATTGAAAGTTTAGTCAAAGATGCAGAGTCGAGGATCGCTGGAGCCAAGACTCTAGTTAGAGAGTCTCCTATGAATAAATGCGAACCTAAAGTTAGGGAGTTAAAGAAAGATCCAGACCCAGGATTGAGGTCGTATTGGATGGGTTTGAATGATAAGTTCAAAAGGAACTTTATGAAGGTAAGTACTGCAGAGGTTATACGTTTTTTGGAGGGAATATATGGCACAGAGGGACGAGATGCTTTGGAGCAAGTTCTGACTTATGCCAGAGAAAACAGAAAATGGAGATTCTGGATGTGTTGAACATGTTCGAAGAAGTTCTCTAGTCCTGAAGAATGTAAGAATCATCTTGGAAAAGAGCATGGTGCAGAATTTAAACCTTCTTCGAAAAAGGATATGGCTCAGGGAAAAGTAAAGTCTGGGCTCGTAAGATATTGGGTGGAGGTTGGGAACCAGTAAATGCAGTAGTTTCTGTTGAAATAATTAAGAATCAGCTTGAAGATGTGAAAGCGTTTTCATATGTGAATGGATGGTCCCAAAAGTGGCCTTTAGCTACAGATGAAGAGCGCGGTCAGTTACTTCAGGAAATTAGATTGCTCCTTGTGTCGTTTTGGAAGCGTAAAATTCTCTCTTGTAGCATTCGAGACTGGATGATGCAGTTTCTGGTTAAGCATCTTGCACAATTTGACGTTTCCAAACATACTCTTACTGATTGTCACCTTGTGGAAACACCTCAAAGTATTTGCTTTTTGGAATGTCGTGAACTTAATCAAATCCTGGACGTTCTAAAAAACATCGAGTGTGAAAGGGATGATGGTGCAGATCTGGTTTGCAGAGCAGTCGACAGTTTCTGCAGTGCTACTCAAGTTAAAGAAAAGATCGATTTTGACCCTCAAATGTCATTTCTGCTTCTGGATAAGAGACTATTGCAATGCAAGATTGCTCGATTTGATGATGAAGGGTCAATCAATGTCTTTGATCCCGATGTTCACTATGCCAAGGCACATGCTCAGGGAGATGAGATCTTATCCTGGTTAGACGACTGCTCTTCAGGAGATGAGAGTTTTCGATTCCCCAGACCTATCCGGACACACAATCTTGATTTTTGGGTGGCTGTTCTGAGAGCTGTTCAGTTCACGTGCAGGACTTTGGGGACCAAATATGCAAAGAAAATGCAGTTCCTAAATTATGATGGAGCTCTTACTGATGCCAAGGACTTGTGTATACGCGAAGATGAAAGGAGAAGGGATGTTCCGGAAGATCAATGGAACATATATGCATCTCTTCTATCCGACATTTGATTTTCCTGATGTAGAAGATTGCATGAATGTCATACGTGAGCGTAAAAGTCTAAGTGATGATATAGTGTTGAAGTCCATAGACCTTCTGAGATTAGTGGTCACCAACAAGGTTCATTTCTGTTCTAATTTTGAGTAACAACAGGATAACATAAAATTGTTATCTTAAAAGTTTCTATTGATTTGCAGGTTCCTGTAATTGATTCAAAGATTTTTGCTTATTGAAAATTCAAGGATCAATTTGCTGAAGGACCTCGTCAGGCTTTCTGTTTTTGACTACCACTCTTACATCCTTCGACTGGTAAAAGAACTCTTGCTGGCTGTTTGAAACTTCGGTTCTTGGCAGAGGTGGCTGAGGCAGAAGTAGATTTTTTACTAGAGGAGGAGAGACTACAGTCAAAGAAGAAGAAAAATAAAAGCACAAGGTCTTTAAAGACCTAAATTGTTTACTTTGCTGATTTTTTGGTTACTTAGTTGTAAGAAGGAATGGTCTTCATGGTGCAACAGAGCGCTTCAACGAGCATTTCTAGTCCCCTTGATAAGAATGTTGAACAGTAAATACCTCTTCTCTAGATAAGAAACTTTATTTCTCTTAAAAGTTGATAAATTGATAAATTGTTTGTTGGTTTTCTCTGAGAAAGACGTGTTTTTGCATATGTCCAGCGAACCTTTTGAATTGGAAGATTCTATGGAACAAGAGGAAGCTACTAAAGGTGACCCTTGTTGTAAAAGCATGCCTGGAGAAGATTCACTTTCGAAAAATCTGGACTCAGAAAAGTGGTCTTTAATGAACAGTAAATACCTGAGAGAAGATAAACATGACCCTGAAGGTAAACCCTAAACCTAAACTGCAACAAAATATAATTCAGCGAGCAAAGTATTTAATGGTCTTTAATGGCTTCATGGTGTAACAAAGAACTTCAGCGAGCAGTAATATTGAACAGTAAAGTGCCTCTTTGCGCAATTGTTAAATTGTTGCATAGTATTCGGTTAATTCTTCAAATTTAGTTATTTAATTTATTTTAGTGATTATCTTATTTTAATTAGGATTTATCTTTTAGAATTTTCTAGGGTTTTTGGTTTTGTTATAAATAGCAGTCACAGAGCTTGTTCTTTCCTATGTCCAGCGAAGGTACTGTGGAACTAGAAGACACTCTTTCAGGTGAAAAGGGTGACCCTTAAGTGACGAATATTCTAAACAAAATTTTTTAGATGTATAATTCTCATTCCTTTACCTTGTCACCTTCAAGATATGGAAAACATACCTGGAGAAGGTTCAATGGCGGAACATTCAGAGTTAGCACATGGCAAAGCTGCAACCAGATACAATTCAGCTCTTGACATGACGATGAAGGTAAACCAGACAACAAAAAAATAAGATTCAAAAACCTAAACTCTTGTCTACTGATTTAGATCATTTTTTATTTTCATGTATTGTCTCTTTAATTCCTTATTTTCTTTGACAATTTTGGCCACTGCAGTCACTTTGTAACATTAGAGTTCTTAGAGAGGATTTGGTGCAGAATCCACAACCATTTTCTGAAAACCTTGAAGAAGAAGTTCCTCGTGCACTACGAGATTTCTTTTCTGCTTTTGTCTCGGAGCAGATAAAAGAAGAGGGAGTCTATAGTGACCTACTTAGCAAATTACTTACTTCCGTAGAAGAAGTTCATTCCCTGGTTTGTGTGGATAAATATAAGCTTTCAAAGCTTGGTATTACTTGACTGTTGTCTTCAATGTCATTCTGTTTTTTTCTTACTCTTTTCAGTCAAGTGATGCTGCTGAGGTAGTTGTCGCCATCTTTGAGTTTTTGCATTGCTGGAAAAGTTCAGAAAGAGAAAGCTTGGTACCTCGCCTTTTTACGTTGGAGGAATATGAAGGAATGAGTTGTAGCAAATGCAGAAGGAAGTCAAATTATCCAGGGCAAAGTTCTTATGGAATTGTTATGGCTGCAGATTCAATCAGAGACCTGAAGGTATGTTTTATTTATTTCCATCTTTATTCTTTCCTACATAAGCTGGTACCGCCCCTTAAAAGAGCTGCTCTGTTGTTATATATTTGCAGCGTGCCTTTGGGAATATAAAGTTTGAGGAGATCCTTAAAATAATCCGCATGGAAGATAAAATGTTGTGTGACATTAAAACAGGAGGCTGTGGAAAGCAAAACTTTATTCATCACACTACAAGTAGATGCCCGCCTATCTTCACAATCAGTAAGTTTTGACCATGCTTGTGTTCTTATATACCCATTTCATTTGTTGTGCTATGATGAAACATCATTGCTGTTTTTGTGGTTTTGCAACACTAGTGTTGGAATGGGAGAAGAATGAAAGTGAAACAGAAATATCTGAAACAACAAACGCTTTGGACTGGGAGATAGAAATGAGCAGCCTATACAAAGGCTTAGAACCAAACACTAAGTACCGACTTGTGTCAATGGTAAAATCTGAATCGGGGTCACAATTGTTAGTGCTATTGATCTTCTTTATCTCTTCTCTGTTACAGTCTCAGAATCTATGATGCAGGTTGGTTGTGGTGAAGAAGGAAAATACATTTGCATGGCATATAAGAAGAACCGGTGGGTCAGTCTCAGACATGAAGGTTTAGCAGAAGAGGTACGACGAAACAGTTGCCTTTGTCTTTCTTGAGTTGAAATGTGAACTTTGATTGGTCAGGCCTTATTGATATGTGGTGATGCCATAGGTTGTTGGTAACTGGAACAGTCTGGTCAGATTCTGTAGAGAAAGAAAGGTTCGGCCAGAGATTTTGTTCTATGAAGCTCTTCAATGGTATAACAAGTGATAGAACTGTATTAGTATGGAAACCATCATTGATGTATAATACAGAGACATGAAACTGATTCAACAGCTTAAGGTTTTCTCTTTTCAATTTAGCTTATAGCTAAAAACACTTTTATTTCCTCCTTCAATATTTGGGTTATCAAGTCCTATTACTTTGATTGAGAAAAACTATTTAATAGATGTGGCTATTGCATTGCATCCACCTCAGTGTTGTGTGATGGACTAAAAATTGGATGCACTAACCATATTGAGCAAATCATGGGTTTTAAACACTCAACAAAGATGTGGCTTTCGCACTGCAGATCTTATCATACAAAACAAAAGATGTGGCAAATATACCAAAGGTGTTTACTATACGGTTTACAAGTCATCCATGGAATTAAGTATATCGGCATTCAGTTTAGCAGTATCCGCATATAAATGATACTAAATTTGAATTACTTATTAATAATTCTTATGAAAATTATAATCTAACATCAATTGCAATAATCGATATCATTATTGATTGTGTGGCATCAGTTCATTAAAATTGATGCAAATCTAGATTCATTTGCATCACATTCTCAATATTGATATAAATATATGAGTTTGCATCATTTATAGAATGATACATAATTTAAATCAATAGCAAGATTAAGCATCAATTGTAAAAAGTGATGTAACTTTTTACTCAAGTTTTCTACGTCCCACATGGCTCCCACTGAAAAATGATGCTTTATAATTTTCTCATATATAGCGACCTTGGTGTTGATGGTGTAAAATAAATGTAAATCTTAAGAAGCAACTGTGAACCCGAATAAATTTAATTGTTTTCTTTCATATTAATTAATAAAATTAAATAATATTTTTTTCTTAAAAATAATTTAATATTATTCTATTAACTTAATATCACTTATTATAACCGTTGCAAATATTAATGTCATTTTGATAAATTGATGCAAATACTAATATCATTTATATTAATTAATGCAAAATTAACATCATTTTTTGTAACTGATGCATATTAACATTAATTACAATAATCGAGGCAAATAATTTTTCGAACATATGCAAATAATTTGCATCATCACTTCTAGACTCACTTATATAAGTGACGTAATCAGTTATAACTGATGCAAATATACAAAATAAGCGATGTGAAACACTCTTTTTTTGTAGTGCACAAGTAGCAACCCACCTAGTAATAAGAGGTGAAGGAACATATTTAATTTCCATGGATGACTCATTGGATATATTATTCTAAAATGGACGCATTCAAATAATAACATATTTAATATTAGAAATTATAATTAAGTGGATAGTTGAATGGTAACAACATATGGAGAAGAGCATACAAAAGGATGGAGTAACCAAAGCAAATGCAGTGGACAGAGTGACAAAGTGGATAGAGCCTACCGGTTTTATGAAATGTAATATTTTAAAGTGTAAGTTTGTATAAATAATTAACAGAAATTATGAACTTCTCTCTCATTCCGCCATCCTGTAAAATAAAACATTAACTACAAGAAAACATCACATTTATAATGGAATTTAGTCACAAAAAACATAGTTGAGAGAATCTTAATCATGAAATACAAATTCATCGCTGAATCGTCACTAATTTGTGGTAATTTATGGTCGCTTAAGAGACGCTTTTAGAACGCTTATAAAGGACGTTATAAAAGCGTCACAACTAGCGACAATTTAGCAATAAACTGTTTCAATGGTAAAATGGTTAAAACATATTTCAAATGCATTGTATTGGTTTTAGTTTGCGATGGAAAAATAGGCGCAAAAGTGTTGTTACGGAAAAATCATAGCATAACAGTTACAAACCTTTGTAGCCAAATCGTCACAAAAACGTCGCAACTCAATCAAATTCCCTTATAAATACCATTCACCTTCGAAAAACCATAAACAAAAACACTCATATTTCTCTAAAAGAAAAAAAACACAGATATCTTCTTTCAAATACTAGTCAAATGTCTGGTGGGAGCGATATATACAAGCTATAGGAATGGATGTATATGCATAAAGATGTGACTGAAATGGTGACAAAAGAGTTCACAGACGGCCTTGAAGTGTTCAGGTACCAAGCGACAAATATGGGGCTGATAGTGGAAACAGGTAAAATATTATGTCCTTGTAGAAAATACATGAATACGAGATATATTTATGTAAATACTGTGTGGATGCATCTATAAAATCGAGGGTTTATGCTGCAGTATTTTTCTTGGATTCAACATGGGGAGGGACATGGTAAAAATCATGCATCATGTAGTAGTAGTAATTTTCAAACTGCAGATGAACTGAATATTTTTCAAGAGCATCAACATCATCATCAATTTGATTATAATCTTCATGATATGGGTGTGGGTCATGAAGATCAGAATAGGTTTCATGCCATGGTTAAAGATGCATTTCACGAGACTGACGACATCGTTTCCTGAAAATACTATGGAAGAACCTAATTTAGATACTAAGAGAATTTATGAAATGCTTGATGCTGCAAACCGGCCAATCTACGATTGAGGTAGAGAAGGGTCATTTAAGTTGTCATTGGCATCTAGGATAGTAAAAATTAAAACTGATCATCACTGATTTGAGATTTGCATGGATTTGTGGGCAGAACTTAGCAAAGAGTCCTTACCTGAGGATAATGTGTCTGCTGAGTCGTACTATGAAATATAGACTTTGGTGTTTAGTCCTGGTTTACCCTGCTGAGTCGTACTAGATGATAGATATTTATATTGACAACTGCATTATATTTTGGAACGATGTTGATAAGCTGCATAAATGTCAATTTCTCCAAAAAGCGAGATATAAACCGCAAGGTACTGGATGGAGTAAGGTCCCATTTCACCGATGTGGTACCTTCCTATAACTGATAGGTGTCAATCTGAAAGGAAAGCTAGCTCGAGGAGATGCCATGCAGAATATTCATGCGAAGAAGGGAATGCAAAAGCATGGAAACACTTTAAAATGGTCCACTCACGATTTGCTAGAGAGATCGTAACATATATCTTGGTCTTTGCATAGGTGGTTTAGTCCATTTTGGTATGTCTGGTAGGCAACATTATATGCTGCCGGTCGTTGTAACGCATTACAACTTCCTCCAGATATGTGCATGCAAAGGAAATTTTTTTTCTTGAGTATTTTAGTCCCAGGTCCAAAGCATCCAAAGAGGTCTCTTGATTTTTTTTTTCTACAACAATTGATCCACGAGTTGCAACAGTTATGATATACAAGTGTTCGCACATACGATATCTCGAGGAAAAAGAATTTTATGATATGTGCAATTCTTATGTGGACCATAAGTGTCTTTATGTGGTCCATAAAACAATATATTTAAGATTTAAAGTTAGGACTAAATTTCTGATTTAAAATGTATGGATAAATTTATGATTTTATTTAACATTTTTTTAAGAAAATTATATTTTATCTTATTGATAATCAATTATGTTTTTCTAAAATTTATAGATGGTAATTCTAGACGTCGTTCGCCTCATTGAATCATGTTTATGAGTGAGCATGGACTCTCGGGCCCAGGATCTAGTTCTAAACTCGGGGCTTCGACACTAAATGCCGGAGCTTTTAGTAATGCAACTCATGTGATTCCTTCATCCTCGATGACAATTTTGGACTCGGTTCCTCCACCATCTCCGACGCCACCTATCCCAACTGTGGCACCACCGCTGACAATTATTCAACGGATCAACGAGTTGCTTTGCCTACCCAGTCATTCAAACTTAAAGATACTAGATCCACAAAGGCTTCCAAACACATTTTGGTATGTAGCCTAAATTAATTTGAAATTTACTTATTTAATGTATTTATATTTGATATGCTCAAATTAACCCTAGAGCAACTCTCACAAAGTAATAGCCGATTTTAGTACTTAGGGGTCGAATTCCATAAAGTAGATTATCAGTTTATGAATTAAGCTAAACAAAAAAAATTGTAATTAAAAATAGCAAAGCAATTAAATGGGGGTTGTAAAACAACTGGAAAAGAGCTAAGCTTAGGAAATTTCTTAGGTAATTCAGAATTGCAGAACAAATAAATTGTCGGGATTATTATTAAGAACCGTTCACGAACTTGAAACACAATGTTAAAATCAACCAGCTTTCGCTGCGAAAATTATCTATATCTAAATCTAGAATTCTAAATTGCTTTGCTAAATTCCTCAATTCATACAAGCATTAATGATCATGTTTGATTGTTCACAAAATACCTAAACCAAATTTCTTTGTGAATAGTTATTTTGCTCATCTAAGATAATTTAGGCAATCAATTACACTTTCGTGTCAACTAATCAACCTAAGATCATATTCTAGGTCGCGAAGCTAGAATAAGCAATAAACACAATCTAGATGGAAAAACTCTGTTGATTCAACCCTAACAATCTAACTATCTAACAATTTATCATAAACTGAAAATCCCTAAACCTAACAAGCAAAGTACTCAGACATAGTGAGTGAAACAAACATCATGAATAGAACAGAAAGTATAAAAGAAATTAATAAAGAGATTAAAGAGGTTCAAATTCTTCTCTTAAACGAAATCTCAGAATTGTCTCCGCAAAAGCTCTAGAAACAAATCTCTCAAAGTCTGTCAATAGAATCGAAGTGTAAAGAAAAACATGGCCTAAACAAGCGGCCAAAACCCTATATATAAAGCTAAACACGAGCCAAGGTGGTTCTAGAAGATTCAAGAGATTTTTGGGCAAAAAGGAAATCTTCTATAAATCTTTTTACGTGTCTGATGTTTGTGTCGATCGACACTACTCATGGTGTCGGTTGACACGACCATCCTTCTATGTATCTGGCACTTGTTTCGATCGACCCAAGGGTGTGTCGGTCAAAACGGAGGTAAAAACATGGCCATTCTTCTGCGATCACTCCACCTCAAATCTGCTTTGATCCATTTGACTCCTAAAGTCACCAAAAGCTCCATAATGGTCTAACTCATGCAAGAACCTTCAAAGACTCTAAAAACTTGAAAACATCGAAAAGACTCGGTAAAGACTATGTATATCATGGCTAAAAACCGATAAAAACCATGATATATCAATCTTTTAAATTTAAAATTAATAATTACTTTTTTTATAGATTTAATATCGATAACAAGGTTGGGAGTAGTGTCTCCGTTGTCATCAAGGCTTATTTCATTGGGCCTCATGCAAACTGGTCAATGCTGCAACAACATATAAGGGACATTTGGTTTGAATCATTTAATATTTTTTTCTAATTTTCAATTGCAATTATATAACTTTATAATTAAGTTCTATAATTTTTAAATTAGTTTGCACTAGCAAAAATGGCATTGGAATGACTGTTACACCCAGCTCGTGAAAGATGAATTTGAAGCAAAGGCAACAAGACAACTTATTACAACAGTTTCAAACTGGAAGTCAAATTGGAAGAAGCATGGAGATGATGCAAAGCCGATTTCTATTTCTGGCACTGTTTGGAAAGGCCTCGTTCGATATTGGGTGGATCCACATTCAATTATGACATCCAAAAAATGTTACAACTCTCAAATGTTCAATCCGCATTGCCACGGACCACCTAAACATTCATCGGGCCAGAATCCTTTTGCGGGGAAGTGACTCCGGCTAGTAAGTTTTACTTTAAATTTATTACTAAAATTTATTGTACTTAATATATTATAATTTTTCTTTGTTTGTTGTGTACGGTAATGGTGGAGAACTACGTTCAATCCCCGAAGTCTTAGCCGCTACTCACAAGAGGAAGAATTGGGATTGGGTTGATCCGCGCTCGGAGAAGATTTACAATGATGTCATTTGAAGGATCACCGAGCGAGATACCCAGCTTTCGCAGATGTCTCCTGGTGGTAATTCAGTCCAGTCATAAGTATTCTTGTCCGTAAGTGAGAAGAACAAGATATATGAAGAGGTCAATTTTTGATTAATTAATATGTTCTTACTAATTTAATTTAGTATATCTAATTAACTAACAACAATTTTTTAGATCACTCCAGAGAGGAAGAACCGCATCTATGGGGTAGGATATATTCAGGATGTTCCTATTGCATCTTCATCTGCTTCTAGCTATTATACAGATGAACCCACTCGGTTGATCCATTACAAGAAAACAGCATTTTGGCGACTGAACAGATAGTCGCCAAATAGTCGTAAAAAGCTACGTTACGACTAATGGGCGACTAATACCTGTAGTCAGAAATCATTAGTCGGTAAACTATGGAGTCGTAAAAGTCGTCCTAAAAATGCGACTACTTTACGACTACATCACATGAATAGTGTGTAGACGGTCAATAGTCTTAACATAGTCGCTAAATTAGGCGACCAATCGGCAACTAAATTTGTGACTATTGAACGACTACAGAATGGGTCAAGATACAGTCGTAAAGTTGTAGTCACTAAATAGTCGTAATATTTAGTGACTATATACCGACTATTCTATGACTAATTTACCGACTATTTGGCGACTAATAGTAACATCAAGCTTTGATGATTTAAATATTTGGTGACTACTTAGCTACTATTTGGTGACTATTTGGCGACTACTAAGCGACTATGTAGGGACTATTTGTTGTCAAAATTAGAATATGGTATGATCGATTGGTGTTTGGTTTGTTTCTCAAATGTAAACTTGTTTTGATAAAAATTTCAACTTAAAGTTAGAAAACATAAAGATACAAAATAACATTTGATTATGCCATATAAGTATTCAAACTCTAAACCAAATGCAAAAATATAAACAAAATCAACAAGTTCACAAAACAGGTTTATGATTTCACAAAACAGGTTCAAAAACAGAGATTAGTAAGCTAAGCTATTGTACTTGGATCTGGTTTATTGGTTAATGGAAACAGATTGGTTTCGGTTGTTGCTGGAGTTGAATGAGAAGCCAAGAAGTCTAAAAACCGTGGATCGGTTTGGCGCAGGTACTTTTCCACCAAGGAGAAGTGCTCGAGCTTGTCTTTTTGCTCAGCTGCAGCTTGGGAGTGCTCTGCTTCACGGGCAGCAACCTCAGCATCACGCCGTTCATTATAAGCAGCCTGCTCTTCGATTTTCTTCTGAGCTTCCTTCAGTTGCTCTTGCATTGCAGCAAATGATGAAGAGCCTCCTGGTTGCTTGCGCTTGCCATTGAGAAGACTCTCCTTCAGGCTTCCAACTCCATAAGGAGTTCCTCTTGAATCCATCTCTGTGATTGAATTCTGTTTTCTTTCATATTAATTAATAAAATTAAATAATATTTGTTTCTTAAAAATAATGTAATATTATTCTATTAACTTAATATCACTTATTATAACCGTTGCAAATATTAGCGGTCATTTTGATAAATTGATGCAAATACTAATGTCATTTATATTAATTAATGCAAAATTAACATCATTTTTTTGTAACTGATGCATATTAACATTAATTACAATAATCGAGGCAAATAATTTTTCGAACATATGCAAATAATTTGCATCATCACTTCTAGACTCACTTATACAAGTGATGTAATCAGTTATAACTGATGCAAATATACAAAATAAGCGATGTGAGACACTCTTCTGTCAAAATATCCAACAGATCTCTTCTTTCAAATACTAGTCAAACGTCTGGTGGGAGCGATATATACAAGCTATGGGAATGGATGTATATGCATAAAGATGTGACTGGAATGGTGACAAAAGAGTTCACAGATGGCCTTGAAGTGTTCATGTACCAAGCGACAAATATGGGGCTGATAGTGGAAACGGGTAAAATATTATGTCCTTGTAGAAAATACATGAATACGAGATATATTCATGTAAATACTGTGTGGATGCATCTATACAATCGAGGGTTTATGCTGCAGTATTTTTCTTGGATTCAACATGGGGAGGGACATGGTAAAAATCATGCATCATGTAGTAGTAGTAATTTTCAAACTGCAGATGAACTGAATATTTTTCAAGAGCATCAACATCATCATCAATTTGATTATAATCTTCATGATATGGGTGTGGGTCATGAAGATCAGAATAGGTTTCATGCCATGGTTAAAGATGCATTTCACGAGACTGACGACATCATTTCCTGAAAATACTATGGAAGAACCTAATTTAGATACTAAGAGAACCTAATTTAGATGCTAAGAGAATTTATGAAATGCTTGATGCTGCAAACTACCAATCTACGATTGATGTAGAGAAGGGTCCTTTAAGTTTTCATTGGCATCTAGGATAATAAAAATTAAAACTGATCATAACTTATTTGAGATTTGCATGGATTCGTGGGCAGAACTTATCAAAGAGCCCTTACCTGAGGATAATGTTTCTGCTGAGTCGTACTATGAAACATAGAAACTAGTGTTTAGTCCTTGTTTACCCTCTGAGATGATAGATATGTATATTGACAATGCATGATATTTTGGAAAGATGTTGATAAGCTGCATAGATGTCGATTTCTCCAACAACCGAGAGATAAGCCGCAAGGTACTGGCCGGAGTAAGGTCCCGTTTCAATGGATGTGCTACCTTCCTATAAATGATAGGTATCAATCTGAAAGGAAAGCTAGCTCAAGGAGATGCATGCAGAATATTCATGCGAAGAAGGGGATATGATGCTTTCGTCTAATGCAAAAGCATGGAAACACTTTAAAACGGTCCACTTACGATTTGCTAGAGAGATCGTAATGTATATCTTGGTCTTTTCACAGGTGGATTTAGTCCATTTTGGTATGTCTGGTAGGCAACATTACATGTCTCTGGTTATTGTAACGCGTTACAACTTTCCTCCAGATATGTGCATGCAAAGGGAAAATTTTTTCTTGAGTATTTTTGTCCCTGGTCCAAAACATCCAAAGAGGTCTCTTGATTTTTTTTCTAGAACAATTGATCCCGGAGTTTCAACAATCATGGTATACAAGTATTCGCACGTACGATATCTCAAGGAAAAAGAATTTTATGATATGTGCAGTTCTTATGTGGACCATAAGTGTATTTATGTGGTCCATAAAACAATAAATTTAAGATAAAGTTAGGAATAGTTATGATTTAAAATGTATGGATACATTTATGATTAGGTTTAACATTGTTTTAAGAAAATTATATTTTATCTTATTGATAATCAATTATGTTTTTTCTAAAAAATATAGATGGTAATTCTAGACGCCCGCCTCGTTAAATCATGTGTATGAGTGAGCATGGACTCTCGGGCCCAGGATCTACTTCTAAACTCGGGGCTTCGGCACCAAATGTCGGAGCTTCTAGTAATGCGACTCATGGGATTCTTTCATTCTCGATGACAATTTTGGTGTCGGTTCCTAACACTATCTCCGATGCCACCTATCCCTTCTGTGGCACCACCGCTGACAATTATTCAACAGATCAAGAAGTTGCTTTGCGGACCCGGTCATTCGAACTTAAAGATACTAGATCCACAAAGGCCTCCAAACATATTTTGGTATGTAGCCTAAATTAATTTGAAATTTACTTATTTAATTTATTTATCTTTGATATGCTCAAATTAATCCTAGAGCAACTAAGAGATCGATTGTAGTACTTAGGGGTCGAATTCCACAGCCACCTTACGTTCATAAAATTGATTATCAGTTTATAAATTAAGCTAAACAAAAAAAATTGTAATTAAAAATAGCAAAGAAATTAAATGGGGTTGTAAAACAATTGGAAAAAGAGCTAAGTTTAAGGAATTTTTTAGGTAATTCAGAATTGCAGAATAAATAAATTGTCGGGATTATTATTAAGAACAGTTCACGAGCTCGAAACACAATGTTAAAATCAACCAACTTTCGTTGCGGAAATTACCTATATCTAAATCTAGAATTCCAATTTTTTTTGCTAAATTCTTCAATTCATACAAGCATTAATGATTCTATTGTTCAAAAAATACCTAAACCAAACTTCTTTGCAAATAGTTATTTTGCTCATCTAAGATAATTTATGCAATCAATTACACTTTCGTGTCAACTAATCAACATAAGATCATATTCTAGGTCGCGAAGCTAGAATAAGCAATAAACACAATCTAGATGAAGAACTCTATTGATTCAATCCTAACAATCTAACAATTTATCATAAACTGAAAATCCCTAAACCTAACAAGCAAACTACTCAGACATGGTGAGTGAAACAAACATCATGAATATAACATAAAGCATAAAAGAAATTAATAATGAGATTAAAGAGGTTCGAATTCTTCTCTCAAATGAAGTCTCATAATTGTCTCCCCAAAAGCTCACAAAATAAATCTCTCATGGCCTACCAAAACCCTATATATAAAGCTAAACACGAGCCAAGGTGGTTCTAGAAGATTCTGGAGATTTTTGGGCAAAAAAGAAATTTTCTATAAATCTTTTTACGTGTCTGATGTCTGTGTCGATCAACACCACCCTTGGTGTCGGTCGACACGACCATA
The DNA here is from genome assembly GCA_028015245.1 of Cardamine occulta. Classification (NCBI taxonomy): domain Eukaryota; kingdom Viridiplantae; phylum Streptophyta; class Magnoliopsida; order Brassicales; family Brassicaceae; genus Cardamine; species Cardamine occulta. The sequence continues at coordinate 6,066,647 of CM051368.1, forward strand.
CTTCTGTGTATCTGGCACTTGTGTCGATCGACACAGGGGTGTGTCGGTCGAAATGGAGGTAAAAAAGCATGACCATTCTTCTGCGATCACTCCACCTCAAATCTGTTTTGATCCATTTAACTCCGAAAGCCTCCAAAAGCTCTAAATGGTCTAACTCGTGCAAGAACCTTCAAAGACTCTAAAAACTTGAAAAACACCAAAAAGACTCGATAAAGACTATGTATATCATGGCTAAAACTGATAAAAACCATGATATATCAATCTTTTAAATTTAAAATTAATAATTACTTTTTAATAGGTTTAATATCGATAACAAGGTTGATCGTAGTGCTCCGATGTCATCAAGGCTTATTTCATTGGGCCTCACGCAAACTGGTCAATGCTGCAACAGTATATAAGGGACATATGGTTTGAATCATTTAATATTTTTTTGCTAATTTTCAATTGCAATTATACAACTTTATAATTAAGTTCTCTAATTTTTAAATTAGCTTTCACTAGCAAAAATGGCATCGGAATAAATGTTACACCCAGCTCGTGAAAGATGAATTTGAAGCAAAGGCAACAAGACAACTTATTACAACGGTTTCAAACTGAAAGTCAAATTGGAAGAGGCATGGAGATGATGCAAAGCCAATTTCTATTGCTTGCACTGTTTGGGAAGGCCTCGTTTGATATTGGGTGGATCCACATTTAGTTATGACATCCGAAAAATGTTACAACTCTCGAATGTTCAATCCGCATTGCCACGGACCACCTAAACATTCATCGGGCCAGAATTCTTTTGCGGTGAAGTGACTCCAGCTGGTAAGTTTTACTTTAAATTTATTGCTAAACTTTATTGTACTTAATATATTATAATTTTTCTTTGTTTGTTGTGTATGGTAATGGTGGAGAACTACGTTCAATCCCCGAAGTCTTAGCCGCTACTCACAAGAGGAAGAATTGGGATTGGGTTGATACGCGCTCGGAGAAGATTTACAATGATGTCATTTGAAGGATCACCGAGCGAGATACCCAGCTTTCGCAGATGTCTCCTGGTGGTAATTCAGTGCAGTCAGAAGTATTCTTGTCTGTAAGTGAGAAGAACAAGAAATATGAAGAGGTCAATTTTTGATTAAGTAATATGTTCTTACGAATTTAATTTAGTATATCTAATTAACTAACAACAAATTTTTAGATCACTCCAGAGAGGAAAAACGGCATCTATGGGGTAGGATCTATTCAGGATGTTCCTATTGCGTCTTCATCCACTTCTAGCTATTATACAGGTAAATCCACTCGGTTTAGTACGCAGTTGCAAGATGCACATGCTGAGATAGCCACCATGCGACAATGTCAAGAGTCCCATCAGAGAGACGTAGAGGCGACACGACAAGAGAGAGAGCGGGATTAACTAGCATTGCAGCAACGACAGTGTACGAGTACACAAGTTAATTAATGTCAGGAACAATCAGAATTTAACCTTGGACTGACCTTGCGGTGAAGGTTAGTTTTTATTTTATTTTTTGTAATATTAGAAACATAATTTGAGTTTTATAAATGTTTTAGTTTTATTAATTATGAAATATTATCATCGTTTATTTTTTGTTATAAATTTGAATTTGATTTTTAGATATTATATAAATTCTATTAATTGTTAAAATTACATTAATTTTTATCTGTCCTTGCAAAGTCGTCCAACGCTTGCAACGACGATTAAAAATATCTAAATACATCGTTAATAGAAATTGTTGCAAACTCACCACTAATGTTGTGACGAATTTTCGATGGCATACTATCTCTGTTGTCACAAGTTTGTCGCAAAGTTTGCAACGAGTTCACAACAATAGTAACGTAAAACATTTGGCATCTCCAAGTTGTCGTTAAGTTTGTGACTTCTTTGCGATGAACTAGTGTCAAACTTTGCTGTCTGAAAATTTTCTTACAAATTCTTCACTATATTCGTGATGAATTAGTGAGGTTATCATTCCAAATAATTAATGACGATTTTCGTGGGTCACAATATTTGCAACGACTACTGGTTTTTTACGAGCTCATACAGACGATTTCTTAGTCGTTGTTAAGTCGTACTTATTTCTTTTTTTGCGACGACTTACTAACGTTTTTTGTCGTCACTAACTTCAAGTTTTCTTGTAGCGCGAGAAGAAACTCATAAACTCATCTCAAGCAAAAAAATCCTGAAGATAAAGATAAAAGCTAGATAGAACGATTCATTATAAATAGTTTAAGTTCATGTGGAGAGGCTTAAAAAGAATTTATTTCGCTACCTATCTCACCGAAGTTCACTTATATTTTCCATCACTTGTTGAGAGAGAACTCTAGAGTTAAGCATGCTTGGGCTGGAGTAGTACTACGATGGGTGACCTACTAGAAAGTCATTTCCGTTACCGTGTGAGTGAGGCCAAAAGATTGGGAAATATCATGTGGTAATTTGTAGGGACAGTAACAAGTCTTTCGAGCATCTCATGATAACGCATCAGCCGTCGGATGAGGATGAGGCCCACAGGCCAAGAGAGGGTGTGAAGTCCTACAGACGGTGGCGGTCAAGGCGTTACAATTTGGTATCAGAACCGAACTCAGATGAGTGTGGAGTCAAGTGGGCTCACACCATCGAAGGTAATGGTTCTGGTGTGTAAAGAGGATGTTGCGCTCTGTTAGTGCAGATGATTGTAAAAGCCTGGTGTCAGAAAATATTGTGGGGCATGTAGAAAACATTAGGTGTCCCACCAAATAATCCACGACATGTACTTGGAGGAACATCAGAGTATCCTTATCCAAGAAGAGGAAGGACCGGGCGAAAACTGACTAAAGAAGATCCACAAACCGAGAGCAGGCTACCCGTAACATCGAGCTTAGATATATATGTTCCGCGAGATGAGAGATTTGGACATTTGAAGATGTCTGATTTCCTTGCTTATAATCTGAAAAGCGATTGCTAAGGTTATCCAGCCTGCGCTTGAAGCTGTGTTTGATGACACTCCTATCGAGTTTGATTCTTTTGAAGATGTTCTTAAGATCTACGAAAAAGGAATAGATTTACCAAACCAGGGTTTGATTGATAGTATTGTTAAGAATATACCACTTGAGATGTTAAAAAAGATATTCAGAACAGATGGTCAGACATTTCTTAAGTATCCTGTGCCTCAGGTCATCAAAGGTTGGTAGTTTTTCTTGATTCCTCTGATGCCAATATGTTTTCGATCGAACTAAATCTTGATTTTCTTGTTTACAAGAGGACAAAACTGCATGGAGAACTGATGAAGAATTCGCTAGAGAAATGCTTGCTGGACTAAACCCTGTTGTTATTCAACTTCTTCAGGTTTGAATCCACGAAATTTCTTGATAATGAATAGGGATTCTTTCGGTTTTTCAGCTTTCTTATAGGTTTTTTTGGTATGTTAACTTGCAGGAGTTTCCTCCAAAGAGCAAGCTTGAAAGTGAATCATACGGTAACCAGAACAGTACAATCACCAAAAGTCACATAGAACAAAGCTTAGATGGACTCACTGTTGAAGCCAATTATTGGAAACACTAATACCTGAAAAAAAAGGAAATACTAATATGGAAATCCTATTTATAAAGCCAATTATATGGAAACTCTTTTGTATATGTATTCCATTATATCCGACGACATAAATTTTTTTCAAACGATGAAATAAATAAGAATATTACCTAAAACAAAAAGAAGAGAATATTACCTATATAGAAAAATAGTAACTTAAAATTATAAAATCTTACAAAAACAATAAAAATATAAGAGGAACAAGAACTATAAATGATTGGGGAGTTGTAATGGAAAAGTTGATTGAAGAAACCCCCAGATAATTACCAAATGATATTAGCTGTGTGGATTCGTCTGCGTACTATGTATACCAATGACAATTACACGAAGAAATTGATCAAGTTATCGAACTTGCTTTTGACCCAAAGAAACCACAATGTTGGGATTTTGTGCGTGTGGGTTTATCAAAGAAAGTGGAGCTTCCCAATGGCGTCGTGGTATTAATTAGGATTATATTATGAAAGAGTTCATAATAGATATCATCAATGGCAAAGGCTCACTCATGATAAATCAAGGTGTCCTTTAAATCCTCTTAACCGGTAGAGTTCTGATGCAGTGGGAGAGCTGGAGAATAAAAAGATTGAAAAGGATGTTAGGGGACACGATGAAATCATGCCAAAGTGGGAAGGAGCCTTTGAGTTTAGGAGGTGTAGGATTCTAGTTCATTTATGGGTAATTCCTTTGTTGATTTTTCAATGGGGTTTAGATGAGATATCCTGATGCCCGGTTCCCTGGGTTATCCCAAACTGAAATGGATAATGTCTCTTATCAGCTCAAATTACATGCATCCAAAGATTATGAGACGGTTTGACAGTTTACCCAGTGAGAACAATCTTTTCCACAACCAAATACTCTAACTATAATATATGCATTGTAATCTATATTCTTAGTCATGGGTCAAGCACTCAACACACAATCTAACAACCTAGCTCTTCATACAATACTCAATCAACAATGCAATTAAGCAACCTAACTCTTCATACAACATTCAATTAGCAATGCTACGCCTATCAGTTACTTATACACATAGAGAATGGTTCAACACTCGCTTCTTGCACGCATTGGCTCATTCCCCATACGTGCCCTCAGCTATCCTTGGCCCCTCGGCCTCCTTTTTCTGACTTGTAAGCCATTTTTGAGTCATTGCGCATGGTACCCCCAGTAGCATACTATAGATTGACATATACCTATAGTGCACCTGGTGTTTTACCCTAGCCCTCGGCCCTTTGGCGCTACAGTTCTACAATCAATACTAACAACTAACACATGCAACTAATCCTCTTAGCATTCATGCTACCTCCTACCTCTGATACTTTTTCTTCTTTAATGTTATGCAACTACTTGGTACTACCTACTGCATGTACCTTTACTACTCTTCCTTCTTAACTACTATGTCATGGTTTCTACTAACCTAGGTGCACACAATCTTAATCCAAGCCTAAGCATACATGCTGTAGTCAGTGGCGGACCCATTTGATAGTTAGTGGGGTCAGCTGACCCCACACAAAAAAAAAAATTATGTGTATATAAATTTTTTTTTGGGTTGAAAATCAACTTTGAACCCATGAAACTTTAGGTTTTTTAGCCTATTTACTTTTTGAACCCATTAACTTACTTTTAAAAAAAATTTAGCAATTACAAGACCCAAAATCCATTTTGTTTTTGACCCCGGTAAAAACAATTTCTGGGTCCGCCACTGGCTGTAGTGTACTTAGTATAAAAGGAGAAACTATGGATCATAGCTTTCACCTCTTTCTTGCAGTCTCATGAGTGGGAAAAACCAGGCGAGGTTACCCCTTGCATACGACTTCCTTGTGCATCTCTTCCTCGGAGGAGGAGCAAGCTTAACATTTCCCTAGAGACATGTTTCCCTTTCCTTTCCTTTCATGGAACTTACCATTTTGGACAACTCTCAATGAGCGATCTTTCCTTAATTGGAACTTCCCATAAATTGTTCCTTAATTGGAACTTCCCATAAATTGTGCTTTTTTGCACCTCAATTAAAGCCTTCTTGATGACTTTTTTTTTTTTATGTAGATTCCCTCTTTATGACTTTAATTTTTTTTTTCTGCAGATTCTTCCCTTGGTATGAATCTTCTTTTCAAATTTCTTCTTCTTAAAAGAAGAGAGCGGCGGGAGGCGGTGAACTCGGCAAGCGGTGGAGAGCTCGGCGTCTCTTCTCTATGTGGAGCAAAAGGAAGAGACCGGCAGCGGTGCTGAACTCGGCGGCAGCAGTGAATTCAATGGCGGCAGAGAGCTTGGCAGCGGCTCTTCTCTCTCCTCTCTTCCCTTGTGGCTAGGGTTTCTTTGTAGTGCTAAAAGTGAGGAGAGACCTTGAGATTTTCTATTTATAGACCTCTCAACTTAACCCTAATGGCTTCATAGACTGGAGAAGGGAATTGGGCTTTGTTCCCACAGATTTTAAAAAGGCTCATGTTGAGGATGTCACATTAGAACTGGTCTCTCTGAGCTCGCTCATCCGAGAAAAGTTCAAAGATGAAAACTACTCAAAAAGGCTTATTCTGTTCTAAAAATGTATTGTTTTCTTCTTATTTGTCGGTACGAGTTCAAGCCGTCATCAAGCTTCCACTGTTCTGCGATAATATATATGTTTTTGTAAAATGTGTATATACTGGTAATCTGATAGTTTGGTTATTTAACCTTAACCTACCTATTTTATTTTCACCATTCGACTCGGTGTAACATGATCCAAATAGAGGAATTGGTGGAACAATATGTTGTTGGGCCACAATTTATTCAGACAAATAGGGTCTATAAATTGTGTAAGATTGAATTGAAATGGGCATGGGCCAAAAGTGGCAAAGCCTCATTTGTAAGTGTAATGTGGAAATTGTCCCACATTGCTTAGAAATTGTGTTTTAAAGTGATATATATATATAGTCATGGTTTAAATGACTATGGAAAGAGAAAAGGGGAACCACATGCGCGCGCCGCCACCGCCGGCCGGTTCGGCTCGGCTCGTGTCTGCTACGAGAATTCGAAAAAGGAATATTCAAATATTCTAAAGAATAATCAAATATTCTAAAGAATATTCGAATATGCTCCGCGAATTTCTCGAGCGGAAACCGCCCCGCTCACCTTATATATATATATATATCTCGAACTTTGATCAATTCATTCGATCATCGATCTGAAAACCAACAAAAATCCTCTCGCCTTTTTTCTAAAATCATAAGTCATTTTCCGAGAGTATCGTAGATTTTATACTTCGCTGGATTCTTTTTTCGAGTGTTGCGAAAAAGGATCGGTTTGCAATTGTATTCTGGGATTCAAAAATCGCACCGAACGGTCACACTACCGGCGATTTATTAAGTTAAAGACAGAGACCAAGTCTCGTTTTTGCATATTCATTGTCGCGTTTATAAGTTTTAATCCGCAATTTCATTTCCAGAAATTTGAGCACCTACATATGTTGTGCACGAGACTTTTATCACTACAATAAAACATTGCAAAAAAAAAAACTAAACACACTGGCGGGCATTTCCGTCGGTATGCCGTCAGAAAAAGTCTTAATCGATGTATTTTAAATTTTGTTTTGAAAACTATATATACATTATATTTATGAGATAAAGTATCTAGCCCAAATTTAGATAAAGGGCAAAAGCTCAATTTGGGCCGAGACAATGAAAACCATTGTTCACCAAAAGTACCATCACGCGCTCGATGTCCTCTGAGAGATTGCGTGACTGATATCAAATGGCGCGATTAACGAGACTTATTAATGATAGCAGATTTTTATTGCCTCTGTAAATCATAATTCCCTAAGACGCGACCTATGAGTGTCTAAACCATTTTTCCCGGAAGCTACCATTTCCCGGCTTAGGAAACAAACCTCCGTGTGCTTAATGCAAGATGTTGAGTATTTATTTTTTAATGTTTTGGATAAACAAATGAATCATTATTGTTTAATAGTAAAAACTGTTTTATTATGATGTTTATAGGCCATACCGGCTAATAAACCGATCTGGAAAACCGGCCACAGTAACGGTATAGCTAATAACAAGAATCAAGACTGTAACACAACCACAATTTATAAAACAAGAAAGCAAACACCAATCCTGAGAGCTCTTTCAGATAGAGACACTATTTGGAATTCCCCTACCAGTAATACCACCTTTACTGGTCGGATACAAAGAAGTATAAGCCATCTTAACCGAACCGGTTCTGTTCTTCAAATTCTCATCTTCATTCCTCTCATCAATCTTCTTCTCAATCTCTTTTACATTCTCACCAAACTTCTTAAAAGCATCCAACGCTTCTTTCTCAGCTGCCCATTCTTTAGAATCTCTTTGTCCCAAATAAACCTCATCGCTCGAATGGGTAGACAAAATCTCAATCAAAGATATCCCAAGAAGTGTTTGAAGCTGAGCAGTGATGGTCTTCAAGAACACTTTATCGGGATTCTTCTCAAGTTTTTCAAACTCTGGAGTGTTTTCCTTTGGCATGAACTTTCGGCTTATGGTTGGACGGTTTGGTAAGTACCCTGCCATAGGATATTGTCCGAAGTTAACCGCGGCATGAAGAGCAGAAGCAATCCAGATTATTATAGTGCAAGACTCAATGAGTTCTTCACGAGTTTGCATTTTAGGCCACCATGGTTCTGACTTTTTGTCTCCATGACCTTCCTCGCGTACTTCCTTCCACCAGGCTTGGAGCTCGGTATCGGTTTGGACATCCTCGTCTACCTTATAATACAAGGAAATGTAGTCTTTGACCCATGATTCAATAGCATACCAAATCTCTAGCCCATCCACTGCGTAAGGATAGTCTTGAATCCTCAAACGTAATCCGTGTGGTGCTTCGGGATCCTCAAAAGCCATCCCTCTACAATCGAAAAGGAAAAAACCAACGGTTTCTTTGATCAGAATGAATCATCTGGCTATCATTTTGTCATCAAATAAAGATCTGAGTATAAATGTATTACCGCTTTTTAAGTTCTTCTGGTAAGGCTTGGTCAGGGAAGGTCCAATGGTTCTTGTAAATGAACGATGACATCTCCATGGCATATTTAGAAGGGAACACAGTGATCTCAAAGATACCACCACCATTGATCAAGCTTTGCCTCGCAAGCGCATTGATGTTCATCGTATCACGGAAGTGAGGTTCAAGGAGCTTAAAAACCGGGTGAAGAACACTCAGCTGTCTGTTTGTGGCAATGACAAACGGTTCAATCGATGCGTGTGTTTGCAACCTGGAAAAATACCAAAATGTTAACTTCAAATCTTAGATAATAGACCCAAAACTATTACGTATCCATTACCAATGGCTGATAAGCTGATGATTTCCAGAGTCATTTACGCCTACATAAGCCTTTGCCAACTGCCATAGCGAGTCGTAAACCCCTTCACCAGGCGTATATACTTCACTCACTGCTCCAAATTTGTCACCATCATGATGAGGCAAGCTCAGCTCTATCACTAATGGCTTCAAGGTCCCATCATCTTTCAAAAAAATAAGTGTTCTCGTTGCATAAGTCTTGGTTTTGGTTGTGTTTATACGTCCCAAATATGGCATTAGTGTGTCATGATGGTCTAATATAAACAACCTTTCCTTCTCCAGAGCCTGAAATAGCAAAAGATACTTAGTTTTTAAGTTGACTCGGTATCAGATTACCGCATAATTTGATAGTAGTTGTTACCTCTTCAACAGTGAGTCCATCTAAGCTTTGTCCTATGTGACTTTGGGTGATTGTACTGTTCTGGTTACCATATGATTCACTGTCAAGCTTGCTCTTTGGAGGAAAGTCCTGCAAGTAAATATACCATAACCCATAAAAAAGAAGAATCACTATCGTAATCGAGAGATTTCATCAATTCAGACCTGAAGAAGTTGAATAGCAACAGGATGTAGTCCAGCTAGCATTTCTCTAGCAAACTCCTCATCAGTTCTCCAAGCAGTTTTGTCCTCTAGATAGAAAAATAAAATCAAGACTAGTTCGATCGAAATTGTTATTGCGTCAAAGGAATAAGTTGTTACCAATTTCTATACCTTTGATGACCTTAGGCACTGGAAACTTAAGAAATTTCTGGCCATCTGTTCTGAAAATCTCTTTTAACATCTCAAGTGGTATATTCTTAACAATACTCTCAAACAAAGTCTGGTTCGGCAAATCAATTCCTTCTTCATAGATCTTAAGAATATCTTCAAAAGAATCAAAGTCTATAGGAGTGTCATCAAACACAGCCTCAAGCGCAGGCTGGACAAACTGAGAAATCGCTTTTAATGCATAAGCAAGGAAATCAGACATCTTCAAGTGTCCAAATCTCTCATCTCGCGGAACATAGATATCTAAGGTCGATGTTACGGGTAGCCTGCTCTCGGTTTGTGGATCTTCTTTAGTCGGTTTTCGCCCAGTCCTTCCTCTTCTTGGATAAGGGTAATCTGATGTTCCTCCAAGTACAGGTCGTGGATTATTTGTTGGAACACCTAAATCATTGTAGTAAGCATAGTCATATACTCTGTCCCATTCTTTAAGCTCGCCTTCGCCAGTTCCTCTTAAGCTAACAAGCTCTTCCTCTCTGTACTTACGCAACGGTTCTGGTGTTTCATGTGGAAGATAAGTCTGAAACACAAGTAAACATTGAGTCTCACAAACCATATCTCACAACATTTGACTAAAGCATAGATTGTTTCAAGCGTCAATTGTTATCTAAATCATACCATGAAAACATCTTTGGACTAATATTAGTCAAGAAAAGAAACAAAAAAGGTTTAGTTACCTTGTTGGAGAAGAAAACGCGGTCTTTGGAGTAACGTTTTGAAGGGTAAACCCAAGAATTACAAATGTAATGGACTCTGCCATGGCCTGGAACGTCTTCAAGAGTGAGACTTTTGAGATAAAACTCGCTATGATGGCTGTTTTTGATCAAGAATGCTCCAGGATAACCAAAATCCGCTTCGTAATCGAATGTGACCTTGAAAGCTGATTCCCCTGCGGTTAAAGATGTGATTGTTGTGATCCAATCCTCTAAGTGAGCAACATTGCCTACTTTGCCATTTGAACCGTTTTCTGAAAAAAAAAATTAATAATAATTAGAAAGTTGTAATGACACTATAAAAGGAAAGGATAAAAACTTGCTTATTTAGTATTATGGAAAAATAAAATTTGGGCCATATACATGAATCATGAACAAAATAACAAAATAATAGTCGAGCTCAACATTTATATTCCGGAAAACAAAAAAGGTTTCAAAAATAAAGATTCTGTTTAGGGGACTAGTATCAACACTAGAAAACAGAGCATTTTTAAGCTTTTAAGACATTAGTTTTTGCTTTTCTTTGGTATGTATCTCAGTAAATATTAATTTTTTTTGGGTCAAAATTTTGTGTGAAACAAAATGATAATCTTTTTTTTCTATTAGTGTTTGGAAATTTTCCATCGAATTTAAATATTAATACAAATAAAAAGCAATCTAAACAGTAAATAATCAAAACAAAAAAAAAAAAGAATTAGCAATGGATAGACACAGAAGAATGAAGCCAAAATTCATTCTACATTGAAAGTTTGATAGTTATACACATATTAAAATTATCATATATTGTTGACCGTAAAAATTAACTATCTAAGTTCAAAATTTAAAATTAATCAAATGAAATTTTCTTTTGTTAATTAGAAAACATGAAAGAAAAAGGTAAACTATCACTTGGTCAGTCAAAAAGAATATTTCGATTTATCATCTTTACAGAGAGTTTGGCCTTTTGGAAGAGATAAAAATAAACAAAGCCAAAATGATTCCAAGCTTTCTTGTCGAAGAAGTTTCCACACATCAAAAAACAAACAATTATAAAAAAATCATTTTCCGAGTAAGACCGATTAAACACACCATTTAGAATTTATCCAAAAAATGGTCTCACAGTTTATTTTTTATTTGGACACTTCTAAAAAAAAAAAACAGAGAAGGGTTTCATTCACCGTAAATGTTAAGAAACCATGGGATATATCATATTCATATCTACTGGGAAAAAGGACAAAAAGGAAATAGATATGTAGAAAATAACAAATATAACTTTCTGTTTTTTATCCTTCACAACTAAATGAAAAAATGAGAGAAAACTTTGAGAATGCGAACGAATATAATAATCTCAAGTCTCAACAATCAAAGGTGATCGAGACAATATTTAAAATTTAAATTCGAAAATAAGAGCTGCGATTTTTACCAGAATCAGTAACATCGGAGCTAATGAGACGAAGAGTAACTTTATTTCCGAGAAATTCATGGAGACGATCAAGAAACGAAGCGTTGAAATCGTTGAAATCAAGAACGTTCTTCTTCATCAGAACCACCGTTCCTTTCACCTTCACATTTCTACCGCCGGTGAACAGATCCACAAGTTCGTCGATCATCTTTGGGTAATTAAGTTAAAGCTGAAGGATTGATTCACTGTTTATGGAATGTGTCTGTGTTATGATTTTCCGTTGGTGAAGGTATTTATAGAGGAAAAAGTATGTCGTTGTGGCCTTGTGGGGGTTGTATTTCATTTAAGGTTAATCTTCACCTAAGCGGATATTAAAATATTGATATAGAAAGAAGAATTTTACAACACTTTTTTTTTCTTTTTTAATCAAACTGGCTCAGGAAAAAAACATTAAAACATTACAACTATAGTATAAAACATTTAATATTATCTTCTCATAAAAAATCCCACATGTTATTTTCTTTTTAAATTGTCTACTACATAGTCCATAGGACACGCATATATTAATATGTCATCTTAGTTTGAATCAGATTATAAAAGTGGAGACACTAGTACAAATGACTAGAAAATCAGGCAAAAATACCCGGATTTGAAAAACCGGACCAGAACTGATCCGACATGGAAAGCACCAAACGGAACTGGATTTGAAAATCAGGCAAAAATATTCAGACGGATCTTAAATTTTAATAGTCGACCAGCTAAAACCAAACTGAACCAATAACCGAATAGATATATCAAAAAATATAAAGCATACATGTAAAATATTAGTAATATTTAAATTTGAAGTAACCCAGCTACCCATAATTACAATTATACTACTTAAAAATATTAGTTATTTTTATATTAAAATATCTGAAATAATCAAAATATCCAAAAATCTTTAGTTATATTTGTCAAAGTTTAATAACCAAAATACTCAGATGAATCTTAAATTTTGATAGTCGAGGAGGTAGAACCAAACCGAACCAATAGTCGAATGTATACATGAAATATCATAAATAAAAAGTATATATCTAAAATATTAGTTATATTTAAACTTGAAGTAACCTAGCTACCCAAATTTACAATTATAATATCCAAAAATATTTAACTTTTATATTGATATATCCAAAATAACCAAAATATTCAAAAATCTTTAGTTATATTTGTTAAAATTTAACCAAATTTTATTAAAACTCAACTAATGTCTTTAGTTTTTTTTCCGGATATTTTGATAAATTTTATATTGTTTCGAGTAGTTCAGATACAAAATAACTGAACAGAACCGAATCCAAAAACAAATTGATTCTAGAACGGTTTTTTGTTCAAATACCCAAACCGACGCAAATGAAACTCGAACATAAATTCTAAAATACTCAAATGGTACCTAAACTCCTATATTCAAAATACCTGAAACCCAAAAGAATCGATCTGTACCCGAACACATATCTGAACGTCAATGTCTAGTTTTAATGGCATTGAACTGTTTATATGATTGTAGTGGTAAGAAACATTTATATTTGCATTACATTTTTTATTTTTCACTAGTTGACAGATGTGTTAACGGCTAATATTCCAAATAAATTATAACATAATAGATTTTAGAAGTTCTGTAACAAGTAACAACCGTAATGACCTATCTATTAAGGGGAAAAAAGTTGCAATAGGTACTGACCTTTGGAAAGCTGAACGAAAAGTTTTGTTCATTCCAAAATAGTCGATATACTCTGTGTCTGATTTATCAAAATTCAGTAAACCCGATTCATCGACAAAATTCAGTAAACCCTCGACTAAGGCTCATTATTTAGCAGGCTAGGCTTATGATTGTGAGTGATTTTGTTTGGGATCTGTCATCGACTAAGGCTCATTGATGTTAGAAGGCTGGGATTTCAGTGTTTTTGTTTGTTGTTATTGTATCTTTTGGTCTGTCTGTGTTTTTGTTCTGTTATTTCTTAGATGTTTCTGTAGTTTTTTAGTCTTTTCGTCTTCTAGTTTTCTCCATGTCTTGTGTCAAAAACTTTAAAATAGTACTTTTAACATTTAACCAAAAAATAAATAAACAGATCTTAAATTTAAAGGTTTATAACTTTAAGTTAAAAGATATTAAATATTCTTTTTTTCCAATTTGGTTTAAAGTAAACGAAGAAATACCATTCATTGGGTAGAAAAAAAAAGACATCTTACAAATTAATAGGGTTGACCAAAGCCGAACTATATATGTGATACGAAAATGACTTTTAAAAAATTTACTATAATTTAACGTAGCCAAAAACAAAAGAGAGAACAATTTATCATTGAATCGGGACTGTAAAACATGGTTGAATAAATCAGTTTGTCATAATCCACCCAGCTGTTATTGTTAATAAATGAGATACTCTTAAATCGTTGATCGCAATAATAGGTGGTAATCATGATTGTATTTCAATATTTCTACGTTGCTTTAATATATACTGCTTTATTTATTTATATTTTTCTTGAAAATAAAATTTAATTTAACCAATCGACACAACTGTTATTCGTTGTTAATTATTTTAAAACACTAACTTTTTCTTTTTTGGATAAACTCTAGCGGTTTAGCATATATCAATTTTCATAGTATAAACAATTCAAGTAGTCGAACCTTCACCGTCAATAATCAATATTCTTCTTTGATTTTTATTTTTCTTTATCATAAAATAAATAATCAATATCAATAGTCCTGTCTGCCGCATGATGACTTTCCTTGAAACTTTTGGATGATTCTTAGTTTTTTTTTTTTGACTTCCCTTCACATACACGTGGCAATAACTCGTTCTCTGTGTGCATAATCGTGGCTCGAGAGCTTATTTTGGAGGCTTTGTGAATATGGTTGTGCCAGGTCAATTCAGAGTCGTGCCAAGGTAAAATGTTACTGTAGGCGATAGTAAAAAAAAATTCTCAATTCATATTAAATAAAAATGTATATAATAATAAAACCAACAAAAAGAAAAGTGTCACACATAAATCTTGTCGTGTGACATTAAAAAAACTAAAGAAACAAACACAAAGATAGTTTAAAAGGTAATTCTTCTTCCTTTCTTTTCCACAAAATCATTAATCAATTTTTCAAAGTCAACTTCTCTAACCAAACCTCCTTCGATAGATAAAGTAGCCAAACCACTTAATCTTTCTTGTGACATACTTGATCGAAGGTAAAATTTGATCAACTTTAACTTTGAAAAACTCCTTTCAGCAGATGCAACTGAGACTGGAATCGTCAATAATATCCGATAAGCGATCCATGAGTGAGGATAAAAATCTTGAACTTTCTTCAAAAAGTTTAACACTTCAATAGGCCTTGTAATTTCTTTCGGTAAAGATTCTCTTAAAAGCTTAAGTTCAGAAAAGAGATCATTCCCACTAACATCTGAATGTTCTCCGTGGGTTAGAGAATTTTCAACGTTGGTGCAAGATGCCATCAAACTTTCATCATTCGCAGACTGCAGCTTCTTCAAATTGAACAAAAAGCCAAATATTTGTTCATACTTCTCTAACTGTTCAAATCTCATCTTAAGTGAGGATAAAGCTTGATCCATGATTTGGATGAAGTAGTCAACTCTAAAGCTCTCCTCTGGTGATAATCACACTTCCTTCAACGTTTTGTGATTCTTCACCATAATATTTTTTTCTTTTAATGACCCGCTTTGCTTGTTGGGGAAATACAGGCTCAATTTCCATAGATTCTGCTATTTCCTTAGCTTCTAATTTTGCTTTCTCAAATCCCGAATCTCTATACTTCTGGAAATACGAAACCAACCCTTTCAATTGAGAAATAGCTACATCAATGTCCATATCTTCAGACTGCAAACTCTTACTAACATTGTTAACCGCAGAGAGGAGATTATACCAAATAACCATAGAAACCAAGAACTCAAAACTTTCGATTCCATGTGTTTCACTTATTGCAAGACATTCAGCGTCACTCTGCTCTTGCGGGTCATCACTATTTTCAGCAATGTGAATCAAAGCGTTCATGATTTTAGGTGCCTGGAATCTTATTGCCTTAACACTTTCCATATGACTCTCCCAACGAGTGTTTGACAAAGCCTTTAGTGTCAGACCACCCATATGATCTTCAAATATTTTCCATCGCTTAGTTGAAGATGAAAAAAAGCGATAAGTACGCTGAATGATCCCAAAAAACGAGATTGCCTTTGAAGAAGTGGTTGCCATATCACAAAGTGCAAGATTAAGATTGTGACAACTACATGGTGTATAAAACGCCCTTGGATTCACTTCCAGAAATCTTCTTTGTACTCCTTTATGCTTTCCCTTCATGTTAGCACCATTATCATAACCTTATCCCCTCACATCATCCATTTTCAAATTAAAAGCAGCCAACACATTTTGAAGTTCACGGAAAAGTCCTTCTCCAGATGTATCATCAACTTTCAAGAATGTCAGGAAAAATTCTTCGACCTTAGTTGAAGTTGTTGAAACATCTACACAGCAAATGATAACAGTCATTTGTTCATGATGGCTGATATATGGAGTGCAATCAAGAATGACAGAGAAAAATTTTGCGCTTTCAATTTTCGCAACAATCATCCTCATTAGCTAACAGAGCTATCAACTCATTCTGAATCTTGTTGCTGAGATAATGAGAACGAGATTCACCTTCTTTGTATCTTCTCAGATGTTCTATCATAACTAGATCAAAATCAGCAATCATCTCGATGAAACTTAAAAAATTTCCGCAACCTTCTTCACCAATATTCTCATTACTTCCATGAAACGCTAAATTTTGTTTAGCAAGAGTTTTTACCACAGAAATTATCCTAAGCAACACCTGCCTCCAATGAACTCTCTCCTTATTGATTTCATCCTGAGCATACTTATCAATAGTCTGATTTCTCTGCAATCTGAGTTCTAATTCCACCCACTTCTTCATGCACACAATATGATTACGGTTAGATTCATGCTCTCTAAGCCTTTTCAAAATATTTTTCCAATCACTGAACCCTGTGGATGCCAATTGACTTTTTTCACTCTGGTTGAACAATTTACAGCAAAAACAAAAGATCTTGTTTGCCGCTTTCGAATATACTAGCCATCGACGATCTTGTTTCTGTCCATCACTCATCTGTCTTGTATAATACACATGTGAGAAATGTCTCTTAACACCATCTTTTGGAAAATTATAATCAATTGGCAGTCTTTTTACAGGACCTTGCACAACCATAAAATCTCTCCATTCATTCCATCATTTTCCTATGTTTTCCCAATTAGCAGGATTATACATATCAGAAAATCCACAATGCTCTATGTGATCACTGCTTTTCTCAAATTCTTTCTCATTCCCATCATCTTTTTCATTCATATCCTCATCATTCACTGCATTAACATTCTCTGTTTCAAGAATTGCTTCTTCTCTTTGACATTAAGCGATATTTTCATCCATTCCATCATCCTCAATAACAACTTGTTCATCATTATTTCTCACAGGTTCATCACAAATTCCAGGTTTTTTGAAATACCTGTGTATAGCATTAACTTGAGATTTTGTTGACTCTTCTTCTCTTCTTTTCCTCTTGTTCTTCTCTCCTCCGGACGGTTGAATCCTTGGAGGCATCTATGAAATCAAAACATAATTATATACAATTAGAGACAGACTGCAATAAGAATGATTAAGAACTATGATTAAGAACTAAGTAACAACAAAAAATTGAATATAAACAAATAGCTACTTACTCTCTTGAACTGATCGTAAATTCGTAAATTCGTAAATCGTAATATTTGGTAAATTCACCAAAGAAAATATAGAGAAGGAACGACAATAGAAAAGATAGTCAAAGCACCGTTTGCCCTAATTGTTCTAATTCTTTGATTGGTTTTGTTTTCATTTTTTTTTTCGTTTGTTTCCTTTTTTCCTAAGTTTTAGTTTTTCAATTTTTATATTAATTCAAATATGTCTAAAATAAGCCAAACTTATACTAGAATGCCTCTTAACAATTTTTTAAAAAAAATTTGGAGCCGTAGGCCAATGTTTCTTGGACCAAAGGAGAGGCACGGCTCTAGGTCAACTAAACGGAAGATTTAACAAAAACTTGTAACATGAGAGAACCTTATAGAAAAGTCGTACATGAAAACCAATATTTATTAATAAACTCACATATTTAGTTAATAATTTCATGACTGAGTTGAAAATGTAATACGAACATGCATGTGACTAACGTAAATAAAAGTTTTATGTGGCACTTGGATTATAGTCCAATTAAATTAGACTGAACGGCCAACAGACGGCGAGCTTGGCAGCACCGCCGGCTTGGGCTTGGCGGCTAGGGCTCAGCCTCCACTTTTGTCTCTGTCTCTAACTCTCTCTAAATTGTCTCAAGACTTTAAGGTTATAAAGACTAACAAAAAGCTAACTCTTTATTTATAATATCAGCTCCAAAGTTACTAACTAATACTATATTGTTAACACTAAATTTGAAAATTTGCTTTTAAAAAAATTGGATCTAATTAAATGCATCGTGATCTGGATGTCTGAAAAACCCATGGAGACATTATATTGTAGCCTTTTTGAAATATATTTAATAAGAGCCTTCCACATGCTGAAATATTGTTTGTATCAATATCTCATAAGATCTAATTCGCAGCCAGATTTTGATTCCTGCGGTTGCTAATATATGAATGGGATTAGTCTCCTAGTTAGAATGGTTCCATTGTTTCATTTTATTATATTTATATGTTTACGTGCGTCAACCTGCATTATAAATACAATTTCTTAGTTTTATATTGGTGATGGTTGATATTAATATTGAGTCAACATTATTGACTCCAGGCCGTCCATGCTGCATTATTCATAAAGATAGAAGTAAAACTAAATGTTATCATTATTTTCGAGAAATGAAACATCTAAAGCATCGGCTGCGCGCATGTGATCTTATCTTAACAATATTGTGTTACAAATTAAGTAGCATAAGTCTAGGTTTAAAATGGTGGGATTGGGATACATATTTATATCAAAAAGCAGGTGACTAATCTATCTGGATTGCGATATAAATCTAAGAGTGTGCCTAGTTTTAAATTTTAATATCATCCATTTTTGTAAAGATACGTATTTTATTACCTGTAATCAGTCTCGAAATGAATCCAACAACGTTTTATGTCAAATAGATGGAATATGGATAGAAATGTGCAACGCCTGCAAAGAACACAAGACTGGGGTGGTTAAGAATCTTTAATAAGAAGTACATACGTAAGTTTAAGAGAAATTAGTCTAATATAATCCATTTTTTCTTGTGAATAACTAGTATAACCTCTTTTAATTTTTATTGCCTACATAACTTACTTATTCTCTAACAAATTTCATAATTTCAAAATTGTCTTTTTTATTGTTTTTCTAAAAAAATAGTAAATGAGTTTTTCAAAATTGATAATTTCATATCAGTTTTATCATCAATATATTTAAAAAATTTTGTACCTAATTTTTTTTATACCTAAATAATTTTAACATTAGTAAAAGAAAGATAAAATAAAAAAAAATCTAAAACCTACTTTAAAATTATTTGATGTTTATAATACCAAAAGGATCCTTTTGTACTAATAAATAATTTTGAAAATAAATTATCATTTTAATTAATTATTCTCTTTTAATTCATATATATAATTAAAATACAGTTTTCAGTATTTTTTTTACTTAAAATATTTGATTAAGTTAAATAATAAAGTTTTTAAAAAACTTAAAAATTATCTGCCAAATATTAGCAAAGTTTGTCAGATGTCCGCAGAATCTGCCATATATTCACAAAGTCTCCCCAATATTCGCAGAGTCTGCCAAATGTTAGCAAAGTCTATCAAATGATCGCATACTCTGTCAAATACTCGAAGACTCACAAATGCTCGCAGACTCTGCCAAATGCTCGCAGACTCTGCCAAATATCCGCAGACTCTGCCAATTATTCATGAGAGTCTGTCAAATATCCGCAAAGTATGCAAATTATTCTGCAGATTCTGTCAAACTTATGCAGAGTCTGCCAAATATATGCAAGGTTTGACAGTTATTCTGCAAAATCTGTCAGATATTTGTCAAAGTTATTCAGCAAAGTTTGCCAAATATTCAGCAGACTCTGCCAAATATCCGCTTAGTATGCATATGATTCTGCAGAGTGTGTCAAACTTATGCAGAGTGCCAAATATATGCAAAGTTTGACAGTTATTCTGCAAAATCTGCCAGATATCTGCAAAGTCTACCAAATATATGCAAAGTCTTACAGTTATTTTGTAGAGTCTGCTAGATATCCGCAAAGTCTTCTAGTTACTCTGCAAAGTCTTCTAGTTACTCTGCAGAGTCTGCTAGTTACTCTGCAGAGTCTGTTAGTTATTCCGTAGAGTCTGCCAGTTACTCCGCAAAGTCTACTAAATGCCTGCAAAATCTGCCAAATATGTGAAAATTTTGTCAAATATCTGCAGAGTCTGCCAGATACTTGCAGAATTTGCCAAATGTTCGCAGAGTCTGCCAAATATTCGCAGTGTCTGCCAAATGCTTACAGAGTTTGCCATATGTTCGCAGAATCTGCCAAATACTTGTAGAGTCAATCAAATTTTTTGAGAGTCTACCAAATATGTCATTAAAGGTATTTTTGGAAATTGTTTCATTTGAAACTTGAAAAGTTTTGATAAGTGATTTTGGTTATTTCAAAAATAAAATAGGTTATTGTGGCAAATCCCCCTAAGAGCATCATTATTGGTGAGGTTCTAAAAATGAGTATCTACCAATATTTTAATTAAAAAAATTCAAAAGTTAAAAGTTTAGCATTCATAAGAGGTTCTAATTATTTTCATAGTCCATTGGTTAGAACCTCTAATGGGTATCTAAAACTTAGTGAATTGAGAAGCAAAACTTACTTTTTTCGTCTACCCTCTTCTCCTTTGTTCTTTACAAGCTCCACATTAATAGACACATGAATGTTCTCTGCATCATCCACTCTCCTGAAAATCATCATTACAACTCCATAGTTTTAGTACCAAATTCACTTCTAAGAATGGTAAACTTGCAATTAGTACATCAGAGAGAAAGCAATGTGAAAATATTGTATCCATGTTTGAGGCATAATTAGAGGCAATTTCCTGCACATGAATGTCCAATGTAAAAAATGGCATTGGCACCGTCTATTGAAACTATAGCGACCTCGGATAAAGCAAATGAGCTGCAAAGGAACCGTTTAAAGATCAAACCATCAGCAGATGCTTCAAAACAAAGTCAATTGATGATTTTAATAAACAGAGAATCATACACAACAAGTCCACAATTAGTAAATACATAATGATTTTCACAAACTCAAACTCTTCTCCAGAACAAGTTAACAAAATCATAATTAAACATATTTCATTAAACGTAACTGAAGCATACATCATCATATACTTTACAAAAACTTGAAGCATTGGAAGATACATAATCCGAGATAAACTTAAACAGAAACTACATTTTAAACTTAAACAAAAAATTCATAAACACATAAACACAAACTACAACATTCAACCAGTTAGCATATCACTTATGAGCTTCTCCTTTAAAGCCATCTCCATCTCAGTTAAAGGCTCTGTTTTACTGAGAAGAGTATCCAAGAGCTTCTTGTCACTAAGCTTGTCCTTCAGTGCCAAATCTTGCTTCTTGATCTCCCACATACTCTGAAATTGTGTGAGATTCTTGTCTCCTTGTTCCACGCTTTTGGTACTCGTTTTTCCCTTGCCCTTAGCCGCCTTAACACCCAGAGGACGAGGTTGACTTTCATCTACATTACAGCTTGAAGACTGTTGAGATGTTTGAGATCCATCATCAAGCTTTCTCCTTTTACTCTTGACATGATCTGTTTGTGATGAAGCTAAACACCACTTCTGATCATTCCTTAGCTCTCTCCAACAATGCTCAAGTGTGAACTTGGCACCGTGATCATGGAGATAGATCTCATTAGCAACCTTCATCACATCATTATCATTCTGCCCTGAAGCCTTCTGAGCATTTGCAGCGTGTAAGCATCCTACAAATTTAGAAACTTGGTCATTTATCTTGGCCCACCTTTGCTTACAGTTACCAGGCTCTCTCGAAGGAAGTCCAACAAGCTTTGGACTTGCAGCAAAATATGCTGCAATCCTTTTCCAAAAGGCTTCAGCCTTTTGCTCATTCCCAACCAGTGCGTCCTTACTTGTATTCAACCAGCCACTAATGAGGACCACATCTTCTGTTGGAGACCAATTTCTTCTTCCTCTTACTGTTGCAGCCTCAGGTGCAGATGATCCAACAGCTACACTAGGGGGGAATAAATAGTCTTGTTGACTATTTAGAAGGTTTACATACCCAATAGAGTCATCAAAAGGGTTCGGAGAATCCATTGAAGAGAAAGAGAAAGAAAACTGAGGAAGAGAAAGATAACGTTGAAGAGAAAGAGAAAGAAAACTGAGGAAGAGAAAGAGAAATAAATAGAGTGATGGAGAGGATCATGTGTTTAGCTTATGTTAGTTTTTTGTTAGCAATGAGTGACTAACCAAAGTGATTAATGCATTTATCACACAAGTAGCTAAATGTCTATGTCAAAGACTTGATAATTGATGCATCTAACAAGCATTTATCACTAACAATTTCTACCTAACAACCATTGCTCAATTTATCTAACAAATCCTAACCAATCAACCTACCAAACCATTTATCAACTTATTTGACAAACCATAAATAATTTCTTATAATTTCTCTAGTACTCATTCAACAGTTTAATATGTCAACATAACATTCAAAAATAGAACCAGAGAACATACCTTCATCTGTGTCAACAGCAACAACGATCCAGTCGCTTAAAGTTTACGAATATAAGACCTTCAGCAATTAATTTTTGTGCAGATGCAAGATCCTTCGAGAAGAGCAGACCTAACTGATGTACATTACTTATTCAAATTCATTTAAATGAAGCCTGATGATGTAAAGACTAATGACTATGAATGATTCTAACAATGCTGTAACTTTTGAATACAAATGAAAACAGCAAGGAGATCAAATTCTAGCCCTACACTTCAGAAGTTACACAATGTGAGAAGCAAAGTGAGTTTCATAGACGAGACGAGCTAATGATAAGATTAATAATGGCCAAGAAGCAAGAGATATGGTTAGAGCAGGGCATGATTATGTCATAGCAAGAATTGAAAACTGAAGACATAACGATTAGCCAAGCAAATCTATTTCAAGTGAGAAATCCCAAATTAGTATACAATACAATCTTGAAACTCTAATTTCCAATGAATGAATAATCCAAAATCTAAAGTGTTCAACATTTCAACGATTCATGCTGTAGTAAAGAAATCAAACAAAACTTTACATGAATTCCCCATTTCCTAGAACATCTGACGGAATCAAAGAGTTCCAAACACGAGATTGCAAAACAAGGAATGCGAAATTTCACACCAGCAAAAAGAAGAAGTGATCGAACGTTACTTACCATTGAGTGTACATATCGAGAACAACAATCTTATCACCGGCGGCTTTAACAATTGGCCAGAAAGTGTCCTTATCAACCTCCGTCACCTGGCCTACAGTGACATTCACTGTTTCTAAGCTACACCTCACTACATAGGAACCGATCCTCTTCCCGGAATCTAATACATCACCACCACCGGAATAGAATCCGCTTTTCGTCGCGACGCCGGAATTGGGGATCCGGCAGTGCTGCTGCTTCACAGGGGTAAATCTGACGCCGCCAGGAGCGGATATATATCATCCGGATTTTTTGAATCAGAAATCAGATGGCGATTCAATGGAAGAGAAGAGAGAAAGAGAGAGATAGATATGGTTCCAAAGTATCTAAGTTTGGATACGGTTCTAAGAGATAAAGTGATGATTATATTTAATTTAATCAGTTTTATTGATTAAAATTTTAGATCCCCATGTTTAGATACCCCGATAATCATGCTCTAAGTTTAATTACAAAATAATAGTTATGAGTCTTATGATAAGTTTTAAATTGTTCCATTAATGGTAATGTCCTTGACAAGTTGTAATGAAACTGAGAATCAAAAGTCATGAATGTAGGCATGGAATATAAGTGAAGGCTGCACCAAGCGTTAAATTTATTTTTCCTTACCCGGTATTTTTGTTTTTCAAACCTTACCCGATAAACTTAATTATAAAGTTTTTGGGAAGATGAGATCGACACAACACAACACATGTTAAAGATTATTCCGGGGCTTCCGGCTGCAACTACCTGATTAATAGAACAAACGTTCACGTTACACTTACACGTTTCTACCTTTTATGCATAAAGATTTTCTTCTTAAGTCTATCGTTTAGTTGTTTCGTGGGAGTTTAGTTTAAATAATTATTTTTATTTATTTAACTAATATATAGTTATCAGCGTTATTACATCCTATTTATTGGGTATGGCTGATAAGATAGTTGTAATAAAAAATACACGGTTTTATTTTGTAATCGTATGTATTACAAAGTATAGTTCCATTAAAGATCTGTGATAATTGATAAACTTAAAAAAAAATGTATAGTAGGGTCCAAATTGTTTTAAAATATATGAATTAGATTCTTTTTTTTTTGTCAGTATGAATTAGATTCTTAATATAAAACTTGGCCCATAGATTTTGTTTTTTATATATTTAATTAAACAACATGGCCCATAGTTTTTTTCATACTTGATTAAGCCGGCATGTTTTTTTTTTTTTTTTCTGTTAAAGATTATGCTTAAGCCGGCATGTTTTACCTTTCGAATCCATATATTTTATAGAAACTTCATCTCAATGAGGACCCTTTCGTCATTAAGATCTGATATCAGCTTTTTCATTGCTGATTACATTAGTATATAAAAATGACCTTTTAGAGAATATGGTAGTTTTTAAGTTTTAATAGTGAGTTTAAGTAGTTTCAAGTTTTAATTTATATTATTAGTTATAAAAAGGTGATTTGTCACAATAATCTATTTTATTTTTGAAATATCTAAAATAATTTATTAAAAAAATTCAATTTTCAAATATAATAATTTCCAAAAATACCTTAATAACATATTTGGCAGACTCTGCGAGCATTTGGAAGACTTTACGAGTATTTTGGCAGACTCTGCGAGCATATGGTAAACTCTGCAAGCATTTGGCAAACACTCCAAGCATATGACAGATTCTGTGAACATTTGGCAGATTCTGTGAGCATCTGGTAGGTTTTTGACTAATTTTTCACATATTTGGCAGATTTTGCAGACATTTTGCAAATTATGCGGAGTAATTGACAGACTATGCAGAGTAATTAACAGATTTTGTAGATATCTGGCAAACTCTACAGAATAACTGTAAGACTTTGCATATATTTCGCTGACTTTGCAGAATAACTGTCAAAATTTACAGAATAACTGTCAGACTTTGTATATATTTGGCAGATTTTGCAAACTCTGCAAATATTCAGCAGGCTCTATTGAATAATTTGCAGACTCTGTAGATATTCGGCAGGCTCTGCTGAATAATGACAGACTCTGCAGATATTAGGCATGGTTTGTGAACATTTGGCAGAGTCTGTGAACATTTGGCAGAGTGTGCGAGCATTTGACAGAGTGTGCGAGCATTTGACAGATTTTACGATTATTTAGTAGACTCTGTGAACATATGATAGACTCTACGAATATTTGGCAGACTTTGCGAACATTTGGCAGACTTTGCGAACATATGGCAGATTTTGCGGACATCTAACAAACTTTACTAAGATTTGACAAACAATTTTTATTTTTTAAAACCTTTATTATTTAACTTAATCAAATATTTTAAGTAAAAATAAAAATTAAAAATGTAGTTTTAATTATAAATATGAATTAAAATAGAATAATTAATTAAAATAATAAATTTGGTGTTATGGACATAAAATAATTTTAAAGTAGGTTTTAGGGTTTTTTTAACTAATTTTAAAATTATTTAGGTATAAAAGAATTTAGTTATATATATTTTAAATATATTTATGATAAAACTGATATTGAATTATCAATTTTGAAAAACTCATTTACTATTTTTTTTAATTAATAAAAATATAATTTTGGAATTATGAAATTTGTTAGAGAATAAATAAGTTATGTAAACAATAAAAGTTAAATAAGTTATACTAGTTATTCAAAAGAAAAGGTGGATTATATTGGACTAATTTTTATAAGAGTTATCAACCATTAGTTCTTTAATAAAAGATCACATGATAAAACGGAAGGACCTCGATTTCTACGTATGACAAACTGAATTATTGATATTGATAAAGATCAAAACACAATCAACATTATAGACATTATAATTGACATTATAGAACGGATATCCATATTAGTAATTCCTTTTTTTTCTCAGGTATAGTATTTCCATTATTTTATTTGTAAATTCCTCATATTTCCATTATTTTATTTGTAAATTCGTCATGTTTTCAATTTTAGGGTTATTTTTTTGTTTCTCCGCAGGATCTATATGTACACAAACTTTTCATAGCATGCGTTTGTGTGCATTGATCAAATAAAATCTCATTTCCTATTTCCCTTTATCGAGCCAGAGCTATGTCCCTAAAACCTAATACCAAGACAGATGTTAGTCAAAGCGAGTACAAAGCTACGGTGGATGCGGAGAAGGGATGACAGAGGAGAGAAGATAACATGGTTGAGATCTGTAAAAACAAGCGCGAGGAGAGTCTGATGAAGAAGAGACGTGAAGCTCTTCATGATATCTCTAGTCTCGTCAGTCAAATAATCTTTTAGCTACGAAAGTCCTCCAATCGAAGAAGTGATAGATTCTGGTGTTGTGCCTCGGTTCGTTGAGTTTATTACGAAAGAAGATTACCCTAAGGTTCAATTTGAGGCAGCTTGGGCTCTAACAAACATTGCATCTAGAACATCGGATCATACAAAAGCGTTAATCGATCACAATGTTGTTCTAATCTTTGTTCATCTTCTTGCTTCACCTAAAGATGATGTTCATGAGCAATCTGCATGGGCATTAGGTAACGTTGCTTGTGATTCACCACAATGCCGTGAATGTGTTCTTAAATGTGGAGTATTGGTTCCACTGCTCAATCAGCTTAATGAGCATACCAAATTATCGATGATTAGAGTTGTTACATGGACATTGGCAAACTTGTGTCGTGGCGGCCAAGTGAAACCCACACCACTTCAAGCCCTAGAAAGACTAATTCATTCTAATGATGAACAAGTCTTGGAATATGCATGTTGGGCTCTCAAATACCTATCTGAAGGGACCAATATTGAAAAAATCCAAACTGTCATCGAACCTGGTGTTGTACCAAGACTTCTTGAACTTCTTTATCATCCTTCTCCATCAGTGGTAATTCCCGCACTTCGTTGCGTTGGAAATATAGTTACTGGAGATGACTTACAAACACAACGTGTGATCAATTGTGGTGCTCTGCCTTGTCTTGCCAATATGGAGACAAAATTTCTGGGATTATATGGGATTCAATTTCAGCTAAAGGAATGAAATTGGAAGCTTGCAGTGACTTGAGAATGGTGAAAGGTCAAAGTCAGTCAGAGTCTAGTTTCATTACCAGGGTGGTCGGTTTTAAAAGTACAGTCTTAGAAAGTGTTTGTATTTTATTGTCTTCTGTATTATTTTTAAATTTTCTGAGGGTTATATGTAGAATTGGCTAGTGAACAAGACTTGAGTTTTCTTGATTCACAAACATGCATATTTCTAGAAAGGTTGAAGCATAAAGATATGTATAACTTCCTAAACTTTAGTTTAGAGATAAGGACAATTTTCTTTATTCTAAATCCACTTTCTTTATCCCAATACTCCCCCTCACGTTGAAGTGTGAAATTTTTAAATGCCCAACTTGGACAAGAGTTAATGAAACTGAGCATGCCCAAGAGCTTTCGTCAAAATATCGGTGATTTGCTCGTCCGTCCGAACAGGAGTAGTAAAAAGAACAGTCTGACTCGATGTGCTTTGTTCTCTCATGGAAGACCGAATTTAGTGCTATATGAATGGCAGCTTTACTATCACATAAAATTTAAGCTGGCACAGACTGTTCAATACCTAAATCTTTTAACAAACAATGTAGCCACTTTATTTCATGAAGTGCATAAGCCATCGAATGATATTTGGTTTCTGTTGACGAGTGGGAGACAGTGCGCTATTTCTTGGTCCTCCAAGAAATAGGGGAACCACCAAGTAAGACCACATACGCACTTAGAGAACGATGAGTAATAGGACATGATGACCAATCCGAGTCACAAAAGACATGCAATGTAAGATCTGTAGACGCGCTTAGAAGAATGCCCTGACCTGGAGAACCTTTCAAAAACTGACCACATGATGAGCTGCATTTAAATGGGCTTCACGAAGTGATTGCATAAACTGGGAGAGTATATGGACCAAATAACTTATCTCAGGTCGTGTGTGCGTCAAGTAAATGAGACATCATTGAGAAACAACGCTCTAAATACTCTTTGAACTTAGTGAGCATCTAGTCATTGTTACCGCAAATAAGAAGATCATCCACATAAATCAAAACATGTATCTTAATATATCACCACGCGTATAGACAAATAAAGAGTAGTCTTCATAGGATTGTAAAAATCCAAACCGAAGCAAAGCATCCGACAAGTTTTTAAACCCACATCTCGGTGCCTGTTTAAGCCCATACAACGACTTTTTGAGGCAAAAAACCTTATCGGGATTAGAATGACGAAAACCCAGTGGAAGCTTCATGTAAACCTCCTCTTCTAGATCACTGTGAAGAAATGCATTGTTAACATTCATTTGATAAACTTCCCAGTTACGAGCTGCAACAAGACGAAGCATTGTCCGAAATGTGGTCATCTTCACCACTGGTGTAAAAGTTTCTTTATAATCTTCCCCTTCGACTTGATTATTGTCTTCTACAACAAGTCGATCCTTATACCTCTCTAACGAACCATCAGCGTTATATTTTGTCTTATAGACCCACTGACACCCAGTTGCAACCTTGCCAACTGGTAAATCAACCACATCCCATGTTTTCTGCTGTTCAAGAGCAGCAATCTCTTTTGACATCGCGTTATTCCATACTTTAATATGCACTGCATCTTTAAAATGTTTAAGTTCTTCCAACGCAGTGATTGCTGCTAAGAATGCGCAATGGCCTGAAGAAATTTTCTCATCACAAATATAGTTTGTTAACGGGTAAAGCGAATTAGCTTGGTCCGGTGTCGAGGCCTAGGAGGAGGAGTCGGGGAGAGCGTGATGTGTGTCAAAATTGCATACTACGTTGTACAATACAAAGTCATTGAACAAAATGGATGGAAACTTTTCTCGCTGGCCTTGGCTAAGTTTCTGTAGAGGAGCTGGAGTTAAAAGTATATTTGACGAAAAACTCGGTGAACTCACAGAAGGAGAAACAGCAACCGGAGTTACAAGTTCCGAGGGTGTAGGTGACAAACAAACAGGTGGAGATATAGCCTCTGGAGATGCAGGTACCGAAGTTTCAGAGGATACACTTGGTGTTGGTTGTAATACATCAGGCCCCCGTTGTAACTGGTATACTCCCCCTTTAACACAATATCCATTTGGGGAACTACTTCAGGAGTCACCATCCAATCATTCCACCAGTCGGAAAAACTCACAAACTGTCAGCAATCCTTCTTATCATGTTCCGTACACACACAATCCGAACAAGTAACGGATCTGGGCTTGATAAACGACGAGTCAACGCGACCTCCAAATTGATTATTAGAACGAACCAGAACCAACTCATGAGCAAATGTCTCATCTTGACGTGTCGCAAAACCTACAGTGTGATGATGTTGCTCACGAGTCCTCATTGAATTCAACTGCTCCTCCCTTATGATACGAGAATAAGCCTCACCGAGAGTCAGAAGAAGATCCATTCCAACAATGTTAGCACAAACTCCGCCAAATTGTGATTCATCAAGGCCCATCACAAATTGATGTATCTTCTCTTCAGCTCTTTCTTATGCACGTTCCTTAGAAGCTCTACAAGTATACACGGTAGGAGGCTTGTAATTTTGTAACTTTTCCCACAAAGCACACAAGCGTCCATAGTACTCAACCACTGGTTGACCATCTTGTCATCTCAACTTGTTACCAACTGAAAAACGTTGCTTCAAATCATTCCACAATTGGCAAGCATTGAAGATGAATATCACTGTGGATTTCACTTTGGATTCAATCGAAGCACGCAACCATCCCACAATCATTGAATTAAATGTCTTCCAATTTTCAGAATCTGGACTATCGTCAGCAGGTTGCGGAATTGACCCATTGATGAAGCATGTTTTCCGTTTTGCTTGAAAGGGCGTTCATCATTTTGCGAGACCACTCGTTGTAGTTGTCTCCATTCAACAGAACAGCAAAGATCAATGCTCTCGGGTTGTCTGAGGTGGCCAAAGTGTAAAGAGACAAGGTACTTATCTCCGTAACTTTTAGGACAACACCAGTAAGAGTATCTTGTTCTACAGACATCTTCTCTCACAGAAAGAAAGAACAACTCAAAATATATCATCAACACACCTAAAAAACAAAACTGAACACGCAATTAAGAACTTCTTAATCGATTTCGTGATAAAAACGTAAGACAAGAGTAAGAACTTCTTAATCAAACTTGTAACGCAAGGAAAAAATAAAACAGATCAATCGATTTTTGAGAATCGATCAATGAAAACACATGGAAAAAAAATTAGGGTTTTGTAAACCTTTGCTCTGATACTATGTAGAATTGGCTATTTAACAAGACTTGAGTTTTATTGATTCACAAATATATATATATTCACATAAAGGTTGAAACATAAAGATGTGTATAACTTCCTAAACTTTAGCTTAGAGATAAGTACAATTTACTTTATTCTAAATCCACTTTTCTTATTCCAATATTATAATAGTCTTATTTTTTGGGTTCACAACAATTTGTATGTCATTAAAATTAGAAGATTAATTTTGACTACGCATTCATATATAGGCCAAATCTTTGATTATTTAGAAGACTTTATCTAATGGTTTCGATAAACAGATGAATCATTATTGTTTAATAGTATAGACTGTTTTATCATGATGTTTAAAGGCCATACCGGCTAATAAACCGATCTGGCAAACCGGCCACAGTAACGGTATAGCTGATAACAAGAATCAAGACTGTAACAACCGGCGATAGTAACACAATCACAATATAGAAAAGAAGAAAGCAAACACCAATCCTGAGAGCTCTTTCAGATAGAGACACTATTTGGAATTCCCCTACCGGTAACTCCACCTTCACTGGTCGGAAACAAATTAGTATAAGCCATCTTAACCGGACCGGTTCTGTTTTTCAAATTCTCATCTTCATTCCTCTCATCAATCTTCTTCTCAATCTCCTTTACATTCTCACCAAACTTCTTAAAAGCATCCAACGCTTCTTTCTCAGCTACCCATTCTTTAGAATCTCTTTGTCCCAAATAAACCTCATCGCTCGAATGAGTAGACAAAATCTCAATCAAAGATATTCCAAGAAGTGTTTGAAGCTGAGCTGTGATTGTCTTCAAGAACACTTTATCTGGATTCTTCTCAAGTTCTTCAAACTCTGGAGTGTTCTCCTTTGGCATAAACTGACGGCTTATGGTTGGCCGGTTTGGTAAGTACCCTGCGATTGGATACTGTCCAAAGTTAACCGCCGCGTGAAGAGCAGAAGCTATCCAGATTATTATAGTGCAAGACTCAATGAGTTCTTCACGAGTTTGCATTTTAGGCCACCATGGTTCTGACTTTTTGTCTCCGTGACCTTCCTCGCGTACTTCCTTCCACCAGGCTTGGAGCTCGGTATCGGTTTGGACATCCTCGTCTGTCTTGTAATACAAGGAAATGTAGTCTTTAACCCATGATTCAATAGCATACCAAATCTCAAGTCCGTCCACTGCGTAAGGATAGTCTTGAATCCTCAGACGTAATCCGTGTGGTGCTTCGGGATCCTCAAAAGCCATTCCTCTGCAATCGAAAAGGCGAAAAACAACGGTTTCTTACTTTCTTTGATCAGAATGGAAACTGGCTAGTCGCTATCATTTTGTGATCAAGAAAAAGATTTAAGTATAAATGTATTACCGCTTTTTAAGTTCTGCTGGTAAGGCTTGGTCAGGGAAGGTCCAGTGGTTCTTGTAAATGAATGATGACATCTCCATTGCATACTTAGAAGGGAAGACAGTAATCTCAAAGATACCACCACCATTGATCAAGATTTGCCTAGCTAGTGCATTGATGTTCATCGTATCACGGAAGTGAGGTTCAAGGAGCTTAAAAACCGGGTGAAGAACACTCAGCTGTCTATTTGTAGCAATCACAAACGGTTCAATCGATGCGTGTGTTTGCAACCTGCAAAAAGACCAAAACGTTAACTTCAAATCATAGATGATAGACCCAAAACTTAACCATTATTAAGGCATTATTATCCATTACCAATGGCTGATAAGCTGATGATTTCCAGAGTCATTTACGCCAACATAAGCTTTAGCCAACTGCCATAGCGAGTCGTAAACCCCTTCACCAGGAGTATATACTTCACTCACTGCTCCAAATTTGTCTCCATTAGGATGAGGCAAGCTCAGCTCTATCACTAATGGCTTCAAGGTCCCATCATCTTTCAGAAACAGAAGTGTCCTAGTAGCATAAGTCTTGGTTTTGGTTGTGTTTATACGTCCCAAATATGGCATCAGTGTGTCATGATGGTCTAATATAAACAACCTTTCCTTTTCCAGAGCCTGAAATAACAAAAGAAAATTAGTTTTCAAGTTGAATCGGTATCAAATTACTGCTTTGCGGATAGTAGTTATTACCTCGTCAACACTGAGCCCATCTAAGCTTTGTTCTATGTGGCTTTTGGTGATTGTACTGTTCTGGTTACCGTATGATTCGCTGTCTAGCTTGCTCTTTGGAGGAAACTCCTGCAAGTTAATATACCGCATAACCTGTAAGAAAGCAGAAAAACCGAAAGAATAACGATTCGTTATCGAGAGATTTCACACCTGAAGAAGTTGAATAGCAACAGGATTTAGTCCAGCCAGCATTTCTCTACCGAACTCCTCATCAGTCCTCCAAGCAGTTTTGTCCTCTAGAAAACAAGAAAATCAAGATTAGTTCGATCGAAAACGTTAATGCGTCAGAGGAATAAGTTGATACGATACCTTTGATGACCTGAGGCACTGGATACTTAAGAAACTTCTGGCCATCTGTTCTGAAAATCTCTTTTAACATCTCAAGTGGTATATTCTGAACAATACTATTAAACAAAGTCTGGTTTGGTAAATCGATTCCTTCTTCATAAATCTTCAGAACATCTTCAAAAGAATCAAACTCCATAGGAGTATCATCAAACACAGCTTCAAGCGCAGGCTGGACAAACTGAGCGATCGCTTTTAATGCATAAGCAAGGAAATCAGACATCTTCAAGTGTCCAAATCTCTCATCTCGTGGAACATATATATCTAAGCTCGATGTTACCGGTAACCTGCTCTCGGTTTGTGGATCTTCTTTAGTCGGTTTTCGCCCGGTTCTTCCTCTTCTTGGATAAGGATACTCTGATGTCCCACCAAGTACAGGCCGTGGATTATTTGGTGGAACACCTAAATCATTGTAGTAAGCATAGTCATATACTCTGTCCCATTCTTGAAGCTCTCCTTCACCAGTTCCTCTTAAGCTCACAAGCTCTTCTTCTCTGTACTTAAGCAACGGTTCTGGCGTTCCATGTGGAAGATAAGTCTGCAAAAGGAGTAAACATAGATTTTTTTTTTTTTTTGTTAAAAGGTACAAGTAAACATAGATTGTTTCAATCAAGAAGACGTTTTCGACTAATATTAGTCAATAGGGAAGGGTTTAGTTACCTTGTTGGAGAAGAAAATGCGATCTTTGGAGTAGTGTTTAGCAGGGTAAACCCAAGAATTGCAAAGGTAATGGACTCTGCCATGGCCTGGGACGTCTTCAAGAGTGAGACTTTTGAGATAAAACTCGCTGTGATGGCTGTTTTTGATCAAGAATGCTCCAGGGTAACCAAAATCGGCGTCGTAATCGAATGTGACCTTGAAGGCTGATTCGCCTGCGGTTAAAGATGTGATTGTTGTAATCCAGTCTTCTAAGTGAGCAGCCTTGCCTAGTTTGCCATTTGAACCGTTTGCTGATACAAAATTCATACATAATTAGAAAGTTGTAATGGCTAAAAAAGGAAAGGAAAAAAATTCTAATTTAGTTGTATGAATAAGAAAATTGGTGCCATACACAGTTACACATGATTCATGAACACATCTAAAGATACAAACTTTTTTTTTCTTTGATAGAGTAAAAATACATTTAATGTTTTGTGGAGAAAATTAAATTTGCATCTATCCATTATTGTAAAAAAAAACTTTGTCCATTTTGGAGGAAGATGATAAAAATAGCTGACATGTACGAGCAAATTCAGCATTTTATTTGGTTTTATCGAAAAAAATCAATAATTCAATACATTTAGTCTATCAAAATTCGGTGAATCGGTGTGTATAATAGATCGTTTTATTTTCTGAAACTACTATACTTTTTGGTGTTTCAGATCCTAAAGGAATACGAAAATTAAACCCGAAAACAGAGTAATATAATCAGATAAAATTAAAAACAAATAAAAGTAATCAGATAAATAAAGTCGAGCGCAATATTAAATATTCGGAAAAAAAAAAGATTCTCTTTAGGGGACAAGTATCAACACTAGAAAACAGAGCATTTTTAAGCTTTTAAGACATTAGTTTCTGCTTTTATTTGAAATATATCTCAGTAAATATTTTAATCAACATCATCCACATCTCCTACGTATATGGATAACTAAGCCAAAATTCAAAACTTATATTTTTGATGGTTATATACATATTAAAAATATAATACATTGGACCGTAAAATAATAACTATCTTTAAAACTACTCAAAAATATGACAGAAAATATGGAATTTTTCTTTAATTAAGTAGAAAGGATAAAAAAAGAGTATTTGACTTATCAGCTTTACAGAGAGAATAAAATGTTTTTGGCCTTCGAAGAGAATAAAGAAAAATCCAAAATGATTCCAAGTTTTCTTGTCGAAGAAGCTTCCACACATGAAAACAAAAAATTGAGAAAACTGATTTTCGAAGAAGCTTGCACATATGAAAACAAAGAATTGAGAAAACTGATTTTCTAAGTAAGCATATCACTTAGAATTATATACAAAACAAAATGGTCTCACAGTTGTCTGTTTCTTCTACAAAAGTAAAACAAAACAAAAAAAAAACGGATAAAGGTTTCCATTCACAATAAATGTTAAGAAATCATGAGATATAATATCATATTCAAATGATCATATCTACTGGGAAAAAGGACAAAAAGAAAATAGATATGTAGAAAATAACAAAAATATTGGTAAACGTGAACTTAATAAATTATAGGAAGATTATTTAATTGACACAAGTAAATAAAAAATAGGAGAAAGCTTGAGAGAGCGAAATAATAATAATTCTCAGCAATCAAAATTCAAATTCGAAAATAGAAGCTAAGATTTTTACCAGAATCAGTAAGATCAGAGCTGATGAGACGAACAGTAACTTTATTTCCAAGAAATTCATGGAGACGATCAAGAAACGAAGCGTTGAAATCGTTGAAATCAAGAACGTTCTTCTTCATCAGAACCACCGTTCCTTTCACCTTCACATTTCTGCCGCCGGTGAACAGATCCACAAGTTCGTCGATCATCTTTGGGTAAGTTAGTTGAAGCTGAAGGATTGATTCACTAATTTCTTAATTTTCTCACTGAGATTTGTTTTGGTATCTGTGTTGTGTTTATGAATGGTGTGGCGAATTGCGTCCGTTATTTATAGAGGAAAAAGTATGCTGTCTCTTATTTAATTTATTATTGTTTACCTAAATTAATATTTAACAAAAGTTCGATTGCATAGTAGTGGGTCAACATTATACAAATATGAAAAAGACGACTTAGTCGCTAATACAGCATCAGAGGTATTATAATCCTACCATAGTGGAAGCAATTAGTTGATCCTAGGAAATTCGCCGTCAATATCGAAAACATAGAGTTTAAAATATATACTAAATTTATTTATAGAATTGAAAAGAAATTAAAATTGAAAATATCTCCAGATAAATTATGTTTGGCGTGCGATAAATCCCATACGAGACCAAACTGATAGTGAATGGAGATAACTGAAAATGATATGAACATGTGCGGTTTGTAGGTTTTTATTTTGTGTATCCTATTTAAAAGTTCCATAAAAGATAGAAATCTATGATGTGGTTTTGATGCATGGTTTAAACATTCAAATATAAAAATTTAAAATTAATTTTTCTAAATTTATTTAATAGAAATAAAATAAAAATTTCATAAAATGCTTTTAAAAAAGAATAATTCTTTTTTGGATAATTTTTCTAATTTTAGGAATAGGCCAGCTAGAAAATAATACATGAAATTAACATTGGCCAAGTTCTCTTTCACTTCTATCCATAGACACGTGGCATCAACGCGTTCTCCGTGTGCATAATTGTGGAGGCTTTGGGACTAAGGTTATACCAAGTCAACTAAAAGGGAAGATTTTACAAAACATGTATGTAACATGAGAAAATTATGGATAACTTGTACATATATATAAACCAATTTTTTATTTATTAAAATGCTCTCATATTTAGCTATTCATTTCATGATTGAGTTGAAAATGTAATATGAACATGTGACTAATGGAACTAAACGTCGTGGCATTTTGAATCGATGCAAAAGTTGTGGCATATAAGAAAACCCCACGGAGACATTCGTAGCCTTTTTTGAAATATAATTTAGAAAGAGTCTTCCACATGCTGAAGCTGAATACTGTATGTTTGAATCAATATCTCATAAGATCTTTGGTAATTCGCAGCCAGAATTTTATTCCACTAATATTAATGAAATTAGTTTGAATGGTGCCATTGTCTTATTTTAATATATTTATATGATTACGTGCGTCCACGTGCATTATGAAAACAATTTCTTATGGTTGATACTTGATATATAGATAGACTCGAGACCGTCCATGCTGCATTATTCACAAGATAGGAGTTAAAATAAATGTCTTCATTTCGACGAATAAAAAACATGCAAAATCGTCCGTCACATTTGTGTTACAAAGTAGCACAAGTCTAGTTCTGAAATGGTATACATAGTTTGCATCACAAAGAAGGTGATTTAAATTGTCTGGATTGCGATATTATTTATGTTCTAAAGGTGTGCCTAATTTTCGAATTTTCTAGGTATCCAATTTTTGAAGATAAAGTATTTTATTAGCTGTAATCAGTATGGAAAAACATGGTTAATTAATGAGAGAGTAATTCACGCAACCTAATTATACAACGACACTCTGAACATGTATATCGAATTCATTAAATTTGCAGTAGCTAGAACAAACAAAAATGGATTGGACAGGTGGCTAATGACAATTAACATTTAATGAATCCAACAACATTTTATTTCGAATAAATGGAGAGATCTGTATAAACGTCCGTAAAGGACACAAGTTCGGGATGATTAAGAATCTTTAATAAGAAATAGTTATGACTTATGAGTGTTAAGATAAGATTCAAATTGTTCCATTTATGGTAATGTCCTTGAGATGTAATAAAACTTACAATCGAAAGTCATGAATGTAGGTGAAGGCTGCACCAAACACTAATTTCCTTACCCGATAATTTTTAGTTCTTTTTGTTAAACCTTACCCAATTAACTTATATAAAAAAACCAACTAATGGGAAGATTAGATCGACACAACACAACACATGTTAAGATTATTTTGGGGCTGCCGGCTTCAATTACATAGAACAAACGTTCACGTTACACATTTCTACTTTTTATACAGAAGATTTTCATCTGAAGACTATCTTTTATTTTTGTCAAAAAAAATAAAAGACTATCTTTTATATGTTTCGTGGGGATTTCGTTTAAATAATCATTCTTAATTATTTTTAGTATTATGTACATTTCTTAGGGGAGTAATTGCATAGAGCCCAAAATTTTTGGATCATTTTAAGAACTTAAATTAAAAAAAAATTAGAGCCTAAATTAAGAAAAAAAATTGTATAAAAAAAAAAAACTAAATTTGCTGACACACGGTCTTCAAATATATCGGGCCACTCTGATGTACATATGTAGTTGTAATAAAAGTATCCACAGTTTTACTTCAAAATCGGATCTAGATCACATGTATCAAGTTTGTTTTTTAAAAGTGAATTGTAGGGTTCAAATCATTTGTTTAACATGTAATTAGATCCTTAAATATATATATTAAAAATGGCCCATAGTTTTTTTAAATACTCTGTTAAGCCGGCATGTTTTACCTTTTGAATTCATATATTATACAGAAAGGGGGACCAATTTTAAGTATATGTAATCACAAAAGGCATCTCATATAGTCATATTAGCTTTTTCGTTGCTGATTACATTTACGAATATAAAACATTTGTATTATTAGTTACAAAAAAATTATTGGATTATGAGATAAAAGCCACGAAACACGTGGGAACAAAAAAAACGTGGGAACAATTTTATCACCATAAAGATGACGTGAACATTTTAATTTTTTTTAGGGAGCAATTAGATTTAATTGGCTGCTGATTTTCTTAATAATTTTTTGGTACTTTTTCTTTTTTCATGTTTGAGAGTGATTGATAACTTACAGTTATTAAAATATTCATTTCCAACAAAGAAATATTAGTTAAAATATCTATAAATGGAAGTTTTTTTTTGGGGGGGGGGGGAGGTTTAGACTTCAGAGTATGATAGTTTAATTTGAGTTAAAAATCTTCTTCTCTGTTTTTGATAAAAAAGTTTTAAGAAACTTATATAGTATTAAACTTTAGATGTTTTCTTTATTATAGGGAAATTGCAATCTATATCAACATATAATTAAAAAATTAAAAATATGGTAATCGTTTTTCATTAATTAGTTATCTTTTCTCTCGTAAATTTTCAAACCAAACTACCCCTATCATAATTTTAACAGTTAAGTATTATTTTACTGAGTAAATAATTAGGGAGATAAGCTATAGTTTATATGGTTAATTATTTTGTTAATGTAATATATATTATTTTATTAACGGTTAAGTATTATTGTTAGTATATTGTTTATCTCATTAATATTTTATATATTTCATTATTAAAATTTATTTTATTATTATAATAATTTATATAGTGCTAAATAAATAAATAACATATTAATCATTTTGTTAGCATAATATGATTCACAGATAACAAAAATATAGAATTATATTTACTTTGAATATTCATATTTTTGTATATACTAATCACTTATTTACATGATAAAAACACATTTAACATGTTTTAATTTTATTATCGATATATAATTATATATAGCAAGATAAATAAATAAATAACATGTATAATCATTTTATTAGCATGACATAATTCATAAATAACAAAACTTAGAATTATATTAACTTTGAATTTATATTTTGTATAAAGCAATAACTTATTTACATGCTAAACCATAATTTAACATGTTCTAATTTTATTATCGATATATAATAAGATATAGTAAAGTAAACAAATAAATAACATGATAATCATTTTGTTAAAACCGAAATATATGTCACGTTAACAAATATTTAACTATTTAAAACTAGAGCTGATCTCCTTAAATATTTGATCGCTACGCAAATACTTAATCGTCAAAATTGTGATATTAGCTTTTTAGTCTTAAAAATTACGAGAAGAGAGAGAACAAATTAATGAAAAAATCTACTATCATAAACTTAATTTTTAAATAATCTATGTATTTTGAGTTCAATAACCCTTTATTTTACTTAAAAAGTGTCAATCCAATAAACAATAGTCTATTTAAATAAAATTGTGGTTATATTCATTGCACTATCAATAGAACTCGAACTTATGTATGTGTTGAATGTGCCATATATATATATATATAGATATATAAATAAAATATACGACCTCCTATTAAAAATTCCGA
Organism: Cardamine occulta; assembly: GCA_028015245.1. Lineage (NCBI taxonomy): Eukaryota > Viridiplantae > Streptophyta > Magnoliopsida > Brassicales > Brassicaceae > Cardamine > Cardamine occulta. The sequence goes on from CM051368.1 coordinate 6,106,362, forward strand.
CGAGCTTAAATCGAGCTTCCAAGTGCATTAGTGATCACTGATCAAATCGAGTTCGTGAGATTCAAAACCGTACAAGTATTATTTTGAATATATACTGATTATGTTCAATGGAACTTTTTCCATTAGATTTGGACTGTCTTTATATAGATTTTCTCATATTAAAAGATAAATAAAAGAAATTAATATGACAAAATGGCTCACTTCTATGAATGAATGGAAATGAAAAAAATGAAAATATAAGTAACTGATAAACTTTCCCATTATTAGAAAGGATAAAATTGTTTTGCGCATGTGATGATAATAGGTACACGTCACAAGATCGAAAGATATTGACGTGCACTGTACGAAATGAATACAACTTTATTAATGTGTCACCAGTCACCGAACCAGTTGGAACACGTTTTTTTCTTTTCAATGCATATTATTAGAGCACCTAGAGTAGAAGCCCAACTCAAAGTTAATAAGCCTAATGATACATCTCAAGCGCATGTGTTTTAGGATTTCAGCCAAGTAATTTCTTATAGGAGAAATTCACATGAAAACCTCTGATGGGGTGCTCTTAACTAAAGATGTCAAAATGTACCGTTCAAGTCCATTTTGATACGTAATAATCATTTTAATTATGGATAAATTAGTGGCTATGTTCATTAGCGTCTGTGTCCATTATTGTCCAAGTCCATGAACGCTCGTGTCTAAATAGGCTGTCCATTGGACCCCATTAACACCCAATCGCCAGAAATCGTCGAAAATTGCGAGCGGTATTATGTTTTAAGAAAAATGTGAATAAGTTTCGATTTGGGAAAAAATGATTTTGATCTTAATTTTTGTAGCCTACGGGCCGACCATTGTCCAACAGTGTCCGATCCGTTTTGTTTGTGGACGTAGTTGGGCTTAGACCATTTTAACCCACTCCATAAATAGGTTTGTCTATAAATCACTCATTATGCATTGGAAATGGACAAATCATAGGCATCCCAACCATTTTGTCACCTCTACTCTTAACCCGAATTATTCACACAAAAAATGAGAGATATTTGGAAGAAGAGTAGAAAAGAAATTGACCTCAATTTGATTTCAAAATTTCTCAAAATCCTATGCTGCGTTAATATGAACATCCGTTTTGCGACCAGCAAATTAGTTATTAATTTTTAGTTTGGTAAGGGGTTTGTGTATGAATCAACATAGATCATTAGTTTGAATACGAATCATAACAAATGGCAGTATTTTCTCAGTATTTTCCGGAGAAGTGCTTACTCCTTTAATAATTAGAAACTGACATTTTACCAAATTATAATTTTTTTATTCCATCTTTTTCAGTTAGACCATCATTACAAAACCTGTTTATAAATAGTGATCGTTTTATCTAAAGTAAATACTGAATTGCTTATTTATATATCTTCCATGATTTATCATGTATGACTTTGACAAGTCAAAAGTTTTATAATATACTTAATGTTTATATACTTATACAGTTATACTAAACAGGGTTTAATGTATATGAACAACAAGAAGCACATGAATACAAGACTTTGCAATAATGGCCGGCTTTGTCATTTACCTTTAAGCTTACTTTGCCAAGCTTAGTTGAGACCAGCCTGCCTCTCCCACCTGAGATCAGACGAGAACTCGGACAAAGCGGATCTCGGATCTCCTTCAGCGATAGCCAAGTAGTATAGAGCGGTTCCATCGTCGACTTGCATGCTTCTCCTTAAAGAATCAATTAGCCTTTTCTTACCATCGGCTGATAAGTTTGACAGCTGGTTCATACCAGATACGGGTTGTTCTCTCTTTGGTCCGCCTTCAAGGTAAAGCACGGCTACTTCTCGTTTGGCATATTTGTCTAGCTCTATGTAGCAAGTGGTGTTTGCAAGAATTTCGGGATTGCTAATCGGGATAAGCAGTCTGTCTCTTGAGTAAATCCCATGGTCGCTCATCATGTTGTTTAGCCGCTTAATGTCCATAACCTACATTGTTCACGGTAATAATCAAGCTAAGCTTATGAACTGAGTTCGTCATAACAGAGAAATGGAAGCAAATTTGAATTTGGCGATATGGAAATAGAACGACAAATAAACAAACTGTAGACATGGTATGGTACCAGAAGTAAAAGACCGACTGGTGAAAGCTGGAACTACAAAGATTCACGAAGAACCATATGAAATGAAAACTAAAGTTCAGATAAAGGAAGCTTATTGGTCCCAAAAAGTTAATAGAGAAGGACTAAATGATAAGATGTTAGAAAGCTTAACGCAGAGCATAGACATATCAAAGATCTTATACGGGGAATCACTCCATATAGTGTAACAAATTTCCCCCAATGCGAAAGCCTGGCAAACCGATCATGACATTTCTGTAAGAACTTATAATATTGTTAATTTTCCTTATAGACTAAATGGATCCTCACTATGAGAACGTCAAAGTTCTTCTTCAATAAAAGTAAAGAGAGCCTGGAAACTTAAAGATATTTTCTTCAAGACAAGAGATAAAATCAAATAGCAGTCTTTATCCAGATGCAACTGAAAAATTTACTTTCCATGCGGATTACGGATACATCTAATTATTAAACAAACTGTCTGTTCTTGGGACACTCCTAAACGAGATAAAAAGCACGAGATATCAATGAACAGAGCCAGCAATTTCATCTATGCCTCCAAAATCGCCACACGAAGTTTAAACAACAGTTTGTACATCGTAATTATAAGTTTCTTCTACATTATAGATGCAAGAAAATTTATAATACAAGCATTTTGCTTCCATAGTATCTCTAAGCAGACTTTAAACTAAATCAGTCAAAAACACTTAAGGATCTCTACATAGACTCTTATGTTTCTGACTCTACAGAACTATATAGCAGAATTTAAACTAAATCAGTCAAAAACACTTAAAGGATCTGTACATAGATTCTTAAGTTTCTGCCTCTATAGAGTTATATAGCAAAATTTCTGAACAATCCAATACTGTTTTATCACAAGTACTCACTCAAAATTCCAATAGTAGCATCAGAATAAGAACAGCTAAGTTCACATCTTCTACGTCCATAAATTGAGATTACATTTCCGAATTTAGCAATCGAAGAAGAAAGATGTGTAATCAAAATCGTTACCTGAACGGAGTATTTAACGGCGAGGCTAGTCACACTATCACCACGAGAAATCCGATGAGAAATTGCAAATTTCCAGATTCCATTATCTCTCCAAAACGAACCAGAAACAGGTCTCCCTACAAGTTCCTTAATCCGCCATGGCGCTGTGAAATTCGCAACCACAAGATCGTCTGCTTTGGCTACAGAATTCCAAACTCTGCAAACGCAGCTAGCACGCGCTAGATCGGCGATAGTAAGCTTATGGAAGATAAGGCGGAGTGTATCACGGCATGAAAGTGCCATGAAAGTGAGAATTTAACCGACGAGATTGTGTTTCGGTTAGCAGATCGGCGGTGATGGCGCCGATGAGAGATACGGTGAGGTTATCGTCGACGGCGTCTTATATCGCCGCGGAAGCAGCGGATATAGATTTGAGAGGTAAGCAAGTGTGGGAGACGTGGCAGTTTATATATTCACAGTTTTTTAGATTCTTCTATACGAACCAATGCTTTTAGCGAAATTATGGAAGATAATTGTTCAATTACTTTAGTTTGGACAGGTTTGGATTAACCGAGTACTTGTTGTAAATACATACCATGAAATGATAACTATTGTAAAACTTCTATAAATTAATAATGTTAGAACCGAAATTTTTTATCATGTTTTTTCAAACCGGATCGGCTGGAGATGAGTGCTCACGAGTATCACAAAATCCACTCGTTCCTTTTCAAATGTTTTTTTGACCAGATCTCTTAAAAAAATTTCAAATGTTCCTAGTTCGTGGTGGTGGTTGGACGCTCATCATGGCTTGTTCAGGTCATTGCCCATTTTACTTGATCTTTTTCCAGATCTAAATTGATCAAAGCTCCTTATTTATGATCATAAGATTATGGTTGGAAGATGAATCGAGGTATTTTGCAGTTTTACCGATGGAACTTGTTGCATATACACTAGAATCATAGTGTCATGAACTATAGGGAATTCTACTTGTTAAAACTGAATCTAACTCGACCAAAACTCTTTATATGCTAGATAAGGATAGACCTAGGTTTGGTTCACGAGCCACCACTTGTTTGGGGTTAGATCTTGCTAGTAAGCATTAGGTTGGGTCGGTTTTCATTCATATAGAGTATGTGTGGGCTGCGACCTCTCTAGCTTGGAGTGTGTTATCAAGTCCATCACAACTTACAAAGAATTTCGCTAAGAGATTGTGTTGTATTATTTTCGTAATACCTATGTAATACTTTTCAAGTAATAAAGAATTGAGTTTTATCTCCATTTAGCAAGGAATGATACGTAAAGGCCCTAGCAGGTAGTTTAGGCACTAGTTAGGGTGTTACATAAATCATCATCACTTCATCATGTTTTTTCTTCCTTGTGGTCTTTCTTTGATTTCTCAAAGCTGAAACCCTAATTGTGATTTCAGATTTTCAAAATTAGGGTTTTCTAACTCTTAAATTCTCTTGACTTCCTAATTTCTATGGTTTGTAGCTCCCTTTTTTTATGGTATGTTTTATTTTTCAAACCCTAATTGAGAAATTGTGATTTTCAAATTTTTAAAATTGGTGATTTTCTAATTTTTAGATTTTCTTGAACTTCTTATTTTGTAATTTTGTTATCTAAACTAACGATTTAGATTCTCTTGCCTTTCTATTAAGAAGAAATACTATGGAAGTAAGAGTAAAAAACAATTTTATTTGATCTTGTTTTTATTTTTTTCATTTAATCTTCTTTTTATTTTGTTGTCTCCGTTTTGCGATATGTTCTCACTTTTCGTCTAGTGGTACACCGAGAAGTCGCAGCCGCTGTACACAACAACACAAATCACCGCTGCCGCTGTACTCAACAACACAAGTCACCGCTTCGTTCATGGTATCTCCTTAATCCTAATCGGCTAATTGCATCTTTTACTCGACTTGTTAGTAGGTTTGTAAGTTTTTTTTTTTTTTACTTCTAATAATGTTTTAGTTTTAGACTTATAATAAAATGAAATGTATTGGTTTTGGACTTAGAGCATGATTAGTGGGAGTCTTGAAGGTGAGTCTCTCATGATAAAAAAAAAAAAAAAAAAAGAGAAAGAGAATGAAATGAAATGAGAACTTTTGAAAGATTTATGAGAAACTCTTCTAGTATTTGTCTATTATTTATTGGTTTAATTCTTTTTAACATTTTAAAATTTAATTATATAATTAATTTATATTAAAATATATTTATTTTGTATTTGAGAGACTCAATGGATCTCTCACAAATGTGGATACTCAAATATTAAAACCAAACAGACCAAATTTGTAAAATTGTAGTTCACTTTCGGCGATTAATTTGTTTTCTTAAACTGAATCGAATTTGTTACTTCTGAACTGAACTGTAGTTTTGGTAGATTTAATTCAAAACTGAACTGATTAAACCGTATGTTCAGGGTTATTATGAACATATAGTTCTTAATTTAGTTAGTTTGTTTGTACATATTTTTTTTTTCTAATAATAAAGATCCATAAGTTAATTTTATTTTTTCTTAGTGAGCAATATAGTTAGGAGTGTCAAAATGTGTGAAATAGGTTGACCCAACCCTTTATCCATTGGGTTATGAGTTAAATAGGTAATAGATTGATTCAACCTATTTAGCTAAATGGGTTGGGTCAATCCATCGCTCATTTAATTTGATGGATTAATAGTTAAATAGATCAACCCATTTAATTAATTAATTAATTAATTACCATAAAATTAATTAATAAATAATTATCGTAGAACAATAATATCATCATCATCATTCATCACCATTATCATCATCGGCATCACCATCAGCATCAACATCAGTATATAGCCTTAGTATATAGCCTTAAGCTAATCAACAATCGAATCGGACCCAAAGGAATAAGATATCTAGAAGTTAAAGAAAAAGGTTGAGAATTTTTTTACTTTTCTGTTGAAAATTTGCTGACTTACAAAAAAGAACACATACTTATGTAAGACAATATATCTCAGAATTTGAACCCAAAAACAAAACAAAGCAAAAAACACTCAGAATACTCGTAAAATCAAACGGTGAATCATATAATAACTTACAACAAGCACTCAAAAAGCATATCACTATCAAGTAGTCCATTCCTCACCAAGACCATACGCATCTGTATAACCAGCATGCGCATGTCCGTGGCTATGATGATGGTCGCCTCCAGCCTTTGCTTCATCTAACACTTTCTGAACTTTCTCTGGGATAGGTTCTTTGGCTACCTGTCTGATGGATCTTGGGAGCTGAGAGACAAAATCAGAAATGTAATCTGCAAGCTCGCCGGATTTGCTTTCCTACATCATCAAAATAACCACAAGTTAGATTCAATTCAAACTTGATAAAGCGTCCAAACGCTTAAGTAAGAAATAAAACCGAAGCTTGAATTTGTGTAAACACTCTTAGATATATATCCCTTCAATGATACAAGTTCCAGTATGACTCTACATCTAATCGAAAACATCAAAATTTCAGAGTATCTAATGAATGAAGAAACCCACAAGTTTGTGTTCTACAAACAAGTCAAGCAACACAAAAATAGAGGCTATAGAGCTAAAGATGCTCTGCTTCTATCAACAGAGAGAGCATAGTGACAAAGATGCAAAAGTATGGGAAAAGTATGTACAATAGAACAATAAGATCTTAACAATGTTAAAAGCTCAAAAATAATCAATTATGACACTCTAAATTCTTAAATTGAGTGTGGCTATAACCTTCACAAGACATTTTAGCTTTGTGCAATTCAATTAAAGCTAAAATGACTTTAAAGGCCGATAAAGCTCTAACCTGAGGCCACCGGCTGCCTGAGTGTGTGACAAACTTTGCCTTTGGAAGAGCCTTAGCTACACGTTGACCCTCGTCGGTCCATTCCTCAGACCCTTCTCTAGACCAAATCACTTGCATCGGAATACCATTGATCCCATCTGAATTACCCCACTGTGCAATGTCAAAGCTATGATTAAGCTTCTTTAACGAAGCAACAACAGCTTCCCTCCCATTTCTTCCTTTCAAAAGTATCCTATGAGCTTCAATTTGCGATAAAGTCATCTCCTTCGAGGAACGAAAGCTCACTAGCTTCTCAAACCCAAACGAAAACCCTAACAAAACCTCTCTGATTACAGGTATATTCAAAACCCACAAAGGCAATGCTGGACTAACACTAGAGTCAATAAGAGTTATACTTCGAACACTCTGCGAATTCTCGGAAACCCAATTTGAAGCTAAACCTAAAGCTGAATCATGAAGAACCAAATGCACAGGAGATAAACCCAAAGTATCAATCACTTGACCTAAAACTCTAGCTGTTTCTTCACTTCCTAATTCAATAGCTTTCAAGCTTCTCCTTTTAGAATTCTGAAGTTTCATAATTTCCTCATAAGGCAAATCTCCAGTTTCAATCATATGATCAAACGCCCAAAACACACCTTTCTCTTGAATCAAATCATAAACTTCTTTAACCCTAGCCACAAACCCTAAATCTCTATCTCCACCAATCACAACCATAGACTTATCTGAAAACCCAAATCCAGGCAAATCCATAGCTACACTATGAATCCCTTTAGATCCAATCGATTGAATCATTTCCTTAAAAGCATAAGAACTTAGACCTAACCCATGAACGATTACAACATTCTCTGATTGAATCGGACCTGATTCAGCTACAAAGACTTCAATTGGTGACTCGTTTGGGTTTATTTGAACTTTAATGGTTCGTCCATTAGAGTAATGTTGACGAAGAGCTGGTGGGAGTGAGAGAAACCAAGATCTTGGATCGTTGTGAGATGAGAAAAGAGAGAGAGATATGAAGATGATTGTTGCGAGTGAGACGATTAGTGTAAAGTAGAACCAAAATGGGAAAGGGTTTTGAGATTGGGGTTTAGGATTCTTTGAAGATGATTCTGAATCTTTGACTTTAGTCTTTGGTGGGATTAGGGTTCTTGTTTCCTCTTCTTCTTCTGTGATAATCGCCATTAAAGATAAAAAGCTTGGAAGCTGTGAGAGTGTGAGAGAAGTGAGAAGTGAGAAGTGAGAAGTGAGAAGTGGAGAGAGGTATCTTTTAGGCTTCCAATTGTGACAGCTGTTTGGGCGGTGTTTGGGCGGTGCATGACAAACGGTTTAGGAGGTGCGGTACGGTTTAAGTGCGGTGCGGAAAAGAGCGGTTTAAGAGATGTGGTGCGGTTCAAGTGCGGTGCGAGATAATGTTTGAATGGTAAAAAATAACATGAGGTACAAAAGTAAAGTTTTGAATGGTGAAAAGTGCAAATAGCGGTGTGGGATACATATTTGATATTATTATATTATAGTTTTATATTTATTTATGAAAAATAATTTTTTTTAATTTAATAAGCATACACACAAATATTATTTAAATATAAAAATTTGTACTTTCAAATTTGTAAGCACTATTTTTGTTGGAAAAAAAAAATAAACTGTTTTAAGTACAATACAATGCAAAAAATTAAATTATTAAAAACTATTAATTTTGCCAATACATATTTGCGATATTGTCTCTTATTTGCATCATATATTCTCCATCTGCTATTTCTGATGCTTCCATATCAGCTGAAACAGGTTCTTCATTTGTGTTATTTCTTCCCGTCTCTGCTATTACTTCTGCAAAATCTGCATCTGAATAATTTGAAATTTTGATAAAATTGTGTAATCCCATTGTTGCCATTACCACTTTTTTTTGTACGTTAACGTTGTATCTTGGAAAATCAGATAGAATCCTCCATTTTTTTTCCATACTCCAAACGTCCTCTCTATGACAGAACGTAAAGAAGCATGCTATTTATTAAACAATTCTTCTTTATTCCTCGGAGGAGGACCATAGTTAAATTGTGACATATGATACCTCACCACCCTTTACGTGATGATTTATATGGTGCAAAAAATCCTTGTCTGCTTGGATAACCAGAATCAACGAGGTAATACTTGTCTAACGGAGGCATAGGAAACTCAGAATCACTTTGTCTTGCTATTGCCAGCACAGCTGTGTCGTGACATGATCCCGGTGCTCCATTCCAAATGTAAGTGAATAACATATTCAAATCACATATTGCCATGATGTTCAAGGATGCATTGTCATGTCGATTCCAATACATACCTTGTAATGCAAGTTTCACTTTGACGCATACATGAGTTCCATCTATAGCTCCAACAAATCCACTAAAAAATGGATAATATCTTCTATCTACTATTAGTCTTTCAGGAATTCGGTGTAGTTCTTGCGTCGTCGGAGTTTTAATATAATCACATGCAAGTAATTCTGTCGCCGTTAGAACTTCACTAAATTTTCCCTTCACTGTCTCTTGATTTCAATCCAACATCTCTTTGAACTTCATTGTGTCCACATATCCGTAGAAACATAGCAACACTTTCTTCAATGCTTATATTTGATGTCGGTTGGAGACCGTAGTTTGTTTGTAGAAGATTACACAATGTTGTGAAAGCTGGAAGTGACATTCGTAATAGTTGAAGACAAGCGGCATCATCTTGTTGTAGTCGACACCAAATATTTCTCCATCCCAAACCTCCATCTGTTTGAACCGATGCTCTTTGAAAATATCGATCATAGTAAGACAAAGTTGGTTGGATTACTAACTCCTCAAACTGGTCATTTTCCAAACAATACAATTCAATTCTCTCTTCGTAACTTAGATTGTTGAGGCCTTGTGCTCGCAACTGACATATACGAAAAGCCTGAAAATTATAAACACAGGAAAAATTGTACATTAGGTAAACAAAATTTTGGCATTATAAAATTATACAAAACACGTAAAAAGTTAAAACATCTTACAAACCATACAATCAAAAGACATTAAATATTGAGTAACTTAAATAAAATTTATAAAACATGGAATTGACAAACTAATCCTCTTTTTCAGTATCACTTTGATGACTTTCATTTATACTTGCACTCCGTCCTTGCGAGGTTCCCCATATATATTGAATAAACCTCCAGGTCTATGTGTCTGTGAATTTTGTCCCGATTCAAAATAATTTGTGAAACCAAAATTGGGTGGTGATGATTGTTGAACGTTAGGTGAAGTGCCTACTGTTGCACCTTCTGAACCTTCTTCTTGAGTACTTTCCATATTATCTACTTGTCCTCCAATGGTAAATCCATATTGAACATTTGGTGGAGTCATTTCTGATGAGCCTCCTTGTTGAAAATTTGATGCATTCCTTCCTGGATGAAAGCTTGATTGTGAACCCCCATATTGAAAGTTTGGGGAAAGACCCCAATGTGGATCAGTTGAGGGTGAGCTCCATTGTTGTGCATTTGGTGGTGTGTTCCATTGATGTACATTTGGTTGTGTTTCCCACTGTTGTGCATTCGGTGGCGTTCCCCACTGTTGTGCATTTGGGGGTGTTTCCAAGTTTTGTGCATTTGGTGGTGTTCCCCATTGTTGTGCGTTCGGTGGCGTTCCCCATTTTTGTGCATTTGGTGGCGTTCCCAACTGTTGTGCATTTGGTGGCATTCCCCAATGTTGTGCATTTGGTGGTGTTCCCCACTGTTGTGCGTTCGGTGGCGTTCCCCATTTTTGTGCATTTGGTGGCGTTCCCTACTGTTGTGCATTTGGTGGTGTTCCCCACTGTTGTAAATTAGGACCCCATAAGCCAGATGAATTGTTACCCACAGAAGATGGACTACCAGATGATACACCTCTTGAATGTTGACTCCCAAGAGATTGGTTAGAGCCCAATTGTTTTGGCACATCTTGGTTGTTCCGTGAAATGCCGGTCATACCTTCTAGCAGTTGTAACTTATCCTCATCAGTGCTCCTAGCAATATCAATGAAATATTTTCTCCAAAACACTAGCTCTTTAAGTGTGTTAATGCATGCCCAATAGAATCTAGTGTACTTTGGAAGCTCCAACGCAAGAAACATCGCTTCTGCCTTTTTAAACTCATCGTAATCATCTTGGTCAAAAGCACCTGGGCAAAGTTGTTGCAAACTTTGTCGTTGAAACTCTCTATAGCCAGTGATGGTGTCTTGTATGATTGTTTCAAACGATTGTCTTCTTCGAGCTCCTTTCGATCCACTTCCAGTACTGGTCTCCGAGATCCTTTCAGATCTGTGCGTACTAACCCCACGTCTCCCACTGCAGCTTGAATTACTCATACGCCTACCACGTTGTTCACCTCTTCCAACAGAATTTCGAGTGGTCTCACGGGTGAATTCATTGGATGGGTGTGTATCGTCATCAATGTTAACACGGTACACTTCTTCATTTTGATCTGTATCATCATTCCTATTTTGAGGCATGTCATCACCATTAGCATCTGAGAAACCATGAAGGCCATCATCTGCCCGTCTCTCAGTTAATATCTCTTCTTTTCTTTGTCGTGATGATTGTTGAGGTTGCAAATAAACATCGTGTAACACAAGACAGCGTTGCATCCAATCCCAATTTTTTGGCGGTTCTCGATCAAACGATCTTGTAATTTTGCATCCCTAAAAAAAATATATGGGTTATATGTTATATATATTAGTCTGTCTATGTTTTTAATTTAGTTATTATAATGAGAATGGTTATAAATTATTACTGACTCATGAGCTTCCCACCACTCAGGCGCTGCATCAATCCGGGATGTTTCAGGATCGACCCTGATACCAGTAGACTTCATCAAGAACTTCCACTTCTTGTATACTTTTTTGAAGTCATCAAGTTTGTTTTTGAAAAATCCGTAGTTTACATTCATGTTATATTTAAGATTGAATTTTTCAACCATATACTCTTTACCAAGAGTATGAGGATCCTTCAGAGTGTAATTGTTCATAGCAATTGCATGATCATACAACTCAAATAATGTTCTTTCTTGCTCGTCCGTCCAATAAAATCTTGATGTGCTCTACAAATTTTAACATTTTATAGAATTAATTTTATACACTACTATAAATATAACTCTTATCAAATTTTGTATAGAATACTAAGTAATAAAATATACACTAATATAAACTAATATAAAAATATACTAAATAATAAAATATACACTAATATACAGTAATATAATCTAATATAAAAATAATATACTAAATAATAAAATATACACTAATATACACTAATATAAAAAATTTGGAAAATTAATATTGTTTTCGTTTATAAAATGTACACTAATATAAACTTTTTTGTAGGAAACGAAATAAAATTTTACTCTTGTTGTTGCATCACTGGGAACATTCGAGGCTCTTTGTCCGGAAGAATTTGTGTTCAATCGATGTCTATTCATATCTGCATTTTATGAACATAAATTCAACGGAAATCCATGATTTGGTAAGTAAAATAAATGTAACAAAAATAATACTACAGATTAGATAAAATAAACAAAAATACCAATTTTGGTTGGGTCATCACATTTGGTTGATAAAAAATGTAACAATTTAACATAAACAAACTAATATATGTTATACAACTTAACCTTAAACAAAATTAACTACCAATAAATATATAAATATATTATCTTATGATCATTTAAAATATTGTTTTATATATTTTTTACTTAACTAATATTTATAACAAAATGCATTTCTTGTTGTATCAAAAAAAATATTAAATCCAAAAATATAAACTAACTCTTAGCTATAGAACATATCAAAATTTACTATAATTGTTTAAAATATAAATTCATTATAACCAATTGTTAAGAGACTTCATATTTTGACGTAATTGTATCATAAAACTAATACACAATCTATATAGTAACATGTATAACTCGACCAAAATTTTTATATTATTGTCAAAATATTTTATTTTAAATTAAAATAATTATTTTCTAATTAGTCTAGATTTACTATAATAATTTTTTATATTAAAATTAACATAATTATAATTTTCTCCATAACTTGTTTTATTTTTCTTCTTTAATAAAAAATAGAGTTTAACACATCAAATTTTCACAAAAATAAGAACAATCTCACACAGCTTGAGCTTAAAAAAAAATTATCTGAAAGAAAATCTTCAAATCATAAGGTTGGGATCTTGCAAAAATAAGAATAATGCTCTTGTGTTTTTTTTTCTCTGTCAACTGATCTTTTGTTTTTTTTTGTGCACAATGAGATTGTGTGCTTATATAGACGAAAATTTATTTATTTTTAATTAAAAATTTCCTTCTCAACCACTCAAACCACACATGGTGGTGTGTCATATATGGTCCACTGCGGTTTCATAACTTTTATCCCGCACATGAGAATGTCTTTTGTCTTTATTCAATTAATTGTGTCTCTTTTATTGTGTCAAAATACTGCTATATTTTTCTTGAGTGGTGACATAAATGGGGTCCGCCCTGTGGACCGCACTAACCACCTAACACATTCAAGCTCTTAGAGGACAAATGTATCAAAGAGAGACTTTTCTCAAAAACTGAAAAGTTGAAGTCTGATTTTTTTTTCAATATATACTTTATTGATAATTCAAATTTAGGGGGTGATTGGTATGTCTTTCACAGTAAATGAACTTAAAAGAGTGAAAAAGTAACATTTTTTGGGCCCATAATTTTAGAGTAAAAACGTTTTAGTTATCAAATGATATGTTTTTTTTTCCAATCTCAAAAGTTTTAGTTAGGCCAAAATAGATGAAATTTTTTATCTAATATTGTGAGTCCAATAGAATTTTCTTTCGACCTAATTACTCTAAATAAGTTTTCAATCCAAGTTACACAAACTTGATAGTGATTGAAATGGGAAAAATGTCTAAAAAATATCAACTTTCAAATTTTGCACGTTTGTATCTTTAATTTTCAAAATATCGTTTAACCGTCTAAGTTTTCGTTGACTTTATAATTAATTATTAATTTATATTAAATATAACGTTTGAGGCATAACGTTAAATCGAGAGAACAAATATGTTTATGAGGTTAAATTGTATGTTAGCAGATTACATTTAATCAAAACAACTAATGTTCTGGCAACTATATATCATTCGTCTTCTCTTTGTACTTCCGGTCACTTCATCGAAATTCAACCATAATCATAAAGTCAAAACAATTTCTCAAATTAAAATTCGTCTTTGGAGAAATCGAATCCAATAACATCTTTGCCACTTGGACTCACTTGGAATCTCTGAAAAATTCTCATGGAGTTCTCTAAAAACCCTCAAGAAATTGTGTTTCTTAAACGATAGTGGTAACCGATTCGATTCACATATATCGAATCAGTTATTAAAAGAATATTTGAAAATTGAAGCTTTTTATACATTTTTCTCAATTGAAATCCTTCTAGAGACACATTAGCGAGTTTATAAAATTTTGGAGATGATAGCCCAAACAGGTGGAGACAAACAAAAAGGATTTAAAATTTTGTCGGATCACTCATGTGTGGGTCAAAATAAACATGATTTATTGTGCTATGGGGCATATACGAATCTAAAAATTTAATTCGCAAAATTATGTTTCTTGCGAGATAGAGTTATGTAAAACACAAGTTTTAGTGAGTAAACCCCTCTTTGCGAGTTATTTATCAGCTATTGAAAAATAAAAATATATATTATAATTTATTAAAGAGAAAATTGGGAGATAAAGTAGTTTTTAAATTTGTAATTTGCACAAATTTACTATAAGTGCTAACAAAAGTCACTTTAGCTCGCTGGAACTCCTCCGCCTAAAACATAGAGAATAGTTCGTTATGAAACAATCACACGTTAGTTTATGTTTTCTAGGGTTTAAGAGTCAAAGCCTCTATACCAGAGAGAAGCTTCAGCTGTAGGCCTGTAGCAAAGCCTCTAAATTAGAGAGAAGCTTCAAAATGCGGTCTGCCCGCATGGCCCGTGACTCCGCAGTGGGTACACCCTCAAAGCCCTTTTTCCGCTTGGTCTCAGCCGGTAGGCCTGCTACTTCGTGGACACGTTTTTTCCTATCCAGGCCCGCCCTGTAATTGTACATTTTGGACCATGCTCACAGGCCATGGGCATTATTGACAGCTCTATGGACAATTATATTATTCTCATTATTTACTATTACTTTTATTATACAAAAAATGGCCGACTTGGGGGGGGTTGGAGGTATTGGTATTAAAAATATACCAGAGTTGATCATGGATGCCCACATTGTTCTCATTATTCATATTATTCACTATTCAGTTTGTTAATGTAACAAGTGTTATGTTAATTAAGAACACTTAAAAAGTACATTAAGATTATTATTTTTTATTCGAGTATAAGCATAAATGCATAATAGTTCTAATTAGTTTATTATTAAATTTCTAAAATTATATAGTTTAATATAATAGATTGTGAATATTGGTTATGTGTGTCTATATAACAACAAACAGATGACCATGAAAAGACGGATGGTGTGCGTGAGAATGATATCGGATATCTATAGAATTCGTGCATGATTCTAGTTTTTTTTTCTATCTCATGTACGAAAAATAAATTTAAATTTTGTTTGTAGAACATAAAATATAAACAAAAGTAGAAGATGAAGAGGAAAGAGGATATGAAAAGAGAGAAAAAAAAGAATATGTAAGAAAATATTAGAGAGAAAATGATATTTATTCTCATCCATTAAAGCATGTTCATTGGTTGACATACTCTCTAGAGTATCTAACAAATATAATATTAGTATTTTAATTAAAAGTTTTAGTAGAAAATTAAATTTTAAATAATAATAAGATTGAACCAATTATAAAAGACACACATGCTTTGAGAATCTCTACAATTGTTTGGAGAGTTTTTCAATAGAGAATCAGTTCTCTTTATCTCTTTTACTTTTTCTCTTTCTTTATTTTATTTAATAGTTAGAAACCCACTTAGATACTACCAATGAGGTTGTCCTTAGATCTAAAAAAAATATTTTGAATCCGACGACCATTATTAAAAAAGAACTAACTAATTTAATTTGAGTCATTGATTCCTAACTAAAAGATGATTCGAATGGAAGATGCAAAAGGAAGGTAATTGAGTAACTAACTAACATTTGTTTAGTTAAAGGGCATAATGATATTGATGAAATATGAACATTGGAAAAAGTGCAAAATGGTATAGCTATAGTGAAAAGTGGGTTAAATGTATGGAGAAATATGAAAATTGGGTTATAGTGCAAATAGTTCCTGCTTCTATTGGTTTTGTCCATCAAGATTTGGACACCACATTCAATAACATCAATGTCTTGAGATGAGGTGCTACTGATTTCGAACAAACATGGATCTGATTGATAGCATGAATTATCATTGATTTATATTGAGTTATGGCATACCACAAAGATAACTCAAATATAATACCAATTATGAAGGTTCTAAAATTTTTGAAGTTAAGTTTTAGTTTTGAATGTGTTAGGGTTGATTTACAATTTTAAGGTATGCACTTTGTAAAATTGTTAACTCAAATGATAATTCAACATCATGGAAAATTTTATGTGTTAGAGTTGATTTCAAAATTTTGATATTTTTAACTAACGACACGATTTTTTTTTCCATTTTTAATATTTCCAACAAGACAAAGATTTGTCTTAATGGTCTAGGGGATTCAGACAATCAAAATATTTCTATTATTTTAGTGTTGATTTTATTTGTTATTTTTAATTATTTTAAAAATGTAATGTACACAGCTTTATTTATATTGTTTTTATTAATACTCATTGTCAAAATACAAAACATCTTCAAAACTTATGGGTTGATTTTATTTTTCTATTTATTAAAGCCACTTTTGATTGAATAATTTATTTTATTTTATTTTAGTGATTAAATTTTTAATAGATGTTATTAATATTAATTTAAATTAAATTTATTTTAATAACATATACTGCAACTAAATATTGTTACTAGTTAGTTTTTTTTTACAAAATATAACTCATATTTATAATGCAAACTTACCATATAAATCTATAGTTTCTGCTATATATTTTTACTGCAAATTATATCAAATTACTATATTTACTGCAACTCAACTTTGATACTACATGTTACTCGTCAGAGCCAATATTTCATTGTATTTTTCAAGCCATCCGTCTTTCCGAAGCAAGTCAGAGTAAAAATGAAATAAAGAGATGCTCTCAGTGAGACAACCATTTATGCATATGCTACATAACAAACTGTATTCAACCATCTGCTCATAAGGAGAATTTTATGTACAAAAACTGTATTCAACTTGACAAATTCAAGAGGTGCCACGTTGAGATGAGTAGGTACAACTTGTAGCTTTCTTTACACATAAATTTAAATCCAACCACTCTATTTTATGAAGATTTTCAATAGAATTAATAGGGGAGTTTATTATATCAGCGGCTAAGGTTCAAAATTGTTACTAAACCAGCTAGGCACCAATTATTAAACCGGAACCGGTTTCTAATGCTCGGTTTATCTCCCGAGACTGTAAATCAGCCACTACAAGAAATCTACCGCAAAACCGACGGCATTTCCGATGGAATTAATATCTGTCGGAAAACACTGACGGATTTCCGACGGAAATTAAAATTGTCAATTCCGTCGAAAATCCATCGGTTTTTTCCGATGGATATTAATCCGTCGGTTTCTGTCAAAAATCCGTCGGTTTGCTGTCGGTAATTTCCGACGGATTCATATCCGTCAAAATATTTGAACGTTAATATAGCCGTTGTTATAGCCGTTAAATTCCGATGGATTTTCGACGGCAAGCGTTATTATATATATGTTACCATACTTCTCCATTCAATCACAACAACAAATTTCAGCCCAACAATTCTAAAAAAAAACGTGTAGAGAGAGATGTCGTCTTCTAGAGATTTAAGATCGTGGATGGATGAAGAAATGTTTGATTCGGAGTTGAAGTTATTAAACGATGGTTATGCACGAGGTATATGTGAGTTCATGGCCGTTGCTGGAAATCAACCGCGAGTGAAAACAAGTGGTAAGATGAAATGTCCATGTTCAATTTGTCGCAATTCTCGTAATGTTAAGATAGAGATAGTTTGGCATCACTTGTATAACAATAGATTTATGCCGGGTTACAAGATTTGGTATCTACATGGAGAAAGAAATTTTGATTATGGTAGTAGTAGCAGTGAACCCTATGTTGCGGATAGCTTAGGAGAACATAGAACGGAAGTAGATTTTGGTGTTGGTACCGTTGAGATGGTGAATGATGCGTTTAGAGAGAATTTTCCATCGACCGTAATAGATGAGGATATGGTTGAAGAACCAAATGTAGAAGCTAGAAGATTTTTTGATATGTTAGACGCAGCGAAGAACCCATTATATGATGGGTGTAGAGAAGGTCATTCACCTTTATCATCTGCTAGTAGAATGATGACCATTAAGATGGACTTCAATTTGGCAGAGGAATGTGTTGATGCGATAGCAGATATGGTGAAAGATCTTTTGCCTGAAGATAATCTTGCACCGACATCATACTATGAGGTACAGAAACTTGTAGGTGGTCTTGGTTTGCCGTATCAAGTAATAGATGTGTGCATCGACAACTGTATGATATATTGGAGAGAAGATGAAGACAAGAGAAGTTGTCGATTTTGTCGTAAACCACGGTTTCAGGATACTAGTGGGAGAGTTCCAATTCCATTTAAACGTATGTGGTACTTACCGTTGACTTTGAGGTTGAAGAGGTTATATCAATCTGAGTGCACGGCAGAGCAAATGAGATGGCATGCAGAACATCATCAAGATGGAGAGATTACACATCCTTTAGATGCAAAAGCGTGGAAACATTTTCAATCCATGTATCTGGATTTTGTGTTCGAGAGAAGAAATGTGTACCTCGGGTTATGTACAGATGGTTTCAACCCATTTGGGAAGCATGGAAGGCAGTATTCGTTGTGGCCCGTAATCGTAACACCGTACCATTTGCCCCTGGTATGTACATGCGTCGCAAGTTTTTATTTCTCTCCGTTCTTGTTCCCGGCCCTGAGCATCCGAAGAGATCACTAGATGTATTCCTCCAGCCATTGATCTATGAGTTACAAATGCTATGGAATCATGGTGCTGAAGTGTTTGAAGCTCCACTTGATGAGCCAAACGGCAGTACTTTATTGGATCAGTTGAGAGATTTTGGTGCTGCGATGACTTCTGAATGTGGAGGTAATGGGCATAAAACTGTTTACGGAGCCAAGGAAGTTCATAATTGGCACAAGAAGAGTATCTTTTGGGAATTGCCTTATTGGAAGAACCATTTATTGAGGCACAACCTCGATGTGATGCATGTTGAAGAGAACTTCTTTGATAACATAATGAATACGGTTTTAAATGTACCGGGGAAGACAAAATACAATCAGAAGTCTAGGTTGGACTTGGCAGAGATTTGCGATCGTGATTTTCTTGAAATTTTTCCCAATGGTAAATATTCTTTTGCTCCGTACTGGTTGGATGCAAAAAGAAAAAAGAATTTTTTGATTGGATTCAAGACGATGTCAAATTCACTGATGGATATGCATCTAATCTGCGTAATTGCGTCGACTATGGAGAAGGAAAGTTTATCGGAATGAAGAGTCATGATTGTCATGTTGTGATGCAGTGACTTCTTCCATTTGCTTTTGCGGAGCTCCTTTATAAAGATGTGTACGAAGCAATTGCAGGTATAAATCGTTTTATGTGTATTTTAATAATTACTGATATTTATATTTTATATATATTTAAATTTGTGTATTTTTATTTGCAGGAGTTGGTGCTTTCTTTCGGGATTTATGCACGAGAACACTTACACTTGAGGGGATTCGCAATTTAAAGGACAATATACCCTTGATCCTTTGCAATCTTGAGAAGATATTTCCGCCGTCCTTTTTTGATGTTATGGAACATCTTCCGATCCATCTCCCCCATGAAGCCGCACTAGGTGGTCCTGTTCAATTCCGTTGGATGTATTCTTTTGAGCGGTACATGTTCCATCTTAAGAATAATGTTAAAAATTTAAGTCTAGTTGAGGGGTCTATTGTCGCACAGAGCATCAACAAAGAAACCTCACATTTTGCGGAATATTACTTTCCATCGGAAGTTCGTACGAAGAGTAGACGTCCTGCTCGCCATGATGATAGAGGTGAGAAAGCCATGTATCCCGTGGTGATCCTTGAGTTGTTTTCGCAAGTTGGTCGAGTCAGTGGAAAAGGGAAGAAACGCAAATTATCACAACAGGAGTGGACTCACTTGCATATGTATATCCTAACAAATTGTGAGGAGATGGCGGAGTACGAAAGGTAAAAAACTTAATCTTTTTAAATACTAAATTATTTTATACATAAGTATTAGCTTTCAAAAGTTATATAATGTTGTTTGCTTTCAGGATTTACATGGCAATAATACGTAGCCATTTTCTGGAAAAGACTGAAGAAGAACTTGAACTGCATAAGGAGAACGATTATATTACTTGGCTGTAATTTTACATAAGTAGGCTATAAGATTAATATATAAATGACTTCAATTATTACGTAAGTATTTTATATTAATTTTATGGAAATTATTTTCTTAGGTTAATAAGGGAATTAGAGGTGGATCGGTTTTTCCGACATGGTTAGTGGAGTTAGTTACTGGCCCAATCTACATTGCGACCTCATACCCTAGGTATTGCAGTAGGGGATTTGCGTTTAGGATTCACGATGAAGGAAGGTCGAGACCAACTGCAGATTATGGTATTTCGGCTCAATTTGGTGATGTTGTCTACTACGGGATTCTCAAAGAAATATTGCAAGTGCGCTACCCAGTGATGTTGGACATGAAGTGCATTGTTTTTATGTGTGAATGGTATGATCCAGAAGTTGGGCATGGGGTTAAGGTGAACCAATTTGGCGTCACGTCAGTAAATTCTAGAAGAAGACTTCGTACGTATGACCCATTCATCTTAGCATCACAGGCAGACCAGGTTCAGATATTTTAATAAATATTTTATATTACGTCAGTTTTTGGATTCAATTTTTGTTTCATTTGACTTCATAAATTACATTTGTTTTTTAGGTATGCTATATTCGTTACCCTAGGGTAACACGACGTTCAGATCCTTGGATTACAGTGACTCCAATTTATCCAAGAGAACATATTTATGGAGTTTCTGAGCACGATGCTTTACAACCAACTAGAAGTGTTCCAATGGATCATGTTGAGCATTCTTTTGATACATTCCTTGTGGTTGATTTAACGAAAATTGGTGATAATAGAGTTCATCCAGAATCAGAGGAAGAACTTGGAGAATTTGATGAGGCCAAAGATGATATTCCTTCTGAAGGATCATTACTTGATTCAGAATAGTACATTATGAACATTTGTTTTTATTTATGTTTTGTATTTTTATTTCGTATTTTAAATATTACTTTTAATAAAAATTAAAACCACAAAACCATAAATAAATAAAAACATTAAAAATCATAAACAAACCCAAAACATAAAAAAACCACAAAAAAAAAACCAAAAAACCATAAAAAAAAAATTATACACAAAACATCCAAAACCAAATTACACTCCAATCCGTTGGAAATTTCTGACGAAAATGACATTTTTACTTGGCTAGTCAATGTTAGTCAATCCTTAAACCGAGACACGTGTAACCACAAACCCGTCAGAAATTTCTGACAGATTTCCGACGGGTTTGGAGTTTCGTGGTCGTTTACGATCCATTTCTCTTGAAATATGTTTGTAGTATGCTTTGTTACTCATTTCAATGATAAAATATAAACAAATACATTGTTACATATTAAATATACGAAATTAGAAAAATTTAGTTGTTATGGTTATATATCATCGTTTTAAGATATGTATCATTGTCTAACATGTAGTCATGATAGTCGAGATTTTTCTAATTTTGATATATATGGTATGTTACAAGGTATATGTTAGTATTTCATCATTGAAATGAGTAACAAACCATACTACAAACATATTTCAAGAGAAACGGATTGTAAACGACCACGAAACCACAAACCCGTCGAAAATCCATGGGAAATTACCGACGGATTTCCGACGGATTGTGGTTACACGTGTACCGCCTCAAGGTTTGACTGACCAATGAAGAGACATGCAAGTCTCGCATATCCGTCGATAATTTCTGACGGATTTCTGACGGACATTAAATATTACGCGGCAAATTAATTTTCATCTCCCCGGGAAACTAAAATTTCACGTATCTGTCGGAAATCCGTCAGAAATTACCGTCGCAATTCTTTGATAAATAATCTCTTCTTCTTCCTCGTGGATCAGTTACGCGAAACCAAAAAAAAAAACTTCGATTTCTCCTTCAACAAAACCTCCGATTTCACAACTTTTTTTGGCTCAATCATCAAGATGTCTAACAATCCATCAATTCCATCCAATTTGTAAGTTTCCAAAACTCTAAAACTTAAAGATTTATAAGGTTTTAAGATTGATGTTAGATTTTGGTTCTTGGATGTAAGATTTAGGTTCTTGGATGTTAGATTTATGTTATTGGATGTTAGATTTATGTTTTCTAGTGTTAGTTGTAGGATTTCTATGGTTAGATTTAAGATTTGGATAACATGAATTTTATTTTGGATATGATTTTATTTATCTTAAGAATTTATATGATTTTGATTAAGAATTTGATTTTGGATAGGATTTGAATTTGATTAAGAATTGGATAATATGAATTTGTTATGTTAAATTTTTTTTTTTACTTTACATTATTTATTTAAATTAGAATAAATTATAAATTTGTTTTAATAAAATTATAATGCTTTTTATTAATTTATAATTTGTTTTAACAAAATTATAATGCTTTTTATTAATTTATAATTATTTTTAGAAATTTATAATTATTTTAGACATTTATATTTATTTTAAGTAATTTTAAAAAATTTGGTTTTAAAAATTTAAAAGGGATTACGGATTATACGAGGGTTCTAGGAGCCGAGTACGTCAAGGTTCCGGTAGGAGTAGGGGAGTTGCGAAGAGTCCTTCTACGGCGTCTACCCATATTCTGGACACCGCATCACCTGTACCACCCGCTGCTGCATCGACACCACCTTCTACTGCAACGTTGCAAATGAGCGTCGAGGACTTCGTTGCTTTACCTGGACGAGAGAGATTAACTCGTCTTCATCCGGAATATGTTGGGACAGACACATGGTAAGTTTGATTTTCCTATTTAAAAATATTTAATTTTATTTAATTTTTTTTTATAAACTATTTAAAGTCTACAAAATAATTTGTTTTGAAGGTTCAAAGATTCGGGAAATGGGATTTCCAAGTCTATCCACCGGATGCTTAATGGATTGTTTCAGCATCCGTATCCGACGTACATCCAAATGCCCTTAGAAGAGCAGAAAATGTGGTTTCGGCAATTTGCGGTAAGTTTTTCATTTTCTTTATTGTTTACTTTGAATTTAAATAGTTTATTTTAATTTAATTTTCATTTTTTTCAGTAAGAATTTACTTGGAAGAGTCACATTACCGCTTTGGTTAGAAGGGAGTTCCACAAAAAAGCGGCAATAATGTATTCACGGAAGCTGAACGAGTGGAAGGGTTGTGGTCGAGGAATCTTGTGCCAAGGGAGTTGGTTATGAACCCGGCCCTATGGAAAGGGTTGATAGCGTACTGGAGTGAAGACGCTATGAAGACAAGCTCCACAACCCACTCTGCGTGCCGGAACAGCGATCGCAAAGGAAATGGTAAGGCGACGCACAATCTAGGAGCAACCAATTTTGTCACAGAGGCGAAACAACTTGTAAGTTTTTGGTTTAATCAATATGTTGTTTTTTCAATTTTATATTCAAAATATTTACTATATTTGTTAATTTTGTAGTTTTGGAAAGATGGTGTCCAACCTTCTGCCCTCAGATTAATCGAAGTTGCACACACCAACAAGAACACCAATGAAATCCAAGATGGTGTAGCTCGGGAGATCGTTGGCAACGTCAGGAAGACGGGTCAAGAGTTTCTTCTTAGTCAACCAATCATTGAAGGAACCCCGCCTCTCAACGAAGTTCCGATCGAGAAGATCAACGAATTCGTCTACGAGGTAAGTAAATTTTAAAATTTTAATCAATTTTTATTTTATTTCAAATATTTATTCAACTTTTCATTTCTGCAGTGTACTCCGAAGACCAAAGGTCGGGTCTTTGGTCTTCCGGACGATTCATCATCTTACTCGGCTACTTCATGCTATTTCGGAGATCCTACCACCGATCTTAGGGCGGAGCTCGCACAGAGTCACGCTGAAATGGAGGAGATGAAGGCGAAGATGCAACGCCTTGAAGAGGCCGAAGAAGCGCAAAGGGCGAAATATGAAGCTGATCAACAAGCGATGGTCCGACGGATGAACGAATTCTTTTCCCAATATCCACCACCTCGACCGGGACGACCTCCATCGGACGTTTAGTTTGATTTTCGGATTAGAAACAATTTTTATGTTTTTTTTTATTTGAATTATTAAAAAATTTCAATAATATTCAATTTTAATTTTCATTTCTTTATAATTTAATTTTCTTTATAATTTTCTTAAAATAATTTCAAAAATCAATAAAATAATTTAATTAAAAATACATTTATTGATTTTTCAAATTATTATATTAAAAAAAAACTTTGTCGTTGGTAATCCGTCTGTTTTTAGATCCGTCGGAAATCTGTCGATTATTTTTCGTCGGAACGCCGTCGGTAATCTGTCGGTAACCATCGGTTCAAAAACATCGGAATTCTGTCAGGAATCCGTTGGAAATATTCTGACGGGAAACCGACGGAAACTATTCCGACAGGAAACCAATGGATTCCGACGGATATCTCGAAACTAGGTTCTGTCGGAAATCCATCGGAAATACAGACGGATTTTCGACGCGGTTTCCAATTATGATGACATAGTTCAGATGATAAAAACCGACGGATTTTTGATGGATTTTGCCTATTTCGACGGATTTCCGACTGATTTTTCTGTCTAATCCCGGCTGTTTTCTTGTAGTGAGCTGAAGCCAAATCGAGTCGATGCAGAGATCGATTTCGTACGCATTGGCGTCGACGACGAAGAGATTTGTTCATCGGAATCTCCAGAGCTTTCTCTGGTGCCAGTGATGATTAAAGAGAGAAATTGAGTAGAAATGGGCAGAGTGATATAATGTTAGATGATGCAATTGATTTGTTCATATAAGAGTTATAATATATGATTGAAGTACTTGGTCTGGTTTTCGGTTTGATGGTGCAGTTGACAGGGGTCTGAATGTCCAATTTGGTGTAACAGGTAAAAGGACTAGGAACAGTTGGAGAAACATGGTCCATTTTTGAGGCAAATAAAATTAAACACGTGAGCATAGTCCCAAACTCCCCATCCCAGACAAAAATAACATCACAGTCAACTGATAAAAGGGTTTTATTAGGGAAACGACATCGTTATAGTATTGATTCAAGTTCACAGTTTCGGAGTCCTTCCGATCAACACCAACTAAACCACTAGTTAAAAAAATTCAGTTGAATCGGTTTAAGAAACCTTCCGATCGAACCGGTTATGATTTTAAAATTCATTTTAAAGTTACAGGTTTACTGGGCTCATAACTCTTCTTTAGTCACTTCCTTAATAAAGTTTAGAGCTCGGAGCTGGGAAAACAAATCAGGCGAAACAAGAAAATGTTGGCTAGGGTTTGGAGATCTGAATCTGCTGCTGCTTCTGCTAGATTTATCAGTGCGAGGTTGATTCATCTTCGTGTTGCCAAGAAAGGTACAATTTCATCAAAGAGTCTACATTCTCTGAGCCAAGGAACTTTTGAAGGAGAGAGTTTGAAATTGAAAAGTGGGTTTCGCTTTATCAAAAGCTTAGATAATGCGATTGATTTGTTCGATGATATGGTTCGATCTCGTTCCTTGTATTCGGTGATTGGTTTCAATAAAGTAATAGGTGTCATTGTGAGAATGGAACGTCCTGATGTTGCAATTTCTCTGTATCAGAAGATGGAAAAGCGTCAGATTCCATTTGATATCTACAGCTTTGCTATTCTGATCAAATGTTTCTGCAGCTGTCATAAGTTGTCCTTTGCTTTATCTACATATGGTAAGATCACTAAACTTGGTTTCCAGCCTGATGTTGTTACATTTAGCACACTGCTCCATGGGTTGTGTCTGGAAGATAGGATCTTTGAAGCCGTAGCTTTGTTTCATCAAATGGTTGAAAATAGATGTAGACCTGATATGATCCTAGATGAGGATCAAAGTCCCTGAATATTCTCCAATGGTTGTGATGAATGATGAATAGAGTGAACGGATATGAGTGCGGAAGTGATGAAATGAAGTGAAGGTGATGAATCAGATTGAATGAGTGATATTCCAAAGGTGATGAGTAGCCTTTGAACACTCAGGGCTTGCTCCTCGAGTGGGTGAAAACCAAACTCGGCAAGAACAAGGGGTGGATAGATGTGAAACGTCAAAGGATTATGAATCGATCCAATGATTTCAAACTTGTCAAGGTGTGGATGTTGATCCTTTACACCAGAGAACAAGGCGATCAAACAAGAAAGAGTTTTGAGAATAAAATGTTTGATCAGAGTACAATGGAGTCTCAGCCTCAATATAAAGAGAAGGAGGCGAGATTAGAAAGAGAAGACGAAATAAAGAGTGTGTGTTTACGAGACATGCTTCGGTAAACAACACTCGGACCATGCAACATTAAAAGACAGTTTGAATTCAAAATAAGTTAGAAAGATAAGAGATAGGTGAGGCCCATAATGTCTTCTAAATGGGCCTAGAGGGATCAGTCTCAGCAAGTGACAAAGGTGAGACATGGAACCCATAAACCTCATTAAAAACCTTCTCTCGGAAAACCATTTGGGAAAAACCGAAGAGTAAGGGAAAAAGAGTGTTAGTGTGTTTCATGGTCACTTGCCAAGCTCCTTGTGCATGAACCTTGACCAGAGAAGTCTTGGTATCATCTTTATAGTTCAAGTGATCCTCTTGAGTCATTGCTTGGAGGAGCAAAACTCTAAAAGCTTGGTGATATTTCATTGTTCGAGAGCAAGTCTTGGGTCCGATAAGTGCTTTCCATGCTCCTTTAGATCTGTGCTCGTCCATTAATTTATTTCCCATCCATGCTCCATGCTCCATGTCCTTAGAGCTCTCCAGAATCATATAATTCTCCCCCAGTTGAAAAGGATTTGTCCTCAAATCTGCTTGACCTGCCACAAATAACACTAAGTTAGAACCGTCAAAGAGTAACATTATGGGATGCTTACCTCGGAGATCAAGTTGATAGGCATTATTGATGATTCTTCTTGTTAGGTGAAATGAACCATCAATCCTTGGCGTCCATACTCGTTCTCCAACCTCAAAGATCATTTTTAAGTAAGGAAGAGGTTTCTTATCGTGCAGCAAAAAGACTCCAATTTCAGTCCTTGCAAAGCAACTAGATGAGATAATTATTGAGTCTGGTGGCTCCTCTTTTATTCCTGCAAAGTTGTCAACACTTTTGGCAAAGAGCAAGCATGTTATCACAGTCATGGAATCACTATAAACAAATAAACATATCTCAGCTTGAGTCAAAACATTATTCTTGTCATGTTTCCCTTTTACTTGTGTTTTACGACAATGATTTGATTCCAAATATTCCTTGAATAAATCTAAATTTTTCTCAGTCAATTCTGGAGATAATATATTCACTTTCACAGCTCTTAAATCATGAGAAAGAAATTGAGACACAAAAATACTTACCTGAATAATGTTCTTGGTGTATTTGGTCAACATAATCTCCACGGTAAATTGAAACGTTCTTGGATCTGGGGGCTCTTCTTGGATCAGGGCATTGTTAGTGACCAATCTGTCCACTTTAGAGGTTGACTTACACAATGAGGGCTCTCCTGGTCGCCATTGATAATTTTGGAATGAACAAAATGATGAAAAATCTATTTTAGGTTCTACGGAGAACATGTGAAGTGAAGAGGTCCAAATCTTGTGGGGTAAATATCTTGAACATCCTAGATAGTCTCTAGGTCTCCAAATGTGGTTTTGAGATGCATCGCATATGGGTGGTAGTCCTATGGGGTCATCCACTGGAAACACGTTCTTATGATCCTGCAAAAAACACATCATCTCACTCGGCAGCACCGGTACAAGGTTAGATACACAAGAAAATTTATCTAAAGAGACAAATATTTTATGATCCAAATATTCAATATCATTAACCTTACTAACCATAGCAAAAATATTAACTTTCTTACCTTGCTCTTGATTCCCTTTGAGTTTAATTTTGTCAAGGTAAAACTCAGGAGCCGGCAATGGCACAAGAGTAGTTTTCTTTTCTTGTAAAGGTTTTGAACTCAAAATTGTACAATCTGCGCCAAGAGAGAGCAAGTTAGCTTTCATTCATTTTTGAGAGTCTAGATAATTACTTCGGGTTTTTATTTGTGGTGAGGCATCTGGTGGTTTCTCCTTGATCACAATGATGTGTTCAGTTCTCGTTACTCTCTCTGATGGATCCATTGTTAAGCTCCGTGTTGATGTGATTCCGCCTAAGCCATTGCACACATCTAAGGTACCTGTATCTTTCTTGGTACTTAAGGGAAAAATCAAGTGCATTATACTTGAAATTTCAACATTCAAAACAGGTTGTTTGAAGCTATGAGTGAAAATAAAATTATTCCAATATCGAATAAACTCGCAAGCTAAACTTACTTGAGTACCTTGTAAGATGTTACCAAACATTCCAGCTCGGCAAGCTTGTGAATGGGTTGACACCGCAGTAGGTAATTGATCGTAGACCAGAACTGCTTCAGCTTGAGTGAACCCTTTTAACACACGTGTTGTTGCTTCTCTAGGTGATTCTTGGAGTTTAACTTCTTGTGGTGATCCTGGTGGTTCTTCTTTGTTCAAGATGGTGTTGATGACATCTTGACAATCTTTATTGGCTTTGGCATCAGATTTGGTCTTCAACTGAATATGATCTTCATAAACTGCCTGAGGTGTCATCGGAACTAACACAATCTTTCTTCCTTGATGTCCAAACAAATAACGGTTTCTGAAGCCTTCATGTTGTACTCTTCTGTCTAATTGCCACGGTCTTCCAAGGAGAATATGACTTGTTTCCATAGGTAGAACATCGCACAATACTTCATCTTCGTATTTCCCTATGGACAGAGGCACAAGGACCTGGTTCTTGACTTCCAGCTCTCCTTCATAATTAAGCCATTGCAACTTATAAGGCTTAGCTCTCTTAATGACCGCTAGTCCGAGTTTTTCAACCATGGACTCACTCGCAACATTGGTGCAGCTACCCCCATCGATTATTAGACTGCAAACCCTCTCCTTCACTAGACAACGGGTGTGGAATAAATCAACACTTATCTTAGTCTCTTCCGGATTTTGCTTTTGTGTTGCCGGTTTAGTTATTCCTTGACTTTCAAATGGCATGTCTTTAGTAACTTGAAACTGGGATCCATCAAATGGAATTCTAGCTTGACCAGAATCTTCTTTATGCATGGTTGGTCGAAGAAAATGTCCTCCCTCGGTTGATTTGATGATCGGGACCTTCAGTTTAGTTTTTGCAAGGTTGGCTTCGATCTTGGCTACAACATCTAGTGAAGTATCTCCAGATTTGTAGCTGTGTTCTCCTCTGCCTTCCTTCACACTTCTAGGCTTTCTTTGACTGTCATGAGACGATTTACCATCAGGTCTACAGTAGTCATAGGCTGCTTCTTCTCTTTGTTGTCTCGGCTTGTCTCTCCATGGCTCTCTGCTTGGTTTTTCTTTTGGACGACCATGCCGTTGTGGATTTACTTCTTCAAATCGTCGGATCCTGGCTGTTAATCTTTCACACAACTTATGAGCCCTCTTAGCCATCATAGCCTCAAATCGTTCTTGTTCAGCATCATTGATGGATCTTTCTAGTTCAGCTCTCAGCTCTGCTCTCATGGTTGCCATACTCTCATTCATTATGGCTCTAAGGAAATCAAGGAGTTGTTTATTGGAGTTTGAGGATTCCTCTTCATCATTGCTGGTTTTCCACCATGGTACCTGTTCAAATCCAAACAAGTAAACAAGTAAAGATGCCCAAAGATAACACAACAAAAGAACTTGGCAAGCTTTCTAGAATTCGAAACGACTGTTTGACTTGATCGAACAGAATAAATTATCAAATCACGTTCAAAAATTCCAGAGACAATTTTAACAAATACTAGACTCAATCTAGGTTTCAATACAATAGATTTCACGATTTTAGGGTTAATCAATGATTTTAAACAATTCTAGCAAGTTAACACGAAAATAACTTTTCAAATTCCGAGAACCTCTAGTTGCGACTGTTCGACGAAATCAACCTCGAAAAATTATCAAAACATATTCAAAAATTCGAGAATTAATTTTAACAAATACTAGACTCGTTTTCGAAACAGATTCAACAGATCTCATGATTTTATCAGACAAAATGAATTTATGAAAATTCTAGCAATCATCAGACATAATCGATTCAAATGATCTGTGGAATATCAAAGGGTAAAACGTTTTGAATCGACACAACCTGGGTTGGAGCGAGCTCTGATACCACTTGATATGATCCTAGATGAGGATCAACGTCCCTGAATATTCTCCATTGGTTGTGATGAGTAGAGTGAACGGATATAAGTGCGGAAGTGATGAAATGGAGTGAAGGTGATGAATTGGATTGAATGAGTGATATTCCAAAGGTAATGAGTAGCCTTTGAACACTCAGGGCTTGCTCCACGAGTGGGTGAAAACCAAATTCGGCAAGAACAAGGGGTGGATTGATGTGAAACGTCAAAGTATTATGAAGCGATCCAATGATTTCAAACTTGTCAAGGTGTGGATGTTGATCCTTTACACCAGAGAACAAGGCGATCAAACAAGAAAGAGTTTTGAGAATAAAATGTTTGATCAGAGTACAATGGAGTCTCAACCTAAATATAAAGAGAAGGAGGCGAGATTAGAAAGAGAAGACAAAATAAAGAGTGTGTGTTTACGAGACATGCCTCGGTAAACAAGACTCAGACCATGCAACATTAAAAGACAGTTTGAATTCAAAATAAGATATAAAGATAAGAGATAGGTGAGGCCCATAATGTCTTCTAAATGGGCCTAGATGGATCAGTCTCAGCAAGTGACAAATGTGAGACATGAAACCCATAAACCTCATTAAAAACCTTCTCTCGGAAAACCACTTCGGAAAAAATGAAGAGTAAGGGAAAAAGAGTGTTAGTGTGTTTCATGGTCACTTGCCAAGCTCCTTGTGCATGAACCTTGACCAGAGAAGTCTTGGTATCATCTTTACAGCTCAAGTGATCCTGTTGAGTCATTGCTTGGCGGAGCAAAACTCTAAAAGCTTGGTGATATTTCATTGTTCGAGAGAAAGTCTTGGGTCCGATAAGTGCTTTCCGTGCTCCTTTAGATCTGTGCTCGTCCATTACTTCATTTCCCATCCATGCTCCATGCTCCAGGTCCTTAGAGCTCTCCAGAATCATATCAAGACCAAATGTCATAACCATTATAACACTGATGAATGGTCTCTGTCTAGAAGGTCGAGTTCTCGAGGTACTAGATTTGGTCGATAAGATGGTAGAAAATGGTCTTCAACCTGACGTTGTTACTTACGGAACAATCGTTAATGGAATGTGTAAGATGGGTGACACTGTGTCAGCATTGAATCTGCTTAGGAAGATGGAGGACAGCCACATTAAAGCCAATGTTGTGATCTATAGTGCCATCATTGATCGTCTTTGTAAAGATGGACATCATAGCCATGCTCAAAATCTTTTTACAGAAATGCATGAGAAAGGATTGTTTGCCAATATAGTAACCTACACCTGTATGATAGAAAGTTATTGTAATTGTGGTAAATGGAGTGATGGCGAGCGGTTGCTGCGTGAAATGATCCAAAGGAATATTGACCCGAATGTCGTAACTTTCAACGCATTGATCAATGCATTTGCCAAAGAAGGGAAGTTCTTTGACGCAGAAAAATTATGTGAGGAGATGATCAAAGCATGGAATTGATTCACTGATCTCCCCCTCACTGGTGTGGAACCTGATGTCCAAACTTGCATTATATTGATCAGCGCATTTGTAAAAGAAGGCGACTTTTTAAGGGCTGAAGATTTTTACAAGGAGATGCTCCAAAAAGGTATAGTGCCTGATACTTTCACCTACAGTTCAATGATCGATGGATTTTGCAAGCAGAATCGTCTAGATGAGGCAAACCAGATGTTTGATTCGATGGGTGGCAAGGGCTGCTCTCCAGACATAGTGACTTATAATACACTCATTAATGGCAACTGTAAGGCAAGAAGAGTTGATGATGGACTGGAGCTTTTCTGTGAGATGTATCGAAGAGGAATAGTTGCTACTACAATTACTTACAACACTTTAATTCACGGGTTTGTCAAGTGGGTGATTTTATTGGCGCCCGAGACATTTTCAAGGAGATGATTTTTAATGGTATGTGTCCTAATACCATTACTTTCCGCATTATGCTGGCTGGTTCATGTAGTAATTAAGGAGGAACTACAAAAGGCTGTGGCAATGTTGGAGGATCTGCAGAAGAGTGAGGTATGTCCTTGACTCATTTGTGTCCAGTTTATTGACTTTCCTTTGGGGTTTTGGAGAAGAATGTATATTTATTATACAGTCCATTCACTGCAGCTTGCTACTGTGAAATTTAAGATACAGATTCCAGATTAACCCACTGAATGTTTTGCTCTGTTTGCTTTGCAGGAGAATCAATCGGAGGATGAATGAAATAATGGAAGATTCAATGCCATTTTGCTTTTTTGCTTGATCTCTTTTGATTCTAATGTTCCATAAATTCGTTAGACTTGTTAACTAATTCCTTTGTCATGTTTATTTATGTTTACTGTTGAAATGAGAAATGTTATGTTTATTTTCTGGTGTTTCATTGTTATATGTAGTAGATGCTAAAGAGTGAGGTGAGAAATCCAATGATATAGAGAATCAGAAGAAGGCATGAAGTAAATGTTATGCTAATTTAAATCAAGAGATCACAATCCTCAAGGATGAGAACCTATAAGAGTTGAGTTTGAAGAGACGAGAGAATCTGTTATGGAGGCTGAGGCTTCAGTACAAGAGAAACTAGCTAGAGAACATGATTGCATTGATGAAGATAGACTCTAACAGAGGAAATGCAAGCGGTGAAGCTTATTAAGGATGGAACAGAAGCAGCAATTACACACTTACAAACCGTAAGAGCCAAGTGCGATGATCGAAATCATTCTTTATAATGGAATCAGAGATGTAGAAGCACAAGAAGCAAGTGGCAGAGTTTAAAGATGAGCTGAAGAAGAAAGAAGCAATCTTGCTAATACACTATCCTAATTAAGTTCAAGATACAGACTCCAGTTTCTTTACATCCAAACTGGATCACAGTTATATCTAGCATAGTATTTGATCAAAGAATGATTAAGATCTACTATAACTTTTCTGTTTTAAGTTCCATACTAATGTTACTACTTACTCGCCTTAGGCATACTAATGTTCCAATTCATGGACTTGTATAATTCTTATTTATATTAGTATGGTTGACATGGGATCAATAAATACATAATGCTCTTTATATATAAGCCATTTAACTAATTCTTGCTGATTGATTCTTCTTTGCTGTGGGAATTTAAATCTCATACAGTTTTCATCATGGAATGCCAAATCCTAGAGCGAATGTTAAACAGAGAATTTATCATCTCATTGTGTCAAAAGGTAAAAAATGATTAGAGTGGAAAAATGAAAGTGTAAAGAGATCAGAGAGACTCTACAGCTAAAATAAGAGGCAGAGAACCTAAGTAGCTTCTTTGCGCGAATGCAATGGATAAATGTCACTCATTTATTAACCATATTGTTGTTTATTGATATATCAGATGATATAACTATTTTAAATCCAATGTGTAACTAAAGAAAATGCAAGAACACTCACTGTATTGGGAGATCGAGAGATCGATCTAAACCGAAACGAGATTAACTAAACCGAAACGAGATTAACCGAACCGAGATCAAGAAAGATCTAGAAGATTATGAATAAATGTCAATATTTAGATTAGGAAGTTTAGCTTTATCTCTAAATATATTATTTACATTTATATTTATCTTTAGATTAGTAAAGTTAGATTATTCCATCTCTATATAAGAGATTGTATCTTGTATAATTATACTCATGAGAGTCTAATATAATTCTTCCTTTACACTTTTGTGTTCATTACTCTCATCAAACTTATCACACTGTTTCATTTGCTACCACATGAACTTGAGTGTAGAGATAAACACAATGAGATCGACTAGAAAGTCTTAAAAAAGTCAGGGAACAGAGTTGATGATGGATCCATTGGTTATGAACTTATGATCTGAAACGGTTTAAAAATGTACGTTCCTTTTGGATCAAAGCAAATAGTTTCCAAATTTGAGATCACCCAGAGAACTAGATTTTCAAAACCACTAAAAAACCTCAAGAGCTAAATGCATGAGAGACAACCAGTCAACCAGAGCATTGTCTTCATCATCTTTGTTTTCAAACGAGTGAAGCATTTATTACAACAAAGTCACGTCACAAAGTTGTACGAAAGAACAAAAATAAAAACAAAAGAAAGAATATCTTTGTTTTTTTTTGGTAACAAAAAGAAAGAAATATCTTGTCAAGTCACATCAAACTCAATTCTCCCATCATGTCTTCAGACACTTGTTCTGATCGTTTCTACAGTAGAGCTGTCAATAATGCCCGTGGCATGCTGGTATGGCCCAAAATGTACAATGGCAGGACGGGTCTGGACAGGGAAAAAAGTGTCTACGAAGTAGTGGGCCTAGCGGGCTGAGACCAGGTGGAAAAAGGGCTTTGCGGGTGTACTTGCTGGGGAGTCGCGGCCATGCGGGCAGATCGCATTTTGAAGCTTCTCTCTAATTTAGAGGCTTTGCTACATGCCTACAGCTAAAGCTTCTCTCTGGTGTAGAGGCTTTGACTCTTAAACCCTAGAAAAGAGAAACTAACGAGTGATTGTTTCATAATGAACTATTCTCTATGTTTTAGGCGGAGGAGTTCCAGCGAGCTAAAGTGACTTTTGTCATACCTCTGCAACTTCAATCTGCAGGCACTTAAAGTAACTTTTGTTAGCATTTGATCAACTATCAAACATAAAAGCAATCCATAAACCCAAGAAACATGAGATTATAGTCTCTATATTTCAATTACCTGAGCATTTGTTCAAGAACCTCATTAGTTTGAGAAGCTTATTATGACCTGCAATTCATCATTGTCATTTTTATTAGCTTCTTTTTTATTCATTTGTTACAAAAAGAGCTCCAGTTGTTCTGCAAAAACAAGTCTATTGTATCAATATTGAAGCAAGAAGCTGACCAGTTCTCTAACCAGATTGAATTCTGTCTCTTATCTTCAAATATCTTTTCTTGATTACAGGATTTGCAGCTTCCTATAAGTTAAACAAATAAAAGGACTCATCAGATCGAATTAGTTGTTACTCAAAACATTAAAAGATCAAAGTTTATAGCAACATACCTGTGTTTTAAACACGACATAAGCGGAGGATCTCTCATGAAGTCATGATACAAACATCTTCTATAGTGTTCTCCAGATTACTCTTACCAGTAAACAGTTGCTACACATGAAAAGACAAGCAGAGTAAAACATCAGTTTGATTAGCCTCATCAAGTAAAACTAAGAGGAAGACATTTTTAAATACCAAACAAAACAGTATCAAAGAGATAGACTTACGGCATCCATAGAGGGAAGACTTTGACAATTCGAGTCCAAAAAGGTTGGAGCATGTATTTGGCAAGATAAGAGTGATCCACTCCACTGTATTTGTACCTATGAAGAGCTGCTACACCATGCGCTCCTATGTAACCCAATACTCTCTTAATCTATTGCTGATTCACAACAACAAAAACAAGATTTTCTCAATTCTAATCCCAATATCGTAAATGGGTATCATAACTAAAAGACATTATTAAAGCATGGATCTTGAGTCTCACTGACACTTCTCAGATTTTTCGAACACTAAATCAAGAAAATTAGTATAACCTGACAACAAAAGAACAAAACTTTGCTCGAGATTTGGGTAGAATCTGATTTCGGATCTTTAATTTAGCTACGAAATAGAGCAAGAGACAAGTACTTACGATGGTCTGATGGTTTCTTGGCGGCAAAAACACTAAGATTTTACATTGAAGCATAGACCTTGAAGATTTCTCCTTAAATTACTTCAGCTAAACAGCTCTTTTCCTCGATTTCTTTGACTAAACAATCAAAATCAACAAATCAGATGCACAATCAACAACAGAGTCGGCGAATCCAAGAGAACAGTTTGTTCTTAACCTTGCTCAGATTATATGGAAGAACAGTGACTTTTCTTCCTGTCCAAATGACTATTTTCATAAAACTCTATTAAAGAATAAGAGTACAAAATGATAGCTATTGCGACTCTTAGTTTGTTACAATTCAAAATAAAAGTGTGATGAGTTAAAAATATTTGAGTTTTTACTTTATTACATGTCATTTTGTTTGCCTGGAATTTCTAAATAAGTTTCCTGATTGTTGCAGCTGCTTTCTATTCGGGATGAACTTTTTGATACTTTCCGGAAAAGGCACAAGGGTGTTATGGAAACTGAAGAAGTGCAGCTGACACAAGACTCACTGCATAGGTTGATATTCAATTTCCTTCTTGATAATTCTTTGTTTCCTGGCTCCAATTATTTGTTATTGTATATGTGCATTCGGCCGCTCCCTAGCAATTCACTGTTTATAGTCATATGGAGTTATTGGTCTCATCCTTTGGATCCGTAGAGGATTCAAATAACCACAACCAAAAATCTTTGTAATTAGGTATGTACTGCATTATTAATGATCTTATTTCTTTGGCGATCCTTAGAGCAGAATGCTTGGGAATTTCTGTGAGCAGGCTACACGTGAAAAGATCCCAGATAATGCATCTGATCAGGAGATGCTTGAAGTTGTTATGAACCGGTACATCAGAATTCTTTCAGGTCCAAAAGCTTAAACTTGATATAGAAACGTAAGTTCAGTAAACCAGTAGCTCTTATTTAACTAGAGTAGATCTCAGATTTCAGACATCATAGGTCAAGACAGTGTCACACAAGACTACGTACAGTCTCTCCTCCAATGATCTTTTCCATTCCCCTGCTGGTACCGTGAAGCTCACACTTTCCCTTGTTAACCCTTCTTCTTCTTCTTCTTCTTCTTCTTCTTCTTCTTCATCATCTATGCCCAAGATTAACACTTCAATTTCTTCCGAGGTTGTGTTGCTTGACCCGCAAGTCTCTGAAGCAGTGGATTACACGAGGATTGAGTTCCCTAACATCAATGTTGCTAACGAGAACAAAAAGATGTTTAGAGAGTACTTCAATGGATTGAATCTCAGATCCGAAACTGCTTCTTTTCTCTGTCTTGGCTCGACGACACATGGACCAGAAACCGACATAACAATGGTGTGCTCGGAGGAGAAAGAGTTTTATGGGAATGGAAGTTTTATGGCTTCTTCTTCAACAACCACAAGCTTAAGCGATGACAAGAACACAGTAGATTCAAAGAAAGAGATGACAGTGGTATTAAGAAGGAGAAGAAGAAGACGAAGATAAGAAGATGAATGAGGAAACAACGATGCTGAAACAAATAGCTGAGATATATGCGAGAAGTATGCAACAGTTCACTGAGTCTTTGGCAAAGATGGAAGCTTCCCATGGATCTTCATGATAAACCACACGAGGAAGATTACAACAACACTACAACTCAGATTGGAGAAGAAAATAGAATGGTCTCGTGTCTCTCTTACGGTAGCAGAGCATTCTTTTAGTGTAATCAACAACACATTGCAAATAAGTTTATTTACATTTTACCTTCTTGGCTAATTGATTTTCATGTTTCTACGGCCAACCAATATTTTTTTCGTAGATGCATGTAATTTTGGGCATTGATCTATGTCAATTTTACAAGAAAACGTGCTAGAAACCATCTGTAACTTGTAACTGCCTTTAATGGGCTATTTTGGACGTCAAACAAAAAAAGTATTTGTGATGGAGTCTTGTATATAAAGACAGCTTTAGGTCAATAAAATAATAACAAAACAAGAAGTAACTCTAAAGAGCCGCCTCCAAGTTTTAGATCTCCAAGTCCTTCGTTCTCCATTTCTTCTTCTTCACGTCACGATTAAGGTACAGTGTTTCCTATCGATTTGCCTTGTCCGATTACTTTCTTCTTTTTTTCCTATCGATTTGCCTTGTCCGATTACTTTCTTCTTTTTTTCCTATCGATTTGGAGAATCTGATTTTAATGTTTCTTATGGTTCGATATTCTTGGATTTTCAGAATTTGATTTTAATGTTTCTTATGGTTTTTTCTGGTTGTAGAAAACATGTCTGGTTCAAATCAAGCTCCTGCGGATGTGGAAATCGCTGAGCCACCTCCAGATCGCAGAACTATTGTTGAGAGAACAGCTCTTTTGGTTTCCCAAAAGGGGTTGGAGATGGAGATGAGGATCAGAGACTTTAATGTTAATAATGAAAGATTCAACTTTTTGAAGACCACAGATCCTTATCACGCATTTTACCAGCGCAAGATTACTGAATACAGATCTCGGAATCAAGATGGAGCACAACTTTAACTCTTATTTGGTTTTGTTTGTTTTTGGTAGCTTCTCACGAATAATGAATGTTTAATTGCTCGACGAGTATTGATTTCTTTTATCATATTACAAATGTTGATTTTAGTTTTGCAAATAGAAAAGTTTTAGTGATGTAACTAAATTTTATAATGGGTATAATAAAATTAAACAAAAAAAATGTTTAGTCTAAACAAACACTCGTGGAATTTGGAGGAAATGTAGCAACGATTAGCTTCTTCAACTCTACTAAAGAACTCGAGTACAAAATTATAGCTATTGCGACTCTCAGTTTGATCCGATTCAAAATAAAAGTGTGATGAGTAAAAATATTTGAGTTTTTACTTTGTTACATGTTATTTTGTTAGCCTGAAGGATTCTCAACCTCGGAGACCTAATTCCTTTTTATTCCAATTACATTTGGAATCGCCTTGTTTCCTACTTCTAATTCTATTTTTCTCGGGAAAATCTCAAATCTCTATCGCCAGACTGTTACCAGAAAACATCATGTTTCCTTTCCTCTTCCTCTACCCTCAAGTTCGTCTACGTAAATGTCATCTCTTCAATTATACTATGTCTTTTGGTAGCTTCTGGTACTTTTCTTCGTTAGTGTAACCTTCATTGCTACTGTTTGATGATCGCGGCTCGGAATTTAGCTTTTTGAGTTTCGTGTTTGTTGATTATATACTCTGGCGAAATATGACAATATGTTTTGACTTTTGAGCACACTCACATTTTTGTTATCTTCAAGATTATAAGCAATATCTCGGCTGATACATCTAGGATTTATGGTGTTTTGGAAGAAATAATGGCTGAGGTCCTCTCAAATTTGCATGATATTCAGAAGAGTATAGATTTTTGGCAATCTAGAGCTGAGGCGAATCAACAGAACATTCAATGAGATGTACCTTTTCTTTTACTGGATTATGTTGTGAAGATCTTTCATCTAAATGGTTTTCTTGGCTTTCTTTTTGATCATATTGACCACAAGGTTCCAATGCTCGAAAAGCTTCCTTCATGATTTTCGAGAGGACCAGTAGCTTTTGTGAACGAGAGTACGAAGTTTGCGGTTTGTGAGATTCTAATCACATCAGAATTGTCTCTCTTTCAGGTCCAAAAGCTTAAACTTGATATAGAAACGTAAGTTCAGTAAACCAGTAGCTCTTATTTAACTAGAGTAGATCTCTTACTCATTTTGTATAAAACTGAATAATCCTCTTCTGCAGACTGATGCTTGAACTGGATCAGATACTCCATGCAAATGAAATAAACTTTTCCATTCTTGCTGCATTACCTGCATTCTTTCTCAGCGTTGTTATGCTCACATTGCTTCGGACATGGCTTAAACAGGGTAGGAGATTGATAATACAAGCATAATCAAATGTGAAAATAATACATATATGTGGTTCAGTTATATATATATAAGACTCATTGTGCCCAGTCATGCAGTTTCTGTTATCTTTATTCAGTTTGATTTTGTTGGAATTTAATCATATCTCTTATAATATAAAGTTACATATATATAAGTTAGTTATTTTATCAAGAGTCACGAACTGTGTTTCGTATATGTGTGTTGTTTCATTTACATAATCGTGTCTTTTCGTCTTGTATAAGTTTAGATCGATTCAAGTCCAAACGTGTCAGCGTGTGTAACACAATTATTTCTCAAAATCAATAAAGCTCAGTTTCTTGATACGTGCTCTGTTTTGTTTTTTCATTCTTAGATTTCATACTCTGTTTTAATAGAGTTTGGTTTAACCAAAATTCCAAAATTCCAGAGCCGTATTGATTCGAGGGTCAATTCAAGTAAAAAAGGAAGAGCAAAAAAATTTCGTAAAAGATCAAGCAAAAAAAACAGAGCTATGGAGGCAACAACTTATCAAGTTATTCCGATCTTCAATGGAGAAGCTTACAGGTTTGGAAGATCAAAATGAAGACGATCCTAAAGACGAGAAAGCTTTGGGATGTGATTGAGAATGGAATACAAGCGATTGTTTCTACGAGAGTAAACACACCGGAGATGACTAAGGAGTAAGAGGATCTAGTCATGAAGGTATGAAGGCATTGCAAATACTCCAAACAGCAGTTTTGGATGCTATCTTTCCGAGAATTGCTCCCGCAACAAGTGCGAAGGATGCATGGAATGCATTAGAGATGGAGTTCCAAGGAAGTTCTCAAGTGAGAATGATTAATCTTCAATCTCTATCGAAGAGAGTACGAGAATCTGAAGATGGATGAAAGTGAAAACATAAATGGTTTCACAACAAAGTTGACTGAGATGGGAAATCAACTTAGATGGAGAAGAGAAATCAGACTATCAAATAGTGCAAAAGATTCTGATTTCACTTCCCTAAAGGTTTGATAGCATTGTAGGGGTGCTGGAACAAACTAAAGATTTAACTGTGCTATCAGTTACAGAATTGATAGGCACTTTGAAAGCACATGAGAAACGTGTGGAAGCAAGAGAAGAATGATCAACGGAAAGAGCATTCTATGGAGAAAAGTTTTTTCAAAGGAGGAAACAAACATGGCGACAAAAGTCAAAATAAGGCCGAGAAATGGTGTGACTTTTGTACGTGCGACAATCACAATGAGAGTGATTGTTAGAGAAAGCAACACAAAGATGTTAGCTTGCCTACTGGTGTAAGGTGCTTTGCGTGTAACAAGCTAGGGCACGTGGTGAAGAACTACAAGGTTAGGAAGGCCGAGAGAGCAAACCTAAGCCTAGAAGAAACAGACAAAGAGAGTGACAATGAAGGTCACATGCTGTTCAGTGCAGTTGAAGAAGCATCATCATCAAATGTGAATGATGAGACATGGTTTGAAGACTCACATCAAAGTCTGAAAAACTAAGGAGGAAGCTTGGAGTAAAACAGAGATATGATTAAGGGGGAATGTTGGAATTTAATCATATCTCTTATAATATAAAGTTACATTTATATAAGTTAGTTATTTTATCAAGAGTCACGAACTGTGTTTCGTATAGGTGTGTTGTTTCATTTACATAATCGTGTCTTTTCGTCTTGTATAAGTATAGATCGAGTCAAGTCCAAACGTGTCAGCGTGTGTAACACAATTATTTCTCAAAATCAATAAAGTTCAGTTTCTTGATACGTGCTCTGTTTTGTTTTTTCATTCTTAGATTTCATACTCTGTTTTAACAGAGTTTGGTTTAACCAAAATTCCAACAGATTTCACTGGTATGAATCAGGATAGCAGAGCTCAAGGAAGAGGAAGAATTGCTCGTATTCACAGGAGACTACTTGTCGTAGAAATTGAAAAGAGAATTATGCAGTATCAGAGCTACATTGAACAAGGACTTGTATGTATTAAGGAGAAGCCTTCAATAGAATCAGATTCTCCTCAAAACACTGCAATTTTGTCTACGTCAACAAATGGGCCACATAGGAATGCAAATATGGGCCAGAGAAAAGAGAAGCCCATGTCGTTGCCCAAGCCTTCTTCACAACGGTCATATGTACCTGCAAGTGACGTCAAGAACAGAGGAAAAACAGAGAAAGAAGACAAGAGGAGCGTGAGAAGCTGTACGAATCAAACAATGTTGAAAAACCGATTTGCCCCTCTTTCATCTACGTCCACATGTTAAGTGTCGACGTAGCCATTTAGGTTTTATGTGTTTCCTCTTGTAAAAATCTATAAATAGAGCAAAGCAAATGTAAAAACTCTCAAGAAAAATCAAATGAAAGAAAGTTGCAGACTTTACATTTTTTCTGAAACCATAATGGTCTGTACAAGTTTGAGGATTCACAGAATCAAGTATTTTATTCCACTCATCAACAAGCTGCTAGTGATGAAGTTTGGCATAGAAGACTTGGACATGCTAATTATCAAGTTCTTCAGCAGTTATCTTCTAGTCAAGCAATCTCTATAAATAAGCGAACCAAGCTGATGTGATCCTAAGAATATCCCAGCCGGAGCAGAGATGATGGTATCTTGGGGTAATTCGAGCAAGGGAACTGTAACAATAAGTAGAAGTAGTTTGAGTAATCAAGAAACAAATGGAAATGCCCGTATCTAGAAACTACCCATGTTCCTCAATCATGGGACTTTTTTTCTGTCTCGGGGTTGCCTCAGAACTATCAATCTATGTATTATTCTGCATGGTTTTCTATGGTTCAGCCTCAGGCTCCTGATATAGTGATTATGCTGGCTCCTCATTTAAACTCTTTTAGATATGATGCTTCTGCTAGTTCTTCTCACCCTGAGCTGAAGAAAAACCTCGGCCGCTATAGGGCGAGAAGAACTAGCATAAACATAATAGCTAAAAGAGTTAAAATGAGGAGACCTCATCATCACTATATCAAGAGCTTGAGGCTAAACCATAGAAAACGATACAAAAGGATAGATAGTTTGATTGTTCTGAGGCAAATCCGAGCCCAAGAAAAAGTCTTATGGTTGAGGAGCATGAGTAGTTGCCAGAAACAGGTTTCCATTTGCATTCATTTTTTGATTACTCAAACTACTTCTACATGCTTATGACAGTTCACTTGCACAATTCAAAAGGTACCATCATCTCTGCACTGGGTGGGACATTCTTAGGATCTAGAACGTCTTGAAACATTGAGTAGTCATCAATCCCCAAGAATCAAAAACTACAAGTCGTTTAATAAAAGGCAATCTATGAACTAGACAACCCATAATGTTTTCAGAATTAAGTCCTCAAAAAAAATAAGCATTTCACCTTCTTTTAAATCTCTCTCTCTCTCTCTCTCGCTCTCTTCTTTTTTTCTCTCACTAAAATCATAGATTCACTAACCAAACCAACAAAAATCAACAACCGTTGAAGATCTCGCTGAGAAGACGAAGACAAGGAGAACCTTACCAGTAAAGCAATGGTGATCACAATACAGAGCAATATATAGTGATAATTAATTAATAAGTCCCTCTCATCAATGCCGCAACTTCTTACAGAACACACCAGTATTGCTAAAGCCATTGAATCATGCTAGAAAGCTTACCTCCTCAGCCATTATTCTTAGACTAAACCAATCTAGAAACTTTCAGAGAAAAGTTTCTGACTTGGAATAGCTGATAAGAACGACAACTAAGGAAGCAAAAGTTGTTAAGACAATCATTCATTCTTTCCAGGATGATTTAATGGATCTGGCTGAACAACTTGCTGATAAATACTCTGATTGCATATCAAGAAAGATTTCTATGATTTGTGGTAGCGGTGAGTTTGGAATGATGCATCGACATTGATTAGAAGAAAACTGGTAGTTGACAAAAAAATACAAGCTAAGGTTGAAATGAGACAAGAGGCAATACATGATTGAAGAACAACATGCAGTTTATAAACAACTTAAAAACCCTAGAAATATTTTAGATAAGAAGAAATCTTTATTTACCTCTTAGAGGGCATGCAATTTAGGTAGTTGGAAACCTAGCATAGACTACATAGTTTAGAGCTAGATTTCATGGATGATTCCTTAAGAGGAATTTAAAATTATTTGAAAGAATTTTTAAATCATTATTTACCTCTTAAAGAAAATGCAGTTTAGGTAACTTGAAACCTCGCATAGACTACATGATTTGTAGCTAAATTTGATGGATGATTCCTTTAGCGGAATCTAAAATTTGTTAAGAAAAATTTAAAATAATTTGAAACGTGGCTTAGAGAACATGATTTACATCAAAATTCGATGGATGATTTCTTATAAGGATTTGAAAAAAGTTCTTAGAGAAAAATTATAAGTCAATTGGTTTGATGAGAGATCAAGAACTCAAAGTCTACTTAGAAACTGACTTACTAGTTTTTTTTTTAACTGAGATGGAGTTCTTTCAGATTCTTCAATTC
Source organism: Cardamine occulta (assembly GCA_028015245.1). NCBI lineage: Eukaryota > Viridiplantae > Streptophyta > Magnoliopsida > Brassicales > Brassicaceae > Cardamine > Cardamine occulta. Next base: position 6,150,738 of record CM051368.1, read on the forward strand.
ACAAGTCCCTACAATGGCCAAACGTAGAAGTTTTAGTCACTTAAATAAACATGATTTCACCACAATTCTAAAATGAAAATTAAAAGATTTTTGAAGACTTGCCTTGTAATTCTATTGTGCTAGAAAATTCACTACCACTTATATACTGAGCTTTCAGGTTCAGTAGAGCAGATAACTTTGCCACAAGACAAAGCCAGACAAAAATAAACACCTTTACTTACAAACCTGTTTATCAAGGATGATAAGAATGTGAAAACCCAAAAAAATAGCTGAATTTGTTTTTGGACAAATCTAGAATCTCCATGTTTCTTTATATCTTTTGATTTTCTAACCAGCAAAAACAAAGCTTTTGAATTTTAACATTTCTTTTTTAAATCTCGTTCAATTGATGAGGATGTCATCAAAATAGATGAGGATATAAAGCAAAGCATCAACAACGGAGTCAATGAATCAGAAATCAAGTAGAATAGTTTGTAGCTCATTGTACCAACAGTCATAGACTTAATCTCATCAGTTTCCATCAAAGATATGCTCAGCTCTTTGGGATAAAAACAAAGGATTATAGATTAATAAACAAATCCGCCATAAGGGAACAGTTGAACATCTCGTAGAGAAGACATAGATGAAGAGAGACTTACCAATAAAGCAATGGTGATCAGAAGGCAGAGCAATAGTGATATTGCTTGAGTGTTCGATTTCCTCTAATCAATGCCGCAGCATCTTACAGAACACCGCCAACAGTAGGCTCCTATAACATAAAGCCAAGGTTGGAATGAGCAAGCTAGAGGATATACTTGATGATTGAAGAACAATATGCAGTTTATAAACAACATAAAGAAACCTTATAAATATTTTAGATAAGAAGAAATTTTTATTTACCTCTTAGAGGTGCATGCAATTAAGGTAGATGGAAACCTGACTTAGACTACATGATTTAGAGCTAAATTTGATGGATGATTCCTTAAGAAGAATTTAATATTCTTTGAGAAATTTTAAAAATCTTTATTTACCTCTTAAAGAGCATGCAATTTAGGTAACTTGAAACCTGGCATAAACTACATGATTTATAGCTAAATTTGATGGATGATTTCTTAAGACGAATTTAAATTTTACTGAGACAAATTTAAAATATTCATTACCTCTTAGAGAGCAGGCGATTTAAGTAATTTGAAACGTGGCTTAGACTACAAGATTTATAGCCAAATTTGATGGATGATTCCCTAAGAGGAATTTAAATTTTGTTTAGACAAATTTAAAATATTCATTACCTCTTAGAGAACATGCAATTTAAGTAATTTGAAACGTGGCTTAGACAACATGATTTACAGCTAAATTTGATGGATGATTTCTTATGAGGAATTGAAAAATGTTGTTAGAGAAAAATTATAAGTTAATTGATTTGATGTGAGATCAAGAACTCGAGTCTTCTTATACTAGTTAAACATAAAGGAAACGGACCTACTAGTTTTTTTTTACGAAGATCGAGTTCTTCGTCAATTCACAAATCCATACAATGGTCAAACGTAGAACTTTTAGTCACTTAAATAAACATGATTTCACCATAATTCTTAAATGAAAATTAAAAGATTTGTGAAGACTTGCTCTATAATTTTATTATGCTAGAAAATTCATTACCACTTAAATCCTGAGCTTTCAGCTGCACTAGAGCAGATAACTCTTCCACAAGACAAAGCCACATAAAAATAATCAAGAATGATAAGAATGTTAAAATGAAAAAAAGAAGAAGAAGAGAATAACAAAAATAATATGTTTTATGTACCCGCTATATCATTTATAAATGATGACCTAAGAATTTACTAGTCTACTTTTTATCGTAAAATCTTATAAAATATGTTATAAAAAGAAAAATAGTAAAATTTTAGTTCAACATTTATAAATGATACACTAGTAACTATATTTCGCTTTGGCTCAATCGATGAATAGTGCAAAACTAACGGTCGATCAAAATAATTTATCATATTCCCATAAGCCGATGCAAATTTATTCAATGCTAAAAAGGTTCATAAAAATCTTTGAACTTCACTCTCTCTGTGGGATTCGATCCTTAAGTACTACACACGATTGGTTGTGCACTTTCAGCCTTTCAGTTGTGTCTAACTGAGGTAAAACCTGACACCACATCAGTTAGGATATCCCAAAAGTTAATAGTAAGTCTCCTGTTACTACTATAGTTATAGATCAAGTAACATTACCATTGTATCGTGCCTTAGCATGAGAGCTGCCAAAAAAGAAGAATGGTTTGCTGAATGATCTGATACAGTGAGGCTTAATCTATGACTAGTTGCAACGTATAAGAACCTTGCAAATTTGTCAATTTGTATGGAATCTCCGTAGGTAGTATTTCCAATCCAATGGTAAACATTTAAAAATTAAGATGGAAAACATCCTATCGATTTTCGAACAGAGTCTCTTATTAGGACTCACCTTAGAAGCAATTGTTTCAGTTAAATTCAAATTTCCAGCAATTGCAACCTCATCAAGGAATTATACAGTTTACGCCTCAAACACATGCTGCAACTGCAAGAAGATGAACTTTGGTAAGAGTTGCAGGCAGTAAGTAAATAGAGAATCACTATAGTAAGTTTTAATAGTCTTATAATTGAAAGGAGTTTTTCTTTCATTCTTTATATGGAAGGTATAGTTATGGTTGCTACAGAAAATTCAGGTCTAGCCTGTAAAACCTTGAAAGAATAAGCTCCTGGTTACATCTACTAATTTGTCTCTTTTTTAGCTAGTATTAAATTTATTCAGACTTATTCCATATTTATTCAAAATGATTTTATTCTTGGGAAACCAAATTGAAGATGTTGAGTTTGAAGGAGAAGATAGAGAAAATGATGTTTATATAATAAGATATGTTTTTTTTGCTTCATTTCTTTGTTAAATATTTTTATAATTATTAAATTTCAATATTAAATTTTATAAATTTTGAATATTATTACATAGTCTATTAATATTAAATTAAATATTTTATTCTCTATCATTACATAGACTATTAATTTTGAATATGAAAAGTCGCCTTGTAGAATAAGTTTTAATTCTCTACAGTTTATTCATCTCAATTTTATTCAATTCACCATTATTATGTTTTTTCAGCTAGTTTTTTTTTGGTAGCGAGTAACCACCCTTTGCAGCCATTGTATCCAATATTGCTTGAAGGTATCCTTCTATGATAACTGCAAGAAGTGAATATATACGCAACTAAATCTTTTAATAATGTGTGAAAATGATCTAAAATTTGAAGAAATTAGTAGGTGTGACCGGGACCCTTTTTCTTTACAGGTTTAACATGTTAAGGAAACCGTGATGCCTCTATTATAAAGTGAAAAAGAACTCAGTAGATGGACATGGAAGAAAGCTTTACACTTATGAATTTTCTCAAAATGTTTAATTTGAAAGTATAAGACAAGCCATGAAATATAACCTCATCAATACCGGTATTACGATGAACCATAATTGTTCTATCAGGTCCACCTTGCATCAAAGTTGTTCCTATCACAATTTTCCCAAGATCACCAAAGTAATGTCTTGTCCGGTTGTCCCTGACAAATCCTTTGTTGTCAATAAATTTGCTGAGGAGTTTGAAGGTGCCTACAAAAGATATAAGCAAATGATATTTCCATTTTAATTGAGATTTGATACACATCGAAGAAAAAAATGAAGGTAATGATATCATGAATGCTCATCGCTTACCCACTGCCAAACCTGGTATATTCACCAAGCCTCGAGAAGGATCAAAATAGCAACAAGAGAGGACGATGCAAAATCATCAAACATGGAATTGTAACCTTGTCAAGGAATGAGACATTTTCTGCCTCAAACACATGCTATAGTTACGTTTGAAAGGACTTTTTCTTTCATTTTTCGTATCGAAGTTTTACTTACAATTGGTCAAACATATTCAGTTGTATAATTTACTGCAGATAGATTGGATTGAGCTAGCATAATCATCTATGTGGAAATGGTAGTGTTATTACGCCAATTTGATTAGATGTTACAGTAACTGAATTTTTAGGAGCAACCATAACTACATCTTCAATGGTAACGAGATAATATATTGGAATGAGACAAGAGACAAGAGGCAACAGTCCTCTAAAATATCTTTGGAGACGTAAAATTCCATTAAGAGTGAAATACCTTGTATTTTGAAGTATCCGAATCTGCAAAGGTGAAGCGAAAAAACTGTATTATGAATCTTTATTTTGTTGCTTTTTTCTAGAGAAAGTAAAAACATATGACAAATTGACAGCTAGCGATAGTGTACGTGGCCAGTTCTAAAAAAAAAGCAAAAACTAATGTAGAAAGACGAAAACATTTTAGAGGATCTATTGTAGAAAGAAAAAAATTAAAAATTAAAAATTTTGCACCTAAAAATAGAGAAAGGCTATTAAAATCTCACATTAAGGTCCATTATGGAGGCCCATCTAGCTTCTAAGGCTAGGGGTACTCCGATCTTTTCCCCTAAAACCCTAATAACTAGTGTACCCTATATAAGAGAAATAGAAGAAGAATGAGGGGAGGGAGAGGTGCAGCCACATTCAGTGAAAGAAAGAGAGACACGCGAGGAGGAGCTTTCAACCACCACCGCCGCCGGAGCCACCACCACCGGAGCTACCACTGCCAGAGCCACCACCTCTGCTGAGGACGCCCCACTCGGGCTGCAGCCAAAGCAAGGAGGAAGGGGAAGAGACAAGATGAAGAGGAATGAGATAGGATTATGAGATCTATTTGAAATCCTAGCCGACAATCCCCTTATCTCTAAGGTGAGAGTTTGAATTGGGTATCTCCTATATCATATAAGCTTCTCTATTACATATATCGTGATTCTCTTCTTGATGTGTAGAGATGTGAGGCTTGATTGGTTTTCTTGTTGATGGATCTACTTGTTATGCATGTCTGATGTGATATTGTGGTATATAGTCTCATTGATGGTGAATGCATATTGTGAATAAGATGTCATTAGGTTGATAGTTTTTATTGCATAAGAAGTAGGTTGCTAGATCTGCATGTTACATGGTCTTAAGATGGTAGGAGAACATGGTATATGATGCTAAGTTGAAAGATCCACATTGCATACACAATCTAAGGTACTAGAAGTTCATTGTATAGGATGTTAATTGCTAAAAGTGACTTCTACATGGTGATAGGGTAGTAAATCCATTCTCCACACTACGTTAGGATGCTAGAAACTCATGACATATTAGTAATAGATGTATGTTGGGAATTTATTGTGGAAGAGAAAAGAACCATAACTAGTTAGGAGGGGAAGTGAGGGGGAGAGTTAGAGGGAGGAGGGGTTCTCCACCCAGTGGGGACAAAGTGAACAACAACTCGAGTTCATGCATGCATTACTGATTGGTAGTTAATTGTAGAACTGTGGTGCCAAAGCGTAGGACGTCACAGGTTATGTGCCGGTCTGGTTATGCTACTAAAAGGGGGGAGGGGGTACTCTTTAGATGAGAGTTGTTTCTCTTTATTTCAGCACTTGTTTTACTCTAGTTTCATTAAGTTGCTCTTTCAAACTCTCAGAATTTCCTCAATAAAGCGTTAAGACACCATTTTAGTTGACCTCATAAGGATGGAATATCACACAACCCTAGTTTGAAACTGTTTGGCTCTATGCCGTGACAAAAATGTGGAGTAGAGTTCCCTAGAAAAAATTAGAATATAGATAGCATAAACAGATAGAAGTATCTTCCAATAATGAGGTTGATGACTACTCAATGTTTGAAGATGTTCTAGATCCTAAGAATGTCCCGGCAGCTGCAGAAATGATTGTACCTTGGGGCTTGAACACGAGCAAGGGAACTGCAAAGCAAGTAGAAGTATTTTTAGTAATCAAGTAGCAAATGCAAATGGAAACCCGTATCTAGCAACTACTCTTGTTCCTCAATCATGGGACTTTTTTTCGGGCTCGGCTTTGCCTCAGAAATATCAACCTATGTATTCTTCTGCATGGTTTTCTATGGATCAGCCTCAGGCTTCTAATATAGCGATGATGCCGACTCTTCATTTAAAGTCTTTTAGATATGATGCTTATGCTAGTTTATCTCTCCATAAAATGAAGAAATAACCTCGTCCGCTATAGTGCGAGAAGATCTAGCAGAAGCATCTTATCTAAAAGAGTTTAAATGAGGAGTTGGCATCATCTCTATATCAGGAGCTTGAGGCTGAACCATAGAAAGTGATGCAAAAGGATATATAGTTTGATTGTTTTGAGGCAAACCCGATCCCGAAAATAAGTCCCATGTTTGAGGAACATGAGTAGTTCCCAGATACGGGTTTCCATTTGCATTCGTTGCTTGATTACTCAAACTGCTTCTACTTGCTTTCGTAGTTCCCTTGCTTGAATTCAAACCCCAAAGTACCATCATCTTTGAACTGGCTGGGAAAATCTAAGGATCTAGAACATCTTGAAACATTGAGGGGTGATCAATACCCAAGAATCAAAAATTACAAGTCATTTAATAAAAAGCAATCTATGAGCGATACAACAGATAAAGTATTCAAAATCAAGGCCTCAAAAAACGTATAGCATTTCACCTTCTTTTCCATGACACGGACTCCAATATTTATCTTCTCACCAACAATACTTGCTCCTTCTTCTATCTCTCTCTCTCTCTCTCTCTCTCTCTTTCTCTCTCTCTCTCTCTCTCTTTTGTCTCACTCAAATCACAGATTCACTAACCAAAAAACAATCATTAACCGTTGAAGATCTCCCTGAGAAGATGAAGAGAAGACGAGGAGAGACTTACCAGTAAAGCAATGGTGATCACAAGGTAGAGCATTATATAGGGATAATTAATTAATAAGTCACTCTAATCATTTCTGCAACTTCTTATAGAACACAACGCTATTGCTAGAGCCATTGAATAATCCTAGAAAGCTTACCTCCTCAGCCATTATTCTTAGACTAAACCAATCTAGACACTTTCAGACAAAAAATTCTGACATGGATTAGCTGATAAGAGCGACGGTTGAGGACGCAAAAGTTGTCAAGACATTCATTCATTTTTTCCAAGATGATTTAATGGATCTGGCTGAACAACTTGCTGATCCATACTCTGATTGCATATCAAGAAAGATTTCTATGATTTGTGGTAGCGGTGAGTTTGGTATGATGCGTCGACATTGATTAGAAGAAAACTGGTAGTTGACAAAAAAATACAAGCTAAGGTTGAAATGAGATAAGAGGCTATACATGATTGAAGAACAACATGCAGTTTATAAACAACTTAAAAACCCCTAGAAATATTTTAGATGAGAAGAAATCTTTATTTACCTCTTAGAGGGCATGCAATTTAGGTAGTTGGAAACCTAGCATAGACTACATAATTTGGAGCTAGATTTCATGGATGATTCCTTAAGAGGAATTTAAAATTCTTTGAAAGAATTTTTAAATCATTATTTACCTCTTAAAGTTAATGCAGTTTAGGTAACTTGAAGCCTTGCATAGACTACATGATTTATTGCTAGATTTGATTGATGATTCCTTTAGAGGAATCTAAAATTTGTTAAGACAAATTTAAAATATTAATTACCTCTTAGAGAACATGCAATTTATGTAATTTGAAATTTTGCTTAGACTACATGATTTAGAGCTAAATTTGATGGATTATTTCTTATAAGGATTTGAAAAACGTTTTTAGAGAAAAATTATAAGTCAATTGGTTTGATGAGAGATCAAAAACTCGATAAAATTCAGCCAATCTCAACAGCTTCTCTTTGTCAAACTCACATAACGAATCAATAGGACTTAAAGTCGATGTGCATATGAGTAACGCAGAGGTTACCTCGCTAAAGTGGTCATTAAACTCTTGAAGCTGCATATCCAAGACGGTATAAAAACAATTGACATGGTAATGGTGCAAGTTGCTTATGTTGGTCTTTTTCGTGGTCTCCTAGAATCGATGAAATCGTCTTCCATGTTGAGCATTTCAATGTTGTGTTTCTCACAAAATCAGAAACATTCTTCACAAAAGAATCCCATTCATCATCTCTTACCTTTTGCAATTGTCACTTTGTGGATTCCACTAATGAAACAGCATTATTATGTCTTGATCCTTTCTTTGTAATGCCATCGATAAATTTTATGAGTCCTAAAAGAAGCAGCATCAATTGTAGATAGAACACAAAATCAAAAGTATGAATGTATTTGAGAAGACCATTTGCTTTACGTCTTTTGGTATTATCTACACCTTCATTCTGGACATACTCAAGTACCCCAATCACATAAGAAAATAGCTCAACTAACCGCAATAATGTTCTAAAATAAGAACCCAACATGTATTTCCGGGTCTTTGAAGTGAACACTTGATTTAGCCCAATCCCAGTCTTGATTTCGCCACTACTTATTCCTTCCTCAAGTCTTTTTCGCTGACTATCTCGAACCATATCTTTTCTCTTACAAGAAGCTCCAACCACGTTTACTAACAAAGAAATCATATCGAAGAAATCTCCAACTTCAAAATGCTTCTTTGCAACAGCAACAACAACCAATTGAAGTTGGTGAGCGAAACAGTGGACGTAATATGCAGAAGAACTTTCTTTTGATATCAATGTTCTCAGTCCATTGAGTTCACCCCTCATATTCCCTGCTCCATCATAACCTTGTCCTCTTACCTTTTTCAAACTCAAACTGTACTTAGCAAACAATGAATCAATACCAGATTTCAGAGATGAAGAACATGTCTCCTTCACATGGATAAGACCAACAAATCTTTCTTTAACTATCCCAATGTTTTTCAACATAACAAAAAACTATGGCCATCTGCTCTTTATCTGAAACATCATCTGATTCATCCACCAACAAACTAAACACATCATGATCAATCTCTTGAATTATGGAATTGACTACTTCTTCTGAAAAGCATTTAATCGAACACAGTACTAATTTTGCATAACATTAGTCTGTTTTTGCACAGCATGTGCAATTGATTGACCTTGTCTCATCAAATCTTCACACTTCCTCTTAGATACGCGATGAAAACTATTTAGCGATTTACCTTCATGATCTGACACTCTATCAAACTTGTTCCAACTATTAAATCCTTCAGTCACAAATGCATCATTGCCTCTCTTTTTGTTGCTGTCTCTAAATAAGTAACAACACAAACAAAATGCCTTTTCTTTCTTCACACTATATTCTAACCAATCACCAAACTGATCAAACTAACGAGGATTAAATCGCCTTTCTGCACCTCCTATATTTTTTTGCTCAAAATTGTGGCCACGAGGTTGACAAGGTCCTCTAGTCAAATACTTGCGTCTTACCTCATCTCTTTGATTAGGATGATATTCCAAAATTCTTTTTGTCACCAGGATCATACAGCAAATCATCTAAATCAATATCATTTGTTGATGGAGCCTTTCTTTTACGAAACATGTCCATTAGTTTATCTGATGAATCAAAGTTAAATAGTTTAACATAAATAGTTTAACAACACGAAAAATTAAGGATAAACAAAAAATTTAGAGTTCAAGTCACATAATCCTAAATTCCTAATTTAACAAAAACCTACAGTTTAATTTTAACAGATTAAAGTAAAATACAAATAAAGAATGAAATTATACCTGAAATCCACCAAATTTGATGATACTTGATGTCTATTGCTCGAAAAAATAAAAACCAAAGTTGAACACATGAAGTAGACTCACGTTACGTTTGGCTTTGGTGGATAAAGAAGAGGTCACGTCTCTAGTTGCTAATTTTGTGTGTTTTTAAAATAAAATTAATTTTAGATTAAACAAATTGGGGTATTGTGGATTTTAGATTAATTTTAGATTAAACAAAGTTGGACCATTGTGGATTTTGGATTAATTTTAGATTAAACAAATTAGGCCATTATGTATAGATCACAACATTTTTATTGGGTCACAAACAATTTAAACATAAGCCCAATTAAAAAAAAAATTGGAGTAAAACTATGGGTCATAATTTTTAATGGAGTCAAATATTATTTTTATATGGGTTCATAATTATCTTCTTTAAAAGCATAACAAATAAATATTGTTTAGATGGGGTCAGCTGAACCCCCTTTGCTTCAAGTGCCTCCGCCACTGAACATATCCCTACAATGGCCAAACATAGGGGTGTCAAAATGAGCCATTAGCTCATGAGCTGGCTCAGCTTAGCTAGTATTTTCATGAGTTTGAGTGAAACTCGCTATTTTTGTTCGGTTTCAATCAATTGATAGTATAGAGGGTGAAATGTCGAACCTAATCTAGAGCATGTCCGTAACACTTAACATGTGAATTAAGCTAGCAAGTCAAGGAATATATTTTAGGGGTTTTTCTTACTAACAACCTAAAATACATAAAATTAAACTAGAGATGCAGAGCCTGTCACACTCTAACAAATCTTGAACTAAACATGCGAAATCAAAGACTAGTTGTGAAAACTAAGGTGGCTCGAGTGGGTCACTCGAGTGGACTAGTCGAGTGGTACAAGAACTCTAATGAAAGCAGTAAACAAGAGATCTAAAAATGACAACTAGTTCAATTAAAAGATAAAGGGATCTTGGGGATAGACTCATAGGATCGTCTACACTCTTCAATGCCATGGGTGCTAATTTACTAAACTCAGGGTAAATCCCTTGACGACGGATCTCACTTCCAATCCAACCCACTGTCGTGGTGAAGGGTCTCAACAAGTGACTAAGGATCGATCCGTCAAAGCCAAGAAAGATTCATAACAAGTGAGTAGTTGGGTCGTGACGTAATTCAACATCTGATGCACCAACTCTCACGCTATTGTGTCTTAATCCCTGGAAAAACTAGATCTGATGGTTCAAGGCACTTTTGATGCTCATGAAGTCATCTAAAATCATGATCCTCTTGATCAGAGAGGTACAAGCATTAAAAACAAGAACCCAAGAGGGATTTTAAAACCGAATCAGCATAAATCAACAAAAACCCATGGCAATCGAGTGAGACTACCTAATACATCCTCGAAAACCCTAAAACGACTACTCACTCATCGAGATCATCATCGAAGCCAAAAGCCCAGAAAAGCTAAGACTTGTCATGAATGATGATCTGATGAGAAAGAAATTTAGAAAAAGGAACAGTAAATCAAAACTCAATCTTATTAAATCTCAAAGAGTCATAGAAAATCCAAATCGAAATCTAAAGATAAACTAGAGAGATAAACTAATTATGCTAAAGCGGCGCCAAAAAATAATAAAAGTTGTGTCGCGCGTACCGAGTTATCATTAACCTCGGTATTTATACATAAGAATTAGGGATAATGAGAATTTGCCATAATTTGCGGAATCTTCTCAAAGCGGTGCTCACCACTCGACCCAGCAGTTAAGTGGTCTGGTCGAGTAGCCTCCTCGAGTCTTCAACCGAGTAGCCTCCTCGAGTAACTTAAGCTTCCTTTGCAGTCTTCAACTCTATGGCTCCATGTCACTCGAGTCATGACTCATTGCAGAAATCCTCATGTCGCTTCATAGCTTGAGAGGTCACACAAGTGATGACTCCTTGCAGCTCCAAGTACCGGAAAGTACTACATGTATGCAAAATGCATGCAAACTAATGAAAAGAGACTAAATATCCTAAATGTCAAATAAATGCAATAAGTGATAAGACTAATGCCTAAAACCTATGCTAAGTTGCAATAAAACAATAGTAAAAAAATGCCAAAATGCAATGTTATCAAACTCCCCCAAACTTATCCTTTGCTTGCCCTCAAGCAAATTGAAAGAATAAGATGAAAGGAGTAAGGTTGAAAGTGGGGACTCAGAACCTAGCAAACTAAGCAAACCTCTAAAGTCAATGCCATAGTTAATAGTTCTAGCATGCAACTCACAACAGTTTTACTTAAAAGCTTTAGCCATACTCATCACATAGAATTCAACACTAAGACTCAGCCAAAACAAGCATTCAAAGTAAACTATCCCTTTAACATTTATTAAGCTCGAACTGGTGGATCATGATATGCAATAACTAAAACTCGTTTGGTTGAGAGACAAGTTTTAAGAGATAAAAATGATCTCTTCTTCCTCTGGTTTAAGCGCAAGTATCAGGATCTCTCATTGAAAATGATTGAATTTTAAGAGAATGCTAAAGGTAAAGCCAACTGATGCATGCAGGAGCAGACTATCATCTACCCATGATCATCCAATGACTTCCCTAACTCTAAAACCTCAGAAACTGAACCTAGCACTACCCTTTGGTGTTTAAAGGCTTTCTTTCTTTTTTATGACTTCAAGGATCAACTTTCTGCTTTTCTTCTAAGGAGAGGATGTTTCTACATTTTCTTTAACTTCTAGCGGATTTGGGAAATTTTCTATTTTTTTCTAAGACTTGACTCAACCACTTTGGTCGAGTCAGATACTCGAGTGGTATGGCTATATTTTTATTTTCATGATTCAGAGCCAACTCTTATCTTTTTGTTCCAAATCCTTTACTAGACTTATACATTTTCTTTGAACTACCCTCTCCAAAGGCATACATTTTTTAGCAAACTCTTTTCTTTCCCAAACTCAAACCCAAAACCCATTCGAACCCCTTAGCCTAATCTGATTCAAAAAGTGTGAACCAGAGACTACATGAGAGGCTACTCTTGTCGGCAAAACCTAACACTTTCTCTACAATTCAATCCGAAAATAGGCCTCACTTCTCTCACAATTGAAGTATTGGTCTGAAATTAAGTTTTTGGTTTGGTTTTGTGGAACTGTCTCAATGATGGAGATAACTACTTGGATTAGCAAGAGTGGTAAAAGGTGAAAGAAAATCCAAGTATTTTGAGGTATCCATGAGTTTTAAGTTTTAGAGCATATCATGATAATTAAGTTTTCAAATTTAAAGTTCAAATTCATAGGGATAGATTTACAAGTCACAACAAGTTTTAAACCAAGTAGGAGTGCTAAATTCAATTCCAAGCAAGGTGCAGCCTTATGTTTCAAACTAAGGTGAATGCATAAGACAACTTTTAACTAATGGCACTGAAATCATATGTTTGGTTAATAAGCCTTAATTGGTTAACTCGTCATCATCCCCTATGCTAAATGCAACAATCCTAAGCAAATGCAACTACATGACACTCTGTTTTTGTGAAATCATTTTCTAAAATTTTTCAATTTTTTATGGATTTTAGATGCACATATATGAATGTAAAATTTGAATTAAGAAAACAAAGAAAACATGTCAAATACATCTCTTAGACACTCCCCAAACTTAAATTACACAGTCCCTTGTGTAATAAAAATTCAAAGGGAAGCCTAAGAGATTAAACAAAGAAAACCAAAAAGAGTTATGCAATGGTATATACAAAGGGAAGGTTGTGGTACCTCATTGGTGTGGAGTGAAGTAGGCGCCAATGCTGGCCTGCATGCTCTCCTGGGTATAGGGTGGAATGACTGGGGAGATTCCTTGCATCGGCTCAGCTCCCTCGTGCGACTCGAGTGGACCACTCGACCAAGGTTGATATGATCCTGGAAAGAATCAAATATAATTAAGATCATACATTTTTCAAACATTGTAGAAGTCACAAGATCAAGAGCTAAACATTGATCCGGGCCAATCGATCCGAGTGCTAGGCGAGAAGACCCATGTGTCTTGTTCAGTGAAAGGACGTCCAAGCTCAACTGTTCCAGCCCAAAGACCACTTGGAATATATTCTCAACTCATCAGAGGTTCACGTCAAAATGAAATCAGTCCAAAGAAAGTTCATATGAAGGAGATATTGAATTTACAAGTCATATGATCTTCAGCTTACTCGGTTTGGACCAACGCACGTTCAATAGAGGATTCCGAGCAAACCAGAAGGAGCTAAGCTAGGAACTAAATTTTCCTGGAATTTTGATCCATTCCAGAATCACGTCGAATTGGATTTCCATCAAAATAAGTTCAGACTTGGAAGATATGAATTTTACAAACCGAATGATCTGCTTCAGGTTTAATCACGCGTCCAGGCCAAAGATCTAGTTCCACAGCCCAACTCAGGAATTATTTAGACACGACACCACTTGTAGAATGTTAAGGGATCTCTTAGCTTTACGACAAGACCAAGAGCCTAAAGAGAGTCCATTGGATCACAAAGTTACAGCCCATTTACCAAAACGGGTCAATCTGGTTCTAAACATGAAGAGTTCAAGGCCTAATTGGTTTGCAAGCCTCCAGGCTTATGTTTGGCATCTAGGAGGTATTTCTATTAAGTCCAGCAAGCCCAATAAGCCCCAGAAAAAGAATCTCTCGGCCAAAGAAGCATGGAGAAGTCCAAGGATCATTTCAAGATGCATGCATGAGGAGTCCAAGGGTTGAATTCACATTCAACACACTATCTTTATTTCTTTTCTTTTATTTCTCTTTATTCCAAGATAATAATGACTTAGCTTAGTTTCTAAGTTTTCTTTTCTTTATATTCATGTAAACTCATTTGAGAAGGAAAAACAACTTTTCTTTTATCAAATTTGAGAGTGATTCTCTTTAGTTCTTTTAGAACTTTCGATTGCTTGGTGTGTAATATCCAACAATCAACTCGATTCGTCTTGGTGTGTCATATCCGGGGAATCAAACCTTGTCTTGTCTAGGTGTGTCATATCTTAGGAGGCATTGAGGTATATCAGGAGCTATTCCGCATCTCCTGTGCGACCATTCGATCCATTTTTCTATCCATCTATCCTTTCTTTTGTTTTACCCCTCGAAAATGTCGATTCCTTGGGAGGATTATATCAAAGGTTGGTCGAGTGGTGAAGTCTGCTGAAGTCTGGGGTCTGACTCAAGTGGACCACTCGACCCCGATGGTCGAGTGGTGTTTTCTGCGTGTTCAACTTGACTTGGTTGGATGTGAGGAGTAAAGGCTTCTGGTGATGAATGCTCCAAATGCTCAACGGGATAATCAGGACGTCTCTTCCTCTGCATCTGATCTCCGTGATCGTGAAGCATAGTGGAATCTAGGTGAAAAACCCGTAAGCGAGTTGGCTCTCCTCAAGTAAGTGGGGACTAAACTTGGTTTTCTCTGTTTACTCTCAGCAGCTGCCAACTTCTTGGTGAGGTTTTTCACCTTGTTCTTCAAGGCTTTGAATGCCTTGTCCTGCCACTTGTTCCACTTCTGAAGAAACCCAATCTTCTGATTAGCTTCGCATAGGGATGTACACTCCGAGTCATCAAAATGGAAGGTTTGAGGCGGCTGAGTGCTGTCCATGAAAGATCAAAGGACTTCATAAAACGACCCGAACGTTTTTTTTTTTAAAACAGGTCACAACAAATAATAATCCCATACTTATTATTTATTCTAGCAATAACCAGGGTCAACCCACAACATCCACGTAGCCAACAAATGAAACCGTTCAACCTAACAGTTCTACTGCGGAAATAAAACACGAGACCCTAGATCATCCTCCTCTTCATCGCCTCGATCCCACGGTCACACTTTATCTTTACCTGCACCAAACACACACAATGATGCGTAAGTATTTCGATAAATACTTAGTGAGGCAATCCTCCCATCTACGAGGTATACACACACAAGAAAAGCTATGTAAAACATATAATCCAATACCAATCATCCAATCAAATAACATGCTACAGATTCTCAACCGATGATCTACACACAGAAAACATGTAATACACTCAATTCCCACAGCTAATCTCATGGTCATGCACTCACCTCGACAACTCCTGAAAATGCCCGAGTAAGATTTGCCGACTTCTGCGACTTCCAGAAATCTTAAATACCTATTAACCAAAAACCCTCGGGACATAAAATAATATTAACAAACTAATAAAATAATATTATATATAATATATAAATATATATTATTATTTAATATTAATTATTAACTCAACTCAGCCGGCTTAACCAACTTAAACCAGATAATTAATCCACTAAACCCATAATAAAAACTCCAAATTCGGCCCAAACCAAGCCCACCAGAAACCAGATCCCATATGCTGCATCCAACTCGGCCCACAGACCACATACCCAATAACGATGGCCCAATAGACGCTGGCCCAACTCAATCACCACTGAAAACACTTGGCCCACTTCACTCCAACACTTGACCCAATAACTCTCCACTTCACGATTCGGCCCTGATCCACCCTCTGAAATCTTGGCCCAATAACATCTCAATCTCTATTTGGCCCACTAAGGCCCAAACACTTTCTTCCTCCCCATCGCAAATCCATCTCCTACCCGAGCCATCTCCTTCGCCGAAGTCACCACCTCCGCCGGCGACACCACCCGAGCACCGTGCCTCCGCCACTCGGCTGGTCTTCACCCATGCCAGAGAAATCGTCCCATAACTCCTCCGATCCAGATCATCACCTTGTCTCGATCGATTCCGAGCGCCACATCCTGTAACTTGCCTTGACCAAGACGCGTGACCGGTCGATATCCAGGTCAAAGACTCACCCCAAGAACACCTAAACCCAGTCAATCCCTCCACCGAACACCACATTCCCAGCCGCCACTCTCCACCACGGAACTTAACTACCGGAAACTAAAACTCCCCCGATTTAACCACAACAAAACAAGGGAACAAGAATCTCACCTCAGATCGAATGCCCTACGCCACCAAGCTCCAACCTTTGCCACGAACGCGACCTTAGAGTGCTAGGGTTTCTCGATCGGAGAAGGAGATACTTACACCGATACACACATATTTGTATCACTGTTTCCGAATTACACGGACAATCTTCCGACTTTTGTAAACTCTACCAATTGACCACAACTTTCTAAATTGCTCAATTTAACCCATCGAATTTCAACTTTATAATCGATCAGATTAACCCATAATTCTCCAATTCGAATTTTGACCCCAAACTTCTGAAATTATCAATTAAACTCGACTGCAACTTCTGGATTTAATCAAATCAACCCTTAACTTTTGAATTCAACGATTACACCCCCAACAACTTTCTGATTTATCAGAACCAACCCCAACCCGGGTTTGCGGATGTTACAATTCTCCCCCACTAACATAGATTTGTCCTCGAATCTAACGCTCCAGTCCATCCGTATTAACCTCAACCCACGATTACCACAACCCTTGACCAACCTGGCCAACACACACCGATCACGAGATCAAACACTATTGATCTCTGAGGTCTACATTCACTTACTGGCTTAAGACTCCGGTCATAACCTCATTGCTCACAACTCAAACTCATACCTCTCCACTCTAAGACACCAAGTCTTATGAGTTCTGGGTATCCATACCACTCCGCTCTCAGGCCACAAAGTCCTTCGAGCTCTCGGTATTAACTCATGCCACTCCACTCTAGGTAATATAACCTTACGAGTTCTCGGTAATCATATACCACTCCACTCTGGACTATACACCTTACGAGTTCTCGGCATCACACTCATACCACTCCACTCTGGGCAGTATAACCTTACGGGTTCTCAGTATCGCATACCACTCCACCCTAGGCTATATACCTTACGAGTTCTGGGTATCACATTTACACCACTCTACTCTAGGCAGTATAACCTTACGGGTTCTCGGTATCACATACCACTCCACCCTGGGCTATATACTTTACGAGTTCTGGGTACCAGAGGAACTATCCATCCTCCCTAGAGTTGTACAGGACCAATCCCGTCCTTTGAGCAATCATGACCCCCTATATGTCTAGAAGCACTCCCGATTGAAACTACCTCCCATGATCCGCATACGACCCTGCAAGGTAATACCGGCATTATCCATATTTTAAACCCAGAATATCAATCTTCCATAACCAATACTCAGGTTATCTATCACATATCCAGTAATTCAGGATACTCGTATGATCATTTTCCGCTTATAAATCAAGTTTTTAACTCCCCATAAAAACTATTTCCAAAAAAAAAATCATGTTTACTTAACTCTCATGACAATACTAGTCATCAACAATAAGAAATACTCATCTTATTAGAAATCATAAGTATTAATCGTCTACACCACCAACGGAATACATAGTGATCAACATAATATAATACTAAACTCGAAACTGGAAACCATCGATGAAAACTTAAGCCTCTGATTGCTTCTCAACCCATTTCTTGAATCTTGCTTTCATCCTCACCTCTGGTTCCCAAGTTTGCTCCTCCACCCCATCACAATCCCATAAAACCTTGATCATTAGAACTTTCTTCCGACGGTCCTGCTTGACTCTCTTCTCGAGAATCCGTACTGGTCTTGCCTCTACGGTCATATTAGGCTGAAAATCTGACGAAATCTTAGCCACAATCTCATCATCCTTATGCAAACACTTCTTCAGCATCGACACATGGAAGACCTTATGAAATGCTCGCATAATCTCAGGTAACTCTAACTGATACACAACTGGTCCCACCCGCTCAACAATCTTGAACGGACCCATATACCTCGGACTCAACTTAGTCTCTCTAAGGGACCTGTTAGGACCCCGTAACATAGCCATCTTGAGATACACAAAATCTCCCACCTCAAACTCGATCTCTTTCCTCCTCTTATCGGCATAACTCTTTTGCCGATCTTGTGCTTTTTTTATGTTCAACTTCAAAACTCGGATCTTCTCCGTAGTTTCCTGAACAAAATCAGCACCATATATGCTTCTTTCCCCCACTTGGGTCCAGCATAACGGTGTAAGACATGGCCTCCCATACAGCGCCTCATATGGAGCCATTCCAATACTCGCCTGGTAACTGTTATTATAAGTAAACTCCACCAAGCTCAGATAATCAAACCATTGACCTCCCCAGTCAAGTACACACATCCTCAGCAAATCCTCGAGAGTCTGAATGGTTCTCTCGGATTGCCCATCTGTCTGAGGGTGATAAGCCGTACTCATGTGTACCTTAGTGCCCATCTCAGCTTGAAAAGCCTTCCAAAACGCCGAAGTAAACTTGGAATCACGATCTGACACTATACTTACTGGTACCCCGTGATACCTCACCACCTCATTCACATATTTCTTAGCCAAAACTGCAGCCCCATCGGTCTTCTTAATGGCCAGAAAATGTGCCGACTTGGTCAAATGATTAACAATGACCCAAATAGCATCTTTGGTCCGTGAAACGGGTAACCTAACAACGAAATCCATCGTAATCATGTCCCACTTCCACTCTGGAATAGGTAAACTCCTCAACAACCCACTCGGAACCTGATGCTCGGCCTTCACTAACTGACACACATCGCAAGCCGCAACCCAGTTAGCCACATCTTTCTTCATCCCGACCCAATGATAGTACCTTTTTAAGTCCCGGTACATCTTGGTCGCCCCTGGATGAATCGAAAACATACTCGCATGGGCCTCACTCAATATCTCATGTCTCAGGTTCTCATCCCTGGGTACACATACCCGCCCATGCACCAGTATAGTCCCATTCGCAGAAACTTGATACTCGGAACCCACATCACGGGAAGCCTTAACCAGACCCTCATCTTTCTCCTGAGCCAACCGAACCCTGCTCAAAAGATCAGCCTGATTCGCTGCCTCTAAGCCCAACGGCTCCTGAGATATAGCACACAATCTCAACGTGCTAACCTCACTCACTAAGGACTCTATATCCCGCTCATTAGCTGAAGCTACCCGCTTGCGACTCAACGCATCTGTAACCAAATTTGCCTTCCCGGGATGGTAGGCTATCTCCAGATCATAATCTGCCACTAACTCCATCCAACGTCTCTGCCTCAAATTCAACTCTGGCTGCGTAAAAATATACTTCAAGCTCTTATGATCTGTGAACACCTGAACTTTTCCTCCATAAAGATAAGATCTCCAAATCTTCAAGGCAAAAACCACTGCAGCCATCTCAAGATCATGGGTAGGATAGTTGCTTTCATGCTTCCTCAACTGACGCGAAGCATAAGCAATAACCTTCCCCTGCTGCATCAACACGCAATCGAGACCCAATCTCGAAGCGTCCGTGTACACCGCAAAAGGCTCACTCGGCTCCGGTAAAGCTAACACTGGTGTACTCGTCAACATCATCTTCAGATTCGCAAAACTTTCCTCACACTCTGGAGACCACGCAAACGGAACATCTTTTCCCGTTAACTTTATCATAGACTGAGCCATACTCACGAATCCATTGACAAATCTCCGATAATATCCCGCTAGACCAAGAAAACTTCTAATCTCAGTGGCATTCCTTGGCCTTGGCCATTCCCTGATAGCCCTAATCTTCTCTGGATCAACTGAAACTCCCTTCTCCGAAACAATATGACCCAAAAACCCAATCTCTCGCTGCCAGAAACTGCACTTGCTTGGCGAACAGCTTTGTTCCCAGCTTCTCCATAACATTCCTCAAATGAACCTCGTGCTCCTCAGGACCCTTCGAATACACCAAGATGTCATCTATAAAAATGATCACAAACTCATCCAGATATTCCTGAAACACTCCGTTCATCAATCTCATAAACGCTGTTGGTGCATTCGTCAACCCAAATGGCATCACTACAAACTCATAAGGCCCATATCTGGTCCTGAAAGCCATCTTCCGGATATCCTCCTCAGCAATCGGAATCTGATGGTATCCCGATGCCAAGTCTATCTTGGAAAACCAAGTAGCCCCTCTCAGCTGATCCAACAACTCATCAATCCTTGGTAAAGGGTATCGGTTCTTCACTGTAACCTGGTTAAGCCCCCGGTAATCGATACATAACCGGAAACTTCCATCCTTTTTCTTCACAAACAACACCAGCGCTCCCCATGGTGAACTACTCGGACGGATGAAACCTTTCCCCAACAACTCCTCCAACTGCCTCTTGAGCTCTGCCATCTCTGCTGGAGCCATCCTGTACAGAGCCTTAGATATCGGCATGGTTCCCGGTTCTAACTCAATCGTAAAAGGATCTGACCGAGACGGTGGTAGCCCCTGCAACGACTGAAAAACATCCTCAAACTCCTGAATAACCGGAATATCCTGAACTGCAACCTTTCCAACCATTTCTGGGGTGATAATAGTTGCCAGATAAGCTTCACAACCCTGCTCAATCATTTTCTCTGCCTGCATAGCCGAGATCACTAGACTCCCAGAAGTCGGTCTCACTCCCTGATAAACCAACATCCCATTTTCTCTTTTGAACACAACGCGTCCCCGATGACAATCCAGATGCGCTCTGAATTTACTGAGCCAATCCATACCCAAGATAACATCATACAGTTCCACGGAACAAATGATCAAATCTGCTGGCATAGACTCCCCGGCCACCTCAACGTCCACACCCTCAACTCGACCAAGTATGCTCAGAAAGTTCCCTCCAGTGACCTTAACGAATCCTAACTGCTCACCTGGTTCACCCCGGATACCGCCTCTCTCGGTCCATTCCGGAGTAGCAAAGCAATGCGATGCTCCGGAATCAAACAAAACATGAGATTCAATCCATCCCACGATTAAGGTCCCTACACATTTCTCATATGCTAAGAACCCTAACACAATATCATAAGGCAAATGACTTGAACAAACAAGAACTTAACTCGAGTAAGTCTAGAAATTTACCAGTGATCGGTCTGGAACTCGACTCTCCTGACTCCACCATGGTGTATACTCGGGGCATCACTGCAGCCGGCCTAGCTGGCTGCGCCCCTGCTACCACTCCCTGCTGCAACTTGGGACATTTTGGTTTGATATGTCCTACCTCCTTGCAGTGATAGCATACTCGACTTTCCCTCTGTGTCCCGCCCTTCTGAGGACAACTCGCAACTCTATGGTCCTTGCTCCCGCACCCGAAGCATCCCTGACCACCTTGGTTGAACTTGGGAGTACCCTCCCACTTGCGCTTCTGCCCCAGCACTGGCTTGTCGCCCTTAACACACCGTAGGACAAAGCACAATAAACATAAGGTTAGCAATTCTAATAATTACTTTAAATCTAACACCTCATAGGAATAAATTTGCTAACCTTGCTTGAACCGGGCTGATATTGAGGCTTCTTTGCTTGAAGGTTCGGGCTGACTACCACAACCTCGCTCCTCAGACCCTCCTTGATCAACGCGGCCTTTTCAACCAATTCTGCAACCGTGCCAAACGATCTCACCAAGCAAAGGTTCCTCAACTCGGACCGAAGGCCTCTCATGAACCATCGCACCTGGGCCTGCTCATCCTCCAAAGCCTGACCCGCATACACTCTGAGACGGTTGAACTCTATCTCGTACTTTCGAACCGTCCGGTTCCCCTGAGACAACTCCAAAAACTGACTCTCCAACCGGTCTAACGCCTCCTGAGGAAAATACTTGGAGTTAAACTCCGCCACAAAATCCCCCCAAGACATCTCAGCTTGGACCCATCTGGCTACAACACCTCTCCACCAGAGATGTGCATCCCCTTCCAGATAGTGGACTGCGAGATCAACCCGGTATCCCTCGGGACACCTAATAGAACCGAAATTCCTCTCTATCCTCATCCTCCACTCATCTGCCTCTTCAGGCTTGGCACCACCTGGGAAAAATCTCGTGCCAATCCTCTGCAACTGCTCCATCATCTTAAGGTATGACGGAGGCTCTCCTGCAACCGCAACCCTCGGCTGCCCCTCCACTACTGGGTGGTACACTTTAGCCTGCACGGTACCCTCTCTGTAACCGCTCCAACACTAAGGTCAAGAGCTCCTATATCCGATCATCACGAGCCTGAGCAGCACCATTGCATCACCCAGACACCGTTGGCACTCCAGCTACACCGGCACCCACACCGGCCACACCCCAGGCCCTCCCTGATCTGCCTGCGACCCCACGACCTGCTCCACCGTAGCACTCCGTGCTACACTCTCCTCAACCACCGGAGCCCTCACGTTCCTCTGAGCGCGACCCCGACCTCCACCAATACCGTGACCACGTCCTTGACCATGACCTCTACCTCTGTTATCCATCTACACTTCCAGAACAAAAAGTTAAGATACACAACCACTTAACAGAAGCAAAAATAACTCACCGTGGAATCTCATTGAAGGCTCGAAGAGGACGATCTAGAACTCCATGCCCAAAAAATTGACTAACTCACATAATCAATATCAACAACGGTTTAACACATGCATCACACAGCACCAAATTAAATTAACTTCTAATTTAATTATCCTAACCGTCCTAGAACCGTAATTGCTCTGATACCAAATTAAAACGACCCGAACGTTTTTTTTTTTTTAAACAGGTCTCAACAAATAATCATCCCATACTTATTATTTATTCTAGCAACAACCAGGGTTAACCCACAACATCCACGTAGCCAACAAATGAAACCGTTCAACCTAACAGTTCTACTGCGAAAATAAAACACGAGACCCTAGATCATCCTCCTCTTCATCGCCTCAATCTCACGGTCACACTTTATCTTTACCTGCACCAAACACACACAATGATGCGTAAGTATTTCGATAAATACTTAGTGAGGCAATCCTCCCATCTACGAGGTATACACACACAGGAAAAGCTATGTAAAACATATAATCCAATACCAATCATCCAATCAAATAACATGCTACAGATTCTCAACCGATGATCTACACACAGAAAACATGTAATACACTCAATTCCCACAGCTAATCTCATGGTCATGCACTCACCTCGACAACTCCTGAAAATGCCCGGGTAAGATTTGCCAACTTCTGCGACTTCCGGAAATCTTAAATACCTATTCACCAAAAACCCCCGGGACATAAAATAATATTAACAAACTAATAAAATAATATTAAATATAATATATAAATATATATTATTATTTAATATGAATTATTAACTCAACTCACCCGGCTTAACCAACTTAAACCAGATAATTAATCCACTAAACCCATAATAAAAACTCCAAATTCGGCCCAAACCAAGCCCACCAGAAACCAGATCCCATATGCTGCATCCAACTCGGCCCAAAGACCACATACCCAATAACGATGGCCCAATAGACGCTGGCCCAACTAAATCACCACTGAAAACACTTGGCCCACTTCACTCCAACACTTGGCCCAATAACTCTCCACTTCACGATTCGGCCCTGATCCACCCTCTGAAATCTTGGCCCAACAACATCTCAATCTCTATTTGGCCCACTAAGGCCCAAACACTTTCTTCCTCCCCATCGCAAATCCATCTCCTACCCGAGCCATCTCCTTCGCCGAAGTCACCACCTCCGCCGGTGACACCACCCGAGCACCGTGCCTCCGCCACTCGGCTGGTCTTCACCCATGCCAGAGAAATCGTCCCATAACTCCTCCGATCCCGATCATCACCTCCTCTCGATCGATTCCGAGCGCCACGTCCCGTAACTTGCCTTGACCAAGACGCGCGACCGGTCGAAATCCAGGTCAAAGACTCACCCCAAGAACACCTAAACCCAGTCAATCCCTCCACCGAACACCACATTCCCAGCCGCCACTCTCCACCACGGAACTTAACTACCGGAAACTAAAACTCCCCCGATTTAACCACAACAAAACAAGGGAACAAGAATCTCACCTCAGATCGAATGCCCTACGCCACCAAGCTCCAACCTTTGCCACGAACGCGACCTTAGAGTGCTAGGGTTTCTCGATCGGAGAAGGAGATACTTACACCGATACACACATATTTGTATCACTGTTTCCGAATTACACGGACAGTCTTCCGACTTTTGTAAACTTTACCAATTGACCACAACTTTCTAAATTGCTCAATTTAACCCATCGAATTTCAACTTTATAATCGATCAGATTAACCCACAATTCTCCAATTCGAATTCTGACCCCAAACTTCTGAAATTATCAATTAAACCCGACTGCAACTTCTGGATTTAATCAAATCAACCCTTAACTTTTGAATTCAACGATTACACCCCTAACAACTTTCTGATTTATCAGGATCAACCCCAACCCGGGTTTGTGGATGTTACACTTAATCATCAGATTCTTGCACTTCAGCTCTTTGATCATAAAGATCTCTCATCGGTGGAACAAAACTGATACTCCTCGTGGATGAGTGAAGTTGAAGGCGTACTTGGGCAATCCTCCATAGGGTAGAAGGATTTTCGCCCTTCCAACTCGTGGATGAGAAAAGTTGAAGGCGTACTTGTCTTCTTCACGGTTTACGTTGTTGGTCTGCGTGTCGTGCATGTGGTCCAAATCCATCCAAAGTGGTGTAGGGCGAGATGTAATCTCCACTCCAGTTGCATAAAGGAAAGGAGTGACAATACCTCCTACAACAAGTTCAGCTTTGTTCACCATTTTGTCATTTGTGATGGCGTTCGTTTGGTAGCTCATCAGATGCCTCACCAGAACTATGGCGTTTCCAGTATCCGCAATGTCTCCTCGCATCTCTTCTCCATTGTCCCTCTTTTCCTTAGAAGAGTACTCCGAGCCTCTGATCTTGAAGCTGACGAACCCAAGTTCTTCATCGGATCCCATGCTAGATCTCACTTCATAGAGATGAAGCTTCACCGTTGCCAAAAAGTGGCAAGTTTCGTCTTGGAAACCATCAAAGGGTCTCTGAGTGAGCCCAATGATGTCAGCTGCTTGGTAAAGCTTCCTAACTTCTCTAAAAATTCCCAGAGTTTGCATAGTGGGGCGGTGTGGGTATCTTATACCAAAGAACTTCATCCACTTCAGTATTGAGACGATCTGATCCTCCTCCGAGTTATCACTCTTACTTCCATCTGAACTTTCAGAATCATCACTGTCTCCGTCATCCCTTTGCATCGACTCTTCTTCTAAAATTCTCTTCCCGTGAGCAATGTCTCTTCGGGATCTCGAGAATCCACTCTCAGCGTGTGTAGTGCTTCGAGTTGCTCGAGTCCTGGTGTTATCCGAGTACCTTAAACAATGGCAAAAATTGTAAGTTTTAGCAAAAATTTGGACCACTTGAGTAAGTCACTCGACCAGTCAGGTCGAGTCGACAAAAATTTCTAAATAATTTTTGTATTCGACTTGACTAAACCGAGTGCCTGGCTCAAGCAACTAAACGGACAATCAAAGACATCGGCAATTCAAAGTAATCCATGTTTAAACACCCAAAGTTAAAGAATTTCATAAATTTTCAATGTTCATCACGAGTTCTATGAGGTTGAGTTATAAATTTCAATATTTTGCTTAAATTTGACAACGAAAACTACTAGTGAGTTCTCAAATTATCAAACAAGCAAATAACAATGGTAAAAGTTTATGTTCTAACTCAATATGTAGTTTCGAGCATTTTATGCACCAATTAGAACAAAATTTTCACAATTCTAAGTAATTCAACCATGGGGTTCACTTCCTATTCCAAGTTCTTCTCATAATCAAACCGATTAATCAATATGCAAGTAAAAAAATTTGAAGAAAATTTTCAAAAATTTCGAAAACTTCAAAACCCAGATTTTTGCGACAAAATGGATCAAAAAGTTGTAAAAAACTTACAAGTTGGTGTCGGAATTAGTTGGGTGAAATGACATGATGATGATTTGATGAAAAGTTTGAGAATTTTAAGAAAACTTCTAGAGAGATTTTTGAGAAAAGTTTTCAAGAAATCGTGAAAATGAGAGAAGATGTCGAGTGGAGTAAAGTATATAGGTTAGATGAATCGAGTGGTTGATATTAAAAGTTGAGATTTAAAAAAAAAACCTGGACCACTCGACCAGTCTGGCTAATCTCATAAACCTGAATTCAAAAACACTAAAGAAAAACATCAAAAATACAAGATTCATAAAAACTTAAAAAGATATTTACAAAGATAGTCATGGGACTTCCTCCCAAGTGAGCTTGTTTATAGTCACATAGCTTGACTTCTTACTCTTTTAGGCTTGAAAAGTGTCCTTGAGAGTTGATGTTGGCCTCTCTGGACTTGGCTTGGATTGATGGTAAGATGATGATCGGATAGTACTGTAAAACCTTTGACTCATCTTTGGTGGTTTAGGTTTCTTGTTGGAGTTCTCAGATGAAAATTGGGTTTCCTTGAGCTTTGAAACCTCTGTAGTCAATCTTTCCACTAAGAGTGAAAGTTCAGCAACCAAACTCTGTAGGGCAAGGATTGTACCCTGATCTGCACCATGTTGAGTTGTGGATGATGGCACAGCTACTTGAATAGGAGTGTGGTGAGAAGCATCCAAGTGAAATATGCTGTGAGAAGCATCTGAGTGACTCACTCGAGTGGATGAAGTTGAGTGGTTTGTGTGGTCACTCGAGTCTCGTGGTTGAGTGACCTGTGCGATTCCCTCATTCGGTGTCTCATCTTCAGTAAATGTGACAAAGGGTTGCACTACTCCTTCAGAATGACTCCTCGTATTGACATTATAACCCAGGAGTCGACAATTACGCTCGAACATTTCTTTATCATCGACTTCTTCCATGGAGTATAGCTGACCTTCAAAGGTAAAGCTCTCCAATCTGGATGAAGTGTTGAATCTCACCACTAAACCATTGCTAGCTCAAAGAAGTATCTCTCCAGTCTTGGCATCGATGACGGCTTGCGAGGATGCTAGAAAGGGTCTATCTAGAATCAAAGGATCTTCGGGTTCTTCGTCCATCTTCATGATGATGAAATCTATGGGTATTTCAAGTTTTCCTATCCTCATTGGAACATTTTCAAGTAGTCCATGTGGAAATCTCACCGTTCTATCAGCTAAGACTAGTGATAACATGCTTGGCAAGAAAAGTTCCAGTTTCTCAACAGCTTCATCAAAGGTCATTGACTCTTTCAGCTCCAAAAGTTCTTCTTCCAACATGATCTCATATTCCTTCTCAATATCTTCAGTGAATCTTTCTGGGAAAGGACTCGTGATCATGGCATGCAGGTCTAGAATTCGCTTCTCGTTCACTGAGACGAAGTAGACTCGATCACTCACTCGAGTGGGTTGCTCGAGTGGTGTGCTCTCAGCGATCACAGTAGCAGCTTGACAGGATACCTCCACCTTGAAGATCACCGTCCCAGGTGATGTGTGAGAATCTCTTCTTGAAAGGAAGGAGATGGATAGCTGGGGCTGTGGAGACTGCATAGACATTTGCAGAGTCTTTGGAGTTTTGCACTGCATTCCCAGGAAGTTGACTTGTGGACTTAGTGGAAACTGAGGGAGAGTTGGACTCAACATGCTTCAATCTGCTGTTCAAGATTTCAAGCTTGTGGTTCAAATTATCATAAGAGCAATCAATGTGAGTTCGAAGCTCAGTGAATCGCTTGGTGGTATCTTGAGTTGCAGCGTTTTGACTGTGAAGAAGTTGGAGAAGCAATGCCTTAAGCTCACTATCAGACTGCGGAACAGGTCTTGCGGCAAATCCAGGTGGATTTGTTAGAGGATTTTGAACAAAAGTCTTGTTCGGAGCAAGTTGCTGAGTAGGATACACCTGGTCTTGAGGGGTGTTACGGTAAGATAAGTTGGGGTTGCTTCTGTAGTTAATGAAGCCTCGGTTGAAACCAGCTTGATTCTGAATGTAGAGTATCTCTTCAACCCGATCATCTTTAACGGTTGGATCCTGAGGTGAGGATGACTCTCCCACAAAGTGGACTTGTTTCTGCTGAGCGAGGATAAGCTTATTGAGCTTGTCGTTCAGTGCTTGAATCTCTTTGCTGTTGGAAGTAGCAGAAGTAGAAGATCCCCTGGTCGTTCTGTCGAAGTCTTCATTATAGTTTCCATCAGAAATGGCTAGATTCTCAACTAAATCCCATCCAGAAGTGACATCTTGGTTCAAGAAGTTACCATTACTGGCAGTGTCTATATACAACCTGATCTTCGGACTTGCGCCTCGATATAGTGTGCAAAGGAGTGATTCCTTGCTGAATCCATGGTGAGGGCATTGAGTGATATACATCTTGAACCTCTCCCAAGCTTCTGAGAAGCTTTCATTGTTCTTCTGAGTGAAGCTTGAGATGTCATTCTTCAGCTTTGCAGTTCTAGAGTTGGAAAAGAACTTCAGGAGAAACGCCTTCTTGCAATCATCCCAAGTAGTGATAGAATTCTGGGGCAAAGCTCGTTCCCATTCAAAGGCTTTATCGCCTAGAGAGAAGGGGAATAAACGAAGCTTGAACCCGTTTTCAGATATACCTATAATCTTCGTGAGCTCACACAAACGGTCGAATTGGTCAAGATGCTCCAATGGGTTCTCCATGGGGAGACCGTGAAACTTATGGCTCTAGACCATGCTGATGAGACCAGATTTGATCTCGAAGTTGTTGTTGGCAACAGGAGGTGCCACAATCCCTTGCCTGGTGGAGTGTGTGCTTGGTGCATCACCAGCTCCAATGACTCGAGGTGCAGGTTGCTCTGCCATTTCAACTGGTGTCTCCTTCATGGATTGATCTAAGTGAGTCTGAGAGCATGTTCGCATGCGGTGTAAGGAAGACTCGAGAGAAGCACTCGAGTAGAGTACTTGAGTAGACTAATCGAGTAGAATGGTACCTGATGCAACACAAACAGAACTTCAACACAAATCAGTAAGACTTTAAACAAAAGGCTAATGCAAATAGAATATTGATCCTAGAAATCTAGTAGCAAGAACAAGCCTTGCTAGATGAAAATCTCAGATCTTTTATGCAAAAGAAACTTGATCTAGTAAGCTTAAAAATGATAAATGTGCAGACAATGACTCTAAATAAGCAACGGCGCCAAATTGAAACTCGCTATTTTTGTTTGGTTTCAATCAATTGATAGTATAGAGGGTGAAATGTCGAACCTAATCTAGAGCATGTCCGTAGCACTTAACATGTGGATTAAGCTAGCAAGTCAAGCAATATATTTTAGAGGTTTTTCTTACTAACAACCTAAAATACATAAAATTAAACTAGAGATGCAGAGCCTGTCATACTCTATCAAATCATGAACTAAACATGCGAAATCAAAGACTAGTTGTGAAAACTAAGGTGGCTCGAGTGGGTCACTCGAGTGGTGCACTCGAGTGGACTAGTCGAGTGGTACAAGAACTCTAATGAAAGCAGTAAACAAGAGATCTAAAAATGATAACTAGTTCAAATAAAAGACAAAGGGATCTTGGGGATAGACTCATAGGATCGTCTACACTCTTCAATGCCATGGGTACTAATTTACTAAACTCAGGGTAAATCCCTTGACGACGGATCTCACTTCCAATCCAACCCACTGTCGTGGTGAAGGGTCTCAACAAGTGACTAAGGATCGATCCGTCAAAGCCAAGAAAGACTCATAACAAGTGAGTAGTTGGGTCGTGACGTAAATCAACATCTGATGCACCAACTCTCACGCTATTGTGTCTTAATCCCTGGAAAAACTAGATCTGATGGTTCAAAGCACTTTTGATGCTCATGAAGTCATATAAAATCATGATCCTCTTGATCAAAGAGGTACAAGCATTAAAAACAAGAACCCAAGAGAGATTTTAAAACCGAATCAGTATAAATCAACAAAAACCCATGGCAATCGAGTGAGACTACCTAATCCATCCCCGAAAACCTTAAAACGACTACTCACTCATCGAGATCATCATCGAAGCCAAAAGCCCAGAAAAGCTAAGACTTGTCATGAATGATGATCTGATGAGAAAGAAATTTAGAAAAAGGAACAGTAAATCAAAACTCGATCTTATTAAATCTCAAAGAGTCATGGAAAATCCAAATCGAAATCTAAAGATAAACTAGAGAGTGAAAACTAAGAGAGATAAACTAATTATGCTAAAGCGGCGCGGAATAATAAAAGTTGTGTCGCGCGTACCGATTTATCATTAACCTCAATATTTATACATAAGAATTAGGGATAATGAGAATTCGCCATAATTTGCGGAATCTTCTCGAAGCGGTGCTCACCACTCGACCCAGCAGTTAAGTGGTCTGGTCGAGTAGCCTCCTCGAGTCTTCAACCAAGCAGCCTCCTCGAGTAACTTAAGCTTCCTTTGCAGTCTTCAACTCTATGGCTCCATGTCACTCGAGTCATGACTCCTTGCAGAAATCCTCACGTCGCTTCATAGCTTGAGAGGTCACACAAATGATGACTCCTTGCAGCTCCAAGTACCTGAAAGTACCACATGTATGCAAAATGCATGCAAACTAATGCAAAGAGACTAAATATCCTAAATGTCAAATAAATGCAATAAGTGATAAGAGTAATGTCTAAAACCTATGCTAAGTTGCAATAAAACAATAGTAAAAACATGCCAAAATGCAATGTTATCATTGAGCTATGTTTTTATTCTCATTAAATAAACGAGTTAGATAATCGGAGCTTAATTGAGTTGTGAGTTATACGAACGAGCTCACATTAGTCGTGAGCTACCTCACGAGTTAGACTGTTTTTATAATTAATTTTCTTTCATATGTGTTGTATATGTATATGCAAATAAATATAACAACTGAAATTATATATATTGTTCTTTTAGTTAAAAAATGTAAATATTCCATTATGTTTATACTTTAGACCTTTAAAATAGTAAGATTTTTTTTACTTTAAAAATTTAAAAGATTAACATAAGTAATATAGAAATAATCCTTTTTAGATTTTATCTACAACGTTTTAGAAGAAGACGATGAGTAATATGAAAGTTGTCAAAAATCTTTAGAAGAAGATTTGTTTCTCATTTCATGGGCGTGTTGTTCTTGGATCATCTCATGACTCTCCGTCTCAACCCGATTAGATTTTTTTTCCGTCCAAACCTATTAGATGCTTGGATTACTATATTATTATTATTTTCCTTTTTACTAGACATTAGATTTGATTTAGCATTGTATAATATTTATTTAGATTTTCTTGTATTTTACTTTAAAATTAATTTATTGGATTAATTTATTAATTTACAAATTTGGTTATTTAATTACTAGTTTAGTATATTTATTAAACATTAGCTTGCAAACTGACTCATTTAGCTCGCAAAATAATGAGCTGAGTTCGAGCTTATAAATACAAACTCATATATAATAATAAATGAGTGAGTCCGGGCTATCTCATGAAATACACGATTTCATCGTAATTCGAGCCGAGCTGAGCGTGCTAACTCATTTTGACACCCCTAGCTAGCTCGGACTCACTCACTTACTATATAAGCTTATATTTATAAGCTGAAACTCACATCATTCTACTCGCAATTAAATGAGTCAGCTCGTGAGTTAATACTTATTAAATACAATAAATCAGTAATTAAATAACTAAATTTATAAATTAATAAAAAAATCCAATAAAGTAAATTTATATTAAAATATTAAATAAATCTAAATAAATATTCTACAATGCTAAATCGAATCCAATGTCTAAAAAAATCTAATCGGGCTGAGACGTGAGAGTCTTGAGATGATCCAAGAATAACACGCCCAATGTCTGCAACTGTAAGTTATATATAAGAGAAAAAAAATCTTCTTCTAAAGATTGAGTTTAGACAACTTTCATTTAATTATCGTCTTCTTTTAAAGAGTT
The DNA here is from genome assembly GCA_028015245.1 of Cardamine occulta. NCBI lineage: Eukaryota > Viridiplantae > Streptophyta > Magnoliopsida > Brassicales > Brassicaceae > Cardamine > Cardamine occulta. The sequence continues at coordinate 6,182,973 of CM051368.1, forward strand.
GTAGATAAAATCTAAAAAGGATTATTTCTATATTACTTATCTTAATCTTTTAAAATTTTAAAGTAAAACAAAATCTTACTATTTTAAAGGTATAAAGAATAAACATAATGGAATATTTATATTTTCTTAACTAAAAGAACAATATATATAATTTATGTTGTTATGTCTATTTGTATATACATCTACAACATATATGAAAGAAAATTTATTATAAAAAGGTTATAACTCGCTAACTACCTCACGACTCATATGAGCTCGCTCAGATAACTCGCAACTCAATTAAGTTCCGATCATATAACTCATTTCTTAAATTAACCTAAAAATCAAAAAACATAGCTCGAACTCATGAAAATATGAGTTGAGCTGAGCCAGCACATGAGCTAATGGATCATTTTGACACCCCTACACAAGATAAAGCCACACAAAAATAAGTTATAAACATGCTAATCAAGGATTATAAGAATGTTAAAAACCAAAATAAAAAAGAAGAGAATAACAAAAATAAAATGTTTCATGTAGCCGTTATATCATTTATAAATGTTGACCTAGGAATGTATCTCCTTTTAATAGCAAACTAGATTCGGACCCGCACATACATGTGGAGTTATGTTTATAAATATTTTATTAGATATAGCATATATAATCCAAATTCATACTAATTATATATTCGGTTTAGTTTTAATTCAGTTTATAAATATTAAAAATAATAATGATTTCATCAGTATTTTGACATTCGGACTGATCTGAATGTTTTATCGGAATTAACTGTGAACCAGATTAGTGATCGGTAATATTTATACTAAACTCGTTAACTATCAATTCGGATATAAAATCTCCAAGAACGATTAAAATTAAGTTAATCAGCTCCGCATGTTTTTTTTTAAACATTTATGACAATTTATACTTACAATTGAATTTAGATTTATTCTTATTATAGATTGATATAATATATATATTGTTGTCTTTCATCCCGTTTTGTCTCTTACTTGTTCATAGTCATGTTAAGCGGATCCAACCCGCGACCTGCCCCGTAATGGGCTATATGAATTTCGACCTGCATCAAACTGTAATCCGCAATCCGCCAAATAAAAATAAATAATACGCACCCGTCCCGCTTAAATTTGCGGATACCTGCGGATAACCCATAAATATTTAAATAATAATTAAAAATTATTTTCTTATAATTTTAGTAAAATTAATATTTATTAATAAAATTTTAGTATTAAAAAAACATAAATTCCTAATTTTTTGAAAAACATAAATTTTAGATATATATATATATATATATATTATATTTTTAAAATTTAACTACTAAATTTTATAAAATAATAGTAATTAATATTATTATTTTTTAAAATACGGTTACCCGCAAACCCACTTTACAAAATATAAAGATAAGCACCAGTTTTACCAATATATATTTTGATCCGCACCCGCAACCCACGATTTTAAATTTTTTTTGACCTGCATCCGCCCTACAGTGGGTCTAACGGGTCAAGACCCGCAGGTTATGAATCAAATTTTCAGGATGGGTCAAACCTACAATCCGAGACCCACTCTGCAGCGGGTTATATGAATTTTTGACCCGTATCAAACCGCAAGTATATGTGGATTTTTATCCATATCGTAGTCATATATTTGGAAATTAGTGATAATTTAAGAATTGAATTTACCTACATAAGTTATTTAATCCCGTATGGTTATCCAAAATTCTTATCCCGTTTTTATTGAACATCGTTCGTGTAATATTTTTTGTTATTCGAATTATCTGTTCCCATCTCATACCCACTATTTTTTTGTTGCAATACCAAAAGTAGACTGATATTTAAGATAACAAATTGATTTCGTTGAATAACGATATTAGAGTAATCAAAATTTCATTATCATTTTTGAAAGTGTATGTAGTTTAGTAAAATAAGTTACTTATAAAACTCGTATAATTTAGAAAAATAAAATTATATACACATAAAAATATATTTAATGTAATTTTTCATTGGGCATTTATGTTTTCACAAAACATATTAATAGAATATAGAATATGGCTTTTGTTAGTTTATATATTGGGCATTTATGTTTAACTTTTGTTAGTAATAATTATTATTACTAAATTTTATATATTAATACTTGTAACTATATTATCTTCCTATAAAGAAACATCAAATTAATATATGTATACATTTGCTATATTTTTTAAATAATATTTTTATTTATTAACGTATTAGTATTAAACATATGAGCAAAATTCAGATTTTGAAAAATAAATTATTGTATTCAATTTATTTCTTATAGGTTAACAAAATCTTTAATTTACACCTAAATCTTCATATAAAATATTTTGTTAGATATTTTCTGATTATATGAAATCTTTTATTTATTAATTAATATTTAAAAAATCTTTTAATTGTGTTTGGATATATAGATATAAGTTAAGAAACAAAGACATTTTTGCCATTAATGAATATTTTTGTTATCTTTTCCAATGGCATTTCATGTAAATATTTTAGAACTCTAATGTTTCTTTTAAATAGTGTTTCCCTTTAATAGTATAGATTTTTATAAAATTAATGGAAATTATTCAAAAAAAATTATATTTCTCAAAAAATCTCCAAAAGTTTTTAAAAAGTACCCAAAATCCTAAAATACACGTCTCAATGTGAATTCTAACCCGTCTCAATGTGGATTCTAACCAAAATTAGTTAAACTTTGAGCCTTGAATTTATCTATCCAAATTTTTTGATCCCGTATCGTTACCCAAAATTTTCATCCCATTTTTAAAGAGACAATCATTTGAGTAGTGTTTTTTGTTATCCGAATTATTTATTTCTGTCCTATATTCACTATTTTCTGTCCCAATATTAAAAATAAACTGATGTTTAAAATAGTAGATTGATTTCGTCGAATAACAATATTAGAAAAATCAAAATTTAATGATGGTGTTTGGTAGTATATGTAGTTAGTAAAATAAATTACTTAAAAAACTTATATAATTTAGAAAAATCAAATTATACACGTATGAAAATATATTTAATATGACTTTTCTTGTGGCATTTATGTTTTTTTGTGTGAAAAGGGAATTTATGTTTATTTGGCACTTTTTCTATATTTTAAATATTATTAATATTTATAATATTTGAACCTAATTATTTAAAATATTTTTATTTATTTTATTCATTTAAATTATTGGTTTAATTAAAGAGTCAAATTAAACGAATAAAATTTTAAATTTGGACGCCTAATAAGTTAATTGTTCAAATAAGGCATTTAGATTTTGAATCATTTTGATCTTTTTATTATGTGATTTAGAATCTTTGTTCAATTTTTTTAACCAATGTGAGACTTTAAAAACACTTTTCATCGATTGAGTAATCTATCTCCATTCTAAAAATTTGATTAACAACATATGCAAAAATAATCTACATTTTTAGTAACTATATGTATTATATGATAATTCAAAATAATTTGAAAATAAGATAAACCATAGATGATAGACGAATCATTATTTTAAATCTTAACAAAAATTTACAAATATAATGACTTAAAGTAAATAATATTATATAATTAGATATCAAATCTTAGTTTTTCAATTTAATTGATTAACAAAATTTGTTAAAAAATTAATTTAATTTTCGTCTATAATTAATAAGAGAGAGAAAATCAGTTTAATTTTTTGAAAACTAATAATTATTTAAAATACTTTTTATGATTTTTTGTTTAATTATATTAATTTTGTGATTACTATTGTACCCTTAATGACTTTATTTAAAAGCACTAAAAACTAATGGCATTACATGTAAAAAATTTAGAACTTAAAGGTTATTTTTAAATTGGGCTTCCCTTTTAATAGTATAGATTTTATTAAAACGATTTAGGAGACTAGTAAATTTTATAAAAAGCAGATTAGTAAACTTTTAGGTCAGCATTTATAAATGATACACTAGTAACTATATTTGGCTTTGGTTCAATTGATGAACAGCGCAAAACCGACGGTCAAAATAATTAATCATATTCCTATAAACCTATTCAAATTTATTCATCAATGCTAAAAGGGTTCAAATAGAAAATATTTTCGTTATGATGTTTCATGAAAAAAAAGTTGACCAACAAATGGGCAAATATATTCAGTTTTTTTTTTGTTTATTCGGTTCTGAGATTTGAGATTTTGAAAAAGAGGTCCCTAATAGTACCAAATTTTATTTCAGTTCAGTTAGGTTAAATTTGAGCTCTTTTTCCAGTTCATATTGAATTCCAATTTTGTTAGTCTTTTTTCATTTTTTTGTGCAATAAAGAATTTGTTAGTCTATTACTTTTTGGTTCTTACTATTTACATATATGAGATTCATAAAGATCTTTGGGTACCTCTTAAATTAAGAGCTTATATTTTTAGCATGGATTTCCTGTTTAATTTAGAAGAGCATGCATAAACTAAGAATTTAGTTTTCTTTACTAGATAAGTTTCAGTGTAAAATAAAAAATAAAATTTAATGGATTGTAAGAGTATATTGAGCTTTGTTCCATATATATTTCTCAGACTTTGTAAAACTAGAAACCAACCCGTCACTATCATTAATCTAGAGAAACAGCTACATATGAAGCTATCATTTATACAAAGCGATACAACCCTGAAACAAAATAACTTTTGCAAGATTGCTCAATGATTTAAGTAAGGGCTTATCTACCATTATTGATGAACCAAATCACAAAAGAAAAAAAGAGAATATATCACAACTCACCAAATTAGAGATCTCGGATGAGAGGTATGGCGTGCAAGATCGGCCCCATGTAACATGTTCCCTATGTTATGTAATCTTGAATTATATATAAAAAAAAAAATAGAAACTTTCAGATGAGTTAAATCTCCATCCCAGCAAATCAATCAAGGAAAATTAAACAAATTAATAAAAACATAATACAAAAGAGAAAAACTTTATTAACGTCTAGATTTGAAGCCCTAGTATCAACATGTCCTACATAAATAGCAAAAAAAACAGAATTAATTTACCTATCTTGTTCTGATCCGACATGAAACGAGAAGAAATCTATAGGACGGCTACAAGTATACAAGAAGAAAACTCTAAAATATTTTCTTCAGATGCTAGTCTGAAAGGGTTAATTTATAGACAACATAAAAAAATCCCTAGAAATATTTGTCAAACTCTTGAATATGTTTTAAAATTTTCTGACAAACATGAAAATATCTTAGAATTAAGTAACATAACTTAAATTGATACCATATTCAAAAATAATATATGTCAACATATTTTCAATAGCTATCCTTCAATAGAACTATAGAACAACCAAAAAAGTCAGTCAAAAAAATTCAGAAATTTATCACTAACATATTATGGCAAGTGTTAAATAAACTAACAAATTAGTATGTAATCTTATTATATATGCTCGTATTTATATTCAATGAAACTACACCAACAAAGATGATGATGATTGCTCAAAACCATATATAGGATCTTAACTGCTCATGTGATTCAAAACATGTGTTTTACCATGCTTGAAGTTAGAATCCCAAAACTTAAACGTATGTCTCCTTTTACGACTATAGTTATAGATCTGAGTATGAAAGTAACATCACCATTGTATCATGCCGTAGCATGACCGCTTCCAGAAAGGACGAATGGTTTGTTGAATAATCAAATACAGTGAGGCTTGATTTATGAGTAGTTGCAACGTATCCAAACCCCGCAAACTTGTCAATTTGTATGGAATCTCCATAGGTAGCAGTGTCAACCCAATAGTAAACTTTTCAAATCAAAAAGGAAAACATCCTATCGATTTTAGAGCAGAGCCTCTTATTAGGACCTTTGAAGCAATTGTTTCGGCTAAATTCAAGTTTCCTGTATATGTAGCCTCGTCAAAGAATCATACAGGGTCAGATTGATAACCTAGTTTTAATATAGCGATTATATAGTTTTTAGTGGTTGTAGAAGAGGTGGTTAAAAAGAAGGCGATTAGAAATAGCGGAAGAGAAAAAGCGATTGAACTCAAACGAGCAGTTAATTAAATAAAAGTTATGATTGGTAACAAGCGGTTGAATAGTAATAAAAATATTATATAAAATATCATAAAATAAATTAAAATATGAAAAACATTTTTAAAAAAAATATTTCTATTTTTAATTATTTATTTAAAAATTATATATATGAATATTATTTTTAATATTAAAAATATTAAAATATATAATAAAAAAATCTAACCGCCTTGTTTACAAACAAACCGCCTTATTTTTTGGGCAGTTGCAACTGCCCGTTTTTTCTTCCAACCGCTCTCTTCAACTATATTTTCCAACTGCTTCTTCCAATCGCTCCATTAATTAGTAACTTTCAAGGCGGTTCGTTTGCAAACAAGGCGTTTAAAGGTCACCAATCAAACCAACAGTCTATGGCTTAAACACATGCTGCAACTGGAAGAACATGAACTTTGGTACGAGTTGCAGGCAGTAAAAAGAGAAACACTATGCAAAGTTTCAATAGTCTTAAAACTGAAAGGACTTTTTTTTATTTCATTTTTATATGGATGCTATACTTACGGTTGCTCCAGAAAATCACGTCTAACATGTAAAACCTTGAAAGAATAACTCATCAAAATATATTTATGAAAATTTTTAAGTGATACTATGAATTTAAGAGGGTTAACTAGCTTCTCAACTCCTGTTCCAACCACATTCACAAATGGTATAGGAATAAGCACTACTGCTTCCTCAAATTAAGGCCCCGGGTATGGAATGTTTGAAATGAGTTACTCATGGACTAGTTTTCTCGAGTTTGCTTAAATTATCTCCCCAAACTCAATAACCGAAACTTTAGCTTCTTAGATCTAGCAGAATTTAAAAATACTTTTAGTATTTTCTTGCTAATAAACAGTTAAATCCAATATAATAGGGTTACTTTTCTATAGAGTTCTGAAATACTGTCACAGTCTTTTTTAACCAAAAAATCAAACCATTTCAAATTTAAAATTAATTTATTAATTAAAAAACACACATGAATACAATACATAGTTATACAACATTTCCGTTGTACATAGTTTTCCAAAATATCATTTTTAAATCTCCACATCTCAAAAACATATACTTTTTAAAAAATCAACAAACTAACACAAAAATTGGTTTCAAAATAACTTTCTTTAAAAAATCTAAATAACAAACAAAAAATTGTTCAAAAAAATAACACTATTAATCAAAAAGAATTTAAAATTAATAATCAAGGGAAATTAATACTAAAAAATAAAATAAATTAAATATGATACAAGAAATATGAAAAAAAACTAAAATCAACATCTATTTTACAATAATATATAAATAGCAACAGCACATACATATCAATCCATAAGAAATTTCGAAAACAAAAAATAAAGTTATTTTGATTACAAAGAAAAGAATAGACTGATAAAAAATAAGAAAAAGACTTTGACAAAAAATATAAGAATAATAAATTAAAAATACTAAAACAATTAAAAACATAAAAATGAAAACAATAAAAACAACGTTTAAAAAATAATACAACATCTAGTCTACACTAATATAGAAATCGCAACCACACATACAACATCTATGCATTAATTTTTTAAAAAAATTTAAAGGTTATTTTGATTACAAAGAAAACAAATAGACTAAATAAGATGTCTTTATTGTAGGGGAGAAGTGTTTTGGATTACTAACAACTTTTGAATAATAGTAAAATAAATTACTATAAATTTCCAAATTACTTTTAAAATAACAAAATTAGTGGCAATAAAACCCACAAAACCATTCTTCCTCAATTTAGATATGCATCCAGACAACTTATTTAAGTGATGACATGTAGCAACACCAAGCTTAGCTGCTAAAAGTTGAACCAAAAGCCCATATAGGGAAATATAATTTATAGAATATTTTGATTATGCACGCAAAAAATAGATAAAAGATAAAAAATTAGAATACTCAATTAAAGAATATTAAAATAATATATATATATATATATCAAACCCATGCATAATAGAAAATATATATCAAACAAACAAATATATATCAAATCCGCGCACCATGCGGGACTTCCCCTAGTCTCAAATATTATTTGCTATTTCTTCAGTAATGTTGTCTTGCAGAAATATACCTTCGTGGGATTGAAAATTTATCCGCTGAGTATACTGCAACTAGAAGAAGCTGAAATTTTTGAGACCCACCTCTCCCTTGATGGAATATTATGGCCAATGTTCTTCAAAGAACCAATTGTCCAACATAGAGGCAGAGGATGGCGTATGATTCGAGATCAAATTAATGAACATAAAATTCATGTCAAAAGCTAATACAAATAAGTCCAGAGGCAGTTAAACGTTTGTGTGAAATATTACAGAAGAGATATAGATTACTCAAGGTGATATTATGGGCACAATGTCACTCAAGGTGATATAAGGCATGCCTAAAGGGATATGAAAAAAGGTATTTGCCTCAGACCCCCAAGTTTGATAAAAATTTTAGGGCCCCATTTTTAAAAAACTCTAGGTATCAGAGTAGTTTAATGAGGTTTGAAATTTTCTGCCAACTCAGGTTCGAGTCTCAAGACTCTCCAATCCGAAAAAAATTATTACAAAAAAAACAAGAATTAACAAAACAAAAAGGAAATCGAAATCTAAAAGCAAAACATAATCTCAAATCGAAAAGGGAATTACTTTTCTAAATTGAAAACTAAAGTTTTGTGAATTTATAAATACCTTCTTTGGTTTAGGTTATACAATTATCAAGCAAACGAAATAAAAATCCCAATTAGATTTATACTTCTTCCACATGCATCCGTCAACTCTGTGCCATTGAATTTAGATTATGAGAACTTAGTGAAAGAGTTTATTGAAACCGAAGGGAGAAATATTATGTCTTAGTTTTTATAGATTATTGGTTTTTTAATAACCTGTATTATTTCAAAATTATATTATATTTATTTTATAAAAAAAATTTATATAGAAAATGCCCCATTTTCTAAACTTGCCTTAGGCCCTTATGAACTTAGGCACGGCTATGGTGATATTGGTCTAAGATTTGGTAGTGCGCAAGCGACAATATGTCGGAAATTTCATAAGGTCCTAGGAGCGATGGAATGAATGGATATAGATTACATATATACGATCCAGAACTCTCCATGAGCTTGAAGCTATATCTAATCATCTACAAAAAGATAAACAATACTGGCCTTACTTTAGTGGATTTATAGGAGCTTTTGACGGGACACATATACCCGTTATGGTGACTCCAAGACGAGAAACCATTCAACTTTTGAACCGCAGATAAAATATGATTCTCAGTGTCTTGGTCATGTGCGACTTAGATATGACGTTCAAATATTGTTGTGTTAGTATGTCAAGATTAGCACATGATGCACATGTATTATCAACATCAATTCTAGCTGATCCTACGATCCCTACGCCTCCGGAAGGCTCTATTATTATCTTGTAGGTTCAGGTTATGCTAACAGACGTTTATAGTTTGTTCCATACAGGCAAAAAAAAATACTGGCACAATGTATCATTTACAAGAGTTTTTAATGGTGAACAACTAAGGAACAGCAAGAAAATGTTTAATAGATACAATGTTCAAAATAGGTGGTGTCTAGGCAGTCGGTAGGGTCCTAGCACCTAGACAGGTAAATCGGGGCCTAGGCATTAACGAATTATTTACCTATTTTACAAATATTTATATATTGAGTATAAAAAATACTGAAAATACTGAAAATCAAAAACTTCATATTTTAAATCCAAAGTTCAAACCCAAACAACCTTCAATAAAAATATAGACTAAATTTTTTTTACTTTCTTTTACTTTTTTATTTTATTTTTTATTATCTTCATTTATTTAAACAGTGTCGTATTAAAAAAATATGGATAAAATTTAATAAAACTAAACCACATTATAAATCAGACGATTGGACCGCCTAGGCCGATTTTGACCAAAATAGACCACCTGGACCGGTCCACCGATTTGTTTTACCGATTAGAAGAAAATCGCGGCGCCTGGACCCTCACGAGCGCCTAGTCGGACATCTAGGCGGTGCCTACGCCAAATTTTAGAACATTGAATAGATGTCATGCATCCCTTTGCCTAGTAACTGAGTTGACATTTCGAATATGGAAGAGAAAATAGAGAGTTTTAAATTACTTTCCATGCTATAATGTTGTAGAACAAAGGCGTGTCATATTTGCTACAATGGGACATGATAATTTTATTCCCAGGAACAAAATTGAAGATGTTGATTTTGAAGATGCATATATAGAAAATGATGTTTCGCATGGAAAAAATTAGGGTGAATTTGCTAATCAGCAATAATGAGCAAACATATTATTTAGTTTAGAACCAATGTCAATTATTGCTTTGCTAAAAGTCAGAAGGATGGCATTCTTTTTGAACCACCGTTATGGTCTTTCCAACCTTAGGAACGGCTCTGGGCCCATAAATTTTGAAAAAACTTTTTAAAAAAAGGGTCTAAATTTTTTTTTACTGTGCAAATAGTCCTGCAAATTTTATTTTGCATAGGCTCCAAATTCTTTTTGAGAATGGCCTGACTATGAGATGATAACCTTTCTCATCTAACTAAGAAAGGCAAATAATCACGCCAACTAATTTTTTTCAATTATGAATTAGTTGTTTAACCCAAAAATATTATGCTGATTTATTAAATAACATGTTTCCGATTCCAGATTAGTCTTACGTATATTAGTTGACAGGAGAAACAAAATCTATGTAATAAATCAAAAAAAGAAAACCCAACTAATTTCAAATAGGTTGTGATTTAAATTCATTAAACTATATTTTGTGCACAAAACAAAGAATTATATGTTTGATGTAAATATAAAGTACTTTGATATTTATTGGAAACTATATAAAATAATACAATCAGAATTAACTAAAAGTGTGTGAAAAAATAAAATGGTTAAGGTGTATCCGAAATTAGTTAATGAGTGATTAAGGAAAAAAATGAACGATTGATTAAGAAAAATAAAATGTTTGGAATGATACATGTTTAATGGCAATTAGTGTAATTAATCTAGTAATTTTTGTCTTGATATAAAATTAATCTAAGAATGATTTTGGCATTACACCTAAACAGTGACATGAACGCAAATCACCTAAGCAGTGGCATGGACGTAAATCATATGTCAGTGCAAGGTCAATTCTATAAGTGTGTCTGTCTACTAATATATAAGAGATATCCTCATTGAGAAAAAAAACAAATCTGCCATATTTTTTTCTTTTTTTTCTTTTGCTAAAAGGAGTAAAAGGGTATATGCAAGGTATATAAGTGTGTCTTTCTAATAAAATATAAGGGATATCCTCATTTACAGAAAAAACAAATCTGCCAGATCTTTTTCTTGAATGTAATGATATTATTTTCTTTTTTTTATTTTGCTAAAAAGGAGTAAAAGGATATTTGCAATGTATAAAGTAACGGTAAGAAATTAAACATTTATTCCATATAAATCTTATAATCATAAAAAAAAAACACTATAAATCCACAATTTGAATACATTAATTCTCCGACCAAGAAATGGCTTCTTCCTCTCATTGTTTCTTCGTCGTTTCAATGGCATTTTTGTTATAATTTCTCCTAGTTTCTGCTTCAGCCTTGAAGTCCACAAAAGATATCGATAAATTATGCCAGATTGTCAACGACAAAGCCTTCTGTTTGCAAACGTTAAGTGCCTATCCTCCTGCGACTAACGCCACTGGCTTGGTACTTATATCTAACCCACATATACAACTAATCTAGTTTTTGAATATTTTAATTTTATAATTAATCATATATTTATTTTTTTCAGCTGCACATTTTAATTTTATATTTTATCAAACGTTTACACGTAAGAATTTGTCAATTGAATTTTCGAACTTATGTTTTGGTTATCATCTATATTTTCTCAAAGTTAAAAAAAAAAAAAAAAAACATGGTTCGATTACGTTGATGAAAGAACAATCACATATCGATGAATGCTAATTTTAATAGATTTGTTTTTCCTATTTTAATATATTATTGAATTACAATTAGAATATTTATGTTTCAAACATGTGCGTAGGTCAGCAGACTCAAATTTTTAAATGATGAATGTCGTGATGATATAATATACTACTGTTCGTAACGTTTGTGACTCATTCGTTCTACCAAATTTTTAAATGATGAATGTCGTGATGATATAATTTTTATTTTGTTTCTTTCAATCCTTAATGATTATATTTAAATTGCTCTTTAAATGGTATTTTGACAATGGTATTTCATGTTTATTTTATCAAATTCTTAGTTATTTTGTAAATGTACTTCCACAAGCATTGTTAAACTTATATCATTTAACCAACAGCTCCCACTTGCGGAAGTCGTGATCAGTGGCATTGTCATACCCTATGCCAAGAAGTCGATGAAATCTGCAGATGAAGCAGTAAAAAAGGTGCCGGCTCTGAAGACACAATTCAAGGCGTGCAAAGATGCTTACTATGCTATTGTAATGTCTCTTACGAGCGCTGCTTCAGAACTCACGATCGACCCGGCAACCGCAAACTATGATGCTATGGTTTGTAGCGACCAAACAACTCTAGTGACTAATTTGATTGGGAAAAACAAAGACTTGACTTCGAAGAGTCTTATGGAGAATACATTTCATATGAATCAGTTCCTTAGTCTTGCTGTGGGAGCCACCGTACTTGTTGGTGGAGGATGAAAACATATAGGAGAACATATACAATCATGCTTCTTGTCGCAATATATGATTGAAATCTATTTTAATATATAATATACATCGCAATATATAATTGAAAACTATTTTAATTTTATCAGATGCACCGAAAGAAGCAAATATATATTAGGTAAAAACCCATGCAATGCATAGAAATTTTTTTGCGATTTAATTTTATGGATAGTTTTATTTAATATAACACATTATTGATAAATCTATTAATTATGATTCTAATGATAAGATAACAATACTTTGTTAAGACTGGTATCAGCATATCATTCTGATTTAGCTAGCTTTACTGAGTAATCTTTGGCGGCTGACATCGTCAACAAATCTATTAAATATTTTTTATTTTGTTAGTGGTATTTGAGTTGGTTAGTAACATCGACTATACTTCATTACCACCTTGGTAGCCGCCAGTGTTAGTATATGGTCTGGATCGACTAATGTTGGAGTTGTACCATTCCCAAGTTTCATTGCTCGATACGTGGTTCTGATGATACTTTTCTATTTTGTTGATATGATTCTCTTATGTTATGATGAAATTTATTTTAATATCTTAACTTTAGTTATTTAGTTATAAATAATTGAATCCGAATATCTGTTTTTTTGTACCAACACATGAACATTTTTCTGTCCATGATCAGACCACGTTGGTATATGTGTGTTGGATTTGTACTCTTACTGAGCGATTTTCGCTCAAATAAGCTTTGATTTCCGTGCAAACATGTTGTAATGGAAGCATTGTGTAGTTGATGTTTAAAGTGTTGAATTCATTCATAGTCTGAGATTTAATTGGTAGTTTTCATATATTTTATTTGCTCTTACTTCTCATATTTGGATTTTTATGAGATTTCATTGTTTGTTTATCCTGGAATTTCAATATTTTATTTAATTCTTTTACTAACGTTCAGAACTATCTTTATGGAATTTTTGGAGCGTTCCTCGGCTTAATCTGATAGAAACCTCCAAAGCTTTCAGTTTCTTGGATGAATCTCACAAGCAAGAATTCATCTCTATATATAATAAAACGTACAAGCAAACACCTTAGGAAAATAAAATAGAAACATAGAAACATTAAACAGTTTGTATCACAGACTATTGTAGCTGCAACATAACTTAACACTTGAGACCATGAACAATGAGGTTGTTGAATAATTTTTTCAACAGTTTAAATTATACAATGAGCCTTTTGAATTGTTTAAAAAATATATGTGGATTAAATTGAGTTGAAATTATTCAACATGTTGAATGAGAGAAAAGTGGGACCCGCATTGACACATGGTGAATTATAAGAGGAGAGCTGAACGCGTGTAGCACAAGAGGATATATTCTCTTTCTTTCTTGATGATGCATGGTATGTTTTGATTGGATGATGAGATTTATGTGATTTTTTTTCTCATCTTAATTATTTGAACTCAATTATTTTATAGTAATATATTTTTTTTAAATAAAAATTTTATTTGGACATACAAAAAAAGTCATCATTTTCACTATAATTTTCTTATTTTTTCCAATCAACTCTTTTTCTTTAATTTTTTTTCTGTTAAATGGATCCCAACAATAATCCATTTAATAACAAAATTTCTTCTAATTTTCCTTACAATTATCCAAATCCCAATAATTATCAACTTCAAAATCCATCTAGAAACCAACCCCAAAATATCCCAAATTATGGTTTTCCACCAAATTTTTCTATGCCGTCATCTGTTTCAAACTATCATCCATATTATGGATCAATGATATCATATTCATCTCAACCACCCCCTTGTTCTTCTACTCCGACGGGTAATGAAAATGTTTCGAATGTTGGAGCAACTGAATTTCCCGGATTTTCTACAGAAATGTCCCTTGGAGGGATGAGCGGTGTTAATGAAGTCACTCCAAATGCAGAGGATTCAACTCCTACTCGCCGGAAAAGCCCAAAATGGACCACCGAGCAAAATTTGGTTCTACTGAGTGGATGGATTAAATATGGAACCGACAGTGTTGTTGGCAAAAACCAAAAAAGTGAAGCATATTGGAGTAAAATTGCTAACTAATGTAATGAGCATTGCTCATTTCATCCTCTACGTGATGGAGTTTCATGCAGAAATCATTTTAACTATATTAACCCTAGACTGAGCAAAGAGCTCTTGGAAAAGTTGAGCCACAATCTATTTGGAAATTAATTGTTGTATAGTGTATGTTTCTAGTTTTAATAATGTGTGTCTGTTTCTTTCTGCTTTAATAATGTGTGTATGTCTCTTTCTGCTTTAATAATGTGTGTCTTTGTCAGTAATCCATCACGCGTCCGACAATGTAATCAGTGATTTTTGACTTTAATAATGTGTTTCTTTGTCAGTAATTCATCACGCGTCCGACAATGTAATCCGTGATTTTTGGCTTTAATAATGTGTCTTTGTCAGTAATACATCATGCGTCCGACAATGTAATCCGTGATTTTGGCTTGTAATAGGAGAATCTAATCCTTATCTCTATTTGATTAGAGTCCAGCGATTTCAACCAATCAATTTCTTATAAATTGGGACTCATTCTTCCATAGTTGTATCAATACCACAAATCTCATCTTACTAAAAATAATACCAATATCAAAAATCTCATCTTACTAAAAACAATATCAATGGATCCATCTGAATTTCCTTTTGATATCGAAGCTTACAAAAGGCAGTCTGAAATTAAAGAGCGGTATATCGTGAACCGGTTTAAAGAGCGTTGAAACAAGATAGAGGAAGACTATGCAACTCGTAGCAAGAGAAAATATTTCAAGAGAGATCATGTAGCGGCAAACCAAAGACTGATTGATGACTACTTTGTCAATCAACCTACATATGACGATGCAATGTTTCGTCGGCGATTCCAGATGCGACAAAATGTTTTCCTTCGGATCGTTGGGGACCTATCAAGTAGTGACAACTACTTCACCCAACGAGTTAACGCAGCCAACAAAGAAGGCATATCTCCATTAGCAAAATGTACAACAACCATGCGAATGTTAGCATATGGTGTGGCGGCCGACGCAGTCGATGAATACATAAAAATAGGAGGTACTACAATATTGGACTGCTTGCGTAGATTTTGTAAAGGAATCATACAATTGTATAAGCAAGTGTATCTTAGATCGTTATAAATGTTCAGGCACATTGAACGATTTTTTCGGGTGTTCGGGCACATTGAACGATATAAAAGTTCTAGATCATTAACCAGTGCTCGATGATGTTGAATAGGGAAATACTCCAAGAGTGAACTTCTTCATGAACCAACGTATGTACGACATGGCATATTATCTAGCCGATGGTATATATCCTTCTTATCCAACTTTCGTGAAGTCAATTAGACTTCCTCAAAGTGAACCAGACAAGTTATTTGCACAACGTCAGGAGGGATGTCGGAAGGACATCGAACGTGCATTTGGAGTGTTGTAGGCTCGATTTAAAATCATTCATGAACCAGCTCGCATGTGGGACATAACCGATTTGGCTATCATCATGAGGTCATGTATCGTATTACATAATATGATTGTTGAGGATGAACGAGATACATATGCTCAACATTGGACCGATTTTGATCAATCTAAAGAAAGTGGGTCTAGTACACCGCAACCATTCTCGACCGAGGTGCTACCTGCATTTGCAAATCATGTGGGTGCTAGATCTGAGTTGCGTGATTCAAATGTACATCATGAATTGCAAACAGATTTAGTGAAACACATATGGGCAAAATTCGGTAATTAAAAAGATTTTAATATCTCTATGTGTGATTTAAAAGCTTTATTGTTTTTGAATTAAGTTTATTGTACTAATTAAGTTACGTGTGTTTTATTAAATTGTGTTGTGTGCTTATTAATATATTGTATTATATTTTACGTTTTATGTATCTCTATTTGTTTTTATGATGAATATCTATCTATTTTTTCTTTATATTACTTGGAAAAAATTAAGAATCTAAAACAAGAAAGAAATAAATTATTAACTCTTAATTATTTTTATTTAATTCTAATCACTAATTGTGACTAGTATATAATCATAAAAAGAAAAAAACATCAATAAAAAAAAGAATATGAAATATAAAAGTGGGGTAGAGTGTTGAATTTTATTAAACAAAACTATTGTAGAGATTAAAATTGAAATAGGTGTTGAATTATTAGGTGAAAGAGAAAGAAAATGATGTGGAATGAAAAAAGGGTGTTGAATAAATCAACCATTGTACATAGTTTGATATTTTCCCTTCTCTTCTTCATTTTACTATTGCTTTGTTGCTTCTTCATCTCCGCTGAAACTTTCTCGGTGAGGGACACCGCATGCGGTGTCCGCGAATTAAGATATATTATTGCTTTGAATCTGAGTGCCTTGTGGTATTGAACCTTCAAGTTTATTGTAAGAGAATTTCATATGCGCTAGAAATGTGAGTTCCCCGAGCTCGGGTAGGATGTCGCTGGATAATATGTTTTTGGAAAGATCCAATGATTGTAGATTGGCCAAGTTAGCTAAAGATGATGGAATATAGCCCGGGAAAACATTGTTTGACATGTTTAGCAAAATGAATATATCCTTAATTAGAGTTTGTTTCCAGAGACAACAATGGTTTTGTAGATTGTAAAACCACTCCCGACCAGCTCCATCTTCAATTCTTTGCTTGTTAGAGACACTAAGTTATTGTAGAATCCTAAGCCATGTGCTGCAAATTTAATTGGTGTGTTCATAAACTCTTCGATGTTTGGTAGTGTATGCATTATCTTGAGAGAAGTTTCAGTGTGATTTAAATATTTAGATGTATATATAAGTTTTGTTAATGACAATTGGTCGTTTAAGTGTTCTCTCATGGAAAGTCAAATCATCGATGTTCTTTTGGTTGGGAATACAATTTTTTTTTTAATAATTTTAACAGCTGAACCACATATGATTCAGCTCAAAGATTTGAATACTATCATATAGATTTGAGAAAATTCTTCTCAGATCTCTAAAAATATCTCAGATACACAAACAAAGCACATGAAATGAGATTTGGATCACAATTGGAAACAAAAGTTGACATTGTTAAACCCCGATTTCTGGTATATGGTGGTGCATGAAGAGCACTTAAAAGGTTTGATTTGACTACATACGTCACTAAAGTATACTTATCTTTTCAATCATTTTTCCAGATAGAACTCTAGAGTTCATAAAGCTTGAGCTGAATACATTTAAGGATGAGTGACCTACCAGAAAGTCATTGCTTGTACCATCTGAGTGAAGACAAAACACAGGAACATATCACGTGATGATTTGTAGAGATGGTAACAAGTCTTTCGAGTTTTCCAGGATAGTGCATCGGTCCTCGGATAAGGGTGAGGCCCACGGGCCGAAAGGGGACGTTGGACCCCAAGGAGACGGTGGTGGTCAGGACGTTATAAGTGATACCAGAGCTTAATCCAAATGAGTGTGGAGACATGAAGGCTCACACCAACGGGAGTGACAGTCTTGGTACGTAACAAGGACGTTGTGTTCTGCCAGTGGGGGTGATTCTAACACGGTTATTTCTGGTATATTGCATCGAGATTCTCATCGACGGAGGAAGTAACGATTGAAGAAGATTCTCGCAGAATACTTCACGCAAGCAAACATGATTCTCGAGGATTCACAGAGACCTTCTGGGAGAAATTCATAGATGGAAGCAAGGAGTATGTGATCGAAGATGGGGTTTCTGGATCATTGCTGAAGAAACAGCTTAGAGTTGATGTCAAAATCGAACATCAACTTCAAGACTCAAGTTCTGGGAGTTTCAAGTCTGATTCCGCTGCAGTTACAAGGTATTTGTGATGCTCTTTATTGAATTTTATGATTTGCTCTGGATCTGCATATTTGTTGGAATTGAGACTTGTTTTGAGTAGGCTTGAAGTTTTGCGGATATAACTGATCTAGAGGATTCTCCACATTCAGATTCTTGTAAGAAAGGTTAGAAGTGTTTCTAAAGGTGTTGTTTAAGTTGTTACCGTAACTGCGGTTTTGGTAGTATCCTTGAGCTCCAATATAGTTGACTTCTTCTTCTTCAATGTTTGATATAGGGTCAAACTCATAGAAATTTTCTTGTTTTGCGCCTCCAATGGTCTCAAACGCGTGTACGGGGCGTTGATTACTCTTTAGAAGTTTACTCACCATGTTCTTAAGCTCAGCTATTTTTTTAGAAAACTAGTCATTAGGGCGTACAGTCCTATCAAAGTCGGTACAACCATTGCTGTTACTCGCAGCAAGGTTTTCAATGAGAGCTCTTCCGTCTTCCTGCGTCTTAGTGGCAAAATCTCCATTGCTGGCCGTGTCAGGTGATAGTTGGTACTTAGGGTATAGTCTCCTGTAGAAAGCACTCATGAGATTTCCTTCCGGGAACCCATGGTGAGGACATTCACGATCAAAGTCCTTAAAGCGCTCCCACACTTCATGAAAAGATTCAACCGGTCCTTGCTGAAAATTCTGCAGCTTGAACCTAAGCAGATTGGACCGAGATTTCGTGTAGAATTGGTTGAGGAAGGTTGTCTTGCATCCTCTCGAAGTAGTGATGGATCTAGCCAGTAGAGACTTCAACCATCTATGCGCTTTATCTACAAGAGAAAAAAGGGAAAACTTACACTTTAAGTAGTCCTTGGGGACTCCGAATGCGCGTGTAGTTCCGTAAATTTCTTCAAAAGCGTCTATGTGGTCCATGGGGTGCTCGGTGGACAGTCCATGGAATTGGTTTTCCTTCACCAAGGTAATGATCTGAGGTTTTATCTCAAAGTCTTTTCCTTCACCAAGGTAAAAATACAATGTTATCAACTATTTACCGACACAAGATCGGAACTTTACAACAAAAGTGGAGAAAAACTCTCTCTCTCTCTCTCAAAGTTATAGGTGAGGGAAGAAAGAGAGATAAAAACTCTGGCTAATCGAAAATCACTTCTTAGAGAAGATTCCGGCCAATCCAAGGCCAATAATTTTTTGTTAGTCCCAATCCAAGGGCCCATTCTTGGAAAGGATCATTTTAATAACAATTTGTAGCAATCAAATTTCACAATGGTTATACTATTAAATCCAAATTCGCTAAAAAAACATTTAGTGATTATTCGAAAACGATGTTGTTTTGACATTCAAAGTCTAGAAGCTTAATGTTTGTGTTCCCAATTGATGTTTTTATATAATTTGAAACTATGAGTTAGTTTAGATTAGCACTTGCACGTGTCCGTCATTACCCCACACTTAATCACAGAGTCTAAAATTCATTTAAGTGAAAAAGTTGAATTTTTGGGTTTTTATTTTGTAAACGATGTACTAAATATTTCAGATCAATAACAAATGTGGCCAATTCAACATATAAGAAGCATTCTCAAATTCGATAATCGAACTAAAGGAAACATATTTGCTATGTGGTTGGCTCAACACAATATAAACCAACACTCTCACATCACACAATACTACTTAAGCAAATCTTTGAGCTATGTATATTCAATCTTCAAGTTGGCGCATACAAGGCACATATATGTATATCATATATACTAATTGAGCAATCAAAAGACCAAGAGCAAAGCTTTAGAGACAAAAGTGCAAAAATTGGCAAGATTTATTGTACAGATCATTTGCCTGGAGATGCAAATCTCGACTTCTCTCTATGTCGGCTCAAACTTCTGTCTCTTGGAGATGATCCCATCCCTGCTTGCTGCATAATCTCTGCAAAAACATTTGATTTGGAGTACATATAATGTGTAATCTAGAAATGAGATACCGCAAGATTCTATGTCGTTTATGTGAAGTTTGAAATGGTGAAAATTGTAGTTACCTCTTCGCTTTCTTTCTAGTTCTTGATCAAGCTCTTCCTTCCACTTTCTCTCTATCTCTGATAGTGCAACACTACAAAGCCAAAAGCAACTCAATTCCAGCTGATAAGAACTCTAGGCAAAGATCATCATTGAATCAATTGCTACCAAATGTTTAAAATCTTATGATTAACAATTTTTGGAAATGTCTAATGCTTGCACCAACTTCCATTGACACCCACTATTTTAACCGTTCTATATAATGGAGAGCCATCGTAGCTTAAGACATGCATTTATGCAAGTAGCTTCTTGCATTTTGGTTACTACTTAACGGTAGCATATAAATAAAGAAAATGAATCTAACCCGTTAAAGTTGAAACCTTAAACCTAAGCAGAACAATAACTGCTATTTGACTTACTTCTGGCTGTTTGATTCTTGTTCAGCATCAGCAGTTGTGTTGATATTATTCGGCACACCAGAACTACTACCGCTTTCTGGGCTCTTGAGACAACATGCTGCATCTGTAGCTCTAGAAGGTGAACGGCCAAATTGGCCCCGACTTGGAGACCTACTTTTTGGAGGCAGTTTCAAGAAACCGCGAGGTGTATCCTCTCGTTTATTGTTACTGATATTACTCTCCATGCAGCTGGGAGTGCATGTGATCAGACCGTTGTAGTATTCTTCATACAGAGGCGTTTGTAACTTCTTAAGATCTGCAGCCTACAATTACGAAATTTTACCAAGTCAATGGTTGCAAACTCAGAGTTGAAAATGCACTAAGGAAATAGAACATTGTACATGAGTCACCTTTTCATCTAAGAAAGATTTAATTTTTGACTCAGTCAGCTCATTTTCATCCTCTGAGTAAGATGGCTGGTCAACATCCATACTGATCTTTGTCTCTGTTTCTCCATTTCCAGAATTTTCATCAAAGTTACACTTCAAAATATCAGAGATCTCACTCATTGTATCACAGCTCTGCGCAAAGATAGTTTATAAGTTGTGGTTGCAGAAATCATATGAAACCCAAATTGATTTGATTATTCAGCAAAGAAAGGGGGTACCTTCTTGTAAAGAGTAGGGCCAGTTTCCCCATTATATGTCAAGAAATTGTCATCATCAATCAAACACATATCATCATCATCATTATCATCATCATACCCGTTATTATTTTTCTGCCACAAACTATTATTCTGGATGGAATTCTCGGGGAAAGAAAGTGTACAAGTCAGACTACCCAAGTTACAGATGTCTCCTACATCGTCGTTTGTAGACAATTGACTGTAAGAAAAAAGAAAAAAACAATCAGCAGTCAGAAATTCACCATAAAATTTTGGCTTAAGCTCAGCACTTACTAGCTCGTTTTGTCAGTTAACTCTGATGGTAAAGGAACACTTGAATTTTCCTGAATATATATATACACAAAGAGACATCTTATCAAAATTCCTTATGAAAAAACTACGATGATATTCGATAGATTAGACAATTTGAACTCACCATGACTGAAGCAAGAAGTATAGAAGCAGATTCCTTCTGTTGGCCCGTAACAAATGGATGCTGTCAATGAAGAAAAGCAAGAACATTATGACAGAAAGAACTAAAATATGTGACCTGATTAGATATCATTTAAATCCGTTGATAATTTCACCTTTAGGAGCTCAGAAGCGGTTGGCCGCAGATTTGGTTCCCTGCCAAGACAAGTCATGATGTATCAGCAACCCAAAAGAGAAGTAACAGAAGTTACTTTTGTTTATGAATCTAAAACTTATGTGTCAAAAGTAGCATACTGCTCTAGACACTTCAGCAAAAAATCTTGTGCATCAGAGGAGAGATTATCAGGGATTGGAGGATGTGACTTCGTCGTTCCAATGTGGAAGATAGCAGCAATCTGAAGAGACAATATGTCCACAGAATTTCAAGAAACAGAATTATTCATAGACCCGAACAACAAGGCGTTCAAGGTTAAGTACCTCTTTATACTGCTGGCTCCAAGGAGCTTTTCCAGTTACCATTTCAATCACTGTGCACCCTACGCTCCAAATATCAGCAGAGCTGCATATAATAGCCACAGATAATATGAAATTGACTACAACGCATGTAATCTCGCAATTACAAACATGTTTGATGTAATGCTTACAAGCTATGGCCAGTTTGAAGAATAACTTCTGGAGCCATCCAATAGGGAGTCCCTTTCATAGATTTGGCACCCGAAATAGTAGCCTAAAAATTCATCCAAGTCTTATTAGATTGACACCATGATGAAGATTATGTTACAAGAACAACTTGAGCAAGATTAGAAAACTCAGAGCAGAATGGTTTTATGGAAACAGAAGTAAAAGACTGAAGAATTTGACTTACCAACTCTGCTACTTGTTTGGATGCACCAAAATCAGCAAGTTTAATGCATCCTTTGTTATCTACAAGTATATTAGCACCCTGAAAACAGAAGAATCTAGAATGTGAAGGTCAAGGATACAATATACAATAAACAGTTTCATAGTACTTTCAAAATGGATACCTTAATGTCACGGTGCATAATTGCATGATTGTGAAGGTACTCCAAGCCTAGAAGCAGTTGATTCGTGTAAGTCCGAACAACCTTGGCCAATCAGTTTAAAGTCATTAGAGCCATAAACATTTCAGGAAACCCAATAGGTTTTCAATAGTGACTGACTTACAGATTCAGGAAAGGGTCCAAATTTCTCCAAGAGAGAAGATATTGATCCACCAGGAACAAATTCAAGAAAGATATTCAAAGTTTCATCTTCTCTCACTGTGCCCAAATATCTCTAAAGCCAAAAATGAATGCTCGAATTAACAAAAAACAAAAACATGCTGGATTAATAAGCATTGCAAGAAGACAATAACGTTACTGCTTACAACTATATTTGGATGTGAGAGATTCTTGAGAAGCTTCACTTCCTCCTCAAGCTCCTGAATATGAGCCTTTTTTGTACCAAAGTAGGAAAGTCATGTAATGAATGAGCTCATTGCACAATATTAACAAGGTTTAAAGAAATTCTCGATTTTGAACAAAATCCAATTGCCAAAATCCAAAAATTTTGTGAAGACTTGAAGAAATTCTCCATTTTTAACTAAACTCAGTCGCCAAAATCAAACTTTTTTTGTTCAACTTTGTTAAAAGTCTTAGATTTTGAGCAAACCCCCATTAGGCAAAATCCAAACTTTTCACTAAAATTCAAAGAAATTCTCAGTTCAAAGCCAAAACCTTGCTGTCAAAATCTATTATAAAGAAAGAAAAACACTAAGATCATGTAATGTAAAAGGAAAATTTAACACAATATAAACAAGTAACAAGTAGGCTTGTTTGAGAACCTGAGTTTTCTCCTTGGATGCACAATTGGATCCAATTAGAACCTGAGAAAGAAATCACTAAAATCAGTTCATGAAAAAATCAAGTCTAAGAATAAATCACACATCCATGAGATAAAAAACCCTTAGAGTGAACCAACAAAAACTAAGTAGGAAGATCTATGATTAAGCATACAGATTCCACTAATTCCCAATAATAACCAATTGACTAACCCTAGTTTCAAACTTCACAAAAAGTGAAAGAAAATCAAAATCAAAATCTCCGAGGCCTAAACTAAATTCTGTTCATGACTCAAGTCAAATCACAACCACTCAAATCAAAAATAAGATCAAAACAAGTCTAAGAATAAATCACACATCCAGGAGCTAAAAACCCTAAATTCAAAATTGTAACCATTTTCAATCTTAAACCATTAGAGTGAACCACCAAAAACGAAGTATAAATCTATGATTAAGCTTGCAAATTCATCTAATTACCAATAATAACCAATGGACTAAACCTAATTTCAAACTTCACAAAAACTGGAAAAAAAAAATCAAAATCAAAATCTCCGAGGCCTAAACTAACCTGTTTAACGGCGAGAAGTTCACCGGAATCAAGATTCATTCCCATATAGACAGTACCAAAGGCGCCACGGCCAATTAACTGACCTTTCCGCCACCGAATCGGAGGTTTCAATTGTACGGTGGAGGAGTTAGGAAGAGATGGTGGTGATTGAGGTTTGGCGAAAACCATCGATTTACGGATACAGGAAGTGATTTTATCGGCGAGAAGAGATGGAAATGGAGGATTGTTCTCTTGATTATCATCGTCGGCGTTAGTACGGAAAGCTAGTGACCGGCGAACTGATCCGAAGAGATCTTGCATTTGAAAATGGTTCCAAGGGTTTCTTCACAGTATTGCTATGGAGAAATCAGATTTCTATTGACGATGAGAGCGTTTGGGGGAAAAGGGGGAAAAAGATTCCATTTTTCAAATTTAATAATTTAGAAATACTTGAGAAAAATAAAAGAAGCCTAAATTAAAGGGAACTTTGCAAACAAACCCTCAAAGTAACAATGTTTTGCAAATTTACCTTTTATATGTACAAAAGATCAAGATAATCCTCTAATGAGTTAAAAAAACAGTAACACAGTTCATGAATGTAGCATTAGTGGGTGGTCTACACGACTACACGGTAACGTCAGTGGTGGTAGCGAATGCAGCGGTGATGTCATAGAATGCCAGTAGTGGCTCGATTGTGGCGTTGAGAGATTATGGCCTTGTAGAACCAAAATTGAAAAGAGTAAACTTGTGAAAAGTTAATAGATCTCGCATGATTAAAAAAAGAGTGTCTTTCACTTTAACCTACATTTGAAACTTATATATCATTCTAACCCATATTTAACTTTTTGTTGTTAAAAGACCATTTAACCTTTAAATCACTCACTCTTTTAGTTACAGTTTTTTTACTCGACCATTCAACATCTAGCTGCATATTCTCTCTTTTTAGATCCAATAGATAAGATTAAATTACATATTTTCTCTCTTTAGATCTAATGGATGAGATTAAATTTTATTTTTTTCTCTTATCTCCTTCCTTTCCTCACATATTCTCTCCTCTTCATCTACTACTTTTGGGTATGTTTTATATTCTACAAAACAAATTTAGATTAGATTTGTCATATTTGAGATCAAAATAAAAAAATAAAATCACACACGCCCCAATGGACATGATCACGTGGACAAGAAAACACAATAAATATATCGGAATTGATCATGGATAACCATATTGTTCTCATTATTCTCTTATTTGGTTTGATAACTCAAAAACCAGCCATCTTGGGGGTGACAGTTGCTCATATATGGTTTAGGATTTACGGGGTTGAAGTTGATGGTATATTGTTTAGGGATTATAGATCATGTTAATGTAACATGCATGATATTACATCAAAAACACTTAATAGAAAATAAAAAGCACATCAAAATTATTAAATATTAATTTAAACATAAGTATAAATGCATAATAGTTCCCATTATTCATTATAAGAGTTAATATATGTACACAAAGATAAGGGGAGTACCGATGGACATGATTACATGGACAACACAACGCAATAAATATAGCAAAGTTGATCATGGACAACTATATTATTCTCATTATTCACTATTCCCTTTAATTATCCAAAAACCAGCCGACTTGAGAGTTGGACATATCGATATAGAGTTTAGGGTTGAAATGGTTAAAGTTGCCAGTATATAATTTAGGGTTTAGTGTTTTGGATTTTAAGATAGGATAATGCTAATGTAACAAATGTGATGTTACATCCTAACACAAATTATCTGTTACCAAAAATATCCTAACACAAATTTGACTTTTATCTATTGGATAATTATTATGTATATCCGATCTATCTATATTATATCGGTAGTATCCGGCTGATTTTTTAAAGATATATTTTGGTCTTTTAGGGATAATTTTCAATATCCTAAAGGGCTAATTGGTAGAATAGCCTAAATCTAGATTCTATTTTAGAAAATAATTATATGTCAGAAAAAGTTAGTAACTAACGTTTTTTGAGGGGTTAAAAAATAAAAAATACCATGAAACAATTGGTAAAGAGAAATAGATAGATCGGGTAGTTTAAAAAAAATAGCACGTTTCATCTTAAAATAACATGAAATGTTGGATAAAACAGGATAAACTTTTCTAAAAAAGAAAAGCAGGCAAATTCGGTGGAATGAGAATAAATAAATCAAATAACTTAACTGACTTCTTGAATTTTGTAAAAATGAAATGACATATGTAAATAATAGTGTTTTACTTGAAAATTAAAGCGTAAAAAAATAATAATAACGTGTTTTTTAAAATAATAGCATGGAGATAATAAGGATTTTGAAAAAATGACATGAAAGGAAGATGATTGACGTGTAATTTTTAAACAATTATCAAATTGAGGCTATTTTTTGCTACTATCCTATCCTAAATATCTTTACCCACTGTTGTACCAGTTATTTTCTAAAATGAATATAGCTGCGTCACTGCGTGTCACATGGTGTTGGAAGAATAGATTTTAGTTTATTAAAAACAAAATTTCCTCTAGTTTTGGCAATGTAGTTCTTATAAAAGTTTTCCGATTTTCATCCCTGCATCCCCGCTATTTCGATTTTTCTATTGAATCATTTAATACTTTTGCATTTGTTTTGTAATATAGCATTATCAAACAGTAACATAAAATTTTAACAATAAAAAACACACAGTAACATAAAACTATAAAAGACGGACCATTTTTAACACTTCCAACTCCAGACTTGGCGTCTCCAGGTACAAATAGAGTAATCTTGTTATGTAAAACAGAATCTTACCCATCAAAGTCGATAGCAAGGAAACCCATCTTTAATCATCTGCTCTACCATGGCTACTTGGCAGATACTTCCATTTTACCTTCAAAACTCTGCAATATAGTTTGCCAATTATATTCAGGTATACCATATAACATTGAGCCGGTTACTTTAATGGCCAAAGGAAGAAATCCAACAAGCTTGATAACATGAGCTGATAGCTCTATAGAATGATCTGATAGTAATTTATCCTTCAATGCAAATTGATGGAAAAGTTGAAGAGCTTCATCAAATCTCAGGCACTTAACTTCATATACATGCTCCACTCCATTGGCCAAAAGTAAGCTCTCTTCTCGTGTGTTCACAATTATTCTACTTCCATGGTCAAACCAACTGGCAATCTTCTTGACATCCTCTAAAGCCTTATTGTTTTCCACATTATCAACTATAAGCAGAACTTTGTGGTGTCTAAGCTTTGACTTCATGACATCAAGGCCATCTTTGGAAATCCTTACCGCAAAATCTTCTCTTTCAATAGCTTTTGATAGAAATCGTTCTTCTAGACAGAATGAGGAACTGTGGTCTTCGGCATTTTCTAGAAAAACATGAGTGTCAAAGTTATGCGAGATTCCGTCGTACGCATATCTTGCTAGTGTTGTTTTGCCAATGCCTCCTCTTCCCCAAATGCCAACTACACGAACTTCTTTGTCGGATTTTAGCTCTAACAATTCCGACACAGCTTCCATTCGACTATTCATCCCCACAAGGCTATTGGAATTGTTTATTATGCTTGATTGACTTGAAACACCATCCATGACAGAGTTGGGTATAATCTTGTTGGAATCTATTATACCGTTAACAGATAAGCTTTCATATTCAGACAAAATAGCTTCCCACTCTTTCCTCTCTTTGCCACACAATTTTGAGCCTAATTTTATTATGGTTGCAGGATAACCACCGGTAAGCTTCACCGCACGGGACGAAAGGTCTTCAAAACCAAGAGAAAGATGAGTTTGTTCGAAAGCATGATGACAGAAAAGTTGAAGAGCTTCTGAGAATTCCAACCCTACAACTTCATAATCACGATCTCTATCGTTGAAATATAGGTGTTGCCTTTTTTCGGTGGCTATAATAACTAAGCTCGATGGACCAAATCTAGAAACTAGCGGCCTGAAAACTACTTCCAGATCATTTAAATCGTCAACAGTGGGGAAATTGTCTAGAACTAGGAGAACACTTTCTATACGGTACCAACCTATCTTTCTCGAAATCTCCAAATACAACTCTCTGCCATAACTGCTATAGTCCCGACCATCAAGCCAGAAATAGGTATCAAATTGCAGCATAATCTCCTCATACAGATATTTTGTAAGCACCGTCTTGCCGATTTCAGGCCGACCCCAAATCTGGATCCAACGGACATCCCGCAATAAATCTCTGTCTAAATCCAACAATCTATAGAGGGCTTTCATGTGGCGATCCATCCCCACAAGCCCGCAAAAATCAACTGATTTTGAACCGATCAAGAAATCCCAAATGAAATCGGTAATTTTACTGATCAATTCGGCATCACCCTTCCTATAAATTAAAATCAGGAAAATCATGTAAGTTTATTGGCTTAAGGCTTAAGCACATTTTATAGTCTTACTAGGGAATGTCCTCTTTGTTGCTTGGGTTTAAAATGTCTTAATATAATAAAATATAAACTATTTTATAGCTAAATATATATTCAAATATGTTTAGTTACTTTTAATTTTAATTTATTATTTATTATATTTTATATTACATAATTTTAAAATTTCAAAGAGGATCCATATCAAATAGGAAAAATTCAATAAAAATACACCAACTATTTATCGATTTCCATAAAAATACACGAACTTTGTGAGTACCCAAAAAATATATGAATTAATTTTTTCTTCCATTATAATACACAAACTTTTAAATTGAATCCATTTAACATTTAGGGTTTGACATAAAGTAAAATATATTTATTTTATCAAATGCAAACAAAAATCAAAATATTTCGTTAAATTATTTAAATATTTAAATAAGTCTAAAATTTAACATTTATATTATATATACAAATTATTTTCATATAGTATACCTTTTACGAAAATTTTAATTCATTAAATATTCAAGTACTTAAAATTTTTGTATTACCATATATAAGGTAAATAACATATATCAAATTTTCAAAATCATATATTTATATATATTATATTATTTACATCAAAAATTATCCAAATCACAAATAAATAAAATGTATATTATTATATTTACACACGATTTCATGATATTATTTTCAAAAAATAATGGCAACTTTATTACTGAAATTTTATGAATTCAAAAATTATAATTTACCTTTTAACTTTTTTTAAGTATTAGATGTTTTATTTGTTATTGGATTTTTGTATTTATGAATTCAAAATTTTACAAGTTTAATTATTATTTTAAGACTTATTTTAGGTTTTTACATTTGTTTACAATTTTATTGAGTTTTTTCAGGTTTTATAGAATAGTTTTTGTATCATAATATTTTAATTTTTATTAAAAATAAATATATTTTAATTTTTATCAAACCCTAAATGTTAAATAGATAAAATTTAAAAGTTTTTGTAATGGAAGGAAAAATTAATTTGTTTTTTGTTTTGGATATCCACAAAATTCGTGTATTTTTATGGAAATTAATAAATAGTTGGTGTATTTTTGTGGAATTTTCTCTTAATAATACCTTAAAAATATGCCTTTAGTTTAGGGAATCTACCTATTAAGATTTAAATTTATTTTATATTTGACAAATATATAGTCATAAATGCTGAACTAATTTGGGATTGTAACACCAAATCGGTAAGATTTCAGAATTAATTAAATACTTAAATATATAATTAGTATTTTTGTTTTATTACCTTATATTGTCAAAGTGAATTTACCAAAAGTATATAGTTAAGTTGTGATAAAACTTTGCAAAATAATCTTAACGAATTTAAAAAATAATTTAAATCGGAAAATAATTGATTTTGTAAATAATTAAAATTAACTCAATTTGAATTAATATATTTTAAAAAATTAAAATTAACTATGCTTTTAATATTTTTAAAAAATTTTCGTTTATAAGTTAATATTTTTATTTTTATTTTAATAGTTATAAATATTAGTCAAGTATCTTAATATTGTATATTTATTAATTACAAAATTTTCGAATTTAATTTGAGAATATTACTCCATAATTTCCAATTTTACAGATTTAATTTTATTTGAGAAGATTTGATATTTGAACTTATTTGAGATGATTCGATATTTGATTATTATTTATTAATTAGGGATTATTTGGATATAGGAATAAGTATAGAGATGTTTACACACAAGAACTACTCATTTGTACTTCAATTTTAATAGTATAGAGATTTATATAATCTCAAAGAGTAAACACTTGTTTTGAGGAAACCAACTTTAAAAGAATAAGGTCAAATTTTATGTTGTTTAGAATAAAGACTATTTATGTTGTTACAAATCTTCATAAATGATACTATTTATTGATTTACATAAGTCATTATTTTTATTTTCAAAACAATAATATAAAACAAATGAAAATATTGAAAAATAAAACAATAACCTACAATATAAGTTTGTTTGTATGAATAAATTCAAAATTTTAAACTGATGTAATTATGTTGATTTTCAAATTTAATATATATTTTTAGAAAATTTTATAAAAGTTAGGAAGAATTTGGATAAAGACAAGTGTCAAAAACTGAAGAAACGGAAAAATAATTAACGGAGTTACAAATTTGGCTCATTAAGTTAAAATAGTAGTATAATTGTAATTAAAATACACATTTCAGGCTTTCAACGTCTCGTAATTCCAATTTAGGAAAACCCTATATTATATATGATCTTTGTTATATACTATAATTTTGAATTAAACAATAATTTATGCATAATAGATATGGAAGAAATGTATGTAATGCATTGGAGTTAAAGAAAAATATGAAAAATATAATCTAAAAAAAAATAGAATCAAACTCTTACCATCATTATGATTATATCTTAACTCATTTTTCAACTCATGCAAGAAATAAACAAAAAAAAAGTAAATTTAATATGATGGAGGACGATGAGAAATGATTTATAGGATGTGAACATAGGGGAAGTTACATTTTAAAAGAAAATAGATTAAGTGAGTTAATATGTACTAGTTGGTGATACAATATATAACATGACTACCACCTACATCAAAATTTACTATGTGAAATTCATCTTATATATCATAGTAGAAAACTCAAAACTAAGGTGAGATGAATTATTTATTTTATATGAGAGCAAAAAAAGAAAAAAAGAAATAGCCGAATAATTTATAGAATTCAAATAACAATTTAAATTGATGTAATTATATTGTTCGTATGATTTAATGTGAGATGAAGTATTATAATTAAAAAATAATTAATATAATATAATTGGATATCAAATCTTTTTTATTTAATTTGATTGGTTAGTAAACATTTTAACAGATTTTAAAATACTTATATTTTGGAAAACTAATTAAATTGTAGACATTGTTATTTGACATTTTTATCCTTAATGATTTTATTTTAATTGTTCTTTATATGATATTTTGACAATGTCATTTCATGTAATTTTGTACAAATTGTTAGTTATTTTTATAAATGTACTTCCCTAATATTAGTATATAGAAGATCCAGTATATCATAACTTAATAATTATATAAACTTGCACAAATATATTTAACATAATCAATTTATTGCATTAGACGTTTTATAATATTATGTTTTCGATATGTATAAAACATTAGTTGTATATAGTTTTACATACTATATTTTCTTGTAAAAGCATTACCGGTTCCAAATGTACTAGACCATCGACTTTCACTTCATAATCTATCGCTAGAGATGGTAACTATAATTGTTTTCTTATCTCTGAACACATCATTTTCTTGTCTAAAATACTTATAACACCCATTTTATTACAATGATCGAGATCACTAATCATTATTTAGAATTGATAAATGATATTCTTACAAGTGGATATTAATGCATCTAAATTCTTTAATATTTCATCACGAAAGCGAATATTATAGTATCAAATTCAATTTGCTAATGTTTATTCCTAAATGTTGTTTGACCAAACCAAAATTCCAAGACTAATAGTATCCAAACATGATTATTACTTGATTTGGATTGTCTAAACTATAAATCATTATAAAATTTCAGGGTAAAATATTTTACGGTAATGGATTTTAAAAAATTCTCCCCTTAAATTATTTAATTAAATTACATGCTCTGTTTGGGTGTTGTAACTTTGAACTCTGTTTACTAGAGTATTGCTATAAACGAGATGACGAAATAAAATAAAATTAATTAAATATTAATTTTCAAATAAATTATAGATTATGGAACAATACCACATCTTCGAGAAATAGCCGCTGGGGATGTCTGGCAGTTGGTATAGTGCTTGCCTCCATGTTTGCACCTTCGTAGAATTTTCTTTCTCATGCGACAAGAACTGTACTCTAAGGTTCCCTCTTTGATTTCTTACATGTGAAGGATAAATCTCATAGAATACTGGTATTACTACACCGAGCGAGCCTGACTGATGAAATTTCTGAATCTTAACGAGACTTTCAAGGCAACAAGGAGAAGATGCAAAGTTCTCAGAAATCACAACAACGGCCACTTTTGACTTGGAGATAGCCTGATCGACCAATGATGGATCCGATTCTCCCCTACTCGGTTCGTTTTCCAATTCAGTAGTTGTATAGCCCTTTTGATCCAAAGAATCACGAAGATGACTTACAAAGGTTCTACTACGGGTATCTGGACCTAGGAAACTCAAAAGCACGTTACAGTTGATTGTGTGAGTGGAAGAAGACTTAGAAGAGGGAGACATAATTTTCTAACAAAGGAGATGAAACTGCAAGATAATTTCAAAATCCTGAAAAGAAGAGATAATAAAAGTCAATAAAGGCCAGGGCCGGCCTCCCCATAAAGGAAAGAAAGCATTATGCCAATGTTTCAAAAATCGCTAGGCGCTAGTCGGGCGGTAAGGGTGGATCTAGCGCCTAACCAATAAATCGGAGATTAAACGGGATTAATTGGGGATAAGTTTTAAAATTTTAAGACTATTTTAATGTTTTTAAAATATATTAATCCATTATAATTAAATTTTTTTATAATATTGTTTTTAAAATTATAGTAAACACATAAAAACGTATGTTTAAGAAATTTTTTATGATTTTTATTAAAATTTTGAACATAAGTTATTGTAAAATATCACAAACTCCTAATCTAAATGTCTGAATAACAAAAAAAAATATTTGCTGGCAAAGGTGTACCTAGCGATTAGACGCTAGTTGGGCGGTAAAGGTGGACCTAGCGATTAAGTGGAGAGTAATCGGAGCTAAGCGGGGATTTTTAGAACATGACATTATGATTTACTAGAGTAATTAAACTTGATATATAATTATTTAAATTAATCGTCTATTATAATATATAAAATGTTGAGACGGATTGTTTATATGTAAAAAAGCCAACAATTTTATTCAAAAATAGAAAACAAATTTGATTTGATTTTTTATATAGAACATAAAAATAAATCATAAATTTATTGACCCTATAAACTAATATATATTGTAACTATTCAAATGTAATTGAAATGTAATGTTTATACTTTATGGTTTTTAAAAATTCAAATGATTTATTTTTTGTTTTAATGATTTTTAAAATAATTAAATTTAAATTAATTGATTTCCTATAAGAATTAATAGTTGTTCACTAATGATAATTTGATGAGGTTGCTACTTGTGTTGATGTGTTAGTGCCGGAGAGAATCCCTTTAGCCATTGTATATAGGATGTCACATTAAAATATTTAATGGTAGTGTGATGATTTAATTTTATAATCAGAGGTAAGACATAGTAGAATTTCTCCCAACTGTTATTAAATTTACATAAACATAAACTTCAACCAAAAAATAAGATAACAACCTATAAAACTAGCTAAAAGTAAAACACATTTATGTGTGTTTCATTACACAATTGTTTTTTTTTTTGTTCTTTCCTTTATTTCTTAAAAAATTATAACAAAAAGTCTATGTTCTATGGTGCACCATTTTTACATGAGAAAACACTATTCTAACTTGAAAACTAATTTGCCATTTGTACATAAATAAATTAAAAAAAAATCACTAAACATGTTAACATAATATACGAAATTATAAATTTAATCAATTTTTATGTGAATAATTTTTGGACTATCTTTTATCGTTTTTTTTTCTTTTTTCATTTTTTAAGTCATTGATATTGATTTAGAAACTTTTACAAAGTCTTTGAACAAACATCTCCGAAGATAGTAAAAAGTTTGATAAGTTACATATGGGTTATATGCTTGTTTTGCCAACACAATGTAAACCCAATATTAAGGTATTTTCAGGGACATGGGTGTTTTTATTTATTTATTTATATTTGTTAAACTTGTATTTATTACGGTTAATGTTGAATTTTGCTAAGTTTTTTTCTGGGACATTTTAATATAAGGTATTTAAGTGGATTTTAATAAAGAAGATTTCCAGAGAATTATGTTTGATAATCAAATTTTACAGAGGATGTGAATAAGAGAAAATGTGTACTAAGGCGAGTAGCACAGTGTCTCAAATAATCAGGAAGAAGAGTGTTACAAGTGATATGTTGGCACACTATCTCAAATCATCAGAAAGATGGGTGTTACAAGTGGTATGTGGCACATTGTCTCAAATAATCAAGGAGACAAATGTTACACACATCTGCATTCATATTACTTTCTCGATCAATTACTGATATAATTATTATGGTTATCCGATCCACCTAACTGTGGATATTTTTAATAAAATTTGCCATGAGACAATTTTTCATGAGAACAATTCTTGGGTTCACCTTTAGGGGTGAACTCTTATATTCACCCCCTCATATTATATCCAATCAAAATGTCACATAATATCACATTTAAAAAATGAATAAAAAATTAAAAAAATAAATTAAATATTAAAAACAAATTTAGAAAAAATAAAATTATTATTTTTAAGAGTTAGAGATATATTAGAAAATCCGATTGAAAAGTCACTTTGAAAGCATAAAACGAATTCTTTTTAAAACAAATAAAACAAAAACACAGAGGAAGAGGAAGTACTATTAACTGACGTAGTAAAAAATGAAGACAAAGAAGAGAAAAGTCAGACTCAATATTATAAGTAAACTACCATAAAGTCTTAAGTCTTTGGTATTCAGCATTAATGTTTCAATGTTCAATGCATTTGGAAAAGTTAGACAATACAGATATACATGAGGCGAATTATTTTCTACTTGCAAAAGTTATTTAATGTGATCTCGGTGGAACTGATGTGGATGTTAATAAATATTATTTTTTACTTGCAAAAGTTATTTAATGCAATCTCAGCGGAACTTATGTGGACGTTAATAAATATTATTTTCTACTTGCAAAAATCATTTACTAATTCAGCGGAACTGATGTGAAAGTTAGTGAGTACATATGTTTAAAATACTGTTAGTTAGATCTGGGTGTTTGGATATCTGGGTGTTTGGATATCCGTTCAGATTTTTTGGGTTTTAGGGTTTAGAGGGTTAAAACCCATTCAGATATTTATAATTTTTTGTTCGATTTTGGTTTGGTTCTATCCGAGTTTAGATATCCGAAATATCGGAGAAAACTAAAAAATTGGTTAAATTTGATTAAATTTTCACAGATATAACTAAGAATTTTAAAATATTTTGGTTATTTTGATTATTTTGGTTTTTAAATCATTAATATTTTGGCTTTATAATTATAATTTTGGGTAATTGGGACTAAATATAATTTTTTTTTTATACAATTGTATTTCAAGTATCCATTAGGTTTTTTGTTTGGTTTGGGTTTGGTTATTTGGATATATAAATTTAAGATCCGTTCGGGTATTTTGTTGGTTCGGGTTCGGAGTTTTTTCAAAATGTAAACGCAAATATGAAACATTGAACATTTCAAGGAAGATAAAAAAAAAACAAACTTTTCAAGGAAAAGTATCATTGAACTGGTAAACAAATTGCAATTTATTATTTCAATATGCACTTATTAATAATTTGCAATATTAATATACACCACAGTGATGTCTTTTCACTGTGGTATGACTAGTAAACTTGGTTACTGCGTCAACGTACTGGATCTACCGGTAGATGACGGTGACAATGAAGCTCTTAAAGAGTTATATTCATGGATCTGTTCATGTGTTTACCTAAGGTTATTTGACATGCTAGAAACAAATATTGATTTTTGGATCAAAACATAAATGGCTTCCTCTTCTTCTTCTTCTTTATATGATCCTCGTTACTACGATGTCTTCCTAAGCTTCCATGGGAAAGACACACGCACAACCATTGTCAGCTATTTGTATGCAGAACTTTGTACAAAGGGAATTGTTACTTTCAAAGATGATAAAGAGTTTGAAATTGGATATGGTATTTCTACCGTACTCCTCAGCGCTATTACTTGTTCGAAGCTCGCTGTCGTGGTTCTCTCCGAGAACTACACATCCTCGAAGTGGTGCTTGATGGAACTCGCTTTTATAATGGAGTGTTACAAGCTTAGTACACTCAAAGTATTCCCCATCTTCTATGGAGTTGATCCATCTGACGTGAGAAAGCAGCAAGGAAGTTTCTCTTTGGAACAGTACCAAGAAAACAAGTCAACGGCAGACAAGGTCCCCGAGTGGAGAGAAGCTCTCACCAGCATCGCCAATCTTTCGGGCAAGGATTCCAGAAACTGGTGAGCTTTTCATTTGGATGAATATGCATTTTAATTTACAGATCTTGGGTAAATTGCCGAAACTCCAAGAACAATAAAAAGGATAAAATAAGATACCTACCCATTATTATACTCTATGTTCTATTTAGGTGCTATTCGTTTGTGCATTTGTACGAGATGTTGTTAGTTTTAGTACAATTAAACAGATCAATAGATGCTGAATCTAGAAATAAAAAAACTTCTAAAACACCCTCATTTACAAATTATAACTATAATTAAAGTTATGTTAATTTACTACAAATTTATCGCAAATTAAAAATTTGCAAGGAAATAGCAGAATAACATTTTTCATCAAAACGTCAAAACCATGTAATATTGTTTTCTCGCCAAAATCGCAAAGATCTAAGTAGCATGTGCAATAAAAATGAAGTGTTATATAAGTGAACTATAGGTTCCTCCTATAGTCTGGAATCCTTAAATTATTTTTTGATATTTAATATTAATATGATAATTAGATGTAAAAGTTGTGATTTTGATATATTAGCGTAATTTAAAATTAAACGAGGAAAAGATATATTATAAACTAGATTTGAATCGGCACTACAGCGGGAAAATAATGTTTATAAATAAATTGTTATGATAGTTGATCTTAAAATATAATTTGTTGTAAACTTTAAGTAGTGTTAAGGGTATATTTTGCTAATTGTTTATAATCTTGTCATTATGGACGTTCATTCTGAATTTCTGATTTTGGTTAAAGATCTATTAAACGTTATAATTAATCTATACTATTCTTGTAAGATTCAAAACATGATTACTAAATACTGATTGCATAATACAAATTTTTTTTTCTGACCCATGTTCGTCAAGATTTTGATGTCCTATTCACATTCTTTGTTGAAATAATTATATGTATGAGATAATTTAGTTTCTTTTAAAGGATAAAATAATGGATGGAGGTTTATTCGATTAATAAACATAGAATATTATTTTTCAAATGTATATATTTAAAAAATATATTATACATTTTTTTGGTTGATAAACATATATTTATAAAAATATTATTTTTGATTGCTTTAATTTTATGAATTATAATTTTTTTTAATACTGATTATTATATTCACTTAATTAAAAATTTTATTCGTTTTAACTAATTAATTTAAATAAAGTTGAAAATAGATTTTGTGAAGATTCTAAGATAGTTTAGACATTTTTGTTCTTAATGAATGTTTTTTTGTTTGTTTATTATACCAATGGCATTTCATGTAATGTTCAAATTGTAAGTTAATTTTATAAATGAACTTCTGTAATATTAGTATAGAGATATCTTTTGTAAATATATATTGCTCATTGTTTATTTAGTTAATTGTGTCAAATTAGGTTTGACTATTCTGATATTTAATGAGATGGTTAAGATTATTTATTCTTTCATAACATTTAATATAAATTTTAACAAAATTTTAGTTACTTTTCTAAATGTAGTTCCCAATATTAGGATGAGACTTTATTTCAGAGAATGCAATCATTTATGCACTTTCTCTCATGCCACATGGTTATTTTTGTCTTATAACTAGTTATCCTTAGTTAGAGCACCTCCATCGCCCGGTTTATCTAAGCAATAAACAAATTTTAAAAAATAAAAAATTTAAGGAGAGACGGTATCTCGTTTGAGATATTAAAAGAACCAGATACTACAAGAACCGTTTTAGATACTTTGCTTACAACTGTCAACTTGTGAATGGTTAAACTTTAATAAAAATAGAAAAAACTAATTATATAATAAATTATATTGAAATATTAATATAAAATTTGTGAGAACCTTATTTTGAGAAACCCAACGGATGGAGGTGCTCTTATTATCTTTCTGCTACTTTTCTAATAATATTTTCAAAAGATGTTGTTACAGAAATTATCCCTATATTAAATTTCCATGTGTGTGCAGCCTGGATGAGTACAAGATGGTTCAAGGAATTGTTGAAGACATTTCAAGCAAGTTGGAATTTACGTGTTTCGACGATGTGGTTTGTATGGAGGCTCACAATGAAAAAATGGTACGTCTCTTGGAGATCGAGTCTGAGGGGGAAACTCGTATAGTTGGAATATGGGGAATGGGAGGTATAGGAAAAACCACCATTGCTAAGTATCTATACGAACAGTTTGCAAAACTGTTCTCTGCTCAGTGTTTCATGGAAAACATCGATAAAAAAAATAAAACAGTTGATCTAAAAGGCTTGCAAAAACAGTTTCTATGCGATCTCTTACGTACAAAACGAGTGGCTTTAAAAAACGAGCAACACGGAGCAACACTTATTCAGTCGAGGCTTGGAAACCTCAAGGTGTTCGTTGTGCTTGATGGTGTGGATAAAGTGGAACAGATAGATGCCTTAGCAAGAGAGACTAGGTGGTTTGGGAAAGGGAGCCGAATCATCCTAACCACACGAGACAAGAGATTGCTTGATTCATTTAGAGTGGTCAATAAATACAACGTTAAATGCTTGGGAAGTGAGGACTCGTTGAAGATGTTTAAACACTTTGCTTTTAATAGTGGAGTTCCTCCTTTCAATTCGTTAGATGAACGATTAGCAATTCGAGCTTCTCGGCTTGCTCATGGTCTTCCTATCGCCCTTGAAGCTCTCGGCAAATACTTTCGTGGAACTACCTCCATAACCCAGTGGGAAGCTGATATAGCCACGTTTGAAACAGCTCCT
Organism: Cardamine occulta; assembly: GCA_028015245.1. Lineage (NCBI taxonomy): Eukaryota > Viridiplantae > Streptophyta > Magnoliopsida > Brassicales > Brassicaceae > Cardamine > Cardamine occulta. The sequence continues at coordinate 6,222,580 of CM051368.1, forward strand.
CACCAAAATGTCATGGATATCTTAAGACGTAGCTATGAAAATCTGAACGACATAACTAAGCTCACTTTTCTAAGGATCGCATGTCTGTTTAATGGAGAACCCGTCTCCCGTGTTTCTGCCATTCTTGGAACAAGTATAGGAGATTTAGCTGACAAGTCTCTTTTCCATATATCAAATGACAGATGTATTGACATGCATTCCTTGATACAACAAATGGGTAGAGAAATTGTTATTAAAAAATCCAAATTTAAACCTCAGAAGCAATCAATTTTGTGGGATCCTCTTAACAGTTATGGCGTCCTGCAAAGAAACACAGTAAGTCTTCTTCTTTTCTCTTTGAACTGCTCTCAAATGATTTTTTTCTTGTGCTTTGATTTGTCTTTACGCTAATTCACTTTAATGTTTCCATCAGGGGACAGAAAATATCGAAGGCATGGCACTGCATATGTGTGAATTGTCCAGGGGGTCATTGCCTATCAACGGGAGTGCTTTTAACCAGATGCATAATCTCAAATTCCTCAAGATATTCAAACACCTCGATGTTATAGAGTCAAATTTGGACCTTACTTCAGGCAATTGCATATCATTTCCGCTTGACCTTAAGTTACTACATTGGGATGCATATCCATTAACAACCTTGCCTCCTTATTTTCCTCTGGATTATCTTGTTGAACTTCATCTGCGCCACAGTAATCTCGAGAGTCTCTGGGATGGAAACCCGGTAAGCAACCAACGATTTGTTTTTTTTTCTAGTTTATCTATATATTTTGAATGTCATCAACGCACCCGTTCAAAGTTATCGCTATTTTCTTTCTTATTCCACTCAGTCGCTCAAAACGTTGAAGATACTAGATGTAACTGGATCCAAGAATTTGATTAAACTTCCAGATCTTTCTTCGGCACCTAAGCTTGAAGAGTTGATAATGAAAGGTTGCACAAGGATGGGCCAACTGTTGGAAACCACTGATAAGTTAACTACACTGAGGAAAATTGATGCATCCCATTGTGATGATCTTATGGATCTTGAGATGACAATAAGAGAATTTCCAGACCTTGAGAACAGCAGCTATGAGTTTTTTCAGTATCAGGTTGCAAAGAAGTTCCCAGATGTTGCTGTTGTAGCTAACACGGATTCTCTGGAAAATCTATCCATCCAGTGCCAACTAAATTTTCAGTTAGGCCATCTCGAGGGAAAGGCAGCCCACCTCTCCTTTAGTTCCGAGCAACATATCCATTGTGCGTTGACAGTGAGTGAGACACAAAAAATGTGTAATCTCTTCACTGATTTTTACAGCTGTAAATCACTCGACATCATGCAGTTCAACTACAACAACGATGGTGAATCTTTCATGATTAATAGCTTTTCAAAGTTCGTCTCACTAACGGAGCTTAATCTCATCAACCTAAAGATGCACAACATCCCGAACGACATTGGAGGTTTGAGAGTCCTACAAAAACTAGACCTCAGCGGAAATGATTTCCAGCATTTACCAGATGAGATGGAAAATCTTTCCAATTTGAAGTCCCTCCGGCTTTGTAACTGCCGCATCCTTGTAGACCTGCCGCAGTTAACTCAGTTGGAGACACTCAATCTTTCTGATTGTATCAATCTCCGGTCGTTTCCACATAAGAGTAAATATCTCTTACAAAAGCTTTGGCTTGACAACTGCAACAACGTTCAGCAATTGTCAGATACGCTTAGTAATTGTACCAATTTAACATTTTTGGACCTCAGCAGAAATGGTATGGTGACGTTGCCATCAAGCATCACATTGCTTTCGTTGTTGAGAACTCTCTACCTCAATAACTGTAACAACCTCAAATCACTGACGGAGCTTCCATTGAGTCTCAAGTATCTATACGCACATGGCTGCAAGTCTCTCGAAACCTTTTCCCTTTCCATCAATCATTCTGTTAACCAACTTGATCTTAGCAATTCCTTTCACTGGGAAAAGGATTCTAGTCAGATCACTTGGTTTCCTGGCAGAAGTAATGAGGAGGTACAAAATTCTTCTACTATCACCCATTTTTTAAGTCTTCTTCATACTATGGTTGTTCCCTTCAATAGGCACATATTTGCTAGCTTCCATGAAACTAAGATGTCGAGTACAAATCAAGTGAAGAGGAGTCCCATATAAATCCCCATGCAGCATTTAAAGTCATTCTTGTGGGTTTATGTTATCTATTTCATGGTTGTGGGAGTTGAATTCATTCTGCACATGAACGAAATCGTTAGGTACTCTGCCAGAACATCTATTATTGTGCATGCCTGTTTAAACTCATTAGCAATGTGCATTTTTTTGTGCATGCGATTGTAAGAAATCTAAGCCAATTGTTTGTAATTTTGTTTCTACTACATCTACTTCCGCTTAGTTAAGGAGATTAAGGTGCATATTTCCATTTTATAATGAAGGGTACATTGTAATAATCCATCCCGAGTTTAGTTATCCAAACGGAATCTCCCCATACTTTTGGCCCTTTCGATTTACAACCCAGAAAGTTATTCGTCTTCAGTATACAATCAGGATCTATTAACAGTTACATAATTCAGCATATCCCATTAAAATCTTAGTTTTCTTTTAGTAAATCAATAACCATGTTTTACAGAACAACGATTACCAATTTTGACCGAATTGAACACAATTTAACCCGATCTAATATTTGACTTGACTCAACAATAACAAAAATAAAAAAATTGGAGAAAAGACGTCGCCTGAAGATTATCTGTTTAGATCCAACGGACTGACGATTTATTTCTGTAGAATATGAGAGAGAACATATGAAAACACTCTGATGCTTATTCATTGAAAAATGATCAGGTGAGACTTAAGTACACAATTATGAGATAATTAGAATATTCTATATTATTTAGTAAGGTTTTAAGGGATGTTTTAGGGTTGTTTTCCTTAGTTTTCTTTAGGATTTTCTTGGTTTTGTACCCTATATATAGGGAAGCTATGATCTTTAATAAGATAACGAGTGTTTTGATCATAAAAGGAGATTTCTGTTCTCTCAAACGAACAGAGCAAGAAGATTTGTCGGTCTCTCGAAGTTCCGTCAAACTATCTCGATATAATCCTACTTAGGATTCTATATCAGAGCAGTTTTCCTGGCAGCAAGAAGAAAGATGACATTGACAGAGGTTCATAGTGAAGGTTCAAGAGTTGAACCTGTCAATGTCATCTTTCTTCTTGCTGCCAGGAAAACTGCTCTGATATAGAACCCTAAGTAGAATCATCTCATAAATGAGAGCCAGAATTAGAAGCAAGTTGCTCGTCAACCTGAAAGGAAGTTTATGACATCAATATCAAATGACAAGTGAGGAGGTAACACGTGAAGGATAACATAAACATCTACACATGTTATTAACCTTCACCTTGAGGACAAGGTGAAAGTGTGGGAGGAGAGTAAGATAGACTTTGACTTACGTACACAGTTATGAGATAATTAGAATATTTCTATATTATTTAGTAAGGTTTTAAAGGATGTTTTAGAGTATCCGCAGCAAAGGTTTCTCAATGAGTATCTAAGCAATAAATAAAAAATAATAATGAAAAGAGATGAGAGAGGATGAGATACGGAGAAACTTTCCGCGTACATTTGTTCAAATACAACTGGTTCAACTTCTCTTTTTCATAATTCAGTTTAAATACACAATAAAAATATATTAATAATATTAATGAGAGAGTAAGTGGAGGTTCTCATTTTACAATTATCTAATTTGCTCACTCTAAGTTTTGTCAGATTATAAATCACACTGTCATGCCAATTTAATAACCTAATATCTAGATTCTAGGTGATCAGACCAGAACTAGTTTTAAGAACAACCTAGGTGAAGAACTATCAAGTTTTGAATCCTAACGAATCAATCAATCTATAATTCCTTGAAAACCCTAATGAGAATCCCTGAACCTAACAGAAAATCTACTCGCACATATCAATTGAAAACAAAGACATGAATGAAATATATATCATATGAAATATAAAAGAGAAATAGAAACATGGGTTTGAAATCTTCTCTCAAAGTGTATAGAGTAATAGATCAGCTCCAAGCTCTCAATCTCTCCAAAACTCTATTGATAGTCTAATCTCTCTAAAAGAAACCTAAAAACCCTAATTAATAGTCTAAACACGATTTGTGCTCTTTTGTAAATACATAAAACTTCTAGGAAAAGTTACAAATTTTCAAAAGTGTTAATTTCCGCGTGTGGTATAAAAATATGGCTTATGTCGATCGACACCCATAGATGGTGTCGATCGACACCCATAGATGGTGTCGATCGACACCACTGGTAAAGAATGACACCAACTTCAACTTCTCAGCTACAATGCTCCAAAATGCTCTAGAGCGTACAAATGATCCCAAATGTGTGCAAACCTATAAAATACTGTAATAGGACTCTAAAGACATATAAAAGACTCAATTATGCACATATATCATGGCTTAAAACTCATGATATATCAGCTGGTCCACATACACTCTTTCAGTAAGCTCTCCATAGAGAAAAGCACACTACAAGAAATCTACCGCGTAACTGACAGCAATTTCCGTCGGAAATCCGTCGGTTTTGGCAAAATCCGTCGGATATCCGTCGGGTTTTTCCGTCGCTTCTATCTCGTCGGAAATCCATCGGAATTTCCGACGGCATTCTGACGGAATACAGAAATAAGAAATCCGTCGGAAATCCGTCGGTTTTAATGCCGTCGGTGTACCGTCGGTTAAAAACAGACGGAACACCGACAGACTTCTGATTCTTATAAACCGACGGATTTCCGACGGCGCTATAACCGATGGCATACCGACGGATCTAAACCGATGGATTTCTGATTATTATAAACCAACAGATTTCCGACGGATATATAACCGACGACATACCGACGGAGATAAACCGACGGATTTCCGACGGATCTATAACCGACGGATTTCCGACGGATCTATAACCGACGGATTTCCGACGGAATTATTGAAATTTTTTTAATTATAAAATTGAATATTTTAAAATAAATTTATTAATTTGTAAAATTTGTTTTATAAAATAAATTAAATAATTAAAATTAAAGAAATAATAATAATGCAATAATTCAAAATGAAATTCAATATTTCTAAAATAATTCAAATAAAAAAGAAAAAAAACTAAAACTACGAGGGCGGAAAGCGGGATAAGAATTCCGCCATTTGTTGCTGCAATAACCGGTTATCCGCCTCCAATTTGCGGGATCTCTCGCGTTCCGCTTCTTGTTGGAGGCGATCCACTTCTCGTTGGAGGCGATCCTCTTGTCGTTGGAGGCGATTCGCTTCTTGTTCTTCTGCGAGCTGTTGCAGCTGCATCTTCATAGCTTCCATGTCAGCGTCTTGTTGTGCGAGCTGTGCCCTAATATCTGGAGAATCGCCGAAGAAACGCAAAGTTGCAGAAAAGGAGTCGTCGTCCGGAAGACCAAATACACGACCTTTTGTCTTCGGAGTACACTGCGGTAAGAAACGAAAATTTTGTTAAAAATTAGAAATTACAAAAAAACGATATAAATATATATTTTACTTACCTCGTAGATTTAATTCGTTAATCTTCTCGATTGGAAGATCGGTCATTGGAGGCGTTCTTCGATGATTGGCTGAGAAAGGAGGAAGTCTTCCTTCATCTTCTCATAGTTGTCAATGATCTCCCGAGCCAGCGGATCTTGGATTTCATGGTTCTTCCTGCTGGTATGCGCATCCTTGAGCAATGTGATAGCGGAAGGTGGGACACCGTCTTGCCGAAACTACAAAAATGAAAATTTAGTAAACTATAAAATTATAAAACTTAAATAACAAAATTTTAATTAAATAAAAAACTTACCAGTTGTTTGGCCCGTGTGACCAAACTAACCGCTCCTAGATTGTGCGTCGCCTTGCCTTTTCCTTTGCGATCGCTGTTTCGGCACGCAGAATAAGTTGTGGAGCTTGTCTTGGTCGGTTCTTCACTCCAATAAGTGCATAACCCGCTCCATAGGCCCGGGTTGGAAAGCAACTCCCTTGGGACATCATTCTTGTGCCACTTCTCCTTCCACTCGTTCAGCTTCCACGAATACATTCTCGCTGCTTTTTTATCGAAGCATCGTCTAACCGAGGCGGTCATGTGGCTGTCCCAAGTAAATTCTTGCTGCAAATCAAAAATACAAATAAAATAAATATATTAAATAAAAGTAAAAAAATTTATAATATGAAGTACTTACCGCAAATTGGCGAAACCACAATTCCTGATCCGCTATCGGCATTTGGTTGTAAGTCGGGTACGGATGACGAAGCATTCCATTGAGCATCCGGTTAATGGACTTGGAAATCCCATTTCCGGAATCTCCAAACCTACAAAAGAAATTAGTGCAAATAATTTGAATTGTAATTAAAATAATAATAGTAAATAAATATTAAAAATCTTAAAATTAACAAAAACTTACCATGTGTCTCTGCCTACGCATTCCGGATGGAGACGAGGCAATCTATCTCGTCCTGGTTGAGCGACAAAGTCCTCGACGCTCATCTGCGACGGTGCAGTAGGTGAAGGGGTCGGCATAGGCGCTGTCTCCGGGATCTGTGTCTCCGGGATATGTGTCTCCGGTATAGGAAAACTCCTCGAAGCGGCAGTACCTCCCCGGCGACTACTACGTCCGCCGTGTCCTGAACGGGCAAACCTACCGTAATCCCTAAAAAAATTAAAAAAAATATCAAACATTATATGAAAAAATTAATAATAATGAAAATAAAAAAAAGAATCAAAAAAATAATTTAAATTCATTATTAGACCAAAACAATTATACTTTTATAAAAGAAGGAATAATTTATGGAAAAACTTATAAATTTATAAACTTATAATTACTAAAATCCTCATAAATTTATATTTATAAGTATTAATTCCAAAACAATTTAAAATTTGTAAATCCTTGATTTATAAAAGAATGAATAATTCATGAATATAATTATAAATTACTAACATGATTAAAAATTATCAAAAAAATAATGATAATTTTCTAAAAATTATAATAACATACCAAAATTAAGAAAATATTAATGCATGAAAAAAATTATAAATATTTCAATGAATAAATAAATTAAAAAAACAAATAATTTCAATAAACATAACAATCCTAAATCTAACAATTAGAAACCTAAATCTAACATTACAGACCAAAATCTAACAATTACAAACCTAAATCTAACATTACAAATCTAAATCTAACAATTCTAATTTTCTAAACAATCAATCTAACTAAAAACTTAACAATCCATAATATAAACTTCAAAACTTACAAGTTTGGGGGAATGTTAGACATTTGGATGATATATCGACGGAAATCCGGAAGCTTGGGAGAGTTTTGCAACTTTTGCTCACGTCTGCGAAAGTGAGGAGGAAGAAGACGATGTCTGTATATTACGATATTTCCGACGGAAAAATCAGTCGGAAATCCGTCAGTTTTAAAAAAATTAAATTAGACGCGTTTTCGATAAGGTTTCAGAAAGGTTACCGCCTAATTTTTCGCGTATCCGTCGGAAATTTCCGACGGATTCGCGAAAATTTAGGCATCGCGGGAAGCGAAAAGAGTTTCGCGGTTACATTTTCATTATCCGTCGGAACTTTCCGACGGATTTTCGACGGATAGTCAAAATACGCATGTCCGCTGATTGGCCAGTCAATCCTTAAATGGGGACACGTGTTACCACAAACCCGTCGGAAATCCGTCGGAAATTTTCGACGGATTTCCGACGGGTTTGTGGTTTTAGTGGTTTTTTACGCACCGTTTCAGTAAACATATGTTTATAGTATTATAAATTCATGTTTGCAAACACAAATAACTTATAGAAATCTTTCATTTGACAAATTTCAAAAGTTTAGATGATTATTTCGTATTTGGTAAACTTGTACGTTAACTATATGTTTATCTATGAAACACTTTCGATCGAACCATGTCTAAAAACAAAATCTTTTCAAAATATGTTATATATGACATAATTTAGTTTATTTTGTCAAAGTTTGTTGTTAACATTGTCTTGATATACAAGAAATTACAATTTGACCATGTAAACCACAAACCCGTCGGAAATCCGTCGGAAAAACCGATGGATTTCCGATGGTTTTAGGGTTACACGTGTCTATTAAAAGTAAATTAAAAAAACCCCGAAAACCGTCGGAATTCCGTCGGTTTTTCCGACGGATTTCCGATGGTTTTCTTTTTTTAACCAAAATACGTGTCCGTTTTTAAGGTTTTAAATTATATTACCGTCGGAAAATTCGTCGGAAAATCTGATGGATTTCCGACGGTTTTGGGGGTCATTTTAAATTTAATTTTTAAGTAGATTAATGAGTTGTGTGGATTTGTTAATGTGTTTGTTTATGGACTTTTTAATTTCTGGCAAAATCTTATTTTATTAAAATTTGTTAAAATATACAAAGCTGAAGTTGAGCTTATAAAATGCTCGGCAGCTGCGGTCTTCGAGGACCTATGATTTACACCGTAATGTGAAAATTAAATAAAATACAAAATAACAAATTTACAACTTTCTGTAATACCAAAAAATAATACAAACCACATGAATAACTAATCCGCACTAGATGATGATGATGATCCCTCAGATGGAATTGAGTCTGAATCCTCATAAAATTCACCTTGTTCTTCTTCTGAGTCGGAAAAAACTAAACCAAATTGTGTGAAATCAACAACAAGATCCAGAGCACAAGAAGGCTCAACTGGATCCATTGGAACAACTTTTGCTGGCTGTAAAGGATCGTGTTCTGCAACTCCATAAATTCTTCCTCGCGGGGTCACTTTAGTAACTGTGCGCCAAGGATCCGTCCGCCGTGTAACTCGAGGGTAACGAATATAGCACACCTAAAAAAAACATATTAGTTTTGTAATTATTATACCTAAATAAGGAATTGAGTATTTGTACCCTACCTGCTCAGCTTGTGATCCTAGAATGAATGGGTCATACGTTTCTAGTCTCCGACTTGAATTAACAGACGTAACACCAAATTGGTCTACATGAAGCCCAAGACCGAGTGTTGAATCATACCAATCACACTTGAAAACAATGCACCTCAAGTCTAACATTCCTGGGTACCGCACTTCCAAAATTTCTTGAAGAACGCCGTAGTAAACATCATTACCAGATTTCACTGAAATACCAGAATCTGAAGTTTGCGTTGTCCTTCTCTCGTCATGAACCCTAAACCCATATCCACGACTGCAGTATCTAGGATAAGAAGTTGCAATGTAGTTTGGACCATTAACAAATTCCAATAACCATGTGGGAAATGTCTGTCCGTCAATTACTCCTTTAGAAACCTACAAAAATAAGTTACATATTATTATTTAAAAATAATTTATTAAATGATTTAGTGTTTTTAAACACTTACGTAAAATTGCAACCAAGACATAAATTCCTCCTCCTTATGGACTTGAAGCTCGTCTTCTGTCTTATCCATATAGTACCCGCGTATTAATGCCATGTAAATCCTGTACGAAAACCAAAATAGTTGACAAGTTAATAATAACATATAAAATAATCAATTATACATTAAATGACACAAAAGAATTTTTGTTTACCTTTCGTATTCCGTAATTTCTTCACAATTGGTTAGGATATACGTATGCAAGTGTTTAAACTCCTCTTGAGATAATTTACGCCTTTTTCCTTTGCCACTGACTCGCCCAACTTGGGAAAATAACTCTGGAACAACGACGGGGTAAATCGCTCTCTCACCACGATCATCATGGCGACTAGGACGTCTACTCTTCGTACGAACTTCTGACGGGAAGTAATATTCAGCAAACTGTGAGGCCTCTTCGTTGATGCTCTGGGCGATAATAGATCCCTCTACTCTACTCAAATTCTTAACCTTTTTCTTCAGATGAAACATATACCGCTCAAATGGATACATCCAACGGTATTGAACCGGGCCTCCTAGTTCAGCTTCTCGTGGGAGGTGGATCGGAAGATGTTCCATCACATCAAAGAAAGATGGTGGAAATATCTTCTCCAAATTACAAAGGATCACCGGGATATTGGCCTGTAAATTTTGGATTCCCTCAACAGTAAGTGTTCTTGTGCATAAATCGCGAAAGAAAGCACCTACTCCTGCAATTGCTTGGTGGACGTCTTTATGGAGAAGATGAGCAAAAGCGAATGGAAGAAGCCTCTGCATCACAACGTGACAATCATGACTCTTCATTCCAGTAAACTTTCCTTCTCCATAATCGATGCAGTTACGCAGATTAGATGCGTATCCATCAGTGAATTTAACATCGTCGTGAATCCAATCAAAAAATTTTGTTTTCTTTGCTGCTTCTAACCGGTATAATGGAAATGGACATTGACCATTTGGGAGCACTTCAAGAAAACCTCGATCGCAATATGCTGGCAAGTCTAATCTAGATTTCATATTGTCTTTCGTCTTCCCTTGGACGTTTAAGACTGTGTTCATGATGTTCTCAAAGAAGTTCTTCTCAACGTACATCACATCAAGATTATGCCGCAATAAATGGTTCTTCCAGTAAGGCAAATCCCAAAATATGCTCTTCTTGTGCCAGCTATGAAATTCACCGACACCATAAATAGGTTCATGTCCATTACCTCCACAATAAGGAGTCGTCTCAGCACCAAAATCTCTCAACTGTTCCAATAAAGTTTCACCGTCTATCTCAGGCGGTGGACCATCAAAAACTTGCCTACCCTTCGTAAACATTGTTCTCGAACGACGATACGGATGATCAAACCAACAACTTTTTCTACCGTGCTTTAGTTGGAATGCATCTGTGTTGTCTTGACAATACGGACACTATAATCTCCCATGTGTTGTCCATCCAGATAACATACCATATGCTGGGAAATCGCTTATGGTCCACATAAGCACCGCACGCATCTTAAAGTTTTGCTGGGTCGAAACATCATACGCTTCCACACCATGCTCCCATAGCATTTGTAACTCATAGATCAATGGCTGGAGGAATATATCAAGTGATCTCTTCGGATGCTCTGGGCCGGGAACAAGAATCGATAGATATAAAAATTCTCTACGCATGCACAGAGATGGAGGCAAATTGTAAGGGGTTACAATTACGGGCCATAACGAATACTTCCTTCCATGCTTCTCAAATGGGTTAAAACCATCTGTACATAACCCGAGGTACACATTCCTTCGCTCATACGCAAACTCCGGATACAATGATTGAAAATGTTTCCAAGCTTCTGTGACTGAAGGATGTGTAATATCTCCATCTTGACGATGTTCTGCATGCCATCTCATTGGCTCTGCTGTGCGCTGAGAAGTATATAACCTCTTCAACCTCTCTGTTATTGGTAAATACCACATACGTTTATATGGAATTTTAATTCTGCCACTACTTTCCTGATACCGTGGTTTACGACAAAATCTACATCTTTTGCGGTTTTCATCTTCTCTCCAATATAGCATACAGTTGTCGATGCACACATCTATTACCTTATACGGTAACCCAAGACCAGATACAAGTTTTTGTACCTCGTAGTATGATCCGGGTAAAAGATTATCTTCTGGCAATAAATCTTTCGCCCAATCTGTTATCGCATCAACACACTCCTCCGCCAAATTGTAATCCGTCTTAATCGTCATCAATCTACTTGCAGCTGATAAAGGCGAATGACCTTCTTTACACCCTTCATATAGTGGCTGCTTTGCAGCATCTAACATATCAAAAAATCTTCTTGCTTCTACATTAGGTTCTTCGAACCTATATCTTTCTTCACCGCTAAACTCGACATTCTCTCTAAACGCATCATTCACCATCTGCACGCTCCCTACACCTACATCTACTTCCGTGCTACTTCCTAAACTATCTGAGACAGTTGGTTCACTAGTACTACCATACTCAACATTTGTTTCTCCATGTAAATACCATATCTTGTAACCCGGTGTAAACCCATTACTATACAAATGATGCCAAACTATCTCTATCGCAACATTACGAGAATTCCTACAAATTGAACATGGACATTTTAACTTACCTGATTTTTGAACACACGGTTGCTTTCCCGCCACTTCCATGAACTCGTATATGCCTCGTTAATACTCCTCGTTCAAGTTGTTCGTCTCCGGATCCATTAATGGTTCGTCCATCCATGATCGAAAATATCTAGACATATTTTTCACTTTTTTTATAGAATTCGTATTAAGTAAACAAGAAATGAGAGAGAGATATGAAATTATTTTTCACGTTGTTGTGTAATGGGATGGAGGAAGGGAGAAACATATATATAAACTTGTTTCCATCGGAAATCCGTCGGCTTACAACGGTAAATTCAACGGATACATTAACGTTCATATTATCCGACATTTTTCCATAAGCCGTCGGAAATCCGTCGGAATATAACGGCATGGATATCCGTCGGATTTCCGTCGGAATAAAATGCATGGATATCCGTCGGAAATCTGTCGGAATATAAATTTCCGTCGGAAATTCCGTCAGAAATCAGTCGGAATATAACGGCTCGGATTTCCAACGGAATTTCCGTCGGAAATCTGTCAGAAAATTCTGACGGAAATATTTCCGTCGGAAAATTCCGACGGATTCCCAGAATTTTCAAATCTCGGGAATCCGTCGGTAAGCCGTCGGAAATTTCCGACGGATTTCTTTTCCATCAGAAAATCCGTCGGTTTTGCGGTAGATTTCTTGTAGTGGCATTCTTCACGTCAAGTTGATAAACCTTCATTCCTTTTTGTGCCGCCAATGCAAGTATTGCTCTAACGGTATCTCATCTTGCAACATGAGCAAATACTTCAGTGTAGTCTATACCATATTTTTGTGCATAACTGTTGCAGCGGCAATAACACAAAACAAAGACGAACAATCTGACTCAAGAACAGAGATATAAGGTTAGTTGCTTGGATCGGAAGTCTCGGACAAAGAGACAAGATACAAGACTTGTGAGAAAAGATTCTCATTTTCTTTATTAGATAAAAAACCAACTGAAACAATAATAGGTTCGATCTTATTTATAAGATCAATAGTTTAACCTAAGAAGAGATAAAAACCCAAAGCTGCTACCCTAATCTCTTCTAGAAAAAAATGGAAAATATCAAAGACGGTTCTCTTTCAAACGAAACAGAGCCCCAATACATAATTAAGCAAAGCCCAAAATAAATAGATGAGACGCTATATCAATAACCTTTTGCAACCAATATGGCTTTGCACTTGTTAATCTCTCCATTTTCATTCAACTTTGTCTTGAATATCCACTTAACTCCAATTGTATTGGCTCCATATGGCAGGCTGCATAACTCCCATGTGTCATTCTTTTCAATACATTCAATTTCTTGGTTCCTAGCTGCTCTGTATTTTCTTTTTTTTACAGCTTCCTCAAAGCACGAGGGATCACTGATTGACGTGAACAACACATCAAATTCCAGCCCTTTTCCTCTATCTTCTGATATTCCTTCTCCACTAACATAATCAGTCATCCATGTTGGAGCCTTTCTTTGTCTTCTTCTTCTTGAATGTTTTGATCAGTTATGACAGATCCACTCCCACCACTACTCTCAGCTCTGTTTTCTGGTTCTGGCTCGTTTTCTTTTTTAGACAGCATCACCATCTTCATTCCACTCAAGCTTATTAGATTCTGTCTCCAAATCATTCTTCCAATCCATTCTGCATCTTCTTCAATCACCACATATCTGCTAGTGATGATTTTGTTACTTGTTGGATCACACAATCTGTATGCTTTGGATTCTTCACTTACGCCAAACATGAAACATTTGATACTCTTGTTATCTAGCTTCTTCCTTTTCTCCTTTGGTATGTGAGAACCCAAATAACCTGAAATGATCCACAAGAGGCGTCTTCCCACTCCATGCTTCCTGAGGTGTCATTCCTTCAACTGCTGTAGCAGGGCTTCTATTTAAAATGTACACACTCCATGTAGTTGCTTGAGGCCAAAATATTTTTGGTACTTTCTTCCCAATCAACATGCTTCTAGCCATATTGGGAAAGGTTCTATTGAATATGATGCCAACAATGAATGACACCTACTTAGAGCATCAACGATTTTGTTAAGTGTTCCAGCCTTATGTTTGATCACAAAAGTAAACTGTTAGAGATAAGAAAACCAAGCCGCATGTCGTGAAGAAACTTTATCTTGTGCACCCATATGTTTAAGAGCATCATGATCTATAAAAAGAATAAATTCCTTGCGAAAACGATAATGCCTCCAATGCTTGATTGCTTGCACCACTAAATAAAGCTTAACATCATACGTACTATAGTGACCCCACGACCCTACGATCTTCTCACTAAAGAAAGGTAAATACTTACCAAGCTGACTCAAAACAGTGCCGGTACCGATCTTGGACACATTGCAATGTAACTTGAAAGCAATATTGAAGTTAGGGAGAACCAATACTGGGGCAGAAGAAAGCTTATCTTTGATCATCTGGAAAGCTTGTTCAGCTTCCACTGTCCACACAAATTGCTGTGACTTCATGCAATTCGTAATAGGTGTCATGATACTGCCGAAGTGCGACACAAATCTTCTGTAAAATGATGCTAGTCCATGAAAGCTTCTAACCTCCGTTATTGTTCATGGAACAGGCCAGTACTGAATAGTACTTACTTTCAATGGATCAAAATTTAAACCATCCGCAAAAATAATGTAGCCAAGGAAAAGGACATGATCAACACCAAACACGCATTTTTTTAATGCACCAAAGAGCTTCTCTCGGTTTAACACAAGAAGGACTTCATGTAAGTGAGTGATTCTGTCTGCAAGGCAAGAGCTAAAAATCAAGATATCATCAAAATACACAACCACAAACTGACCAATAAAAGATCTCAAAGCTTGATTCATGACACGCATGAACATGCTTGGCGCGTTAGACAAACCAAAAGGCATAACAAGCCATTCAAACAAGCCTACTCTTGTCTTAAATGTTGTCTTCCTCTCATCCCCAGGGCGAATACGAATCTGATGATACCCACTTTTGAGATCCAGTTTGGTGAAGATAGTGGTTGTACCAATCTGGTCTAAAAGATCATCGAGTCAAGGTATAGGAAAGCGGTACCGTACTATGATTTTGTTAATCGCTCTGCTGTCAACACACATTCGCCAAGAACCATCCTTCTTTGGAATAAGAAGGGCCAGCGCAGCATAAGGGCTGAGACTCTCACGCAAATAACCCTTAGTAAGAAGGTCCTCGACCTGTGATATATCATGGTTTTTACCGGTTTTTAGCCATGATATATGTAGTCTTTATCGAGTCTTTTCGGTGTTTTTCGAGTCTTTGTATGTTCTTGCATGATTTAGAACATTATGGAGCTTTTGGAGGCTTTTGGAGTCAAAGAGATCAAAGCAGATTTGAAGAGGAGTGATTGTAGAAGAAATGCCAGATTTTTACCACTGTTGGCGTCTTAGTTCATCATGCTCAGTAGGGCTCATGCGATAATGAGGTTGATTTGGTAACACCCCATTAGGCGCCAATTCAATGCAATGTTGAATGTCTCTAAGTGGTGGGAAATCATCCAGTAAATCCTTGGGAAACACATCAGTAAATTCACCCAAAAGAGCATGAAACGCTGCTGGAGTATTCAATGACAACGGTGGAGCACCAGGTTTCACAATCAAAACAAAAGTCACATCAGAATTTTTGTAATTCTTCGTAAATTTGTGACTTATTTACCAATAACACCGGATGTTGCTTGTCTGGCACGCTGATGTGTCGAGTTTTAACCCAAAATATTTTCTGCAAGTGCACAGACACACGCAGTAGTATAAGGGGTATCGAATCCACAGAGACCAAGGTTACACTATTAAATTATGAGATTTTAATTTAAAGCTAAGACAATATGGGTTTTGTGTATTTTTCGGAACAGCAACAAATAAAATAAATCGATGTAAAAACAATTAATAAAAAGCACTAGGTTAAGGCGTTTCGCCGGTGATTTGGAGACAAGGCTGAGCAACTATTCAGGGCTAACTAACTACCGGTCTAGAACTCAAACACAAATAAATGTCGCCCCACTCTCGTGATGTATCGACAACTTTATCTAACAACCTAGATACCGAAACTCTCGTCTGGACCTAGCGAAGACGATAAGCATTAACAAATTGGTTCAATATGTTCACAATCAATCACAGCAATCAACTCTCGCTGGCTACGCACTAATTGCTCACCAATGATTTATCTAGCAAACCTAGAGCACTCTCGTGAATAAGTTTAACCTAAAATCATAGATTAAGTGGCCAGTTTAATCTAAGCATTAAGACCCCCTATTGGCGAAGACAATATAAATTCCAATCCTATTTGTACTCAGCCATTAAAAACCTAAATCACCATTGAAAACCTTAACCTAGCTAGGGATCTACTCACACATAGCAAAATCAAACACAACAAGGCAATAAGATGAATTCATGATTTATTAAAAAGAATAAGGTTCAGGAAAACTTCTCAAACAGAGTTGTGGAATGATCGATGATAGGAGAATAGAGATCCAAAGCTGAGTAATACAAATCCAAATCGAAATAGTAGAAGAACAAAAAGAATCCAAGCTAAGAACTCTCAAAAGTAACGTAGAATGAAAAACTAAGGTCTGAGAGAACGTGATCAAGTCTGAGGTGGCTCTCCTCTTTTTATTCTAAAAATTAATTAAAAACGTCGAGCAGGTGCTCGCCAGGCCCGAGCAGGTGCTCCTCCGGGTGAAAAATCGACTTTTGGCTCAAAATTGCTTCTTTTGCTCCAATGTCTTCCAATATCTTCAATTCGTGCTCCAAAGCCTCAAAATACCTGAAAAGACACAAAAAGAACTAGAAAAGACTCGAAAACAATATAGAAAGACTAGCTAAAATGGAACAAAATACTAATATATCAACTCCCCCGGACTTAGACCTTTGTTTGTCCTCAAACAAAACAAGATCAAGAACTGAGAAGAGGTTTGAAAATCACGGGAACTCACTTGCTTGTTGGAAAAATTTCGAACTTCATACAGCTCATCACTGGGCGTTGGAATTTGCTCCGTTCAACCATGAACATCATCACCACCCCTTAGTTGCTCGCAGACCAAAAGAATTTTCGGAATCCCCTCTGTTATCTCTTTACATAGATTAGTGAAATGAAAGTGCAGTGGTCTTACCAGGAGTAATAGATCCAAAAGGTGCCAACTTCTTCTAACCAAAGACCCTCTCCCATATAACTTTCCTCTCCCCTCTTTCCCTCTTTCCACGCCACCATCTTTCTGTTTATTCTTTACAGCCATCGGTTTTCATTTGCCGATGCTTCACCCTTTATCACAGCCATCACTTTTCTGATGCTTCTTCTTTATTTTGTGGGACGAATCTCCATGAGGTCACAAAGGATACACGGGTCTACGCATCATCCCTTGGTTCACTTCGATTTTTAGTTTCCCTTACAACAAGCTTTCCATGAGGTCACAAAGGATACACGGGTCTACGCATCATCCCTTGGTTCACTTCGGCTTGTTGCTTTGAACTTCTCCTTTTTATTTTTATTTTTCTCTTCTTTTCTTTCTTTTTCTTGGTGTAATGAAGGGGAGTGAGAGAGGAATATCATACTTTGTGGAGAGTTGCGTGGTCTTCCCTAATGAACATCAAACCCCTGAGAAAGAAATTGAAGATCAGGTTAGGTTTCAATAAGATTTAGAGATAACTTTGGTTCAACCTATTTCCCAATGAAAAGGAGCTTTGGGGAGTGATTAATCCGCCCATGATCTTTCGAAACAAAACCTCCGCCCATCTGTGAGTCATTACAAGTAATTCATAGTCCAAATAATCCAATAGATCAAGGTCATAATTCCCAAACAAGCTTGACTCAATAAAAATAAAAATAAAAACTGACACTTAGCTGCAAGCAGCTGGACCTGATTCAGACCTAGACAAAGAAAAAGACGAAAGACACAAAAAATAAGACTCAAAGACAAAGAAAAATAGTTAGTAGCAGACCTCTCCCCCAGACTTAAATCACACCGTCCTCGGTGTGAAAAAAAAACTGAAAGATTGGCTGAAAAATAAAAAAGATAAAAATGGATAATACAATGGTAAAAGAAAGTGTGGATAGAATTCACCGCGTTGTAGCGGTGTGGGAGGCGTCGCGTCCAGCTCTTCTCTTCACGCATGCAGAGCACCCCCAGCGAGCACGTGCTCGCGGAACCCTATCAGGTGCTCGCTGAAAATTCCAGTGGGTTGTATGCAGCGGTCACACGCAGACCGGTACGAAGCCGCTGAGATTTCTCCGGGTGAGACAGCGACCACCTGTAGCGGCCTAACTGAGACCGGTGGAGGCTACCGGTTGGAAGAGGTCTCACGCAGACCGGTACGATGCCACCAAATTTTCCCCGAGCGATATTTTTTTTTATTTTTTTTTTTGATAGGATTAAGAACTGAAATAAAAAAAAAAAGTTAGTATCAAAAGAAATTTAAAACGAATTATGTACAAGAAACCTTACCAGTGGGTTGCCTCCCACCAAGCGCTTGTTTAACGTCATTAGCTCGACTGCAGCAGCGCCTAAGCGCGAGAGTGTGGATCCGCAGGGGGATCGGGGTATGGTGGTGGTTTTTGAGCTCCCCCAGACTTAAACTTAGCCTTCTCCTCTATGACAACATAGGAGCCATTTTGCTTGCCATCAGAAATCGCTACATAGAATACACCCTTGTTGACTTTAAAGAGAGATACCCTTTTTTGAGGTAAGTCAACAATTGCTCCTGCAGTAGCGAGGAACGGCCTTCCCAGGATCAATGGCATGTAAGCATTATTCCTCATCTCGATCACCTGAAAATCACAAGGCATTAAGCAATCATCAATGCTTACCTCGAGGTCTTTGACAAATCCTTGTGAAGTTGATGTTGCTCCATCTGCAAATTTGAGGGTCATGTCCGAGGGCTGTATGTTTTCAATTCCTAAGGACTTAGCAAGATCCTTTGACATTACGTTTACCGTAGAACCGGAATCACAAACAGAATCCTCAAAAGCAACTCCGAGTATGGAGCATGGAACTACGAACTTTCCGGGATCTCCGATCTTGGGGAGATGCTTTCGTTTAAAAGCTGGAGCTGGACCTGGAAAAGGAACCTTGGGAGAATAAATCCTCGTTGGAGGAGTTTCTGCTGAACTGGTCAGAGCACCCTGTTGGAGCAGGTGCTCCCGAGGAGGTTTTGGGTGCTCGGTAGATTTGGTCTGAGATTTTGCTGGAGCAGTCTCAACCTGTGTTTCTGAGTGTGAACCATGTCCCAGCATATATTCATCTGTGGCAAGAGATTTTCCTTGGGTCTTGTGTTCCGTAGCTTGCTCTTTACCCTTTCCAATGACTTTAGGGCTAGTTGGAGGTGTCAACGCTTTCCCACTTCTCAGCTCCACTGCGGTAAAGTTTTTCATGACTTCGTGCTGTAAGTCAATACTTAGGCACTGAACCTTCCAATCCAAAGTAGAAATCCATTCGTTCATCTGCTGAGCATTCTTGATTTGTCCATCAAGGATCAGTTTCATCATCCGTTTAAGCTCATTCTCTTCGTCCCCAATGAAGTTCACTTGAGCACTTGAGCCACTAGAACCACTTCCATTCCTGGGGCTATGCTCACCCCTTGCTGAGAGAACTACTTGCTGTCGTTTGACAGTTTCGGCGGTTTGGGCAACTTCCATGGTGGGGACACTCCCTACGGTACTCCTTAAATCGCTCCCAAGCTTCACAAAAAGCTTCCCCGGAATGTTGCTGGAACGATGAGATTTTATTCTTTAGTGCAGCAGTCTTCGTCTTCGTGTAGAAATGATCAAGAAAAGATGATCTGCACTGATTCCAATTTTTGATAGAACCAGGTGGTAGGGACTTAAGCCAGCGTGATGCTTTGTCCGCAAGTGAGAAGGGGAATAGCTTGCACTTCAAAAAATCTGGGCTCACTCCATTAGACCTGGTGGTGGAACAGATTTCTTCGAAATTCTCGATGTGATCCATAGGAATTTCTGCTGGAAGTCCATGGAACAAGTGTTACTTCACAAGCGAAATCATTTGAGGCTTGATCTCAAAGTCTTGCCTCTCAACAGCAGGAGGAACAATGGCAGCTCTGTTCCGGTAGAATGCATGTGGATTATCCATGTCACCAATTGCACGCTGTTGCTCGCGTTGCTGATCTTCTTGTCTATCTCTCCGCATCTGTTCCATCTCATCCCGAAGCATCTGCAACTGAGCAGCCATTCCATTATCTTGTTCAGCCATAATGACCAGAGCAGCTGTAGTGAGTCTTCGCTGTCGGTTCTCCCTTTCTGGCCTAGCTAGCTCTTCGTTTGAAAAATTAACTAAGCTCTCGGTGCAATTTCTTCTTGTTCTTCTACTGGTCATGCAACTGAAACATAAGAAAAAGAAAAAGAAAAAGGAAAAATAATTAGTAGTTTCTTAGACTGAAAATAAAATCAAAAATCAAAGGTAACGCAATTGGTCCCCGGCAACGGCGCCAAAAACTTGATGTGTCGAGTTTTAACCCAAAATATTTTCTGCAAGTGCACAGACACACGCAGTAGTATAAGGGGTATCGAATCCACAGAGACCAAGGTTACACTATTAAATTATGAGATTTTAATTTAAAGCTAAGACAATATGGGTTTTGTGTATTTTTCGGAACAGCAACAAATAAAATAAATCGATGTAAAAATAATTAATAAAAAGCACTAGGTTAAGGCGTTTCGCCGGTGATTCGGAGACAAGGCTGAGCAACTATTCAGGGCTAACTAACTACCGGTCTAGAACTCAAACACAAATAAATGTCGCCCCACTCTCGTGATGTATCGACAACTTTATCTAACAACCTAGATACCGAAACTCTCGTCTGGACCTAGCGAAGACGATAAGCATTAACAAATTGGTTCAATATGTTCACAATCAATCGCAGCAATCAACTCTCGCTGGCTACGCACCAATTACTCACCAATGATTTATCTAGCAAACCTAGAGCACTCTCGTGAATAAGTTTAACCTAAAATCATAGATTAAGTGGCCAGTTTAATCTAAGCATTAAGACCCCCTCTTGGCGAAGACTATATAAATTCCAATCCTATTTGTACTCAGCCATTAAAAACCTAAGTCACCATTGAAAACCTTAACCTAGCTAGGGATCTACTCACATATAGCAAAATCAAACACAACAAGGCAATAAGATGAATTCATGATTTATTAAAAAGAATAAGGTTCAGGAAAACTTCTCAAACAGAGTTGTGAAATGATCGATGATAGGAGAATAGAGATCCAAAGCTGAGTAATACAAATCCAAATCGAAATAGTAGAAGAACAAAAAGAATCCAAGCTAAGAACTCTCAAAAGTAACGTAGAATGAAAAACTGAGGTCTGAGAGAACGTGATCAAGTCTGAGGCGGCTCTCCTCTTTTTATTCTAAAAATTAATTAAAAACGTGTACCTAGGTAAAATAGGTCGAGCAAGTGCTCGCCAGGCCCGAGCAGGTGCTCCTCCGGGTGAAAAATCAACTTTTGGCTCAAAATTGCTTCTTTTGCTCCAATGTCTTCCAATATCTTCAATTCATGCTCCAAAGCCTCAAAATACCTGAAAAGACACAAAAAGAACTAGAAAAGACTCGAAAACAATATAGAAAGACTAGCTAAAATGGGACAAAATACTAATATATCACACGCAAAGAGGAGGCTCAATGTCTTGACTAGAAACGAGTGCCTCAGATGCAGCTTGCGATAGAATCAACGTGATGCTTTTTCCTTCGTAACTGAAACTATGCGAATTCATGAAACCATCATAAACTACGCGTATATCATCTTGCCACGGACGTCCTAAGAGAAGGTGATAAGCATCCATGGGAAGAACATCGTAAAACATCAAGTCCTTATAGTTCACTCCTATCGAGAACGAAACACGACAGCGCCGAGATATGCGTATGTCAGTCTTGGAGTTAAGCCACATAATCCTATATGGGGTAGGATGTGGTTCTATGAATAAAGCCAACTTAGAGATGGATTTTTCCGAGATAACATTCATGCAACTTCCAGAATCGATGATGAGGCGACACACTTTTCCCCATATCGTACAGGTAGATTGAAAAATATTCGTACGAAGCCAAGACTCTTCAACACCACGAGGAAGAAGATAATTTCAGCGTATTACTAACAGTGTACCTGTGTCACCAGAAACTTGTTCCATGGTTTCCTCATTACCCACGTCTTCTTCTTCTTCATCATACAATAGATCATCACTAGCTAATAAATCCCGACAAGTTACTTGTGGGCAAGCTGATTGACGATGCCCCTGCTCACCACAGTTGAAGCATTTAAACGGCGGTAAACGCGTCTGGCCTGGTGCCACAATACCCTCGGGAGCATCCATAGGACGAACTTGGTCTCTGGACCTGGTTGTATTGGTGTCGGTACCGGGTGAACTACGCACACGAGAAGGATTTTATGCAGCAGCAGAACCTCGTACTTGTTGTTCAATCAACAAAGCTCGCTGGTGAGCTTCTGAAACCGAGGTAGGATTAAACTGAAGCAAAGAATTCTGAATTTGCATTTGGAGTCCACCAATAATACGGGAAATCTTATGTTCTTCAATCTCTGTCAGAGAATTACGAGCCAATAGAGAAAAAAATTATGACGATTATTCATCCACTGTTTTAGAACCTTGTCGCAAATTCTGCAAACGATTGTATAACGTGCGAGAGTAGTTATACGGAAGAAACATTTTAAGTAGTTCACACTTCAATTTTACCCATGATGCAATGCGGCTTTTACCCGTGCGAGCTCTCTGTTCCTTCACTTGTTGCCACCATGCCGAAGCGCGTCCTTTGAAGAGAAGTGGTACACACATCTCATCAGGGACTTGCTTGAAAGCCAAGATTTCCTCCACCAAACTTATCCAATCCAACAGCTCTTCTGGTTGCAAATTACCGTGAAACTCCGGTAAATCAAGCTTGAAACCATTCTCCCATCGCCGATAATCAACTCTAGGAGCCACAACTACATCCCGTTGTTGCTGCAGCGGATTGACCCTAACCCCTGCAAACGGGTTCTCCACATCATAACCTTCGTAATCTTTCTCTTTGTTGTCAGCAAAGACTGGTTCCTCGTGGCGAGTCAAACCTGGAACAGGACGATTGGCTTAAAGAACTGTGCATAAAGCAGCCTTGACAGATTGTTGTAACGTGCCACAAAGATCCTCTGAGAACTCGGCAAAGATGTCACGCAACGAATCCGCTTGTGCCTCTCGTTGTTATTGAGGATTTTTCGTTGGTGGCATGATGATAGAATCGCTTTGTCTTTGATACGAACTGCTGCAGCGGCAATAACACAAAACGAAGACCAACAATTTGACTCAAGAACATAGCTAGAAGGTTAGTTGCTTGGGTCAGAAGTCTCAGACAAAGAGACGAGATACAAAACTTGTGAGAAAAGATTCTAGTTTTCTTTATTAGATAAAAACCAACTGAAACAATAATAGGTTTGATCTTATTTATAAAATCAATAGTTTAACCTAAGAAGAGATAAAAACCCAAAGCTGCTACCCTAATCTCTTCTAAAAAAAAATGGAAAATATCAAAGACGGTTCTCTTTCAAACGAAACAGAGCCCAAATACATAAATAGATGAGACGCTACATCAATAACCTTTTGCAACCAATATGGCTTTACACTTGTCAATCTCTCCATTTTCATTCAACTTTGTCTTGAATATCCATTTAACTCCACTTGTATTGGCTCCAAATGGCAGGCTGCATAACTCCCATGTGTCATTCTTTTCAATACATTCAATTTCTTGGTTCCTAGCTGCTCTGTATTTTCTTTTTTTTTACAGCTTCCTCAAAGCACGAGGGATCACTGATTGACGTGAACAACACAACAAATTCCAGCCTTTCTTCTCTATCTTCTGAGATTCCTTCCCCACTAACATAATCAGTCATCCATGTTGGAGCCTTTTTTGTCTTCTTCTTCTTGAATGTTTTGATCAGTTATGACAGATCCGCTCCCACCACTACCCTCAGCTTTGTTTTCTGGTTCGTTTTCTTTTTTAGACAGCATCACCATCTTCATTCCACTCAAGCTTATTAGATTCTGTCTCCAAATCATTCTTCCAATCCCATTCTGCATCTTCTTCAAACACCACATATCTGCTAGTGATGATTTTGTTACTTGTTGGATCACACAATCTATATGCTTTGGATTCTTCACTTACGCCAAACATGAAACATTTGATACTCTTGTTATCCAGTTTATATTGCTTCTCCTTTGGTATGTGAGAACCCAGATAACCTGAAATGATCCACAAGAGGCGTCTTCCCATTCCATGCTTCCTGAGGTGTCATTCCTTCAACTGCTGTAGCAGGGCTTCTATTTAAAATGTACACACTCCATGTAGTTGCTTTAGGCCAAAATATTTTTGGTACTCTCTTCCCAATTAACATGCTTCTAAACATATTGAGAAAGGTTCTATTCTTTCTCTCGGCCACCTTGTTTTGTTGAGGCGTGTATGCTGCACTGAGTTGTTTTCGAATACCATACCCTTCACATAACTCCTTGAAGTAACTGGAGTTACACTCTCCACCCTTGTCTGATCTCAGGCACTTAATCAACAAACCAGTTTCTCTTTCCACTAATGCCTTAAAATTTTTGAAAGCTTAAAGGGCTTGAGATTTTATGGGGAAAACATTTACCCAGCATTTCCTAGAGAAATCATCAATAAAGGTAATTATGTATCTCTTCTTCCTTCTTGATTCCGGTGTAATAGGACCACAAAGATCTAAATGAACCAGCTTCAGTTGTTATGAAGCTCTCCAATTACTTTTCTTTGGGATAACATCTTTTTGTTGCTTCCCCGTTATGCACTCCTTGCATAGCTTACTTGGCACCTTAATCTCAGGTAAACCGCTTATCATGTTTCCATACTTTATTGTTCTCAATCCCTTATAGCTCAAGTGCCCATACCCACAATGCCACATATGAGTAGTATCCTCAGATGATATTTTAAAACATGTTGAATCCTGAGATCCTTCAGCCTCAACTCCGCCAACTCAAATTTATGCTGTCCATTGAGCACCGTCCCTCGAGGTGGCTATGTGATTCTTTCTTCAATAAGGTTCCACCACTCCTTAGATAGTAGCAAATTCTCCATCAGCATAGCCTAGTGTTTGTAATCTCCATCAAATTTGAGATGCTCAAGCCCTCTTTCTCTGTCATGGTGTTCACTCTCTTTCGTGTTTCACTAGCAAATGATCACTCTCTGTCAGGACCATGTCTAGCCTTCTCCTCTCGGAAACATCTCTGTCCCACCACGCTAAAGCATTTTCAGTGAGCTGAGCTGAAGCTAAGGATACCTTCCGTGCATCCGAATAGTTGTAATACTCAAAGATATACTCCATTCTTTTCTCCCAGTCCAGATATGCTTCAGGATTAACTCTCCCTGCGAATGTTGGTGCCGTGAGCTTAACATCCTTTCCTCCATGTCTCGGTTGATCATCATCCATCTCTCAGGCTTGTGCTCTTTCTTGTCGCCTAGGTCTCCGGTTGGGAGCTGGGTCATCTTCATAATTCTCTGAATCAGCAACAATCTCATCCTCACCGAGTCACCCTAGAGAGAGCTGTACGGCCAACTAGAGACTCTCCATCACGCAAGCTTGTAGACATCAGATCCGGTGCCTACATCATCTTGGTATCAGAGCTTAGGCTCAAAGTATCGGGTGTATCTATCCCCTTTATGTTCTGTTGCTGCATCTAGTTAGTTTCCATTCAAAAAAAAACCCCCCATAAAAAGTTTCTGTTGTCACTGTTTCAGTTTTTCGTCAGTTTTGTTGTTACAATTTTATAAAATCCAAAAAAACTCATAAAAATATTTTGTATTTTGTTTTAGCTTCTTAAAACATACAAAAAATCATAAAAATTGTCTTTTTAAAATTAGGAGTTCATTTAGTATTTTTCGTTCATCAAAACTTAAACCCCAGAAATTTTCTGTTTCAGTTTTGTCTGCTTCAATGTTTCAATTTTATAAAATCAATAAAAACTCAAAAAAATGTTTCGTCTTTTTTTTTTAGCTTCTCAAAACATTCAAAAACCCATAAAAATTGTCGCTTTAAAACTTCAACCGCAGAGTTCTGTATTTGTTTTCTCTGTTTTGTGTGTTTACTTGAAAGAACTTTGATTTCTTGTTCTGAATTCTTTGCAGGAACTCTCCGAAATCAGAGCTTCAAAAGGCTCCTAATCAGTTATGGGAGAGGACGCACCCGTCAACATGAACCAGCTCCTAGAAGCCATTCGGAACGTCAATGATCGGCTAGCACACTTGGAAGCTCGACCTCAGCCAGCTAGAGGAGGCCAAGGAGAACACCCCAATCTACAGAGACCTAATTTAGATGATGAGATTGAAGATGATGTAGGCACCGGATCTGATGTCTACAAGCTTGCGTGATGGAGAGTCTCTAGTTGGCTGTACAGCTCTCTCTAGGGTGACTCGGTGAGGATGAGATGTGATACACGAACTGGGGAAGGTGAGAGACGCCACACAAACCTATGGAATGATCTGTGATAAGTCTAAGACACTCAAATTCACAAGGCTTCGCTCACAAGTGAAGAGAAGTGGTCGGCTGCTTCTAAGAAGAAGAAAGCAATTTTTTATTAAAATTCTAGGGTAACCCAATGTAATTTCGGACATAGGGTTTTATAACATAACCCTTAGGTCAGACAACACACTGAAAAAAAAATAACAAGCAGTTTTAATGAAACAGCAAGATGTGTGAAATAGAGTAAAAATTCTAAAAAGGAAAGTCTTGGTCTGAAGAGATTCTCGGCAATGGCTGAGCATACTAAGTCATTCTTGAGCTTGTGAATAATGTAGTGAAGTGGTAACAAGCTCGAGAATGCACACTAAAGGTGTTGCCTCGTTAAAACCTTTCCCGGAAAACCCAATGGGATAAAACCGAGATAAGGAAAAAGAGTACAATTCCTTAGCACGTCTTTGTGTGCCTTCAGCCTAGTGAGGTGGCGAAGACACATCTCCTGGATGCCAACATAACTCTCCAGCAATGTTCTTAGGTTCTTCTCTGGCCGAGATGATGAATACAGATGTTTCGGAGCAACCTTGTAAAACCGGCAAAAAGAAGATGTCCTGTTTCTTGGGCTGCAAGCAAAGGTTCTCGTGGTCCTTGTTGACTTCGTGGTGACTCCTTAGCTGATATGATCCTAGGTGAGGATCAAGTCCCTGAATGCTTCTCCAAGAGGTTGTTAGGATTGGTGACAAGGTGAGTGATGCGGAATAGATGAAAGGTGAAGAACAAGAGGGGATCCGATGAGTCTTGGGGAATTGATGCGAAACTTCCAAAGGGAATGGAGCACCTTCGGACTTTCTGGCTTGCTCTGGACGTGGGTGAAGACCCTAGACGTGGTGAACAAGGGGTGGATCGAAGTGAAACTTCCTAGGAGTGTGAAAGATCCTAAGACTTTCGGCTTACTTGGTGTGAGGATGAAGATCCGATCACTTTAAGCAAGGATGAACAAACAAGTTTCAGAGAGTTTGAGAATATGAAAAGATGTTTGATAATTAGAAAATGAAGCCTTACATGAGTTTAAATCAACAAGAGAGTAAAGGAAAATCTCAAAATTAACACAACATTAAAACAAAGTTTGAACATAAAAAGGGACTCCTCAAGTCTTGAGATTTTCGGCTGAACTCTTATTGGACTTGGGCTGTGCTTCACTTGGATAGGAGATAGAGATGGGCTTAAGCTTTATCAAGAGGCTGATGAGTGAGTGATATGGCTTACCTCATTAAAAATCTTATTTGGAAAACCCAATGGGACAAAACCAAATGAAGGGAAAAAGAGTGTAAGTCATACCACCTCTCTTGATAAATGTTTAGGTGGCTTGGATCACAACCAATGTGGCTGGATTAGCACACACCAAACTGCCCGAGATGGTGTTGAGGAGATGTTGCAAAGTGGTCTTGAGCTTCTCTTGTTTAGACCGAGTGATAGGACCCGGAGAAATGCATAAATCTTCAGCTCCTTGTAGCTCCGGTTCAAGCTGCTGCCTTTGCTCCTCTTTGTCGTCTCCTTGCTGCATAGGTTCCTCCTCCTTGCTGGCCATAATCATATCATCCTCTCCCTCTTGAAAAGGATTTGACCTCAAATCTGTTTCTTCTGCAATATAAAGAACCAAATCAGTAATATTAAAACTCGAACTTACTTGGTACTTACCTTGGTAGGCGTTGTCTAGTTGTTCTTTAGCTCCCAGCTCCTCAGGTTTAAGCTGTTGATTAGTTCCAAGCTCCAAGCTATCCATGCTATCCATCCTCAAATCCGAACAATCTGCAAGGAAAAAGATTAAATTAGAATATTTGAAGTAAGTCGGAATATACTCACCTTGCAAGCAGATTTTGTAGGAATGGATCTGTTCTATGACTCGAAGTGAACAATATCCTTCTTGCATTAGTTTGAACTCCTCTTGGTCTGCAAAACGTTTCTCCTTCATACAAATCCAAAACTGGTAACCAATCTCAAAGTTCTTAATATTCTCCTCTTCGTTTGCTGGCTTTTGATGCTCTATGTCTAGCAAACTCTCCTTTGGTTTAAAAACAATTTGAACAACAGTTTTCTTAAGCCAAACATGGTAGAGCCACGTCCTAGGTGCATGAAAATTTAGCTCTCCATCCTGTATATCCTGTATCCTCACAACAAAGACTCGAGACAAGAGATCATAGGTGCAAAGAATATAGTCATTCCGACTAGCACACAATTTATTACTTAGATCATCTAAAACAGATTTCAAAGGTTCAATATGATCATCTAAGTGTTTATTAAAATTCAGAATGCTATCATAACAAACAATTTCTCCAAAGAATAATTCAGGATTGGGTGAAGCACTAGCAAAATTAGAGAAATTAGCAATATCTATGAGCACATAATTTCTATTAGGTTCACACATTTTATCAAAGAAAAATCCTCCATGCCTAAAGAATTTCTTATGCTCAAATTTCTCACAATAATGAATCACATCTTTAAAATCAACAGTTGACATATAAATCTCTTTGATGTGTTCATATTCTAGCAACTTAGATTTAGGAACAAAAAGAAATGCATACCTTTGAACTGTTGCATCAGGCACAACAATTTCCTTACCTATCTTGTTTCCCATGTCATAAGGAAATGCTTCAACGGGTGCTCCTAGATCAAAGACGATATGATTCTCCTTCCCACAGATTAGTGAGACAATTCCTGAGTCGTATTTAGGGCATACAACTTCGAAGTCCTGAAAATGACAAGGTTTCTTACTCGGCAGCACCGGTGCAAGGTTAGTGAAACTCATAAGAGTTTCTTTATACATAAACGTACGCACAGGTGGTTTAAGAATGAATGCTCTCTTGTCCTTACCAGTACTATTAAAAGATTTTGAAGAACTCACATGTTTGTGTTCACAAGTTAACTCATTGGATACTTTCTCCTTTTCTGGCTGCCTCCTTAGCCGTGACGTGGAGGTCTTCCTCTCTCTTTACGTCCTCTCTCTTTTCACTTCTTCTTGTATGTTTCAAGACTACCCTAAAACCTTTGTTTGGCTCTTGTGACAGAGACAAGTGAATTATATCTGCGTGATCAGGGATAAAATGATTCTTGGGAACAAAGATACTTACCTTGTCAAGTTCAAGTTCTTTATCTCTGAGCATAGGCAATGCATATGGTGGTTGATCTTTGAAATTCGAAGAAAATTTGACTGCGTTCCCATGCTTGCCGTTTCTTGCAATGTCCTTAGTTGCATTTCTATTCTTTAATTCAAAGATGTTTTTCTTGTAAGCCTTAGGATCTCTTGCTTTTATCTTAACAAGACAAAAAGAAAATTCCATGTTAGTAATCAAGAATTCATCCATATGACCCGGATGTAATATTATCAAAGTTAAGCCCTTTAAATTTATTTTGATGCTGAAATGAAGTCCTTGTTTCTTCAGAACGATCATGGCATGAATTTGTATAGATTCTTCAGACTCCTTGTGAGGAAAAACTGCATAAGTAAATAGTTTCTTCTCGCCAATATCAGCAAAGGTTTTGGCACCCAAATCAGCTTGGTAGTTCTCGAGTGCTTCATTAATCCTTTGTCCTCTGTTTTCTTTGAATTTAACAAGAATCTTATGATCATATCTCAGGATCACACTGTAGTCGTAGAAGTTATCAAAGGGAAGCTTCCGTGAGTTGTTTCCTAAAGAAAGTCCTGCAAAAATTTGTTAAGCTCACTCGGTGGCACCGGTGCAAGGTTAGATACACAAGAGAATTTATCCAAAGAGACAAATATTTTATGATCAAAATATTCAGCATCATTAACCTTACTAATCCTAGCAAAAAGATTAGATTTCTTATCTTGCTCTTGATTCTCTTTGGGTTTGATTTTGTCAAGATAAAACTCATGAACCGGCAATGGCACAAAAGTAGTCTTATCTTCTTGAAAATATTTTGAGCTCACCATTGTACAATCTGCACCAAGAGAAAGTAAGTTAGCTTTCATTCGCCTTTGGGAGTCAAGATAGTTACCTCGGGTCTTGATTGGTGGTGAAACAGTTGGTGGCTTCTCCTTTTGATCCATTGTTAAGCTCCATGTGGAGGTGGTTCCTACCAGGTCAGTGCACACATCTAAGGTACCTGTATCTTCCTCGGCACTTAAAGACAAAATCAAGTGTATTATACTTGAAATTTCAACATTCAAAACAGGTTGTTTGAAGCTACGAGTGAATGTGAGATTATTCCAATATCGTATAAACTCGCAAGTTAAACTTACCTGAGTACCATGTAGGATGTTTGGTAACATTTCAGCTTTGAAGAGGGTGATATTTGAAACACAGCCCGCCGGTGTTGGATATGGTCTACTCACCAAACAGTTTTCATAGTCATTTCGCTCAGTCTTGTTATCTTGGCAAGCTTTTGAAGTGGTTGACACTGAATGTGGATTCTTCTCTTTTATGTTTCCTTCAGCTTTGTCATCCTTATGCTCCAGAGTATGACCTGAATCATCATCCTTTGACAAGACCAAGTGCATTATACAAGAACTGGAAGTTTTAAAACTTTGATTAACTACCCCACCATTTGAATTTGGTGAACTCAGTTTTGATCCTAATGAAGAGATATTCGGCTCTTGTTTTTCCGGGCAAGTGTTGGAAAAACGTTCTTTCTTACGAGAGTTATAACAAGTAACTTCCTTGGATTTTGAAAGATCAGAGGACTTACATTTCTTTGGACGTTCATTGCTTGTTTCAATTGATGGATTTAGGCTTTGCTTGTGAACCACGACTTGTTCAGCGACCTTCTTTGGTTGAGAGGTTACATTAGCCTTCATTTTCTCGTTTAGAACATTCTTGGATACTTCCTTTGGCTGAGGACTGTAAGCTTCTTTCGGAACTAAACCATTTGGTGCATACTTATTCCTCATTAGTTCCTTAAGATCTCTCCACGAGGTGATAGGGGGCTCCTTGTAATTCGAGCAATCATCAACCTTTCGTATCCACCATTGATAAGCTTCTCCTGTGAGTTGGCGAATTGCATGAGCTATCCTCTTTTCTCTTGGGATGTGGTTATAGTAAAACCAATCTTCCATATTTGTTTCCCACTCTAGGTAGCTTCTTTTTCCTGAAAATTTAAAGAGTTCATTAGCCGAATGATATTCAGAACAAAGCACATATTTGGATTTTGGAGTAAGAGAGATTTTATGTGGGCTGCTCCAAGTTGTTCTCAATGTGTTGTCTGGTGGCTTTGGTTTAAGCTCTTGTTCCTTCCGTGCTCTTCTTGATTTTTCTAATTCAGCTCTCATGGTTGCCATACTTTCGTCCATTATGGCTCTTAGGGAATCAAGGAGTTCTTTGTTGGAGTTTGACGATTCCTCTTCACCATTGCTGGTTCCCACCATGGTACCTGTTCAGATTCAAACAAGTAACAAGTAAAAATGCCCAAAGAAACACAACAAAGAAAACTCAGAAACTTTTCTAGAATCCTAAACAACTGTTTGACTTGATCGAACAGAATAAAATATCAAATCACGTTCAAAAATTCCAAAGTCAATTTTAACAAATACTAGACTGAATCATGGTTTCAATGCAACAAATTTCACGATTTTAGGATTAACCAATGATTTTAAACAATTCTAGCAAGTTGACACGAAAATAACTGTTCAGATTCTGATAACCTCTAAATGTGACTGTTCGACGAAATCAGCTTCGAAAAATTATCAAAACAGGTTCAAAAATTCTAGAATCAATTTTAACAAATACTAGACTCTTTTTTGAAGCAGATTCAACAGATCTCACGATTTTATCAGACAAGATGAATTTATCAAAATTCCAACAGTCAACAGATAATACAGATCGGAATATGAAAAGGTATATCAGATCGGAAGAGATACAACCTGGCGTGGAGTCAGCTCTGATACCACTTGATATGATTCTAGGTGAGGATCAAGTCCCTGAATGCTTCTCCAAGAGGTTGTTAGGATTGGTGACAAGGTGAGTGATGCGGAAGAGATGAAAGGTGAAGAACAAGAGGGGATCCGATGAGTCTTGGGGAATTGATGCGAAACTTCCAAAGGGAATGGAGCACCTTCGGACTTTCTGTCTTGCTATGGACGTGGGTGAAGACCCTAGACGTGGTGAACAAGGGGTGGATCGAAGTGAAACTTCCTAGGAGTGTGAAAGATCCTAAGACTTTCGGCTTACTTGGTGTGAGGATGAAGATCCGATCACTTTAAGCAAGGATGAACAAACAAGTTTCAGAGAGTTTGAGAATATGAAAAGATGTTTGATAATTAGAAAATGAAGCCTTACATGAGTTTAAATCAACAAGAGAGTAAAGGAAAATCTCGAAATTAACACAACATTAAAACAAAGTTTGAACATAAAAAGGGACTCCTCAAGTCTTGAGATTTTCGGCTGAACTCTTATTGGACTTGGGCTGTGCTTCACTTGGATAGGAGATAGATATGGGCTTAAGCTTTATCAAGAGGCTGATGAGTGAGTGATATGGCTTACCTCATTAAAAACCTTATTTGGAAAACCCAATGAGACAAAACCAAATGAAGGGAAAAAGAGTGTAAGTCATACCACCTCTCTTGATAAATGTTTAGGTGGCTTGGATCACAACCAATGTGGCTGGATTAGCACACACCAAACTGCCCGAGATGGTGTTGAGGAGATGTTGCAAAGTGGTCTTGAGCTTCTCTTGTTTAGACCGAGTGATAGGACCCGGAGAAATGCATAAATCTTCAGCTCCTTGTAGCTCCGGTTCAAGCTGCTGCCTTTGCTCCTCTTTGTCGTCTCCTTGCTGCATAGGTTCCTCCTCCTTGCTGGCCATAATCATATCATTAGCTCTGCATGGTCACCTCCTAAGCTCTC
This sequence comes from Cardamine occulta, assembly GCA_028015245.1. NCBI lineage: Eukaryota > Viridiplantae > Streptophyta > Magnoliopsida > Brassicales > Brassicaceae > Cardamine > Cardamine occulta. Next base: position 6,255,929 of record CM051368.1, read on the forward strand.
TTCGATGTCTTGGAACTTGGTGGCGATAGGATCTCCTTTAGGCGCTAGCGGGGTTTCTTGAATGATCTCCTTGGTGAGCAAGCTTCCTTTCAGTTCCTCATGCTCTATGAGTGTGAATAGACTCTCCAGTGACTTGTTGAATTCCTCCCTTAAGCTTCGTGTTCCAGACCTTGTCCTTGGGGCTTGCCTCATGACCGGTATGTTGACTCCTTTGGCAGCTTCTAGGGAACTTGCTTCGATGTCCTCATCACTCCTCCTCCTCCTTCTCCTTATCCTCCTCCTCCTCCTCTGTATGCTCCTCTTCCTCTTCCTCCACCTTATCCTTTTCCTCCTCTTCATCACCATCATCACCCATCTCCATAACTTTTTTTCCAGCCGCTTTATCATAAACATTTGAATTAGGAGATGTCCTGGGCGTCCCTATAGAAATTGTTGAAGGAGTTAGTCAATTTTTAATAAGGTACAACAGTTAAACTAGATAAACACATTCAGATTATTTGAAAAATTTAACTTACATCTCCCAGGACTCTCGTTGTGAAACTCTTGCTCCACAAAAGATGGTTCACCACTCTTGGATTTCTCTAGGTTTTCAATCCTACTTGTTAAACCACCAACCTTATCATCACTACAGGAAAATATCACATAAATAGCATCCGTAAAACGCTATTATACGATAGCATAGCGTTTTGGCGGGTGCTCTGTCTTCACCCGTCATAATAGGTCTAGCACATTACATAGCATTTTTTCGTGTGTTATCGTTGTCTAACCTTTCAATGGCGTTTATATATTTTGCAATTGTAAATTTTATAATAGCACTTATAGTTTGCTATTATTTATTTATTCACAGCATTCTTCAATGTCATCATTATTTGTAATATAGCAATTGATTTTTGTAATGGTTTGTGTAATTTAAACTGGGTTTTTGATAATTTGGGGTGTTTTCTATTTGTACCAATGAATTAGCTCTGCTATTTTGATCGATCTGTACCAAAACCATGAATACCCAAAGAAAAAGTTCTATCATAGCCAACATCAAGTATTATACAAGCGAACCACACACAAGTTATTATAGCCAAACCATCAAATTCCACAACCATCAAGTTCTAATAGCCAAACCACACACAAGTTCTAATAGACAAACCACATTCCACAACCATCAAGTTCTAATAGCCAATCCAAGATAAGAGAATTGTTCACATAAACACAATCTTGTCACTAGGCCAAGCAACTGTAGTACCTAATCCATCAGTAATAATCTCGACTTCTGAGTTTGGTCTTCATACTCGGGCATCCCCAATCTTAACGACGTCAACCCATATCTTGGTGGCGTTTGGACCCAATGGAACGAAGTGGACTGTGTCTTTTGGATCGTTTGAACAAACTTGACATTCTGCAACCTTTTTCCCCGATCCAGAGCAATCTAAGAGGTAGCATTTCTTCTTAGAAGCGCTGCTACCGTTTGAGCTGGTACTTGCACTCTACAAATGAAAAATCCAGACAGCTTATAACAATAACACAAGTATACAATGCATCATGTAAAAGACAGATAATGTCGAGAGTTTTACCTTAGGTGATGATTGTTTTGGTGGTTCTGAACCTTTACAAACTGCTGGTCCTGCTCGTTGAGAAAGAGATGCTTCTTTAGAATGTGATGCTTCCTCAGTTGGCTCTAGATTAGACAGTCATGTCTTCACTTGGTCTCCACAGGTACGCATCTTTGTTAATCACTTTGTCAATCATCACCATTGCGGCATTCGGACCCAAAGGAATTTTATTGACCATCTCTTTTGGGTCAGTTGAAGTCAAATGTCCCTCAGCAATTACTTCATCAGAATTCCAAGAAAGAAGCGTGAGTCTATGATCGAATGCATTTGTACCCTAATGATTCATGCAAACAACAGAATAGATGGGTCACCAAACCAGTAAGTGTTTATACATATTGATATAATTTTCACTATATAAAAGGATAAGAACTTTACCGAGCCAGCAGTCTTGTTAACAGTTGGGGACTCTATATTGTCTAGAATGAGCTTATCGAATGGCCATGCAATTTTGGTTCCCACAGCTTCGCCTATAGTGTTGATAGATGTTGTAGGTCTCCATACATATGCATCTGCGTCTGATGCGAAGTTCACAATTATAGCTGCCGCATAAGGACCAATTGTAATACGGCCAATCTTGTAATTTGCATCAACAGAGCATACTTCTCCTTCACCGACTACAACCTCTTCATCTGAATACCAATCAAGTATCTGGCACCTAGGTCCTCCTTTGCTTGAACCAGTGGTCTCAGATTTGGAACCCTCAAGTTGTTGGTTCTGAGAAGAAGCAAACAATAATTATTATGGCAAACCATTACAGAAGAAGCAAACAATGATTAAAAATCAAATTTGAATATTACCCTTTTCCCTGCAGCTAAGTCCCGAACTAATTGTTTCAACTCTTGAATCTCGTTCACCAATTCAGCTTGTTTTGCTTCAATTTTCTGGACATGTGCGTCTCTAGCCATTAAAACTTCTAGCTTTCTAGCAGTAACCCCTCTGCCCATTCCTCTGACTCTCCCACTCTTGTCCTTACCTAGAATTTGACTAACCGCATCTTCTTTAACACTCGCATTGGAGGTTGAGCCCATCTCACTATCAATTGATTTAATTTGTTCCTGAATCAAAATTTTGTAAACAGTATCAATATAAATTACCATCTATAACCAAAAGAAGAGTTTGAGAACTTCTTACAATTTTTTTTTAAACTCTGGTCTCACTGGTCTTCCATCCGCATGTGTATGTCCAGCTATCCAGACTTTGCTTCTAGTAATCGTGGTCGGGTCAGATGCCTTTTTCTATATGTAACAAATAAATATAGAAGTTATATATGTAAGAAGTTTTCACACTATAAGAAGTTATATAAGAAGTTTTACAGGGACATACCATTTCATGAGCAAAGCGACTCATTCCTTTACAACTTGTGGTGTGTGGAATCTGATTCTTCCTCAAATTCCTGAACTTGTCACTTCGTTCCTATGAAATTATTCAACTCATTAATATAAAAAATTTCCATACAATAAACAAGTATTATAAAGCCAAAATGAAACATAATTAAACAACCTTGAAAGAGGAGCCAGTCCTACTCTTTACCCACTTTATCCAAGCTCCGATATTGTGAATGTTGCTTGGTTTCAAGCTCCGAAGCTTTTCTTTGCTTCTTGTAGAACGCAGTTTGTTAACTAGCCTAGACTTAGAAGCCCTCCATACACAGCCCATTTGACAGAAGACACAATTCTTTTGTCATTCTTCTGTTAATTGAACCTCCCCTACAATATATTCCCACTGATATCATAAACATCTCGAAGAAATTAAGCATAAAGTAAAGTACAAAGAAACACAACTTGTACCTAAATCTCTTCCCATAGTGTCTCCTTTGTCTTCTCATCAAGGTGCCTCCAATCATCTAGAAGTACCGGTACATGCTCCTTCACAAGAGGTCCAATAAAAGAAGAAAGCGTAACTGATCCTTTCCCCACATGTTCACCAAGGCTGTTAAATTCAACTTCGACCTTGTCCTCGTGGCTTACGCATCCTGGTTGGTCCTCTAGTTCTCTTATTCTTGTTATTTGACTGTTCTGTCACACAAGCTTCAACAGAATTAAGAGTAGTATCATCTTGTTCAGCCTCTTTCTCTCCTCCATCTTCTTCATCCATGTTATGTTCTTCATCATCTTCATATTCTCCTTCTTCTTGTCCGTTGACATCAACGAGAGCAGTGACATCAATTTCCTTAATTTCATGGAAGAAAAAAACATGGAAGCAAACACACCTTAATTGCACAGATAGATCTTCAGCTGAAATCAATTTCCTGCAAAAACCCCCAAATTTATTGAAAGAAATCAGTTTGAAACCCTAATCGAAAGCGTATATCGAAATCCGCAGAGAAGAGAACGACATTATCTAACCTTTAATCGAAATCCGCAGAGACAACAACTCTGTAACTCCCGGTTGAAACCCTAATCGAAAGCGTATATCGATAATGTAGATACGAGAGATGGTCGAGAGAGCTGAGATAATGTCTGAGAGAGCTGAGATAGTGTTTTTTTTTTGGCAGAGACAAAGAGGGAAACTCGATCGAGATTGGGAGGGAGAAAGAAAATTCCGAGGCTCCAGTTTTTTTTTCGCCTAAGTACTTAGCCGCAAAACTAAAATTATTTTCCGTCTAAACTAAATATAGCGTTCTTAACAGTACAAAGCTATATATAATCTATCCTTTTAAAAAGCATAACCAAATTTTTAATTCTGAAAACAAATAATAGCATATGCACTTTTTTAAACGCTATCTTACCCTACCTGTATATCAACTATAGCATAAGCGTACACAACGCTATCTTCATGTGCTATCTTTACGACATTTTCTTTGCATTCAGTTCATCAACCTTACCATTAAGGGATTTTAACCCTTCCATCATTGCCTTGGCCATTTCTGTAATGGATTCATGAAGGCCGGGGGGTGGGACTTGATCGTCAATAGCAGGAGGAGCATCATCACAATCAATATTAGCAGTAGCAAGAGTAGGATGGTTTCTATGAGCCAGATCTCTTTCTAAGAGATCCGTCCACAATATAGTCGCACCATTCGCTAGAATGGTGGTCCAACCATCAACTACCATGTCATACTTTAAATCATCCTCCTCACCCATGATTTCTGCCATCAGATCCTGCTCGTCACCTTTAGCCACCAAGATGCTTGAAATTTCCTGTGACATATAGTTAAACTGTAGTTAAACTCTACTTAAACTCTAGTTAAACTCTAGTTCAACAACACATGTTAAACTCAAGTTACACTCTAGTAAAATTAAAGTTAAACTCTAGTTAAATTAAAGTTAAACTCTAGTAAAATTAAAGTTAAGCTAACCGTGGAATTCCCGAGACCTTTGTAGATGTCTCCCAACCCGAAACCCTTTGTGCTAAAATCCTTGAACCTTCCCTTGCACATCCTAGGGCATTGGTCTTCGCATGGGACATTCTCTCTAAAATGCATCTTCAAATTAGGAATGGCTTCAAATGGGAGTAGCTGTACATAACACATAGTTTAACACGTAGTTGAACATATAGTTTAACATATAGTTTAACAAATATTTTAACTAGTTTAGAAATTTTAATGTACCTCAATTGGCAATATAAATCCTGGCAATGTCGTATTTGGCCTGACAATACCACTACAAGAAATCTACCGCGAAACTAACGGCAAATTCCGTCGGAAATCCGTCGGAGTCGGCAAAATCCGTCGGATATCCATCGGTTTTTGCCGTCGCTTCTATCTCGTCAGAAATAAAAATGGCGTCAGAATACCGTTGGAATTTCCAACGGATTTCCGACGGAATATCGAAATCAGAAATCCATCGGAAATCCATCGGTTTTAAAGCGGTCGGTATGCCGTCGGTTTTAAACCGACGGAACACCGACGAATTTCTGATTTTTATATACCGACGGATTTCTGACGGATCTATAACCGACGACATACCAACGGCTTTAAAACCGACGGATTTCCGATGGATTTCTGATATTTAAATACCGACGGAGTTCCGACGGAAAAAAACTGACGAAATTCCGATGGATACAAAACCGATGGATTTCCGACGGATACATAGCGACAGATTTCCGACGGAATTATTTAATTTTTTTTAATTATATAATCAAATATTTAAAAATAAATTTATTAATTTTTAAATTTTTTTTTCTAATATAAATTATAATTAAAGAAATAATAATTATATAATAATCCAATAATTCAAATTAAAATTCAATATTTATAAAATAATTCAAATAAAAAACAAAAAAAACTAAAACTACGATGGCGGGAAGCGGGATAAGAATTCCTCCATGCGTTGCTACAATACCAGGTTATCCGCCTCCAATTTGCGGGTTCTCTCGCGTTCCGCTTCTTGTTGGAGGCGATCCGCTTCTCGTTGGAGGCGATCCGCTTCTCGTTCTTCTATGAGCTGTTGCAGCTGCGTCGTCATGGCGTCCATCTCAGCGTCTCGTTGTGCGAGCTGTGCCCTAATATCGGGAGAATCGCCGTAGAAACGCGAAGTTGCAAAAGAACATGCGTCGTCCGGAAGACCAAATACACGACCTTTATGCTGGTATGCGCATCCTTGAGCAATGTGAGAGCAGAAGGTGGGACACCGTCTTGCCGAAACTAAAAAAATGAAAATTTAGTAAAATATAAAATTATAAAACTAAAATAACAAAATTTTAATTAAATAAAAAACTTACCAGTTGTTTGGCCCGTGTGACCAAACTAACCGCTCCTATATTGTGCGTCGCCTTGCCTTTTCCTTTGCGATCGCTGTTTCGGCACTCATAATGAGTTGTGGAGCTTGTCTTGGTCGGTTCTTCACTCCAATAAGTGCATAACCCGCTCTATAGGCCCGGGTTGGAAAGCAACTCCCTTGGGACATCATTCTTGTGCCACTTCTCCTTCCACTCATTCAGCTTCCACGAATACATTCTCGCTGCTTTTTTTATCGAAGCATCGTCTAACCGAGGCGGTCATGTGGCTATCCCAAGTAAATTCTTGTTGCAAATCAAAAATTCAAATAAAATAAACTATATTAAATAAAAGTAAAAAAATTTAAAATATGAGGTACTTACCGCAAATTGGCGAAACCACAATTCCTGATCCGCCATCGGCATTTGGTTGTAAGTCGGGTACGGATGCCGAAGCATTCCATTGAGCATCCGGTTAATGGACTTGGAAATCCCATTTCCGAAATCTCCAAACCTACAAAAGAAATTAGTGCAAATAATTTGAATTGTAACTAAAGTTATAATAGTAAATAAATATTAAAATTCTTAAAATTAACAAAAACTTACCATCTGTCTCTGCCTACGCAATCCGGATGGAGACGAGGTAATCTATCTCGTCCTGGTTGACCGACAAAGTCCTCGACGCTCATCTGCGTCGGTGCAGTAGGTGAAGGCGTCGGCATAGGCACTGTCTCCGGGATATGTGTCTCTGGTATAGGAGAACTCCTCGAACCGGCACTACCTCTCCGGCGACTACTACATCCGCCGCCGCCTGAACGGGCAAACCTACCGTAATCCCTAGAAAAATCATAAAAAATATCAATTATTATATGAAAAAATTATACATCATGAAAATAAAAAAAAGTATCAAAAATATATTTTATATTCATTATTAGTCCAAAACAATTATACTTTTATAAAAGAATGAACAATTTATGGAAATACTTATAAATTACTAAAATCATCATAAATTTATATTTATAAGTATTAATTCCAAAACCATTATAAATTTGTAAATACATGATTATTACATGAAATAATTGTACATTATCAAAATAATTAAAAATTTGAAAAAATTATTTTAAATTCATTATTATTCCAAAACAATTATACATTTATAAAATAATGAATAATTGATGGAAGTACTTATAAATTACTAAAATCATCATAAATATATATTTATAAGTATTAATTCCAAAACAATTTTAAATTTGTAAATCCATGATTTATAAAAGAATGAATAATTCATGAAAATAATTATAAATTACGAACATTATTAAAAATTATATAAAAAAATCATAATTTTCTAAAACTTATTATTCATACCAAAATTAAGAAAATTTTAAATTTGAAAATAATTATAAATAATTCAATAAATAAATAAATTAACAAAACAAATAATTTCAATAAACATAACAAACCTAAATCTAACAATTACAAACCTAAATCTAACATTAAAAACCTAAATCTAACAATTACAAACCTAAATCTAACATTACAAACCTAAATCTAACAATTACAAACCTAAATCTAACAATTACAAACCTAAATCTAACAATTACAATCCTAAATCTAACATTACAAACCTAAATCTAACAATATTAATTTTCTAAACCAATCAATCTAACTCAATACCTAACAATCCATAATATAAACTTAAAAACTTACATGTTTGGAGGATTTTGAGCCATTTGGATGATGTATCGTCGGAAATCCGGAAGATTTGGCGATTTTTTGAGTTTTGGAGATTTTTTAAGTTTCTGCGAAAGTGAGGAGGAAGAAGACGATGTCTGCATATATTACGATATTTCCGACGGATATATCCGTCGGAAATCCGTCAGTTTAAAAAAAATTAAATTACGCACGTTCTCGATAAGGTTTCGGAAAGGTTTGAAAATATGTTATATATCACATAATTTAGTTTATTTTGTCAAAGTTTGTTGTTAACATTGTCTTGATGTACTAGAAATTACAAGTTAACCATGTAACCCCCAAACCCGTCGGAAATCCATCAGAAATTCGACGGATTTCTGACGGTTTTAGGGTTACACGTTTCTATAAAAATTAAATTAAAAATAACCCCCAAAACCGTCGGAAATTGGTATTTTTTACGAAAACACGTGTCCGTTTTTAAGGTTTTAAATTATCTTTCTGTCGGAAATCCGTCAGAAATTCCGATGGATTTCCGATGGATTTCCGACGGATAAGAGTTTATATGTGGTTTAATGTTTAAGTGGTTTAATGAGTTTTGTGGGTTTGTTAAGGTGTTTGTTTAGGGAATATATATTTCTGGCAAAATCTTATTTTATTAAAACTTGTAAAAATATACAAAGCTGAAGTTGAGCTTATAAAATGCTCGGCACCTGTTGTCTTCGAAGACCTATGGTTTACACCGTAATGTCAAAATTAAATAAAATACAAAAAAACAAATTTAGACCTTTCTGTAAAAATAAAAAATAATACAAAACACACATATAACTAATCTTCATTAGATGATGATGCTGATCCCTCAAATGGAATTGAGTCTGAATCCTCATAAAATTCACCTTGTTCTTCTTCTGATTTGGAAAAAACTAAACCAAATTGTGTGAAATCAACAACAAGATAGAGAGCACAAGAAGGCTCAACTGGATCCATTGGAACAACTTCTGCTGGCTGTAAAGGATCGTGTTCTGCAACTCCATAAATTCTTCCTCTCGGGGTCACTTTAGTAACTGTGCGCCAAGGATCTGTCCGCCGTGTAACTCGAGGGTAACGAATATAGCACACCTAAAAAAAACATATTAGTTTTGTAAGTATTATACCAAAATAATGAATTGAGTATTAATTACACTAATATTTGTACCCTACCTGCTCAGCTTGTGATCCTAGAATGAATGGGTCATACGTTTCTAGTCTCCGACTTGAATTAACAGACGTAACACCAAATTGGTCTACATGAAGCCCACGACCGAGTGTTGAATTATACCAATCACACTTGAAAACAATGCACCTCAAGTCTAACATTCCTGGGTACCGCACTTCCAATATTTCCTGAAGAACGTCGTAGTAAACATCATTACCAGATTTCACTGAAATACCAGAATATGAAGTTTGCGTTGTCCTTCTCTCGTCATGAACCCTAAAACCATATCCACGACTGCAGTATCTAGGATAAGAAGTTGCAATGTAGTTTGGACCATTAACAAATTCCAATAACCATGTGCGAAATGTCTGTCCGTTGCTGACTCCTTCAGAAACCTACAAAAATAAGTTCCAAATTAGTATTTTAAAAAATTATTTATTAAATGATTTAGCGTTTTTAAACACTTACGTAAAACTGCAACCAAGGCATAAATTCCTCCTCCTTATGGACTTGAAGCTCGTCTTCTGTCTTATTCATATAGTACCCGCGTATTAATGCCATGTAAATCCTGTACGAAAACCAAAATTGGTGACAAGTTAATAACATATAAAATAATCAATTATACATTAAATGACACAAAAGAATTTTTGTTTACCTTTCGTATTCTGTAATTTCTTCACAATTGGTTAGGCTATACGTATGCAAGTGTTTAAACTCCTCTTGAGATATATTATGCCTTTTTCCTTTGCCACTGACTCGCCCAACTTGGGAAAATAACTGTGGAACAACGACGGGGTAAATCGCTCTCTCACCACGATCATCATGGCGACTAGGACGTCTACTCTTCGTACGAACTTCTGACGGGAAGTAATATTTAGCAAACTGTGAGGCCTCTTCGTTGATGCTCTGGGCGATAATAGATCCCTCTACTCTACTGGGCCTCCTAGTTTTTCTTTAGATGAAACATATACCGCTCAAATGGATACATCCAACGGTATTGAACTGGGCCTCCTAGTTCTGCTTCTCGTGGGAGGTGGATCGGAAGATGTTCCATCACATCAAAGAAAGATGGTGGAAATATCTTCTCCAAATTACAAAGGATCACCGGGATATTGGCCTGTAAATTTTGGATTCCCTCAACAGTAAGTGTTCTTGTGCATAAATCGCGAAAGAAAGCACCTACTCCTGCAATTGCTAGGTGGACGTCTTTATGAAGAAGATGAGCAAAAGCGAATGGAAGAAGCTTCTGCATCACAACGTGACAATCATGACTCTTCATTCCTTCTCCATAATCGATGCAGTTACGCAGATTAGATGCGTATTCATCAGTGAATTTAACATCGTCGTGAATCCAATCAAAAAATTCTGTTTTCTTTGCTGCTTCTAACCGGTATAATGGAAATGGACATTGACCATTTGGGAGCACTTCAAGAAAACCTCGATCGCAATATGCTGTCTTTCGTCTTCCCTTGGACGTTTAAGACTGTGTTCATGATGTTCTCAAAGAAGTTATTCTCAACGTGCATCACATCAAGATTATGCCGCAATAAATGGTTCTTCCAGTAAGGCAAATCCCAAAATATGCTCTTCTTATGCCAGCTATGAAATTCACCGACACCATAAATAGGTTCATGTCCATTACCCCCACAATAAGGAGTCGTCTCAGCACCAAAATCTCTCAACTGCTCCAATAAAGTTTCACTGTCTATCTCAGGCGGTGGACCATCAAAAACTTGCCTACCCTTCGTAAACATTGTTCTCGAACGACGATACGGATGATCACTCGGTAAAAATCTCCTATGACAATCAAACCAACAACTTTTTCTGCCGTGCTTTAGTTGGAATGCATCTGTGTTGTCTTGGCAATACGGACATGATAATCTCCCATGTGTTGTTCATCCAGATAACATATCATATGCTGGAAAATCGCTTTTGATCCACATAAGCACCGCACGCATCTTAAAGTTTTGCTGGGTTGAAACATCGTACGCTTCCACACCATGCTCCCATAGCATTTGTAACTCATAGATCAATGGCTGGAGGAATATATCAAGTGATCTCTTCGGATGCTCTGGGCCGGGAACAAGAATCGATAGATATAAAAACTCTCTACACATTCACAGAGATGGAGGCAAATTGTAAGGGGTTACAATTACGGGCAATAACGAATACTTCCTTCCATGCTTCCCAAATGGGTTAAAACCATCTGTACATAACCCGAGGTACACATTCCTTCGCTCATACGCAAACTCCGGATACAATGATTGAAAATGTTTCCAAGCTTCTGCGTCTGAAAGATGTGTAATATCTTCATCTTGACGATGTTCTGCATGCCATCTCATTGGCTCTGCTGTGCGCTGAGAAGTATATAACCTCTTTAACCCCTCTGTTATTGGTAAATACCACATACGTTTATATGGAATTTGAATTCTGCCACTACTTTCCTGATACCGTGGTTTACGACAAAATCTACATCTTTTGCGGTTTTCATCTTCTCTCCAATATAGCATACAGTTGTCGATGCACACATCTATTACCTTATACGGTAACCCAAGACCAGATACAAGTTTTTGTACCTCGTAGTATGATCCGGGTAAAAGATTATCTTCTGGCAATAAATCTTTCGCCCAATCTGTTATCGCATCAATGCACTCCTCAGCCAAATTGTAATCCGTCTTAATCGTCATCAATCTACTTGCAGATGATAAAGGCGAATGACCTTCTTTACACCCTTTATATAGTGGCTGCTTTGCAACATCTAACATATCAAAAAATCTTCTTGCTTCTACATTAGGTTCTTCGAACCTATATCTTTCTTCACCGCTAAACTCGACATTCTCTGTAAACGCATCATTCACCATCTGCACACTCCCTACACCTACATCTACTTCCGTGCTACCTCCTAAACAATCTGAAACAATTGGTTCACTAGTACTACCATACTCAACATTTGTTTCTCCATGTAAATACCATATCTTGTAACCCGGCGTAAACCCATTACTATACAAATGATGCCAAACTATCTCTATCGCAACATAACGAGAATTCATACAAATTGAACATGGACATTTTAACTTACCTGATTTTTGAACGCGCGGTTGTTTTCCCGCCACTTCCATGAACTCGTATATGCCTCGTGCATACTCCTCGTTCAAGTTGTTCGTCTCCGGATCCATTAATGGTTCGTCCATCCATGATCGAAAATATCTAGACATATTTTTCACTTTTTTATAGAATTCGTATTAAGTAAACAAGAAATGAGAGAGAGATATGAAATTAAGATTGTTGTGTAATGGGATGGAGGAAGGGAGAAACATATATATAAACTCGTTTCTGTCGGATTTCCGTCGGAAATTCAACGGATACATTAACGTTCATATTATCCGACATATTTCCAGAAGCCGTCAGAAATCCATCGGAATATAACGGCATAGATATCTGTCGGAAATCCGTCGGAATAAAACGGTAAAGATATCTGTCGGAAATCTGTCGGAATATAAATTTCCATCGGAAATCTGTCGGAATATAACGGCATGGATTTCCGTCGGAAGATTCCGACAGAAATATATCCGTCAGAAAATTCCGACGGATTCCCAGAATTTTCAAATCTCGGGAATCCGTCGGGAAGCCGTCGGAAATTTCTGACAGAATTAGTTTCCGTCGGAAATTCCGTCGGTTTTGCGGTAGATTTCTTGTAGTGTACCCTTCATCCGCTCACAGATTTTTAGGATCTAGGTTTCACAATCCTCAAATGTGAAACGTCCCCATGGGAAAGTCTCACATTTGGGTAAATCATCAATGATCCTTAGAAGAAACGGATCTATTGGTCATGCGACCTTTGTTTTACCCTTGATCACTATGGCAAGAAACCACAAAACAGCCATCTTCACTCTATCCTCTGAAGGACTCATCGAGCGCAGCTTAGTCTCCACATGCTCCACCCAAGGCTGAGCATCCTTCCCGAAATATTTACTGACAAGTCGCTTCCCCCCGAGATTTTTATAGTTCTTCGGGTATTGGTGGCAGTAAAATCCGCAGAGAAGTCCATGTTCCCTAAGACCGTACCTTATAGGGACTCCGTTTACAACAAACCACATTTGTTGTGGCTTCTTCGTCTTCGCCAACCTTTGGATGAAGCACCCATGACCTTCTGGTTGTTCTCCGTATGCATATGGAAGATGTGCTTAAACTGGGGATGTCTCAGGAACCACCTCAGCACATTTCTGTCAACCATCCTTATGTATTCGACACACCTATGCGGATCACACCGTGTACCAATCTTTGGAAACTTTGCCAATTGGCTAGGCTCAAAGAAGAACCCCAAAGGCTGTACAGGTACCTACATTCAAAATAGTATAATAAGTATTTGAACGACAGTTTAACAGTAGTTTAACGATAGTTTATCTTGAGTTTAACTTGAGTTTAACACATGTTTAACTTTAGCTCGAGTTTAACAGTTTTTAACATTATTTTACCGTAAGTTTAACTCTACTTTAACATTTACTAGTAGTACTTACCATTTCTCCCTCAACACCACCACTCGATGGGCCAACTTCACGAGAAGGCTGCAAGGAAAAAGATATATAAACATGTTACAAAGGCTGCAAGTTTAACTCTATTTTAACTCTACTACTTACCATTTCTTCCTCAACACCACCACTATATGTACCTGATTCTTAATTACTAATTGTAATCAAAAAATCAAAAAATCTTACCCTTTCCTTTTTGTTTTTGCTCGATTTCTTTTTTTTCTTCAAACGGGAACTATTACCACGTTCGGTTGTGTTTACCAACTCTACTCCATCTACTGGATCTTTAGGACCTTCAACATTTGCATTTCTCATCCTTGCCATGGTCTTCACTCTTTAAATCGATCCCAAACCTGCAAAACATCCGAATATATCAATACAATTCATACATACACAGAGAATTGAAGACTTTTAAACCTTAATTGACGATAACAAATCCCTAAACTGAAGAGTTGTAACCCTAAATCGAAACCCTAAATTCCTAAATTCCGCTTCAACGAAGCCCTAACCAAACAATTACTAATCTCTAAACCCAAATTGAAGTTTCTGTAGTTTTCAATTGACCAAGTAAACCTTAGTTTACCTTCAGTTTAACCAAAAACGAACAGATACGCGTCAAGAAGAAGAAGAAGAAACCGAACACGAAGAAGAAGAAGAAACCGAAGAAGAAAAAGAAATGGAAGAAGAGAAGAAATATGAAGAGATTGATTTTGATTTTTGAGATGAAAGTAACTGAAACTTACAAAATATGAAGAGATTGAGTTTGATTTTGTTGTGTTGATTCCGTCGGTTTCGCTGGGAGTGGGAATGTCTGTGAGAGCGAGTGAGGAGAGAGGCGAGTGAGGAGAGAGGCGAATGAGGAGAGTTGGATAGAGGGAAGGGGTGGGTTTTTTGTAATAAACACAATATTTATCAATTAAATTGGTCTTTTACTCAATTTTAAGATTAAAAGAAAATCAAAACAAAAAAAAAAAAAATCGGAGGTCTTTCCAGCAATTTCAAAATCCTCGAAGGTTACTCCAGCATTTGATCCAATCAAACTCATCTCTTAATTGTGTAGTCTACCTGCGTATATTTGGAACTTCCTTATATGCATGCTAACACTAGCTCTCTAAAGATAAGCTACGATTTGTCTATCTGAAATTCTAGGGCTAATTTTTGTTTTCATTGGTTTTAAAACTAATATATATATTATCTTAAAACATTTATGAAAATTCGAAGGAAAATCAAATTATAAATTTATTAATTATATAATTATTAAAATTTGCTTACATAATTTGAATTTAAAATATTATATTCATGTACAATCATTCAATTTATAGAGATTAAAAAATTACTTTGATGCATGTACTGAAATTTTACACTAAAATGAAAGAATCTAAAAAAGATAATTTTCCATAATTATATAATTCTACTTTGACTGGTGTATATGCATGCTATTTTCTTATGTTTCAAACTTATCTCTGTACTTGTAGTCTACACTCTAAGAGAGAAGTTACGATTTGTCTATCTGAAATTTCGATAGATTTTCATTAATTTCAATCATCTCTCTTTTCATTTCTATTGTCTAGCTTGCTTCGTTTTTACAAGGGTATCATTTCCGTCCGTGTCTCTTTCCTCATCAAGACAATCCTTCGACATCAATTCTGCTGGAAAGATGGCATCAGGGTTAGGACCAAGTTACACTCACATTCGAGACATACCGAGCAACAATCAGAACGAGATCGGTGAGTTGATACCTTTATTTTTTTATAAATCACGACCTGTAATCAGATCTGGGTATATAGTGATGATCAGGACAACACTGGTAACTTCAGTTGGAACAGTTTAAATTTAAACACTATCTGAGGTTTAATTAACATGTGGTATGTTTCTTATACAGTGCCTACGAGGGGGGAAAACTCGAGGAAGATCAGACCAGAAGGAGATGCTGGTTCTTCTTCATCATCAAACAACTGCTTTGTGGCCCTTGTCAAGGCTTCAAATCTTCAAGAAGATGCTCTGGTACTTTATAAAGTTTTTTAAAATTATTTTGCCTCATATATGTTTAACACTAAACCAAAATCTTAGACTAACAACTTAGCATACTGTGGTTTATTAACAAATTAGATGAATCAATGAAATGCTAAAATCATGGAAATTAGTAGATATGGTGTTGCTTGATGATTATAATTATATATTATGAGAGTATTTAGGGAATGATATTAGTTTTCAATATTTTTAAGTGACATCTCTTGTTAAGGTTGGACTATTCTTCATCATGATTGCTATTCTATGTAAAATATCATCATAAAACACGAGGCTCTTTCTTGTTCTTCTTCACATCTTTTGGTTTGGGTATTTTTTATAATGTTTTGTGCTGAAAGTCTTTTGCTGCCCTTCTACGTCTTGTCTTGGTTAGTGAAAACCCAAAACTATATTTGGTATATAAGTTCTAGTGGCTGAGACTCAGTGATGGGTGAGTTTCAACCATTTGTCTTCACATATATCTAGGAAAATTGCATCATTAGTCATCGTCAATTTCTCTATGCCTTAAGATAGCTGTGATAGAAATTAATACAAGAAATGCAAAATCAGAATTAAAGGTACATTATTTGGATCAGACTTATTTACTTTATCTCTGAAAAGGGTTTTCTTAAAGTTACAAAAAAAAAAGTCTTTACAATGTTGTTACAAAGTATTTCTCTTCTTAAGAGAATCATAGCTGAAGCACATTGTTGGAGTGGAGTAGGATTTAGGCTTCCCACAGTGAGTCAGACTTTGCACATCTGATATTTGTTTCTCAATATTCAATAGTTACCTGTCCTCCTGTTTAGAATATAAATAAGAGATGCTCGTTAGCTTCAAATATGATTATGCAGTTTTTTTTTTGTGTCAGAATAGATTATGCTTGTTATGGTATTCCCGATTATTAAAAAGTCAAGTTCTTGTATTCAGATTGGAGAGTTACTTTACTGGAATTGATTTATAAGCGTTGTGTTTTCTTGGAGCACGTCATGAATGTTACAAATGTTACACTATATTTATGCCTTTTTTTTTTCTTTTCTTCTAATTTCTTGTTTTGTCTTGTGTACATATAACATTGTTTAATTGTACTGCTTGGTATCATGAGGAAATGCTGATAATGTCTGAACCTTTTTTTGCAGTATCTTCCACAAAATTTGACAAGGTCAAACTGCTTTAACCGTAACTGCAAGAAAATTTTAATAACAGATGGAGGGGTCAGATCATGGGAAATTGGGAAATAGATCTTAGGTTCGAAAAAACATCTGATACCTTTTACATTAGTAGAGGATGGAAATGTTTCTGTGGTGAAATCGGCAAAAAGCCAGGAAAAGTAATCACGTTTGAACTAGAGAGAATCGAGGAGACGCCTTTGCTAGTTTTCCGTCCCACAGACTCTATCGATGATAGAGCACATCTTGGTGACAAGGAAACTGAGAACAGATTTGCAACATTAAACCTCTCAAATGACAGCATAAACCGCAACAGAGTGGTAAGTTTATCAAAAATAACTCTTGTTACTTTTATAGCAAAATGAGTGTCAGTTTTTTTTTTATTCCATTCGAATATAATTTTCCAGTATCTTCGGTTGCGATTCTTGAAAGCAAATGGCATGGACAAACTGAAGATGGTAACTCTCATAGGCATTGATGGTGTAAGGAGGATTGTAAATCTTCTATGTGAAACATCGGGACGAATGAGCTTGGGAAAGGGTTGGAAAGAATTCGCCACATCAAACAAACTTGTGATTGGCCAATCCTTCACGTTGGAGGCAGTTTTGACGAATGAAACTCACATGCTTCGTTTGTGTGCTTCCACAAAACTTAAAAGAAAAGAAACAAAGAAAGACAAGAACAACGTACAGGAGAGGGGTGAGTCATCTTCACGATTCATGACAGTAGAATTTAGACCTGAAGATGTAAAAGCCTCACACTTGGTAAGTTTATAAAGCATCTATTGTTTAAGAGGTGAATTAGTTTCTATCTTGAATTCTAATCAATAGTTAGCTGTGTTAATCTGTTCAAATAATTTGCAGTATCTTCCAAGTGAAGTCCTGAAGGCTAATGGCATCAACAAACTTGGGAAGATATATTTGTTGGGTAAAGACAACATGAAGTGGTCAGGATTTCTATTGGGAAAAAATGGACTCGTGGCTCTGGGAGGTGGTTGGACAAGATTCTGTGAGGATAATGGAGTCATGACAGGAGACTCATTCAACTTACAATTCGTTTGTGAAGACGAAGACAAAATTCCAACATTTATGTTTTGTCCCATCTCGAGGGACTAAAAGCATAAATGGTGTTTTAGTCAATGTATTAATACTTCTATGAAACTGTGGTTTATAATTACTAAAGAGGTGGTTTATAATTACTAAAGAGGTGGTGGCGTAGTCGTAGTACAAGGGGTTGGTTCCCTTGTGCCCCGGGTTCAAACCTTCCTTGGTACGGAAAGACATTCTTTAAATAAGAATGAACTAAAATGCTGGCTTCGGGTACCGCCGGAGTTGAGAACTGTGGTTCATAATTATAGGTGAATCGTACTTGACTTTGTTTGTTATTTGACCTCTACATATTTAGTCATTTTATTCTTTTTCTTTTACGGATATATCATTATTTTTGTTTGGTTTGTTCAACTAGTACTCTTAAGTCAGCGGTGGTAATTAGTAAAATAGTTTGTTTCTGAAGTTGCCACTGTTTGAGGTTTTAGACATTTTGTGCAAAGATTTGAATTCCAAATCCGGCTCTTAAAAACGGCTATAAAGCAAAAATAAAGGCATATGCGATTTATAGTGGTAATCTCTAGTACTGTTATGGTGAGCTGAGACATTATGGCTTTGATTAAAAGGTAATTAAGTTTAACCAGTTAAATGGTGAATTTTCTCTCACCATTTACCTTCCCAAGATGAATTATATGTTGCTTTTCCTACTACTTAATTCTAAGACATTATTGGAACACAACTGAAAGCAATCCCCATTTATGGTTGACAAAACTCATCATATCCACCATCTTTCATTCAACGAAAACTTTGAGGTGTTAAGGTTGAGGCCATCATACACAAACATGCGGTTGTTTTTTATTTTTAATGGATTGTTGGATTTTTAAGGTCTTTAATTTGCTAGACATTATTCATCATAGCCATTATTTTTGGAACTGATCGAGACCCAGTCCGTACATGGTGAGCTATATGCCTAGGGATGTTGTGATGGGTAATTTTACCCTACCCTACTCTAACCCTAAATAAACCCTCTAAACAAAAAACCTCTTTAAAATTATCCTATATTGATTGGGTAACCCAAACAAAACCCTAAAGATTTTAGGGTTACACGGATGTACCATAACTATTTTTTAATGTTTAATTAATAGAAATTTTTTGGAATAATACCATGTTTCAGTTTTTTTTTTTGAAAATACTGTTATTGTTTTACTAAAATAATTTTTAAAAATTGAATATAATTTTTAGCAAAAAAATCAAACATATAAATAAAATAAAAAATAAAATATTGCTGTATACCGAGTCATCAAGTAGTTTTACCTTTACCTTGGTGTTCATGTCAAAAATGTCGGACCTAATTCTTGCAAATCAATTTTTAAGACTTTCACCTAACTCAGTGATATACTTGTCAAAGTATTCTTTTGTTAAGACTTCAATGACGGCAATTTTCTTTTTTATACGTCATCTAGAATTAAACAACATGTAAAAAATAAAAGAAACTCATCATAAAGCTATTAATAACTAAAGATATCTGAAATAATTAAGAGAGCAATCCTTGGAGATTAACAATATAAACACTTAATTGAATGTATAATGCAAAATAATGATTTGTTTAAGAAACTATCTAATACTAAAAACAAAGAACTCGTAAAGTGTTCAATGGACTTAAAAAATATATTGTTCAAAACATGTGGTTTCTAACATGTGAGAGAGTTCTTAATGTAAAAAGGGAAAGTTTTCAATTGAACTTATTTATGTGTGTCTTGATTATTAAAACCACATACAAAACAGAAAAAAGGACTGATACAACTTAGTTTTGTTTGTTGATGTTGGAGCGTGAACTCAAGAAAAATAATGATATATCGTGTAGGCTAATATTATGTCTCTTTATATATTGTATGTAAAATTGAGATAAACTTTAATATATATATATATATATATATATATCTTTTATTTTATTTATTTTTATGATTAATTTCTAGAGACTTATATGTAAGTGGATTTTATTACATTAAAAATAAATGACTTGTAAATTAAATAAAGATAAAATTGTCATATCATATATACAAATATATTGATTTAAAATAAATAAATGAAGAGGATATTTTTCAAAAAAAAAACATAAATAGGATAGTTTGCAAAAAATCCCTAATTAATATTATATTTATACTTAATTACCATTTTTTGTTAATTTTATTGTTGAATACTTTCAAATTCATCCAATATTAGCATCTTGGGAACCGGAAATGAGATTTTACGTTTTTTTGGCGGAAAAATAAAATCTCACGTTACTAGCAGGAAAACATAGAATCACTTTTTGACGGAAAACATGGCACATTTTTAGCGGGAAACCAAAATTGTACTTTTGACAGAAAACAGAGTTATAAGTTTTGAAGGGAAAACGATATTTTACGTTTTTAGTGGGAAATAACAGAATCATATTTTTACATAAAACGATAGAAAATGCAATTTACATTTATGGCGAGAAAACGAGATTTTATATTTTTGGTGAGAAAACGAGATTTCACATTTTTAGCGGAAAATTTTGAAATCATGTTTGTACATAAAAACGAGATAAAAACACAATTTGTGTTTTTGACGGAAAAACTAGATTTTACGTTTTTGACGGGAAATAACAAAATTATGTTTTAACATAAAAGTGAGAGAAAATGTAATTTGTGTTTATGGCGAGAGAATCATGTTTTTGACGAAAACGAGATAAAAATGCAATTTGTGTGTTTTGGCGAGAAACCATAATTTTGCATATTATTTTTGCCGGAAAACAGATTTTAGGTTTTCGGTGGAAAATAAAGAATCACGTTATTGAAGGGAAAACATGTAGTCATGTTTTGACAGAAAATGCAATTTTGTGTTTTTGCCAAAAAAACAAGAATTTACGTTTTTGGCGGGAAAATGTAATTTTACGTTATTGGTGGAAAACAAAATATTCAAATAAGTTAAAAATTTGAAAAGTTACTTTAATAAAAAAATTTAATTATAAAACAAAATCTGATAAATATTCCATTATAAAGTAATTTTAAATATTTATTAATTTAATAAAAACAAACATATGCGTACCCTAAACTCAATAGGGTTAACCCTATTTGAACCCTTGTGTGATGTGTATCCGCCCTTTTTAAACCCTCATCATTTTATCCAAAGAGAATAGGGTAATGAGTTTGAATATTTTTAAGGGTTGAGGGTACCCATAGGGTAATTACCTATAGTTAACAACCCTATATATGCCTATCAAAAATGGTGTGAAGCTGTGTATTCAACTGCTTATCTAACTGTTTTCATAGAATATACAGAGGCAAAAAAAAATCACCGAGTACTTTCTGGTTTTTATTGTTTACATAAACTCAGAATAAGTACTACAGTTTTACCAGCACTTAATGTCTTAGTGAAAAGAAAAATGTCTCACAGTGTTTCTTGGGATATAAATTTCTGACCTGCTGCTAGCTTATGTGGATGGATGGCCGTGACGAGCCTGAGAGAGGAAACTTGAATAAGCAGTTTACGCAGGTAATTGATGTGTTGCGTTTTTGGCGCATTCTAACAGTTGTTTTCGAGTCTTTTAGTTTTATTTTGAGTCATTACAGGTCAAAAGATGGCTAAAGATGAAGATTAGAGCTTCTGGAAGGAACTTTGCAGAAATTGGAGAAAAGTCAATAATTCACCCGCTGAGCACCCGCTCAAACCTGAGCACCCGCTCAGACATGAGCACCCGCTCAGCCCTTGAGCGACCGCTCACGACGACCTGACGAAGCAATCAAGGGAAAATCCCAACTTTCCTATTTTCTCGCCAAGGACGCCCGAATCTTCACCCAGCCGCCTCCAGACCTGTATATTATCGTTTTTCTTCTATTTTTCTTAGGGACATGCTTACGCTTTTGCTAAGAACATCACGTAGAGATTTTTATTCCTTTGTAAGATTTGGAGAAGAGATCTCGACACCATTGGAGAAGAATTCTAAACTCTTTATTTTTACAGATTTATTCCATGAGTTCTTCATCTTTTATTGTTGTGATTTGTTCTTCCATGGCCGAGTAGTCTTTTAGCTAGGTTAAGGTTTTCAATGGTGATTTAGGATGTTAATGGCTGAGCACAAATAGGTATTGGAATTTATAATGTCTTCGCCAATAGGGATTCTTAATGCTTAGATTAGCTTGATCACCTAGTCTATGATTTTAAGTTAAACTTATTCACGACAGTTCTTTAGGTTGCTAGATAAATCATTGGTGAGCAATTGGTGCGTAACCAACGACAGTTGATTGTTGTGATTGATTGTGAACAGATTGAACCAGCTCGTTAATGTTTATCAACCTCGCGAGGTCCAAACGAGAGTTTCGGTATCTAGGTTGTTAGGTAGAGTTGTCGATACATCACGACAAAGGGGCGATATTAATTTTATGTTTGAGTTCTAGACCGGTAGCTACTTAGCCCCTGAATAGTTGCTCAGCCTTGTCTCCAAATCACCGGCGAAACGCCTTAACCTAGTGCTTGTTTTAATTGCTTTTACATCGTTTTTATTATTTCTTGCTTGTTCCGAAAATTACAAAACCCACACTTTTGTCTTAGCTTTAAATTAAAATCTATAATTTCATAGTGTAGCCTTGGTCTCTGTGGATTCGATATCCAATATACTACTGCGATTGTCTGTGCACTTGCAGAATTATTTTGGGTTAAAACATTGTCTATCAAGTTTTTGGCGCCGTTGCCGGGGACCAATTGCGTTACCTTTGATTTTTGATTTTAAATTCAGTCTAAGAAACTACTAATTCTTTTTCCTTTTTCTTTTCCTTTTTCTTATATTTTTAGGTACATGACCAGTAGACTCATTACCGCTGACATGGGGGAGCAAGATAACGGACTGCCTGCTCAGTTACAGATGCTTCGGGTTGAGATGGAGCAACTGCGGAGAGATAGACAAGAGGTTCAGCAACCGCAGCCTGGTATTGGAGACTCGGACAATCCACATGCATATTACCAGAACCGAGCCGCCATTGTGCCTCCAGCTATTCAGCGGCAGGACTTCGAAATCAAACCTCAATTGATTTTGTTGGTGAAGCAACATCTTTTCCATGGGCTCCCAGCTGAAATTCCCATGGATTACATCAAGAATTTTGAGGAAATCTGTAGCACCACGGGTTCTAATAGAGTTCCGAGTGAATTTTTGAAGTGCAAGTTGGTTCCTTTTTCACTTGCGGATAAGGCATCACGATGGCTGAAGTCACTACCACCGGGTTCGTTGAAGACATGGGCTGAATGTAGAGCAGCATTCTTGAATCACTTCTACACCAAGTCAAAAACTGCATCCTTAAGAAACAAGATATCCTCATTCCAACAGCATTCCGGGGAAGCTTTTTGTGAGGCTTGGGAAAGGCTGAAGGAATATCGCAGAGAGTGTCCTCACCACGGATTCAAGGACGAGCAGATTCTGGAAATTTTCTATGATGGTGTTGAGTGGGATTAGAGGAATACGCTGAATACGGCTAGTAATGGCGATTTCATGACCAAAACTAAGGAAGGTGCTTTTGAGCTGATTGAAAACTTGGCTTCGAGTTCCAACAACAAGCCTCCTGAGTATGATAGGTCCAGAAAAGTCAACAGCGTGGAGACACAAAAGATTGATGAGCTGACAGCAAAGGTGAACCTACTCCTTAGGAAAAACCAAAAATCGGTTCATTTTGTGGATGAGAATGGGAGCACGCCTATCTCCCAAGAGTTTGAAGAGGATGATGATGCTGGTATACAAAAGGTTAATCACATGAGTGGACATGGAAATATGCAGAACCGTGGGTTCAACTCAAACTACAAGAGCCACCCGAACCTTTTCTACCACAGCACCAATGTCAAAAATCCACAAGATCAGGTTTATCCGCAGCAAGGAGGAAGCACGAATCAGTTTTCACAAAACCAAGGGTTTCAGAAGTTCTACTCCAGCAACCAACATGGGAAGCCATTCGTCCCCACACAGAACCAGAACTGGTTCCAAGGAGGAGTCCAACAAAAACCCTACTACGCAACCACTCAACAATCCGCTTCTACCCCTGATTCTCAAGATGAGCTGAAGACTCTTATGCAGCAACTTCTGGTTAATCAGCAAAAGGCTTCAACTGAGATCAATGCCAAGGTCGATCACATGTACAATGATCTCAATGCAAATTACGAAGCCATTACCGCTCACATGAAAAAGCTAGATATACAAGTGGCTCAAACCGCCGAGGCTATCAAGAGACCAACTGGAGCTCTTCCAGGTAAAGGTGACTTGCCCAGGAATGAATATCATGTTAATGCTGTAGAGTTGAGGAGTGGAAAGTTGCTGGCACCAACTACGATGACAAGCTTCCACGAAAAGGCTAAGGAGAAAATTTCCGAGCATCAGGCTCAAGGAAGCGATTTCGCCGTGAAAGATGGACATGTAGACATTGGCTCAAGCTCATGGACACCTCTGGAAACTGTTTGATATGATCCTAGGTGAGGATCAACATCCCTGAATGTCTCCAAGGGTTGTGATGAGTAGGATGATCGGGTATGAGTGCGAAAGTGATGAAAATGGCGAGAGAGTGATGATGCGGATCGAATGAGTGATGTTCCAAAGGAGATGAATGGCCTTTGAACACTTGGGCTTGCTCCACGAGTGGGTGAAGACCGAACTCGGCAAGAGCAAGGGATGGATCGATGTGAAACGTTAATGTACTATGAAGAGATCCAAAGATTTCAAAAACTTGTCAAGGTGTAGATGATGATCCTTTACACCATAGAACAAGGCGATCAAACAAGAAAAGAGTTCTGAAAATAAGATGTTTGATAAGATTAAAAGTAGAGTTTAGATCAGAATATTAAGGGGGAGAAGGAGAAGACGAGGAGGTGGTCATCAAGACATGCCTCGAAACACCATTCCTCCGAACACAACAAAAATAAATACAAAGTTTGAATAAAACATAGAATTAAAAGATAGAGTTTGGGCCTGGTTTTATCAAGAGGCTGGGGTAGCGTAACCGGGCCTTACCTCATTAAAAACCTTGTTGGTAAACCCATTGGGAAAAACCCAACAAGGGAAAAAGAGTATAAGCCCGATTACCTCTCTTGATAAAAGTCTAGGTGGCTTGGATCACAACCAGGGTGGTTGGATTAGCACACACTAAACTGCCCTGGATAGTGTTGAAAAGGTGTTGTAAAGATGTCTTGAATTGTTGAAGTGATTCTCTTAATATTCCCTGATCAAACGTTGTTTTTGAGCTAATCCATTTCTTCTTAGCTTCCTCGGCTACAAGCTGCTCCGGTTCAAGCTGCTCTTTCATTGTGCTTGGCATGATCACATCATCCTCTCCCACTTGAAAAGGATTTGACCTCAAATCCGAACAATCTGCAATGAAAGGAAGAAGAGAATAAGTAACTTTGAATAAGGAAATTTCTTTATACTTACCTCTGAGAAAGGTGTTGTCGCCATTGATCCTTTTGATGATTGTGAATAGGCCTTCAATCTTTGGTTGCTGCTCCTTTCTCCATTGTTTCAACGGGTCATAATCAACTTGGACAGTAAACCCCTTTAGCTATAAGTAAAATAACCATGTCTCTGGTATATGAGCTTTCATTTCTTCAGCTTGTTTATCCTCTGCACTTTCAACAAAAACTCGAAACAAGAGATCATAGGTGCAAAGGGTATCATCCTTTGATTCAATAAGTAATTTGTTATAGACCAGAATGTCGAAACTTTCAGTGAATGGTCTCGAAACAGAAAAAGCCTCTCTTGTATTATGATATGAAGTGCAGGTGCTATCCTACAGAGTCTATCTATCAGCAAAAGATTTATATTCGCTTCATACATTTTATCAAACAGAAATCCTCCATGCCTAAAGAACTTCTTATGCTCAAACTGCTCACAAGATGGAAACACATTTTTAAAATTTTCATTTAAATCATAAAGCCTCTTAATGAACTCAACTTCCAATAACCTAGCTTCATGAGCAAAAAGAATCACGTACCTTGGAATTATTGCATCGGCCACAATAATTCTCTTACCTTGCTTGTCTCGGAAGTCACAAGGATTTGTCTCAATGTTTGCTTCTGGTTCAAAGGCAATAGGACGTTTTATATCACAGATTGGAAGTACCGAGTCATTAGACTTCTCTCTAAGAACGAAATTTCTGAAATCCTGCGAACGAAAAGGTATCTCACTTGGCAGCACCGGCGCAAGGTTAGTAAAACTCACAAGAGTTTCTTTATAAACAAATTTAATCAAAGGTGGTGTCGAGAGTAAGTTTTTTTTTTATCTCACCAGCCTTCAGGCCAGAGTTAGAGTGAGTAATCACAACTTCTTTGCTAGGAATTTCTTGTCGATGCGTGATCATAAGGTTAGCCGGTTGTTTGAGCTTGGCTTCGGAAGTGGGTTTACCTTTCTTCAAGGCCATTTGATCTAGATGAGCTTCTTGAGGAGTTAAAGGTACAAGGATGTTCTTTCTGCCCTTAAACTAAAATGAATATCTGTTGGTAAATCCATCATGCATTACTTTCCGATCAGATTGCCAAGGTCTTCTAGCAAGATATGTCCAGCGTCCATAGGTAGAATGTCACATAATACTTCATCGTTGTATTCTCCAATGGATAGGGAAACTAGGACCTGGTTCTCAACCTCCATTTCTCCTTCATCATTAAGCCATTGCAGCTTGTAAGGTTTAGCTCTCTTAGTGAAAGTGAATCCAAGCTTATCAACCATAGACTGGCTGGCAACGTTGGTACAGTTACCACCATCAATCACTAGGCTGCACACTTTGTTTTGAACAAGGCAACGAGTGTGGAAGAGGTTTTCTCTTTGCTCATTTTTCTCGGCCTGAGTGTGTAAGTTAAGGGTTCTTCTACTGACCAAAAGTTGTCCGAACTCCGGCATTCTAAGTGGTTCCTCTAAAGGTTCAGGTTCCGAATTATCTTCTTCTGATTCTATCTCGCCATTGGTCCTAATAACTATGGTTCTCTGATTGGAGCACGAATGGGAGTAGTGACCAAAACCTTTGCACTTGAAACACTGAATTTCTCTAGCCTTGGTACTTGAACCTTTATCAATTCCCTTGAGAGGTAACTCTTCATTCTTAGGCTTTGAGAACGGTCTGTACTTCTTACTAGGCTTTTCTTCTTTATTTTGACTGAACCTGGTGGAACCAAAACCGGGCTTAAAATTCTTTCTTTTAAGCTGTTTCTCGAACATGACTGCCTTGTGGAGTAGCTCGTCCATTTCAACATAATGATGTACCTCAAGCCTCTCTATGATATCCCTATTAAGACCACCCATGAACCTAGCATGGCAGCTTCATTATCTTCTTGAATATCAGCTCGAAACAATAAAGTTTCCAGTTCCTTGTAGTACTCTTCTACGGACCTATTTCCTTGAGATAGATTTCTGAGCTTCATATGCAACTCTCTGTGGTAATGGCTCAGTATAAATCTTCTCCTCATAATGACTTTCATCTGGTCCCAGGTTTCAACAGGAAGATCTCCAGTTCTTTTCCTAGAAGTCACTAATTGATCCCACCAACTTAAAGCATAATCCTTAAAGGCGGTTGGTGCGACTCTAACTTTATTTTCCTGAGTGAACTCCTTACATTCAAAGATTATCTCTACCCTCTTCTCCCATTCTAGATACTCTTCAGGATCAGTGGTTCCATGGAAAGTTGGAATCTCAATCTTGACGCCAGCTAAAGGATCTCGAGTAATGAGTTGGTTATTTCTAACGGTTTGATCTTCTCTTGGCTGTTTTCTTCGAGAACGATTTGATCGAGAAGTCTGACTATAATAGTGCTCAGCATCATAAGGTCGTAGGTTCCTCCTCAGTTGTTCTTCAATAACAGGTTGTTGATGTTCTCGGAGTCGGTTGTTGATGGACCTTTCTAAGTCGGCTTTCATAGTGGCCATACTCTCAACCATCATAGCTTTGAAGGAGTCCATAAGTTGCTTGTTGGAGTTGGAAGACTCTTGTTCATCATGGCTGGTTTCCGCCATGGTTCCTGTTCAAATCCCAACAAGTAAACAAGTAAAATGCTCAAACACAACAAGAACAAAACTTGGCAAGAAACCCTAATCGACAGTTTGAACTGATCAAACAGAATAAAATATCAAATCACGTTCAACAATTCCAGAGACAATTTTAACAAATACTAGACTCAATCTAGGTTTCAATGCAATAGATTTCACGATTTTAGGATTAACCAATGATTTTAAAAAATTCTAGCAAGTTAACACGAAAATAACTTTTCAAATTCTGAGAACCTCTAGTTGCGACTGTTCGACGAAATCTACCTCGAAAAATTATCAAAACATGTTCAAAAATTCTAGAATCCATTTCACTAGAAACTAGACTCTTTCTAGGTTCAGACACAACAAATTTCGAATTTTTATCACACGCCAATATTTTATGAAAATTCAAGCAAAACGTGTGACAGACAGTGATTCCGAATTCGACACTAGCAGTTGAACAGTTACACAAAAAATATCAAAACGTGCCGAAAAATTCCAGAAAGTTTTTTATCAATTACTAGACTCAAATTAGGTTCAGATTCAATTGATTTCACGATTTTATCTGACACCAAACAATTATGAAAATTCTAGCAATCAACAGACAAATCGATTCAGATGATCTGCAGAATATGAAAGGGTAAAACGTTTTGAATCGACACAACCTGGGTTGGAGCGAGCTCTGATACCACTTGATATGATCCTAGGTGAGGATCAACGTCCCTGAATGTCTCCAAGGGTTGTGATGAGTAGGATGATCGGGTATGAGTGCGGAAGTGATGAAAATGGCGAGAGAGTGATGATGCAGATCGAATGAGTGATGTTCCAAAGGAGATGAATGGCCTTTGAACACTCGGGCTTGCTCCACGAGTGGGTGAAGACCGAAATCGGCAAGAGCAAGGGATGGATCGATGTGAAACGTCAATGTACTATGAAGAGATCCAAAGATTTCAAAAACTTGTCAAGGTGTGGATGATGATCCTTTACACCATAGAACAAGGCGATCAAACAAGAAAAGAGTTATGAAAATAAGATGTTTGATAAGATTAAAAGTAGAGTTTAGATCAGAATATAAAGGGGGAGAAGGAGAAGACGAGGAGGTGGTCATCAAGAAATGCCTCGAAACACCACTCCTCCGAACACAACAAAAATAAATACAACGTTTGAATAAAACATAGAATTAAAAGATAGAGTTTGGGCCTGGTTTTATCAAGAGGCTGGGGTAGAGTAACCGGACCTTACCTCATTAAAAACCTTGTTGGTAAACCCATTGGGAAAAACCCAACAAGGGAAAAAGAGTTTAAGTCCGATTACCTCTCTTGATAAAAGTCTAGGTGGCTTGGATCACAACCAGGGTGGTTGGATTAGCACACGCTAAACTGCCCTGGATAGTGTTGAAAAGGTGTTGTAAAGATGTCTTGAATTGTTGAAGTGATTCTCTTAATATTCCCGGATCAAACGTTGTTTTTGAGCTAATCCATTTCTTCTTAGCTTCCTCGGCTACAAGCTGCTCCGGTTAAAGCTGCTCCTTCATTGTGCTTGGCATGATCACATCACTGTTCCAAACGGGGTTGAAAAAAAATCCAACTAGCACCCGCTCAGCCCTAAGCACCCGCTCCGACAGGGTGCCCCCGTGAAAATTCTGAAAACTCCAGAAATTTTGTCAGAGCGAGTTTATGTGCCCAGGGTACCCTACCCAGTGCCTCCTAAGAAATCTCGCAAAGATTTGGAAGATGCGAAGTGCATGGAGATAATGGAAGCTCATGAACTTAAAAGGGTAATATATTGGGTTCCACCAACCCAACTAGAAGGTACATGCGTTTCAACCCTTGAACTTCATAATTTTGAGGATATTCAGTTGCCTAGAGTTGTTGGAGATAAAGTTGACTATGTTGTGATGAACTCGTTTACTCCTGAAGTTGACTTTATTTTTCCATTAAATGCATTTGATTCTCCTGGACATTCAATCATCAAAGAATATTTCAAGATATATGCTACATTTGTAGTAAACTTCATTGGTGAATGTTTTGTCTATCTACCATGGATAATTGTGCGTGATTTTGCAGAAATTATCTATTGCATTAACAGGAGAAGAACCAAAGGACCATTGGTCCAACCTTTTGATTCTCATGATTAACACTTTTCGTACATCGGTCAAGCTACTGAAGTTAAACAAGCGCTTGGTGGGAGGCAACCCACCGGTAAGTGTATCTATCCCTGATGTGTGAAGTTTTAACCCAATTAAATACTGCAAGTGCACAGAACAATCGCAATAGTATAAAAGGAATCGAATCCACAAAGACCAAGGTTACACTATGAAATTATGAGATTTTATTCAAAGCTAAGACAATATGGTGTTGGTGTAATTTTCGGAACAAATAAACAACTAAAAGAAATCGGTGCAAACAATTAATAAAAGGCACTAGGTCAAGGTATTTCGCTGGTGATTAGGGGATAAAAGCTGAGCAACTATTCAGGGCTAATTAACTACCGGTCTAGAACTCAAACATAAATAAATGCCGCCCCACTCTCGTGATGTATCGACACCTTTATCTAACAACCTAGAATCCAAAACTCTCGTCCGGACCTAACGAAGACAATAAGCATTAACAAACAGGTTCAATATGTTCACAATCAATCGCAGCAATCAACTCTCGTTGGCTACGTACCAATTGCTCACCAATGATTTTTCTAGCAACCTAGAGCACTCTCATGAATAAGTTGAACCTAAAAATCATAGGCTAGGTGATCAAGCTAACCTAGGCATTACGAACCCCTATTGGCGAAGACATATAAATTCCATTCCTATTTGTGCTCAGCTATTGATAACCTAAATCACCATTGAAAACCATAACCTAGCTATGGATCTACTCACACATAGTAAAATCAAACACAACAAAGCAAGGAGATGAATTCATGATTTAAAAGAATAAGGTTCAGGAAAACTTCTCAAACAAGTTGTGGATTGATCGACAGTAGGAGAATAGAAATCCAAAGCTGAATAATATAAATCCAAATCGAACAAAGGAACAAGGTGTGGAGTCTTGAAACCAAAAATAAAAACCTAGAACGAAGAACTGAGTCTGAGAACGTGTGTGTTCTTCTTTTAGGCGGCTGGGCCTTTTATTCTAATAAAAATAAATAAAAACGCGTCCCTAGGTAAATTAGGTCGAGCAGGTGCTCGCAGGTGACGAGCGGGTGCTCGACAGGCGGAAAAATCGTCTTTTGGCTAAGATTTGCTCCTTTTGCTCTAATGTCTTCCAACATCTTCAATCCATGCTCCAGAGCCTTAAAATACCTGAGAAGACACAAAAAGACTCGAAAAGACTCGAAAACAATATGAAAAGACTAGGTAAAATGGGACAAAATACTAATATATCAACTCCCCCGGACTTAGACCTTTGTTTGTCCTCAAACAAAACAAGATCAAGAACTGAGAAGAGGTTTGAAAAACACGGGAACTCACTTGCTTGATGGAAAAATTTCGAACTTCATACCTTCTTCACTGGACCTTAGGACATGCACCGTAGTTAGCCGTGGGGTTCATAACCTAACCTTAACAACTCACAACCCAACAGAAGTTTCGGAATCCCCACTGTCATCTCTTACATAGATTTATGAAAATAAAGTACAGTGATCTTACCAGGGGAAATCGGTCCAAAAGGTGCCAACTTCTTCTAACCAAAGACCCTCTCCCATATAACTTTCCTCTCCCCTCTTTCCCTCTTTCCACGCCATCATTTTCATTTGCAGCCATCGGTTTTCATTTGCCGATGCTTCACCCTTTATCACAGCCATCACTTTTCTGATGCTTCTTCTTTATTTTGTGGGATGAATCTCCATGAGGTCGCAAAGGATACACGGGTTTACGCATCATCCCTTGGTTCACTTCGATTTTTAGTTTCCCTTACAACAAGCTTTCCATGAGGTCACAAAGGATACACGGGTTTACGCATCATCCCTTGGTTCACTTTGTCTTGTTGCTTTGAACTTCTCCTTTTTATTTTCTTTTTCTCTTATTTTCTTTCTTTTTCTCGGTGTAATGAAGGGGAGTGAGAGAGGAATATCATACTTTGTGGAGAGTTGCGTGGTCTTGTTTGGCTCGAATAGGTCTTCCCTAATGAACATCAAACCCCTGAGAAAGAAATTGAAGATCAGGTTAGGGTCCAATAAAAATTAGAGATGATATAGGTTCAGCCTATTTCCCGCTGAGCGTGAGCTTTGGGGAATATTTAATCCGCCCAATGCCTTTCCGATACAGAACTTTGGCCAAGCTGTGAGTCATACAAGTAATCCTTAGTCCAAAAATAAATCCAATAGATCAAGTTCATAATCCCCAAACAAACTTTTGACTCGATAAAACTCTAAAACATACTCGATAAAAGTAAACCAAGCAGCAGGACCTGATTCACTAAAAATCTAAGACTCTTGGGACTGACACAACAACAAGACTCAATAAAATATTTAATAAAATAAAATAACTAACCGCTGCCCCGGACTTAAATCACACCGTCTTCGGTGTGAAAAAGAACGAGAGATTGGCGACAAGGAAAAATAAAAGTACACATGGATAATACAATGATGATAGAGGGTAAAGGGGGATATCACTGAGTTGTCGCGGTGTCGTGGTCGTCGCTCACGGAGCACCCTGGTGGAGCAGGTGCTCGCCTCTTCCTACGGCGTAATGGCTGCCCGGAGCCTGAGGTTGAGTTTGAAGGCTGGGGCGTGGCAGCTGCTGCGGCGGTGGTATGGCAACATCCTCGTGCCAACGTTTGCATGATCCTCTGTATGAGGCTGTTATTTCTCTTGGTTGACTTGATCATCCACCTCCTGTACTCGGCAGTGTCAGCATCATCAGAGATGGGTGGAAGATCAAACTCACCTTGAGTAGAGGCGGCGTGATAAGGAAGTGCGAGGCGCGGGACCGGTGTGGCGTCATCGTCGGTGTCATGATGAGATATGCTTCGTCGAGATGTGCTCGCCCTAGCTGATGATGATCGGCCCGGGAAAGGGATGAGGTACTGTGGTGGTGGGTGGAACGCTAGATCGTCCATGGTGTAGAGTTCAGTCACGACCGGGTTCGGAAGCTCAATGAGGTTAGACTCCCCGGTTGCAGTGATGAACTGGTAGTTGGACGGTGCAACGATGATCTTGGAAATGAGCAGGTGCTTCATATCCATCCGTGATAGCTGAGTGACATATGAAGCGGATGAGAGATCCACTCGGTGATGGCAGAAAAAAGGAGATAGGAGACTCCCTATTCGCTCAACTCTCTGTCCCTTGTTGTTCTCCGTGGGGCTGTCCTTGATTCCGCAAATCACTTCGGCAAAGCAGACGTCTAAGTTGGAATGGTAGACTTTGAATTGTTCCATGTTCCCGTTCCCTACAATATGAGCACGTCCCAAGAATAATAACAGCAATTCATCGATATGAACTTTGTTACCTACAGCCCGGGCAAAAAGCATGTTGCTGAAAATTCTCGCACATATGCGAAGTGCGGGATGGCGGAGGCGGTTTTGGCTTGCGGAGTTGGAGGAGTAAGGGCCCGAGGCAATATGGCTCCAGAATTCTTTGGACTGGGCGAATGACTTCGGTGAATCCAGCTTGGTGACCGTCTCCCGGAAACCATACAAAACGCAAAAATCCCACATAGCAATGTCGTACTTCGTTCCTCCAGCAAAGAACGAAAATGTACCTTCTTCAAGTGTTGGGGAGTCCGGATTTTTGTAAGTGAGAGTGGCGGTGGCTAGGCATTGTCTCACGAGGTCCGGGTAAAGCACATCTTCCTCTAGCGCGAAAGACATGCAATGCGCGTGGCTTAGGATCCTCCGAACCTGTTCTTGGAGACCGAGTTGCTGAAGCGTCGTCTCGCACATGTACCTCTTAGGTTCTAGCTTCAGCCCGAGGAGCTGATTGTAGTAATAGGCATCGCGAGTGTCCCACGAGTCCGGTGGGATGGGCGGGAGCTCCTTGATTCAGAGATCGAAAGGCGTGTTTTCGGGGCGGGGCCATGGGTGCGTGGCGAGTCTCTCGGTGGTGGCGGACCGTGTGGAGGTGCTAGCTTTGCCTTTACCCTTGTTAGTGGCGAAGAACTGCTTCGGAGGCATGATGAGACGGGGAGCTTGGAGTCACAGGGGCAAGAGGCGGAGCTTGGCGGAGCGTGAAATAGTCAAGGGCGACTTGCGGTGAACCAGAAACGCGACGTGACAGAGTGATACGAGTTAGGTGGAGCTGGGGGTTCGGTGATAGAGATGGAGAACGGAGGAGAAGTCTCACGGATCTAGTGGCAAAACGTGAGAAGTGGAGGAGAGACGTGGTGGAGTTTCGCGGAGAGCGAGGGAACTCAGTGATGGAGGTTCGCCGAAGATGGCGAGAAAATATAGGGAGGGCGGATGGTGGTGGTGATGAATCTGAGCGAAGTGGCGGTAATTGGCGGAACGAGAGCAAGTCGAGAGAAACTTGCGGTGGGGTGGGGAGCGAGGCTTAACGGAGAGCTCGAAGTCACGGATCGGGTGTCGACACGTGGAGAGCGAGGGGCGAAGCTTGGCTGAGCGGTGGAGATGAAAGCAACGGTGGTTTGGCGGAGAGATCTTGAAAGCTGGATCTGGGCAGGTGAGATGAGAGAGAGATGGCGATGGAGGAGATGGAGTTGCTTGTCTCGAGATTTAAAGTGGAGAGGAGGTAGGGCTTCAATATTTGGATGGTAGTGGTGACCAGTGCATGGGCCTGCAAAATAGGAAAAAGAGAAAGTTAGTGGGGTTGGGAAAAGGAAAATTTGGATTTTACCTTTTGTTTGTGTTGACTCGTCGAGCACCCTGGCGGAGCAGGTGCTCGGTCCAGTTCTGGGGTGCTCGATACCCCGAAATTTTTTTTTTTTTTTTTTTTTTTTTTTTTTTTAGAAGAATGAAAAGTGAAATATCAAATAAAAGTTAGTATAAAACAGATTTAAAATAAATTATGTACAAGAAATCTTACTGGTGGGTTGCCTCCCACCAAGCGCTTGTTTTAAGTCGTTAGCTCGACTTTGTAGGCCGTTTAGGCGTGAGGAACATCACCTAAGGCGACAGTGTCACCTTCTCCAATGTGTGTATCTGCAAGATACGGCTTGATCCTTTGGCCATTTACCACGAATTCGTCTCCTTTCGCGTTTAGCAACGCCACAGCTCCATGCGGTCTAACCTCCTTGATCGTGAAGGGGCCAGACCATCTGGACTTCAGCTTACCTGGAAATAATCTGAGACGAGAGTTGAACAATAATACCTGATCGTTTGGAGAAACACTCCTGGGGATGATCCTTTTGTCATGATAAGCTTTTATTCGCTCCTTGTAAATCCTTGAGTTGTCGTAGGCGAGATGCCTAATTTCCTCCAACTCGTGCAGCTGCATGGATCTCCTCTCAAATGCTGGTAGGATGTCGAAGTTGAGCAATTTAATAGCCCAGGCCGCTTTGTACTCCAGTTCCACCGGAAGGTGGCATGCCTTCCCATACACCAAATGAAAAGGCGTTGTCCCCAACGGTGTTTTATACGCGGTCCTATACGCCCATAGAGCGTCATCCAACTTCTTGGACCAATCCCTAGGCGTGATGCTCACCGTCTTCTGCAGTATACTCTTTATCTCCCTGTTGGAGATCTCGACCTGCCCACTAGTTTGAGGGTGATAGGGAGAAGCTACCTTGTGCGTAACACCATTCTTTCTCAACAAGTTCTCAAAAATCTTGTTTATGAAGTGTGAGCCTCCATCGCTAATCACCACTCTAGGGACTCCAAACCTCGGAAAGATGACACTCTTGAACATCTTGATAACCACTCTAGCATCATTAGTTGGGCTAGCCAGCGCTTCAACCCATTTTGAAACATAATCAACAGCCACTAGAATGTATTCATTACCGTAGGAGGATGGAAACGGTCCCATGAAGTCTATGCCCCATACATCAAAAACTTCAACTTCCAGAATAAAATTCTGGGGCATCTCATTGCGCTTTCTGATGTTTCCCTGCCTTTGACACGCATCACACCTAGAGATAAACCTGTGTGCATCACGGAACATCGTAGGCCACCAATATCCGGCTTGTAAAGCCTTTGAAACCGTTTTTAATGTGGCGAAGTGTCCAGCATATGAGGAACTGTGGCAATGGTGTAAAATCCAAGGGATCTCTGCCTCAGACACACATCTCCTATACAGCCCATCCGAACATTGCTTGTATAAAAACGGTTCATCCCAATAATACTGCCTAACCTCGCGGAAAAACTTCTTCCTTTTGCTTCCCGCTAGGTTCTCGGGAACCTTATCAGCAGCCAAGAAGTTTGCAATCTCTCCAAACCATGGGAAGCTAGAGGACTGACCGGTCTGAATTAATTCACAAGAATTTTCGGGAGCAGGTGCTCCAGTGGGTGGAGCAGGTGCTCCATCGGATGCTCGGTCGTTTGCTCGGAAAATTTCGCAGGTGTTGATAGAATAGATCTGTTCATCTGGTAGACTATCCTCCATGAGTGTGTCCTCTTCAATCTGCAACCTGCTCAAGTGATCCGCAACCCCATTTTCGGACCCTTTCTTGTCCTTTATCTCTAGATCGAATTCTTGTAGCAACAGAATCCACCTCAATAACCTGGGCTTTGCATCCTTCTTTGTCAGCAAATACTTCAATGTAGCGTGGTCTGTGTGAATAATTACCTTCGATCCGACGAGGTATGACCTGAACTTCTCAAAAGCGAACACAATCGCTAATAATTCCTTCTCGGTAGTGGCGTACCGACACTGAGCATCGTCCATCGTCCGGCTGGCATAATAAATGACGTGGAGCTTCTTGTCTCTCCTCTGACCCAGAATAGCTCCCACAGCAAAATCACTTGCATCCGTCATAATTTCGAATGGTAGCTCCCAATCTGGCGGTTGTACTATCGGTGCACTAACCAAGGCTCCCTTAATGGTGTGAAAAGCCGCCAAACAGTCACTATCAAATTCAAACTTCACCTCCTTACACAGCAATCTTGTAAGAGGTCTAGCAATCTTAGAAAAGTCCTTGATGAAGCGACGGTAAAATCCCGCATGTCCCAGAAAACTGCGGATCCCCTTAACCGAATTAAGCGATTGTAGAGTCATCATGACTTCTATCTTTGCTTTGTCAACTTCAATCCCTTTTTCTGATATCTTGTGCCCAAGCACTATCCCATCTCGGACCATGAAGTGACACTTCTCCCAGTTGAGAACTAGATGCTTCTCCTCGCACCTTTGCAATACCCTGCACAAACTAGACAAACAAGAAGAAAACGAACTCCCATACACAGAAAAGTCGACCATAAATACTTCCATAATATCCTCAATAAGGTCAGTAAATATAGACATCATACAACGTTGAAACGTTGCTGAAGCATTACACAAACCGAATGGCATACGGCGGTACACGAAGGTGCCGTAAGGACATGTGAATGTCGTCTTCTCTTGATCGTCCGGGTGGATGGGAATCTGGAAAAATCCTGAAAAACCATCTAGGAAACAGTAATATGGATGGTTAGCCAGACGCTCTAGCATCTGGTCAATAAAGGGTAACGGAAAATGATCCTTGCGAGTAGCAGCATTCAATTTCCGATAATCTATGCACATCCTATGTCCGGTTACCGTCCTAGTTGGTATTAGTTCGCTCTAATCATTTTTAATCACTGTGATACCTCCCTTTTTAGGAACTACATGCACAGGGCTGACCCAATTGCCGTCAGAAATCGCATAAATCAAACCAGCCTCTAGAAGTTTCATTATCTCTTTCTTGACGACATCCTTGAGGTTAGGGTTTAACCGCCTCTGATGCTCAACAGAAGTCATAGATTCATCCTCTAGGTGTATCCTGTGCATGCATAAATCAGGGGATATACCAGTGATATCATCTAGTGAATATCCTAGAGCCTTCCTATACTTCCTCAATTCACACAAAAGCAAGGTAATATCTACATTATTCAATTTCGCATTCACTATAACTGGATAAGTGGAGTTTGGACCAAGAAAAGCATACCTGAGCCCTGCTGGGAGGGTCTTCAACTCAAGCTTTGGAGCTTTCAGCTCACTCCAAGAGCCCTCCAAGTTCGGATTTTTCGGAGCAGGTGCTCCTTTTGCTCGCTGGGGTGCTCGCTGAGGTGCTCGATGGACCTCATTTTTTGTGCCTTCTCCCAGGCTCAGAAATTCATCTCCTTCCTCCATTCTGATGTTGGAATCAAGAAACTTAGCGAATCCATGGGTGTCTTCACTCAGAAAACCGTGAGCACCCTCGGGTTTAGTCAATGCGACTTCCAAAGGATCATTCGCCAAAATCTCCTCAACCACATCTTCTGCTATCTTTGACTCATCATGGATCACAAATGTCTGTCCATCAATCATCGGTTTCTTAAGAAGCTTGCTCATCTCAAACCGAACCAACATATCTCCTAGGCGGAGATCAACTATGCCTTCTTCAACATCGATGATAGCACGAGCCGTGCATAAGAAAGCTTTACCCAATATCAGCGGGTCTTTGGGTTCTTCATCAAGTTCCAGAACCACAAAATTGGTTGGGATAAATGTATCCCCAATTCGGACGTGCATATCTTCAATAATACCCACCGGAAGCTTTGTAGACCGATCCGCAAAAACCAATGAGATCTTTGTAGGCTTGAACTTGGTGAATCCCAGACGTTTAGCCACAGAATATGGCATCAGATTGACGCTGGAACCTAAGTCACACAAAGAACACGCAAACGTACATGGTCCTATCTTCACCGAGATAACAAACCTCCCGGGGTCTTCTTTCTTTTTCAACACCTTACTCTGAAGTATGGCGCTGCACTCCTTAGAAACAATCATAACACTTTCTTCCTCAACAACCTTACCAGCAACCAGCTCCTTCATGTATCGCTTGAGAGATGGTATCATTTGCACGGCATCAACCAAAGGAAGCTTCACCGTCAAATCCTTAAGCATCTCCTTACACTTTGCATCCTCCAAATTCTTGCGAGATTTCCTTGGGGGTACTGGATAAGGGACCTTGGGTATGTAGACTCGTTCTGGTGGAGTTTCAGGAATTTTTGAAATTTTCGTGGGAGCACCCTGTGGGAACAGGTGCTCCGTAGCAGAGTTGGGGTGCTCGGAAAATTTTTCTTCATAATCGTTTGGAACAGTTCCCATAGGTGTTCCTGAGCTTGTTCCAACCTCTACATTTCCATCTTTCACAGCAGAATCACTCTCTTGAGCCTGGTGCTTGGAATTCTTCTCCTTGGCCTTTCCGTGAAAGCTTCTCATAGTAGGCGGTACCAGCAACTTTCCACTCCTCAACTCAACAGCATTCACGTGATATTCATTCCTGGGCAATTCACCTTTACCTGGAAGAGCTCCAGCTGGTCTCTTGATAGCCTCGGCGGTTTGAGCTACTTGTGTATCAAGCTTCTTCACATGCGCGGTAACAGCTTCATATTTTGCGTTTAAATCAGTGTACATGTGATCTACCTTGGCATTAATCTCAGTAGACGCCTTCTGTTGGTTAACCATTAGCTGCTGCATAAGACTCTTCAACTCATCTTGAGATGTAGGCGCGGAGGCAACTTGTGGTTGTGCCGTGTATTGGATGTTTTGTTGTTGGTTTCCTCCTTGGAACCGATTCTGATTCTGATTAGGGACATACTGCTTCCCCTGAGTGTTGCTGGAGTAAAACTTTTGAAAACCCTGAGCTTGTGGTGACTGAGTGATACCCCCCTGTTGCGGATAAACTTGGTCTTGTGGGTTCTCGACATTTGTGCTTCGGTACGAGAGGTTAGGGTGGCTTCGATAATTTTGATTAAATCCCCGGTTCTGGATATATCCCTGACCACTCACATAGTTAACCTCATGTACTCCAGCATCGTCATCTTCCTCAAACTCTTGAGAAACGGGCGCAGCCCCATTTTCTTCCACAAACTTGACCGGTCTTTGACTTTCGCGTAGGAGTAAATTCACCTTGGCCGTCAGCTCATCTATCTTCTGAGTGTCCACACTGTTTATTTTCTTGGACCTATCGTACTCAGGAGACCTGTTGCTAGAGCTTGAAGCAAGGTTCTCTATCAGCTCAAAAGCACCATCTCTAGTCTTGGTCATAAAATCCCCATTACTCGCAGCATTCAAGACGTTGCGATAATCCCATTCAACTCCATCATAAAATATTCCCAGAATCTGTTCATCCTTAAAACCATGATGAGGACACTCCCTACGGTATTCCTTCAGTCTTTCCCAAGCTTCACAAAAAGCTTCACCAGAATGTTGTTGAAAAGACGAAATTTTGTTTCTTAGAGCGGCTGTCTTGGAATTAGTGTAGAAGTGGTCCAAAAAGGCAGCTCTAACTTCATCCCACGTCCTCAAAGAACCAGCTGGCAATGACTTCAACCACCTCTGAGCCTTGTCAGCAAGAGAAAACGGAAACAACTTGCATTTCAGAAATTCCGACGGTACCCCATTAGAACCGGTGGTGCTGCAGATTTCTTCAAAATTTTCGATGTGGTCCATCGGTATCTCAGCTGGCAGTCCGTGAAAGAGATGTTGTTTCACCAATGTGATCATCTGGGGCTTGATCTCATAGTCTTGCCTCTGAATTGTTGGAGAAACGATAGCTGAGCGGTTTTGATAAAATGCATGGGGATTATCCGAATCCCCTATACCCGGCTGAACTCGTGGAGCTGGTGGTTGATCTCTTCTCAACTGAGCAATCTGATCCCTTAGGAACTGTAACTGAGCACCTGACACATAGCAGAAACAAATAAAAATAAAGATCAGTAGTTTCTTAGACTGAAAACAAAATCAAAAATCAAAGGTAACGCAATTGGTCCCCGGCAACGGCGCCAAAAACTTGATGTGTGAAGTTTTAACCCAATTAAATACTGCAAGTGCACAGAACAATCACAATAGTATAAAAGGAATCGAATCCACAGAGACCAAGGTTACACTATGAAATTATGAGATTTTATTCAAAGCTAAGACAATATGGTGTTGGTGTAATTTTCGGAACAAATAAAAAACTAAAAGAAATCGGTGCAAACAATTAATAAAAGGCACTAGGTCAAGGTATTTCGCTGGTGATTAGGGGATAAAAGCTGAGCAACTATTCAGGGCTAATTAACTACCGGTCTAGAACTCAAACATAAATAAATGCCGCCCCACTCTCGTGATGTATATACACCTTTATCTAACAACCTAGAATCCGAAACTCTCGCCCGGACCTAACGAAGACGATAAGCATTAACAAACAGGTTCAATATGTTCACAATCAATCGCAGCAATCAACTCTCGTTGGGTACGCACCAATTGCTCACCAATGATTTTTCTACCAACCTAGAGCACTCTCATGAATAAGTTTAACCTAAAAATCATAGGCTAGGTGATCAAGCTAACCTAGGCATTACGAACCCCTATTGGCGAAGACATATAAATTCCATTCCTATTTGTGCTCAGCTATTGACAACCTAAATCACCATTGAAAACCCTAACCTAGCTATGGATCTACTCACACAT
Source organism: Cardamine occulta (assembly GCA_028015245.1). Taxonomy (NCBI): domain Eukaryota; kingdom Viridiplantae; phylum Streptophyta; class Magnoliopsida; order Brassicales; family Brassicaceae; genus Cardamine; species Cardamine occulta. Next base: position 6,297,329 of record CM051368.1, read on the forward strand.
AGTAAAATCAAACACAAGAAAGCAAGGAGATGAATTCATGATTTAAAAGAATAAGGTTCAGGAAAACTTCTCAAACAAGTTGTGGATTGATCGACAGTAGGAGAATAGAAATCCAAGGCTGAATAATATAAATCCAAATCGAACAAAGGAACAAGGTGTGGAGTCTTGAAACCAAAAATAAAAACCTAGAACGAAGAACTGAGTCTGAGAACGTGTGTGTTCTTCTTTTAGGCGGCTGGGCCTTTTATTCTTATAAAAATAAATAAAAACGCGTCCCTAGGTAAATTAGGTCGAGCAGGTGCTCGCAGGTGCCGAGCGGGTGCTCGACAGGCGGAAAAATCGTCTTTTGGCTCAGATTTGCTCCTTTTGCTCTAATGTCTTCCAACATCTTCAATCCATGCTCCAGAGCCTTAAAATACCTGAGAAGACACAAAAAGACTCGAAAAGACTTGAAAACAATATGAAAAGACTAGCTAAAATGGGACAAAATACTAATATATCAATCCCCTCTATTAAATTTCTTTTGTTATTAACTTTTGGATTTCATCTAAAATAAAAAAAAATAAAAAAAAGACGAAGCGCCTGTTCAGGACTAAGCACCCGCTCCGATAAAGAAGGGGATTTTTTCCGGAAACAGGTAAGTTTTCTTTTCTAAAACGGTTTTTATTTATTTATTTTATTTTCTCACCCGCCTCTAAATTTATTTTCACACCGAGACGGTGTGAAGTAAGTCTGGGGGAGGGTGTTGCTACTAATCCATTTTTCTTTCTTTTGTTTTATTTCTTTTGCTTTCTTTCAGTCATTTTCATGTTTTCATTGAGCCAGTTTGTTTTATTGAGTCAAAACTTGTTGGAGATTATGATTTATTTCTTGAATATATTGTTCTAACCTTGCTTCAAAGTGACCATTGTTACAGAACCACCTCTAGATCGGACTAATGAAAAATCCAAAGGCTGACCAGTTAACTAGAGAACACCATGTTTCCAGCGGAGTTCATAGCCTAAGCCAAATTTTTGCACTTCGTCGATGTGGTTGATTTCCATAGGGCTTGACTCATCATTCGTATCTGACATATGAACCCACCAGTAGAAAGTAATGGTACTCCTCCCCCTATTAGAAGTTTAGCTAGCAATAAAGTTATGTATGTGAGTTGCATAGAAAGGGGATGAACCCGGGATTCGGTGGCAAACACCATCAATATTCGCGTCTCGGAACCTTGATATGTACATGCTTTCTATTGATAGAGATGAACCGGGGACTCGGTGGCAAACACCATCAGTACTCGCGTCTCGGAACTTGACATATGCAGTAAGGAATGAACCGGGGATTCGGTGGCAAACACCATCAGTACTCGCGTCTCGGACCTTAGTAAAAAAAAAGAGCTAGCTTAGAAATAAGTCTGGGGGAGAGAGGAAAAATACCAAAAAGTGTGTGGAATTTAAGTGGTTCTTGTCAAGATATTGTATGTGAAAGAGTCTAGAAGGTCCTTGGTAATTGACTGCAGAGATGAAACTGGCGATGAAGGCTTTGATGGATAAGGTTGCGAATTCATGTGTGGAGTATAGTGAGCTGCGAAGGTCTACGGAGAAGTACATGGTGGTTAGATTTGGAGCTGGCTATGTGATATGTGGAGTACTAATTCAAAAGGGTCATTGCAGTGTTTCAAGAACAGGTGAGTCTCCGTATTTTTCAAACCTTTCTCTTATGCTTAGTTCTGAGTTTTGTTTGAGGACAAACAAGGATCTAAGTCTGGGGGAATTGATGTGTTGCATTTTTGGCGCATTCTAACAGTTGTTTTCGAGTCTTTATCGAGTCTTTTAGTTTTATTTTGAGTCATTACAAATCAAAAGATGGCTAAGGGTGAAGATTGGAGCTTCTGGGAGGAACTTAGCAAAAATTGGAGAAAAGTCAATAATTCACCCGCTGAGCACCCGCTCAAACTTGAGCACCCGCTCAGACATGAGCACCCACTCAGTCCTTGAGCGACCGTTCACGACGACCTGACGAAGCAAACAAGGGAAAATCCCAACTTTCCTAATTTTTCGCCAAGGACGCTCTAATCTTCACCTAGCCGCCTCCAGACCTGTATATTATCGTTTTTCTTCTATTTTTCTTAGGGACACGCTTACGCTTTTGCTAAGAATATCACGTAGAGATTTTTATTCCTTTGTAAGATTTGGAGAAGAGATCTCGACACCATTGGAGAAGAATTCTAAACTCTTTATTTTTACAGATTTATTCCATGAGTTCTTCATCTTTTATTGTTGTGATTTGTTCTTCCATGGCCGAGTAGTCTTTTAGCTAGGTTAAGGTTTTCAATGGTGATTTAGGATGTTAATGGCTGAGCACAAATAGGTATTGGAATTTATAATGTCTTCGCCAATAGGGATTCTTAATGCTTAGATTAGCTTGATCACCTAGTCTATGATTTTAAGTTAAACTTATTCACGACAGTTCTTTAGGTTGCTAGATAAATCATTGGTGAGCAATTGGTGCGTAACCAACGACAGTTGATTGTTGCGATTGATTGTGAACAAATTGAACCAGCTCGTTAATGTTTATCAACCTCGCTAGGTCCAAACGAGAGTTTCGGTATCTAGGTTGTTAGATAGAGTTGTCGATACATCACGACAAAGGGGCGATATTAATTTTATGTTTGAGTTCTAGACCGGTAGCTACTTAGCCCCTGAATAGTTGCTCAGCCTTGTCTCCGAATCACCGGCGAAACGCCTTAACCTAGTGCTTGTTTTAATTGCTTTTACATCGTTTTTATTATTTCTTGCTTGTTCCGAAAATTACAAAACTCACACTTTTGTCTTAGCATTAAATTAAAATCTATAATTTCATAGTGTAGCCTTGGTCTATGTGGATTCGATACCCTATATACTACTGCGATTGTCTGTGCATTTGCAGAATTATTTTGGCTTAAAACATTGTTTATCAGTAATTATACTTAACATCGAAATCACAAATCGGGAGTTAGATTTTTGGTTTGGATTCAAATCTTCTTTGCAAAACTAATGTGGTTTTCTTGATTAGTGCTCTTCTCAAATACAGATAGAGACGATATATTAAGTCGCGTATACCTGAAACTAAGGAACTTATTATCTTTATTGGCATACGTCCATGACTTATTTGTGCCATCCTCCGGGAGACGAAAGCATGATGATTCTTCTGCACATTATAACAAGATGGTGTAAACGATGCTCTCCCTCAGGTGTGTGTGTGTATAACTAACTACACATTTGCATTTGCATTTGGAGTAGCTCGCATGAGTAAAAAGAGTGTCCGTAGCTCCCTTCATTTCTTATAAAAAAAAGGGACAATTATTTATTTTGGTTTTGAGAGAATAGTTCTACAGATGTCACATGATATATTTCTACTAGGTTAGATGATATATGACATATTTTTTGCTAAATCATATGCCATGTAGATTTTTCAAAAAAAATCACATATTTTTTGCTAAATCATATGCCATGTAGACTTTTTAAAAGAAAAATCACTTTGAAGTTTTATGCAATGTTATCGGTCTAAATTTTGTTTGACACTTATAATGGAGAAATGAAAATACCATTATCAGTTGAGCCATCTTATCGGTTTTTAATCCTTTCTTTAGCCTTAAAAACTGTAGGGTTCCTACCATTAAATGATATATTTAAAACAATTACAAATCTGACATGTAAGTTCAAAAAAGGTAAATTTTCAAAAATGTACATTTTAATAGTTAGTACCATATGGTAGTTATGACTACATAATTCGATAATAAAAAAACCCGATACAATGGTTGAACTGATAATATTGTTTCTGTTTCTCCATTATAAGTGTAACAAAAAATAGACCTAGAACATTGCATAAAACTTCAAAATCAATTTTTTTTTTCTGGAAAGTCTACGTGACATTTGATTAAATAAAAAATATATCATGTGGTATCTGACTCTGTATGAATATACCACATTGACATTTTATTCAGCAGTTTGAATAACATTGTTTTGGTCAAAGTTGATTTCAAAACACATGAAAATTCATGCATGTTTTTTGAAAATTTTGTAAGTTGAATTTGAAAAATAAACTGACTCTTAATTTGTGTGTGAAAAGACACCGTAAAAATAGTTAACGTTGAAATTTGTCATTTTTCCTACATAACTGCTTAAATTAGTAACTATTGGGTATGATTGGTAACTAGTCTAAACAAGGCGGTTAGTTTTATTGGCGGTTGTAGAGAAGGCGGTTAAAGAGAAGGTGGTTAGAGATAACGGTAGAGAGAAAACGGTTAAGTTAGAATAAGTGGCTAACTTATGGTTACCATTGGTAACAAGCAGCTGAGTAATAATTTTTTTTTTGTAGAAAATAACATAAAATAAATTAAAATATGAAAACTTTTCGAAAAAATTATTTCTATTTAAAAAATAATACAAACGAACCGTTTATTTTTATCTTCCAACCGCTTTCTTTAAAAAGTAAAAACCATACAAGAAAACAAAATAAAATATGATGTCAGAAGCAAACAAAAAAACAAAAAAATACAAAATAAACTCGGCACTAAGATTTGACTGTTCATCGTCCGTCTCAAAATTTCACCAAGGCATTGAAAATTTCAAGGGATTTTGATGTGTCTAAAAATGGCTAATTCACTTATTTGAATATTCTTTTTTTCGAATTCCTTAATGGGCTTCAGAAACTCCTTACGAATTTTCTCCAAAAGAAAGATACACGCGCGGAGGTTCATGGAGGCCCATTGCCACGTGCCGTGCCGTGCCGAGCACGACGGCGGCAGCGCGCATGTGGTTCCCATTTTCTCATCCCATAGTCATTTAAACTCATGTATAAACATGACCATATATATATCACTTTAAAACACAACTTTCAAGTAATGTGGAACAATTTCCACATTTCACTCAAAAATGAGGTTTTGCCACTTTTGGCCAATTTTTATTTCAATTCAACTTTTACACAATTTATAGACGTAATATGTCTTGGTAAATTGTGGCCAACAAATAACACATCCAATACCTCATTGACAGAATATTGTGGAGGAGACGCCGAAGCTGAAACCACTGGCGACTACAAAAAGTAGTCGATATGATGTTCCAAGTCTCAGATTTAGGATCCAGTTGCTGTGAGATTCGAGACGATGATCATCAGCACAACATCGGTAAGATCTAATCATATGTTTGTGCGATTTAAATCTGTAAATTTTGAAGAAGTCCAAATTTTGAAGCTGTTTCTGTGAGTAGAAGCAATTTTAGGGATTTTAGAAATTTGGTAGATTTGGTTCTCTTCTATGTTATTGTATTTACCAATTACCATTCTATAAGCATCCGAAGTTTTAACATTCTGAATGTTTGCGATACAGAGTTCTTAAGAAAGAAGAAGAATCTAGAAACAGAAGCAGATTCTTCTTCATCAGATTATTCTTGTTTTGCTGCTCATGTCACAGCTTCGAGTCTTAAAGCAGATGCATTGGTGCGTTTTTATTTACTGAAATCTTATGCTAAAGTTGTTGCATACTCATTATTAGCCAATTGAACTGTTGTTTCTAAATGTGGCCATTTTGGTTTTGGTTTGATCTGATATGGTCTATTTTCCCACTGTTGGACTTGTTTCATATAGAATCATGAGGCTAACCAAAGCGTTCTATCATCTTGGCTATTTTATCAGTGAGTTGATATGTTTAGTTGTTTAGCTAAGTGTTAAGTTAAGGAGGAAATGCTTATAACTATGACACTTTTGTTGACTGGTCTTGAGTGAGTTGATCTGGTGTTTGCAGCATCTTCTGCCAGATATCACAAGCTCAAATGGTCTTGATAAGAAATGTAGCAAGAGTCCAAGACAGATTATTTCATCATATTCGTCAAGCGAGAAACAATTTGTAACATTTACACTCGCACCTGTTGATGGCAGACATTGTAGACTGGTAAGATCATCATAGCACTTGCTCCTGTTAGTTTCCTATATTCTACTTTTATTGGTTTTGTGACTCCTGTTCAAATCTCTATAGCGTCTTCCAATGCAATTCTCGAGGGAGAATGGGTTAAACAAGCCTGGGAAGATATATTTGCTGGGTAAAGATGGTTCAAAGTGGCTGGCGAATCTTCTCCTGGAAAGCAGAGGAAGAATGACTTTGGGAGACGGCTGGAAAAGTTTTGTTAAAGCAAACGGCTTAAAGACGGGTGAATCCTTCACATTCAAGTTAGATTGGGAAGACAGAACTCCTGTGCTCAGTTTGTGCTCTGAAAAGTATAGAACTGACACAATAGCAGGAGAAGAATGTTCAGAACCAAGAGCGAAAGATTCTCTTCCCATAGAGACTCGCAGCGAAGTAAAGATCAGTAAAAATGACAGGAACAAAGATGAAACCAGCAAAGAGGAGAGCAGCTCATGGGAGAGAGAGAATAGTCATTTGAATTGTATAGATCCAACTTCACCAAGCCAGAACCGATTCCTGACATTAACAATCACACCTGACAGTCTCAGACATGGTAGACTAGTAAGTTCATAAATCAATCTTGTTCATTTTAACCCATAACAAAAGTTTTTTTTTTTTTTTTTTTAAATTCTCCGTTCATATCTTTTATAGCGTCTTCCATTGCAATTTATGATGGAGAATAGCATGAACAAGCCCGGGGAGATAACTCTTTTAGGTAAAGATGGTGCAAAGTGGCTGGCAAGTCTTCTACTAGAGAGAAGAGGAAGAATGAGTTTGGGAAAGGGCTGGAAAGATTTTGCTAAAGCAAACGGCTTAAGGACGGGAGATTCCATCACATTGGAGTCAATCTGGGAAGACGCAATTCCTGTGCTCAGTTTGCTTCGCATAGAGTCTAGCAGTCGTAGAGGGCAAAGTGAGTTTTCTAAAGAGTTTATTTCCACAGAACCTAGCAGTGTAAACAACACTAAGAAAGCAGAGAACAACAGAGAAGAGAGCAGAAAGTATCCTGTTAGAAATAGAGAATCATCTACAGCAATCCAAAACCAGTTCATGGCTTTAACACTTCCATCTGATATAGTTAGCCATGTTGCTCATGATTTTCGAATCGGCGAGGTCATTATTTTCAGACATGAAGGAGCTAATATGTTCCAGGCCTCAGATTTGGGACCCAACTATTGTGGGATTCGAGATGTACGGGCTCCAAGCAGCAACAATGATCATAAAAACATTGGTAAGTTTGATAATATTTGTCCTATGAACTGGATTTAATCTGGAGATAAGTTTTAGTTAAATTTTGATACCAATATGTTAATATGAATTAGTATTGTAACTTAGTGGAATGCAATTTGAGGAATTTTTTCTTATACAGGTAGCGTTTCGATGAAAGCACATCCGCATTTAAGAAAAGAACCAGGCTTTTCATCATATGATGGTGATGATCATGACAACTTTGGTATATTCAGTTCTCTTCTATTTTATTGTAGTACCATGTATAGACGCGTCTAAGATTACTTACTTTGGTGAAATTGTTTCACGAACAGTTACTAACTGAAACAAAAACAAAAAAAACTTTTAAGATAAAAGCATCTGAGGTTTTCACATCTTGGTTGTTTCTGATACAGAGCGTCCGAGAAAGAAGAAAGTGAAGAAGAACAATCCAGAAATAGGAGCAGCTTATCCATCAGACGAGTCTTGTTTTGTAGCCCATGTCACAACTTCTAGTCTACACACAAATGCTCTGGTCTGTTTAACTGAAATCTCTTGCTAAAGTTCTTGCATATTCATAATTATTGAACTATTGTTTCTAGGGGGTAGACATTTTGGTTTTGATTAATCATTAACATTAGAAAAAGTGTTCTTTAGCTTGGTCTTACGAGGAAAAGATTAAAATGCATGTTGTCCAAGTGATACGCAAATCGGTCCTAAACAAAATGTTGTTTCTAGGGATGGCATTTTGGTGTTGGTACAGTTTAGTCAAGTTCTTGAAGTAAAAAATCAAATCAACTATATGATTTGATTCTGGTTTTCGTTGATTGTAACAACTTATTCTGCTATATGAGCTTTTGTTAGTTTATCTCCGTTCAGTTAACTTTGGTTAAAGAGAAAATTTTGCTGAACCAAAACCAAATTTCTTTTTTGATTCTGTTTGATTTATTTGGTTTGGTTAGATTGGTTTATTTTGCCACTCCTAGACTCGTTTCATATTGAATCATGAACATAACAAAAATGTTCTTTCACGGTGGCTATATTATCATCCCATAGAGCCTAGCAGCAAAAGAGTTTCTTCCCATAGAGTCTAGCAGTGTAAAAAAGGTCAGCAAAGAGGAAAACAGAAAAGACGAAAACATAATAGAGGAGAGCAGCGCATGTGTGAGAGAGAAGAATCATATGAGATGTATCGATTCAATTTCACCAAGCCAAAACCGATTCCTGAAATTAACAATCACACCTGACAGTCTCAGACATGGTAGACTGGTAAGTTGATCAATCAAATCTTATTGCATATCGAAAGGGTTATATTTCTTTATTCTCTGTTCATATCTTTTCTAGCGTCTTCCCTTGCAATTCATGATGGAGAATAACATGAACAAGCCTGGAGAGATAACTCTGTTAGGTAAAGATGGTGCAAAGTGGCTGGTAAGTCTTCTACTGGAAAGAAGAGGACGAATGAGTTTGGGTAAAGGTTGGAAAGATTTTGCTAAAGCAAACGGATTAAAGACAGGCGATTCCATCACGTTGCTGTCAATCTGGGAAGATGCATCTCCTATGCTCAGTTTGCTCCATACAGAGTCTAGCAATGGTAGAGGGCAAAGTGAGTTTTCAGAAGAGTCTCATTTCACAGAACCTAGCCGTGGACACATGACTAAGGAAGCAGAGAACAACAGAGAAAAAAACTAGAAGAAGAGACTCATCTTCAGATATCCAAAACCGATTCCTGAGATTAACACTTACAACTGAAGATGTCAGAGACTGCAAACTGGTAAGCTCACCAAACAACTCTTGCTTTAGAGGTTCTGTTTTGAATTTCAACTGGCAAATAGATGTGTTGGTTTCAAATGTATTGCAGCATCTTCCAAGTCAATTCATGAGAATTAATGGCATCGATAAGCCTGGAAAGACAACTTTGTTAGGTAGAAGCGGTATGAAGTGGTTTGCATATTTGTTGTCAAGAGATGGAACTGTAGCTTTGGGAAATGGTTGGAAAGGTTTTTGTGAGGCTAATGGTGTGATGTTAGGAGAATCTTTCATTTTGGAATTTATTTCGAAAGAAGATACAAATCATGTATTTAAGTTCTACCTCAACTACAGAGACCAAATACATAAATGTTAATTTACTACTTTTTCAAGGTTTCTCAAATGTTGTCTTCGGATATCACATGATAGATTATGTATATAGCATGGACTTATGCTCAAGGTGTATATATATTAATTGTATGTACATTTGTCCATTTTATTTGGTATCAACTTGGTTGGGTGTCTTGATCATGAGTAACTTTCTAAAATCCATGTATACTGTTTTTTTTTTGCTGGTCCTGTGTTTTTAAAAAAAAATCAAAGAGAAAAAAGGGCGAACTTATAATTTTGGTCACTAGACCGGTGAAAGTTGAAACAATGATTTTCACTTGACCGGTGAAAGTTGAATGCCGTTTTAAATCACCCTAAACTTACAAAATACCGTTTTAACGCTGAAGTTTTAGGTTGAAGTTTTAGGTTGACTTTTTAAAAATAGCTAAGTTATGTTGACCGAGCCAAATTAGGTACGTCGTTAAATACACTAACGGAACACAATTATGATGTTACTATCCCGTTAACAGTTAATGTTAACATAATTTATATTGTTTTGTTTATTATAATCAATTAAATTATGTTAACATTTTTAGATTTTTTTGTTTATTTTTTTGTTAATAATATAAATAAAAATTATGAAAATAAAACGACAAATAATATAACAATAAAATTTATTTTATCTATGTTTTTAATGTAACAATAAAATTGTTAAGATAACATTTAACTAAATAGTATATAATTTTTTTAGATAAAATAATTTTAACTGTAAATAAATAATTTATTGTTATATTATTTTGTGTTGCTTTTATTTTTTGAAAAAAAAAGGTTTTGTTAACAGTGTTAGATGAAATTAGCATTGACTGTTAGTTAACCCAATGTCGTGTACACTGTAGATCACAAAAAGTTTGAAGTTTTAGTTAGAAAAAATACTAAGTTGAAAATTTTTTTATGATATTTTGCCAATCAAATAACTAGAATGAAATGATTTTATTTCGTCGAAGAGATTTGAGAATTTATAGTCACGATGTAATTTAGAAAATAGAATTCAAATTTAGTCACTTGACCGGTGAAAGTTGAAACAATGATTTTCAGAATTTCAAAATTTAGTCGCCTGACCGGTGAAAGTGAAAGTTGAAACAATGATTTTCAGAATTTCAAAATTTTTGGTAAAGTTAGACGACGCCGTTTTTGAAAAAAAAAATTTACAACCCAGACCAGACCAGACCAGACCAAAGCAAACCAAAAGCTTTATCCGGTTCAAATTCTCTTCCGAATATAAAAAATATTTTAAATTTGTCTGATCAAATTTCCTATAACAAACATCGATCAAATTTCACTGTTCATTACTAGGGTTACGCGCCGAGATTTCGCATTTCTAAAAATCGTATGCTAACACTAAAACTCAGTCTTTGAGAAGAACGAGGTTGTGTGTCTTTTTAGCTTCCCCTGAAAAAAGACGAGTCTTTTAACCTGAGACAGAACATTTATAGGGTTTTTGTTTTTTGGTTCAAGTGCTTCGACATTTCCAGTTCTTTTAGATTTCTTCTCGAAGCACCCAGAAGAAAGAAGCGTGAGGGGTAGAATAAGAAGAAGGTGCGGTGGAAAGTGAAGAAATTTAGCAGCTTGAGAGATGGTGTTACATTTGTCAGATTTGGAACCTGATTGTTGTGAAATTCAATACTTTACGGCTCCAAATAGCAACAATGGTCAGGAAAAGATTGGTAAGTTTGGTTCTGTTTCATTCAACGACCTAATCTAATGTCTTGTTTCTGCGTTTAGAGAGAAAAAAAAAATTGTATCTTTTGACTGCAAAAATGAAGTCTTTATGTTAGAGGAAAGCAGTTTAAGGAGTTTTCTGATTCTGATTATGGATTTATGAACTTTATTTTGGAAATGAGTTTGGGAGAAAGATTTTGTAATCAATTTAAATATGTAAACAGTAAACATCATTGAATTAGTTTTGTATTTATCTATTCTATACAAATACTTCTCTTTAGTCCTACAACATATTTAATGCAGGTTACATTTAATGATAAATAGTTAGATTGTTTCAAGAACAGTTTAAATGAAAAAGTATCAGAGGCTTTAACAAGTTTGGTTTTTTACCGATACAGAACACGCGAGAAAGAAGAAAGTGAAGAAGAACAATCCAGAAACAAAAGCTGATTCTTCTTCATCAGACCACTCTAGTTTTGTTGCCCTTGTCACGGCTTCTAATCTACACAATGATGCTCTGGTGCTTATACTTTGTTTTGTTTTTGCATACTGTTGCTTTAATCACTCACTCAATGAACTGTTGTTTCTTAAGTTGGGGATATTGTGTTAAGTTCTATGTGGGATTCTAACATATTGGTTTAGATCCTACTGTGGTTCAGTTTGGGAGAAATCTTGATCAAAAGTTACCCTTCAGTATGGTTTTGGTTCGGTTTGATAAAAACATCATCTTTGGTTTGATTTCTTTTGGTTTGGTCTGGTTTGATTTGGCTTATTTCCCTGCTTTTGCCATGTTTATAGAATAATGAGACTAAAGAATGTGTTTTATCACTTTTGCTATACTATTTAAATGTTTAGTCATGAAACTAAACAAAGAATTGTGCTGAAAATGCCTGAACCCTTTTGGTTGCAGGATCTTCCACAAGATTTTACAATCTCAGCTGGTCTTACTAGAAAATGCCGCGAGATTGTTGTAACGGATGAAAGGGAAGAAAGATCATGGACATTGGATCTGAGGTTCAACAAATCATCTGATACTTTCTACATAAGCCGAGGTTGGAGAAATTTATGTGATGAAAATGGTAAAAAAACAGGAAGTGTCTTTGTTTTCAAACTAGTTGGAAACGAAGAAACGGCTTTGCTCAGTTTCTGTTCCACAGAATCTATCAATGATAGAACACAAAGAGACAAGAACAACAAAGAAACTTGTGTGGAGCTCGAGAGAAAGAAGAAGCGTATGAGATGTAGTGATTCAATTTCACCAAGGTTGAACCGATTTGTGACATTAACAATTACAGATTACAGCCTCAAAAGAGGTTTACAGGTGAGTTCATCAATCAACTCTTGTTTCAGATTTTAACTTTGTTTTTATATCTTTAACTCATAATTATAAGTAAGTTATCTGTTCAACTATGGTCTAGTATCTTCCAATGTCCTTCACCAGCGAAAATGGCTTGAACAAACCTGGGATGATAGCTTTGTTGGGAAAAGATGGTACAAAGTGTGCGGTAAATCTTTGACGGGAAGGCAAAGGAAAATGGTTTTTTGGAAAGGGCTTGAAGTATTTTATAAAAGCAAATGGCTTAAAGAGCGGTGAACCCTTCACGTTGGAGTTAATTTGGAAAAATGGAACTCCTATGCTCAGTTCGTTGAGGACAGATTCCACAAGTGATGGTAGACAACAAGGAGAGCGTAGAGAAGATAGCGACAAAAACTCGATTTCCATAGAACCTAGCGGTGGAAACAAGAACAAGAAAGCCAAGAACAACATAGAGGAGAGGGGAGACCCATCTTCTGCAATCCAAAACTCGATTTCCATAGAACCTAGCTGTGGAAACAAGACCAAGAAAGCCAAGAACAACATAGAGGAGAGGAGAGTCTCACCTTCAGCAATCCAAAATCGATTCGTGACATTAACACTCACACCTGAAGATGTCAGAGATTGTAAACTTGTAAGTTCATCAAACAATTCTTGTTTTCAAAGGTTGATTCTAATTAGTAACGAGATGTATTTATTCAAATCTTTTGCAGATTCTTCCAAGTGAATTCATGAAAGCTAATGGCATCAACAAGCTTGGGAAGATAAATATTTTGGGCAAAAATGGAATGAAATGGTTTGCTTATCTACTGTCAAAAAATGGATTTGTAGCTGTTGGATCTGGTTGGAAGGACTTCTGTGAGGCTAATGGCGTTAAGATAGGAGAGTCATTCACTTTGGAATGTATTCATGAACAAGACACAACTCTTGTTTTTAAGTTCTGTTCCAACTATGAAGAGTAAAAGACGATAATTAGTATAAGTATGTGAAGTGTATAAGGCTTCCTCTAAAACTAAGCCTTTTTGCTTGTTTAGTTAACGAAGATAAATATATCTATCTTTTAATGGAGCATGTATATTGTTCTGTTCTTATTAGATTTTTTATTGTCATGTTTACCTTGATTGAATCAACTTGATTGAATCAACTTGATTCATTAAACTTTAATTTAAAATCGTAAATTATTCATTTTCGGTAAATCATTTATTTTTTGTTGACGAATAAACTTTAAGTTATAACTATTTTCCATATAAGTTACCATCCAAGACAAATGTAAGTTTTAACTTCTTAAGAATTTTACAGTTTTATATAATTACTGGATTATGACGGGTTTCTTAATTTTAAAATAAATAAAATTTAAATAAAACCATTAAACTAAATATATGTTGATAATGATATATTTTAATTTGTTTTAAGGTAAAGAAGTAGAAAACATGTTTTGCTAGAGGATATAATTATTTAAATAAATTTATTTTTATACATAAAATATTAATTTAATTTTTTATATTATAATTTTATTATTAACATATTAAAAACTATATCACAGCCCGTAATTTTTGTTTTCTTTTTATTGTTTGTTTTTTCGACCACTAGATAGACACGAAAAATACATATAACCAAAAACTAAATCGAATCCAACCCGAAACAGAGGTACCAAACTCGAATCCAAACCGAGAAAATCTGAATAGATCCTAGACTCCTATATCTAAAGGACCAAATCCGAACCAAACTGAGAACCGAATGGATACCTGAAATATTCAAAATACAATTAATATACCCAAAAATATTAATTATATTTAGACTTCACATAATCCAATTACCATACAATTATTAACCCAAAAATATCAATTTAGTTTAAACCAAATTAACAAAAATACCAAAATAACCAAAATATATGAAAGTTCTTAGTTATATTTTTAAAAAATTATCCAAATTTTATTCAATTTTAATCAATTTTTTTTTCTAATATTTCGTGTACCCAAACCGGACCAAAAATAAAAAATACCCGAATGGGTCATAGGCCACTATACCCGAAAACCCGAAAGACCTTTGTGATGACCACACCTTTTTTTTTTAACATGTAATTAACAAATATTAAGTGCTCATACAAATAATATTCCACCAGTTAATTAACATTCAACAAACAACAACAACCACGCATGGTCAACAGTTTTATCGGTTCTAACAATCCTACGAAAGCTACAAAACCTAGAATTATCGGTCCTAATCATCTTGGTCGATAGCCATCCTAAAAACCATCCGAAGAACTCATCAACCTACCTATCGATCACACCTAGTCGATACACCCTATCGACCTCGCTCTATCGACCACACCTAGTCGATACACCATATCGACCTCGCTCTATCGACCACACATGGTCGATAAGCACTAGGAAAACACCCAGCAGGATTTATCGACCAACCTATCGACCAGCCTTAGTCTATACACCCTATCGACCTCGCTCTATCGACCACACCTGGTCGATAAGTACTAGGAAAAACATCCAGCAGGATCTATCGACTTTGCTCTATCGACCTGCCCTAGTCGATAGCTCCTATCGACCACACCTGGTCGATAGCTACTACGATTTCCCAACTCTTCAACTTAGTCTAGGCACAATCCTAAGGCCAAACCTCTAAACCATAACAATACACACACCAAGCAAGGCAATACCACACCAAGCAACTAGGGAAACACTCCCAACAAGCCATGGAATCAACAAGAAACCACAACACACACAATCATCAAGCAAACATAAGAACTCACAATCAAAACTCAACAAGGCACAACAAGCACAAATCCATGGTTCTCTAACCATTCCAAGCTTAGCAAACTCTAGCTAAAGCTCCACAAATGACCACAAGGTTTCTAAGCAATCTAGGAACACCCCAAAGCTTAGCACAACCCCACAAGCCCCCACACATGGCTTAATGATAACCTTTGGTCACAACTCACCTTAGAATGGATGGATCTATGCTTAGATGACCTCTACAAGCTCAAGAAAGACCTCATTTCTTCCTCCAAAGCTCATGCCAACTAGCCTCACTCCAATCCTTCCTTTTCCAAGCTTCACAAAGCTCCTCACCCTTTGATCTCACAAGATCCAAGCTTCTCACAAGCTCACCAAGCCTTTCTCTCTTCTTCTCTCTTCTCCAAGCTCTCTCTCTCTCTCAAGCTCCCAAGTTTTCTTTTTCAGCCACAAATGGCGACAAAGGAGGAAGAAGAAGAAGAAGAGAAGAAAAAATGATTTTGACTTCCTTTTGAGAAAAACCCCACAACTTTCTAACCAATTTATGACACCCCCGGAACAAATCTAAATTGATTATTTCACCCCATAATCAATTTCTCGAGACTTGTCTAAGGTTCATAAACTCGAAAGAACTTCCAAATTAATTAAATTAATTAATTTCCGGAATACGGGCGTTACAACCTTAATCAAACATGAATGTCCAGGTTTAGTGTGAGATCTGAAAAACGGATATGGTGACCGACAACTATACTCTTGCTCATATCTAGGCTAGATGTTCCTCTAGAAATATCTTTGGTGTTTCTTTGATGTACTTTGGTTCAGATCTTTTATCAGTTCCTAACTTAATATCATTTCCCTCTGCCACCTTCACTCGCCTAAATCATTCCCCATTCCTTGTTTCGGACAACATCTTCTAACTCAACCCTTCCGTGACCATCTCTCGGTTTTATTTCTCTCTCGGTTTTGCATTCACGAAAAAATAGTTCTCACTAAAAATCTATTTTTAAATTTCCTGTGAAAGTTTTGATTCTATAATTTATTAAATTCATGCAATTAATTAATTCATATTATTTGTATAAAAAATCGTTATGTGTTCATGGGTCGATCTATTAGATCAAACAAATTATTAGATCTTAAATAATGTAAAATCTAAATTTGGAAAAAATTAAATTTTATTGAAATAATAAGATTTAACATATATTAGAAAAATAGAAAGTATATATTTTATTATTTATTTATTTTTCTTTTTTTGTTGATTTTTCTTTTCGATTAAGGAAACTTAAACTACACTATGTTTTTACATGTGTCAAAATCTAAACGATCAATCCACACATGTCTCAATCCTCTTAATTAGAAATTTGACACGTGTCAATCTCTAGTGAGTGCAACCAAATTTAATATAATAAGATTTATCGGATGATTATTTTTAAAAATTTTAAATATTATTGATTTCAATTACAATATTCTTTAGCTTCTAATTATTTGAAAAATTTATAATATATTTCTAATTTTGCATGTACTATTCTAATGTAGTGAGCTAAGCTTGACCCAATGCTAGCAAAAGCTTAGTAAAAAAATCTAGCAGGTTTCTCCTAGAAATTATGCTGATTCTGACCTTGTGTAGCAGAAATATTCTGAAAGTTGTAACCTCCCAAGCAGACAAGGGTTTGGAATTCTTCAACCACCTCTAAGTTATATTCTTCATTGTATTTATGTACTTATTATTCCTAACTTGTTTCCTTATATGCTCAAATTATCCCTTTAAGCTACTCTCTCAAATTAAGAGATCACGGTAGTACTTAGAGGTCGAATCCACAAAGACTCAAAGTGTGGCGACCACACTTCTTTTTTTTTTACGCTAATATTTAACATACCATAAATGTTAAACATTCATAATACAACAACTATCAGTTCTAACAACACAGCAGAAATGACAAAACAGCAAAACAACGAGTCCTAATCATCCTCCCCTCATCGCCTTCGATTCCACGATCACACTTTATCTTTACCTGCATCGACAAAAGTGATGCATCAACATTTGGTAAACCAAACGCTGAGTGAGATTGATCCTCCCAACAACATGTTATATGAAAGCCACACGCAAATTCACACAACACAACTAGCCCTGGGCATAAGTAACCATACCCGAAGACCCGAACCGAACCGACCCGAAATTACCCGAACCAGAACCGATCCAAATTTTACGAAAACCCGAACGGGACTAAAATCTGAAGTAGTTCGGGTTCGGGTACGGTTCGGATAATACCCGATACCCGAGTGAGTACTCAATTTACCCAAAAATATCTAATTACCCATTAAATCTATTATACATTAGAGCCCATTAACTCTATTACCCATTAGTTTTAAGGGTCAACTCTGATTGTTTGAGAAGTCACTACCTATGACTCCTACCTACGACTTACACAAGCTCGACATAGACAAATATGACATGTTTATTTGTTTCATTTGATAAGTTAAGTCTTTATACCAGGTACTTTGGTTACTTTCGGGTATAAAGTACCCTAATTGAGCAGGTACCAAGTAGTACTCGGGTAATTTCGGGTCTTAGAAAATATACCCGAACCACCCTAACCCGAAATGAAATAACCGAAACCCGACCCGAAATCTAGACCTAAACCCGAAGACCCAAAAACCTGAAAGACCCGACCCGCTCAGGTTCGGGTATCCGAACGCCCAGGGCTAACCACAACACAAGAAATCAATCACAACATGAATTAATTTCTACTCGATTAAAATCACGCACGAAAATAATCATGAAAAGGCAATCAATAGCAAGCAACAACCACAAGCTTAGCAAACACCTACTAAAGCTCCACAATGACCCATGAAATTCACCAAGAACCCATGAAAATCACAACACCACATCAAGCATAAGAAACTCACACTCAAAACTTAACAAATCATAACAAGCAACAACCATGGTTGTGGTACGACCAGATGTCATGATAATACGTATGTTTGGGTCGTATGTAACTATGCTCCTAGTGGTTTGTAAAAGATGTGTCATTATATTAATTAGTTATCGAGAGAATTTACGTACAAGAGAATGTGTTTTGTGAGTTGTTTATTTTTTATATTGGAAAATAAGTTATGTATAATATTATTATTTTCTTTTGTACTATAAATTTTATAAAGAACAAAAAAACCCTTGTGTTTTGCGTAGTACACAACGTGGAATGTAAAGAATGGAAAAAAGCATAAAAATATGACTTAAAATTCAGAGAATTATTGGGAAAACATCTTCTATCGTTTTGAGATTATCTTGACTATATTAGTGGTGCATGTTACGATCTGATTGTTCGTCAAGGAAAAATCACAAATTTGACAAAACGTTTTATAATTTTCTTCGAAAGGATATTAAAAAAAGAGTGAAGAGTCCGAAAATTACTCTCCGAAAATGAAGGTGAGAACAAATCACGGGAGTTAAAAAACGTTCACGTGAATTATAAATCTATAATAATATCACAAGGACTACATATATTATATATACAGGGATTATACGTAACTTGCAAGACTTTTATTGATACATATAATTTTATAATAATAATAATGGTAATTTTTCTTACTACTAATCAAAACTAAACTCCATTTTCGGTGGGATTAACCCCATCGTGTTTCACGTCATTGATTCTGACTTTTGTGGCATGATTACCTGAATAAAAAGGATTAATTTGAAATGGAACAATCTACGAGTAAACACTTAACAAGTTACAACAAACCTTATGTTTGTCTTCAATTTTATTTATCTTTTAAAAGTGGATGTTATATCCTTAAGTTGTTTTTGGACTCTTTTTCATACATATAAGATTAATAACTTATCATATTATTATTATCCCTAAACTAGATTGATATTGGGATGCTAATACTTATCATATATACTAATATCCGAATGAAAACAAATATTTGATATATTTTTAACTTTATTTCTACATACAACATAAATGAAACTTTAGAATGGATACAATATTCCAAGGAATGATAATTAACGGTCATCTTGATAAAGTTTTAACAATTATCAAGAAAAATGATTTATACCCAAAGAGTAAAGACAATACCAAACTTTTTATGATTTTGTTTTTTAATTCATTATTCTCGCGTACAACTCGAGAAATTACTTGGTGTATTATTAAGTTTAGTTGTTTCTTTTTAACTCGTGCTTATGGTCTACCCAAAGTTAAACCAATAGATGATGTCCAACCTGAAAAAACACTAGCAGTTCACAACATGATTCGAGCAGCGGTCGGGGTGGCTCCATTGGTATGGAACGACACTGTTGCAGCCTATGCACAAAACTTCGCAGACAAACAAGCCAAAGCTGGAATCTGCGGGTACAACGACATCAAACATTCTGGTGGACCTTATGGTGAGAATATAGCTGCAGGATGGGTCCAACCTAAGGACCAAATGAGTGGTCCTATCGCTGCAAAGTATTGGTTAACGGAGAAGCCAAACTACGATCATGCCATCAACAAGTGTAAAGATGTTTGTGGGCATTATACTCAGATGGTGGCTAATCAATCTTTCAGTCTTGGTTGTGGCTCGTACAGGTGTCATGAGAATGAGTTGATTTGGATTATTTGTGATTATTATCCTATGCCTGTGGGTGATGCTAATACGCGTCCCTATTGATTTGAATGATTGGAAAGACTTAATGTGGTAATGTTATTTGATGAAAACTAATATATTAAGTTACTAATGATCTATGGGTTTGTATTAAGTTACTAATGTTATTTCATATTTCATATATATATTTTATTTGTGAAAGAGGTAGCTTATAAGACATGAAAAAGTGTGCTTCCAAAAAGTTGGATTCCGAGCATATAGATATTGATGGTTTAAAGCATGCCTAATGAATTTGATTTATTTTGGATTAGTGTGTTAATTGATGTGTATAAGTGTATTGATTAGAAGTAGGCACAATTCCAGGAGAAATTATGCAGCAAATTTCTGTCTTGGGGAGCTTTATGTTGCGGTTAAAGTGGCCCCCGGCCCTACATACAATAGAGTAGATAAAATTCTATATTTTGCGGGCATCAACACTCAATAATTAAAAAAACAGAGTTATAAGGAACCAACAGCTTTAACTTTTCAAGAAACAATAGTTTTAAAATGACGTTAAATTTGGAGTAATCATTTGTTTATTTGGTAAAATAATTTGGAGTAATCATACCATCCAATAGGCTTGGATATAATAACCGGACCCGATTATCCGAATCGAAATCGATCCAAAATAAAAGGTTTGGGTTGGGTTCCGATATGCTCAATTTATCCATCAACTCCTAAACTCATATACACATGGATATGAGTTCGATTCCAGGTATTACCCCATACTCGATCGTAGGCCTGAGCATAATACATGAACTAATTTACCCGAACCGAAACCAACCCAAAAAAACAGTTTGGGTCGGGTTCGGGTATGTTCAATTTACCAATCGGATCCTAAACTCATATATATGTGGGTATTGGTTATGTTTCGGGTATTACCCGATCGGATACCCAAAACATAATACATTAACACATAGATGCTTTTCGTATTAATTTTTATTACGGATTTGAGTATTTTCAGGTGATGTGCCTGTTGTCAGGAATGCGGCGTGTCTCCCTAACCTAAATATCCTTGGTGGATAAGTCCGACGACTCAGCAGCAGTGCAGAATTGAGTTTCTCATCTGGTGTATGGGCATCCAAGCTAAATTTACTGAATTTGGGTATAATATCCCCGAAAATACCCGAACTGATTTGTACCTAATGTTTTTTTTGTTGTAAACTAGAGAGAATTATGGGGGAATTTCGTGTGTTGTATTATTGATAATGAGGTTCCAATAGAACCTTTATATAGGAATCAATACAAGAGATAAAAGGTAAATCCTATTCGGAATTAGGAAAAGTATAAACCGTCTTAAGTCTCATCGGATATGGCCCTGATGGGCCAGAACTAGAGTTTGACAATCCACAATGATTTATAACACTCCCCCTTGGATGTCATAACTCGTAATACGCTTTGGATGTTGCCTCATTAAAACCTTTCTCAGAAAACCCAGTTGGCACAAAACCGAGATAAGAAAAAAGAATACAACACGCATTACTCCCCCTGTTCCGAACATCACTGAATGTCTTTCAATCTTCGCATTCCAATCTGATGTATTAGCTTCTTGAATGTCGAGGTTGTAGAACTTGTACTTCTCCATCCTTTTGTAGATCATGCGTGAAGAAGAATTTTGGCAAAATATGTTTCGTCCTGTCTCCCTTAATATATCCATCTTTGAGTTGTGCTATGCATGTTGCATTATCCTCGTACAATATGGTTGGTTCCTCCTTTCCTTTGGTCATTCCACAATCCACTTTAATATGTTGAGTCATTGATCTCAACCAAACACATTCACGGCTAGCTTCATGAATCGCCAAGATTTCTGCATGGTTGGACGATGTAGCAACAAGAGTTTGCTTCATGGATCACCAAGATATAGCCGTACCACCGTGAGTAAAAACATATCCCGTTTGGGATTTAGTATTGTGTGGATCTGAGAGGTAACCTGCATCCGCAAAACTAATCAAACCATCTTTGTTATGGTTAGTATAAAATAATCCCAAATCTTTCGTTCCTTGTAGGTAACGAAGTATATGTTTAATCCCGTTCCAGTGCCTTTGGATCGAACATGAGATAAATCTTGATAATAAATTCACGGCAAAACATATATCTGGCCTAGTGTGGCTCGCCAAATACATCAAAGCTCATACGACACTTAGATATGGCACTTCGGGACCAAGGACGTCGTCATCATCCTTCTTTGGACCGAAAGGATCTTTATCCAAGTCAAGGGATCTCACAACCATGGGGCTAGAAAATGGGTGAGATTGGTCCATGTTAAATCTCTTGAGTACTTTCTCTGTATATGCCGTTTGATGCACAAGGATTCCATTATTCATGTACTCAAGTTGTAACCCCAAACAAAATCTTTTTTTTCCTAAATCTTTCATCTCGAATTCTTTCTTTAGATATTCGACTGTTTGGGAAATTTCCTCAGAGGTTCCTAGAATATTCAGGTCGTCTACATACACCGCGATGATTACAAACCCCTTAATAAATTTCTTTATGAATACACACGGATTTATGAGGTTGTTCTTATAGCCCTCTTTGACTAGATATTCACTTAGTCTATTATACCACATTCGACCTGATTGTTTTAATTCATAAAAACTCTTATTCAACTTTATACAATGTTGTTCTCGAGAACTTTCTTTATCTTTGAGCTCAATTCCCTCTGGGACTTTCATATATATTTCATTATTCAGTGGACCATATAAGTATGCGGTTACAACATCCATTAACCGCATATCCAAATTTTCTCTTATGGCGAGACTTATTAGGAATCTAAATGTTGTAGCATCCACCACAGGGGAGTATGTCTCCTCATAATATATTCATGGTCTTTGCGTGAATCCTTGTGCAACAAGCCGTGCTTTATGTCTCACGATTTCATTATTTTCATTCCTTTTCCTCACAAAGACCCATTTGTGTCCAACTGGTTTAATATCAAGAGGTGTCCGGATTATAGGACCAAATACATTCCTCTTTGATATGAGTGTTTTTACCCAGGGACTACTTCTGTGGGCAAGGTAAGTCTAGCAATAGGAACTTGTCCTACACGATGTAAATCTCCTGTCAGTTATGCAATCCCCAAATAAAAACAATGCACTTTTGTATGTGTGTGTGTGCAGAAGGATGTATCAATTCCCTAGCATTGTCATTGTAATACTAAGGTGTCAATCCAAATAAGTGTGATGCTAGAAATCAAGATGTGATCATATACAACTAATTCAAGCCAGATAGAAAGGAAATGTTTATCTAACAACCTAAAAATGAAATGCAGTAAGATGGGTGCTTGAGTCAGGTCCTAGACCGAGTCAAGTGACCGAGTCAATGCAGAAAAATGACAAACAGGTGCATTCGATCAGACTGAACGAGCCAATAGATCGAGTGAAGCCTGAAAACAATAAACAAACAAGCACTCGGGCTTCAAGGCCGAGTCAAGAGATCGAGCAAAGAGAGAAAAAAGATAAATGTGCAATAAATAAGTAAATGACTTTAGAACAAGATGATAAAGCAAGAAGATGTAAATAGGGATCTAAGGATAAGGCAATCGAAATGTGATTCTCCTTGGTCTCTCCTAGATGCTTAACAAAACTTCACAGAAGCTATCTCTAGACAATGAACATCAAGGTAAGGTGGCTCCACTCTCGTGATAAACACCAACAAGCCTATACCACTTCCTAATCTTAATATCTAGTCAAAGATACAATGAAACTTAGAGCAGATATCAATGAAACATAATATAGGCAAGCATTAAGAACCAATTCATTAATGTCAAAATATAGCTAGAACCTCTTAAGCCATAGGTTAAAGCTATAGATCACTGGTATTAGTTGGTTCAAGCATTTCATCAACACCTTCTGAGTGGGAAATGCCTGAGATCATAATTACCAATGTCTTGGCTAACTAAGCATTAAGAACACCTAATCCAGAAGAGATCTATGCAATTTAAGGAGACCAAGAATCCTACACAGATCTAACTCATCCTCAGAAACCCTAAATCACTACTCAAGAACACAAATCATCATTAAGAACATGAACCCAGAAAAATCAAACATTTCAGAATTCATTGAAAATAGTTTAGAAAGATAGATTAAGATGAAAATAGTAAGACTGTAAAGAATCAAAGCAAACTAAGTACTAGATTTAGAGAGATCTGAATTACAAAATAAAGAACACCAAGAACAAGGTTTGGAGGCAGAGAAAAACCCTAAAAATAAAAGACATGTCCCCTAGATAATACACAACAGTGGTATTTATAGTAAAATATGGAAAACCCTAAAACGGAAAAAGACAAAAGAAGTAGCTTAGTCTTCGCAGGTGGTGCAGCTCTTGTTGGGAGGTCGAGTGTGTTGCACGTCGAGTGCTTAGGTGGTGTCGAGTTGAGACGGGTTGATGTTGTTGAGTGGTGACATGAGTGGTACGTCGAGTGCAGCATTGAGTGGGTACGTGGTAGAGCTGAGGTCGAGTCGGGGATGCGAAGTCTAGTAGGGACTCGGGTGGAGAGCATCGCACGGCAGGGCTCAAGTGGAGAGCATCGCACTGCAGGGCTCGAGTGGCGTGGCGAGTACAGGCTCGAGTGGCGTGGCGAGCACGGGCTCGAGTGGCATGGCGAGTACAGGCTCGAGTGGCGTGGTGAGCAAGGGCTCAAGTGGGGACTCGAGCTGTGCTTGAGTGACGTGGCGAGTACAGGATCTAGTGATGTGGTGAGCACGGGCTCGAGTGGGGACTCGAGCTGTGCTCGAGTGGCGTGGCGAGTACAGGCTCGAGTGGGGACTCGAGCTGTGCTCGAGTGGGGACTCGAGCTGTGCTCGAGTGGGGACTCGAGCTGTGCTCGAGTGGGGACTCGAGCTGTGCTCGAGTGGGGACTCAAGCTGTGCTCGAGTGGGGACTCGAGCTGTGCTCGAGTGGGGACTCGAGCTGTGCTCGAGTGGGGACTCGAGCTGTGCTCGAGTGGGGACTCGAGCTGTGCTCGAGTGGCGTGGCGAGCACGGGCTCGAGTGGTGTCGAGTGGGTGAGTGCCAGACGTCGAGTTGGACTGCGAGGACAGAGGTCGAGTTGGACTGCGAGGGCAGAGGTCGAGTTGGACTGCCAGGGCAGAGGTCGAGTTGGACTGCCAGGGCAGAGGTCGAGTTGGACTGCCAGGGCAGAGGCTGAGTTGGACTGCCAGGGCAGAGGCCGAGTTGGACTAGGAGGGCAGAGGTCGAGGTTGACTGCGAGGGCAGAGGTCGAGTTGGACTGCGAGGGGAGAGGTCGAGCTGGACGTCGAGTTGGAAACCCGAGTGGTGTCGAGTGGGTGAGTGCCAGACGTCGAGTGGTCAGGTGCATGAGCTCGGTTAGGGGATTGGTCGAGTGCATGAGCTTGGTTAGGGGAGTGGTCGAGTCCGTCAGTATGTTGGTCGAGTCTGTTAGCCTGTTGGTCGAGTCCGTCGTTAGGCCTGACCGAGTTGCAGTAATTCAGTAATAACTCCTTTAATAATCATTAAAATTATTCAAGACTACCTCCGTTGGAAAGCTAACTCACTCCTCTACAACTTTTATGAAGACTTTTGAGGCTGAATCCAAACTCAAATTCCTCGTCCAGCCGCATCTTTCCAGCGTGTCGGATGAATATCACATCCTACTTTACTCCATGACTCCAAATTTCTCCAAATGCCTCTAAAACACCTAGAAGTACTCCAAACATGCAATATGTATGCAAATCTATTGCAAATCCTAATATGAATGTTAAATTAGTGAAAAGGACTCTAAATGAGGTGAAACATATGATGAAACTACACCTAAGTGATGTCAAATGCATGCTAAAATATGCTAAAATACAAAGACATCAACTACCCCAAACTTAGTCTTTGCTTGCCCTCAAGCAAACAAATCATAAGCAGGAAGAGAGGTTTGAAAGTGGGGATTCAGAACCTAAGTAATGCCAATAAATAGGATAAAACCAATGTCCTATTTAATAGCTCAATGATGCAATGCAAGCAAGCTCTACTTCAAAAACCTTAGCCATGCTATTCACAACACAACCTAACCTTCAGTCTTAAGCTACACATACATTCAAATCTACCAATCCCTTTAAATTCATTAAGCAGAAACTATGAGTCAAGCTATGCATGTCCAATGAACTCATTTGGCTAAAGGAAAGGTTAAAAGACAAAGATGGTCCCTTCGTGTAACTGGTTAACATTCTTTCTCACTCAGGGGACTCTCAAGAAAAGACTGAGCTTCAAGAGAAGGCTAAAGGTCAGAGCCAACCGATGCATACAAAGATAGACTCCCATCTACCCATCCATATACATAATCAAACCCAAACCCCTAAATCTAAACCCATAAATGATCATATTACTACCCTTTGGTACTTTTTTGCCTTGAATCTCTTTGATCAATCTTTTTCTTTTTCTTTGTGTTCTAAGGGGGTTCCTTTTCTTTTGATTACTCTAGCGGATTGGGTTTCTATCTGAGGCTCTATCTCTTATGCAACTCATACATGTTTCTTTTTTTTCTTTTCCTGAGCCTATACATTTGTATTTTTTTCTTTACTACCCAATCCCTTACTAGAGCTTCAATCATACACATCCTTCTACCTAGAAATTTCTTTTCCTTTCCCATTTTCTTCTCTTTTTCATTTTCAACACATCCCACAATGATTTCCCATAACTCGGCCTTCATAGCTCGGTGTAGCATATCGAGTTTGCATCTCAAATAGAATTTCCACCCACTCGGTCTGCATAACTCGATGCAAGAGACCGAGTCTACCTAGTTGAGTTCTCTACACCGAGTTGGATATCCCTATTTCCATTTCTACCCAGAATCATATTCCCACCTAGTCCAAGCTAGTCCGAAAACCGTGAACTAGAACTAAATGCGAACCTATCCATGTCGGCTCTAACCTAACACTTTCTACCAAGCTCAGTCAATAAAAGGCCTTGTTGAAGAAGACCGTTGAAGCACTAAGTAATGTGGCGATCGTAGAAGAGGATGAGCACAATGTACCACAGAGAGGTGAAGCATCCCGAGGATCGAAGGTTAAGTTGAGAACAACTGGTAGTGTGGCGGCTCCGGTTGAGTGGCAGTTCGACGAGACCTACGATGGCTCATCATTGATGGAGTTGGGATTGACCGTAGTGTGGCGGCTTCGGTTAAGTGGCAGCCCAACGAGATAGGATGAGTCGTACCATGATTGGGATTGGAGCGAACAGTCTTTGAAGGATCGAGATCAAGTCTATGAAAGGTTGAAGCCAAGATTGATCTTGATAGATGGAGTGTGAAGCTCAGACCAAGAGGCGTTGACCTATGAAGCTGTGGAAGGGTAAACCGAGCACTCCGAGCACCGTATGAGGAGACGATGGCACCCGGGAGCCGGGAGACACATACGGAGAGCTGCGGATGATGTTGTGGGGAAACCCAAGGTGAAACCCAGAAGACCTATGCACAAGGCATATGGTGTGGTGATCCGAGAAGTAGCGGGAAGTGGCGTCCAACGGAGAGAGTGTTACTCCTAAGAGTGACCAAGAAGAGCCAATGACAATGTGAGTGTACGGTGAGGTAGAAGATGTCATCCGTGGAGCTCGAAGTTGAGATTAAGCTCGAGACAAGAAGCCTGAGGAGACATGATCCGAGTGAAGCTGAACCAAGAAGAAACAGAGCTTGAATAAATCAAAGTGGTGAAGCTGAAGCTTGGAGAAGACATAGCCTAACCCGCAAGGAATAGAAAAGGCCATGGGATTCAGAGTCCTAGGTCTCATTGTGGTTAGGTATGTATCTTGCAAACTGTGGTTTGAACATTGTTGTTGAGGATTGAGTGCAGATGGACCAAGACAAAGAAGAAGGAATCAAACTAGACGTACCAAGTGTACCTAGTCGTACCAAGTGTACCTAGTCGTACCAAATGTACCTAGTTGTACCAAGGTTGAGTTCGGTTAAGTCCGGGAGCGAGATCGATCGGTCAGACTTGGAACGATCGATCTGAGCCTAAGAAGACTTGTCAACCTTGGTGTGCTTGATTTGTGGAGATTCCTTATTGGCTAAAATTGAAGATCAATGGTCCAGATTGCATCTCGGAATAGTGCGGAGAAGAATTCTCAACAACTACGGAATGAATAGTCTCCCGTGAAGTGCGGGATAAATAGTACTACAGTTGCGGATGAACAGTTACCTCACCAGAACACGAAGATGAAGACTCATGGGATGAATAGTAATTTGGAGACGGTTTGTGTCTCAGGATGAACAGTAACCCGCGGGATGAACAGTGCCCCCGGGGCTAGATATTTTCTCCAACTTGGCCCACTTGTGTTAGTGGAAAAGTGTGGAGATTTTAGGCCACATGTTTATGTGGTTGTCATTTTAAGCACATGTGTTTAGTGCTTTCTTTTATATATGTTTGTAATTATTGTGTTAATTTTAATTAAGAGAAGAATTTTAGAAAAAGAAAAATATCTCTCATCTCTCTATCTCTTGTTCTTCCCCAACGTGAGAAGAAGAGATTTGTGGGTGTGAGGATTCTGATTTTGTTCTCAAATTTGTAGATGGTATCAGAGCAAGATTCTTGGTGACAAATTTGTGAGAGGTTTGTAAGCTTCCCCTTAGGCTATTTGCCTAGGGGGAGTTAGTTTTAGATTTTTAGATTTGGGGGTTTTGCTATAAGAGCACCTCCAAGGATCTCTTCTTAGTGAGAGAGAGTTTTGTGGGTTTAGCTTGTTGCTCCCACAAGTTTTCTTTGTTTGATTTATGTGTTAGAAACTAGATCTACACATAAATTCCTTTCCTTTGTTATTTTTTGTGTGTTGGAGTCTAGATCCACACATAGCTTTGTTAAAGGGGTTGTATCAAGATCTTCCCCTCGGTTTAGTCCATTGGAAACAAGATCCTTTGGAGTTTTTATAGTGATTCATACGTGAGATCAAGAAGAGTGGTCATGGCGAGAGAGATTTAAAGCATCGGAAGAAGAAGATGGTTTTGGCGTGAAGACTTAAGGAGGAGAAGGCTGGGTGGTTACCTTGAATGGTGATCCAAGCAAGCTCCAAGATTATTCCTTTGATGATTAAGGTTCGTGCCAGCTTGTGAAGATGAGTTGTTGAGGGACCACAACCAAGGGTTGAGTAGGGTTCGGGCCAGCTCAGTTTGCAAGTTGTTGAGGGACTACATATGTTGAGGGAAGTAAAGTGAAGACAAGTCATAGAACAAGAAGGTGAGGCTCGGTGAAACCCAAGAAGCTGAAGGCTCTTGGCAAGGAGATGGGCTTGGCGCTGAGGAGTGGTTCTTGGCGTTGGAAGAAGCTCATGGAGGAGGCAGTCTAGGCTACAAGAAGAAGAGCGGACTGAACTCCTTAGTTTCCGAGCAAAAGAAGAAGTTCATGACTTCCAAAACCAATTCGGACAGCTTCTGGGAAATTGGTCATAACTTTCAAACCATGAACCCAAAAGTTGATCCGTTTTTTCCTGGTGCTTTGTATGGCTGTTGTTGATGTCTCCACAAAGTTTCATAATTTTCTAGGTTGGTTTACTATTTTTCCAACCCGCTGCATCAAAACAGCTATGCTATCTCTTATGGTGGATCTTTCAACAAGAGGAAGATTCAAATGGTCCAACAAGTAGAAGCTCTTGAAGGGGTCATTATACTTCTGCACGGTCTTCATCTCTTTTGAGGTGATCCTTCTCAACCGTGTGGTGATCCTTCTCAACCGTGTGGCAATCCTTGATGGAGTAACTACAAGAAGAAGGCGTGTTCTTAAAGGCTCAAGCAAGCAATCCGTGGTGGTGATATGTTGAGGAAGGTGGCGTTCCTTGTGGCTTAATCTGAATGGGCTAGTCAGACGCAAGCTTGACCGATTTGGCAAGTGGGATAGGTAGTCCAAGAGGAGGCGGTTTCATTGGCGCAATCAAGCTCCACGCTCTTCCCTTCGCGAGGTTAGCTCCTTGGCAACGGGCTAGTCTTAAGGGGGAGTGTTCAATAGAGGTCGTGGAGCTCCTCAAAGATGATTGAGGTTCAACGGTCTTCCTTGTCAAGTCTGGTTCTTCCCATATGCGAACCAAACTTGAGGGGGAGTGTTAAAGAAGACCGTTGAAGCACTGAGCAATGTGGCGATCCTAGAAGAGGATGAGCACAATGTACCACGGAGAGGTGAAGCATCCCGAGGATCGAAGGTTAAGTTGAGAACAACTGGTAGTGTGGCGGCTCTGGTTGAGTGGCAGTTCGACGAGACCTACGATGGCTCATCATTGATGGAGTTGGGATTGACCGTAGTGTGGCGGCTTCGGTTAAGTGGCAGCCCAACGAGATAAGATGAGTCGTACCATGATTGGGATTGGAGCGAACAGTCTTTGAAGGATCGAGATCAAGTCTATGAAAGGTTGAAGCCAAGATTGATCTTGATAGATGGAGTGTGAAGCTCAGACCAAGAGGCGTTGACCTATGAAGCTGTGGAAGGGTAAACCGAGCACTCCGAGCACTGTATGAGGAGACGATGGCACCCGGGAGCCGGGAGACACATACGGAGAGCTGCGGATGATGTTGTGGGGAAACCCAAGGTGAAACCCAGAAGACCTATGCACAAGGCATATGGTGTGGTGATCCGAGAAGCAGCGGGAAGTGGCGTCCAACGGAGAGAGTGTTACTCCCAAGAGTGACCAAGAAGAGCCAATGACAATGTGAGTGTACGGTGAGGTAGAAGATGTCATCCGAGGAGCTCGAAGTCGAGATTAAGCTCGAGATAAGAAGCCCGAGGAGACATGATCCGAGTGAAGCTGAACCAAGAAGAAACAGAGCTTGAATAAATCAAAGTGGTGAAGCTGAAGCTTGGAGAAGACATAGCCTAACCCGCAAGGAATAGAAAAGGCCATGGGATTCAGAGTCCTAGGTCTCATTGTGGTTAGGTATGTATCTTGCAAACTGTGGTTTGAACATTGTTGTTGAGGATTGAGTGCAGATGGACCAAGACAAAGAAGAAGGAATCAAACTAGACGTACCAAGTGTACCTAGTCGTACCAAGTGTACCTAGTCGTACCAAATGTACCTAGTTGTACCAAGGTTGAGTTCGGTTAAGTCCGGGAGCGAGATCGATCGGTCAGACTTGGAACGATCGATCTGAGCCTAAGAAGACTTGTCAACCTTGGTGTGCTTGGTTTGTGGAGATTCCTTATTGGTTAAAATTGAAGATCAATGGCCCAGATTACATCTCGGAATAGTGCGGAGAAGAATTCTCAACAACTACGGAATGAATATTCTCCCGTGAAGTGCGGGATGAATAGTACTACAGTTGCGGATGAACAGTTACCTCACCGGAACACGAAGATGAAGACTCACTGGATGAATAGTAATTTCGGGATGGTTTGTGTCTCGGGATGAACAGTAACCCGCGGGATGAACAGTACCCCGGGGCTAGATATTTTCTCCAACTTGGCCCACTTGTGTTAGTGGAAAAGTTTGGAGATTTTAGGCCACATGTTTATGTGGTTATCATTTTAAGCACATGTGTTTAGTGCTTTGTTTTTATATATGTTTGTAATTGTGTTAATTTTAATTAAGAGAAGAATTTTAGAAAAAGAAAAATATCTCTCATCTCTCTATCTCTTGTTCTTCCCCAACGTGAGAAGAAGAGATTTGTGGGTGTGAGGATTCTGATTTTGTTCTCAAATTTGTAGATGGTATCAGAGCAAGATTCTTGGTGACAAATTTGTGAGAGGTTTGTAAGCTTCCCCTTAGGCTATTTGCCTAGGGGGAGTTAGTTTTAGATTTTTAGATTTGGGGGTTTTGCTATAAGAGCACCTCCAAGGATCTCTTCTTAGTGAGAGAGAGTTTTGTGGGTTTAGCTTGTTGCTCCCACAAGTTTTCTTTGTTTGATTTATGTGTTAGAAACTAGATCTACACATAAATTCCTTTCCTTTGTTATTTTTTGTGTGTTGGAGTCTAGATCCACACATAGCTTTGTTAAAGGGGTTGTATCAAGATCTTCCCCTCGGTTTAGTCCATTGGAAACAAGATCCTTTGGAGTTTTTATAGTGATTCATCCGTGAGATCAAGAAGAGTTGTCATGGCGTGGGAGATTTAAAGCATCAGGAAGAAGAAGATGGTTTTGGCGTGAAGACTTAAGGAGGAGAAGGCTGGGTGGTTACCTTGAATGGTGATCCAAGCAAGCTCCAAGATTATTCCTTTGATGATTAAGGTTCGTGCCAGCTTGTGAAGATGAGTTGTTGAGGGACCACAACCAAGGGTTGAGTAGGGTTCGGGCCAGCTCAGTTTGCAAGTTGTTGAGGGACTACATATGTTGAGGGAAGTAAAGTGAAGACAAGTCATAGAACAAGAAGGTGAGGCTCGGTGAAACCCAAGAAGCTGAAGGCTCTTGGCAAGGATATGGGCTTGGCGCTGAGGAGTGGTTCTTGGCGTTGGAAGAAGCTCATGGAGGAGGCAGTCTAGGCTACAAGAAGAAGAGCGGACTGAACTCCTTAGTTTCCGAGCAAAAGAAGAAGTTCATGACTTCCAAAACCAATTCGGACAGCTTCTGGGAAATTGGTCATAACTTTCAAACCATGAACCCAAAAGTTGATCCGTTTTTTCCTGGTGCTTTGTATGGCTGTTGTTGATGTCTCCACAAAGTTTCATAATTTTCTAGGTTGGTTTACTATTTTTCCAACCCGCTGCATCAAAACAGCTATGCTATCTCTTATGGTGGATCTTTCAACAAGAGGAAGATTCAAATGGTCCAACAAGTAGAAGCTCTTGAAGGGGTCATTATACTTCTGCACGGTCTTCATCTCTTTTGAGGTGATCCTTCTCAACCGTGTGGTGATCCTTCTCAACCGTGTGGCAATCCTTGATGGAGTAACTACAAGAAGAAGGCGTGTTCTTAAAGGCTCAAGCAAGCAATCCGTGGTGGTGATATGTTGAGGAAGGTGGCGTTCCTTGTGGCTTAATCTGAATGGGCTAGTCAGACGCAAGCTTGACCGATTTGGCAAGTGGGATAGGTAGTCCAAGAGGAGGCGGTTTCATTGGCGCAATCAAGCTCCACGCTCTTCCCTTCGCGAGGTTAGCTCCTTGGCAACGGGCTAATCTTAAGGGTGAGTGTTCAATAGAGGTCGTGGAGCTCCTCAAAGATGATTGAGGTTCAACGGTCTTCCTTGTCAAGTCTGGTTCTTCCCATATGCGAACCAAACTTGAGGGGGAGTGTTGAAGAAGACCGTTGAAGCACTGAGCAATGTGGCGATCCTAGAAGAGGATGAGCACAATGTACCACGGAGAGGTGAAGCATCCCGAGGATCGAAGGTTAAGTTGAGAACAACTGGTAGTGTGGCGGCTCTGGTTGAGTGGCAGTTCGACGAGACCTACGATGGCTCATCATTGATGGAGTTGGGATTGACCGTGGTGTGGCCCGGTTAAGTGGCAGCCCAACGAGATAGGATGAGTCGTACCATGATTGGGATTGGAGCGAACAGTCTTTGAAGGATCGAGATCAAGTCTAAGAAAGGTTGAAGCCAAGATTGATCTTGATAGATGGAGTGAGAAGCTCAGACCAAGAGGCGTTGACCTATGAAGCTGTGGAAGGGTAAACCGAGCACTCCGAGCACTGTATGAGGAGACGATGGCACCCGGGAGCCGGGAGACACATACGGAGAGCTGCGGATGATGTTGTGGGGAAACCCAAGGTGAAACCCAGAAGACCTATGCACAAGGCATATGGTGTGGTGATCCGAGAAGCAGTGGGAAGTGGCGTCCAACGGAGAGAGTGTTACTCCCAAGAGTGACCAAGAAGAGCCAATGACAATGTGAGTGTACGGTGAGGTAGAAGATGTCATCCGAGGAGCTCGAAGTCGAGATTAAGCTCGAGATAAGAAGCCCGAGGAGACATGATCCGAGTGAAGCTGAACCAAGAAGAAACAGAGCTTGAATAAATCAAAGTGGTGAAGCTGAAGCTTGGAGAAGACATAGCCTAACCCGCAAGGAATAGAAAAGGCCATGGGATTCAGAGTCCTAGGTCTCATTGTGGTTAGGTATGTATCTTGCAAACTGTGGTTTGAACATTGTTGTTGAGGATTGAGTGCAGATGGACCAAGACAAAGAAGAAGGAATCAAACTAGACGTACCAAGTGTACCTAGTCGTACCAAGTGTATCTAGTCGTACCAAGTGTACCTAGTTGTACCAAGGTTGAGTTCGGTTAAGTCCGGGAGCGAGATCGATCGGTCAGACTTGGAACGATCGATCTGAGCCTAAGAAGACTTGTCAACCTTGGTGTGCTTGATTTGTGGAGATTCCTTATTGGCTAAAATTGAAGATCAATGGTCCAGATTGCATCTCGGAATAGTGCGGAGAAGAATTCTCAACAACTACGGAATGAATAGTCTCCCGTGAAGTGCGGGATGAATAGTACTACAGTTGCGGATGAACAGTTACCTCACCAGAACACGAAGATGAAGACTCACGGGATGAATAGTAATTTCAAGACGGTTTGTGTCTCAGGATGAACAGTAACCCGCGGGATGAACAGTGCCCCCGGGGCTAGATATTTTCTCCAACTTGTCCCACTTGTGTTAGTGGAAAAGTGTGGAGATTTTAGGCCACATGTTTATGTGGTTGTCATTTTAAGCACATGTGTTTAGTGCTTTCTTTTATATATGTTTGTAATTATTGTGTTAATTTTAATTAAGAGAAGAATTTTAGAAAAAGAAAAATGTCTCTCATATCTCTCTCTTGTTCTTTCCCAACGTGAGAAGAAGAGATTTGTGGGTGTGAGGATTCTGATTTTCTTCTCAATTTCTACAGGCCTCACACACACAGAGAATAATATTGGCTTGAAAGAAAGGTAGGTTCATGGTAGGGGAAACTGTTCTAATTATGGGAATCAGCTACTTGGATAGCAAGAAAGGTAAAAAGATGAAAGAATATCCAAGTATGTATATAGGTATCTATGAGTTCAAGTTCAATGCATAAACATGATAATTATAAGTCAAGTTTAGATTCTAATAGATAGGGAAAGGCATCAGATCACATCATGTTTCAATCAAGACAAGAACGTCAAGTTATGTATTCAAAGTATGGTGTTGTCACTACAGGAAATGTGGGCATTAACAGCGGTCGTTAAACGCTATGAATTAGATATTATAGCGTTTCCTAAACCGCTCTGACAGCGCCGTTATAGTAGGTACGACACTTTTGATAGCGGATTGTTGTTATGCTATAGTTAAATATACAACGATAGCGTAGTTAACTGTGCAATTGTTAATGTTTATAATAACTTGATACATATGTTATTAAAACTCGTTAATTTGATTTTACCTATAGCAAAGATACCAAATGTTTCGTGTTATTAGTTTGTTTTTAAATTATTCAAAATTTATTTATTAAAAATAATTACGAATTATTTTTTAATTAAAATATAATATTTTCGAATTATTTATAAAAAAACCATTAAAATTAATACAAAATATATAAATATTAAAATGTTTAGTAAACCATTTCAAATTTCATTGTTTACAAAAACCACAAACATACCTATCAATCTACCACTAACAAGCCTTCACAATCATCCCTAACATAAACACTATCATCATCAAAAGCTTCATCATCCAAATTATTGACTTCTTGGACAGGCAAAGGTGCACCACCTAAATCCTCTTCTGTTTCCAACTCATGATAGCCTCTAGGTGGTGCTCTCATAACAACATACCAATTTGAATTATCATCTTCCATGGAATAGAAAACCTGTTTTGCTTGAGAAGGTAGAATGAATGGATCTTTCAAATAGGCTGTTTGGTTCATATGAAGGTTAACAAGAGTGAAACCATCTTCCTCCTTCACACCATTCCCTGTGTTAGCCCAATTGCATCTAAACAGCAGCACTTTGAACATGTGATAGTCGATAAGTAAAATCTCCTTTATCACTCCATAATATGTAAGCATATCAGCGACTTGTCTCATATCTCGAGCACTTGATCTACACATGCTAAATGCTTCATAAGTTACGCCACTGTTTTGTGTCTTCCGCTTAACCGCATCTGTATGAAATCGTTGCCCATTAACGATAAATCCTTTATGTGCTAAAGCAACATTTCTTGGTCCAAATGCCAACCACCTTATCTCCTTAGAATGACTATTTCTTGAGTCTGAATGAATCTGCCACAGCAAAACATGATCATGAAGCTAACAATTAATCTGTGCCAAGAAAACCAGTCATCAAGCAACAAGCTAAGCTAACCAGTCATGTCTTAACTTCAAACTCACTCAATATGCATCAGACAATATTGGGCATTGATTTTATCTAGTGAATCAATATGCTCACAAGGTTATACTCAAATCCCCTATGCAGATGCATCAATTCTGAATGAAATGCAACTAGACTCAATCCTAAGATGCTAGTGCAACTACATGGACACTCTGTTTTTATGGAATGATTTTAGAAAAAATTTCAAATTTTTATGGGTTTTTATATGCAGTAGTTGATGACTAATGGTATGCAAAATTTGAAATAAGAAAACAGGAAACAATGTCAAATACATCTCAAACCCTGGGACTCCCCCAAACTTAAATTACACAGTCCCTTGTGTAATAAAAATTCAAGGGAAGGTTTGAGAGATTCAAGAAACAAAACAATTTAAACTAGAAATGCAATGGTATTTACAGTGGAGTGATGGAGTTTGTACCTCATAAGTTGGTGAAGAAGGAGGTGGTGTGCTCGGAGACCGATATCGAGTTGGTGGGCTGATGGAGGTTCAACTCGGTCTGTTGACCGAGTGTTGTGCCCGAGTCGTCTGACTGGTCCGCTCATTTCCTGACTCGAGTTGTTTGCTCGAGTCCGATTGATAGAATCTATCCGTGGTTTTTCCAACACATACTGCTTAACCTCAGCTGCACCATCCTAGAACTGTAGCCTTGATAATCAGCATATCTAGAAAAACATATTGAAAATAACAAGAAACTTAGAAAGCGAGAATGTATACAAAAAAGATAGCCATGGGACTTCCTCCCAAGTGAGCTTGTTTTCAGTCACTGAGCTTGACTTTTCATCCCTTCATTAGGCTCTAGCAATGAATCCATGTATCACCTGGATCATATTTGTCATAGAACCATCCCCTAAACTCTTTCATCCTGATGATCTCAAAGAGTATCGTCCTTGGTTCAGCAATGCTCACTTCATCGGTGGATGTTATACCCAGATGCTCTTCAGATATGCATTCAACAACAATGACACCTTCACAAGGATGTTCTAATGCCTTTCCAACCATGCATGCTGCTTCCCCACTGCTCTTGATTGAATAACTCAATTCTTCGTACCTCAGCAAATGTTTCTCATCAACTGTGTATTTAGAAAGCAAATCAAGCTCTTGTGTAACCTCTTCAGCTTCTTGTGGCGAGCACGGGCTCGAGTGGGGATTCGAGCTCTGCTCGAGTGGCGTGGCGAGTACAGGCTCGAGTGGCGTGGCGAGCAAGGGCTCGAGTGGTGTTGAGTGGGTGAGTGCAAGACGTCGAGTTGGACTTCGAGGGGAGAGGTCGAGTTGCACTGCGAGGGGAGAGGTCGAGTTGGACTGCGAGGGGAGAGGTCGAGTTGGACTACGAGGGCAGAGGTCGAGTTGGACTGCGAGGGCGGAGGTTAAGTTGGACTACGAGGGGAGAGGTTGAGCTGGACGTCGAGTTGGGACCCCGAGTGGTGTCGAGTGGGTGAGTGCCAGACGTCGAGTGTTCAGGTGCATGAGCTCGGTTAGGGGATTGGTCGAGTGCATGAGCTCGGTTGGGGGAGTGGTCGAGTCCGTCAGCGTGTTGGTCGAGTCCATCATTAGGCCTGACTGAGTTGTAGTAATTCGGTTATAACTCCGTTAAGACTCATTAAAATGATTCGAGACTACTTCTATTGGAAAGCTAACTCACTCCTCTACAACTTTTATGAAGACTGTTGAGGCTGAATCGAAACTCAAAGTCCTCGTCCAGCCGCATCTTTCCGGCGTGTCGGATGAATATCACATCCTACTTTACTCCATGACTCCAAATTTCTCTAAATGCCTCCAAAACACCTAGAAGCACTCCAAACATGCAATATGTATGCAAATCTAATGCAACTCCTAATATGAATGCTAAATGAGTAAAAAGGACTCTAAATGAGGTGAAACATATGATGAAAGTACACCTAAGTGATGTCAAATGCATGCTAAAACATGCTAAAATACAGAGACATCACTCTTCCTTAATGAATTTAACTTCACGTTTATAGCTTCTTTCCATTTAATCCAATCTTTTCTCTGAGTGCACTCTAATATTGACGTGGGTTCTAGATCCTCGCTTATATCCATAATGTCAAGTGATACCTTGTATGCAAATATTTCATTAATGTCGACATTCTTTCTATTCTATTGTTTTCCAAACATGACATAATTTATTGAGATCTCATTATTGTC
This sequence comes from Cardamine occulta, assembly GCA_028015245.1. NCBI lineage: Eukaryota > Viridiplantae > Streptophyta > Magnoliopsida > Brassicales > Brassicaceae > Cardamine > Cardamine occulta. The sequence continues at coordinate 6,335,304 of CM051368.1, forward strand.
AAGAACTTCAGGACCTTGAAGCTCGGCGTCCCGAGTAACAGGTTTGGTTCCTTTGGTTCATTCATGTCTAGGGTTCCAATAACCTCGAATTCTCCCATTGCACCTTTCTTTGATTTCCGAGTGTTCTTATCCTTGGAACCTAATGATCTACCTCTCTTTAAGCGCGCTTTAGATTCTGTAGCAACTTGATTGTGTCCCTCTTGGACATCAGTTCTTATTGGTGCATTAACAGCTGGTATATATGACTTTGTTACTCTCTTCGGGTCAGCAAAGGAATCTGGCAATTGATTAGCTAGCTTTTATAAATGTATTATCTTTTGGACTTCTATTTCACATTCTTTAGTCCGAGGATCTTGCCATGTTAAGGATGTTTGATTCCATGTAATTTCTTTTACCAGTCTGTTATTATCTCCTCCTAATGTTGGATAGTTGGATTCGTCAAAGTGACAATCCGCATACCTGGCCTTAAATAGATCACCCGTGGTTGGCTCAAGGTACTTAAGTATGGTGGGAGAATCATATCCAACATATATCCCCATCCTCCTTTGAGGTCCCATCTTACTTCTCTGTGGTGGAGCAATTGGTACATATATAGCACATCCAAATGTCTTAAGATGGGATATGTCTGGCTCATGACCCGTTAGCAATTGTGATGGGGAATAATTGTGTTCACTAGATAGCCTGATGCGAATTAGTTCAGCTGCATGTAAAACTGCATGTCCCCAAGCTGAGACCGGGAGTTTTGATCTCATTAGTAATGGTCTTGCAATTAGTTGAATGTGTTTGATAAATGATTCGGCCAATCCGTTTTGTGTATGTATATGTGCCACATAATATTCTACACTTACCCCCATGGACATACAATAATCATTAAACGCTTGGGACGTGAATTCACCAGCATTATCTAGACGTATAGTCTTTAAAGGAAAAATCTGGAAAGTGTGCTCTTAGACGAATTATTTGAGCAAGTAATCTCGCAAATGCCAAATTTCGAGTTGATAATAGACATGTGTGACCATCTCGTAGATGCAGCAATAAGTACCATAAAATATCTAAACGTCCCACAAGGTGGGTGAATTGGTCCACAGATGTCACCTTGTATTCTTTCCAGAAAATTCAATGTTTTCTTATTCACTTTTACTAGTGATGGCCTGACTATGAGTTTCCCTAGTGAACATGCTTCACACGTGAGATTTTTTGGGATAACTCTTCTTTCTTTCAATGTGTGCCCATTTGTATTTAATAACAATTTTCGCATCATGTTAGAACCGGGATGGCCAAGCCGGTTATGCCATAGTGTGAAATTTTTGGAAAACACTTTGTTTACCGTAGCATTTGCTTCTATCATATTTATCTTAGCACAATAAAGGCTTGTAGATATGGTAGGTATGGTTTCTAGGATTTTCTTATGGTCATTGGCGAGTTCAAATATCATAAGGAATTCTTTATTCCCTGCGCCCTTAGTTTCAATATGTAAATCATTCATTCGAATGTCTTTAAATGAAAATTATCACATGAAAATTATTTTGTTTTGTTAATAGATTGATAAATTTGATTGCATGATTAATTATCTTAAATTAAAATCCGATCAAAGCACATAGATATGTTAAGATCTTGCATCAAAATTTGATCATATAATTTTGCTAGATTATTATCGCATGAATTTGTTTTACATAACTTTGCTATTTTGTAAAATCGGTTGCATGATAATAATTGTCACAAATTAAAATCTGATCAATATATAAATATTTAAGTTGCATGAGAACATTACATGATAATTTGAACGTGTATTTTAAACATGCTAGGTTGCTAGAATATTATCACGTAAATTGTTTTACACCATGCATGAATATTAAAACTTTGTGATACTTAAGAAAATATGATGCATAATTTCAGATGTCGAATATCCAAAACTTGGAATTTGCTGCCCTTACTCTCTCGGGAGATAACTATCTACAATGGGCATTGGATATTACGATCACTCTAAATTCTAAAGGACTTGGCGAATGTATCGTTGAGAATAATAATGAGAATGAAAGAAATCGATACATGGCAATAATGATAATTCGCCATCATCTTGCTGAGAGTCTCAAAGATCAATACTTGACAATTGAAAATCCTCTTGACCTTTAGAACGAGTTGAAAACAAGATATGATCACCATAGAACGGTGATGTTACCAAAGGCAATGTATGAATGGAGGAATCTAAGGTTCCAGGATTTTAAATCCGTGGATGAGTATAACTCGGCCCTATTTAAGATTGTCTCTAAATTGAAGTTGTGTGGTGAGAAAATAACTGAAGAAGAGATGCTTGAAAAGACATACTCTACATTCCACACAAGTAACGTATTGTTACAACAACAATATCGTGGAAAGGGCTTCGAGACATATGCAAGTTTGATCTCTTGTTTATTGCTAGTTGAGCAAACCAATGAGTTATTGATGAGAAATAGTGAAATGAGACCTCCCGGATCAACCCCACTCCCTAAAGCCTTTACGGCCGCTGAAGAAAAGAAAGAAACAAACCATGTCCATAAAGAGTTTAATGGCCGAGGTAGAGGCCGAGTACGTGGATGTGGAAGATGGCAAGGAGGACGTGGCCGCAGCTACAGTCCCTATGGCCGAGGACAAGGCAGAGGCCGAGGGTATCAACCCAACTTTAATCAAGGCCGTGGAAGAGGCCGTGGCAATTTTTCTCAGCCACAAAACTCGGCCAACAAGCATGGATGCCATCGGTGTGGAATGGGGAATCATTGGGCCAAAACATGTAGAACTCTCAAGTATTTGATTGACCTCTATCAAGAGAGTATTAAAGGGAAGAATCCGGAAGCAAATTTGGTCTATCAAGATCATGAAAATGATTTTGATCATGAGCAAGATGATCTAATGCAATATGAGACTTCAGATTATCTAAAAGAATAAAGTTGATCTCGACATTTATTTTCTATGTTTGGTTTTGGTGTTTTTCTTTGCTTGAATTTATGTTCTTGAATTTATTTTTTATTGCTATTATTTTGGATTTATTTGATTTAATGAAAGGATATTATTTTAAGTCTCTAAAATATGATTATTGATTTTAAAGAATGAGTGATGACAAGAATATTTTCGTGGTGGATAGTGGATCAAACCACACGATTCTAAGAGACAAAAGATATTTCATAAATCTCACACTCAAAAGTACCAATATATGTACCATAGCGGGTATGGCTAATTTAATAGAAGGATATGGTCAAACAAACATATTATTACCTAAGGGTACACATCTAGAAATAAGTGATGCACTATACTCACCGAGCTCAAAGAGGAGCCTATTGAGTTTTAAAGACATTCGAATGAATGATTTGCATACTGAAACTAAGGGCGAAGGGAATAAAGAATTCCTTATGATATTTGAACTCGCCAATGAACATAAGAAAATCCTAGAAACCATACCTGCCATATCTACAGGCCTTTATTGTGCTAAGATAAATATGATAGAAGCAAATGCCACGGTAAACAAAGTGTTTTCCAAAAAATTCACTCTATGGCATAACCGGCTTGGCCATCCCAGTTTTAACATGATGCGAAAATTGTTATTAAATACAAATGGGCACACATTGAAAGAAATAAGAGTTATCCCAAAGAATTTCACGTGTGAAGCATGTTCACTAGGGAAACTCATAGTCAGGCCATCACCAGTAAAAGTGAATAAGGAAACATTGAATTTTCTGGAAAGAATACAAGGTGACATCTGTGGACCAATTCACCCACCTTGTGGGACGTTTAGATATTTTATGGTACTTATTGATGCATCCACGAGATGGTCACACGTATGTCTATTATCAACTCGAAATTTGACATTTGCGAGATTACTTGCTCAAATAATTCGTCTAAGAGCACACTTTCCAGATTTTCCTTTAAAGACTATACGACGTCTAGATAATGTTGGTGAATTCACATCCCAAGCGTTTAATGATTATTGTATGTCCATGGGGTAAGTGTAGAACATTCTATGGCACATGTACATACACAAAACGGATTGGCCGAATCATTTATCAAACGCATTCAACTAATTGCGGGGCCATTACTAATGAGATCAAAACTCCCGGTCTCAGCTTGGGGACATGCAGCTGAACTAATTCGCATCAGGCCATCTAGTGAACACAAATATTCCCCATCACAATTGCTAACGGTTCATGAGCCAGACATATCCCATCTTAAGATATTTGGATGTGCCATATATGTACCAATTGCTCCACCACAAAGAAGTAAAATGGGACCTCAAAGGAGGATGGGGATATATATTGGATATGATTCTTTCACCATAGCTAAGTACCTTGAGCCAACCACGGGTGATCTATTTAAGGTCAGGTATGCGGATTGTCACTTTGACGAATCCAACTATCCAACATTAGGAGGAGATAATAACAGACTGGTAAAAGAAATTACATGGAATCAAACATCCTTAATATGGCAAGATCCTCGGACTAAAGAATGTGAAATAGAAGTCCAAAAGGTTATACATTTACAAAAGCTAGCTAATCAATTGTCATATTCCTTTGCTGACCCGAAGAGAGTAACAAAGTCATATATACCAGCTGTTAATGCACCAATAAGAATTGATGTCCAAGAGGGACACAATCAAGTTGCTACAGAATCTAAAAGGCTAAGAGAGGTAGACCATTAGGTTCCAAGGATAAGAACACTCGGAAATCAAATAAAGGTGCAATGGGAGAATCCGAGGTTATTGAAACTCTAGACATGAATGAACCAAAATAACCAACCATTGATACTCGGGACGCCGAGCTTCAAGATTCTGAAGTTCTTGACAATAATGAGATCTCAATAAATTATGTTATGTCTGGAAAACAATGGAATAGAAAGAATGTTGACATTGATGAAATATTTGCATACAAGATAGCACTTGACATTATGGATATAAGCGAGGATCTAGAACCCACGTCAATATTAGAGTGTACTCAGAGAAAAGATTGGATTAAATGGAAAGAAGCTATAAACGTGGAGTTAAATTCATTAAGGAAGAGGAATGTATTTGGTCATATAATCCAGACACCTCTTGATATTAAACCAGTTGGACACAAATGGGTCTTTGTGAGGAAAAGGAATGAAAATAATGAAATCGTGAGACATAAAGCACGGCTTGTTGCACAAGGATTCACGCAAAGACTAGGAATAGATTATGAGGAGACATACTCCCCTGTGGTGGATGCTACAACATTTAGATTCCTAATAAGTCCGCCATAAGAAAATTTGGATATCCGGTTAATGGATATTGTAACCCATACTTATATGGTCCATGGATAATGAAATATATATGAAAGTCCCAGAGGAATTGAGCTCAAAGATAAAGAAAGTTCTCGAGAACAACATTGTATAAAGTTGAATAAGAGTCTTTATGGATTGAAACAATCAGGTCGAATGTGGTATAATAGACTAAGTGAATATCTAGTCAAAGAAGGCTATAAGAACAACCCCATAAATCCGTGTGTATTCATAAAGAAATTTACTAAGGGGTTTGTAATCATCGCGGTGTATGTAGACGACCTGAATATCCTAGGAACCTCTGAGGAAATTTCCCAAACAGTCGAATATCTAAAGAAAGAATTTGAGATGAAAAATTTAGGAAAAATAAGATTTTGTTTGGGATTACAACTTGAGTACATGAATAATGGAATCCTTGTGCATCAAACGGCATATACAGAGAAAGTACTCAAGAGATTTAACATGAACCAATCTCACCCATTGTCTAGCCCCATGGTTGTGAGATCCTTTGACTTGGATAAAAATCCATTCGCTCCAAAGAAGGATGATGAAGACGTCTTTGGTCCCGAAGTGCCATATCTAAGTGCCATAGGAGCTTTGATGTATTGGGCGAGCCACACTAGGCCAGATATATGTTTTGCCGTGAATTTATTATCAAGATTTAGCTCATGTCGGACCCAAAGGCACTGGAACGGGATTAAACATATACTTCATTACCTACAAGGAATGAAAGATTTGAGATTATTTTATACTAACCATAACAAAGATGGTTTGATTGGTTTTGCGGATGCAAGTTACCTCTCGGATCCACACAATGCTAAATCCCAAACGGGATATGTTTTTACTCACGGTGGTACAGCTATATCTTGGCGATCCATGAAGCAAACTCTTGTTGCTACATCGTCCAACCATGCAGAAATCTTGGCGATTCATAAAGCTACCCGTGAATGTGTTTGGTTGAGATCAATGACTCAACATATTAAAGTGGATTGTGGAATGACCGAAGGAAAAGAGGAACCAACCATATTGTACGAGGATAATGCAGCATGCATAGCTCAACTCAAAGATGGATATATTAAGGGAGACATGACGAAACATATTTTGCCAAAATTCTTCTTCACGCATGATCTACAAAAGGATGGAGAAGTACAAGTTCTACAAGTTCGTTCAAGTGAAAATTCAGCAGATCTATTTACAAAGTCTCTACCAACCTCGACATTAAAGAAGCTAATACATCAGATTGGAATGCGAAGATTGAAAGACATTCAGTGATGTTCGGAACATGGGGAGTAATGCGTTTTGTACTCTTTTTCCTTATCTCGGTTTTGTCCCAACTAATTTTTTCGAGAAAGGTTTTAATGAGGCAACATCCAAGAGTTATGACATCCAAAAGTTATGACATCCAAGGGGGAGTGTTATAAATCATTGTGGATTGTCAAACTCTAGTTCTGGCCCATCAGGACCATATCCGATGAGATTTAAGACGGTTTATACTTTTTCTATTCCAAATAAGATTTACCTTTGATCTCTTGTATCGATTTCTATGTAAAGGTTCTATTGGAACCTCATTATCAATAATACAACACACGAAATTCCCTCATAATTCTCTCTAGTTTACAACAGAACATGCTATATAATTAGGGTTTTATCGGAACACCCGGATCATACATCCGAACACATGACTTCCGGTTAGGCGAAACAACCGAGCATCAGAACATATATCCGAATATAGATCATCTTTTAGGGTTTTGGAGATTTTCTAATTTAATTAGGGTTTACCGATTTCATAGTTATATATATATTCTAGGGTTTTAGAACTTACTTTAAAGATTCAGTTTGAAGTGGAAATCACGAACCAGATATCTTCCTCAAGAAATACACTCAATCAATCTTTTCACAACCCCGTTACCATGTATTGGGGAAACCGAGTCTCAGAGTGAAGTAAGATTGACTGGTTTCAAGAGATCTTCTTTGCTTTGCTTTGATCCGGTTGCCTTGTGATCGGCGGCGAGATTAGAGTTTTAGATGCGGCGACTGCTAGCTAGGGTTTTAGAGACTATCGTGCTGATAACGTGTTGTAAACTAGAGAGAATTATGGGGGAATTTCGTGTGTTGTATTATTGATAATGAGGTTCCAATAATAGGAATCAATACAAGACATAAAAGGTAAATCCTATTCGAATTAGGAAAAATATAAACCGTCTTAAGCTTCCATGGATAACTAGAGTTTGACAATCCACAATGATTTATAACATTTTTGGGTTTTTATGGGTAATAATGTTTTAGACCCGAATCCGAATAGAACCGATCCGAATCCAATCCAAAACTATGTGGGTATCTATACAGGTCTAAAATTTCTCTACCCAAAAGACCCGAACCCGATCGGTTCCTATCCGAACCCAATCTGAATACTCAAATGCCCATACCTATCCGATCAGGTACTTGAATACCCAAAACATAATACATTAACGCACATATATGTTTTTGGTAATTGGTATTTTGGGTATTTTAACACATTTCGATTATTTTGGTACTAAAACTTTTTATGGGTTTGAGTACATTCAGATATACTTTTTTGTATGTCTCTCTCAAACTAAAATTTTCAATTCGATTCGAACAATTTAGGTGAATATTTTTTAAAAAAATTTAAATATTTTATTTTTAACATATTATTTTATAAAACAATTTGGGTCACAGTATATTTGTTGATTAATTTTTTTAAAGAAGTTTAAATTATTTGGCTGAACTAAACTATGTATATATATATATAGATATATATACTTGGTTCAGTATTCTTTCGATGTTTTATGTCTGCCATGACAGTCAAATTTGTATATATTTTTTTGTGGTGACACAAATACAAAAGCCATGGCAGTCAAATTTGTATTTTACACGGAATTTTTATATATTTGTGTTCACAGTTAAATTTGTGGTGGGAAAACAAACTTTGTGGTATATTTGTATTTGTGTCATGCTCTGTATCAAAACTTTAATAGAAGTAAGTATCAAAAAGATCAATCAAAAACATCACAAAATCAGACTACAAAGGCTAAGAGCAACTTTCTGGAGTGTAAAGCAGAAAGAAAAAGAAACTTTAAAAGAATTCATGAAGAGAATTCTGAACTCAACAATGAGATGAAATCATATGGAGATAATATGCCTGAAGAATATTTGGTGTCAAAAGTAATATCTTCTTTGACAACCAAGTATGATCCATACATTGGTGTGATAGAGCAAACCAAGAATATACAAACATTGACGCTGCCGGAACTGTTAAATGCACTACAGATGCAGGAAAATAGACTTGAAGATAGAGATGAAAACAATTCAGAAGAAGGAGCATTCTATGCAAGATCCAAGAAGCCTATTCAGTCAAGTCAAGGGACAAATCAAACTTTTGAAGATCACAAAAGAAAGCCAAGATGGTGTAACTATGATAAGCCATTAAGAGCTTATATCAAGAAGAAGAAGAAGAATGACGTGGCAGCAGAAAATGACGAGCTGGAATGAGAGTAAGTAAGGATGCTGAGGTGGAGGTCAGCTAAAGAAGACTGAAGAGAGTATACGAAAATAGATATATTGTAATTCGTTTTAAAATAGTTTCTCATCCTTTTATGAATGGGATCTTTGGGAAGTTTGTTAGAGTTCTTTCTCTGCAACCTTAGGCGATTCATCAAGAGAGTGTTCTTGAGTTTCGATTGGATTGATCATAGTTGTTGATTTTCAGCTGTGATTGATTTGTAATCTCTGTTGAGTGAAATAAAATTCGACTATTTCTCTTAACAATTGGTGCGGTGAGCATCGCGATTCATAGCGGACGACGGAGATGGAAAATTCAGAGCAGATTACGGCGAATTACAAGGATCGGTGGAAGAATTAACCGCCGAAGTTGAGATATTACGGCGGATGGAAGAGGTTAACGGAATCAAACACAGACGTGTCAAATCGAGTGTTGCGAATCGAAGATCGCCTAACAAAGGTGGATCGGAGAATCGAAACGATAGATACGAATCTGAATTCGATTACTAATATCCTAGCTCGTATAGAAGCTAATCAGTTCGCGACGCAACATCCGGGGAAGACGATCGATGCTGGTCCTTCACATCAGGTACAATCTGAAACTCCTATAGATGATCGATCAGTAGATCCTGGTGAAACAACGTTAGGTTATCGGGGAATTCACAATGTGTTAGAAAATCGAGATGGAATGTTGAAGAAAATTGAGCTTCCGCCTTGTGATGGATTACGTCCTTATGGTTGGATTACACAAGCTGAACGATTCTTTCGTTTGGGGAAGTATAGTGATGTGGATAAGTTGGATTTGATGTCAGTAAGCTTACAAGGTCCAGTTCTCAATTGGTTTAATCGAGAGATTCAGCGAGAAGAGTTTAAAGATTGGTCTCAGTTTAAGCGACGACTGATTGCGAGATTTAGTCAAAAGCTTGAAGAGAATCCAGCAAAACGATTATTCAGTTTGAAACAAACAGGTCCTATTGCAGAGTATGTGAATGAGTTTGAGGAACTTTCTGCGATAGTTACAGGGATCGATGAAGCTAACCTTGAACATATTTTCTACTTGGGATTAAAACCAGAAATGCAAGAGGTTATTAAGATAAAAGAGCCTCACGGACTGACAGAGCATTTTAACTCTGTAATGAGGATGGCTGATAGTGCTTTTTGTAGTTCTGTAGCAGCAGCATCTGGTCATTTTACTCCTCGCAGAACTACCTATATACCGTTAAAGTCTTCCACTAATTACAATGCTTCAAGATCGAGGTCACAGCCATCTAGTCATGACAATTCGGGGATACTAATAAGTATTTTGGGTGCAGAATGATAAAACAACTCAGCCTAATCAGGAGAACCAAAACTTGAAATCTACTAATTCTGCGGTTGGGGTGAAAAAAGATTTCACAGACTGAATTTGAGGAATTAAGGAGGCTGGGTCTGTGTTCTAAATGCAAAGGAAAGTGGTCTAAAAATCACAAGTGTCAACAGGCGGGTTTACAAGTGATGACAGTGATTAATGGGGAGGAAGTTGAGATTTTAGAAGAAGAATGGATTGATACCTTCAAGATGAAAATGGCGAGTGTGAATTAGTAGAATTGTCAATATTGTCTTATTTGGGGAGTTGATTCGCCAAGTACTACACAAATGCGGGGAACAACGGGAAAAACTAAGGTCGTCATAACGCTAGATAGTGGTGCCACACACAGCTTTGTCGATCCGACCATCATAGGTAGGGCACTGTTGCAACCATAAAATAACACCAACATGCGAGTGCGTTTAGGAACGGCATTACAGTTCATGGATCTGGAGGTGTCCAAAAGTTCCTTTTACAATTCAAGAACATCAATCAACAGCAGACTTCATTGTATTGGAGTTAGGCAATGTTGATATCATTTTGGGAGTGCAGTGGTTGAGAACATTAGGGAAGTGTGCGATGAATTGGGAGACTCATGAGCTGTCATTCAATCATGGAGGAGCGATTGTGAACCTCATTGGAGATCCTACTTTACACAGCACCAGAATTTCCTTAAGAACTCTCCGTTATTCACGATGTGCAACTGGAATTGAGTAATCTTGAACCATTGGAGGAGATTCAACAGATTAATGCATCAGTGGAACTATTATTGGGTAGGCATTTGAATGTTTTTGCAGAGCCGACTCAGCTCCCACCTAAACGAGGTTTTGAACATGCCATTAATTTAGTGGCTGGAGCTGGGCCAATAAATGTTCGTCCTTATAGGTATCCTCATGCATATAAGGAGGAAATGGAGAAATTAGTAACAAAGATGTTGACAGATGGTATCATTAGACCGAGTAAAAGTCCTTATTCAAGTCCTGTTTTTTTTGGTCAAGAAAAAAGATAACATTTGGAGATTTTGTGTTGATTATAGAGCTCTAAACAAGATCACAATCCCAGATAAGTTCCCAATACCTATGATTGACCAGTTGTTGGATGAATTGCATGGTGCCAAGTTGTTTTCAAAGTTGGATTTAAGAGCTGGATATCATCAAATACGCATGGAAGATAGAGATATAGAGAAGACTGCATTTCGATCTACTAATGGCCATTATGAATTTTTGGTTATGCCATTTGGTCTAAGCAATGCCTCAACGCTTCAATCACTTATGAATGAGTTATTCAGACCATTTTTGGGAAGATTTGTGTTAGTATTCTTCGATGACATATTGGTCTTCGATCTACTATGGAGGAACATATTCAGACATTTAGCTCAAGTGTTGAATGTCTTTGTGGTTCAACAATTGTTTGCAAATAAGAAGAAGTGTCTGTTTGGCCAGACTCATGTAGAATATTTAGGCCATGTGATATCCAGTGAAGGGGTTGCTACTAGATCCGGCAAAGACAAAAGCCATGAAACTATGGCCAGTCCCAAAAACAGTTAAAGAACTTCGAAGTTTTTTGGGACTAACTGGTTACTATAGGCGTTTTGTAAAAGGATATGGCTCTATTGCTCGACCATTAACAGAGTTACTTAAAAAAGATCAGTTCGAATGGACTAATAAGACTCGAGGAGCTTTTGAGCAACTAAAAGAAGCAATGATGACTGCACCGGTATTGGCTTTACCAGACTTTACACAGCCATTTATAGTAGAATCGGATGCGTCTGGTTATGGAGTGGGAGCTGTATTGATGCAGAGTAATCAACCCATTGCATATTTTAGTTCTGGTCTCGCCGATAGGGAACAAATCAAACCCATTTATGAAAGGGAGCTTATGGCCATTGTCTTAGCTATTCGAAAGTGGAGGCATTACTTGATTGGACGCAAATTTGTGGTACATACTGAGATCAAAAGAGCCTCAAATTTTCTTTGGAACAGAGGGATGTATCAATGGACTATCAACGTTGGCTTTCTAAACTGTTGGGATACGATTTTGATATCATTTACAAGTCTGGGGTTAATAATAAAATTGCAGATGGATTATCCAGAATCATTGCTTGAACCTATAATTACAAGTTCTGCGATGTTTTTAGCTTTGAATACTCTACAAGCTTACAACTACAAGATATATTGGAGGAGATTGACAATGATGATGAGTTAAGTGCTTTGAAACAGCAAGTTTTATCAAACCAGAGTGCACCGTTGGATTTAACATAGTGAATGGTAATTTTTGCACAAAGGGAGGCTGATGTTATCTCGAAAATCAAAACATATTCCAACAATATTACAAGTTTATCATGATGAGTTAATTGGAGGACATTCAGGAGTTCTTAAGACACTGCTTGGGTACAACAGGTTTTCTTTTGGAAAAAAATGAATGTTGATGTTCAGAAGTATGTAGCTGAGTGTAGTGTTTGTCAGAAACACAAGTATTCAACTCTATCACCAGCAGGTTTACTTCAGCCTTTACCAATTCCTTCACAGATTTGGGAGGATCTTTCAATGGATTTTATAGAAGGATTGCCATTATCAAGGGGAGTTAATGTGATTATGGTGGTGGTGGATCGTTTGAGTAAGTATGCTCATTTCATAGGTCTCAAACATCCTTATACCGCAAAAGATGTTGCAGATAAATTTGTCCAAGAAGTTGTTAAGCTCCATGGATTTCCTTCTATTATTTCAGATAGAGACAAAATATTTTTGAGTTCATTCTGGAGGAGTTATTCAACAATCGGGGACAAAACTCAAATATAGTACATCTTACCATCCACAAACGGATGGGCAGATGAAGTATTAAATCGGTGTTTGGAAACTTATCTCGGATGTTTTTCTTCTTCTCATCCAAAGTCGTGGGCTCTGTTTTTTAGTTTGGGTGAGCTTTGGTTTAACACCAACTATCATACATCTTTAGGGACAACACCCTTTCATATCGTGTATGGCAGAGCTCCTCCAAGTTTGTTGAAGTTTGAGGAGGGTTCAACAACAAATTTTGAGTTGGAGACAATGCTCAAGCAAGAGGGATTCAATGCTGGTTCAGATCAAGAATCATCTTATTCTAGCTCAAGATAGAATGAAAAATAATGCTGATAAAAACCGCAGAGAGTTGGTGTTTAATGTTGGGGATAAGGTGTTTTTGAAGCTACGCCCTTATAGACAAAGCAAGATGTCGAGGCGTATGTGTCGGAAGTTGGCTGCCGTTATTATGGACCCTTTGAAGTGATTGATCGTGTGGGAGCTGTCGCTATAGACTAAAATTGCCTTCACTCTCAAAGATTCATAATGTCTTTCATGTCTCTCGTTAAAACCAGTTCGGGGCAGAATCATATCATTACTGAATTACCAGCTACATGGTCATCCCAAGATGAGCTGGTCATTGAACCAGAACATATGTTGGATACTCGTTATGACAAGGATGGTCATTTGGAAGCATTGATCAAATGGACTGGTCTACCGGATCATGAGCGATCTTGGGAGAAAGTGACAACCTTGATTCATCAGTTTCCACATCTGAAGCTTGAGGACAAGCTTCGTCTGAGCGAAGGGTATTGATAAGCCATTAAGAGCTTATATCAAGAAGAAGAAGAAGAATGACTGGCAGAAAATGACGAGCTGGAATGAGAGTAAGTAAGGATCTTTGAGGTGGAGGTCAGCTAAAGAAGACTGAAGAGAGTATACGAAAATAGATATATTGTAATTCGTTTTAAAATAGTTTCTCATCCTTTTATGAATGGGATCTTTGGGAAGTTTGTTAGAGTTCTTTCTCTGCAACCTTAGGCGATTCATCAAGAGAGTGTTCTTGAGTTTCGATTGGATTGATCATAGTTGTTGATTTTCAGCTGTGATTGATTTGTAATCTCTGTTGAGTGAAATAAAATTCGACTATTTCTCTTAACAAACTATTGCAAAAAGGATAATCACTATGAAGTCGTTTGCTATTTCAAGAACAAGAAATCCAACGATGATCAAAACATACAGCCAAAATCACAAATAGAATGCTTTAACTGTGGAGAAGTTGGACACATATCTAGAGAGTGTCCAATGAGAAAAACTCAACAAGCTTATGTACACACAGAAGAAGTTAACATGGAAGAGCTATCGTTTTCAGCAAGTCATATACCAACGGTTCAAAGCACATGGATTCTTGATAGTGGAGCAACAAATCACATGTTTAAAGAAAGAAGGATTGTTCTTAGATTTGGATAAATCAGTTATTACTCCTATCAAAACAGCTAATGGAGACAAAGTTATGAGTATTGAGACAGGAAACATCACTGTGGAAACAAGTTTGGGTCAAATAACCATAAGCAATGTATTCCTAGTTCCAAAGATCACAAGAAATCTACTTTGTGTTGGGCAGCTAGTAAGGACTGGGTATAAGGTTTTATTTGATAGTGAAAAGGGAATCATAGTGGACAAAGATTACAACAAGATCACTGAAGCTCCTATGAGTGGAACTATCTATTCACTATCCTGGTCAATCATTGAGAAAGAGCCAGAAAACAGTCTAATCTAAAAATCTCAATACTCAAAGGATAAAGCAGTAACTTCAACCATTACATCACAAGAAACCAGAGAAAGTGAAACACCACGACTGAAAAACAAAAGCAAGAGAGAGAGTGAAGGATTACCAAGAATAATAAAAGAAAATGCAGATGCTCAAGATGTCTACAATCAAACCACAAAGATGAAAGAAAGCAAAGACAAGATTTCTTACGATAAAGTAAAGCCAGAAACAAAGATGCACAATGCGGTTCTGAAATTTCAGATAAGAAAAAAAGGAGTACCAATGAAGATAGTTGAAGAGAATCCCAGCAAAAGAGAGCTAGAGGACAATGATTCTACACAAAATTCTTACAAGAAGTTACTGCAGAGAAAAGAACAAAACAATCCTTTGGAAGGGTTATGTTTCAAAGAAGTTGTCAACGACCAAGAATGGAGACAGGCTATGGATAAAGAAATCACGATGATCAATAAAAATAAGTTTTGGTATCTCACAGAAGAACCACACGGATATATTCAGAGAGAGCTTATATTTGTGTTCATGTGTTGGCTTTTTATCTAATCATAAACAAACAAATAATATAATGTCCACCGAACTCAAAATTCAAAGTCAAAAGAAAAGGGCATACCTCATACCTGTAACTGATAAAAAGCTTCAGTTTTGCCACTAATAATAAACTAATCATATAGTCATGCTCTGTATCCAAAAAGATCAAACTTTAATAGAGGTAAGTATTTTTGTTGTAGGAATTAGGAAATACCTTTGGTTTTGAAAAACCACTTAGCTTTCCCTGGATAACCATTTTAATCCTGAAATTTCACTACAACTTTGCAGCTTTCATTAAAAGGTCTACGAATCACAACTTACCTGATCAAAAGTTGCTGAATTCCTATGATAGGTCAATTTTCAGGTAAAGAATTAGACACTCATGTAAAGAAACTATAAGATGTAAACACATATTAATAGGCCACAAAGATCAAAAAGAAACTATAAGATGCTGAACATTCATGAGCTATATAATTCCTTAGTAGTACCGTTTTAGTATATATGAATCTACATGTCTTCATAAGGCTTTCTCCAAACAAATAAAAACCCATTCAAAACAAAAGTCATTTGGTCTCTGACACAAACATTGGACGAACGAACTCATGCTACTACTACAAAAAACTTAAATGCAACCAACAACCAATAGTATTAAAAATCAAGAAACGAGACATAAATTTCAGAAATGGAGACAAAGAGGCAAAATCTTCATCAAATATGAGATTATTTCTCCTATAACTCAAGCAGATATAGAATTCAACTACATAAATTCAGACACATCTAATAACACTATAATATTAGAAATTATGGGAGAGAGAGATAGAGAAGTCAAACCTGAGACAGATCATGAAGCTGAAAATATAGGTTAGTTATAGTTATGAAAATTTACCTGATCAAAAGTGGGAAAATATAATCTGCAATACATCGATCTCCCTGTTAAGAATCAATCACCAAAAATGTGGTCAGGACACAATGAAACAAACATAAATGGATTTACTCTTTAATGACTTAACAACATTTGCAAGACAAGTACATAAAACTAAAAGAAAAGAAAAATGAACTTAACATTGTTGCTATACCAATGTCAAAATCTAACAATAACACTGGTTTAAACTTTGATGAAATACTTACCTCCTGGCCAAGATGTCAGATTCTTGTATCACGCAGAGCCATGTAGATTTGAATATTCTATTCATATATTTCCAGACACAGCAGAGTATAGGATTTAGTACATTCAGCTGATCTTGACTGATTATATACATCATGCTGTCATGGATAGCGAGAATTAATGCAGAGAATTGAATTTCCAATTTTATGGTATCTTTCGACAAGTCCTGTTAATGAACATTTGTCATATTTTCTTGGAGTTTTAGGCTGCAACTTTAGCAGATAATTGAATTTCTCAATGGGACAGTACTAAAGAAGCCTTATCAAAAGACATTGACTTCTCCATTAGTTTGCAGAATATTGATCAACATCATGTTGTCCCAGAGTTCATGCAGAGTATTGAATTCCCCAATCAGATTTAGTTCCCATCACTATGTGTTCATGTTGCCCCAGCACAACAAAAAGAGTTTTATCAGACAAGTGAGTTTCCCAATCTTAGAAACATCATTCACAAGTCTTATGAAAAATGCTTTTTTTTTCCTCTATAAATTAGCAGATTATTGAATACTGTCTTGCTATATCTCATTTCAGCAAGAGATCTTTAAGCAGACTATTGTATATATCATGTTGTCCCAGCACAACAAGATGGAGTATCTGCAGAAACTTGAAGTATTCTTATATCATGTTGTCCAATGGCAACAAAATAGAGTTTGTACAGAATGTTGAATTTCTCCCAATCTTGAGATCACAGCAAGAGCTTTATTAGAGTCATATGCAGAGAACTTATTTTCTCATTCATCGATATAATGCAGATGATTGAATTTCTACTTCTTGTGAACTGATTTGACAAGCCTCATTATAAGGCATATTGATTTCCCCCACAGTTATACAGAGTATTGAATATTTATTTTAATACCCATCCCAGCAAGATACAGAGTTCATGCAGACTATTGACTTTCCCAATGGACAAGCTTTATTATAAGGAAATTGATTTCCAATTCATGTTTTAAATAACATATTTTCTCCTCTATCAATAAGAGCAGATTATTGAATACTGTATTGTTAAATCAAAGAACATTTATTCTCCATTGAGTATGCAGATAACTGAATTTCCCACAAGCCGTTTTAAAAGACTGATATATGCAGATTATTGAATTATGCCCAGCAATATATTTCTCAATGTCTCAATCTCCAAATCCACTAGACACAAAGTCTTAAGCAGATATTGAAGTTCGTATATCAAGTTGCCCAGCTCAACAAGATACTCTAGAGAGTTCACGCAGATCATTGAATTTCCCAATCATTAGACACAAAGTCTCAAGCAGAAACTGAAGTTTGTATATATCAACTTGTCCAGCTCAACAAGATTTTCTATAGAGTTCACGCAGATCAATGAATTTCCCAATCAATAGACACAAAGTCTTAAGCAGAAACTGAAGTTCGTATATCAAGTTGCCCAGCTCAACAAGTTACTCTAGAGAGTTTACGGACATGATCAAATTTCCCATCATTAGACACAAAGTCTTAAGTAGATAACTGAATTTCCAATCATTAGACACAAAGTCTTAAGTAGATAATTGAATATCATTAGACACAAAGTCTTAAAAGCAGATAACTGAATTTCTCATCATTAGACACAAAGTCTTAAGCAGATAATTGAATTTCCCATCAGTAGACACAAAGTCTTGAGCAGAAACCAAAGTTTGTATATATCAAGTTGCCAGCTCAACAAGATACTGTATAGAGTTTACGGACATGATTGAATTTCTCATAATTAGACACAGAGTCTTAAGCAGATCACTGAATTTCCCATAATTAGACACAAAGTCTTAAGCATTCCCCATCATTAGACGCAAAGTCTAATGAAGTTTGTATATATAAAGTTGCCCAGCTCAACAAGATTCTCTATAGAGTTCACGCAGATCATTGAATTTCCCAATCATTAGACACAAAGTCTAAAGAATGTTGTATATCAAGTTGCCCAGCTCAACAAGATTCTCTATAGAGTTTACCCAGATCATTGAATTTACCAATCATTAGACACAAAGTCTAATGAAATTTGTATATATAAATAAAGTTGCCCAGCTCAACAAGATTCTCTATAGAGTTCATGCAGATCATTGAATTTCCCAATCATTAGACACAAAGTCTAATGAAGTTTGTATATATCAAGTTGCCCAGCTCAACAAGATTCTCTATAGAGTTCATGCAGATCATTGAATTTCCCAATCATCAGACACGAAGTCTAATGAAGGTTGTGTATATCTAGTTGCCCAGCTCAACAAGATACATAATTTGGGACATAATGTGACAAGGATTACTTAGGCAACATCGGACCAGAAAGGGACAATTTTCCCAAGTTAGAAACCGGACAAACAACAATCGTATGTGTTGCAGTCCCTTTCTTTTGGGTTTGAATCAAATATTAAACTTTTAAAACAAAACAGATTGAAAACAAGAATTTCTTGATAAACTCTACTGTGAAAGAAGAAATCAGAAATTTGAAAGAGGGCTTCTGATTTGCAAAACACAAAATAATCAGAACCCTAATTTGATAACAAGAAACGTAAATTGTAAAATACAAAAACAACTTTTTCCGTGAGATTATAAGAATACAACGATAAAAGATGATTTTTTATTTGCAAAATTTGAAATTAAACTTAATGAAACGAAAACAAGGTTCCGAATCTACGAAACGAAAGTAAAACCGTCTCAAACCGAAGAAATCACAGATTTTAAAAGAGGGGTTTTAATTTGAAAGACCAGACGTAAAAAACTTTGAAATCGAAAACCCTAAGATAAAGAAGACGATAAAAGAGGGGTTTTGGATTTACGAAAACATTGAAATCAGAAAAAGGGATTTTTTGAATCAAAGAAAATTTACAATCGCGAAAGTAAAACCGATGAAAACACAAAACCCTTACGATTCAAAATCGGAGAAAAACACAATCGCGAGAGAGATTCGTGAAAGATAATAAATTAAAATTGCGTTAGATCTGGCCTAACAAACAGAGAAAGAACAGAAGATTGAAGAAGAGAGTTGAGAGAATTTATATGCCTAAGCGGCTGATTTGATGAAACAAACCTTAAGTACTTACATTAAATATTAAATACAACTCTTAATATTAAAACGAATGTTGAGAAGGGTATTTCCGTAACTTTAAATTTTCTATTGGAAAGTTTAAGATTAAATCTTTAATCTCAATTCGACGGTGAGGATCAGCTAGACTACTATAAATCAGGTGGGGGCGGTACCACCAGATCAACGATCTGAGTTCTTCCTTCTTCGCTCTTACGCTAATTCTTAGGCCTGGGCCTTCGGTTCGGGGTATTCGGGTCGGATCACACCAAACCGAAAAATTCGGTTTCGGATTTATATCTGAATGAAGGTGTAAACCGATCGGCATGATTATAATTCTAATTCGGAAATCGGATCGGATCGGTTCGGTTCGGTGAGACAAAACCGAATGGATAACCGAATCTTGATTAATTTTCCTAAACCAGAGATTTTAAACCAAACACTTAACATATTTTTTGGTTTTGGATTCATAATATCGTATTTCTTTTTTTTTCTTAGACACACGAGAGAGAGAGGCGATTGTTCTTCACTTGTTGTTGTTCTTGATATGTTTTTTCAATCTGCTTCTTCTCAATTCAAAACCGAGCATCATCATCTCAAGTACTTAGGAAGTGTCTAAATCGATTCTCAGTAAGTTCCCAAAAAGAAACCCTAATTGATTTTATTTTTTAAAAAAATTGGGGTTTTTGAAAATAAATTAACTAATGGGGTTTAAGATGTCGTATATAACAAGAATTTAGTGTTAGATCTAAGTTTTAATGGTTCGATTTTAGTGAATTTGAAAGATGATTCAAACCCTAATCGCGAATTTCAATTTGGGGGTTTTGAATTTATATTACGTTTTGGGGTTGTAGATGTCTTATTTAACGAGGATTATGTGTTAGATTTAAGTTTTAATGGTTCGTTTTAGTGAATTTGAAATATGATACAAACCCTAATCGCGATTTTTAATTTTTCAATTTGGGGGTTTTGAATTTATATTATGTTTTCGGGTTGTAGATGTCTTATTTAACGAGGATTATGTGTTAGATTTAAGTTTTAATGGTTCAGTTTTCGTGAATTTCAAAGATGAAATTTAAATCGTGTCCTAATTGCATTTTTTAAAATTTGTGGATTTTGAACGAGAATTATTTGATTAAATTTAGTGATATTTCAAGTATCATTTGTTTGATTTTAATTAATTTCAAAGACCTTGAATACCTTAATCGAATTTTTCAAAATTTTAAATTGGGGATTTTGTTATTGTATTTATGTTATGGGGTTATATGCTGTAGTTTTGAAGTATGAATAAAAATAAGGTAAGTGAGCAACACTAACGTTCTCAGCTTCTCAATCTGTAAGTTCCACTCTAGGTTATAATGAGATTGTAAACATAGAGAGGAATCTAATAGTTAAGTGTGGCAATAGTGACAGAAAAGTTAGAGATCAAGCACATATTATGAGGGATAAGTTTGAGAAATACTGGGATGGATTTGGGAATATGAATCCACTTGTTATTGTTGCTAGTGTCTTAGATCCGAGGAATAAGCTTCAGTTTGCTTCACTTTGCTTTGATCAGCTTTATGGCAAAGGTACTATAGTTCAAATGTTGGAAGAAGTGGAGTTCCTTGAATCACTAGGTGAGTTTTCTAAGTTCTTATAAGTAAATGCTTAATTATTAATAATATAACAAACTAACAAATTGTGTTGTTTTTGTAGATTCTCGGAATGAAATGGTACCTCCTCAGTGATTCTAATTGGTTAGGAAGGTTTTTTTTTCTATTTTAAGGTTTTACTTGATTTGTCTTGTTCACTTTTCATAGGTTGGATCGGCTGGACTTAAGCTTTTTGGATGGATCCAAGCATATTATCCAACCTTAACGGATATGAAGCTGCTCTTTTGGGTTTTTTTTGGTGCTATCTGCAGCTTGTGTTATGTCTTTTAACTTCAATCCTTAGCCCTAGTGAGGCTTCGTTGAAATTAACCAATTACC
This sequence comes from Cardamine occulta, assembly GCA_028015245.1. Taxonomy (NCBI): domain Eukaryota; kingdom Viridiplantae; phylum Streptophyta; class Magnoliopsida; order Brassicales; family Brassicaceae; genus Cardamine; species Cardamine occulta. Next base: position 6,356,677 of record CM051368.1, read on the forward strand.
AGCTTTCTTTTAAGATATAATAGCTGATGTTAGGTTATGTTTTGTAATGAATACTTGTGGTGAGGCTTACAAACTACAAGTATTCATTACAATAATTCATTCCTTTATGTAATAGGTATTTAGATGCAAAATATGTAAATTTGGTGACTTTCGGATGTAATTAACAAATCTATTAAACATTCGGTTTGAAATCGGATCTGTAATAATTCCATAGAACCGAACCGAATAAAATTGATTCCGAACCGATTAAACCGAATCAAAAAATTTCGGTTTAATCGGATCAAATATAATCTCATAGAACCGAACCGAATTAAATGGATTCCGAACCGATTAAACCGAATCAAAATTTCGGTTCAATTCGGATAACTTTCCAAATCACATAAACCCGAATTATTTGACTAAAATGAACCGAATATATCGAGTAAACTGATTGCCCAGGCCTACTAATTCTTCTAGTTGAAAACAACTGAAGAATTCCTTCTTCTCACTTTTGCGACACCGACACATGTGCTTAGCTCTCTGCATCCGTAATATGATTCTTTGGTCATAGCAAAAATTTGGAGCCCCAAATAAAAAAAAAAATTCTTCAATTACTTAATAGAAAAAACAAATTTTTAGTCTCTACAAAACTAAAGTTTTAAAAAAACTACAATAATATCTTTAAAAAATAACAACAATTGAAAGCTTCTAAAAACAATATTTTTTCTATTTTTCTCTGCGAAATCATCCATCAAACATGTATAATCGAGATTTTTAACCATGTTTTTTTTCTCTCAAAAAAATTCAAATAGCTTTTTGTCTTAGAATAAATAAACAATTCAGATTTTTTTGAGAAAATATTATGTCTCTAAAACCAAAAAAGAGAAAAAATGAGAAGTCACATAAAGAAGAAGGTTAACTTAAATTTCTTTTTTTAATTAAATAATATAACGTAATATTTAAATAATAATAATTTGAGACCCACACAATATTTTATCAAATATATATACGAAAATTAATATATTACTCATCATTTCCATATATATTTTTCTTTTCATCCTTTGACGTCAACTAAAATATATATTTAATTTTTTTTTGTGAAGGCTCCCTAAAAAGTGGGACCCCATTCACTCATGGAATTACTAAGTTAAATAATCCATATTTTAGTTTCACTCATTATTATTGTTTATAGAATACCAATAATTAAAAAAAAAAGAATACCAAAATCATTACTCTTAAAAACACAAAAAATTGTCGTAAATATCGGTCCATCAATCCTCCTTAAAATACATGTATGGCTGTCTTAATAACATTTGAAATCGTTGCGGGACTGGCAAAACTGCTCGAGCTGGTTCATTCCAAAAATATTGATGATAGTTATTCCGCTACAGGCAGACGTTTAGGAGCTTGTATGCTTTCATTTGTAGAACTTGTCCGCTTATTGGCCGCAACACCTTGGGAGCTTTGGAAGGCAGGCACTCGTCCATTAGCTAGGTCTCTGTTCAGTACCATATTGAAGTTACACTAGCAAAAAGGTCTCCAATAACGCTATCAATCTGTGCCAAGAGAAGATTGTGATTCTTGTCTTTCAAAGTGAGAAGATGTTGGACGAAGAGGGAGTTTTTTGAGATGACTCGTGAGATTACCATCAGACTTGATGGTTTATGGTCTATTGCAAAGAAAAGAAGGTCCTCTAGCATTTGATTACGTCTTGCACATCATTCTCCTAAGCATACGAGATTGATTCCAGAGGATTTAAACTCTGATGCCACTATCGCTTTCGCTCTTTTTCATCTCACAATAAGCACTGATTGACACTTTACCACGATAACCATCATCCACAAGAGCTGATTTGATATTCTCACAAACCAAGTCAAGAGATACCATATTAGGAATGTGGCTTAACTTATCCCAAAAGCTAACTCATGAGTTAAGGATTGCCATATCTTATATATATTGCCCAAAGATTTATATCCCAACCGATGTGGGATATTTGGACACTCTAATAGACACCATTCGGAATTTCGCAATCCACCATGTCCCAGAGATCTATATTTCGCAATTTTTTAAAAAAATTAACAAAGCAGGTATTTTTTTCTCAAACCCACCATTTTTTCTCACTTTGAATTCACAATTTTTTTAAATCAAGATAATGAGATTTTTTTTAATGTAATGTTAAATTAATTCAAAAGAAAATATCGTTTTTACATCGAATGCTATCTTGTTTCGAAAGTTTAGATAAAAAGAAAAAGAAAAATTTTACAAGATTTTAGCTTCTAGATTTGAACCACAATTGCAGTCCCTCTCTATAATGCTTATCGCCAAGAGCTCGAATTGATGAGAGTTATTTTTTTACTTGCTTTTCAATCCATCGGATTAGAGTACTTGCTGAGTTTGGATTTTTTTCCATGCCGTCTAGCATTACTTTCTCTCCATAGTGTGTGTATCGATGCTTGGAAGACATAGCGAGCAAGGAAACTCTGGGTTCTATCGAGCGTTGAATCTGATACATAGGTAACAATTAAGGGCCAGTCAGTTGTGTACCTTGCTTTGAGAATGTTCTTTGCAAGATCTGCCCAGACTTCCATAGTGAAACCACAAGAGAAGAAGAGATGGTCCCGTGTTTCCAAACTGTTAGAGCACAAGACGCACATCCCCGAGGATCCCACATTCCAGTTGATCATACGATCTCCTATTGATATGCGGTTATGTATCGCAAGCCATGTACAAAAATAAAGTTTTGGTGTCGCATGGGTAAACCAAACTCTTTTGTGCCATGCCACCTTGTTTGAGGTGGTGCGAATATGATTCCAAGTGTCCTTGGTGGAGAAAATTGATTTAAACCTGTCGCCTTTACATTTCCATTGCACTATGTCCATTGAATCCTCCCCACGGCCCTCCATGATTAAGCTCAGAGCATCTTCAATCTTGTTATAAATTTCAATGTGATGCCTTCTTCTTCTGCGATTAGAAACCCCTGCAACTATTTCATGTCGTCCTATCCCCAGATCAATAATTCCCCGAGGCCCTACAAGATCCATTAGGCAACCCAAACCTGACCAGTTATCAAACCAGAAGGATGTGAGAACTCCATTACCAACAGCTACCCTACAAAGAGGTTTTGCGATTTGTCTATATTTTAGAAGCTTTTTCCACATCCAAGATCCCAAGCTAGTTGTCTCTCGGAGTGACCAGAATGAATTATGCTTGATAATGAGATTTTACGTGGGATGTAGAACTCTCTCGGCCTGTGGGCCCACCCTTATCTGACGGGAAGATTCTTTGCAATGTTGGTGATTCTTTTTCCAGAAGGGGAAGATTTGTTCTTGTTTTTGTTTGGCTTCAAAATGTTTATTGGTGAAGAAAGGCATTATTCTCCCCTCTGGGAAATTTTGCTTTGTTGATCTCCTTCTGTTTGTTTTATGGTTTTACTTAGCCGTTTGGGAAGAAAAATTGCTTACCATCACTAGAGCCATTTCTAGAAATTTTAAGTCCCTAGGCCAAAAATAATAATACTCTACATTATTTGTTAATACTAATTTTAAGATTAAAATAACTGTAATTAATATATTTTCTATATAATTACGATAATGAATTATAAAATTTGTGAATAATATTTTTTTTAAAAAAAAAACTATAAAAAGATCATAAAAGAAACTAAATTGATTTTTTAAAATTATGTTTGTAAAAAATAATTAAAATAAATTATTAGTAAATTTTATAAGTAAGAGTAATTAAAAAATGAATGAAAATAAAAAGTATGACAAATACAAAAAAATAAATATGTATTGACCGCAAAAATTTATTATAAACAATAAAAGATTTAAAAAACCAATGATAAGGATTTGAAACTGAATGGGAATATACTTTAAGGTAACTTTAAAACTATTAGATCACTAAATATTTTGGTATTTAAGACTCTAAAATTTTATAAATAAAACAGGTCCAAGGCGAATGTTTAAAATTCCCATGGTTTCTTGAATTCTTGAAGTGAATCTTTACGGGAGTTAACAATCAATCCCTATCAGAAAACCAAAACTTGCATCAAATTGTAGTTTCAATGATGTCTTATGCACATTTTCTAAAATATTTCTTCTACCTTGGAATCAACAAGCCAGATTTTCTTGCGGCTTTCCTCTACCGAAGCATTCATCTGCAGAAGGAAGATGAAACAAATTGAAAGCGACTACACTTCAGAACTAGTAAATAAGAGCATTCATTACCTGTTTTGATACATAGAGAGCTATAAGTTCTGCTATTCCAGTTCCAGCCTGCAACAACCAAACAAGAAGACATGAGAAAACAATTGAACATATGTGAGCTTAAAGGATCAGACTGTGATTCCAAAAACTAATTCTTACTTCACCAGCACCAAGAAAGAGGAAGGTGTGCTCTGCAAGTGGACTGTTCGTTAACTCTTGTGCGGATACTAATCCCGCTAAAACAACGGCTGCAGTCCCCTGGAATAGAAAGGTAAAGCAAATCTCTTTAAAACTATGAAGACAACAATAACACGCAAAAATGAGGTCTAAAATTTTACCTGTATATCATCATTGAAGACGAGATGAGTGTTGCGGTATTTTGCAAGTAACCCAAAGGCATTATGATTAGCAAAATCTTCAAACTGTGTCAAATGGAAGACAACAACGTATATAAACAGCTTACACAATAATATACTGAATCCTCAATAACAAAAACCAAGAATTCATAGTTTCATACCTGTATAAGAACATTTTCGCCATAGTTCTGTTTCACAGCACTCATGAATTCATGCAAGAGCTCACTATACTCCTGCAATGATGTTTTGAAGCTACTCATTTAGTGGAAGTTCATATGATCATGTTTTAAAATACTTAACAGAACAAAGCATTCAAAGAACAAAAGAAAAAAGAAACCTGTCCTGTTGCTCTATTTTGTTTGAGTCCTATGTAGAACTCATCATTCAACAGTTTCTCATTGTTTGTTCCCACATCAATGGTGATAGGTAAACACTGCCAAAAGCAATCTAGTTCTCAAGATCCTGACTCATAGATACTATTTACAAAACCTTGAAGTACAATTAAACCATTACCGCTGAAGGACGAACGCCTCCAAGTGCTGAATATAATGCCAATTTACCAACCGGTATACCCATCCCCTATAGACAAACAACCTCTAGTCAATTACTGAGATATACACTAAAGGTGAATGCAAACACAAATGCAAACAAACAATAGAAGCCATATTAAGATCACATCAAAGCAGAAATGAAGTAATATTTGATGAATACCTGACATCCAAGATCTCCTAACCCCAAGATCCTTTCACCATCAGTAACAACGATAACTTTTACATTCCTTTTAGGCCAGTTCTTTAACACATCTAGAATCTTTCCCCTGTATGAATATATAAAGGTTATGAGTAAAGTTAAAGTGGGGAAAAGGTAAAGTAGTAAGCTAAAAGTTACATACTTCTCTTTTAAACTGATGTATAAGCCCTGAGGTCGTCTGAAAATACTTCCAAATTTCTGACAAGCTTCACCAACAGTTGGAGTATAAACTATAGGAAGAAGCTCTTCAACATTATCTATCAAGAACTTGTAAAACAGTCTCTCGTTTCTTTCCTGTTTTAAATTCCAATAAGAGAGAATTATCTTTCTCTGATATGTTAACAGATTGATTAATCAGACAATAGTTTTACCTGCAGTTCTGTCAAGGCCATGTACTTTTGTAATGGAAATTGATATTGTCTAATATTGTTCATCACCCTCTTCTCCTAAATCATTGACAAAAGCTCGTCAAAGTGATATTATTAAATTTGGTAACAGCATAACCAAATCACAAGTGTTTTTGTTTGTTTGACCTGAAACTTTTGATCAAGAACAACTGGAGGAAGAAGACCACGCAAGTAATGTGTATCTCTTTCTTTCTCAGTGAAAGCAAGTCCTTTGTTGTAACGAGGATCTCTAAGTAATGAGTACCCACTGAAACAAGAAACAAAAGTTACTAACTTGATTGTTAATTTTAAACACTTAGTTATGTGACCATGGAGGAGTTATGTTGTTACCTAGAAACAGAGTGAGACCAAGGAGTTATGTTGTGCTCAACGGTGGCTGAATCTTCCCCATATACATCAACAACGCCACCATTAACAGAGGATTTCAAATCAGAGTTGGGTACACTCTCCATCTTGAAAAGGATCAAAGAACACAAACAAAAAAAAAGCCAAAAGAACAAAGAAGTAGAAACTTCGAAATTCACAAGGATCAAAAGGGATGAAACTTTCTGGAAAATATAGTAATAGAAGGAAGAAGGTTGTGGAGAATACCAAATGGAAGCATGAGGCATGAGGATGAAGAGAGGTGTCACACTGATGAAGACAGCTTTGTACACCACATGAACTCAAAAGTTGCCACGTACAATTAATTGAAATTAGAATATAAAGCTTAGTCTTATTTAATATGATTATTTTATTTCATAAGCAAATACAGACACGGAAGTACACTAGAGAAACCAAAGGAACTCCAACACATACCCTAGCTTACAAGTTAGGTTACACAGATAAGATACTTGCCTAACAGAGAACAAGTTAGGCTACACATAAAGATACTTGCCTAAGAGAGTGAACGTCGGATAGCGTCTGCTACTGATTTTACAGCCATTTCTTGACCAACAACTCTCTTGTGGAGCACTTGTTCCAATAAGACCAGCTTTTCTCTTTCTGGTTGCTGAAGATTAGATGTAAGTGTGTTCAACCAAAAATCTTTTTAAGCATAGAGGCTGAAGCCATTATTGGTTTCTCCTGCGTTTTCTTAAGGTAGAATTTGCACAGGACCGGTCCTGCAACCTTCCATACAAACCCGCAATAACCAACTTTGTTCTTTTGGATGGCATAATTGTAAGCGATGTTGTAAAGTGCCAAGGCTTCTGGGTAGAGTTCTTCTTCCAGGTTTCTCTTGCTTTCTTCAAACCCTGCAGCACCATAGAACTCCTGATACAGAGAAGAAACCGTTCAACCGATGAGTTGTGAAAGAATTAAATCGACTCTTGTTGATTGCAGACTTCCCAAGACTTATCAACAAGAAAATGGTGACTCATGAAGTCTATTGGTCAGATCTTTGCATTGGATTGAGGAGCTTACCTGCTTGTATTTTTGGATAACGTCATTGGTTGCTTGCTTCTTAATTTTCTCATCACTATGCTTCAGCGCTTGGTTCATCTCACCTCTGTATGTCTTGTACCAGAGTCTATATTTCTCCATGTGAGACATAGGGATCGGTTCATCTTCAAAACACCAGAGCTTACTGATTTCTGAATTGTAATATACAGTTAAGGCGTTAATACATATTCGAGTTGATGAGTTATTGTGTACTCTGATTATTGATAGTAACAAGAAGATCCGTACCACATGATGTTGGTTCCTCTGCATACTGAGATACTACAGTGTCATAGATTAATCCAAGAATAGAAGTGGACTTGAAATTTCCCTTGTTCCTCCATGTAATGTGGAAAAATGTTGACCTCTAAGTGGGGTGGGAGATCAACCTTAGCCCCCTTTTTCGATGCATCAAGAGCATCATAATATATATCAGTCAACTTTAACAAATTCTTCCTCATTTCAGCTTTTTCCTTAGCACTCTCATCTCCTACGGTGAGGAAGTGGTCCATTATTGCTAGCCAACTATCTGCAGCCTGTCCTATAACGCTACTGTAAACCGAGAAAACAAGGCATATGTTCACTAAAAGAATTATTTGTGAGCTTGAAAGTAAGCCGAGAATTAAATTATGTACCTCTTACTAAATCTTGCCTTTAAGAACATTTTGAAAAGTTGTTCTTCCAACTGTTCTGGTGAAAGTTCACTTGGCTTTCTACCAGTGTAAACCTTACTATGTAGAGAAGAACTCACCCACGGTTCACTTGGCTTGAAGTATTCGAGTAGCTAAATACAAGAATTTACTGTTCATAGGTCAGGTCTCAGCAACAAAAAGTTTACTTTCAAATGCAAAAGGAATAAGAAAGTACCTTGGAATTTCTAGATATGAGTTACATATCACCATCAAAGTCACCACCTGCAATCTCATCACCCAAGGATCTTGGACCTTTCTGCGGGAAGAACACAGCATACTTGGAATTTCCAACATAGTCTTCTAAGGCCTTGACATATGTAGCCTTAAGTACATGTATGTCCCCAAAATGTAATCCAGGATTCCTGTAAACTAATACATCCCCAGAAATTTGGCCAGACTCGCTACAAAACCACGAAAAAAGCAATGAGGAAATGAACAGCTACATCTAGGGAAGAAGTCACAATTCCAAGGAACCTAATAACTGTTTGTTGATGTTGCCATGCAAAACTCAAAATGAAAGAGCAAGAGAAGAATTTGGTAGCATACAAGATGACACAGACTTCATTTTCCTTAATTAAGCTTTCCCGTTGGATCCACTGTACCCATGAGATAGTATGATTCGCTAACAGGAAGCCTTCCTTCTTTGAGAGCCTTATTTTGTGTATTTAAGAGAATAGAAAGACGATCCTTCAAGTGTGGTTCGTCAAGGGGGATACCAACCAAGATCATTTCTGCAGTGTTCTGGTCGTCCATATCCCCATAATTAATGGCAGCTGCACAGGAAAATTAACTTGATAAAAGACCCATCGAGTGAAACTTACCATCGTATTAAAGACTTCAGGATGCATCTTGAGTTAGTTAACTCAGTATTTTCAAGGGTAGTAAGAAATTTCAAACGAACCAGAAAGGTTTGGGGTTCGTAGCACCTTTAAACGCAGTACGTTCACTGTAAAATATGGTTTTGGACTCTTCCAATGTGTTGAGCAATATATTCAAAAAGAAGTCATTAGGGACTCCTCCATAACTAAGCAGTGCAACCAAATTTCTAGATAGCCTCGCCTTTTTTGGTGGATTACTGGAAGATGCAAACAACCAGAGATCATCAAAAAAGAACATCAAGAGAGAAGTTCAGCTTCAAGATAACAAAAATTCTCGAGGCAATTACCTAGTAGTGATTACCTCCAGAGAGTTAAAGGTACTAAAATTTGACAAAGTTTGATCATTATACACCTTGATCATAGAAGGTCGAACCTGGACAGTCCGAGGAGGAAGCTGCCAAATAAAGAAGAAAAATTAGCAATAGCTTGCAAACCTGATTTAGCGACATGAAAGAGAGTTGACTTACTTTCTTGTTTAAGAGAAAAGTTCCCTTAACAGCATAGCCATAATGGAACATCCGAAACTGGATCAGCAGAGGCTGTTGAAAAAGAATTGTTAATACTTGTTTTTAAGTGATAGAAAAATACAGAATCGAGCTTAAACATGGAATGTAAACTACATACCGGCTCTTGGCCACAGGTTCTCTGTGCTTCAAATTTTGGAACCTTACTCTTGATCTGAAACAAATAAGAAACGAAGATGATAAGGAAACAAGAGTGAACAAAAGGCAACTAAGCAAGCATCAAATTATTATGGAAGTAGAACAAAGACCTGAATATTGTCACTTTTGATATATTTCCCTTTAAAAATATCTATTGGACACATCCGAGCAAGGTCCTCAGAGATGTAGCCAGTTCCATCTGAATGTATACAAGGTTTTTTATTCTTGTCAAGAACATCTTTATCATCTTGATCCTGCAGTTGGAAGAGAGGGGAAAAGGTCAAAGCACATAGCAAATACAACTAAGCAAAGGCATTAGTGAGAGAGAGAGAGAGAGACAGTTCCTGAAGGAAACATGAATTAAGAAATTACATGGCAGTGTATATCATCAATTTCATCAAAGGTAATCCCAGCCATGTCAACTTCAAGCTTTTTAGTCTTTGACAGAATTAAAGAAAACCTAAAGCATCAACAAAAGAAAAGGAACTCGGATTACAAAGGTGCACATCTCTGGAAGAGTTTAAAGATGAAACAGTAGAATGTCTTCATATGCCTCAACTAGAGTACCTTGCCATATAGTTGGGCAAAGATAACAATTTATGCACATGCATAAAGTGCATACGTGCCTCATGAATTGACTTTCCAGAGAAGATATAGTGATTTTGCATATCACTCGAAGCTGTCGAGTCTGTGCGAATGAAGTAACATTTCACTCCATTTGTAGAAAAATCTTTCTTCTTCTCTTCTTTTCCTCCATCTTTGAAAACTGTTTAAAAGAAACGTAAACAAGCTATTAAATGCAGTCTTAAACACATAAAAAGTATGAAAATGATCTGCTGGACATGGTAATAGCACACCTTAACAACGAATAGTGTTGTATGTGCAATATATAAATGACCAAGAGAAAATAAGAAGGAAAAAGACCCACCAAAAAAACGATAACGGCGTAATCCAACCATGATACCATTCTTAGCAATCCCTCTGTATGTAGAGTAAAGGTCATTACAATAGGTTTGCACACCTCGCACATCCTCGAATTTGACGGTTAAAACATTATCATCACCCAAAACATTGTGCAGGTGTGTTACAGTGTTCTCCATAAAAGGGCCCTGTGAACACAGTCTATCAATAAGTAACAGCGTATTAACTAGTCACTGTCAAGGACTTTATCCTAAAAGTTAGATATACACTTTTAGTAGACATAAGATAGTGGCTTGCAAACAAATTATGGAACCAGCCTCTACAAGTATCTCTTGAATTCAGCTCTTTTTCAAACAAAGCACAAATACCAACTAACACAAAGAACATATGCAACACATGAAAATGCAAAAAACATGAAGGATAGTGCTTGGAGAGACGATTGAACCTTGAATCTGTAGCTACCATCAAGAGCAACATGACATTGATAGTAATGAGTCTTCCCAGTATCCCATTCAAGCGACTGGGGAAAAGAAGTATATAAGCAATTAGTACAAATTTGACACCAAAGTCAAATTCCTCAGAAATTGTAGTCACTCTCAATTTCTTGTCAAGAAAATACAGAAGAGAGAACTGACATACCACTCTTCGATCCTTTTGGGGACAATTACAACGCTGTCCCAGCTTGAACCACACTGCTGATTCATATGCAACCATTGGCAAATCCTTCCATTGTCTGATCTCATCAGCAGTTATAACCTCACTCAGGGATTTCCTATATAAAAAAAGACAATCACTTTCCAAAAACAATAGATAAAACTGATGGAAAAAGTTGGAAAATTCGCCAGCCTAAAACATACCCTCCGATATAACTAAGTAACAGAAACACCTTCTTAAATTCTAGTTCACCCAAAGCTAATAATAGCTGATATCCTCCATTATCTTCTCTTCTCAACAACTTAGGAGGCGAACCTTCGAAATCAAGAGAAGACACATCTGCTACAACAATCAACCATAGTCATAGTAAAATACTAAATTCACACTACTAAACACATAAGAATAAACAAACACCCAAATTATATGTAACAGATTCTATTCTGAATTTCTGATACTGACCTTGAATAGCCCTGCAACGTTTTTTCCCAGGAGTTCTAGGACACTGTACCGGAGACCCACCGGAGCTTGGTCGTGGAGAGACATTAACATCAACAGAAACATTATTGATAAAATATGTAATGAACCCATCGAGGGTTCCTTTCACATAGTTGGAATTGAAACTCTTCTGAGTGTTTCCAAAGCCAATTCATCAGAAATCAAAGAATGTTTTCGCCTTGTTTGCAAACTTATTGGACCATGATTGTGTTTCCTATAGATTTTCTCTAAAATGGTTTCGACCGGAACCCTAAGAGCGATTTCTGACCGCGGAGAAACTTGATCGCTGCCGTTAAAGTACGAAGCGGTCATCATAATTTTCCCCATAACCAGAGCCAGTGTCTCATTACATTAGGGGTGATAAATATACCCAATACTGGAAAGAGAAGGTGTTCATTGTTTGCTTTTGCTGCCATATTCTCAAATTTTCTTCTTTTACTTTTCAAAAAGGTACTGATTTTGAATCAATTTGCTTGATTTGACTACACAGAGATTATATACAGTACGATATAGCCGTTTCAGTTTAATTTACTAAAATGCCCATCCATGAGCATCAAAATTACAAAAACTGCCACAACTTTCTCCTCGCACCTGCAAACGCTCAAGGAAAATCGCGTTTTCAACATTTCCATTGCAAAATCGCGATTCTTTGTTTGATTCCTATCCACTGTCTCGGTAATTGATTAGTTGAGGTATAATATAAGTTGGCTACACTCTCCATCTTGAAAGGATCAATGAACACATATCCACAAAAAACAAAGCCAAAAGACACAAAGAAGTAGAAAATTCGGAAGGATCAAAAAGGAAGAAACTTTCTCTGGAAAATATAGTAATGGAAGGAATAAGGTGGAGAATCCAAATGGAAGCATGAGGATGAAGAGAGGTGTCACACGAACTCAGAAGTTGCCACGTACAATTAGTTGAAATCAAAATATACAGAATTATATGCAATATGTACACTAGAGGATAAATCTAAGATATAAAGCCTAAACCAAAGCCAGACTTGCACTACACATCTTGGTTTGGGCTTAACCTATAAGTTAGGTTACTTGCCTAACACGCTTTTATGAGACATGAGGCTTATTTGTTACAACAGAAGAGAACTGTAAGAGTGTTTAGCCGAGTAGCTCTTTCAGCACAGACATTGAACACATAATTGGATTCTTCTCGTAGAATCTGCACAGGACCGGACCTGCAATCTTCCAGACAAACCCGCAATATTTAACGTTGTTCCAATAGATGGCATAATCGTAAGAGATGTTGTAAAGTGCAAAGGCCTTCGGGTAGAGTTCTTCTAGACTTTTCTTGCTTTCTTTAAACCCTGCAGCACCGTAGAAGTCTGACACAGAGAGAATATACCATTCAACCAATGATTTGTTTATAAAAGCATTAGAATCAACAAAACGCCGGAGATTCATGAAGTCTATTATTAGTCAGAACTTTGCTCTTAGAGTGAATAGCTTACCTGCTTGTATCTTTGGATAACTTCATTAGCTGAATCATCATCAGAATTCATTGCCTGACACATCTCATCTCTGTAATTCTTGTACCAGCTGACACAATTCTTCATGTCAAGCTTAGAGACCAGCTCATCTTCAAAACGCTGGAGTTTACTGATTTCTGAATTGTAACCCAAAGTTAAGACGTTAAAACAAATACAAGAGTATGAGTTCTTGCGTACTTTGATTATCGATAGTATCAAGAAGATCCGTACCAGATGGTGGGGGTTCCTCTGCATTCTGAGAAATTACAATGTCATACATTAATCCAAGAATAGAAGTGGACTTGAATATTTTGTCCCGCTTCATGTAATGTGGAAAAATTCCGAGCTTTAAGTCGTACGGGAGATTGACCTCAGTCCCCTTTTTGGGTGGGTGCATCAAGAGCATCGTAGTAAATATCAGTCAGCTTCAGCATTTTCTTCTTCATTTCAGCTTTTCCCTTAGCTTTCTCATCTCCTAAGGTGAGGAAACGGTCCATTATTGATAGCCAGCTATCTGCAGCCTGTCCTATAACTTTGCTGTAAACCAAGAAAACAAGGCATAGTTAACTAAAAGAACTATTGTGACCTAAAAAGTTCCCCGAGAATTAAAGTATGTACCTGGGATTAAATCCTGTATTTAAGAACATGTTGAAAAGCTTTTCTTCCAACTCTTCTGGTGAAAATTCACTTGGCTTTCTACCAGTGTAAACTTTACTAGGTGGAGAAGAACTCACCCACGGTTCACTTGGCTTGTAGTGTTCGAGTAGCTAAACAGAAGAGTTTACGGTTCGTAAGTAAGGTCACAGCAATGAAAATTTACTATAAATGTGATGAACATAACAGCATACCTTGGGATTTCTGGATACGAAATACATATCACCATCAAAGTCACCACCTGCAATTTCGAACCTAGAGATCGTGGACCTTTCTGAGGGAAGAACACAGCATACTTGGAATTTCCGATATACTCTTCCAAGGCCTTAACATATTTAGCCTTTAGAATATGTATGTCTCCAAAATGTAGTCCAGGATTCCTGTAAACTAGCACATTTCCTGAAATTTGGCCAGACTCACTGCAAAATAACGAAAAAGAAAATAGTAAGGAAATGAACAGCTAACTCACAATTCCAAGGAAGCAAATCACAGTTTCTTGATGTTTCCATGTAAAACTCAAAAATGGAAACGAAAGAGAATAATTGGGTAGTATACAGGATGACATAGACTTCATCTTCTTTTAGCTCTCTGATGGGATCCACTGTGCCCATGAGATAGTATGAGTCGGTCACAGGAAGCCTTCCTTCTTTGAGAGCATTCTTCTCCGTATTTAAAAGACTAGACAGACAATGCTTCAAATATGGCTCATCAAGGGTGATTTCAGCCATGATCATTTGAAAAGCGTCCATATCCCCATAATAAAATGCAGCTGGACAAAACAAATTAACTTAATAAAAGAGCCATTGAGTGTCTTCTCATATTTCCAATGGTATTAAAAACTTTAGGACACAATTTATGTTAGTTAACTCAGTTTCAGAGCTCAAAAATTGCAAAAGAACAAGAAACCTTTCGAGTTTTAACACACCTCTAGCCGCTGTCCGTCTATTGAAGAATATGGTTTTTGACTCTTCCAACATGCTAAGCAATATATCCAAAATCATCAGCAGCTCAACCATATTCCTCGATAGCTTAGCGTATTTTGGTTTATTACTGGAAAATGGAAACAAACAACCAGAGATCATCAAATAAGAAGCTCAAGTGAAGTTTAGCTACAAAATAACAAAAAACCAAGCGACAAATACCTTGTAGTGACTACCTCCAGGGAGTTAAAAGTGCTACAATTTGACAAGGTTTGATCTTCATACACCTTGATCATAGAAGGTCGAACCTGAACAGTCCGGGAAGGAAGCTGCCAAATTGGGAGCAAATTTAGGAATAGCTTGAAAATCTGGTTTTGTGACATGAGAAAGAGTCTACTAACTTTCTTGTTTAATAGAAAAATTCCCTTAACAGCACAGCCATCCTTAAACATCCGAAACTGGATCAACAGAGGCTGTAGGGAAAAATGTAGTGTTACTACTTGTGATAAGTGATGGTCAAATACAGAATCGAGCTTAAACATGGACTGTAAACTACATACTGGCTCCTTGCCACAGGTTCCCTGTGATTCAAAACAAATAAGAAACAAAAATTATAACTAATAAGGAAAGAAGAATGAACTATAAGGAACCATCAAATTGTCATGGAATAGAACAAAGACCTTAATTTTATCACTTTTCATATATTTCCCTCTATAAATATCTACTGGACACATCCGAGCAAGGTCCTCAGAGATGTAGCCAGTTCCATCTGAATGTATACAAGGTTTCCTATTCTTATCAAGAACATCATTATTATTATGATCCTGCAATTGGAAGAGAGGAAAAAAAGTCAGAGCACATAGTGTGGTATAGTGAATACAACTGAGTAAAGGCCAATTAGAAAGAGACGCAGTTCCTGAAGGACAAATGAATTAAAGAAATACATGACAGTGTATATCATCGATTCGATCCAAGGTAATCCCACTCATGTCAACTTCAAGCGTTTTAGTCTTTGACAGTATTAAAGAAAACCTGAAGTATCAACAAAAGAAAGGTGACTCTGATTACAAGGGAAAACATCTCTAAAAGAGTTAAAAAAATTAAACAAGAATAAATCTTCATATGCCTCCAATATAGATTAGAAGAAACAAAGAGTACCTTGCCATATAGTTGGCTGGAGATGGCAATTTTTGCACATGCATAAAATGCATATGAGCTTCACGGATTGACATCCCGGCAAGGATATAGGGATTTTCCATATCACTCAACGCTGTAGAGCCCGTGCGTATAAAGTAGCATTTCACTTTCTTTGTAGAACTTTTTTTCTTCTTCCCTTCTTTCCCTCCATCTTTGAAAACTATTTAAAAAAAGGTAAACAAGCTACTATGTGCAGTTCCAGAAAAAAGTATGACAATATCCTTAAAAATGAAAAGTGTTGTATGTGCAATAGTATTAATGATAATCAAGAGAAAATAACAAGGAAAAAGACCCATCAAAAAATTGATAACGACGTAAGCCAACCATGATTCCATTCTTAGCAATCCCTTTGTATGTAGGGTAAGGGTCATTACAGTAGGTTGAATCTTTTGACAACTCATCGAATTTAACAGTTAAAACATTTTCATCACCCAAAACCTTGTGCAGGTGTGTTCCAGTGTTCTCCAGAAAAGGACCCTGTGAATAGATTTTATCAATAAGTATCACTTTCTTCATCCTTAAAGTATCTCTTGAATTCAGGATTTTTTTAACAAAGAATAAATGCAAGACCAAAAATGCAAACAGGAAATATAGTTCTTAGAGATTCGATTGAACCTTGAATCTGTAACTACCATCGGGAGCAACATGACACTGATAGTAATGAGTCTTCCCACTATCCGATTCAAGCGACTGGGGAAAAGAAATATAAAAGAAGAAGCAATTAGTACAAATTTGACACCAAAGTCAAATTCCCTCAGAAATTGCAGCAGTTGAAAAGAATTTGCAGTATGTAAAAGAAATCTCTCCATGTCTGGTCACCTTAGAAAGTAAATGGTAAATAACACCCAACAGAACAGAAGAGAAAACTGCCATACCATTCTTCGCTCCTCTTGGGAACAATTACGCTGGCCCAACCTGAAGCACACTGCTGATTCATATGCAACCATTGGCAAATCCTTCCATTGTCTGATCTCATCAGCACTTATAACCTCACCCAGAGATTTCCTGTAAAAAGACAATCACTTTCCAAAGAAATAGATAAAGCTGATGGAAAAAGGCTAAAAACTCTTCAGCCTAAACATACCCTCCGATATAGCGAAGTAACAGAAACGCCTTCTTAAATTCAAGTTCACCCAAAGCTAATAGCTGAGGAATGTGCATAGATCCTTCAATTTCCCCTCTTCTCAAGAACCTTCCAAATCAGGAGACACCTCTGCTACAATAATCAACCATAGTCATAGTAAATTCAAGTGCATAAGAAAACTTTGCACTTAACAAGAATAGATTTTCACAACTGAACACATAAGAAAAACAAACACCGAAGAATGTGACATTTCTCAACAAACCTACAATTCAGCCCATCACTCAATTAATCTATAAACAACACACAATGAAGTATTTTTGAACCCATCAGAAATTGACCTTGAATTGCCCTGCAACTTTTTTTCCCAGGAGTTCTAGGAGGCTGTACCGGAGCTCAGCAGTGGAGCAGTGGCCTCGTTAGTACAATGTCTGATTAACCCATCGAGGGTCTTCACATACTGTTTATTGAAAACTTTCCTGAGCGTCTCAAAAGCCAATTCCTTAGAAATCGAAGAAAGTTTTCGCCTCGTCTCCACATTTATCGGAGAATGATTGTGTTTCCAGTAGATTTTCTCCAACAGGGTTTCAACATCATCCGGAAGAAAGATCTTTGACCGTGAAGAAACTTGATCGCCGCTGGTAAGATACAAAGTAGTCATCATTTTTTTCCTCCCAAAATCAGAGTCAGTGTCTCATTAGGGTTCATAGATATACCCAGTGGAAAGAGAAGCTGTTCATTGTTTGCTTTTGCTGCCATTTTCTCAATTTTTCTTCTTTTAGGTTTCAGAAACAAATTTCAACAATTTTGTGCTATACGGAGCTTATATTCAGAACACTGTTATTTACAAAAACTGCGATTCTTTGTTTTGACTAATTTTTAACACAACTTTATTTCCATAAGCAAATATACGAACGGGGATTATTATACATAACAGGGGACGAATCTAGATTAGAAGTTTTTTTTTTTTTTTGCTAAGAATCTAGATTAGAAGTTATAAACCAAAAGGAGACTGGTACTTGCCTTACACGCTTCTTATGAGACTTGAAGCAGCAAAGGCTTATTATAATTACCATTTTACCAGAACAGATTTAGGAAATTATTATAACTAGGGGTGGGCCTTCGGATCGGTTTGTTCGGAGTTCCGAGTACCGACCCGATTAAACGCGATCTGAATCCGAACTAGTTTGGGCAATGGACTTAATCGGTGGAAATTTTTGAGACATTCGATAATCGGTTTAATCAGATTCGGTAATCGGAATCCGATCTAATCCGATCCTTTCTTTTTCTTCTACATCTCCTTCTCCCGATTATCGAACGTCTCAAAATCATATGTATTATTTCGGAAAGAACTAAGGAAGAGAGAAGAAGAACTGAAGAAGAAGAGTCAAAGAGAGAGAAGAAGAAGAATCGAAAGAATCTGATCCTCTGAGTGATGGTGGTTCTGCAAAATCGGAAGAAGAAGAGTCAGTTCTTCTAAGAGAGAGAAGAAGAAGAATCAGAAGAAGAAGAGTCGAAGAGAGAGAAGGAAATTGGAAGAACTGAAGAATCGGAAGAAGAACTGAAGAATCGGAAGAATCAGAAGAACTGAAGAAGAAGAAGAGTCGAAGAGAGAGGAAGAGAGAGAAGGAATTTGATCAAATTCGGTTAATTTCAGAACGGTTAAAAACATCTAAAACCGAACCGAATAAACCGAAATGTTTATTCGGTTCAATTCGGCTGAGTTTTCAAATCCGAAATAACCCGAAATTCCGATTAAACCGAACGCCCATGTCTAATTATAACCCCAAGACTCTTTAATCATAGAGGACGAACAGATAATGGATATGTCTGAATGGCATAATCGTAAATGGCTTCTGTATAGATAGGGCTGTCAAGCGGGTGGGCCCCGCCCCGCCAGACCCGCCCCGCCGTGGGTTTGACTGATTTTGTTTTTGCCCGCACCCGCCCCGCGAAACCATGAGTCTATTTTTAAGACCCGCACCCGCCCCGCAAAAACCCACAATATGTGTAAAAATTCAAAAATTAAGACAAAATACATAAATTTAACCAAACAAAAATTATTACAAATCCAAATAACAATAGCAAATTGCTAAAGACATTGCAAATCCAGAAACATAATATTTATTATGAATCATAATATTAATATAGCTTATTTTTAGATATTTATATAGTTAGATTAGATAATATTTTTAGATATTTATATTACATATATATTAATATTTAAATTTTTATATTTTTGCGGGTATCATGCCCATGAACCAAAAAACCCGCAATTTTAGAACCATGAGACCCGCTTTTTTGCGGTTCAAAAATATTAAGCCCACACCCGCCCCGCGGCGGAGTGGTCGGGGTGGGGCCCGCGGGTTTTGGTGTATATTGACAGCCCTATGTATAGAGTTCTTTCATACTTTTGTCACTGTCGTCAAACTCTGCTGCACCATAAAACTCCAGACACAGTGGAAAAAAAAAAAAAGTTTCAGAATGGTTAGTTTATAAAGCATAGATGGACTCCTGTTGCTTACATATTTCTGTGTGAACAATTAACAAAATTGAATCTGCATGGATTGAGGACCTTACCTGGTTCTATCTCCTTATCAGTCATCGCCTGGCTCATCTCAGGTCTGTACTTACCATACCACCGTTGCCATTTCTCCATATGAATCTCAGATACCGGCTCGTCTTTGAAACACGGGAGTTTACTGATCTCTGAATTCAGTGAATTGTAAACAACAATTAAAACACAGATCATGGTATAATGATTTTTATGTAATCTGATTATATGTATGTATGAATGTAGTAAGTAAAGAAAGACCCTTTACCAGATGATGGTGCGGGTTCCTCTGTTGTCTGTGATTTAACAAAGTCATAGATTAATCCAAGAATCGAAGTGGACTTGAATTTTTTATCCTTCTCCATGTAATGTGGAAAAATGTCAGGCCTCAGCTTGTATGGGAGATAGATTGACCTTATCCCCTTTCTTTGGTGCATCAAGAGCATCATAGTATATATCAATCAGCTCTACCATTTTCTTCTTCATTTCAGCTTTTTCCTCAGAATGCTCATCTCCTAGTGTGAGGAAGCGGTCCATTTTTGCTAACCAGCTATCTGCAGCCATTCCTATAATATTGCTGTAACCCCGAGAAAAAAGAGACATGAATGATGAATCCCAAAGTTATATCCAAGACACAGTTCTAAATTGAGTAAGTTGAAATTACATGGCATCAAATCTTGTCTTCAAGAACATTTCGAAAAGCTCTTCTTCCAACTCTTCTGGGTAAAGCTGGCTCGGCTTTCTAGCAGAGTTACTTTTACTAGGAGGCGTCAAACTCACCCACGGTTCACTTGGCTTGAAGTGTTTAAGTAACTAAAACAGAGAGCAAACCGAAGAAATCAAGTCACAACAGTGAACAATTTTACTTTCTAATGCGGTGAATTACCTCGGGATTTCTGGATATGAAATACAAATCACCATCAAAGTCACCACCTGCAATCTCGTCACCCAAAGATCGTGGACCTTTCTGAGGGAAGAACACAGCATACTTGGAATTTCCGATATACTCTTCCAAGGCCTTAACATATTTAGCCTTTAGAACATGTATGTCTCCAAAATGTAGTCCAGGATTCCTGTAAACTAGCACATCCCCTGAAATTTGGCCGGAATCGCTACAAAACCACACAAAAAAACCAAGTAATGAGGAAATGAAATTCATAGTTCCAAGAAAGCGAATCAGTGTTTCTTGATGTTTACAAATTGAAAGAACAAGAGAAGGAAATGGGTAGCATACAGGATGACACAGACTTCATCCTCCTTAAGCTCTCCGGTGGGATCCACTGTGCCCATAAGATAGTATGATTCTGTCACAGGAAGCCTTCCTGCTTTGAGATCATTCCTCTCTGTCTTTATGATAATAGACAGACGATGCTCCAAATATGGCTCATCCAGAGGCAGCTGCACAGACAAATTGACTTCTTAAGATCCATCTTAGTTACTTAACTCGGTAGTTTTAGGGACATGATTACGGATGAGTTACAAAAGAACCAGAAAGCTTTAGAATTTAAGAACCTCTCCGAGCAACACGTTTGTTGTAGAAAATGGTTTTCGACTCTTCCAGCATATTATCCAGAAAGAATTCATTAGGGACTCCTCCATAGCTAAGCAGCGCAACCAGGTTTCTTGATAGCTTTGTTCTTTTTGGTGGATTAATTAATGAAGTAAACAATTAGATGTTACTACGCTATCTTCACTCCACGATAAAAACATCGGATGAGAGAACTTCAGTAGCAAGATATTCAAAAATTACCTTGTAGTGACTACCTCCAGGGCGTTAAAGGTGCTAAAAGATTTGAATTTTTATCTTTCAACACTTTGATCATAGAAGGTCGAACCTGGACAGTCCGAGGAGGAAGCTGCCAAATTGGGAGCAACTTTAGGAATAGCTTGAAAACATCTAAGCAAACAAGCAAAGATTTCATAACCTGAAAAAGATTACCCTTACTTTTTTGTTTAAGAGAAAAGTTCCTTTAACAGCATAGCCATAATAAAACATCCGAAACTGGATCAGAAGAGGCTGTTGGAAAAGTGTAATTGTTACTACTTGTGTTCACTAATACAAATACATAAACAGGAGTGTGAATTATATACATACCGGGTCTTGGGCACATGCTTCCTGTCCTCCAAAATTTGAAATCTTAATCTTAATTCCAAGCAGATTGAAAAAAAACATGATAATGAAAAAGAGTGAACAATTTTAATCTCTTTTTTAATTTCTTCTCAATTTATATTTTTTTTTATAAAATGAAGAATTAAGAAGGGCATCTAAGCAACCATCAAAGTCATGGAAGTTGAGAAAGGACCTGAATATTTTCACTTTTGTGGCATTTCCCTTTAAATATATTTACTGGACACATCCAAGCCAGATCATCAGAGATGAAGCCAGTTCCATCTGAATGTATACGCAGTTTTTCATTCTTGTCAAGAATAACTTTACCATCCTGATACTGCAATTGGAACAGTTAAAAAAGGTAGAAGTATACAGTGAGGCTTAATGAATAACTAAGTAAAAGCCAAGTAGAAAGCCAAGTAGAAAGAGACAGAGGTCCTAATGGACATGCGAGTTAAGGAAGTACATGGCATGGTATATCATTGATTATTTCGAAGTTAACTCCTGCCAAATCAACTTCAAGCTTCTTAGTCTTTGACAGAATCAAAGAAAACCTGAAGAATCAACAAACAGAAATGTGACTTACATTACAAAAGAGAAGATCTTTCGAGGAGTTTAAATATGAACAGTCGCACATTTTCCCTCCAATAGGAGAGAGCAAGAGTACCTTGCCATATAGTTTGCCAAAGATGGCAATGTATGCACGTGCATAAAATGCATACGAGCTACATGGATTCACTTCCCGGCAAAGATATAGGGATTTCCCTTATCATTTGAAGCTGTAGAGTCCTTGCGTATAAAGTAGCATTTCACTCCCTTTGAAGAAAAATCTTTTTTCTTCTCTTCTTTCCCTCCATCTTTGAAAACTGTTCAACAGAATGTTAGAACAAGCTCCAATATCCAATTTTAAACCCAAAGCAAGAGTACTTAAATGAAAAGTGTTATGTGCAATGATATGAATGATAGTTAATCAAGACAAAAAAGGAAAACAACCCACCAAAAAATTGATTACGACATAAACCAACCATGATGCCATTCTTGGCAATCTCTTTGTATGTTAAGTAACGATCACTAGAATAGGTTGACGAGTTTTTCTGGACCTCCGCTAATTTGACCGTTAAAACATTTTCATCACCCAAGACCTTGTGCAGGTGTGTTCCAGTGTTCTCTAGTAAAGGGACCTGTGAACAGAGTGTATTGATGAGTACCAGCATTATTAAGTCACTGTCAATGACTTTATCATACTACTGAGATATGACGTTAAATAGACATGATAACAAATTGCTTCAACGGCCTCTAAAAGTATCTTTTGAAGCAAACCGTTGTAGCACAAATAACATATGTGAGATGGAAAATGCAAACATGAAAGATAGTACTTGAAGAGTCGAATCAACCTTAAACGTGCAGCTACCATCAGGAGCTACATGACATTGATAGTAATGGGCCTTCCCGCTATCCCATTGCAACTGAGGAAACGAAGCATACAAGAAGACACAGTTAGTACAACTTTGATACCAAACTCAAATCCTCAAGAAATGCAAACATGAAATATAAAATAATACCCAATATTAACAGAACAGCAAACAGCCATACCACTCTTCGGTCTGCTAGAGGACAATGCTGCCAACCCAAGCGGTCCCAAACCGCTGCTTCATATGCAACCATTGGCAAATATTTCCATTGTCTGATCTCATCAGCAGTTATAACCTCACCCAAACTTTGCCTGCACAACACAAAAAAAGTTAAGAATCACCAAAAAAGGGGAGTGTAACCAAAACCATTCACTTAAAACTAGGTGTAAAAGAGATCATAATGATGTTAAAAAAGTCGAAAACTAGCAGCCCAAACATTACCAGTAAACAGTTTTTGACACTGGTATGTGTAATTATTAATGCCACCAGTAAAGTTTGTCAAAACACTTTTTGGTTCAGATCATTATTATCTCTCTCCATTGGAATGTTCTCTTTGTTATCCTCAGCTTTGTTAATCTTGTCTTTGTTGTTACACTACAAAAACTTATAGTTTTAGCATCAATTATTGTTAGGGTCAATTGGCATATAGGGTACCTTTTTAAAAGTAATTGCATGAATGGGTAAAACAATATTTACAATTGAAATAAGTCTTCCTCTCTATCTCTCTCATCAATCTATGTCTCTCATCAATCTATCTCCCTTCTTTCATTGTCTCTCGTCTCTCTTTATTTTATTTTTTATTTTTTTTAACATCATGTGTCTCTTGGAGACTCTCTCCCCGTATATCTCTTTATATTTTGTTCTTCTTTGTTTATTATTTTTGTAAATCTAACAAGAATCATTTTGTATTTGATGTATAACCAAATATTCTTTGCACACCATCTCTGTACACCGTCTACGTACCACATCTCTGTACACCGTCTCTGTACACCAACTCGTTTTGTACACTGACTCGTCTTGTACACCGACTCACCGTGTACACTGCATAATTTGAACACCATCTCGCCACATATATCATCTCGTACACCTACTCGTCTTGTAAATCATCTTGTACACTGTTTTGTACACATCCCTCAAAATGGGTCTCATATACTCACTCGTCTTGTACACTTTCTCGTCTTGTATACCGATTGTTCTCGTACACCGACTTATCTCATATACCGATTTATCTTGTACACCAACTCGTCTCGTTTTGTAGTGTACATTTATAAGTTTGGAGAACGAATAAAAGGTTGGGAAAGAGAAAGAGATGGAATGAAGAAAGAAAAAAGTTACAAATAGGATGATATACAAAAGGGTGTACAAACATGGTGGTGTATATAATGGTGTACAAGACAATGTTTTCACATCCTACAAAATGGATCTTGTTAGATCCACAAAAATATTTGATATTCTTAAAACAAAATTAAATTTTTTTTGATAAATTATTTGAATGATAATTGAAAAAACAAAAGAAAGAAGAATAAAACAAAGAGACAAAATAAAAGAAAATATAAAGAGAGAGGGAGAGTCTGCCAAAAAAAAAAAAAGAGTCTGACAAAAAAGAAAAAGAAAGAGGAAAAGTATCTAGAGGGGAGAGAGGAGAGATGAGAGAAAAAGAGAGGAGAGATGAGAGAAAAGGGAAGGAGAGAGATTGAGAGGGGATTGAGATCTAGGTAGCACGGAGGCTTCATTCAACGTCCGCTTCTTGCTTTAGAATCGGAATCGGAAGGTTTTGGAATCTCGCTTCCATAACGCTTCCAAAAATACTCTTGTAAAAACTCATTGGAAGCTTGCGCTTCCGTTTTGGAATCTTACGCTTCCGATTTAGTAGCTATTATTTTCTATGCTTTGTATTTTAAAAAAATCAAGAATTAATATAGTAACTTTGTGATTGTGCATATCATTTCGTCTTTCATATATAAAGAATTTTACTTAAAAATATTAGTTGAATCATATGCAAAATATTAAAAGTGCTTAATTTGATTAGTCGAATAAGATTGTTTTGAAAATTTTTGAGTATGATGGTTTTTATTTTAAAAACATAGAATTGTAATGAATATGATGATTTCAAATTAAAATTATTTTAATTGATTTGTGTAAAAATGAAGCACTAAATTTATGTTATTCATAGCAAATTTTTAATAGATTAGATATTTAATTATATATCATATAAATGTATCAAATTTATGGTATTAATAATAATTTTAATACTGTATAATGTTTAATTATATATATATGTAATGTTTAATTATATATATATATATATATATGTATGTATATGTATACGTTTCCAACACGTACCCGCTTCCTCATTTTTTCAAAAAAATCGTTTCTACCCTTCTGCTTCTGCGTACCCGCTTCTGATTCTATGCAACCTAGATTGAGATAGAGATAAAGACCTATTTACACAAATGTAAATAGTGAAAGACCCAATTTGACAAATACTTTCAAATTAATGACCATATGCACCAAATATCTCTTATTTTTAAAGTTAGTGTCAGTTTTTAAATAATGCAAGAGTTATTGAGTAATTTTTAAAAGTGACATTAAAATCAATGAAGCTAACAAAATTTAGCATCACTTTATAAAATGACTCAATAATTCAAATTTAGCATCATTTTCCTTAAATGTTCCTTAAACTTTTCATCACAAACATCTTATGATTCTCATTTGGAACTTCCAAATAAAACTTGGACTGCATACACAATTAACAGAAACAAACAAAAGTCATACATGCTAATAATTGGATTTTTTTTTTTAAAAGTATCAAACTTACCTTGATGTATTCCCAAGCAGCATCATCCTTTAGCCATTGCGGTACCTTTCTCCAATCATCATAAGGAATAGGAAATTTTTTCAAGTCGGTACTTAACATTCCAAGCCACGTACCTAATATACCTCCACTTCCTTGTTCCGGTTGATTATAAGGACCAAACTCAACAATGACTCTACGATTCTCCATTCCCCATACATCTTGTGCAGTAAGACATTCCTCTGTTATATTATTATTATTATTTATTTTTTGAATACCAGGAGGTTCTGGACCGAGAACCGTAATCTCCCAGTCCTGAAACCACATCATGTAATATTAGTTTCGTTCCAAGTGCCACTCAAACTGTCAACCTCTAAGTTTCGCCTAGGGTCTTTACTAGTCGAGCTAACGACACTTGGTTTCTCTGTTATATTATTATTCGAATCTGCAGTGACAATACACAAAAATCTTCCGGTTAAGAAACTAATCAAACACTAATCTACATAATCATAGATACATCATCAAACACTAATCAACATCATCATAGGCACTGTTAGATCATGTTCCCATATGGTTCGATTAATGTTCAATCCTCCAGTTCGATTTTAACTAGACAATCACACCCAAATAAAGCTTTTGTATATCAATAAATGCAGAGAAGAAACATATCAAAAGTTATACTGTAGTTACCTATAACCTTAACCACCCACTTTCCTCTCATCCAAAAATATTCTAATAGTTATGAACCAATAGTAGCATAGTAAAGATAATTATCTTTAATTATTATAACTTGAAGTTTACAATTTATTAATAAAAATAAAGAAAAAAGATAGAAAATCAATATTTGGGAAACAAAATAAAAATGATAAAACATCAATCTTTTAGGAACAGAGGGAGTACTAAATAACTGATGCCAAAAAATCATTTTCTAGCAATGCTCTCTGTCACGGGTAGATTCTTCACCGCACAAACTAAGTATTGGAGTTGTGTCTTCCCATATCAACTTGAGTGTGAAGCTTGTCTTTAAGACGTTTGCGTTAACGAATTCTTTCCAACCTTTTCCTAAAGCCATTGTTCCTTTCTTGTCCAGCAGAAGATTTGTCAACCACTTTTTACCATTTTTATTCGATAGATATATCTTCCCAGGCTTGTTGATTCCATTATCTCTCACGAATAGCGATGGAAGACACTGTAGATATTTGAACATAAGGCGTCAAAACCAAATGAGAAATCAAGAGTTGTTTTAAACAAACTTACCAATTTGTGAATTCTGGAATAATCCGGTGGAAGCGTAAATGTTACGAATCGCTTATGACATGGCAAATAGGATGAATATTGTGAACATCTTGGTTTTAGAATATTCTTATTTTTTCTGAACTCCATCAACGACTGCAATGCCCCGCACTCTTCTTCATTGAACTTCAATGCTATGTTCATTTCCTCTCTACTAAGTTCTGTGGAAATAGATTCTCTCTTTTTAGCTTTTGAACATTCCATTTGCCTTGTATCATTCATCAACTCTGTAGAACAGAAACTGAGCACAGGAATTTTGTCGTCTCTCAGTAGCTTAAACATAACAAAGCTTCCTTCTTTCTTTCCGCTCTCATCACAGAAGTTTCTCCAACCTTTGCTTATGTAAAAAGAATCAGATGATTCGTTAAAACTAAAATTCAATGGCCATGATCTCTCTCCCCCATCTGTTAAAACAATCCCAAAGCATTTTGTTGTAAGTCCATTGATTGAGCTTGTGAAATGTTTTGGAAGATCCTGCAAGAACAAGATTAATATACATATACTTAGGAACCATTTTGTATATCACTTGCACAATTCAGCATTTACATATATGACTTTTTGTTTAGTTTCATGACTAACCAACTTAACAAAAATAAAGCAAACATGAACACAAATTTTCTTTTAATACATGATTCTATATGCATGCAACCAAACAGAAGCGAACCAATCCAAATGAAACCAAAGAAAAGCGAAACTAAATTCCATTTTACTTCAGCAAGATTCTTTGCCACACCAAAGTAAACAAAAATGAACCAAATCCTGTTAGTAGATAATTGAGTTTGGTGTGAGACATAATTAATGTATGTTAAATTTGTTTGTGTATTTAATTAAGGTAGTTACTCTGTCAAGAGTCACTAGATGGAAAAGACACAACTCTTCAGTTGGTGAGGTTTGAAACCTATTTAAGTTGTTGTATGAAAAGCATAAGTTCAGATTAATAAAAAACCCATCTTTCGTTTATTGAGTTCTTTAAAACTCTGTTTCTCCGTTCTCTAATTTTGTTGGAGAATCAAATTCTAACAAATCCAACTTGAAGCTAATATACACAACTACCTATACCTAAAGACGTTTTACCGAACTGAACCAATGTTTCTCCCCAACTAAACTAGACTATTAGAATGATATTGTGGTCAATGCAAGAGTAAAGTAAGTACCAGTGTATCTGTACGTAGATCCGAAGCAGTGACAAGAGCCTCAAAACATGAGTTATCTGCTTCAGAAGAAGAAGCTGCTTTTGCTTCTGAACTACTCGTCTTCACTTTCTTATTTTTGTGAAGCTCTGCATCAAAAAACATCCTAAATTTTTATACCTCATATACTTCCATTATAATAAAAATAACAGAATACAAGAGAAGTATAAATTACCCATGTTATCTTCATCATCATTATGATCAACAGCTCCATCTCCATTGTTTGACGAAAAACCAACTTCTGTTCTTGATTTAACCATTGTCTAAAGCATACAAAAAAGCACCTTAAGTAGCAAAAACATTTTTTTTTCCCTGGCGGCAGTGGTAAAAATTGGTAAATAAAGAGAAAAAACATAGGCATATTTTATTGTTTAAATAAGCTTTAGGAATTAGAAAAGTGTCCAAAAAGATGGGGGAAAAAAAGGAATATCAAATTCCAAATTAAAATCGGAAGTCAAAATTAATATTAGAGACACTTCTGTTGTATTTAGAGATTGTCATGATTAATTTTACCTTACCCCACCCTGATCCTAAATTAATTCGTCCAGAAAAACTGTAAAGATTTCAGATTACCCACAGATAGCCTAAGACACCAATAACATTACCCCAAGCCTAAGAACAAGACAAAACATGAGATGGTGAACTTCAGCTTTTAAAATATAAAATATATGCTAATTGAAATATATGCGAAAAAGAAAGAAATGGTCAACTTCATCTTTTACATGAAAAAACATTTAAACCAATTGGCACAATTTAGCTATTGAACTAAGAGAATAAATCAAGATAAAAACTTCATCATGAAACGTACATGAATCTGGCCGTAGATAAGAATAACTCCTTCAGAAATTCATGTTTATAACATCAACAACATGAAATTTTTATAACACTGTTAGATCTTTACAAAATAATATTGACTGCATGATTAAACCAAGTTTTGAACAATGTAGTTTTGAACAATATAGTTTTAAAGAGAAACTGACCTTAAGAGAAAGATGTGACTATCTCTGTTTCTGGAGAAAATCTAGCGATCAGTCCCGAAACTTCAGATCAAATTCGATGTAAAGCCCACGAACCTTGCTGTCGAAAAATCGACGAGTCACCCTTTATCGCCAAAAAGGTTCAGATTCGTTTTGTGTCGTCTGTCTGCAATTTGGGATTAGAATTAGGGTTCAATGTGTTTCAATTGGGGATGAGACAATGCGTCGTCGTTTGAATCAATGCATGAACTTAACAAAAAAAACCATACGGGTACCTTAAACCCAATAAAGTAAATCTGATATAGTAATTTGTAAAACTTGACCCGCCCGATTTAAACCCGCAAATTTTTTAGAAACAATGTAAAGTTTTGGATTTGAAATATTAAGAGAACTTAGGGTACCCATTGAGTTTTTACCCATTCTTAACATCCCAAGTTGTACTCAAGAAGTTCCCGGTTTTCGTCTCCGATCAAAAATCATATAAGCTTGTATACATACTTCTCAATGTTCCATCTCTGAATAGATAGATTGGGCCGAAGGAAGATAGTGGAAGGGCTAGATTAGGCCATTTGGTGCATGTTATAGCATTAACATCCATGAGAACCCCACATAGTTTCTAAAAAAAATATAATAATATTTTAATATGAGCTGTCTATATAATTAAATTTTAAAAAGAAATGAACCAATTAATGAAAGACACATGTTAGATGAGGTTCTCATGAGTCTTTCAAAGGTTCTCATTTGATAACCTCTTCTCACTCTCTCTCTCTTCCCTTTTTTGTTATTTTTCTTCTTTTTTTTTAACGGTGAAAGACTCGTATTAAAGACTTCCATTAATCATGCTCTTAAGTTAAGGAAAAATTCTTGAAAATTTGATATTTTGAAAATTTTATTGTCCAACAGGGAGCCCTTATGCTCTAATTTTACATCCTATAGATCCCTCTTTGACAATAAAATTGTCAAATGATCAATTTCAATAATTGATCTGTTAAGTTAATCACATTAAACTAATATCACTTGGCTGATGACTATAGACATTTCATTAAAGTTTTAACATTCCATGGAATTTCGATCAACATGTTTTATCAAAATCATATTGAATTTTTTCCCCGACATTTAAAGGTAAATAAGAAATTTGTTTTTCTTTGCATATTATTGGTTTTTTGAACACTAGGTGTCCCCATTTGGAATTAAAATTTCAAAGGAGACAATTTTTGGTAGTTTAACCTATTTTATATGAAATGTATAAGTTGTGTACAATGAACATTAGAGAAAATTTTGCTTTCGCATGGATGAAGGATTGACTAAATGTTTTTTTTTTAAATGCATATGATCCAAAATCACTAATACATAACATAACCCTTACATGATCTCTACTAAGTCTACTCCCGTGTGACTTGAGAAGAACAAGATCTTAACGCGTCTCGGTCAAAGGAACTTATGAAAATGGAAGCTATTGGGTTTTCGGTTCAGATGCTGAACATGTATCCGGCTCAGTTTGCTGCCGCAAGTGGCTCTCGGTTCCACGATTGATCCACTCTTCATTTTTCCCACTGCATTCGCAAGGGACATGATGTGACAAAAGTATTTCTTGCTTCATGGATATATTGGCTGGTGGTATATATGAACAAGACCGCCAAGATAGTTATGGTGGTTCTCGAGGTAGTGGATCCCATTGACGCGGTGGAAGTAATACGCGTGGAGGTCGTCCTCCTCCGAGTCATGGCCATGGCCAAGCTAACAATCCTCTCAACACAACATAGGCGATGATCATATAGCCCAGTTGATCGCTCTTCTCAATGCTCAACGTCTTCACACTACTCCAAAACGCTTATCTGGTATCACTAATATCACTGATGTTATCATTGACACATGTGCTTCACACCATATGACAGGATATGCTAATATTTTAACCAACGTTTTTGACATCATACCATCGACGGTTACTATTCTGGATGGAAAAACATCCAGTGCTACTAAACATGTCACTTTGATCTTGAAAAGCACATATGGTCTTACACATTTTCTTTATGTTCTGGATTTTACATGCCCACTTATCTAGATATCCAAATCGCTTAAACAAACTGGGTGCATTGCGATATTTACCGATACTTTTGTATTTTTAATGGACCATTTTATGAGGACTTTGATTGGAGTGGTGTTGATACCGGATCCGCACCAAGGATCCATTCTCTCCAATCATGACACGTGTTAACCACTTTAACAGGTTAAAGTAGGCTGGGTCAGTTTGGAGCGAGAAAGGATGGGCGAACCATACGAGGGCAAACTGGAGTCCGACCAGTAGTGAAGCTTCATGGAAGGAAAGAGCAAGCAAATCAAGGAGTGTCTGCGAAATGAGGTGAATCTGCGAGCTGGAGGAGGAAATCATTCAAAGTACAAGACGTTACAACGTTAAAGATCAAATCAAAACCGATGGATTAAAGGAGAATTATAGAATTTATTAGTATTTAATCTGTAATTCGTGTATAAATATAGACCCCATGGTCATGTATAGGGTTCAATCTTTTTGCTACTCGAAATCAGTATAGACTATTTTTCACTTTTCTTTTAGCAAATCTATTCTTTACTTTATATCATTATCTTAAGCAAATTCTATTTTATTTCTTTAAACAATTCAATATATTATTAGGTGTGAAATCCAGCATCCATATTTTAGCTCCGTCTGTGGAGAGAATCAGACATTCAAGCTACACATCTAACATTTTAGAACAGTTCTCCTCATCAAATTCATCATGGCTGGTGGTAATGGTGGAGACCAAACCGGTGTCAACAATGATCCTGCCACTATCGCTACCATCCAGGAGTTTCTTTTGGAATCACTCAGACCATGACTGATCTGTCCACAAAACTCAGTTTCATCGAGAGAGAGATGACCTCTTTGAGAAACGGTCATAAATTTGACTAACAATCAAGTGACTCTCTTTTCTCATTTGGATTCGATATTTGCTGGCCCTTCCTCCGGAAGTCGTAGTGCCCATGTACTTTATAGGACTACAAGGAGTTCTAACCCTCAAACTCTAGTGAATCCTCTGCAAAGTGCCAACCTTCAGATGCCAATCAGTTAAACAGCGACTCTTTCACAATTGTCGGACATTAAATAACTGAAAGTTGTAAAAATTGGATATTATACAGATTAATATATGTACTTATTGCCAATTAAAAATTTAGTCTTTAAAATAGAGTTGAAACATAAATAAAAGATATGAGTTTTCATTTTCATCAATTTATAGATCCAAAAACATATAAAACATAATCAGAATGCAGAAATGTGAAGAATTGAAGTTACCAACCTAAAACTAGGCATGGCCAAAATCTAACCATAACCGTATTTTGGACCGTAACTGGACCGTTTTCAACCGTAACTGAAGCGTAACTGTATAAATAGTTAAAAATCATAACCATTAACCATAAAAATATAATAGTTATGGTTAACCGTAATTTATTAACCGTAACCGTTAATTAACTATAACCGTATAAAAACCGTTGGTTAACTGTATGGTTAACCTTAAAATTATAAACATAACCGTTTTGAAAGTAGAAAAAGTGTACACATAATTAATCATAGCCTTAACTTTTTAATGTAAACTAAAAATACTACTAATATTAATCTTTATTTTAATCACCAATTAATCGAACTGTACTTAACCGTTAATAACTGTAACCGTATATAACCGTAACCGGTTTAACTTTAACCAGTTTAACCTAACCGCTTTAACCGTATATTAAATGGTTAAGGTTAAGGTTAAACAAAAATTATAACTGTAACCGATGGTTAATTAACCATAACTTTAATAACCGTAATCATGATCATGCATACCTAAAACTCAACAAAATTGTAGAAAATTTAGATTATATACAATTTTACTTTAAATTTTCTCTCTCTCGCAAACGATCTTCTATAGCTATAAACCTTATAACACACGAGAATATTACATGATATTAACCAATCTTAGAAAAATATTAGAAATCCTACAGAGAATATTCATGGCATCTCTCATGCTACTAAGATCAACAACTACATGGACATCAATAAAGTCTTAAAAACAAACAGAATAAAATAAAAATAGACTTGATAATTTTTCACGATATCACAAATGGTATCTCATCAAGATTGTATAGCATTAATTTCTTATGATGTATCTGCCTGAAGAAACACTCAAACATTTTTGAGTGGAATCTCAATTTGTTTGGGAATAGTATTCATCAAGTATATTTTCGATATTTTTTTATTATAACATGAAACTACATCACAATTACGTATGCTACTGCTCGGAAAGAAGAGAAGGGCAAAGGACACACCAAAGGGACAGAGGAGTATGGCCGATTAGAAGTATCATAATAGAATAAGATACTCTATACGCATCCACCAAAATGTTCTCTCGATCAAAACTCTAAAAATTATTATAGAATAAGAAGGGATTGGAGAAATATTGTGTGTCCTATTCCATAAATAATGTAAAGTATATATAGGAATACAAACTTGAGTTACAAGTATAACTTGGAGAACAAGTAACTCTAGAACCTTCTAGAATATAGGTCTTATAATGAGCATCCATATTATTATCCATAACATTTCTTCTTGGATATTCATTCTAATAGAATAGCCGTAAAGCGCATAAGATGTTTTTTCATTAAAAACCTTATCAGGAAAATCTAGTAGGAAAAAACATGCTTAAGAGAAAAAGAATGCAATGCATATTTACTCAATCTCATAAGTACATCTGTCAAGATCCTTGAAACAACGTAATCAAAGAATATGAACTAACTTCTTGAAAGTAGCAGTCGAAAGCGCCTTGGTGAATAAGTCTACCAAATTATCGCTTAAACAAATCTTTGATGTATCCTTCTAGAAGCCAACAACATTTTATTGTTGTTCACGGTCTCTAGACAAGCTTAGACATTCTTCTTCTTGAATAATCTATGAATGTATTCCGCCAATGTATGGAGTTGGATTGGCTGAAATAATGAATCTTTTCTTCTTCACACTCTTTCTCAAATTCGGAAGCAGCACCACACAAACAAGCTGTAATTGGCTTATATGTATCAAGTTCTTCCTACTTGGAAGAAACGACCAAAGTAGTCAATGATAGCTTGACCATTTTGTCGACACGCAACTAGCTAGTTTTGACTTGACTTGATGAATATAAGTTTTTTTTTCACAGAGAAACGTATCTTGAGATTTTTACCATAACTTGTGAGAATCTTGAATAAACATCAAAGCTCGACGTTTGGATCGTCATGTAATGGTTCCTGATGTGGTCATCGAACCATTACTCAACCAACATGAACCAGAGAAGTTTTGTGATAAAGTGAAGTCTCCAGATCACATAGAAGGTTTCACAAAGAGTAAGAACTCACAAGTTTATCAGAAAATCATAGAAAAAGTAAACACCCATGATCAAGCATCTTTCCTTATCCTGCGTTTCTCATTCATCGCCGACAATCAATGCCAAATATTTATTGGATATCATGACCCTCCATTCACCCTGTTGATCTTAGATGTCCAAAAGTGATCAAATAACTCATTCACCTGTAGTCAAAGATCCTCATTAAATTTTCCCAGATTAAGCTTCATCATCACCTATGATCACGCCTTTACCTTAATGTAATTGATTCTTGATTTAAATTTTGAATATTTTATTTTAATGTAGATTATACCATGTAAGAGCTATAAAAGGCTCATTTGTTTCATTGTAAAGACACCACGCTTTTAAGAAAAACAAATCAGTTTGTGCTTTGTTTGAAAAACTCTTGTCTTTTGATTCAATTTGTTGTGAGTCTAAGTTGTTTGTGGAATCAAACTTCTAAATTCGTGTAGAGGCTTGGATTCTCGCGAGGAATATCCCTTGAATCCAGGCATCTAGTCCTGTGATTGTGGAATCAATCGCAAACCTATCCTTCCATTGACATCAATCGATTTCCTTAAGCTTTAGCCTTTGAAAATCCGTGTGTTTTTCTTGGTGGAAATGGAATCCGAGTCTTACATCAGTTCCATCGATAAAACCAGTCTTTCGTTTGGCATGAAGAGCATTAGTCATCTAGTCGGACCATTTTTGTAGTTCTCTCCAGTTAGCATCACTGGTGTTGTTATGATTGCACCGGAATTATCGGATGCAAAGACCATTAATCATCACCAGTAACCTTCATCGCGGAAGAAGTATCTTCATCGTCTGCCATGATTTTCAAGTTGAAAACCAGATGAAAGACGACGAAACATAGATTTCAAAACTATCGAAGCCTCGAAGTAATCACGACCAAATAGATTGATTTTGTATGATGAACTCTATAGAACATAAAGGGAAAGAAAGACGATGACTTCGAACTTCAAAATCGAAAAAGACTTTTTAGATGAACAAATAAATTTTAAGTCTCTGAAAAGTACTCTAATACCATGTAGAGCTAAAATGTTTAAAGATTTTTTTATGATTTATGAAAAGCATACATGACTATTTAGACAAGATGGTTGGGCTTATCTCTAACTGGAACAGAGTTATCACGATCTCTTAATCTTTATCTAAATCTATATTCACATTATCTCCTAATATGTTTCATAACATATGTACATCTGATCAACGCCAAATATTGATATTGATTTCTGAGAGGTACAAATCCGATTTTCGGTTATTTTCTACACTTTTCGATCACCTCACCGTACAACTAAGGGTTTGATTGGTTCACCCGCAATCACAGCAAACGCGCGGACGGTTGCGGTTGCAAGCGTTTAATACTAATCATGAAAATTACAACATATCGTTCTGAACCGTTTGAAATCCCTAATTTCAAAAGCTTCTTCCAGCTAGCGTTTGCGGTTGCAGGCGGTTGCGGTTAGTTAAAAAAAATTTAGTTTTTTAATATTTATAATACTGATAAAATTTTACAAATAAAAAAATAAAATCAATTTAAATAAAATCAATTTAAAAAAAATCAAAATTTTTTATAATAATTTGCTTAATGCTTTATATATGTATTAACTAAACTAAAATATATTTATAAGTATAATTTTGAACTTTTTAATTTATAATACTATAAAATTTTACAAAAAAATAAAAAAAAAATCAAAACAAGTTAAAAAAAAACAGATTTATTATAATAAAATTTTACAATGCTTTATATATTTATTAACTAAAACTAAAATATATTTGTAAGTATACAAATATTTTTAAAATAAAAAAATGTTTCAAACCTCCTAAAATAAATAATTTTAATTAGTAATTCTAAAATTTATTTAAAAATTCAATTTTAAATTTTGATTATAGTAATACAATTTTTTCTAATAGAGATTATATATTTAAAATATGTTAAATAGCATCTGTAACCGCTGTCAACCAGTCAGTAATTTTCCGCAAATGCACATGTTTCTATTTGTTAAACTAGTCGTACAAATCGTTTAATAATGTTTACAACTGCAACCATCCCACTTCTGCAAACTCCTACACCCGTAAATGCAACCGCTCCATTTAAACTAGTCGAGCTTTAAAAAAGTGTGGGATCCCGTCGCAAAGGGATATATATATCTTTCACTTAAACGATTATATATAGAAATAAAACAAAGACAAGCTGGAGGATTTTAAAGAGAAAAAATTACAAATATGGATAATGCATTAAACAAATGTATATATAGAGGATACCAGAATTTCCATCGACTAATTATTTGTATATATAGTATAGCCTAGTAGGCTTCAACCATACGTACAATACAATATCTTTTGACCTAACTTCGTTGATAGTTTATTTCATGAGAACGTGTGTAATGAGGCCATGAATATGTGTATTCATTAAATAATCTTCCCAATCAATGCATTTGGGGTTGGAGCCAGTGGCGGACCCAGAAATTTTTTTTATCGGGGTCAAAAACAAAATGGATTTTGGGTCTTACAATTGCTGAAATTTTTTGAAAATTAAGTTAATGGGTTTAAAAGGTAAATGAGCTAAAAAAACCTAAAGTTTCATGGGTTCAAAGTTAATTTTCAACCAAAAATTTTTTTATATACACAAAATTTTTTTTTGTGGGGTCAGCTGACCCCACTCCACTACACATAGGTCCGCCACTGGTTGGAGCCGAATAATTTGTTCATCTCTTTGGCTTCATTCTTGATTCATAATGTTTCCAGGTTTCTATCATCGAATCTGTATTTAAAATTCTCAAAATTTAGGTAAATTTTAAAATGTGAATTAAGGCATGACCAAAAAAATCATAACAAGAAATTAAATTGCGAACAAAAATATAGCTTACTTTATGGAAACTAATGAAAACTAAAGTATTTAGTTACATACAAATAATAGCATATTTTTATCTTCTCTTAAAGTGTCCACGTCAAAATAATATTTTGGATTTCGCTACGAATTATTTCAAAGTAATGAACTTTCTGATTAAATTTATCAGAACACTTATCGCAATTAATCTCCCTATAATTATTTGAGCAATGTTAAAAACAATATAATCTTGCCTTTACATGATATATTACAACAAATACCATTGGACAATCTTTTTAATTTTTTTCATATCTTACTAATAATCATAATAATATTCTATTTAAATAATCAATTCCCTAATAAATAGCAGAAAATCAATATATAGATATTTTAAATTTTAACTCTTAATATTTTCAATTTAAATATGTTTATTTTTATTTAATATCTCCTAACTAAATATGAATTTTTAATTAGAATATTTAAACAATATAGTATATTTAAACAATATAGTATTTAATGTTTTAAAATAAAGTCATTAAAGATACAACAATAATTAAAAAATTAATATAATTAAATAAATTTTTACAAATAATATTATAAATAATTATTACTTTCCACACAAAAATTAAATTGACTTTCTTTTTCTTATTAATTATGGATGAAAATTAAAAATGAGTTTTTTTTACGATCCACCTTTAAATGATCCGGATCTTGAAATATTCTAATTTTTATAATATACCAGAACGGGTTAAGACGGGTCAGAGCAAAGAAAATATGGATCATGACAGACTTCAGATCAAATTTCTAATCATTGATATATTGGAGTAAATCAAACAGTTATAGATTTTTTGAATAATTTAAAAAAGTATATAAAATACCACTTAATTTTTACAACAAACTTATATTATAATCTTACTTATTAAATAAATTTGTCAACAAATATAACACCACACATAATTATCTATTAGTAATTTTAATTAACACAACATAAATAATATATAATAATAATAAATAAGATGAATAGGATACTAAAAGAATACAATAAATATAATTTAAAATAGTAATAATAATCTATGATAGTAATATAATCTAACAAAATATGAAGTATATATTTTCCGGCGCTGCATAGCGAGGGTTACTATCTAGTATACAATTAAAAATAAAACTTAGCGAATAATAATGACATTAATGAGTAATGAATACTTATAAATTATTTTTTATTAGTAAAAGAATATAAATGAATAGGAATAACAATAATTTAAGGATTACAAAATTAAATTAATTTAAAATACTATTTATGATAGAAAACATTGAATAGTTCATTTTAAAGAAAATAAAAGATTGTAGACACTACAAGAAAACATACGAGTTGCGACGGAAATTTACATTGAAATGTTTCCATCGTAACTTAGCAACTGAATAACGACGAGGTTACAACAGATTTCAGATTCATCGTAAATTAGTCGTAAAATTACGTCTATACTATTCGTCGTAAAATATATGTAAATAAACGACTAATGAGTGACGCAATTACGACGAATACGGTATTCGTCGTAAAAACGTTATAAACTTTACAACGTATTTAGGATGAATTTATTTTACAAGGAATTTGCGAGATAAACTTTGTATTCGTCGTAAATACGTTGTAAAGTTTACAACGTATTTACGACGAATGAATTTAACGAGGAATTTGCAAGGTATATTTATTAGATAAGTAAAAACGTGTAAAACTATGATTGTTACGATGGAAGTTTGCCTCGTAAATCAGTCGTAAAGTCGATGGTACCTCCTCGTTAACATGATTTGTTGTAAAATCGTTGTAATGTTTCTACCTACCAAACACGAAAAATTCCAATAAATAATACACCTTCATTATCTCAACATCACACATCACAAACGACAATCACTTTGAAACTAAACACGAAAAAATGTCTTCTGCAGATGATATACGGAAGCAACGAAGATGGATGTATAAGCATAGAGATTCCGAGGGAAACGTAACCGAAGAGTTTATGAACGGGTTGGAGTTATTCATGTATAAGGCCGGACAGACTCCACTCACCATAGAAACTGGTAAAATGTTTTGTCCTTGTCGAAAGTGTAAAAATTCTAGATTTGCGCTTATTGAAAATGTTTGGAAGCATTTGTTGAATAGAGGATTTATGCCCCAATATTATATTTGGTTTCAACATGGGGAAGGTTATGGTCAAAATGAAGCAGAGAGTAGTAATAATAGTAATTTTGAAGTTGTGGGTAGAGATGAACGTAGTAATTTGCATAACTATGCTCATCCTTATCATGTAGATCAGAGTGATGTACAACATGATAGGGTTCATGACATGGTTACAGATGCATTTAATCAAACCACTTCATCATTTGCTGATAATACAATTGAGAAACCTAATTTAGATGCGAAACGGTTCTATGAAATGTTGGATGCTGCAAATTAGGCAATCTACGAAGGATGTAGAGAATGTTTGTCAAAATTATCATTGGCATCTAGGATGATGAACATTAAAACTGATCATAATCTAGCGGAGGTTTGTATGGATGCATGGGCCGAATTATTCAAAGAGTATTTGCTAGAAGACAATTTGTCTGCTGAATCATACTATGAGATTCAAAAGTTGGTTTATAGTCTTGGATTGCCTTCTGAGATGATAGATGTTTGCATTGATAATTGCATGATCTATTGGAAAGATGATGCTCAGTTACAAGAATGTCGATTCTGTAAGAAGCCAAGATTTAAACCTCAAGGTGCCAGAAGGAATAAGGTACCGTACCAACGGATGTGGTACCTACCAATAACAGAAAGGTTGAAAAGATTGTATCAGTCTGAAAGGACAGCTGCATCGATGAGATGGCATCCAGAACATTCACAAACAGTAGGGGAGATCACACATCCATCAGATGCAAAGGTGTGGAAACATTTTAAAACGGTATATCCTAATTTTGCTAAAAACGTCAGAAATGTCTATCTTGGATTATGCACTGATGGTTTCAGTCCATTTGGGATATCTGGTAGAAATTATTCTTTGTGGCCGGTAATCGTCACACCTTACAACCTTCCGCCAGGGATGTGCATGGAAAAGGAATTTTTATTCCTTAGTATCCTAGTTCCTGGTCCTAAACATCCGAAGCGGTCACTAGATGTATTTCTCCAACCTCCAATACACGAATTGAAGGAGTTATAGCATTGTGGAGTTCGAACCTATGATTGTTCGGTAAAAAGGAATTTTACTATGAAAGTTGTGCTTATATGGACGATAAGTGACTTTCCTGCTTATGGGATGTTGTCAGGTTGGACAACACATGGAAGATTATCTTGTCCGTATTATCTTGGGAGAACTGATGCATTTCAGCTGAAGTATGGAAGGAAAACTAGTTGGTTTGATTGTCATCGTCGGTTCCTCCCAATGCACTATCCTTATAGAAGGAACAAGAAGTTGTTTTGGAAAAACGTTATTGTACGTGCTCTTCCACCTGTGTATTTAACAGGAGAACAAATTGAAGCGGAAATTGATCACTATGGCGCTTAAGAAACTGTAAGGCATGGAGGTAATTGGCATACTCCACGTAATATGCCAGACGGATACGGAGAACATCACCACTGGCACAAGAAAAGCATATTTTGGGATCTTCCATATTGGAAGGATCATCTCCTACGACACAATCTTGATGTCATGCATATTGAGAAAAACTTTTTCGATAATATCATGTACACAATATTAAACGTGGGAAAGAAGACAAAAGATAGCAAAAACTCAAGGATGGACTTACCTGCTATTTGTTCTAGGAGTGAGTTGGAGATTACAGACGAGGGTGAAGTGCCATTTCCAATATTTAGGTTGAAGGGAAATGCAAAAACAGCGTTATTCAAATGGGTGAAAGAAGATGTGAAGTTTGCTGATGGTTATGTTTCTAATCTCTCTAGATGTGTTGAAGAAGGAACAAAATTTTCAGGGATGAAGAGTCATGATTCTCATGTGTTTATGCAACGACTACTTCCATTTGCACTTAAAGAGATAATCGATTAAGATGTTAATGAAACACTTGCAGGTATATACCTATATATATATATACGTGCTTAAAATTATATATATTTCTAATAAACTTAAATAATATTACGTTTAACAGGTATTGGTGTATTTTTCTGGGATCTTAGTACACGTACCTTGATGGAACAAGACATTCAACAACTTGAAGCTAACATTCCCATATTATTGTGCAATTTGGAGAAGATTTTTCCCCTAGCATTTTTGATGTTATGG
Organism: Cardamine occulta; assembly: GCA_028015245.1. NCBI lineage: Eukaryota > Viridiplantae > Streptophyta > Magnoliopsida > Brassicales > Brassicaceae > Cardamine > Cardamine occulta. The sequence goes on from CM051368.1 coordinate 6,398,242, forward strand.
AGCATCTTCCAGTACACCTTCCTCATGAAGCGGCACTAGGTGGACCTGTTTAGTATCGATGGATGTACCCGTTTGAGCGTTTCATGAAACATTTAAAAGGGAAAGCAAAAAACCTTGCAAGAGTAGAAGAGTCAATTATTGCAGGGAGTTTAACTCAAGAAACATCTCACTTTTCGTCATACTATTTTTCGCCGAAAGTTCGGACACGGAAAAGAGCTCCTCGACGATATGACGATGGAGGTGTGGCACAAACTTATGCAGTAGAAGGTGTTCCAAACATATTTTTGCAAATTGGACGCCTATCTGGACAATTAAAAGAAGTTTGGTGGACATCTCCTGAAGATCGTCATTGCGCACACACATATATTCTCGTAAATTGTGAGGAAATGCGGTCATTTGAAAGGTATATATAACATATAAAATGTTTTAGATAGTAACTTACGAGTTTTGTGCACACACATTTATCTTATAATTTAATAATTGCAGCTTATTCGTGGATCAAGTACGAGAATCCATTGAGGGAATATCAGATGATGAAATCAACAAGCGGAAAGATCAACACTTTATTCCGTGGTTGAAAACTCAAGTACGATCTTAAATTTGATTATTTAATTAGTCATTATAAACTAATTAATGATAATGATAATAAATTTTTACTTTGAATTTATCAGATTGATTATGATGATCCATATTATCCACCATGGTTTCATGACTTGCTTCAAGGTCCAATCAGTAAGATAACCACTGCTCCAATGTATTTTACTCGAGGATATGCGTTTCATGCTTACGACTACGGTAGACATCGTACATCCGTTAACTATGGAGTATGTGTGAAAGGAGAGATCGATTTTTATGGGATCATACAAGAGATAATTGAAGTTGAATTTGTTGGGTTAGTGGGGATGAAATGTGTACTCTTCAAATGTGATTGATTCGATCCAACAATTGGCATAGGTGTTCGTTCCAATAAACTTGGAGTTGTGGATGTTAACGCGGCAAGACGGTACAACAAGTTTGAACCTTTCATCTTAGCATCTCAAGCAGACCAAGTAAGCTTCATTTCGTATCCCAGAGTTAGGACCACGAGAGTCACTTGGTTATCAGCTATTAAGGTGAAGCCTAGAGGTCGAATCGTAGGAGAAGAAGCATTGCAACAAGATTTATGTAGTGATATTTCGACACCGAATCAAACTACAAATGAGATCTTACTTATTGATCGCAACAATCAAGTATTTGAAGACATCCCATATGATGATGCAGAAGAAGAAAACGGTAATGAAGAGTTTGATGAAAGTGACAATCTAAGCACATATTCGAGTGAGGCATCAGACAACTTAGTTGATGATAATAATTAAATGTTTATAATATGTGTTTTGTAATAGTTAACATTTCCAATATAAAATATTATTCAATTTCAATTTATCATTTTTTGTGGTTTAGATTTATGGTTGGTTCTAAATTTCAAATAACATTTTTAAATTTTCTAAATTATTAATACATATGTTTGTGGTTTAGGTTTGTGGTGTAGGATTAGGGTATAGAGTATTTAACGACGGAGTTACAACGGATTCGTCGTAAAAACGTTGTTAAATGATTAATCCATTACGATGAATTAACAAGGCCATCTCGTTAATTCGTCGCAACATTTACGACGAATTAACGAGGCCTCCTCGTTAATTCGTCGTAACATTTACGATGAATTAACGAGGCCGCCTCGTCATTTCTTCGTAATAAAACACTAACAAGTTCGAATATTTCTATAAATACCACATCCTCCCATTTTCAATATCAATACAATAAACGTTTATAAGTAAAAAAATTTATTCGAAAAACACTAATTAATTATGGATGATGAAAGATCTTTTGTTCCTGGTCCAGCAGGTGTAAGACAAGCTGATGAACGGGCAAGGAGAAAACTTGAACGATCAATGCTTCAAGAATGTGCTGGTATAAGCGAATCTATGTTTAATTCTTATGAGAGACATGTACGGATGGTTAATTGTGTTGTTGAGCCAGAAGATCCTTCTTTCATGGGTGTCCCTTGGAAGACTACAATTGAATACCTAACACAACAAGGTAAATTGAAATGTCATACATTAATTATTAGTATACAATGTTTTTTTAGATTGCTCAATAAACAATTATATATATATATATTTGACTTATTTTATTTTGAATATAGGTGGAAATACATGTAGGTGGACACTGGTAAAAGAGCTGCATAAGATTTGTGTACCACAATGGTATCTCGTTCTTTTTGTGGTAGCTGTGATTCATAAAATGGTTCATAATGGATTGGGGGATGCGATGGTTATAATGAAGGTAAACTGTATTATAAGTTTTAGTCTTTAGATATTCTTAATTAATCAATTAGATATTTAGTAAATGTTAATTGTACTTTTTTGTGTTCTTGTAGGATCCGACTGGTACTGTACAAGTGAGCATTCATAGGTCCGCTTTATCTGATAACAAATATGGGCCGCACATAAAGGAGGGTTCAGTGTTGCTTCTAAAGGAGGTTGTAGTTGTTAAGTTTGAACGGGCGACAACATATCTTAACATTACTCTAAATAACATAACCAATGTAAGTTACAATTTTATTGTTAAAGGTTATTTATTTATAAGTATTATCATTAACTTGTTAATTTGGCAGGTAATATCTATAGAAAACGTTGCTCCAACATTCATACAAGAAAGTGGTCCCAGTGGTGTTAATCGAAATCCAAACAATTGGTTAAACCATGAAGATGAGGTTGGGTCGGATGATACTGAAGAAATTGAGTAGTACATTACGTCATGATAAATGGAAGGAAACAAATATTTATGTTTATGTTTAAAATGCTTCCAGTTTATTTGTATGTTTAATTTATGTTAAACTATCGTATAGTATTAATAACTATGTATGTTTAATATCCTATCCAATATAACATTTACAATATATAATATTTTCAATTTTGAATATATCATTTTTAAAGTTTTTCTACATTTCTATATGGGACATAACAACTGATTTACAACAGATTCGTCGTTAACCCATCGTTAAATGATTAATTAATTACGAGGAATTACCGATGCAGACTGGTAAATACGTCGTAAAATACAAAACTTTTTAATAAAATACGAAACGAATTATTAATATAATCGTATTAAATTATATTACGATGAATTAACGAGGCGGTCTCGTTAATACGTCGTAGTGGTTACAACGTATTAACGAGACCGCCTCGTTCATTCGTCATAACATAACGAGGCCGTTACGACAAATTTTTAATCTAATCGTATTAAATAATATTACGACGAATTTACAAGGCCACCTCGTTAATACGTCGTAGTGGTTACGACGTATTAACGAGGTGGCCTCGTAAATTTGTCGTAACGTTACGACGGATTAACGAGAAACACAAAATCTATATATATGAGGACGCGGCCCCCTCTCTCCGACGTTCATTCCATCCAAACTCACTATCTCTCTAGTTAGATTTTCTCTCTCTACATCCGATTTGAGGTAAAAAAAAATTTTATTTTATTATTTAGTTTTAATTGTAGATTTGTTAGGTTGAATAGTTTAAGTTAGATAGTTAGAATTTAATTAGAATTGTTAAGTTGATGCTTTGATAAGTTAATTAGAATGATTAAATTTTAATTTATATTGTTAACTATATTAATATAATTTATTTCAAATGTATGTGTAGATATGGTTAGGAGTTCCGCATTAGCGAGATGACGGGCCGACCGTCCACATTACAGTGAGACGTTTTTAGGTTCCGACACGACCACTACTAGAGTAGAAGTATCTTCTTCTGCTGCCGCATCTGTTGACGTACCATCTACTTTAGCCGCCCCTTCTACAGAGACGGTACCAAAGACTCAGCAGGGTCAGGACCCACCACCTCCTGTTGTACCAGAGACTCAGCAGGGTCAGGACCCATCACATCCGGATTTATTAGTTCCTCCTACAGCTCCATATGCACGGTATACCGTCGAGGATCTTTTTGTCCAACCAAGACGAGAAGGATTGGACAAGTTGGATCCTAACCGGCCACCGAACACATTATGGTATGTAAATTATAATTCTTTATTTATATAATTATTAAATTTTAGTCCATTAATAATAAATATTTAATTACTCATACATATTTAATTTTACATTTGTTTAGGTTTGGTGTGGATAATAAGGTCGGACACAGCGTTTCTGATATCATCAAGGGATACTTCATTGAGCCTCATCCCAACTGGACTCTCGTACCTGATCACATCAAGAAAACATGGTTCAAATGTTTTGCGGTATGTTTATTAAAAATTAATTAAATTTTTAATTTTTAATTTTTAATTATATATTTATATGTTTTTACTTAACTTTTTTAATTAATCTTTTTTGTAGCAAAAATGGAATTGGGAAGTTTCCATAAACGAGAGAGTGAAGAAAGAGTTCAACATAAAGGCGATGAAGCGACTTGCTAACACGGTCTCCGACTGGAAGGAGAAATGGCAACTAGGAGATCCGAAACCCATCTACATCACCAATGCTGTATGGGAGGGACTTATACGGTTTTGGAATGCCCCTGATTCTGTTATCAAATCCGGGAAGTGTTCAAAGTCCCATCTTACCCTTGGTCCAGATGGACTTTTACCGACTCCCCATACATCCGGCCAAACACCTTTTGTGGGTGCCCGCATCAAGCTGGTAAAAAGTTTTTGGAAAAAATTAATTATTATATTTTTTATATTTAGTATTATTTAAAGTAATATATTTTATTTTTATAATTTTATTTATAGGCTAATGGAGGACCGCTTCCTTCTCTTCCAAGATTGTTCGAGCACACCCACAAGAAAAAGAATGGAGCTTTTGTGGATGTCAGATCCGAGAGGATCCACACCGAGCTCACCACGAGGATCACTGAGCGCGAGACACAACTTTCTCAGCAAACCGAGGATGGGACTCCCGTGGAGATAAGTACGTTAGAAGCTGATCAGATCTTCGAATCGGTAAGATTAATTTTCAAATTTAAATTTTTAATAAATTTTTTTATATTTTGTTTATTGACGATTTTTTTTCCAGGTTGTTCCGAAGAAGAAAGGCCGCTCTTTAGGTATGGGTTCGGTTCATGACGTCCGAATTGCTTCTTCTTCGCATGTTCGTTCAGTCGCAGATGATCCGGTCCAGCTTCGTTCTGATTTAGCAGCTGCAAACGCCAAGATTAGTTCTTTGATGGTCGAACAAGATAGCATGAGATCCCAAGTTCAGGGTCTTAACGCCTTGTTTGGAATTTTGGCGGCCACTAATCCCGACCTTTCTCGAGAATTGGAGCGGCAACAAGAGCTTCGACAGCTACAGGCACAGCAACCACCCCAGCCGAGTGCACCTACCGAGCAGGCGCCAGTGGTCAATTTTACAGATGCAGACGACGATCATTATTTTCTGATATAAATTTGGACATTTAGAATTTTATGTTTTGTATAAATTTTTTATTTAATATAATTATTAGAAATTTTTATTAATTATATAATTATTTTTTTCATTAAATTAATAATTCAATATTTTAAAAAATAAAATCTATATATATTAATTAAATTTTATTAATTTCTTATAAAAATTACGATGCATTCACGACGTCTATATTTAATAATCGTTGGTAAATCGTTGTAAAGTTACGTCGAATTAACGACATTTATATTATAAAATTAATCGTTGGTCTTTCGTCGTAAAATAACCGTCGCAGTTACGTTGAACTTCCTATTTGCGTTGAATTAACGACGAACTTATTTACGACGAATTACCAACGAATGTTGTTCCTCGTTATATTTTACGATGAATTACATCGAATGTGCCATTACGATGACCTGTTTACGACGAATTGCTGTTCGTCGTAAAGCTGTTGTAACACCATATTTACGACGAATTAACAACGGTTTCTTCCGTTGTTACACATGTGTTTTCTGGTAGTGAGATATTCCTACTGGAAATAAGATTTTTTAAAAAATATTATTTAAAATAAATATACAATTTGATTTAAAGAAAATATCGAATATATACCACTAACAATGGACAAAAATAAGTGTTAAAAATAGAAAACAATTAGAGGAAATGTGAGAGTTAAACATACACGCCCTTGAAGAGTACATAAGGCTTATAAAGTTTCACTAATCTCATGGCCTTGTTGAATATACGGTTGTGATGTTCATATTTATCTCCGAATTGCGATGGGAAAATTACACAAAGTAATCCCAATATCTACAGAAAACAAAAAACAGAGCCAATTAGAGGATGCATTTAAAATTATAGAATAATACTCCTAGAGAAAATTTGTGTTACGTGCAATTTATGCAAATTAATTCTGCTGTATTTTTCTGAGTGTATGGCACATATATATATATATATGTGTGTGTGTATGGAATAATTTGTGTTTCAAATGTTCTGCATAATGTCTTTGTAATCACTTTTGAAAATTAATGAAATTTGTTAGTCGTAAAAAAACAAAATTTACCTGTATAGGTAATTTATAACGAAGGCCCGTGTAGACACGGAACTTAGCCATGGTGGATAATGTTGTAACGTTTGGGGCTATAATAGGCTTACCATTGCGATCGAGCAGAGGGCTTTCCACAAAATAACGAATCATAGTTTTATAGATTTGGTTATACATCACTGGATTCCGGTAAGATGAGCGGACATGGTAGATGGTATGACTTCCGAAATCGCCGGAATGTTCAGCTGCGGTTGCGATCATTGCGTTTACCACCATATATATCGACCGGTATCTTGTTATAAAGATACATTTTCTTGTTAGCATCAAGCTAGTAAAAATAGAATCTAAAATTTACATTTTCTAAAATTGGCAATTTGCCTAGTGAACTTACAATATCACATACTGCCTTATGATCAACGAGAAAACACTTTAGCAATCCCTTTCCGTATGATATAAGTATACTGTCTACGGTTCTTCACATATAGAAATAACCACAAAAGAAGCTGAGTTAGAAATAAATCAAATACAAATGATAAATTAGGTCAAATTAAAGGAAATTTGGTGATAGCTTACTTAAAACCTTCAATCCAACCGGGAAATGGATTCGAAATAGTGCTTGTGATTATTGTAGGACGTATGATTACAATAGGCATATTTTCTCGATAGTGTCCAAGAAGCATTTCTCCCATTGATTTGGTGAAGACATAAGTGTTTGGCCATCCATAAAGCTTTGCCCTAATAAAGATTATATATGTGACCAATTTGCCTCAAGTTACTTTGAATAGTAAATCTGAAATTGTTTACAAACCTTTTTAATCCTAGATCTCTCATGGCTTTTTTAGTTTCTTCTTCTGAACAACCTTGTTCTATGAGTTGTTTCATTTTCTGTTCTACTAGTCGCATCTCGGTATTTATGTCTATGTTGTTTTTACTGTTAAGGGTCTCTCCCATAGCAAAAGGTTTCTCTTCTATGAGTCCTGATCTTTCCCCACAAACATAAGCTAGGGAAGAGAACAAATATTTATAACTAAATGAAAATGTATTTCAACTATTTTCGATATAATTACATGAATATCAAATCCAGTTTGGTTATTGAATGTTTAAATGAGTACCAGTTGAGACTTGGAGAAGCAATTGTGGTTTCACACACTTCTTAGCAAAGTTAAGGACATTGACTGCTCCAAATGTGTTGACCCCAAGTGCAACATCGTACCTTTTTCATATGCAAGCAAACCAAAAGCTAAGTAATCTTTAACAAAAAAAATACAAATAATGATCACATTAATGGTTAATTAGTTAATTACATGAGTGAATTAAAAAGTAGACTAATAACACTGCATTTTGACACGTTTTTACTATGGTTTTATTGTAACTTAGCATAGGTTTTAGGCATTACTCGTATCACTTATTGCATTTATTTGACATTTAGAATATTTAGTCTATTTGCATTAGTTTGCATGCATTTTGCATACATGTGGTATTTTCAGGTATTTGGAGCTGTGAGGAGTCATCACTCGAGTAGGCACTCAGCCATGAAGACACGTAAGGATTTCTGTGAGGAGTCATGACTCGAGTGACATGGAGCCATAGAGTTGAAGACTGCAAAGGAAGCTCAAGTTACTCGAGAAGGCTACTCGGATGAAGACTCGAGGAGGCTACTCGACCAGACCACTTAACTGCTGGGTCGAGTGGTGAGCACCGCTTCGAGAAGATTCCGCAAATTATGGCGAATTCTCATTATCCCTAATTCTTATGTATAAATACCGAGGTTAATGATAACTCGGGACGGAAAGGGACACAACTTTTATTTCTGCGCCGCCTTAGCATAATTAGTTTATCTCTCTTAGTTTTCTCTCTCTAGTTTATCTTTAGATTTCGATTTGGATTTTATATGACTCTTTGAGATTTAATAAGATCGAGTTTTGATTTACTGTTCCTTTTTCGAAATTTCTTTCTCATCATATCATCCTTCATCTATGACAAGTCTTGGCTTTTCTGGGCTTTTGGCTTCGATGATGATCTCGATGAGTGAGTAGTCATTTTAGGGTTTTCGGGGATGGATTAGGTAGTCTCACTCGATTGCCATAGGTTTTTGTTGATTTATGATGATTCGGTTTTAAAATCCCTCTTGAGTTCTTGTTTTTAATGCTTGTACCTCTCTGATCAAGAGGATCATGATTTTAGATAACTTCATGAGCATCAAAAGTGCCTTGAACCATCAGATCTAGTTTTTCCAGGGATTAAGACACAATAGCGTGAGAGTTGGTGCATCAAATGTTGATTTATGTCACGACCCAACTACTCACTTGTTATGAGTCTTTCTTGGCTTTGACGGATCGATCCTTAGTCACTTGTTGAGACCCTTCACCACGACAATGGGTTGGATTGGAAGTGAGATCCGTCGTCAAGGGATTCACCCTGAGTTTAGTAAATTAGCACCCATGGCGTGAGTGTAGATGATCCTATGAGTCTATCCCCAAGATCCCTTTGTCTTTTATTTGAACTAGTTGTCATTTTTAGATTTCTTGTTTACTGCTTTCATTAGAGCTCTTGTACCACTCGACTAGTCCACTCGAGTGCACCACTCGAGTGACCCACTCGAGCCACCTTAGTTTTCACAACTAGTCTTTGATTTCGCATGTTTAGTTCATGATTTGTTAGAGTGTGACAGACTAGACACACGAAAGAATATCAGAGAGAACATATGAAAATACTCTGATTCTTATTCAATAAAAAATGATCATGTGAGGCTTATATAGCCTTTTACATAACATGGAAGCAAACTACTTCCTGATAAACAGGAGCACAACTATAACTAACTCAAAGCAGAAACAAATCACGGAATCCATGAACTATAGGGATTTATTCCTAGCAGAATTGACTAAGCAAACTTTTAACAATTTATTCTCAACAATTTATCCGCTAAAAGTATCGTATAGCACCATATACAGTTCAAACTAAATCCTCGTTCTACATGTTTTCTATATAACAATTTCGACCCTAGATGTTCTTGAGTTGAAAGTTGCAAACCTATATCTCCCCGAATTGAAAGTTTCGAAACCCGAGAACCTTAGAATTTGAGAAACCCAAAATCAAAATTGCTAAATTCAAAGGTTGCAGTGAATTCTCTCACTAAAGTTAGATTGAAATTCTCTAAATTTAACATCAGATTGAAGTTGTCTTTTTATGGAGAAAATATGGTTCTGTGAATGGATTAGAATGCTTCAATTCTTCTTCTTCTTCTGTTTTACTTCAGGTTTTTTAGTTCTTCAGTTCTCTTTCAGATCTTCACTTTTGCTTCAGTTCTTCTTCTTGCTCAGTTCTGCTGCATCTTCAATTTTTCAGTTCTTAACTTATGTTTCAGTCTTTGTCTTCTTCTTTAGTTCTTCACTTCTGCTTCAAGATAGATCCAACATATTGGGTTTAAGTTGTAAACCGATAAAACCAAAATATGCGGGTCCTGAGGTTTGTAATTTCAAATCGGGGGAAATACTGGTTTGAACTATTTGTTGGGGGACATTGAGAGGTTCATGAAGTTGGGAATAGTGCTGAGAAATATCAAGAGACGGATGACGGGGTTTGGTACAAAGGAACTAAAGAGATAAGCTATGTGGGAGGTGTAGAGAATTATCAACACCGAAGCTTCAACAAAAATTACTAGAACCATCCGATTTTCGCTTACCGAAGTGATAATGTTGAGAACCCGCAAGATCAAGTGTATCCAGAGAAGTCTTAGGTGAACTACTCGAATGGATTCCAAGGAAAAGGAGCAGGGTACAATGGTTTCAACCCCCAACAAAGACCTTAATTTAAAAATAACCAAGTTGGTTTCAAGCATCTAGCAACCAAGCTCCGCAAGAGAGCAAACTCGAGCTCAAGATGCAGCAGCTGATGGAGAATCATAAGATATGTGCAGAAAAGATAAAAACTATGATGGACAATATGTACGATGATTTTAACGAGAGGATCGAAGCCTTGAACACTCACGTCTGGATTCTGAAAAAATAGCTGATGTGGGGATCAGCAATGCTGCTGAATGCATTGGAAGAAACTCAGAAAGAATATGTTAGTGCAATCACGTTAAAGAGTAGAAAATGAGTCGAGAATGAACACCCTACCGACCGACAGGCTATCGATACTAATCGATATGGAGATGGTGTACATACCAATCGACATACACCTATTACCAATCGGTACGAAGATATATTTCCAGCCAACAAGACTCCCACTGCACCACTATCTGCTCCCATTGAAATCGTGGAGAAAAGTCGGGGTACAAATAGAGAAAAGGGACCTTTGAATGCACCTACGTGGAAACAAAACCCAAAGATCCCATTTCCATCCAGAAGAAATAGCAAGTTTCAGGAGAAACAATATAACAAAATTAAGTCTGTGGTAGGAGAATTTCAAGTCCAACTCCCGTTCATCGAAGCGGTCAAAAATGGATCTATCATTGCAGAAACTAAAGAAGGAAATTCTCTCCAACAAAATGATTCTAGAAGACGGATTTCTACATTTGATACATACAACGCCCAGAAGGACTACTTGAAAACATACCAGTACATATGGGAGAATGCTGGATCCAGACAGACTTCATAGTTTTAATAAACCCCCCCGCCCCCTACATCACAATAGATAAGTCTTCATAAGAAAACTGAAAATTAAAAATTTAGAAGTTTCTCATTAAATTAAACATCAATAAATGACTATATATAGAATTACGAAAACAATGTAAAGTTCAAAGTAAGATTCTACATTGTACATTGTCGTACGATAATTCCCATTTGTATATCTTTTAAAAAAACTAAAATGAAGCCCTTTCTTGAAACAAAAGGTTCTTCACTACTCAGTTCCCAAGAGTCCTTAAAACTCCAATAAAATAAAATAAAAGCTAAAACCCTCTCATTGAACAAGAAGGTTTTTCCTCCTAGGATCTCTCACTTCAATCTCCCAATGCCTATCAGGCAGACTACTATTCTCAGCGATTCTTCTCCACTTCTCAATCCTCTTCTTCATCTCCTTATTCAAACCACAATAACCCTTCAACTGCTCTGGCATCTTGTCATATACTTTCCACCATTTTTCATGCACCGAATCGCTCGCAAACACGCGTCGTAAGCTAATGTCCCAATTGCAATCATAGTCTCTATAACATACCCATGGCTTCAATCCCAAGTAGTGCACACCCTCTAGATTCTCCGGAAGATCGTGTGGTCGTTGAATATTTACGTCGAAGTACTTCATTGTGTTCACGCGTTTCGGTAACCTGTGCCACCATACAAAGACCTCATTGAGGAATCCTTGGTCTCCTCCGTTGTATGACTCTAACTTGAACGATTTCTCCATTAAGTCCTTAAACATACATGGTGATGGTTCAAGAACCTGAAGCAAACAAAAATAAAATTAATACTCACTTAATTGATATTCCTATTGTTTCTTAAAGAGTGTAGTTTACACATATCTCACATAATTTTTTTTTTTAATTATACATGTATGCTCTTATTTAATAATTGACTAATTAGATGATAATAACTTAAACTAATCAAAGAAGGTAGTTTTGGATTAATGATGTACTAGGAAATTGTTTGGAAAAATCGTATTGAAAATATAAAATAACATTTTTTGTGAAAGAAAAATAAAACTCCAAAATAACAATTTTGTGAAACAAAAAAAGTACAAGTTTTTCTCCGAAAAAACAAACAAAACAAAAACAAATGAGTAAGAAAAACCATTCACCTGGCCTAATTTCAATGCATCAAAAAGCCAATTTTCAACAAATTATGTTTCAAAGGATTGTTGCCTCAATTTTTAATTATAAATCGTGCTTTAGGCAAATTACGTCAAAATATGTCGAATACCATTTCAATTTTACTATCTAGAAATTGTTACCAAATAATTTTTAAATATGTTAGGCCAATATTATTATTTGGCTGCATTACTTACCATGATTCCAGAGTTGAATAAGACTTTGTCATTGCCTGAAGCTGAGAGTTGTGGATAGTAGAAGAGATGATCAAGCTTCTTGAGGATGATGAAATCTGCGTCTATGAACACAAGTTTATCATAGTCAGTTACTTGCCACACACGTAATTTGCTGTAGTTCCACTCATTGTAAGAGTCCTTTGTCGCGAAAGGGCTACGAATTCTCTCAATAAGCCGAAGATTCCATCCAGCGGAGCTTAGACCAATCAGGGACCTATTGGTTATGGAGTGATCATGGAGGAGAATCAAGTCCTTATGCGATCCTGATTGTCTTATGCTTTGTGCTAAGGCTATTGCACCACAAACATAAGCCTCTGAGGAGTGTAGTACTGTCACGTATGCGACGCGTAAGGGACGGGGTAAGGTTGAGACCGCATCGGATGTAAGATTAGCTTCATGTTTTGGTCTCCATGCTTCTTGGCCTGTAAATAATAATAATACAAAAGTTAGAAATGAGATGACGAATAAGGTGAAAAGAGGAAAAAATTGGTGAACAAGTAGGGTTTGTGGTAATTAGCTGGTTCAGAGTTGTTGAAGATAAGGATTTAAATCCCCTACCTAATTGTTTTTAAGCTAAAATTGGCTATGATTAATATGATGATAAAATTTATAATATGTACTATGTACATGTACATACATGATTAGATTTGTTGTAATAAATATTTCTTACAAGTTATCAAGGAAGAGACAAGTTTATAGAAAACAATTTAGAAGTGTTATGCAATAATATAATCCAAAATTAAGTAATTGAAAGTTTGGTTTGTGATCCACGTTCATAATTTCTCAAAGCAGAAATAGACAATATATATATTTATATATCAATTCAGGAAATGCATACTGTGCAGCACGATCTAATTGCACCAACCATTAACCTGATCATATTATTTTTATCTACTTTTCATATAAAACAAGTACGGGTTAGCAATAATGATCCACCAAAAAAAACTACAAAATTGAAATCAACCAAAAATGAAAAGAAAATCATATTACATTAATGGTTGATTGAAAATCAAATCTATATAAAAATATAATAATTTCAAATATACTCAAAAAGGATTATTGTTATTTTTATAAACTTAAAAATAATATTTCTCCAAAATATAAAAAGGGAAAAAAAAAAATTACCAAATTGAGAAAATGGAGAAGCAATGTGACATGAACCAACAGGCATGAGAAGCTTCTGCTTCAACCTTGGGAGATGAGGTTTATAAACCCAATAATCCTCCACGCGCCTCACGCGCTCATCACACTTGAAGATCTCATGCATGGGCCCACATGACCCGATGAACACAACGTACACCGTCGGATCAACCCTCCTTAACCCACTTTGAACGGCTAGATTTGCAGCTGCCAAATTAACCTGAAGCCTAAAAACATCCCTCAGCCCTTTATTCTCCGACCAACCATCACACGGAACTCGAACAACGAGAACGTCCACGTCAGCATCAGAACCTTCTGGCTGAGGTAGAGGTATCTCAGGACAGTGAGAAACTTCTTCATCGATCCACTCCGGGTAAAGACTCTTCCAAGTAACATTCTCCGGAATAGGATCAAGCGACACGTGGACGTTTTTAAGTATCAACGGTCCATGAGCCTCGTAGCTCTCACGCTCTTTTTTCTCGATGTTAAGAAACCCAACTCGGATCTTCTTCTCCGGTAGATAGTTACGGACGAGACTTAACCATTTTGGGTTTTTGTTGACTTTTGGTGAAGGAAGATCAATCTGTAATGTGGAGGAAGATGGAGAAGTGATTTGTAAAAGGGGTTTAAAAGGTAAGATCAAACCCAAAAGTGATAATGAGATTAGTATTAGATAGATAATGAAAAAATTTCCTCGAGAATTATGGGTTTTTGTTCCCATTTTGTGATAATTTTCCCTATAAATTTGTACACGCATCTTCATTTGTATAGAAATAAAGCTATATATATGCACTCTTGTGTGTTAATTTCTGCGTGTGCGTTTGGCAAAGAGAAGGTTTAATTTGCATGGACGCACGTTGGTGTGGAAAGTCAAATTCTCCTCTCTCTATATATAATTTTTTTATTTGGTTGTTTGGTGGGCATGATTATTTGTTATAGATAGAAATAGTTTTTATAGAGATCTTGAATATTGGTTGTAGATTAGTCCATTCACGTTCGAAAATGCTTTGTATTTATCATTAATAATATTTGGTTCACAATAACCCAAATAGCAAAAAATAAATTTTTTTTATAAGGACATATTTTATAAAGAAAAATATCAAATCATATTTGTTTCTAGTTCATCCTGAAAAGGGAACGATCTACTCTCTATCTGAATAATCTATGCCCCCGCTTCTACAATTCAAAATTATAAGCATTTTTTGTCAAAATTATAAACTTGTTACATAATATGTTATGTATATAGTTTGTAATAGCGTACGGTCTCGACTTTATCTTGTTCAAATGTTGTAAATTGTTGAAAATATCATATTATGTAAAGTATTGAATTTAGAAGTTATTTAACAAAGTAAGTAATATATCAAATATATAAATTTGAAAATCTACGTAGATCATATGTAGTTATATTAAGTTTTAATTTATTTGATGATTAAAAGTATATATATATATATATATAGAAATCTATAAATACAAAATATAGCATATCTAAAAAGAAGTCAAATGGTGATTTGAATTAAAAAAAAATTATAAGCACACATATATCTTGCTACTAATTTAGCATACATAGTGACACGCCCGGACCCATTTTTTTTTATTTTAATATTCCCATAAATACTAAAAATCTGCAGCGGTGAAAATTAATTAATTAACTCAACCAAAAACAGCATTCAATGATTTATTATAACCAAATAAATTCATAACGGTAATAACTAACGACCTAACGGTTTACGACAATTCAATAATAACAAAACAAACAGCAGTAAATAAATAAATCACAACCCTCCCAGTATGTCATCTTATCCCGCAGCCGCAGTCCCACGAGCTCCAGCTAACAATCCTTGTCTTTTCCCTTATCTGCGCCATTACGAATAAACGCAGTCAGTATTTAATAAATACTGAGGAGGCGATCAACCCGTCTACTAGGTCAATAACAGACAGACGACTACAGAAGACTTCCCAGCATAATAATATGCTCGAGATTTGACAAGCAGCAAAATCAGCATTTAATTAAATTATTTTCACACTAAAATAATTAATTAAAATCAACAAAACAGCAATTTAAATAAATGCAATGATTCAGCAATTAAATTATTTTTACACCAAAAATAATTAATTAAATTCAACAAAACCACAATTTAATTACAGCAATTAAATTCAGCAATTTCCGAGATTTAATCATCTCACAATTAATTTTTAACACCACATCAAACACCAAAAATCACGAAAATAAATCATACGCATAAATTAAACCGGGAAACCTCCGTAAGTCCAGTCTGACCACGGTACTGCACTCACCTTAGCCAAAAACAGAAACTTTCGCGACAAAAATTCTGCAATTTTCCAGAACTCCCCGGGACGAATACACCCTAGATTTTCCCGGAACGCGAAACCTAAAATAATAAATTAACAAAACTTAACACACAAGCAACTAAACTACACGACCAACATAATCACAAAACGACAAATGCAACTACACGACTTAAAAGTTTAAGTCGTTTTCTTCGCAACACTCTGCAACTTCACGGAGCCACCACCCCTCAACGCCACAACTCGTCACCACCACCGTTCCTTGACGTCCTCCACCACGCCATGACTCCTCGACGCCATGATTCGATCATGACTCCACAACACCATCAACCACGGTCTCCATGACAACCGCCACCTCATCACGTCACCATTGATCTTCGTCACAACAACCAACACCGTCACATCTCCTCGCGACTTGGGCACTAAAGGATCCGACCAACCAAACCAACAACGTTCAAACCCCATCACCGCCAACCACCCTCCGATCAGCTCCTCATCAACGATCAACAACGAGAAAAACAACCAACAAAAGGAGAACCTTACCGTGATGAGATAGAAGAGGCGCAAGCTTCCAAGCAAGGCACCGGACCAACGCAACGATCCACCTCACCCCTAAGCTCCTCTCTCTCTCTTTCTTCTTTGCTCAATGGAGGCGGCTAGGTTTACGAAGAGGGAGACGAATACGCACATACACATATATGTATCGAAGTTTCCGTATTACACCAAACGGTCCTCATACTTCTCCAAATTTCCCAACTGACCCCAATACTTTTAAAACTATCAATTTAACCCATCTGAAACTTCCAATTCGATCAGTTAAACCCCTAACTTTCTGAAATCACCAATTGGCCCCAAACTTCCAAAATTATCAATCAAACCCGCCTGCAACTCCTGGATTTAATCAAATCAACCATAACTTTCGAATTCAACAAATACACCCCCATTATTGGTTTACGGATGTTACAATTCTCCCCCACTAACATAGATTCGTCCCCGAATCTAACAACTCGAATCCCCTAGTAAAAAGGGACCCAGCTATTAACCTTACATTGGTTTCTTTCTCTTGGCAAACATCAGCCAACACAGCTCAACAAATAGACCATCTCGAAGGAAGACATTAATTTGTTACGTCTCCAAGCTACTCGCCCACAATTCTACCCTTATTTTTATAACCACTTTTCCTTTGAATGATAGAGAGTCTACCTTCCAAGGGAACCATATATTCTATTTCAGCAACCAAGAACCCTTTAGGCTCTCAAATTTCTCAACCACCTAACCTCGCAAGGTTACACAACCACAACTGATTATCCTCTAAAGAATCTCATCACACCATATTCCAATCCTTAGAATATCAAATGTACATATCCTTACCCAGAATATCAGCCAAGACCAACAACAGCTTTGGGTAAGTCGATCTGATTAGGATTGATCATTCCCCTCTACTCAACACAATCTCAGATACTACCCCGATCAACAGCTTATCACAATCCATAATAACAAATCAGATCGCATAACTCCATAGCCACAACACGGCTTAGGAAAATATATGTCAACTTCACGGCTCAGCATAGACTACAACCCATAACACGGCTTAACTGTAACTCTACGGTTAACAACACAACTCAGCCTAACCTTCACAGCTAACAACATAACACAACATAGCCTTTCGGCTATCTACTTAACAAAACTTAACCTTTCGGCTATTTCCAACACCGCATAGCATTGCGGCCATCAACACCTCATGACATACCTTTCGGCCATCAACACCTCATGACATACCTTTCGGCTATCAACCCAACACAGCATAACCTTTCGATCTACTATCAACACATCACAACATAGTCTGTCGGCTACCAGCACAGCACATCATAGCTTTTCGGCTATCAGCAAAACACAACATAGTCTTTCGGCTATCAGCACAACACAGCATAGCCTTTCGGCTATCAGCACAACACAGCATAACCTTTCGGCTATCAGCACAACACAGCATAGTCTTTCGGTTATCAGCATAACACAGCATTATTTTTTCGGCTTTCCGCACAACACCTCATTGTCTATATTGAGTTTAAATACTCCATGAATCTGACACCATAAGACCCCCACTTGGTTTGAATAAGCTACGCCTACCGGATCCCCGGAACAGCTCAGCACAACAAGAATAACAAGCATCTCGGAGTCCAGCGTGACCCGATCAGCACGAACTACGCCTACCGGATCCCCGGAACAGCTCAGCGCAGTAAAAATGACAAGCATCTCAAAGTCCAGCGTGACCCGATCAGCAAGTCCAGCGAGATCCTAAGATCTCTAGTGGCTTACCGAGACAGCATCAAGAATCACACAGAAATCTGACCAGTAAACACCATCCAGCGATGAGATTCCAATGCATGGAACCCCATCAAACAGCATTAGGACAAGTCCTAATCAGCCAAACCAAGTGCTAGGATCAACACGGCACGATCCATACAGTCGAACTAAGTATAAACAACCCAACATCACAGCATTACGGGATGCAACAATCCCCACAACACAGCTCGATTCTTGATCGCAGCATCGATCAGAACTCTTTGACCCACTCAGACACACCAAGAAATACCTACAGCAAGGTCAACAACAAGACCTACAAAAAGATCAATCAACAATGATCTACCACACTCCAAAACCTAGATCCACCAGCAAGGATCTACACACTCCTACCACAAGTACCGGAACTCCCCTTGCACCCTGTCCAGAGTCTCCCGCGGAAAATACTTGAGATCGAACTCCCTCCAGAACTCGTCCCAAGACAACACTACCCCCATTCTCCTCGCAGCAACACCCTGCCATAACTCATTTGCATCTTCCTCCAGATAATGCACCGCTAAGTCAATTCTATACTCCTCAGGCACCTGATCGACTGGAAGTTCCTCTCCAACCTGGACCTCCACTCATCAGACTCGATCAGTCTAGCACCACCACTGAAGAACTTGGTGCCCAACGTCCGCCTGCGTTCCATCACCCTTAGGTACGACGGAACCACTGGCTCAACCTCAACAACCACTCTCGGCACTCCCGGAGCATTCCCCTACATAACAGCCTAGACCATCTCCTGATCTCTTCCTTTATAGGCAATTTACCCCTTTTGGAAACCTTATATTCTTAGCAGTTTTCCATTTCTGGAAACTTACTATTTCGGGAAACTTTCCTTTTGAGAAAACTCTCCTAATCGAGAGACTCCCCGAACCCTCCCAAAACTTCTCCAGAATCTCTCCAGATCCCTTCTACATCTTAACGACTTACTGGCCTCACCGGTTCCCACATTTTTGCCTCCACGGCCCTCTCAACCACCTTACAGACATGCTTCCAACTACAACCCACTTGGTCGCGTCAGAAGCTACAGCTCCTTACTCCAAGTCATACGACTAAACGCCGAACTCCCCAACACAGCTCCGTTCGGGATCTAGTCCACCCTGCCTTAGCCTCACCCTTTGTCGGCATAACACCATGTCCGACCACATGCTCAGGCTGCCCGTCACCCTCTGGAAACTCAACCCCTACATGCTCACCGCAACGCTCTGCACCACAACCTCAGCGGCTCTACTGCCCTGCCTGCTCTGCCACCTCGGCCAACTTTGCCACCACAACCTCGGAGACCCCTCTCAGCTTTGCTTGTTCCACTAGCAAACCCACCCGGATGTCTAACTACATACTTTGAGTGGTTAACCACCTGCAACACAACTATATACTAATTTACCCCAAAAATTAGCATAACAACAAAACGAGTCTTACCGTGGAACCTCTTACCGGCTGGAAAATATGACATACCCCGAAACCCCACAACAAGAGATAATAAAGCTATGACTAACAACAATCGAATGACACTCGATTCACAACATACAACCATTTCAGCACAGCAAGAAATCTTACAGTCCTAGAAACAACTCCGCTCTGATACCAAATTGAAACGCCCCGACCCATTTTTTTTTTTTTAATATTCCCATAAATACTAAAAACCTGCAGCGGCGAAAATCAATTAATTAACTCAACCAAAAACAACATTCAACGATTTATTATAACCAAATAAATTCATAACGGCAATAACTAACGACCTAACGGTTTACGACAATTCAATAATAACAAAACAAACAACAGTAAATAAATAAATCACAACCCTCCCGGTATGTCATCTTATCCCGCAGCCGCAGTCTCACGAGCTCCAGCTAACAATCTTTGTCTTTTCCCTTACCTGCACCATTACGAATAGACGCAGTCAGTATTTAATAAATACTGAGGAGGCTATCAACCCGTCTACTAGGTCAATAACAGACAGGCGACAACAGAAGATTTTCCAGCATAATAATATGCTCGAGATTTGACAAGCAGCAAAAACAGCATTTACTTAAATTATTTTCACACTAAAATAATTAATTAAAATCAACAAAACAGCAATTTAAATAAATGCAATGATTCAGCAATTAAATTATTTTTACACCAAAAATAATTAATTAAATTCAACAAAACCACAATTTAATTACAGCAATTAAATTCAGCAATTTCCGGGTTTTAATCATCTCACAATTAATTTTTAACACCACATCAAATTCATAAATCACGAAAATAAATCATACGCATAAATTAAACCGGGAAACCTCCGTAAGTCCAGTCTGACCACGGTACTGCACTCACTTTAGCCAAAAACAGAAATTTTCGCGACAAAAATTCTGCAATTTTCCAGAACTCCCCAGGACGAATACACCCTAAATTTTCCCGGAACCAGAAACCTAAAATAATAAATTAACAAAACTTAACACAAGCAACTAAACTACACGACCAACATAATCACAAAACGACAAATGCAACTACACGACTTAAAAGTTTAAGTCGTTTTCTTCGCAACACTCTGCAACTTCACAAAGCCACCACCCCTCAACGCCACAACTCGTCACCACCACCGTTCCTTGACGTCCTCCACCACGCCATGACTCCTCGACGCCATGATTCGATCATGACTCCACAACACCATCAACCACGGTCTCCATGACAACCGCCACCTCATCACGTCACCATTGATCTTCGTCACAACAACCAACACCGTCACATCTCCTCGCGACTTGGGCACTAAAGGATCCGACCAACCAAACCAACAACGTTCAAACCCCATCACCGCCAACCACCCTCCGATCAGCTCCTCATCAATGATGTGCGAATGTAATATAGTCTAATGTTCTTTTATATTATTATTTATATTATCTTAGTAGTTTTTAAATGATTATTCTAATTTTTATTTATCTGTTTTTACCTGTATAATTCACCTTTTCTATAAAAAAGTAAAGTTCTATATAAATACTTAAATAGTATTAAACATTCATCACTAAGTTTGGTATTTGAAGTTGCACATTATTTGAAAATTCATTATAATTTCTTTAAAAATAAATATTATTATTATTCAAAAGTTATTATTAATATTAAATTAGTTCTCTTCTACAATAAGAATATACTATTTTATAGTGCAACCAATTTGAAATACATTTATGATGAAATTTATGATCACAAAGTAAATGTTGATATTGAGCAATCCTTGTTTTATTTTTCTTCTGTAGCTAGTTTTTTAGAACTTTCTAGATCTCCGACTAATATTGGTCAAAGACTAACAGTCTTAATTGTATTTGACTGTTAGTCTTTGACCATCTAATCTTAGATTTTGAAAAAAACTTCGAATCTATTTGTGTGGTGTTCTTGTGCTGGAAATATTTCTGTATAAATGAAGTTTTATAAACCATTGGTTAATGTACTAGATGTTAGATCATCAATGTTATGAAATGTGAGGTAAAAATCGAGAAAATCTTAAAAGATATTGTCATTTGTTTGACGTACTTGGTCGTTTAGAAAAGGAATTGTGTAGTTATGTTGTTCTCTCCACGTAGAGGTCTTGTGATTTTGAGTAGGATATGATTCATGTTTCTGGCTAGTGATGGAATCATTTCATAGTAATTAGTGTATTTGATATTATCCATTTTCATTTTTTTGGGGGGTGTTTTTTTTTGGAAAATTTTAATGCATTAGTCTTGTATGTGTGGTTGCTATTTATAATATTGACTAGTATTATGACCCATCCTATGGATGGACAAAGTTAACTTTTATATTATTATTTTTTTGTTTCTGGTAAAAATTAAATATTATGACCTAACCAAAAATCTAAATATCTATGATCTCTTTAGAAATACTAAAAAGTGAATTAAATTATGGAAAAATTCCATAAAAATATACCAACTATTTATCGATTTCCATAAAAAAACACGAATTTTGTGGATATCCAAGAAAATACATGAACTAATTATTTCTTCAATTATAATACACAAACTTTTAAATTGAATCCATTTAACATAAAATCTTTATTTTTTTATTTTTTATTGTTTTAATAAAAATCATATTTAAATATTAAATTATTTTATAAAACTCAAAAATAATTCCTAAAATTCTTTTCAAATATTTAAAAATCTGTAAAATTCCAGAAATTAAAATACTAAATTATCAAATGCAAAAAAAAATCAAAATATTTCGTTAAATAAATCTTTAAATAAGTCTAAAATCTAAAATTTATATTATAGATACAAAATATTTTCATATAGTATACCTTTTGTGAAAATATTAATTCATTAAATATTCAAGTACTTAAAATTTTTGTATTACCATATATAAGGTAAACAACATATATCAAATTTTTAAAAACATATATTTATATATATATTATATTATTTACATCAGAAATTACCCAAATCACAAATATATGCAACCTATATTATTATTATTATTACACACAATTTTACGATGTTAATTTCAAAAAAATAATGGTAACTTTATTACTGAAATTTTATGAATTTAAAGAGATATATTTTAACTTTAATTTTTTTTAAAGTATTAGAAGTTTTATCTGTTTTTAGATTTTTTATTTATGAATTTAAAATTTTACAAGTTTAATTTTTGTTTTAAGACTTATTTTTAGGTTTTTTACAATTTTTTAGAATTTTATTCAGGTTTTTCGGATTTTATAAAATAGTTTTTATCATAATATTTTTATTTTAATTAAAAATAAATAGTTTTTACTTTTTTAAAAACTCTAAATGTTAAATGGATACAATTTAAAAGTTTGTGTATTATAATGGAAGAAAAAAATAATTTATGTATTTTTTTGGGACCCACAAAGTTTGTGTGTGTTTATGAAAATCAATAAATAGTTAGTGTATTTTTGTGAAATTTTTCCTTAAATTATTACATGTTTGAGACAATAAGAAAACAAACTCCTTGAATTGATACTTTATTGAATGAAAGAATAAAAAACAACAATGAGTTTTATAATGTAAGAATAATACAGAAAACAATATATATATATATATATATATTATACACAAAGAAAACAAATAGATCTTTTGAATATTGATTTATAGCTCTCTTACAATCAGAGCAAATATCAGCAAACAAAGATTAAAAATATATGAGAATATTTAACGTACATGTGGAGATGCCGAGATGGATAATGATATGAGGTTGTACACATTGAGCTTTCTCTCATTTTGTTTTTGAAATAATTTAGACACTGTAGTTTTCATGATTATGATAGAAATTCTTGAATGTTCAATGGAAAATATTATAAAAGAAAAAAGTGATGAAAAATAGAAATTCTTGAATGTTCCTTTATGGATTTTAAAGGAAGAAGAAGCAGTTTTTTTTTTTTGAGATAGTTACAAAATTTCAGAGATGGTGTGGTGTGAGAAAATTTAGGAATGTGTTTTAAGAATAAGTTGGATTTTTTTCTGATTTCTTTTCCTTTTCAAAATTTTATTTCTAAATATGTAGAAAAGATAGAGATATGAACAAGGATGGTCAAATTTTTATTTCATTTATTTGAAGCAAAATCACAAAAATACCAATATTTCGGATGGCATCAATATTGGTTGGGATTAAACTCCTAAAACAAGGATGCTTAAATATTATTGGAAATGGACGTTTCACAAAAGTTTTTAAGGATATTTGGATACCTTCAAATCCTCCACGATCAGCGGAATCAAGAGAGCAAAATAATGAGATGTTGGTCAGTGATTTCATCAAAACACAAGGGAAGTACATAATTTGGAATGAAGAGGCGTTAGAAGCTGCTGTTTCAGATGAAGACAAGGACCAGATACGAAGGATTTACTTAGCACAAAAGGAAGAGGAAGACAAGGTTATTTGGAATCAAACGTCCCATGGTCACTACACGGTTAAAACAGGATATCGATTAGCAAGGGTGATTATTAATATCCAACAACCAATATTAGCACCACATGGAAATACAAAAATTAAAAATAAAGTGTGGAAACTACCAATAATGCCTAAAATTAAACATTTTATTTGGCGTATATTATCAAAGGCCATTGGAACATCAACAAGATTAAATACACGTGGGATACCGATAGACAAGAAATGTCAATGATGTTGTGGGAATGATGAAACGATAAATCATCTTCTGTTTACTTGTCCTATTTCTTTTCAAACGTGGAGATTATCGCAATTGCCGTTTATGTTCTAATTCAGGCCTACAATTAATATTGAGGAGAATTTAATGTTCTTGCTCCAAATGCAAAATAATAGACAATTAACAAAGGCACAAAACATTTTACCTTTCTGGATTATGTGGAGAATTTGGAAATCAAGAAATGAGTTGTTATTTAATAAAAAACCAATAATTCCAAAGAATAATATTGATCTTGCTAACTCGGATGTTCATGAATGGATTCAAAATAATAATTCACCAACAAAAAAAACTACATTACACCATCATCAAGTATGGACACGTCCTGTCAATGATTGGTTAAAATGTAATTATGATGCCTTTTTTAATCAAACAAATAATCAAGATTTAGTGGATGGCTAGTCCGTGATAAATATGGAGTATCAAAATATTGGGGTTCTTCAAACCTTAATTATACATCATCCCCTCTAAAAGCTGAAAGTAAAGCTTTATTAGTAGCACTCCAAATGGTGTGGAGTAAAGGTTACAAAAAAGTTATTTTTGAAAGTGATTGCCAAATCCTGGTTAATGCCGTCTCAACTGATCATGAGGAAGTATCGATTCTAAATATTTGTAAAGATATTAAAACATGGAGAAACAAATTTGAGGAAATACGTTTTACACATGTTTTACGAGACAACAATGAAGCAGCACATCTCCTAGCTAGGAATGGACCTCCAAATCGCATTTTCTTTTCAAATTGTATTTATCCACCTGTTTGGTTAACAAACCGATTGTATTATGACTTTGTCCTTTCAAATTAATATAGTTCATTTTCCGTAAAAAAAAAAAGATAGAGATATGAAAACAAATATTATGAAATTCGAGCAGTAGCACTTAACCGGACGAAACCGAGCTGTACAAATTTGATATTGTCTAATGGGCATGTTGGTCGTGAGCAGTAGCACTTCTCCTGAATGGAAAGAAGGCTTTAATTGGGCATTTGATGTTCAACCGAAAGGACAAAAGCTTCAGATCATATGCAAGAGCAAAAGCACATTCGGAAAGGTAACATTATAACAATATCACAAACAAATCGCTCTGATTCCTGTAGCGATGTTTTAAGTTATTTTATCAGTATTTTGCCTGATTTCGTAGTTAGATACGAGTAACCAATATCAGATTGGCAAAGTCTAATTTTTTTTAACAAGCTACAACGTGCTTTCTTGTAGCAGTATGTTTGTTGATCAATGGATCGGATTTTGGATTCTAATATTTGATCAAGTTCATTCTTTTCTTGTCCACTAAGATTCCATCAGTAAGTTAACTCAAGGTTGGCTTTTGCTAAACGCTAAACCAAGTATGAAGATGAGTCCGGTTCAGGTATGATCTGATCTTATATGAAACAAGCCCAAATTACACCTAACTAGAAAGACTTATCAACTAGTTTGTAATGTAATGAGCCTGTGTAAGAATCTAATTCCTGAAACATTTAATAACAGAGACCAGTCGAAAGCAGAAGTAAAGGCTCTCCAGAGTTTAGACTTGAGGTCATATATCTCAAATTTCGTATCTGTAGGAAAGTAGGCAAACCTCAAAATCTTGTAGTTTTTGTCACTGTCGTATCCAAAACCGAATGCATCACATCCCTTGTAAGGATGCGAGGGTTCAATCCATTTGATTCGGCAGCTCAAAACCGGATTCCAAATTGCAAGCTTGCCGCTTCCTTTAACACAACGGCATAGCAATAATCCGTCGCAATGAATAATAGAAATAGAACGAAGAGATCTGGTGGTCTCATCCATAAGAAATTCGGACGGAACTGGTAGATATAAGATATCAAGGGTCACTGGGTTGATGATTTGAACCTTATCATGATAAATCCGAATGAACTGTTCCTGGGAAAGATTCAAGTGATTGAAGATGAATCTCTTCTCTTTGAAGAGACCGTACCATTCCTTGCATACATATTTGAATCGTATCACATCCTCTATTGGAATCCTTTCAAGTATCTTTTCTTTTATTACCTCAGAAGGCAGCGCCGGCAAACCCTCTGCCCAATGCTTTGAAGAAGAAGCCATGGAAAAAAAATGAAAACTAGGTTACGAATTATTTGATGTGCTTTTCATAAACTTGGCAACAATTGCCCTAGTTTGGAAAAATACTTTACAAATTTGAAAATACCTTATTTTAAAAAAAGAATAAAACTATTTCTAATTTGAAAACTACCCTATATAAGAACTTTGAAAACTATACATAATTTTACATAGTTTGAAAATACTCTTTTTACAATAAATAAAAGACTAAATTACCCTTATTTATTATTTATTTAATTACAAAACGAAAATTTTAATTTTAAACAATATAATCAACATTTAATATATTTTCAATAATATAAGTAAAAATTTCAATTAATTTAACTTTGTTTAAAAATTAATTATTTTGTTATGAAAATTAATATCTAATAATATTTGAATTTTAATTAGTTGATTTTTTTTATATTTTTTGTAGACTTATTTATTTATCATTGAATTATATCATTTTATTTTGACTTATTAATAACTTGATTTATTGAGTTGTCGACTTATATTTATACTATTGACTTATTTTTTTGTTAGTCGATTTAACTTTTTTTCTAGTAGACTTATTTATTCTTTATACACTTATATAATTTTATGTTGACTTATTAATAAAGCTGATTTATTGAACTATTGACTTTTTTTTATTTATGTCCACTTATTGTTTTTACTATTGACTTATTTTACAACAGTCGATTTATACTTGATTGGTTGATTTATTTACATAGTTGACATATTTAAACTATTGGTTTATTGTCTTTGTTCGTTGATTTATATATTTTTTTTTCTCTTAGACTTATTTATTCTTGGTAGACTTATATTATTTTATGTTTACTTGTTAATAAAGTTGATTTATTGAACTGTCGACTTATTTTTTTTATTTCTGTCGACTTAGTCTTTTTTCCATCTACTTATTTTATAACAGTCTGACTTATACTAGATTAGTTGATTTATTTACATAGTCGACATATTTAAACTATTGATTTATTATTTTTGTTCATCGATTTATATTTTTTTTTTCGTAGACTTATTTATTTTTGGTAGACTTAATAAATTTTATGTTGACTTATTAATAAAACTAATTTATCAAACTGTCGACTTCTATTTTTATTTCTATCTACTTAATTTTTGTCCCTATCAACTTGTTTTATAACAATTAACTTATATTTTAATTGATTGACTTATTTACATAGTTAACATATTTAAACTGTTGACTTATTTTTTATGTTCATGAAATTAACTTTTAAATAATTAAGTTTAAATTAAAAAAAATTAATTATAATTTAAACTAATTTTATGTAAATAAATTATAAAATTCATATTAGTATTTTTATCCTATAGTTTAAATTCGTAATTAATTATGTTGACTAAACAAACATAGAATATAATTTTCTATTAATAATTTATTTTAATTTTAAAATAATCTTTATTATTTAATTTTAGTTTATAATTTATTCTTTAATGGATTATTTATCTTTTATATAAGTTAGGATATCATTATCTAAATCTAAAAAAATCTAGAATTTTTGTTATATAAAATTCAAAATTAAATATAAAAAATTACTATATTTTGAAATTCAAAATAATTTTAAAATTAAGTTTAATTTTTATTTATTATAGTTAAATTATTTATTTTTAACTATTAATAAAAATTAAATAATGAAAATGTTTTATTTTATTTTAAATTTTAAGTTATTAACTGAAGACAAAAATGTCATTTTGTTTTAACATAAAAAGGATATTTTCAATCTTGTAAATTATGGTGTAGTTTGCAAAAGTTTAATAAAACTTAAGGTAGTCTAGCAAATAAGTAAAATACATTCACCAAAACGGAATAACATACCAAAATTTTGTATATTTTCAAAATAAATCATTTAACCTTTTGGTGATAAAATAAATATTCTATTTATACAAAAATTTATTATTGATCATTATTTTAAACATTTTTTGAAAATATGGGTATTGAGGTCTGAAAAAAAGAAAAGAAAAATCTATTGAGATTGCATGTGAAAATTGTTCTTATTAAATTGAACCAATGTTTTATGGTTAGGATTTAGCACTAAACCGATAGTAATCTTATAAGAAATGAATGAGATTTCCTAAAAATTATTTAAAAAAAAATCCCAAATGTGTTGTTTCCTACTAATATATATCACTGAACAATCCCATTTTACTGATCCAAACTTTTGAGTCTTTGACCCTTGTATGTCACTGTATTTCTATGACACAATAATAATCATACTTATTCTTAAAGAATAATAAATTAAAGATTATAATTTATTTGCAACTTGATATGTTAGGAATTTGTCCCATATTAACTAGTCTTTTCATATTGTTTTCGAGTCTTTTCTAGTTCTTTTTGTGTCTTTTCAGGAATTTTGAGACTCTGGAGCATGGATTGAAGATATTGGAAGACATTGAAGCAAAAGAAACAATTTTGAGCCAAAAGTCGATTTTTCGCCGCGGGAGCACCTGCTCGGACTTGGCGAGCACCTGCTCCAACCTATTTTACCTAGACACGTTTTTTATTTAATTTTTAGAATAAAAAGAGGCCAGCCGCCTCAGACTTGGAGGACGTTCGTTCTCAGACCTCAGTTTTTTGTTCTAGGTTATTTTTGGTTCTAAGACACCACCACTTTGTTCTTCTACCTTTTCGATTTGGATTTGTATTACTCAGCTTTGGATCTCTATTCTCCTATCATCGATCATTCTACAACTCTGTTTGAGAAGTTTTTCTGAACCTTATTCTCTTTAATAAATCATGAATTCATCTTATTGCCTTGTTGTGTTTGATTTTGCAATGTGTGAGTAGATTCCTAGCTAGGTTAAAGTTTTTAATGGTGATTTAGGTTGATAATGGCTGAGCACAAATAGGATTGAAATTTATATGTCTTCGCCAATAGGGGTTCGTAATGCTTAGATTAGCTTGATCACCTAGTCTATGATTTTAGGTTAAACTTATTCACGAGAGTGCTCTAGGTTGCTAGATAAATCATTGGTGAGCAATTGGTGCGTAACCAGCGAGAGTTTATTGTTACGATTTTTTGTGAACAGATTGAACCCGCTTGTTAATGCTTATCGTCTTCGCTAGGTCCAGACGAGAGTTTCGGTATCTAGGTTGTTAGATAAAGTTGTCGATACATCACGAGAGTGGGGCGACATTTATTTATGTTTGAGTTCTAGACCGGTAGTTAGTTAGCCCTGAATAGTTGCTCCGAATCACCGGCAAAACGCCTTAACCTAGTGCTTTTATTAATTAATTTTACACCTATTTATTTAGTTGTTTGCTGTTCCGAAAATTATACAAAACCCATATTTGTCTTAGCTTTAAATTAAAATCTATAATTTCATAGTGTAACCTTGGTCTCTGTGGATTCGATACCCCATATACTACTGCGTTTGTCTGTGCACTTGCAGAAATTATTTTGGGTTAAAACTCGACACATCACAACTTTTAACATTAGTTATTAAAGATATTTAACTTAAATAAAGACACATTAGTTTTTTAAAAAAAAATTAATATATAGGGTATGTTTCAAACTTCTAAACGTAAATAGGGTATTTAAAAAATTCTCTTAATATAATTTAAAAATAATTTAAAATTTCCCTTAATAATTTAAATTCGTAATTAATTAAAAATTAAATATGTTGACTAAAAAACATAGAATATAATTTTCTATTAATAATTTCATTTAATTTTAAAATAACTTTTATTTTTTTATTTTAGTTTATAATTTATTTTTTCATGGATTATTTATCTTTTATATAAGTTAGGATATCATTATCTAAATCTTAAAAATCTAGAATTTTTGTTATATATTAAAACTCAAAATTAAATATAAAAAATTATTATATTTTTGAAATTCGAATTAATTTTAAAATTAAGTTTAATTTTTATTAATTATTTTTAAATATTTAGAAAAATTAAATAATCAAAATAGTTTATTTTTATTTTAAATTTTAAGTTATTAACTAAAGACAAAAATGTCATTTTGTTTTAACATAAAAGGGATATTTTCAATTTTGTAAATTATGGTGTAGTTTGCAAAAGTTTGACAAAACTTAAGGTAGTCTAGGAAATAAGTAAAATACATTCACCAAAACGGAATAACATACCAAAATTTTGTATATTTTCAAAATAAATCATTTAACCTTTTGGTGATAAAATAAATATTCTATTTATACAAAAATTTATTATTGATTATTATTTTAAACATTTTTTTTTTTGAAAATATGGGGATTGAGGTCTGAAAAAAAGAAAAGAAAAATGCACAATTTCTTGATTCTTCATCTTTGCTTGCACTTGAAACACACTAAAAACAAAACGAAAAAATAAGTTAGTAAACTAATAATAAAATAAAATTTCTAGACTAAATCTAAACCAAAAATTCAAAAGCACTCGTAAATACTTACATTTACAAACAAAAAGTTTCAACAAAAATGCTTACAAACGAAATTGATATATCAAACTCTCAATTAAAATCAAATGATAATTACATTAAACAAACATCTAATAATTTTTTAAAATACACCCTGCAGGCTATACTTAAAAATGTATTCCCTAGTTAAGAAAATGAAGTTGAGATGACGCTTAAAAATAATGAATCATCGCCCCCAATTTAAATTGTTATATTAGACAAACCATTAAACTCAACTCTTTCTTGGATCACAAGCAACTCTCTCGTTGGATCGCAAGCAACTCCCGCAAAGTATTTTGATTTTGGCATTACATGTTCCATATACCCATGATAGAGGTTTGGGCACTTCTAAGTATGTGAAAACTTCATTTTTGCGTGTTCTCCTTATTATTATTTTTTTTCCTTTTAGAAATAGTCCGAAAATTCTATTTATTAGATCAACGTTTTTACATGTCGAGTTTAAAATTCTGAGAACAAAATGTAAACTTAATTAGAAAATTTTATGGGAGACAAAATCTCGTTTCTCAGTTATAATAGTAAGTGAAAGCTCATTTTGGTAATATTTGATTACACGAAAAAAGATTAGAAAAAGAAAAGCTATATAACCATTCATTCGGATTAAGTTGTATGCCCATTACTCTAATGTGTGAGAGAGCATTTGAAAAACAAAAACGCGTTCCCAAAACAACGGAAATTACACAACTAAAATAAATGGTGTCTTCGTCTTCGATTAGTGTCCACTTACATATTCTCTTCTTCTAAGATAAATCATGACGACGCTCACGGTGTCACTATTGTGCTTTGCCAACGCCATCTTCGTCAGTGCTTTAAGCTTTAGAATTATTCCTTGTTTAAAACACTCTTTGATATGTAGATATGGATATTACCATAACAACAGAATTAAAAAACAAATGAACATTTTATAACTTATAAAATGATACAACTAATAGTCTTGTTGCACATTCATGATCTTATCAATACAGATAAACTGCAATAAAATTAACACACAAAGTTTACATTTGAAAGATACAAAAATCAGGAACAATACTCCGTGAAATCATAGGATTTGTTATAAGATTCATTTAGTGTACATTTTCATCATTAAACATTATAGCCTCAAGGGAACAACAATTAAATCTGTCTTCATATCATCTCATGTGTGACATTTTATCAAGGGAAAATACCATAAAAAACCTTCAATTTTTAACATTTTTCCAACTTAAGCATCCAACTTAAACAGTGTTATTATTTTCTGAAACTACATTTTTCCTCCAGTTTATAACACTGTTATATTAAAAATATATATTAAGAAAATAGTTTTTATTTAGATAAAATAAGTTTTATTATAATATTAAAATTTAATATTATAATCAATTAATTTATTTTTCTTTTCTTATTTGTTAGCATTGTTAATGGTAAATAATATAACTATATTAATTTAATCAATATTTATAATGTTGAATTTTAATTAATCTTTACTGTTAATATTTTTAACATTTAATGCTAACAATATTAATTTAATCTGAAACTACGTTTGTAAACATTTTTCCTCCAGTTTATACTATCAATTATGGAGTGAGTTTCTAATATTAATTTGTGGTTGGTAAAAAAAATTAATATTTTT
Organism: Cardamine occulta; assembly: GCA_028015245.1. Taxonomy (NCBI): domain Eukaryota; kingdom Viridiplantae; phylum Streptophyta; class Magnoliopsida; order Brassicales; family Brassicaceae; genus Cardamine; species Cardamine occulta. The sequence continues at coordinate 6,430,722 of CM051368.1, forward strand.
ATTATTGTAAATATAACATTTAATTAATGTAATATTCATTTTTGTTTAATAATTTTTATTTAGAGAAGATAATTTTTATTGTTAATAATAAAAAATATTATTTTTATTATGTTAACATTTTTTTTAAAATATTATTATTTTTTACTTAGTTTTAGTTTTTTCGTTATGATTTTTGTTTTTTCTAATTAAATTGAAAAATAATAATTGTTTAACAAAATAAATTGATTTTTGTTAACGGTGTTAGATGTTGACCGTTAGTCAACCCAACCTTACACACATTTTAGATTATTTGAAGGTTTGTTTTGGAAAAACAATTTAGTTGGAGGTTTTAAGTGGAACCACAAAAAGTTGGATGTTTAAGTTGGAAAAATGTTCAAAGTTGAAGTTTTTTTATGGTATTTTCTCTTTTATCAATCATATTTATTTAGGAGAGAAGAGAGTTGCTAAACCTTGATCAACTGTTATCTGATGCTTGTCATATGACATCAAAGCCTTTAGATCACATTTATATGTTTTTTTTCTCCTCTTGCCAAAACCTCTCCATATGAATCTATGATTCCTTCCTTGTCTGGTTCGTCTATGCATGCACCCGGCTCTAGCACAAATGCCTTCACCTTTTTCATAGTAAACTCATCACATAAGCTTTAAGTCAATCACGAAATGCAGATTCACACAAGAAACATCAAAGCCATCAAATGAAAGATTATAACTATAAAAATGGGTTCAGGGGTTCATATGACACACCTTTAGGTATGCTACATATGGTGATGAAGAAGCTTCCGTAGATGCCTTCTTTGAGTTCCCCGGATCCTCACAACCTCGCCGTCTGCGACCACCACGAAGACACATACCTTAGCTTCTTTACTCTTTGTTGGTCAAAAGTGTGACACCTAGTTTTTACTTCCACAACACGGCATAACTCAAATAACTTACAATTAAAGTAATTGATTAAAACCGGAATTAACCAAAATACTCCAATAATCAACTGAACGTCTTACACTTCCACCCTTTAACATTAATACGAAATGAATAACCAATCCAATAATTCGATAAAGAATAACTTAAAATAAGCAAACTCTATCTCTTAAAACTGGCACCAACTCCAACTCCAACTCTCTAGAACTACTTCTTCTCATGATTACCTGCAAAGAAAAAAAAGGGGTGAGTAATTTGGAATTACTCAGTGGAGCAAGCCATAGGGCTCAGGATTTCTCCATACAATAATATATCCAGACTATCACGAAGTCTAAACCTAAGACGAGCAAGCAATCGCGTGTCAATGACACACACACAACAAACAATTCCGTGCGAACACAGCTTGTAACCGCCCATACACGGTCCGGATACTCTGTGTCAAGACACGCTATCCCGCGTGCATACCGGATCCCTAGTGCCTAAGCACGTCTTCCTTGCACATCTTTCTCTCGTGCATACCGGATCCCTAGTGCCTCTGCACGTCTTCCTTGCACTCCTCGCTGGCTCGTCAGCCAATCCTGGCTTACCCGCAATCCCGCGCTCATAAGCCAACACACAACTACAAAGATCTCTCCTTGTAGATAACTCCGCGGCTCACCCGTATTTCCATTTCGCACACAATTATTTTACCATAAAAGACATTTTATTTCACCAAAACACACAGCACACATTAAAAATTCCCATGTTAATTTCCAGTCCTATAATACTAGTTCTTTTCTCTATAAAAATATATTTATAATATTCATAAATATTATTACACTCATCAAACAAATACGGTTACTCATAATATATATTACTCGCATGTATACTCGGCTTAACCTTAAACTAAGTGATTATCTAAATAAATTTATATACGAAGAAAACACGATCTAGTCCTCACCTTAGCCTTAACTTGTCGGAGACGTTATGGTCTTAACGCTTAAATCCAACTTGATTCTCCATCACCCTAGAAAGATCCATGCATCATGAATTCTCTTGCTTAGCTTCACCTCAATCAGACCTCATTTGCCAAACCAAATAGTTCACTTGTCACAATTTACTCTATTCAAATAGGCCTCAGAAACACACACATAATTCAACAACTAACCGTTGGAAACGCAATCCCACCGTTGAAAAAGAAGCCTGTAGTATCATGAATAATGCCACCACTTTTTATCCAGATCAGACCACGTTTGAACCCCAAAACGTTGTCTTGAAGAAGCCAACTCGGAACTACTACTTATAGTTTCTGGGTTTTGACATATTCTGCGGTTGCTTGACCAGAAAGAAACGTGCATAACTTCTTGAATATAACTCCGATTGAAGCTACGTCAGTGGCTATGGATTCTTGGCAACATGATATTTCCAGAGACGCCTTACTTGAGATCTAAATCTCTCTGGTCCGACGGAAACTAGCCTTACAAAACCAATCTTCCTCTTCATGCTTCTTCCTCTTCCTTCTTCCTTTTTCTTCTCTTCTCCACCTCTTATATGCTCCGACCTTGTTCCTCCACACCAACGAGGCTTGCCACAGCCACATACATGACTAATCAGACCCACCAGTGGTTCCGACCACCTCCGTGACGTCTCATTCTCTCTCCTCTCCTCATGACTCTCTCTCTTCCTCCGTTTCTTTCTCTTTTCCGGTGATGAGATCACTGCCTCCTCTATCACTTTGATTTCTCTCGTCTTCTCCTTTCTGCTATCCTCCAGTTCCGTTCCTCCTCCACTTAAATATGTCTCTATTTATCGGTGGTGCCATCAACTCTTGATTACCATGGCAACAACAAAAATGATCTTAGAAGTGACCACAACGGTGATGAACGATAACGAGGAACAACAACGATGGTTTCTTTTTCTCTCTTAGTCTCAAGCGGCGTTTATTATTTAGGGTTTTGATCTCTTCCTTTTATTTGTGGCTGACATGTCCCTTGTTATATATAAACACACACACACACAAAACACGACTTGATTTTATTCTTTTGTTCAGGTGGTTTCATTTGGGCCTTAATGGGCTTGAACCTTGCTCACCAAACAGAGTGGAAACGAGATCGGGATGTTACAAAAGGATCAAACACTCTAAATGTAATCTTCCTCTAACCCCTACTACGTTACCAATCATCAAAAACTCTTCATACTTGCCTAGCCACTGCACAACAACAAACGGAAAAATTGATAATTAGAAACTTCAAAATCGTATGTAAAACCCCAATTAGAAGCAAATGCATAACAACAAATTATCGTTAAACATCATTGCGTTAAAAACTTTTCTCGGAAAACCCCGTTGGGACAAAACCGAGATAAGGAAAAAGAGTACAACACGCATTACTCCCCTGTTCCGAACATCACTGAATGTCTTTCAATCTTCGCATTCCAATCTGATGTATTAGCTTCTTGAATGTCGAGGTTGGTAGAGACTTTGTAAATAAATCTGCTGAATTCTCACTTGAACGAACTTGTAGAACTTGTACTTCTCCATCCTTTTGTAGATCATGCGTGAAGAAGAATTTTGGCAAAATATGTTTCGTCCTATCTCCCTTAATATATCCATCTTTGAGTTGTGCTATGCATGCTGCATTATCCTCGTACAATATGGTTGGTTCTTCCTTTCCTTCGGTCATTCCACAATCCACTTTAATATGTTGAGTCATTGATCTCAACCAAACACATTCATGGCTAGCTTCATGAATCGCCAAGATTTCTGCATGGTTGGACGATGTAGCAACAAGAGTTTGCTTCATGGATCACCAAGATATAGCCGTACCACCATGAGTAAAAACATATCCCGTTTGGGATTTAGCATTGTGTGGATCTGAGAGGTAACCTGCATCCGCAAAACCAATCAAACTATCTTTGTTATGGTTAGTATAAAATAATCTCAAATCTTTCGTTCCTTGTAGGTAACGAAGTATATGTTTAACCCCGTTCTAGTGCCTTTGGGTCTGACATGAGCTAAATCTTGATAATAAATTCACGGCAAAACATATATTTGACCTAGTGTGACTCGCCAAATACATCAAAGCTCCTATGGCACTTAGATATGGCACTTCGGGACCAAGGACGTCTTCATCATCCTTCTTTGGACCGAATGGATCTTTATCCAAGTCAAGGGATCTCACAACCATGGGGCTAGACAATGGGTGAGATTGGTCCATGTTAAATCTCTTGAGTACTTTCTTTGTATATGCCGTTTGATGCACAAGGATTCCATTATTCATGTACTCAAGTTGTAACCCCAAACAAAATCTTGTTTTTCCTAAATCTTTCATCTCGAATTCTTTCTTTAGATATTCGACTGTTTGGGAAATTTCCTCAGACACCGCAATGATTACAAACCCCTTAGTAAATTTTTTTATGAATACACACGGATTTATGGGGTTGTTCTTATATCTCTCTTTGACTAGATATTCACTTAGTCTATTATACCACACTCGACCTGATTGTTTCAATCCATAAAGACTCTTATTCAACTTTATACAATGTTGTTCTCGAGAACTTTATTTATCTTTGAGCTCAATTCCCTCTGGGACTTTCATATATATATTTCATTATCCAGTGGACCATATAAGTATGCGGTTACAACATCCATTAACCGCATATCCAAATTTTCTCTTATGGCCAGACTTATTAGAAATCTAAATGTTGTAGCATCCACCACATGGGAGTATGTCTCCTCATAACCTATTTCTGGTCTTTGCGTGAATCCTTGTGCAACAAGCCGTGCTTTATGTCTCACGATTTCATTATTTTCATTCCTTTTCCTCACAAAGACCCATTTGTGTCCAACTGGTTTAATATCAAGAGGTGTCCGGATTATAGGACCAAATGCATTCCTCTTCCTTAATAAATTTAACTCCACGTTTATAGCTTATTTCCATTTAATCCAATCTGATCTTTGAGTGCACTCTAAAATTGACGTGGGTTCTAGATCCTCGCTTATATCCATAATGTCAAGTGCTACCTTGTATGCAAATATTTCATCAATGTCGACATTCTTTCTATTCCATTATTTTCCAGACATGACATAATTTATTGAGATCTCATTATTGTCAAGAACTTCAGGACCATGAAGCTTGGCGTCCCGAGTATCAATGTTTGGTTCCTTTGGTTCATTCATGTCTAGGGTTCCAATAACCTCGGATTCTCCCATTGCACCTGTCTTTGATTTTCGAGTGTTCTTATCCTTGGAACCTAATGGTCTACCTCTCTTCAAGCGCGCTTTAGATTCTGTAGCAACTTGATTGTGTCCCTCTTGGACATCAATTCTTATTGGTGCATTAACAGCTGGTATATATGACTTTGTTACTTTCTTCGGGTCAGCAAAGAAATCTGGCAATTGATTAGCTAGCTTTTGTAAATGTATAATCTTTTGGACTTCTATTTCACATTCTTTAGTCCAAGGATCTTGTCATGTTAAGGATGTTTGATTCCATGTAATTTTCTTTACCAGTCTGTTATTATCTCCTCCTAATGTTGGATAGTTGGATTCGTCAAAGTGACAATCCGCATACCTGGCCTTAAATAGATCACCCGTGGTTGGCTCAAGGTACTTAACTATGATGGGAGAATCATATCCAACATATATCCCCATCCTCCTTTGAGGTCCCATCTTACTTCTCTGTGGTGGAGCAATTGGTACATATATGCCACATCCAAATGTCTTAAGATGGGATATGTCTGGCTCATGACCTGTTAGCAATTGTGATGGGGAATATTTGTGTTCACTAGATGGCCTGATGCGAATTAGTTCAACTGCATGTAAAACGGCATGTCCCCAAGCTGAGACTGGAAGTTTTGATTTCATTAGTAATGGCCTCGCAATTAGTTGAATGCGTTTGATAAATGATTCGGCCAATCCGTTTTGTGTATGTACATGTGCCACAGAATGTTCTACACTTACCCCCATGGACATACAATAATCATTAAACACTTGGGACGTGAATTCACCAGCATTATCTAGACGTATAGTCTTTAAAGGAAAATCTGGAAAGTGTGCTCTTAGACGAATTATTTGAGCAAGTAATCTCGTAAATGCCAAATTTCGAGTTGATAATAGACATATGTGTGACCATCTCGTGGATGCATCAATAAGTACCATAAAATATCTAAACGTCCCACAAGGTGGGTGAATTGGTCCACAGATGTCACCTTGTATTCTTTCCAGAAAATTCAATGTTTCCTTATTCACTTTTACTGGTGATGACCTGACTATGAGGTGCCCTAGTGAACATGTTTCACACGTGAGATTCTTTGGGATAACTCTTCTTTCTTTCAATGTGTGCCCATTTGTATTTAATAACAATTTTTGCATCATGTTAGAACCGGGATGGCCAAGCCGGTTATGCCATAGAGTGAAATTTTCGGAAAACACTTTGTTTACCGTGGCATTTGCTTCTATCATATTTATCTTAGCACAATAAAGGCCTATAGATATGGCAGGTATAGTTTCTAGGATTTTCTTATGGCCATTGGCGAGTTCAAATATCATAAGAAATTCTTTATTCCCTTCGCCCTTAGTTTCAATATGCAAATCATTCATTCGAATGTCTTTAAAACTCAATAGGCTCCTCTTTGAGCTCGGTGAGTATAGTGCATCACTTATTTCTAGATGTGTACCCTTAGGTAATAATATGTTTGCTTGACCATATCCTTCTATTAAATTAGCCATACCCGCTATGGTACATATATTGGCACTTTTGAGTGTGAGATTTATGAAATATCTTTTTGTCTCATAGAATCGTGTGGCTTGATCCACTATCCACCACGAAAATATCCTTGTCATCACTCATTCTTCAAAATCATTTATCATATTTTAGAGACTTACAACAATATCCTTTCATTAAATCAAATAAATCCAAAATAATAACAATAACAAATAAATTCAAGAACATAAATCCAAGCAAATAAAAACACCAAAACCAAACATAAAAACTAAATGTTGAGATCAACTTTATTCTTTTAGACAATCTGAAGTCTCATATTGCATTAGATCATCTTGCTCATGGTCAAAATCATTTTCATGATCTTGATGGACCAAATTTGCTTCCGGATTCTTCCCTTTAATACTATCTTGATAGAGGTCAATCAAATACTTGGGAGTTCTACATGTTTTTGGCCCAATGATTCCCCATTCTACACCGATGGCGTCCATGCTTGTTGGCCGAGTTTTGTGGCTGAGAAAAATTGCCACGGCCTCTTCCACGGCCTTGATTAAAGTTGGGTTGATACCCTCGGCCTCTGCCTTGTCCTCGGCCATGGGGACTGTAGCTGCGGCCACGTCTTCCTTGTCATCTTCCACGTCCATGGCCTCGGCCTCTACCTCGGCCATTAAACTCTTTATGGACATGGTTTGTCTCTTTATGGACATGGTTTGTTTCTTTCTTTTCTTCAGCGGCCGTAAAGGCTTCAGGGAGTGGGGTTGATCCGGGAGGTCTCATTTCACTATTTCTCATCAATAACTCATTGTTTTGCTCAGCTAGCAATAAACAAGAGATCAAACTTGCATATGTCTCGAAGCCCTTTTCACGATATTGTTGTTGTAACAATACGTTACTTGTGTGGAATGTAGAGTATGTCTTTTCAAGCATCTCTTCTTCAGTTATTTTTTTACCACACAATTTCAATTTAGAGACAATCTTAAATAGGGCCGAGTTATACTCATCCACGGATTTAAAATCCTGGAACCTTAGATTCCTCCATTCATACATTGCCTTTGGTAACATCACCGTTCTATGGTGATCATATCTTGTTTTCAACTCGTTCCAAAGGTCAAGAGGATTTTCAATTGTCAAGTATTGATCTTTGAGACTCTCAGCAAGATGATGGCGAATTATCATAATTGTCATGTATCGATTTCTTTCATTCTCATTATTATTCTCAACGATACATTCGCCAAGTCCTTTAGACTTTAGAGTGATCTTAATATCCAATGCCCATTATAGATAGTTATCTCCCGAGAGAGTAAGGGCAGCAAATTCCAAGTTTTGGATATTCGACATCTGAAATTATGCATCATATTCTCTTAAGTATCACAAAATTTTAATATTCGTGCATGGTGTAAAACAATTTACGTGATAATATTCTAGCAACCTAGCATGCTCAAAATACAAGTTCAAATTATCATGCAAGGTTCACATGCAGCTTAAATATTTATATATTGATCAGATTTTAATTTGTGACCATTATTATCATGCAACCAATTTAACAAAATAGCAAGATTATGTAAAATAAATTCATGCAATAATAATCTAGCAAAATTATATGATCGAATATTCATGCAAGATCTTAACATATCTATGTGCTTTGATCGGATTTTAATTTATGATAATTAATCATGCAATCAAATTTATCAATCTATTAACAAAACAAAATAATTTTCATGTGATAATCGGATTTAGCATGCGAGTTCTAAATATATATATGCTTGTCAGATTTTAATAAAATTTGTGACAATTATTATCGATCAATTTTAATCATGCAACATAATCATCAATCAAACAAACAATCATATGCGGATCAATTAGGGTTTATACATATATGTGCAATTTCTATATTAATTAGAGTTTCATAATTATTTAACCAAATTCATAACCTCATCGTGAATATCAACAAACAAACAATAATTAATCACACAAGAATATCCGTGTCTTGCGACACTCCAGCAATCATACAATTAATATTGAACATGAAAAACCGAACATGCTATATAATTAGGGTTTTTATCGGAACAGCCAGATCATACACCCGAACACATGACTTCCGGTTAGCCGGAACAACCGAGCATCGAAACATATATCCGAATATAGATCATCTTTTAGGGTTTTGGAGATTTCCTAATTTAATTAGGGTTTACCGATTTCATGGTTATATATGTTCTAGGGTTTTAGAACTTACCTTAGAGATTCGGTTTGAAGTGGAAATCACTAACCATATATCTTCCTCAAGAAATACACTCAATTAATCTTTTCACAACCCCGTTACCATATATTGGGGGAACCGAGTCTCAGAGTGAAGTAAGATTGATTAGTTTCAAGAGATCTTATTTGCTTTGCTTTGATCCGGTTGCTTTGTGATCGACGGCGAGATTAGGGTTTTAGATGCGGCGGCTGCTAGCTAGGATTTTAGAGACTATCGTGTTGATAACGTGTTGTAAACTAGAGAGAATTATGGAGGAATTTCGTGTGTTGTATTATTGATAACGAGGTTCCAATAGAACCTTTATATAGTAATCAATACAAGAGATAAAAGGTAAATCCTATTCGGAATAGGATATGGGCCTGATGGGCCAAAACTAGAGTTTGACAATCCACAATGATTTATAACATAAATTTATTGTTAAGATCTGATTTGGAAACATTGTAAATGCTTAACAAAATTTCAAAATAATACTATGATATTTAAAAAAGATTTAAAATATTTCTAATTAATCGAGAGATTTAAAACAGTTTCCTTGTTTGTAGCAATATATATATAATTCCCCATAAAATAAGTTGATAAATATATAGATTTAGCAAAATTAAGGAAATATTGCAAAGATACTAACAGAAAATCGGCAATTGATATATACATTTTTCATTTTAAAAAATTAGTTTATAACTTAAATTATAATTTTTGTTTTTGATTATAGAAATTTATAAAATATTAGTTTATTATTTGATTAATTTTAACAACTCATATAATTTAAACAACTCATATCCCTTATATAATTTAAACAACTCATATAATTTTCATGTATCACTATTATATGAGTAGTTAAAATTATTATATTAGTTGTATAAGTTATATGAGTTGTTAAAATAATTATATTAGAAAACAGTAATTATTTTAAACAGTATATATATATATATATGTGCCTATCGATATTTTATAATAGTGTATGATAAATAAAATGGGATTTCAATTTGAGAAAGTGTTTATTTAAATGTGAAACTATTTATTAAGCATAAAAAACCGAATTACATATTTTCTGTCAATATAAAGTACTATAGTATTTATTTTAAACTATATTTATAAGGCCATCGGAATTTAGTGGGATCAATTAGTTAATGGGTGATTAAGAAAAATAAAATATGAAGAAGGATATATGTCTAATGACAAATAGTGTAACTAGTCTAGTAAATGTTGTCTTGTTTTAGAAAGTATCTAATAATCATTCTGGTGATGACACATCAGCAGTAACATGTCCGTAAATCACACGCCACTGCAAAAGTTTGTCTTTCTAATAATATATAAAGGATGCTTGCAATCAGCATGTTTGTAACCCATTGATTATTTTTCAAAGCACGTTAAAATTTATAGAGAAGAATCATAAACGTTTAGAAGTAGAATTAATATATATTCGTCTCTTCGACTTCAATTTGAGTGGAAGGGTAATAAGTTGTGACGAAGACGCAAAAGCGAAGGGACTCGATTGCTGCACAATAATTGATATCGGTCTGTTAATTTTAATTTTCTAAATTACTAAAACACATCGTTTTGTGATATTAGGATAAAAAGTTATGATATAATATTATACAGACTAAGATTCACTAAATCTACAAAAGTGACGCTAAAAAAGGGCTATATTACATCACTTATTTTGTGTATTTGAATCATTTATAAGTAATGCAAATTGATTTTGCATCATTTATGTAAGTGAACAGATTCGAACTTATGGTACACTGCGGGTCAATTATTTTATTTTAAACTAAATTAAATAAAAACAAAAATTTGTATCGACATTATCTATCAATACCAAAAAAAACAACAAAACATAGCAAAACATAACAAAATCCATAAGACACACCATATAAAACGAAATCTGAAATCATTAAATAAATACAAACATCTAAATAACTAACAACTATTTATAAAGCATGAGACTGTTTGTCTAATGACACTGTCTAATCTTTATTTTCCAAATTCTGAAACATCTATTTGAAAACCATATTCATTATGTGTCACTGAGGTTTGTCTTCTTTGTCTAGAATAAGCACTCTCAAGCATTTCTTTGATGTTATCCTTGATAAAACTACATAAAACTGACTATGAGAAACACAGGGTTACAAATAGAGTCATATTCCAAGGATCAATTTTTTATATATTTATTGTAGTAAATGTTTATACTTTTGTTTTTTTGTTCCATTTTGCATATGATATATACATATATAGATTTGTAGTTTTTGTTCGTTAGATCTTGAATGGCAAGTAGATTTTACAATAGTTTTTGGTTTTTGTTTCTTGAAATAAACTAGTTTTTGGATCATTTTATCAATTTTCACTTAAAATCTAAAAACTATATTTTTTGGTTTCTCACTTCTTAAACGTGACTTCTTTTCTTTTTCATTTACAAATTTTTTTTTTTTTTTTTGGCAAAATCCAAAAACCAAAATTCAAAATCTAAAAAAAAAAGAATCATAATCTAAAAACCACTTAAAAAATCATAATCCTAATGGCATGTCATTGAGAGCTTCCTCGAGAATTAGGCCTCATTTCTTCTGGTTTGGGCAAGCCGTTTGCCGATGCCCAGGCTCTCCACAAGTGAAACAACAAAGCGCATTCGGTCGAGTAGACCGTCAGAGGCCTTGTTCCTCATCATGCGGTGAGGTTGTGGAATGTGCTCCGGAGCCGGGCAGTTGTTCAGTCCCGTCGCGGGGAGCAGTACCGATCAGGTTGGATGCTTGTTCGGACACGCGAGTGCGAGAAGTTGACTGGGTTCTAGCTTGTTGATCATAGTTGTTGTTCGAACGACAAAGCACGTCATTGAGCTTCAGCCACCGTTGTCGGGTCAAATTGAGCCATAGAATTCTGAAGTTGCGGTCTTAAGCCACCGATAAAACGTGAACTAGCTGCACATCGCTATCATAAATTTTGTTTCGTGTTAGGAGCAAATAAAATTCCTCGGCATACTCTTCTACAGAACGAGACCCCTGTTTCAAATTTTGCAGCTTGTTATACATGAGGCAATCGTAGTTATGTGGAAGGAACGTAGCACGCAGATTCTTTTTGAGTTTTCCCATGACCGAATTGGAGACTTTCCTATACGGGAGCGAGTCGCTTTGAGTTCTTGCCACCATGATGCGGCATGACCTCGAAAACATTTTAGAGTAGTGGAAACGAAAACAAGCGTATCAAAGGATCTTCAGGAGATTCAACGACAAAGCTTGGGTCTTGACAAGATCAATGGGATTGATAACGTCAATAAGGTCGAGAGTCCTCCTCTCAGGACATGACACAAGCTTTTTGGGAAAGTAAGGTTTCTTCTTTTTGGTTTTTTTATTAATTTTCAAAGCAAAGACATATGTCTAACAAAAACCCTAAAGACATCTAATTATAACAAAAGCAACGAGATCTATTCCTAAATCCTAATCATATCAAGAATTAGACTTAGACTTTATCCTAAAATAAAGAAAACAAAATAAAAACACCAATAAAACCTTGACTTGATGGACACGTAAAAACACCCTACTTGTGTCCACCGACTAACCTAAACGACAATCCTATGCGCTGCATCAACAAATCATTCATAAGATAGAGCTCTTACCAGGCGGCAAAGAAGGAGCTGAAGCTGGCTGAGGAAGAACATCATTATAGAAAGGGTAAATCTCGTACCTCGAGTTACAACTCGGCACAAGAATTCTTCCTCCAACTCTAGTAAAATTCAAACCTTTGATGGATTGTTGCAAACAGCTTAAGCAATCTTCACTAGTCAGAACAGGATTGCACTGAACCGATGCATAAAGCGTCTGAGACGAAGTAAAATCCGATTTGTTAACCGTGAATTTCTTGGTTTTTCTATTAGCCGCTTCCTCCGCAGACTTGTTCATCAGAGCAAACACTGCATCGTTGAAACGGTCTTGGTTCAATGTAATAGCCTGAGGATTCCACGTGATTAATTTTGTTGTAGCAACAGTAACAGTATCCATGAAGATATCCCGATCCGAGTATCCAAGCATGAACTCGTCATACTGAATCAAGAACTCTTTCCCTCATGGACATCGTTTAAGAGCGGCTTTAGAAGCAAATTCAACGCAGTCACCGCAAACTTCTGGCGAGATATCTCCTTTGCAGAGAAAAATTCCGTATACTTTGTCAGCGTTGTGACCTTCCGCGAGGCTGCGTGATCCGTTGGAGAAGAATGAATTGCTGGAAGAAAGAGAAATCAGAAGGGTTCCGACATTTGAGTTGTCAGTGGTGTTTTTTGATATCCTGTTATTGTAAACATGGCCGACGTAATTAGGGTCTTGTAATTGTTCAGAAGCTCTCAAACTTGCAAGGAAGAAAGTGACAAGGAAGAGAGAGTTTGAAGTGGTATAACCAGTCAAGTCAATGCTTTGAGGAAAAAAAAAACAATGATGAACAATGACTTAACTATTTAAATTCTAGGTGCATGAGCAGGGGCAGACCCAGCCTTTCTTTTTTTTTGGGTCATAATGGGCCGGAATCCAATTGAAAAATGAAAGAATAAATAATTGATGAGAAATGGTGGAATCGAACATGAGACAAGGGGTCAGAATGCCTATTACTAACCAATTGAACTATCAACACATATCAATTAGTAAGGAAAAATATCAAATTTATATATTTATAGGGTGTTAGATAACCTCCTATTTTCAACAAGGAAACCGAGAAAAATAAAGTTATCATTCAATCATTGATAGGCTATCAATCTTTTTCCGAGAAAAGTATTGAAGCATCGTCGACAGAACAGAGAGCAGAAGAATCCATCTTTGGATCAGCTTGTTCATGCTTAGTCCGGAAGAAAAATCCAGGTGATCGTGGAACGGCAAGAGCGATTGAGCTAGTAGTGAGCATCTGGACGATCGCTGACATGGTTGGACGATCTTCAGCATCTTCTTGAACACATAGTAAAGCGATATGGATGCATCTAGTAATTTCGTTCATATGATCATTTTGTTGAAAAGACGGATCTACGAGCTCTAATGGCGATTCATTGCTCCATAGTCTCCAACTCTGTTGAACATTAAGAATTCAAACTTTGGTTAATTTTATATAAAGCAGAGGATTTTGCAAAGCTTAAACAAGAGTGTAAAGTCACAACGGTGACCAAGTTTTAAGGGTTTACACACATATGTAAGCAAACTGCCCTCACTACTATCCATGTGATAGAGATCGATATTCTTCTTGCCGCTAATAATTTCAAGAACTAAGACTCCAAAGCTGTAGACATCAGATTTCATGGAGAATTGGCCATACATCGCATACTCAGGAGACATGTAGCCATTGCCACAATATTTAATTGTTGAGTTAAAAGAAGCATATGAAAGTCTACATTGGCAATGAAATGGGAAGAGCAAAACTTACTAGGTTCCAACTACTCTTCTCGTATTGGCTTCCATTTGGTCCATTTTAAAAAGTTCTTGCTGTTGGTACCGGATCCCGAAACGATCCATTACTTGAAGAATATGGACACGTATCTGCCACATCACCATGATGAGGAAGAAATGGTTCAGACCAAAGGGATCAAATCTGGTGAACCTCCAAGGAGTTTGGAGGAATGAGGTGGAGGTTAGCGGAGCAACGAACATCTGGCAAGTTAAAGGAATAATAAAGGCCCAAAGCAAGCCCAGTCAAGTTCAAAAGTCAAGACATTATGTCATTTAAAGCAGAATCAAAACCGACACATTAAAAGAGAATCATATAACTAATTAGCAGCATTTAAATCTCTATTATGTATAAATATAGTCCTCTAATGCTTTGTAAGGATGATGACTTTTTCGATCATTCTTGGCAATATACATCTTTTCACGAATATTCTACTTAACAATATAATTTCCTTCATAAAAGTTTAATCATACAATTCATGTGTTGGATCTTGTATCCATATTTTGGCACCGTCTATGGGGAGAACACCCCTTCATTTTCATCAGATCTACTCATTTCATAACAATTCACCATGATTGATACTACCAACATCGCCGAAACTCTCAAGCAGCTTATCGATAATACGACCAATTTGGTCACCAAGTTTGATACTCTGGAACGAGATATGGCCACAATGAGAACCAACCAGGTAACTCTAACCGAAAACCATTCAACTATTTTTGCTCGCTTGGATTCTTTGGTTGTAGGGAACCCCTCGGGAAACATTTGCCAGTGTTCGCTCTTCGCATCCTCTGAGTAAGATGCTAGATATTGGAAGCCTTTCTCATAAAATCTATATGGCCAAGCCCTTCTTTGGTTTACTCAGTTTGAGTCGGGAACAATCAATAGCTTCGACAAGCTATCTTCAGCTTTCATTATGCAGTATTCTGTACTCATGGAAAAAGGAAAGTCGGATAGCGATATTTAGAATTTGTCTCAAGGTCCTCAGGAGCCTCTGAGGGAGTATATCTTGAATTTTGAAGACATTTTAGCAAAAATTTAAGATTTTAGACGAAGGGTGGTGTGACGACCGCATTTTTTTTTTTTTAATAAATCTTTAACATTAAACACAATATTAACATTCAATACAACCCTGCGTGGACTCGCCAAAAACTATCAGTTCTAAACAACACAGCGGAAACAACAAAAACAGCAAAAACCCGAGTCCTAATCATCCTCCCCTCGACGCCTTCGATTCCACGATCACACCTTATCTTTACCTGCATCGATAAAAGTGATGCATCAACATTTGGAAAACCAAACATTGAGTGAGATTGATCCTCCCAACAACAGGTTATATGAAAGCTACAAACAATTTCAAACAACCACAGCAACAAGAAAATCAATCACCACAGCAATCAATTTCTAACACGATTAAATTCATGCATGAAAATGATCCACCACAGCCGGAATAGTAAACCCACTTCCGCAGCGTGAATAGTATTCCGCAGCATGAATAGTAAAATTTACTATTCATAACCACCAAAACAAGCACAAAGATTAAATTCACGCATGAAAATAATCTACCACGATGTGAATAGTAAACCCGCTTCCGCAGCGTGAATAGTATTTCGCCACATGAATAGTGAAACTTTCACTATTCATTAACACCAAGAAATCAAACAAAAAGATTTCTAACACTATTAAATTCACGCATGAAAATAATCTACCACAGCTAGAATAGTAAACCCGCTTCCACAGCGTGAATAGTATTCCGCAGCATGAATAGTGAAAATCACTATTCATCACCAACAAAATCAACATCGATTATCCTAACAAGATTAAATTCACGCATGAAAATAATCTAACAACAACCGGAATAATAAACCCGCTTCCGCAGCGTGAATAGTATTCCGTGGCATGAATAGTGAAAATAACTATTCATCATCACTACCAAAAACAGATTTCACCAAAATCATCAATTCAATCCTAGATTTTTACAATAAAAACTCAACAGAGCACTACAAGCATCAAACAATGATTCCTTTACCATTTAAGCTTAGCAAAACACACTAAACTTCATAAAAATCAAAAATGGATATCATCAAGAACACCCACAAAAATTGGAAATCCCAATTCCCCCACACAAGCTTACATGAACCTTTGGTCACAACTCACCTTAGCAAATGGAAGAATCAAGCCTAGATTGAACTCCCCAAGGTCAAGAAGACTCCTCCTTCTTCCCTAGCCTTTCCGTGAAACACCAAGCTCCAAGATCTTCTCTTACAAGCTTCTCCCAAGCTCACACACAACAGATCCGAGCTCAAGAACCCCCCCTCTTGCTCCCTTAGGTCACGGCAAGCTCAAACCAACTCACTCAAGCTCACGCCAAGCTCTACAAGCTTCAGCCACAACCTTGCCCAAGCTCCACAAGCTACACACTAGCAAGAACTCACAAGAACTAAGCTTCTACCCTCTCTCTTCTCTCTCTCTTCTTTCTCACTCGGCAAGTTCAGCTCAAAAGCTTCTCCACACTTGACCAAACTCACGATGGAGAAGAAGAAGAAGAGAAGAAAAAGAAAAGTCAACACAAACTTTTCCAACTTTGAGAAAAACCCCGAAACTTTCGAAACAATTTATGACACCCCCGGAACAAATCCAAATTAATTATTTCAACCCCATAATTAATTTCTCGAGACTTGTCTAAAGTTCATAAACTCGAAAGAATTTCCAAATTAATTAAAATAATTAATTAATTCCAGAACACGGGCGTTACAATTCTCCCCCACTAACATAGATTCGACCTCGAATCTACGTTACCGTTCATCTCCAATGAACCATTCATCTCCAATGAACCCAAATCGTCGCAACGATTACTCAAACCTTGGCCAACCCGGCCAACACACACACACAGGTACACGCATGTACACACGAGGCCTATAACTAACCTCCGAGGTTTCCCACTCAGTCTCTCTATGCTTATGACACCGCGGCATCATATGTACTTATTGCTCATCCCAGGGCTCAAGACACCGCAGCATCTCCGAACTCTAGGCTCTAACATACCCCGCAGGATATCCTCTATACCTCGCAAGGTATAACCCATACCACAGCACCCAAGACACCGCAACATCTCCGAGTTCGGGTATCCTGCACTCTCCTCGGGGCAATATAACCCTCATGAGTCTCCGATATCACATACCTCTAAATTCTAGGCCATATAACCTTCCTGAGTCTCCGATATACTTTTACCCCTCAATTCTGGGCAATATAACCTACGTCTAGGTTATACACCTTACGAATCCATGGTATCGTATATCACTCTTGGTTATATACCCTCCAAATCCACGGTATCTCATATCACTCTAGGCTATACTCCACACGAGTCTGGATACATTGTCAGTTACACTCTTAGGCCCGCAGTCCTTCGAGTTAACGACACTAGAGAAACTAGTTCTCTCACTGAGCAATATGATACATATCTATAAGCATCTCTGACTGATCTACCTCCCGTGATTCACGTATCCTCGCAAGGTAACACTGGTATCACCCATATTCCACACCCGGAATATCTGCCGTGCATAACCAACCAAGGCTATAGCACCGGTACCCAACACTTCGGGCACCCCATAATCTTTTCCCGATTATATACCAAGCTTTTAAACTCTCTTAAAAACTTTTCCATGGCACTCGTGCCATTACCAATAAGAACCACCGTCTTATTACTCACATGCTTTAACGCTTTTTAACACCAAAACGAAAGCAATCCAAGACTCGCAAGTCAAATAATAATAAGGAAAACTCACATCTTATTATTAAACATCATAATGTAACATCGTCATACATAACGACAATACAAAATGAATACACATAGCATACAGGTACAAACCGAAACTGGAACCACTCGATGGAACTCAAGCCGCAGCCTGCTTCTGGAACCACTTCCGGAACCGCACTTCCATCCGAGCCTCAGGCTCCCAAGTTTCCTCCTACACCCCGTCACAATCCCACAGAACTCGCATCATCGGAATCTTCTTCCGACGAAGCTCCTTGACCCTCCGCTCGAGAACTCTCAAAGGTCTCGCCTCAAAGGTCATATTGGGCTGGAGATCTGATGGAATCTCACCCAATACCTCATCACCCCTATGCAAACACTTCTTCAGCATCGACACATGGAAGACCTTATGAAATGCATGCATAATCTCGGGTAACTCTAACCGATACGCTACCGGTCCAACACGCTCTACAATCCGGAACGGCCCCATATACCTCAGACTCAACTTAGTCGTAGTAATGGACCTGTTCGGACCTCTTAGCAAAGCCATCTTGAGATACATTCTATCTTCCACCTCAAACACAAGCTCTTTCTGCCTCTTATCGGCATAACTCTTTTGCCGATCCTGGGCCTCTTTCATGTTCAGCTTCAAAACCCGGATCCTCTCCGTGGTTTCCTGAACAAAACTTGCACCCAATGTGCTCCTCTCCCCCACTTGAGTCCAACACAAAGGTGTACGACATGGCCTCCCATACAGAGCCTCGTATGGAGCCATCCCAATACTCGCTTGGTAGCTATTGTTATATGCAAACTCTACCAAGCTCAAGTGATCCACCCAATGACCACCCTAATCCAGCACGCACATCCTCAACAAATCCTCCAGAGTCTGGATGGTCCTCTCGGACTGCCCATCTGTCTGAGGATGATAAGCTGTACTCATGTGCACCCTCGTGCCCATCTCCGTCTAAAACGCATTCCAGAACTCAGATGTGAACTTAGGATCCCGGTCCGAGACAATGCTCACCGGTACTCCATAAAGTCTCACAATCTCCTGCAAGTACTTCCTAGCCAAAACTGCAGACCCATCGATCTTTTTAATGGCCAGAAAACGTGCACACTTAGTCAATCGATCAACGATGACCCAGATAGCATCCTTGGTCCGAGAAACTGGTAATCCCACCACGAAATCCATCGTGATCATATCCCACTTCCACTCTGGAATGGGTAAACTCTGCAACAAACCACTCAGAACCTGATGCTCTGCCTTTACTAACTGGCACACGTTGCACGCCGCAACCCAGTTAGCAACATCCTTCTTCATCCCGACCCAATGATAATACCGCTTAAGATCCTGGTACATCTTAGTCACTCCTGGATGAATCGAAAACATACTCGCATGAGCCTCACTCAGGATCTCACGCCTCAAATCCTCATCCAAAGGTACGCATACCCTCCCACTCACAAGGATAGTGCCATTCGAAGATACCTAATACTCAGAACCCGATTCTCTCGAAGCCTTAACCAAGCCCTCATCTTTTTCCTGAGCCAGCCGAACTCTGCTCAAAAGATCCGCCTGATTAGCTGCCTCTAAGCCCAACGGTTCCTAAAATACAACACACAAATGCAATGTGCTAATCTCGTTCACCAAAGACTCAACCTCATGCTTCCGAGCCAAAGCCACCCACTTCCGACTCAACGCATCCGCAACCAGATTAGCCTTACCAGGATGGTAAGCTATCTCCAGATCATAATCGGCCACTAGCTCCATCCAATACCGCCTCAAATTCACCTCAGGCTGAGTGAAAATGTACTTCAGGCTCTTATGATCTGTGAACACCTGAACCTTTCCGCCATAAAGATAAGATCTCCAAATCTTTAAAGTGAAAACCACCGCAGCCATCTCAAGATCATGGGTAGGGTAGTTGCACTCATGCTTCCGCAGCTGCCGCGAAGCATAGGCAATAACCTTCCCCCGCTGCATCAACACACAACCAAGACCAACTCCCGATGCATCGGTATACACCACGTACGGCTCGCCCAGATCAGGCAACGCCAAAACTGGAGTACTAGTCAGCAAGGCCTTTAGTTTCACAAAACTCTCCTCACACTCCGAGGACCACACGAAAGGAACATCCTTTCCCGTCAGCTTCGTCATAGACTTAGCCAAACTCGTGAAACCCTTAATAAACCGCCGGTAAAAACCTGCCAACCCGAGAAAACTCCTAATCTCGGTGGTATTCCTCGGCCTCGGCCAAGCACTAATGGCCTGAACCTTCTCTAGGTCCACCGAAACCCCCTCCGCCGAGATAACGTGACCTAGAAAACCGATCTCTTACTGCCAGAAGTTGCACTTGCTCAACTTAGCAAACAACTTCTGCTCTCACAGCTTCGCAAGAACAACACGAAGATGTACCTCGTGCTCCTCCAGGCTCTTCGAAAACACCAAGATGTCATCGATAAAGATGATAACACACTCATCCAGATACTCCTGGAAAACGCTGTTCATCAATCTCATAAATGCAGCAGGTGCATTTGTCAACCCAAATGGCATCACCACAAACTCGTAGTGGCCATAACGAGATCTGAAAGCCGTTTTCCGGATATCTACCTCATCGATAGGAATCTGATGATATCCCGATGTCAAGTCAATCTTGGAGAACCAAGTAGCCCCTCTCAACTGATCCAACAACTCATCAATCCGAGGAAGAGGATACCTTTTCTTCATTGTGACTCGGTTAAGTCCTCGGTATTCAACGCACAACCGAAAACTCCCGTCCTTTTTCTTCACAAACAACACCAGTGCTCCCCACGGTGAAGTACTTGGGCGAATAAACCCTTTACTGAGCAACTCCTCCAGCTGTTTCTTTAGCTCTGCCATCTCTGCGGGAGACATCCTATAAGGTGCCCTGGATATCGGTGCCGTCCCTGGTTCCAACTCAATCATGAAAGGATCCGACCTAGATAGTGGCAACCCTTGCAATGACTGGAACACATCCGGGAACTCCCGAACCACTCGAATATCCCTTACCTTAACCTCTCCAACGGCTTCCGGCAAGGAAATGGTAGCCAAATACACCTCACAACCTCTCTCGATCATACGCTCGGCCTGCATAACCGAGATCACGAGACTCCCGAAAGTCGGTCTTACCCCCTGATACACCAACCTCCCCTTGCCTCTGTCGAACTCGCCACGCCCTCGGTGATAATCGAGATGCGCTCTGAACTTCCCGATCCAATCCATGCCCAAAATGACATCGTAAAGCTCCACAGAGCAGATAATCAAATCGGCAGGCATAGACTTTCCCGCTATCTGAACATCCACGTCTCTAACCCGACCGTGAATCATTAACCTGGAACTCGGCTCTCCGGACTCGACGATGGAATACACTCGAGGCGCTGCTACCACCGGCCTAGCGGGCTGCACCACTGTGGCCTCACTCTACCGCAGCTTGGGACACTGAGGTCTAATGTGCCCCGCCTCCTTGCAGTGAAAGCACACCCGAGAATCCACTCGTACTCCGCCCTTCCTAGGGCAGCTCGCCACTCTGTGATCCGTGCTCCCACACCCGAAGCAACCCGGATTACCTCGGCTACCACTCGAAGCGCCATCACGCTTCCTCTTACGTCCGCTTCGCCGCTCGCCCGACAGATCTGCTGCGGCACGGATCTCGCCTGAAGGCTCGGGGTAACCGATACCACCTCATCCTTCAGACCCTCCTCCAGCAACGCCGCAGTCTCAACCAACTCATCAACCATGCAAAAAGACCTAACCATGCAACGGTTCTGCAAGTCAACCGTAAGACCCATTAAGAATCTCTGCACACGGGCCGACTCACTCTCAACCGCTCGTCTAACATACGACCCGAGCCGGTTGAACTCCACCTCATACTCACGTACCGACCGATCCCCCTGAGTCAATCTCGCAAGCCTCGACTCTAACCAGTTGAACGCCTCCTGAGGGAAGAACTTGGAGTTAAACTCCTCCATAAAATCCGCCCAAGCCATCTCAGCCTGAACTCTCCGGGCTGCCACACCCCTCCACCAGAGATGCGCATCACCCTCTAGATAATGGACCGCAATGTCTACTTGGTATCCCACGGGACACCTACTCGAGAGGAAATTCCTCTCTAACCTCCTCAACCACGCATCAGCGTCCTCAAGATTAGCACCTCTAGGGAAAAACCCTGTGCCTATCCTCTGCATCTGCTCCATCATCCTAAGGTAGAATGGGAGCTCCTCAGCAACCACAACTGCTACCTGAGGCTGAACCTCAACACCTACCAGAGCCACAGGAGCCTGAGCCACTCTCGTAACCGCCCAACAACACCGTCGAAGGGATTAGCCAAGCGATCAATAGAGCCTGAACATCACCCGCCTACTTTCAAGAGCACCGCCGCTATACCCGTAGGTATACCCGCAGCACCAGCTGGAACACCAGCCACTCCAACACGTATGCCAGACACACCGTCAGACCCCACCTGACTCGCAAGCGAATCCTCGACCCGCTCCTCCACAACACGACCCCGGCCACGGCCACGACCTCTACCAAGCCCTATAGCCATCTGCAATCGCAAAAACAGAGACTAAGGACACTAAAACACAATCATCACAATAAAGATAACTTACCGTGGAATCGTACAAGGCTCGAAGAGGATGATTCTAAGACCCTATGCAATACCCAACTAACCCTGAGCCACACAGGCTCCTAGAACCGTTTAGGCTCTGATACCAAAACTGTGACAACCGCATTTTTTTTTTTTTAATAAATATTTAACATTAAACATAACATTAACATTCAATACAACCCTGCGCGGACTCGCCAAAAACTATCAGTTCTAAACAACACAGCGAAAACAACAAAAACAGAAAAAACCCGAGTCCTAATCATCCTCCCCTCGACGCTTTTGATTCCACGATCACACCTTATCTTTACCTGCATCGACAAAAGTGATGCATCAACATTTGGAAAACCAAACGCTGAGTGAGATTGATCCTCCCAACAACAGGTTATATGAAAGCTACACACAATTTCAAACAACCACAGCAACAAGAAAATCAATCACCACAGCAATCAATTTCTAACACGATTAAATTCACGCATGAAAATAATCCACCACAGCCAGAATAGTAAACCCGCTTCCGCAGCGTGAATAGTATTCCGCAGCATGAATAGTAAAATTTACTATTCATAACCACCAAAACAAGCACAAAGATTAAATTCATGCATGAAAATAATCTACAACGATGTGAATAGTAAACCCGCTTCCGCAGCATGAATAGTATTCCGCCACATGAATAGTGAAACTTTCACTATTCATTAACACCAAGAAATCAAACAAAAAGATTTCTAACACGATTAAATTCACGCATGAAAATAATCTACCACAGCCAGAATAGTAAACCCGCTTCCACAGCATGAATAGTATTCCGCAGCATGAATAGTGAAACTTTCACTATTCATCACCAACAAAATCAACATCGATTATCCTAACAAGATTAAATTCACACATGAAAATAATCTAACAACCACCGGAATAATAAACCCGCTTCCGCAGCGTGAATAGTATTCCGCGGCATGAATAGTGAAAATCACTATTCATCATCACTACCAAAAACAGATTTCACCAAAATCATCAATTCAATCCTAGATTTTTACAATCAAAACTCAACAGAGCGCTACAATCATCAAACAATGATTCCTTTACCATTTAAGCTTAGCAAAACACACTAAACTTCATAAAAATCAAAAATGGATATCATCAAGAACACCCACAAAAATTGAAAATCCCAATTCCCCCACACAAGCGTACATGAACCTTTGGTCACAACTCACCTTAGCAAATGGAAGAATCAAGCCTAGATTGAACTCCCCAAGGTCAAGAAGACTCCTCTTTCTTCCCTAGCCTTTCTGTGAAACACCAAGCTCCAAGAGCTTCTCTTACAAGCTTCTCCCAAGCTCACACACAACAGATCCGAGCTCAAGAACCCCCTAGAACCCTTCCTCTTGCTCCCTTAGGTCACGGCAAGCTCACACCAACTCACCCAAGCTCTACAAGCTTCAGCCACAACCTTGCCCAAGCTCCACAAGCTACACACTAGCAAGAACTCACAAGAACTAAGCTTCACCAAGATTTTCTAACCCTTCTCTCTCTTCTCTCTCTCTTCTTTCTCACTCGGCAAGTTCAGCTCAAAAGCTTCTCCACACTTAGCCAAACTCACGATGGAGAAGAAGAAGAAGAGAAAAAAAAGAAAAGTCAACACAAACTTTTCCAACTTTGAGAAAAACCCCGAAACTTTCGAAACAATTTATGACACCCCCGGAACAAATCCAAATTAATTATTTCAACCCCATAATTAATTTCTCGAGACTTGTCTAAGGTTCATAAACTCGAAAGAATTTCCAAATTAATTAAAATAATTAATTAATTCTGGAACACGGGCGTTACAGGTGGTCTAAGCGATGATACCACACATCAGAAGAAACTTGATCTGTCTGATGCATTGCGCCAACAAACTCCATCCCTCTTAAAAATAAAGCCCATCCAACTGCTTAGCCACTCCAATCATCATCTTAGTAATGCGGTCCTGAATTAAGCACATCTTATCAGTAATCTAGAAAACACAAGTTTTATGCCGAGTTAATTGAGATACAGTGATCAAGTGACACTAAAGCCCATCAACAAATAACACATCCTGAATTGTAAGCAATGAACCGAAAGCAACACTTCCTTGGCGTGTAGCTAAAGTAATCCGTCCATCTGGTAATTTCACAGGTAAATGAACAATCTCTCGAATATCAGATAGAAAATCAATGGAACCCGTCATGTGATTTGTAGCACCAGTATCTATAATCTAAGAGCCTAAAAAAACATATCGCTTAATGACTCAGTGGCTGGCTTCCGTTCATTTAGTAATGTTACCAATGTGCATCATTGCTCATCATTAAGGCCTGTAAGTCCAATCCTATTTGATGTCGTGATTGTATTGACATCAGAAGGTTGTTGTTGCGGTGTAGTGACCTGAACCGCGTGTGCTCTAGCGACTTCACCGGTGGGACGTGACGGAGCCCCATTCACAACACGACCACGTCCTGTGTTAAGTCGACCTCTTGAACGTTCTCCCCACCAGTCTGGGTATCCGAGAGTTTGAAAACAGTTCGTAAAAAGGTGTCCATTGTGACTGCAACTTGTACAATGCAACTTCATACGCTCTTCTCGTGAGAGAAACAGACCATTGGAGCTTAAGGCTGATCGAGGATTATGGTTTGTGCGAATTAGATACGCCATATTCTTAACTCTCTCATCAAGCATGTGAGAGGTGTGCTTAGAATCCTCATCTTGTAACAGCACACTGTAAGCTTCATCTAGCAACGGCAATGGGTCGCGTGACAAAAGGTTCGATTTAACTGAGCCATATATCGACTTATCTAGTCCTTTAAGAAATTCATGAAGACGGTCTTCTTCACGTTCTTGTTCAATTGTAGTGCCAATGGAACAATACATGTTTTGGACTGGCGAAACTCAGCCAAAGAAGTCCAAAGCTGCATCAATTTTCCGTTGTAGACTTCAATGGAGAGTCCATGTTGACGACAGGTTGCAAGCTCTACCTTGATACGCTGAACTCTCTGTCAGTTCTTCACCGAATAACGACGACGAATATGATCCCAAAACTCACTCACAATCACAAGATTAGAGAGACTTGATAGTACTGTCTCTGAAATCGTGAGCTTAATCCAAGATACCACCAATGCGTTGCTTGTCCACCAATCCTCCAAATCTTCATAATCCGAGCTCGGTTGTGGTATAGTACCATCAACAAAGCCAAATTTCTTTCTTGCCTTGAGCGCCATACGCAAATTCACAGATCATTGTTGTAGTTTGGTCCCTTGAGGAGAGGTTGAGACATCAAAGAACCGGGATTATCACTGGATGACAAGTCGTATGATGAAATCGTTCAGCGTTGAATCTCAACTTTCTGTTTTGTAACCAAGGCGTTTTCTTCTTTGTTTTCTTTCTCCATTATTGTGTACAGAGAATTGAGAAAAACAGAGTATCAAGTTTAAAAAAAAAAGGAGAGGTCAACAAAGGAGAAGTTTTAAAGTGAGAAATCGAAAGCAAAAGAACAAAAGTAATCGAACTAATTTTTCGAGTTAAAGCTCTGATACCATGTCAAAAAACCTTGTATCAAGGTTTTCTTAAGATTGATCTAAGGTCAAAGACCTATATATATATGAAAGAAGATTTCGACCTAGCTTCCAACATATTTGGAAGATTACAAACTAAATGGAATATTTCCAATTTGTACAATCATATATACGGAAGAGTAGGAGAAGAAAAGATATATTCCGTAATAGTTATTCTTTCAATATTAAAATAATAGTTCTCTTCGAATATGAGAAGAAACTATATAACAGAAATTTGTAGTGACTTCTCTTAACATAATGATAATTTTTTATTAACATGTTTGATGGCTCAAATGATGGGCCATGCTAAACTGCTGATCACGTGCTTTACACACGAAAATATACTTTTGGTTAATGACGACTTGATGAGGATTCAGGTCTATAGACTATAGTTTGTACATATTTCTGTCCACAAAAGAAAAAGAAAGACTATAGTTTATATTTCCTCTATATATCTTTTAGTACGAATTCATCATAACTACATCCCCAAACTATTATGTAGATAGTAATTTATCTCATTATGCTTTATGAGCATCATTACAAGCTAGATGCGGATGTGGTTTACAGCAAAATTACAATATCCTTAGGAGTACTTTTTTGTTGTGTTGATTTGATATATAATATCACGGTTTATAAATAGAACAATTCAAATACATCAATCACTTAATTATTTTGGTGAAACATAAATTACTTTAGTTTTGTTTGTCTTTGATTTTCGTTGTTATTATCATGCCTTTCGTCGATCTAATGTAGGTACATCTTTATGTATGTCAGTGTGGACCTGTGTGCGAGTAGGTTTATGCCATTCGAAGCTTTCGTATTATAGAATATGATACATTTTGAACAAAATATTATAAAATAAAAATTACGACAGGACTTACATTCATATTATAAAAGGGAATAAATAAAATATTATGAAAGTGGATTTTATACTATAAACATTAACAGGCGTATATTTCTATGAAAGAGTATACACATACACACATAAATCTATACGCTATGTGTAACGCGGTTACTTTTTTTTCTTTTTCCTTTTTCTTTAAATCTTTAATTCCATTTGTGCGCAATATATATAGAATATCTGTTCTCAATAAAATGAATTAATTAACAAACCAACCATCAAAAACAATGGACCAATGCAATTGAAATGGAGAAGAAGATGGTGAAGAAGACAAACTCTTAAGACTCAGTTAGTCAGCTTCATGTGTTTGATTTTCTAGCCATGTGATCTGTACACCTATATTGACTATTCAATAGATATAGATTACAAATTAAAATTTAGAATAAAAAAATACTTTTGTAAAATGTAACCATATTTGTAAATTGGTCTATGGATAATGTTTAATTAAGCTATAATATCTGCGTTTACAGTGCGTAAATATTATAACCATGTATACTTCTTTTTTTGGGTTTTCAAATAGCATATATGGTTACATTTTACGCACTCATTTTGTTATAGCCGAAGAATTGAATTCATATTAATCTTGAAATTTATAGAAGAATTTGATTAATTTTTTCATTAAAAATGACTAACCATATTTGTAATCACAGTAGAAGGACTCGAATTTCTATTCTTCAAGTTTCAGGGGGTAAACATTTCTACCACAATACCATGGTCCATGAGTTGATTAATTTGTACATTTCTTAATTTCCAATCAAACTTTTATTATCTTAATTTGCTATTACAGGAAGCAATGCGATTTTCATTTCATTGGGTCAAAAATGAGTATATTGTCTTTATCTTAAGTACTCCTATATAATAACATATAAATTGGATTGTGTATATAGTACAATTTTATAAATATGTAAGTATTTCTTCCATACAATTTTATCTATAAAATTTTACAAAATCAAATTAGTTTCTTTTCCCACCTTCAAATTTTTATTTTTATTGTCTAATAAATTTGACATACAATAAAAGAAAACCAAAAAAAAAAAAACTAGATAATTGAGGCGTTTACTAAGATGACTTTGATTGATTTATAGTCGTATTCATACAACTATTCACGAACCATCCCCTATTTCACGTCAATCCACAGTAGTATTCATACAATAAATGGGAGCTCCATGAAGTGAAACACAAAGGTGAGGAAACGAAGCATGTCTTCTTGCGTCTCTTTAATATTCCTTTTCCTTTTCACCTTTCTCACTAGCTTCAGGGCTTCTTGTCAAGATCCTCCTCCTTTCAGATTCTATGTCTGTCCTAACACGACAACTTTCTCTAGAAACAGTACCTACTTCACTAATCTCAAAACCGTTTTGACCTCTCTCTATTCCAGCAACGCCTCCTACTCCACCGGATTCCAGAGCGCCACCGCGGGGCAAGCTCCCAACAAAGTCACCGGACTTTTCCTCTGCCGTGGAGACATCTCGCCAGAAGTTTGCCGTATCTGCGTTGAAGTTTGCGTCAATGACACCTTAAAACGGTGTCCAAATGAGAAAGAGGTCTCGCTCTATTACGGTCAGTGTATGCTCACATACTCTAACGGAAATATTCTCTCGACAAGTAGGACCTTTGGAGGACTTATCCTGTCTAACTCCCATAATATTTCATCTGATCAACGAGACCGGTTCCAAGAATTGGTGTCGTCCACGATGATCCAAGCGACCTTCAACGCAGCGAGCAGTGCTAGAAAGTTTTATATGATAAAGGCCAATTGGACCGCAGCCCTGAGTTTGTACGGGCTGGTTCAGTGCACTCCTGATCTTACAGAACCAGACTGCTTGAGCTGTCTGCAAAGTACCATTAATCAAATGCCATTTTACAGAATTGGATCAAGATTTATGTTGCCGAGTTGTAATGCAAGGTACGAGCTTTACAAGTTCTACAACGAAACCGCCGTAAGAACACCACCACCACCACCACCACTCCCGTCCCCTGCTTCTACTTCTCCGGTGACATCTCCTTCACTACCTGGTGAACTCTTCCTTCTTCCTCTATTTTCCCCTGTTTTTTTTTTTTTTTTTTTTTTTTTTTAGTTTTGGAATACCAATAAGGAAAATTTCGATCTTTTGAGAGAATTTTGATTTGTTAGTATGCTATTGTCTGACCTTAAGAAATTAATCTATGAAACGCAGGGAAAGGTTTTTGGAATTCAACTGTGTTAGCGGTAGCCATTGTTGTGTCTATTATAGTGGTTGTTCTGTTATTCGTAGCTGGTTATTGTTTTCTTGCAAAAAGGGCAGAGAAGACCGCATCTGCATTTGATGGTAAAGATTCAAGTCATTAACAATCTCATTCATCTGCATCATATATTCTGATAGCCAAGATCTTAATTGTGGATCAGGAGATGATATAACAACTATAGACTCGCTGCAACTTGATTATAGAACAATTCAAACTGCAACAAATGATTATTCAGAAAATAATAAGATTGGCCGAGGTGGATTTGGTGAGGTTTACAAGGTATACTATAATATTACTATTAATTATATAACTGCGTTTGAGGTTATATACTTTTTATTGATATTTTGTGTCAACAAATTTGGACAGGGTACATTTTCGAATGGGATAGAAGTTGCGGTGAAGAAATTGTCGAAACATTCAAGACAAGGTGACACAGAGTTCAAGAACGAGGTTGTTGTTGTTGCAAAGCTTCAGCACAGAAATCTTGTTAGGCTTCTCGGGTTTTCACTACAAGGAGAAGAAAGGGTATTGGTCTACGAGTATGTGCCCAACAAAAGCCTTGATTACTTCCTCTTTGGTCAGTTAAATTTCTTGCTTTTTTCAATCATTCTTTAGCCATTCATGTAACAAGGGATCACAAATCTTTAGATTTAACTGTAATTCTTGGATGTGCACAGACCCTGCAAAGCAAGGTCAGTTAGACTGGACTCGACGATACAAGATCATTGGAGGAATTGCTCGGGGGA
Organism: Cardamine occulta; assembly: GCA_028015245.1. Taxonomy (NCBI): domain Eukaryota; kingdom Viridiplantae; phylum Streptophyta; class Magnoliopsida; order Brassicales; family Brassicaceae; genus Cardamine; species Cardamine occulta. The sequence continues at coordinate 6,460,808 of CM051368.1, forward strand.
TTCTATATCTTCATCAAGATTCACGGCTCACAATCATACACCGCGACCTCAAAGCAAGTAACATTCTCCTGGATGTGGATATGTATCCAAAAATAGCTGATTTTGGAATGGCAAGGATCTTTGGGATGGACCAAACCCAAGAGAACACAAGCAGAATAGTTGGTACCTTGTAAGTCTTTCGCTTAACTTCTCATAATTTTGTCTAACATTATTTTGCCAACATACTAAAGTTTTGTTTTCCAGCGGTTACATGTCTCCCGAGTATGCGATGCGTGGCCAGTTCTCAATGAAATCTGATGTCTATAGCTTCGGAGTGTTAGTTCTTGAGATCATTAGCGGTAGGAAGAATAACAGCTTTGACGAAACAGATGATGCACAAGACTTGATCACACATGTAAGTTTTAAGGCAATCAATTTTACCTCTCCTGCAATATGCAACGTTAGCTAGAACTGATTGATTAATATTCTAGGCTTGGAGGCTCTGGAGTAACAGAACAGCATTAGATCTCGTGGATTCAACTATTGTAGATAATTGCCAGAGGAGTGAAGTGGTTCGATGCATCCATATCGGTCTTTTATGTGTTCAGGAAGATCCTATAGTGCGTCCGACAATGTCAACTATTTTTGTGATGCTCACTAGTAATACTGTGATTTTACCAGTGCCTCATCAACCAGGTTTTTTCGTTCAGAGTAGACCCGGAAAAGACCTGCTTAATTCAAATCAATCGATGACGATCATGTCTGTTCCAACGTCTGTTGACGATGCATCGATCACTGATTTATATCCTCGTTGAGTATGGTCTTATGCTTGAATTAATTTTTATTAGGAGGTCAGCCCTGTTTATTATTTAGCGAGTTATTGAACTAAGCATTTGGAGAGATTTGATTTAAAATGATAAATTATGTGTTATTGTAACATGAATTTTAAACTATTTTTAAAAATCCAGTATTATTGGATTAATAATTTTAAAATGTACAATAAAATCTACTGTTATTGAAAACATTATAAGAATTGGATTTGAAAATTTTATGTGAGATTTTAGAGGATTTTTTAGTTTAAAATACAAAGATAAAAATCGCATAGTTTTATCTTCTATTTCTCTGACGAGGTTTTATTGGCTTGAGTTTTTCAACTGATTTTAATGGATTTAAATTTGGAGTTGTTTAATGGATTTTATTGAATTCTATATATGTACGTGGGTTTGTTGAAATTTCATTACTAATATATTTTGAGTACTAATTGGTATGGATTTTCTTGTATTGGAACATTATCAAAATCTAATTGTCCACATTTCTCTCTTGTTCAGTTTAATGAAGGTTTTAACAATATCTCCATTAAGCCTGGACAAAATACCCGAATCCGACCAAAAAAAGTAGTACCGAACCTGAACCCAAACTAATAAAATATCTGAATAGGCCCTAAATTCTTATATCCTAAAAACTGAATTCAAACTCGAACCGAACCGAGAACCGAATGGGTACCAGAAATATAATTATATACCTAAAAATATTAATTATATATATATTTTATAGAGAAATTTACCAAAACTGCCATTTTTGGCAAGTGACTTTCGAAAAAAGCCACTTGCTACAGTAAAATCGTTACAGTGATGCTACAGTACAACTACAGTGACAATTTATGACCAATTTACCCTTTATGACTAAAACGAATTTTTAGTCCACAAAAACACATGGACATGTTATATACATAAAGTTTGTCCATAAATTTTTTTGCCTAGAAAGACATGGATATTTTTCCAAAAATAAATGGACATTTTATTTATAGATAGTCGTCCATATTTTGAAAATGCATAATTTACATTTTAACAAAACTCTAAATTATAGATTTTAACAAAACTAAAAAACTAAATCCTAAATTATAAAATAGAGAACCCAAACATCATGTCTTAACTACCAAATATAATTTTTTCGTGGCCAAAATATAGTATGGAGAGAGAATTTCATGGTGTACTATAGAAAATTTAACCGCTTAATGTACAATCAATTTTTTTATAAAAGACATTTAAAAAAAAACTAAAATTTAAATTGTAATTGAGGAACCAAAACCGATTAATGTACAATCGATCGTCCATAAAAGACATGTAAAAAAGAAAACTAACCCTAAATGGTAAGGGAAGAACCTAAGCCGATTAATGTATAATCGGTCGTCCATAAAAGACATTAAAACAAACAAAAAACTAAACCCTAAATTGTAAAAGAGGAACCCAAACCGATTAATGTACAATCAGTCATACATAAAAGACATTAAAAAAAAAACTAAACTTTAAATTGTAAAAAAGGAACCCAAACCGATTAATGTATAATAGGTCATCCATAAAAGACATTATCCAAACATAATCGTCCCACGGACAAAAACATGACATATAGTTGTCTATGAAAACTCGTTAACCAAAATAAAAACAAATTAAAAAAAAACAGTTTCAGATGCTAAAAGGGCAAAATCGTCTTTTTACGTGGAGAAAGTGGCTTTTTCAAGGAACTTTTGGGATATGGCTTTTTCGAAAGTCTTTCTCGAAAAAATGGCTTTTTTGAAATAAACTTTACTTTATATAACCCAATTATCCAAAACTACAATTATAAACTCAAAAATATCAAATATTTTTATACCAAAATAACCAAAAATATCCAAAATTGCCAAAATAACTAACATATCTTAAAGTTTTTAATTATATTTGTGAAAATTTAACCTATTTTTATATTTTTCTAATATTTCGGGTATCCGAACCCGATCCGAACCCGCATGAAACCGAACCAAACCCCAACCAAAAACTATAAATACCCGAATGGATATTAGAACTCTCAACCCGAAAGACCCAAAAACCAGAAGGACCCGACCCGAATCCGAATGGGTATCCGAACGCCCAGGGCTAATCTCCATTATGCCTTCTCTGTAACAAAACTCTTCCATAAAAAAAATCTTAATTGGTATCAGGGCTTACCAAATAAGATTAATCATCATCATCTTCAATCTTTCGCTATTGTTATTGATTTCTGTTTATTTCTTCTACGATCTCTGATTCAATCTGAATCTTCGGTCTCTTTTTCTATTTTTTTCATCTTTACAGTCAATCTCAGAATTTCACGAATTCAATCTAATCGATATGTCCAATCGATTGCGTATATTCTCCAACGAAACTTGTTTTTGCTTTGATTCTGTATGATTGCAATTTCTGATTCCGGTCAATCTGTCTCCGATCACGTTTATACCTCGTCTCTCAATTCATCTTCATTCATCGTTTCCGTCACTTTGACGTGTTACTGATCTCCAATTTGGATTGGTGGACGAGTTGTTCCTCGCCTTTATTCATTGGCAGAAACAGAAACACAATTAGTTTATAGTAAGTCACATGGATTATGTGTTTTTGGTAGTTTAGATATACGTATAAATATACAAGTACAGATGAAAAAGCTCTGATTTGGATTAGTCGTGAAAGAGTTAACAGAATACATCAAATCTCTTATAAGTGAAATCTAGCAAGTTCTTAGAAAATTTTGAATAACAGGTAATTTTGTTGTATTTTAAATTACATCACACAAATACTTAATCCAATAACAATAGATTATTGTATTTCATCACATACATAATTGAATAACACTCAATTTTACTTTAAATTAAAAATGCATTCAATTCCTTTAAAATACAATATTCACTAAAGGAATACATTTACGGTTCGGGAAAGGAATGCTCACACCTTCACATGGCATAAACAAGATCGATATTCAGAAGTTAAGATGTCCAATACATGTTTTAGACAGCTAATAAGACATGTTTGGATTTAATGGATGTATCTAGGAGCTTTTTAGTTGTTATTGAAGGTTTAGAGTTTTGATTTAGGCTTGAGTTTTGGTTGAGGATTAAGTTAATATCCTTAAAATCCTTCTTATCTACGGTTATTATCCTTCATTGCCAATATATAGGTTAATTATGATATAATGTATATTGACATGTTTGGGGTCTCATTCTCCTTTATATTTGTTAAACTTTCAAAAGAGGGGTTAGGGTATAATTTCATGTTTTAGATAGTCTTTTCACTAAGGATACTGTTCAGATTGCTTCTTAGCTTTGCAAGTATATTTGTTAAACTTCTGAAAGGCATTAGGGTATAGTTTCATGTTTTAGATAGTGTTTTCAAGGAGGATACTATACGGATTGCTGCTTGGGTTCACAAGTATATTTGTTAAACTTCCAAAAAATGATTAGGGTATAGTTTTATGTTTTAAATAGTCTTTTCAAAGAGGATAATGTACGGATTGATGTTTGGGTTCGCAAGTGTATTTGTTAAACTTCTAAAAAGGGGTTAAGGTATAGTTTCATGCTTTAATAGTCTTTTCAAAGATGATACTATACGGATTGCTACTTGGGTTCGCAAGTATATTCGTTAAACTTCCAAAAAGGGGTTAGGATATAGTTTCATGCTTTAGATAGTGTTGTCAAAGAGGATATTATATGGATTGCTGCTTGGGTTCGCAAGTATATTTGTTAAACTTCCAAAAAGGGATTAAGGTATAGTTTCATGTTTTCGATTTTATTTTCAAAGAGGATACTGTACGGATTGATGCTTGAGTTTGCAATTATATTTGTTAAACTTCCAAAAAGGTGGTTAAAGTATAGTTGCATGCTTTAGATAGTTTTTTGAAAGAGAATACTGTACGGGTTGCTGCTTGGGTTTGTAAGTATATTTGTTTAACTTCCAAAAAGGGGTTATGATATAGTGTCATGTTTTAGATAGTGTTTTCAAAGAAGATAGGACTACTGCTTGGGGTTTAGGATTTATGTTTTATTTTTAAGATATATTTCCTAGATGATATAGAAAAATTATATAATATTAGTATTGGGGGAAATGTTACATGTTAAGGGTTTTAGATTTAGAGTTTAGGGTTTAGATTTTAGACATCTTAGAGATGTTTATAGTTTAGGGTTTACAGTTTAGACGTCTAAGAGATGTTTAGGGTTTATAGTTTACAAGTCTAAGAGAAGTTTAGGGTTTAGGGGTTTAGATTCATTGATTTGGGTTCACCTTTCTTTTAGTGTTTGGATTTTTTTTCAACTTCCAAAAAAGAGTTAGGGTTTAGTGTCTTTCTTATCAATATATGTTTGTGACGATATAATTTACATTGATATAATTGAGTTCACACTTGCTGTATGCATGATGTTTGGATTCACAAATATATTTATTAAATTCTCACAAGGAGTTAGGCTATAGTTTCATGTTTGTTACTGTAATTATGAACAATATATTGTGCGCTTACTGCTTGCTTTCCCAAGTATATTTATGAAAAGAATACTATATTGTATGCATATTGCTTGGGTTCTCAAATAGATTTATGAAACTTTGCAAAAGGAGTTAGGGTATAGTTGCATGGTTTATATAGTGCTTTCAAAAAGGATATAGTACGAATTGCTCCTTGGTTTCACAAGTATATTTGTTAAACTTCCAAAAAGGGTTAGGGTATAGTTTCATGCTTTAGATAGTATTTTCTAAAAGCATATTGTATGAATTGATGCTTGGGTTCGCAAGTATTTTTGTTAAACTTTCAAAAAAAGGTTAGGATATAGTTTCATGCTTTAATAGTATTTTCAAATAGGATATTGTACGGATTGCTACTTGGGTTTGTAAGTATATTTGTTAAACTTCCAAAAGGGGGTTAGGGTATAGTTTCATGCTTTACATAGTGTTTTCAAAGAGGATACTGTACGGATTGCTGCTTAGGTTCGCAAGTATATTTGTGAAACTTCCAAAAATGGGTTAGGGTATAGTTTCATGCTTTAGATAGTGTTGGATTGCTGCTTGGGTTCGCAAGTATATTTGTTAAACTTCCAAAAAGGGTTACTGTATGATTTCATGCTTTATTAATCTTTTAAAAAAGGATAATGTATGGATTGCTGCTTGGGTTCGCAAGTATATTTGTTAAACTTCCAAAAATGAGGGTAGGGTATATAGTTTCATGCTTTAGATATATAGTCTTTTCAAAGAGGATATCTTTTGGATTTTTTCTTGGGTTTGCCAATATATTTGTTAAACTTCTAAAAAGGGATTATGGTATTAGTTTCATGTTTTTATAGTGTTTTCAAAGAGGAAACTGTATGGATTGCTGCTTGAGTTCACAAGTATATTGTTAAACTTCCAAAAAGGGGGTTAGGGTATAGTTTCATGCTTTAGATAGTTTTTTTTAAAGAGAATACTGTACGAGTTGTTGTTTAGTTCGCATGTATATTGTTAAACTTCCAAAAAATGGGTTATGATATAGTTTTATGCTTTTAATAGTGTTTATGGATACTATATTGTACGCATGCTACTTGGATTGACAAATATATTTATTGAATTTTCCATAAAGGATTAGGGTATAGTTTCATGCGTTTAACAGCCTAAACTGACACTATGCTTTACGCATCCTGCTTTTAATAGTATCAATGGACGTTTATTGTTCGCGACCTTGATTTATACGTCTACATCATATTTTTTCAGAAAAAAAAACATAACGATGAATAGGGAATTAACAAAAACTTCTTAACTATATTTTTAAACTTTCCAAAAGAAGTTATGGTATTGTTTCATGCTTTTAACATAATTATTACACGTTATGGTTTGATTTGAGGTTTTGTTTTAGAGGATATTTTTAAGGTTTATATTAGTTTTATTAGACGTCTATGACATGTCTTCGATGGTTCATCATATTTGTTTGACTTTACTTGATGTGGTTTTGACAAATTATGTAAATATTTGGTCACTATTCATGGACAATTATAGTCATAGTTAAGTTTGGGATTGGCGGTAAAGGTTGAGAGTTTATAATCCTAAACACATCTATCAAATTCATGCACTTTAGTTTACTATAAAATTAATATGTCGTAAACCTTAAATGCTAACTACAAACCACGAACACAAATTGCAACACAAATTTCTTAAAAACAAACCGTTATCTGAGGTAAGATTTCTTATCTAACGCAAAATATGTAAACTTGAAAAAAATCCAGTAAAGTCACACATATGAGATATAAGGTTTAGAATTTGATTTATACGTCTATTTGAATTAATCTAAAACCAAAAGACATCCACTGAACTAAAACATGTTTGTTTACCATCAATGTACTATAATCCTCATCATCTATTATCTATAATTACACTTTAGGGTTTAGGTTTTTTCCATTGTAGACATCCAAGTATGTTCACTGGTTTACGTGTCTTCGTTTATTAACATAGTAGACGTCCATGAGTGTTTACTTGTCTAGGCAATTTCCAGTTTTGCATTAGTTCTGAAAATAAACACATGTTAGATTAAAATATGTACACTACTATTAAATTGATGTAACAAGGTGTCCTAATGATTTTTATTATTATCATTAAATACAGGACACACAAAAATGCAACATATTAATTGAAATTTAAAATTTAAAATTCTTTGTAGACGTCTAAACAAGTTTATTGTTTTATGTGTATTTGTTCGTTAACATTATAGACGTCTAAGTGTGTAACCTGCTCTAGAAAAAATAATATGTTGAGATACTTGGATTTTCATTTCCTATTAATTTAGACGTCGATAGCAAATATATGTTTACTTTGAATGTTATGATGTACATTTTCATTGCTTAGAACTTTAATCTCGCCTTAAAAATTTTAATTTAAGAAAATTTTATGTGATTAAAATAATTATAGAAAAAGTTAAGGTGATTAGAACCTTTATTTCGTTACTGATGTTCATCGTTCTCCTCTTCTTCCTCCTTTGCTGCATAAGAGGCTATCAATGGTGGAAATGCCAAGATCTTTTTCCAATGAAGTGATTAAAAGTACTATGGAATGTTGATACTCTCGCCATTGACGATCTTCCTCCTTATCTTGTTCTACAAAGCTCTGTTCTTGATCTAACTTATCAATGTTGTTCTTCGTATCTTGAGCTACCTATTCTTGATAGTAACAGTCTTGGAGCATGAAATTTTTTGCAATTAGAAAGGTATTTGAATGGATCTTCAAGGAATATGATAGTTTTTAAGGCTATTTTTTAGTGATAGTCGACAAGATATAAATTAAAAATATGCAAATGGACCGAGAAGTTTTGAGAGAACGAGAGAGAGATATATGAAGATAGAAAAAGAGGAGAGAGAGATACATGAACAATCGGATGAATGAAGAATAATTCTGTATGTGACTAACTAGTATGGTTGAGGATAAAATGGTCTTTTGACAATAAAATGTGTTACTTCCATATATCAAGCTAATAAAGTAAAGTGTCAAAAAAAAAAGTTAAGAAACTATGTAAAAACTCAAAAAGTGTTAAAAACGCCTATTGCCCCTTTGTTTTTTTAACCATATGTAAATTGGTTTGGTCTTATAGTTAAAAATAATTAAAATTAAAAATTCAAAATTCAAAATCTTCATATTTGTGTAGTAATCTACTATATGAAAGAGCAAGGGAACTCTTCAGGGGTTGCATCTGACACATATCCCTTCCAAATTATTAAAAACAAAATCAAAAGAAAAAAAGGAAAAAAAAACGTCTCGTCTTCTCTCTTTGTTCTTTCTCTGAAACTTTTCCAAATTAAAAAGAAACAATCTTAAATCCTAGATTAATATCAGTGCCAGAAGGTAAAATACCCAAAACCTCAAAATTTCATCAATTGAAACCCTTTTTCTAATTCCTCTGAATCCATCTACGATCAATACAGCGAACAAGGACTAATGATCCAGGTTTCATCTACCGGAGCAGACAGACGACACCTTCTCTGTGTTCAAAGGGTTATCAAGACCCTTTGTTCACCCACATGATGCAGGTCCCTCTGGTGGGTTCCGGTTCGCAAATCTTATAGGTTCTGAAGTGATACATTAAAGAGAAATATTAAAGTGAGGACACGTGTACAGTGGTTATTAATAGAAGGAAGCAACGATCAAGATTAAATTGGAGGATTTCAAACTGAAGACGTTGCGTTAAAAGGTAGTTGAGATAGATTTACAGGGATATTGATAAAAAAGTTGTAAAATTTGTTAACTTCTTTCTCTCATTTTTCTCTGTGTCGTACAATTGTTTCATCCTCTGCAAAGATCCTTCTCAATTTGAGATTCTTGCAAGGTGAAATTATGATATCCTTGTTTTCATGAACATTGGACTCTTGGTTAATTGTGAATTGGATTGATTCATATTCATATTGGTTGGATTGGATTCAGATTGTATCAAAGGTATTAGACGACATGCGATTCTCGGAAATCAATATGGAAACTCGAGCTCAAGCATCGAAGAACAAAGAAGTGGTTGACGATAGCTTGGGATCAAGAGTTGAGAAGCTCGAAAACACGATTCAGGAACAAAATTCGAAAATGGAGAAGCATATTGCAGAGATATTTTGAACCGATTCATATGTTATCAGCATCTAATATCAACGACCGTAATCCATCACGGTCTTCACCATTATCTAGTCCGAGTTTTGCCAAATCTGATCTCGGACGCCGTTCAGGTACTCATTCTTCTTATGGCTGATTAACACGACTGGGGAAGCTTGATTTTCCTAGATTTGGAGGTGATAAGGTGAAGGAATGGCTCTTTCATGTAGAACAATTTTTTGCAATCCATCATACTCCTGATGATGTCAAAGTTCCTATGATATCGATTCATTTGGATGGTATAGTGATACACAATGTTTTAACCCAAAATAATTTTGCAAGTGTACAGACAATCGCAGTAGTATATAGGGTATCGAATCCACAGAGACCAAGACTACACTATGAAATTATAGATTTTAATTTAAAGCTAAGACAAAAGTGTGAGTTTTGTAATTTTCAGAACAATAAAAAAATAATAAAACGATGTAAAACAATTAAACAAGCACTAGGTTAAGGCGTTTCGCCGGTGATTCGGAGACAAGGCTGGGCAACTATTCAAGGGCTAAGTAGCTACCGGTCTAGAACTCAAACATAAAATTAATATCGCCCCACTGTCGTGATGTATCGACAACTCTATCTAACAACCTAGATACCGAAACTCTCGTTTGGACCTAGCGAGATTGATAAGCATTAACGAGCTGGTTCAATCTGTTCACAATCAATCGCAACAATCAACTGTCGTTGGTTACGCACCAATTGCTCACCAATGATTTATCTAGCAACCTAAACCACTTTCGTGAATAAGTTTAACCTAAAATCATAGACTAGGTGATCAAGCTAATCTAAGCCTTTTGCTGATTAACCAGAAGTTGCTGCATAAGAGTCTTCAGCTCATCTTGAGAATCTGGGGTAGAAGCGGATTGTTGAGTGGTTGCGTAGTATGGTTTTTGTTGAACTCCTCCTTGGAACCAGTTCTGGTTCTGTATGGGGACGAATGGCTTCCCGTGTTGGTAGCTGGAGTTGAACTTCTGAAACCCTTGGTTTTGTGAAAACTGATTTGTGCTTCCTCCTTGCTGCGGATAAGCCTGATCTTGTGGATTTTCGACATTTGTGTTGTGGTAGAAAATGTTCGGGTGGCTCTTGTAGTTTGAGTTGAACCCACGGTTCTGTATATTTCCAAGCCCACTCATGTGATTAACCTTTTGTATACCAGCATCATCATCCTCTTCAAACTCTTGGGAGATAGGCGTGCTCCTATTCTCATCCACAAAATGAACCGATTTTTGGTTTTTCCTAAGGAGTAGGTTCACCTTTGCTGTCAGCTCATCAATCTTTTGTGTCTCCACACTGTTGAATTTTCTGGACCTATCATACTCAAGAGGCTTGTTGTTGGAACTCGAAGCCAAGTTTTTAATCAGCTCAAAAGCACCTTCCTTAGTTTTGGTCATGAAATCGCCATTACTAGCCATATTCAGCGTATTCCTATAATCCCACTCAACACCATCATAGAAAATTTCCAGAATCTGCTCATCCTTGAATTCGTGGTGAGGACACTCTCTGCGATATTCTTTCAGCTTTTCCCAAGCCTCACAAAAAGCTTCCCTGGAATGCTGTTGGAGTGAGGATATCTTGTTCCTTAAGGATGCAGTTTTTGACTTGGTGTAGAAGTGATTCAAGAATGCTGCTCTACATTCAGCCCATGTCTTCAACGAACCCGGTGGTAGTGACTTCAGCCATCGTGATGCCTTATCCGCAAGTGAAAAAGGAAACAACTTGCACTTTAAAAACTCATTAGGCACTCCATTAGAACCCGTGGTGCTGCAGATTTCCTTAAAATTTTCGATGTGGTCCATGGGTATTTCAGCAGGCAGTCCATGGAAAAGATGTTGCTTCACCAACAAAATCAATTGAGGTTTGATTTCGAAGTCTTGCCGCTGAATAACTGGAGGCACAATGGTGGCTCGGTTCTGGTAATATGCATGTGGATTGTCCGAGTCTCCAATACCAGGCTGCGGTTGCTGAACCTCTTGTCTATCTCTCCGCAGTTGCTCAATCTCAACCTGAAGCATCTGTAACTGAGCAGGCAGTCCGTTATCTTGCTTCCCCATGTCAGCGGTAATGAGTCTACTGGTCATGCACCTGAAACATAAGAAAAAGGAAAAGAAAAAGGGAAAATAATTAGTAGTTTCTTAGACTGAATTTAAAATAAAAAATCAAAGTTAACGCAATTGGTCCCCGGCAACGGCGCCAAAAACTTGATACACAATGTTTTAACCCAAAATAATTCTGCAAGTGCACAGACAATCGCAGTAGTATATAGGGTATCGAATCCACAGAGACCAAGGCTACACTATGAAATTATAGATTTTAATTTAAAGCTAAGACAAAAGTGTGGGTTTTGTAATTTTTGGAAAAAGCAAGAAATAATAAAAACGATGTAAAACAATTAAAACAAGCACTAAGTTAAGGCGTTTCGCCAGTGATTCGGAGACAAGACTGAGCAACTATTCAGGGGCTAAGTAGCTACCGGTCTAGAACTCAAACATAAAATTAATATCGCCCCACTATCGTGATGTATCGACAACTCTATCTAATAACCTAGATACCGAAACTCTCGTTTGGACCTAGCGAGGTTGATATGCATTAACGAGCTGGTTCAATCTGTTCACAATCAATCGCAACAATCAACTGTCGTTGGTTACGCACCAATTGCTCACCAATGATTTATCTAGCAACCTAAAACACTTTCGTGAATAAGTTTAACCTAAAATCATAGACTAGGTGATCAATCTTATCTAAGCATTAAGAATCCCTATTGGCGAAGACATTATAAATTCCAATACCTATTTATGCTCAGCCATTAACATCCTAAATCACCATTGAAAACCTTAACCTAGCTAAAAGACTACTCAGCCATGGAAGAACAAATCACAACAATAAAAGATGAAGAACTCATGAAATAAGTCTGTAAAAATAAAGAGTTTAGAATTCTTCTCCAATGGTGTCGAGATCTCTTCTCCAAATCTTACAAAGGAATAAAAATCTCTACGTGATGTTCTTAGCAAAAGTGTCAGCGTGTCTTCAAGAAAAATAGAAGAAAAACCGATATCTACAGGTCTGCAGGCAGCTGGGTGAAGATTAGGGCGTCCTTGGCGAAAAATAGGAAAGTTGGGATTTTCCCTTATTTGCTCCGTCAGGTCATCGTGAGCGGTCGCTCAGGAGCTGAGCGGGTGCTCAGCGGGTAAATTTTTGACTTTTCTCCAATTTCTGCTAAGTTCCTCCTAGAAGCTCCAATCTTCATCCTTAGCCATCTTTTTACCTGTAATGACTCAACATAAAACTAAAAGACGCGATAAAGACTTGAAAACAACTGTTAGAATTCGCCAAAAACGCAACACATCATATAGCTTCTACTTGGCATCAAAATTTGCTTCAAGAGATGAACATGATAGATTGGACAACGTATAAGCTATTGTTGAAGGAACGATTTGATGGAGTGTGAGATGATCCGATCGCAGAGTTAAAGAAGTTACAAGAAACTGACAGAATTGTGGAATATCATGCTAAATTTGAAAATATCAGAACTCGTGTGAATCTATTAGAGGCTTACCTTGTCAGTGCTTATTTGGCGGGATTACGAGTTGATACGCAAATGCATATCCAAATGTTCCAACCTTAAATGGTGCGGTAGTGTTTGTTGTTGGGGCGTTTATATGAAACTACACAGCCTCGGAAAAGTCTACAGAAGCAGCCATTGAACAAATATGTGTTTCCAGATAAGTACAGAGATAACATGAAGCAACAAGAAAATTTTTATCTACAGAAGAAATGAATGAGCGCAGAGTTAAAGGTCTATGTTACTTTTGTGATGAACAATATACACTAGGCCATTCTAAAATGCATAGGAAGGCACAACTCTTTCTGTTCGAAACTTAAGATAATTACGATTATGAAGAGTTAGAGATTGCAGAAGAAGATAAAGAGAATCAAGAACATGAAGGTGAGATCTTTGTTTATACTTATCGATTCAGGTTCTACACACAATTTCATGGATGTTCAAGTGGCAAATAAGCTTGTTTTTCCGCTATTATCCGGGGAAAATGCAAGGGTAAGAGTGGCTGATGGTAACAAGTTGAAAGTGCATGCTAAGATTGAGAAGCTACAGTGGGATTTTCATGGAACAAGTTTTGTTGCTGACTTTATGGTAATTCTTTTAACGGGTTGTGATGCTGTTTTAGGAGTACAATGGCTCCAAACTCTTGGTCCAATCACTTGGGATTTTACTAAACTGACAATGAAGTTTAATATGGGTCAAAGAAGAGTGGTCATTCATGGTATACACCCAGAATCTGTCTGAGCAATCAAAGCTGAAAAGTTAAACAAGGTCAAAGAAGAGACAGTTCAATTATCCATGCTATGTGTTACTCATGATGAGGGAGCGAGTTCATTGGCTATGTCTTCTATGGAAGCTGAGACATCACAACATCTTACAACACCTATTGCGGCTTTACTTACTGAGTATACTGATATTTTTGATGAACCTAAAGGCTTACCACCATTCCACGAATATCATGATCACAGAATTTCTCTCATTGAGGGTGCGAATCCAGTCAATTTGCAGCCTTATAGATATGCTGTTCATCAAAAAAATAAGATTGATAAGATGGTTCAGGAGATGTTAGATGGTGGAACATTTCAACCAAGCTCCAGTTCTTTCGCTTCTCTGGTGGTGTTAGTTAAGAAGAAGGATGAGACTTGGCGTCTTTGTGTTGATTACAGAGGGTTAAATAATCTAATTGTGAAGGATTGTTTACCGATTCCACTAATTGAAGATCTCATGGATGAGTTAGGAGGCTCAAAAGTGTATTCTAAGATTGATTTGAGGGCTGGTTACCATCAAGTGCGAATCAATCCTGCTGATATTCATAAAACCGACTTTAAAACACATAGTGGCCACTTTGAGTACAGAGTAATGCGTTTGGTTTAACTAATGCTCCAACCCCTTTTCAGGGATTGATGAATGCTGTTTTTAAGAAGTTTTTGAGGAAATTTGTGTTGATATTTTTTATGACATCCTCATTTACAGTGATTCAAATGACTCCCATTTGCAGCATTTGAAATGTGTTTTTGAAGTGATGAGGGCATAGCAGCTATATGCTAAGTGAAGTAAGTGTGATTTTGCTACAACGAGGGTGGCGTTTCTATTGATCCTACTAAAGTTCAAGCGGTAAATGACTTGCTTATTCCTCGTAATGTGAAGCAGTTGAGAGGATTTCTTGGATTGGCTAATTACTATAGTCGTTTTGTGAAGAGTTTTGATGTTATAGCAAGGTCATTAACATTGTTAACCAAAAAGGATTCTTTTACTTGGTCTACGGATGCAGCACTTGCTTTTGCCACCCTAAAGAAGGCTTTATGTACTGCTCTTGTTTTGGCTCTTCCCTTGTTTGATAGGCCTTTTGTGGTAGAAACTGATGCTTGTGGTCATGGTACTGGGGCTGTTTTAATGCAGGAGGTCATCCTATTGCATATATCAGCCGACACTTGCAAGGAAAACAACTTCATCTTTCTATCTATGAGAAAGATTTGTTGGTTGTAGTGTTTGCAGTGCAAAAGTGGAGACTTGCTTAATGGACACTTTGTGATAAAAACAGACCAAAGAAGCTTGAAGTATTTGTTGGAACAAAGATTGAAGACACTGATACAACAACAGTGGCTTCCCAAGCTCTTGGAGTTCGACTATGAAATACATTATAAGGAAGTTAAAGAAAATTTGGTGGCTGATGCTTTATCACGCGTGGAAGGTTCTGAAATACTTCACATGGCTTTATTTGTTTTAGAGTGTTACTTGATGCAGCGTATTCATGCTTGTTATAAAACTGTTGTGGTGATTAAGGCTTTAATAGATGACTTAAAAACAAATCCGGGTTCTAAGAAGCATTTTGTTTGGTCTCGTGATATTTTAAGGAGGAAGAATAAGATTGTTGTGCCAGGAGATGTTGCTCTTCGAAACTCCATATTGGAATGGCTTCACTGTTCAGGGATTTGGGGTCATTCAGGGCGTGAGCATTTTTTATTGGAAAGGCATGTCGAAAGACATTCAGGCTTATATTCAGGGTTGTTCTGTTTGTCAACAGTGTAAATATGACACAACTCCTTGTCCAGGTTTGATCCAGCCTCTACATATCCCTAATGCAGTTTGGTCAGACATTTCTATGTATTTCATTGATGGTCTTCCCCCTTCTTTTGGTAAGACTGTGATATTGGTGGTGGTTGATCACTTAACAAAAGCTGCTCATTTCTTGGCTTTGGCTCATCCTTATACTGCACTCACTGTGGCTTAAGTTTATTTGGATCATATATTTAAACTCCATGGGTTTCCTTCTTCGATTGTGAGTGACAGAGATGCAGTCTGTCTCAGTGAATTTTGGAGAGAGTTGTTTACATTGCAGGGAGTTTCTCTGAATTGCTCTAGCACTTATCATCCTCAAAGTCATGGGCAAACGGAAGTAGTGAATCGGTGCTTAGAAACATACTTACGTTGTATGTGTAGCGACAAACCTTATATGTGGCGTAATTGGTTACCTCTGACAGAATATTGGTACAATACAACTTTCATTCAACAGCTCAGATGACACCATATGAAGCAGTCACTACAAGAAATGTGGGTATTAATAGCGGCTGTTAAATGCTATGATTCAACTACCATAGCGTTTCCTAAAACGCTCTGACAGAGCCCGTCATTGTAGGTCGGACACTTTAGATAGCGGACTTAATGTACGTTATAGTTAATTAAAGAACAATACCGTTCTTTTCTCTGCAATTGTTAATATTTATAATAGCATTGGATTTGTATTATAATTGGGTTGTATTCTAGGATTTTTTTTTGGGTTTTAGATAATTTGACAAATTAAAAAAATGTCATATTTTATTATATTTATATGAAACCATGATACAAAAAACCTATATTACAAAGTAAAATTACATAATTACAAATAAGTTTATACTAATTAGTCTTCACATTCTTCCATCTCCAACCTTGTAAACTTCTACCCAAACCCTGCTCACATTGGGACCTAAGGGGACAAAGTGGACTGTATCTGATGGATTAGCTGAATAAACTCTGCCTTCTATAACTCTTCATCCAGAGTTATTGCAATCTAACAGGATGCACTTCTGCTTGGCAGATTTGCTGCTGCTACCAGTGCTGTTACTTAGACTTTATATCAATCAAAATTTAGAACAAATGCATTCATGAAAAGTCCATCAGAGCAACATCAACAACTCCCAACACATAATATATAAACTTTGAAACACATGTGTTCATAAGAATTCCATCACAGCAAGTCAGCAACATCAACAACTCCAACATAGAATAATGTAAAGAAATATAAAATAGAAGGTGCAAATATTTACCGGAGGTGATGATCTTTTCGGTAATGATTCCTCCCTTGGAGGTAAATTCACCAATTGTATCTTTTGAATAGGCCATACAATGTTCTCATGAAGTGCATCACCCATGATTGACATTTCAGCACTTGGTCTCCACAAATAAGCCTCTTTGATAACCACCATCTCAACCTTCACAATTGCTGCATTCGGACCAAGAGGAATATTGTTGACCAGGTCTTTTGGTTTAGTTGAACACAATCGACCCTCATCAATTAGGTCATCCTCCATATTCCAATCAAAAATATGGATTTTATCAAGTGATGCATCCGTAGCCTTTGATGATGCATACACAAAAGTAGTTGCTCCTTGCTCATACTCAAGGCTAGGCATGTAAGTTAATACACATTTGAAAGTTGAATCAAATTAAGAAACACAATTGGAGTTTAGAAATCAATGAATATAACAGACAAGTTCATACATTGGAAGCCAAATCCAAGATTTTTCCATGTTACAACAACATCACAGCTCCACACCCAGCAATACATACATATGTGATAATAATTTAACAGATTAGACACTCAGATAATTTTAACAGACACTCACATTAAACCTCATCACAAACATATAAGAAAATAAGAAGGAAGGAGTATAGTACCTGAAACATAACAAGAACTTGTAGACTAGGAAACAAGAATCTGCAAAAATTGACATAATACAACAAAATCATTACACACAGACTCAGTTCAAAAGGAACATATGTATATATTGAACCAAATAAATAATTGTGTATACCTGATAGCTAGTTCTTGTATGTCTGAAATCAACCTGCATAAACATGCAAAATATTTATCAATTACTGATACACACAAACATGGAGAAAGAATAAAAGTTCTTCTCCCAAAGATCAACCCGACATTAAATTCATGGAAGTCAAAAGACATCTCAAATCGAGTCTCAGAAAACTAATAACATTCCTCCCAGATTTCGTACTCCTTTGCTGAATTCGAACTTTAGAAGACTAAAACTTGTCTCTATTTAAAAACTGCTAGCTTTTAGTATCGAAAGCTCCCTGCAAAATTGCAAATTTCGATTAAACACATAGAAAGAGATTCCCTAATACTCTAGTTGAATAAACCGCTTATATTAAGAGAAAAATTAACCCTAAAATCAAAAACCCTAATTGAAACTAAAAACCTTTTTGATTTCACATACCTTTACCTGCAGAAAACACATAAATCTTCCTGCAAAATAGCAAAATCTTCGATTAGGAATCAATACCAAACATGTATAAACCCTAAATCCATATGACTATCGATTACCCAAACCCAACTAACCTCCCAATGTCTGACCAATTCTTGAGCAATTTCTGACACTTCCTCAGCAACAAGAACACTGATGTGTTGCATTTTTGGCGCATTCTAACAGTTGTTTTCGAGTCTTTATCGAGTCTTTTAGTTTTATTTTGAGTCATTACAGGTCAAAAGATGGCTAAGGATGAAGATTGGAGCATCTGGGAGGAACTTAGCAAAAATTGGAGAAAAGTCAAAAATTCACCCGCTGAGCACCCGCTCAGCCCTGAGCACCCGCTCAGACGACCTGACGGAGCAAATAAGGGAAAATCCCAACTTTCCTAATTTTTTGCCAAGGACGCCCTAATCTTCACCCAGCTGCCTCCAGACCTGTATATATCGTTTTTTCTTCTATTTTCTTTAAGGAGACACTTACACTTTTGCTAAGAACATCACGTAGAGATTTTTATTCTTTTGTAAGATTTGGAGAAGAGATCTCGACACCATTGGAGAAGAATTTTAAACTCTTTATTTTTACAGATTTATTCCATGAGTTCTTCATCTTTTATTGTTGTGATTTGTTCTTCCATGGCCGAGTAGTCTTTTAGCTAGGTTAAGGTTTTCAATGGTGATTTAGGATGTTAATGGCTGAGCACAAATAGGTATTAGAATTTATAATGTCATCCTTAATACTTAGATTAGCTTGATCATCTAGTCTATGATTTTAGGTTAAACTTATTCACGAGAGTGCTTTAGGTTGCTAGATAAATCATTGGTGAGCAATTGGTGCGTAACCAACGAGAGTTGATTGTTGCGATTGATTGTGAACAGATTGAACCAGCTCGTTAATGCTTATCAACCTCGCTAGGTCCAAACGAGATTTTCAGTATCTAGGTTGTTAGATAGAGTTATCGATACATCACGACAGTGGGGCGATATTAATTTTATGTTTGAGTTCTAGACCGGTAGCTACTTAGCCCCTGAATAGTTGCTCAGCCTTGTCTCCGAATCACCGGCAAAACGCTTTAACCTAGTGCTTGTTTTAATTGCTTTTACATTGTTTTTATTATTTCTTGCTTGTTCCGAAAATTACAAAACCCACACTTTTGTCTTAGCTTTAAATGAAAATCTATAATTTCATAGTGTAGCCTTGGTCTCTGTGGATTCGATACCCCATATACTACTGCGATTGTCTGTGCATTTGCAGAATTATTTTGAGTTAAAACATTGTGTATCAAGTTTTTGGCGCTGTTGCCGGGGACCAATTGCGTTACCTTTGATTTTTGATTTTATTTTCAGTCTAAGAAACTACTAAGCTTAATTTTTATTTGTTTCTGCTATGTGTTAGGTGGATGACCAGTAGAAGAACAAGAAGAAATTGCACCGAAGATTTAGTCATCCACACCAACGAAGAGTTAGCTCGCCTTGAACGTCAAAACCGTCAAAAGAGAATTACAACTGCTCCGGTCATTATGGCTGAACAAGAAAATGGTATGGCTGCTCAGTTACAGTTGCTAAGGGATCAGATTGCTCAGTTGAGAAGAGATCAACCACCAGTTCAGCAACAACAACCGAGTATTGGAGACTCGGATAATCCACACGCCTACTACCAGAACCGAGCTGCCATTGTGCCTCCTACTATTCAGAGGCAAGACTTTGAAATCAAACCTCAATTAATTTCATTGGTGAAGCAACACCTCTTTCATGGACTCCCAGCTGAGATTCTGATGGATCATATTGAAAATTTTGAGGAAATTTGCAGCACCACGGGTTCTAATGGAGTGCCTAATGAGTTTCTGAAGTGCAAGCTATTCCCCTTTTCGCTTGCAGACAAAGCTTCACGGTAGTTAAAGTCACTGCCATCTGGTTCTTTGAGGACGTGGGATGAAGTTAGAGCCACTTTCTTGGACCACTTCTACACTAAATCCAAGACAGCCGCTCTACGAAACAAGATATCTTCTTTCCAACAGCATTCCGGTGAAGCTTTTTGTGAGGCTTGGGAAAGGCTGAAGGAATGTCGCAGAGAGTGTCCTCACCACGGATTCAAGGACGAGCAGATTCTGGGTATTTTCTATGATGGTGTTGAGTGGGATTACCAAAATGCGTTGAATGCAGCTAGTAATGACGACTTTATGACCAAGACTAGAGATGGTGCTTTTGAGCTGATTGAGAACCTTGCTTCAAGCTCTAGCAACAGGTCTCCTGAGTGTGGTAGGTCTAGGAAAGTCAACAGTGTGGACACGCAGAAGATTGATGAGCTGACGGCAAAGGTTAACCTACTCCTTAGGGGAAACCAAAAATCGGTTCACTTTGTGGATGAGAATGGGAGTGCACCAATCTCCCAAGATTTTGAAGAGGATGATGATGCTGGTATGCAAGAAGTCAGTTATGTGAGTGGACAAGGATATGTGCAGAACCGTGGGTTTAATTCAAATTATAGGAGCCACCCGAACCTTTCTTACCGAAGCACCAACGTCGAGAACCCGCAAGACCAGATTTATCCGAAACAAGGAGGAGGTATGAATCAGTTGCAACAGAACCAAGGATTTCAAAAGTTTTACTCCAGCAACCAACATGGGAAACAATTCGTCCCCATTCAAAACCAGAACTCTCAAGATGAGCAGAAAAACCTTATGCAGCAGTTACTTGTTAAACATCAAAGGGCTGCAACTGAGATCAATGCTAAGGTTGATCACGTGTATACTGATCTAAATGCGAAGTATGAAGCTGTTACCGCACACGTAAAAATGCTCAACACGCAAGTTGCTCAGACCGCTGAAGCCGTCAACCAACAGCAAAGATTTATTCCAGCGAAGGGTGAGCAGAACCCCAGAAATGGAAGCGGTTCTAGTGGCTCACATGCACATGTAAACATGTGTGCGGATGAGAAGAGTGAGCTCAAGATCATGATGCAGATGTTCCTTGAGGAGCAAGCTAAGACTACTCAACGGATGAGTGAGAGGATGGCTACTTTGGATTAGAAAGTTGAGTGTATGAGTCGCGACTTGCAGCGGGAAGTAAAAAACAAGATGTTGTATCCGTCAGGTTCAGATCGATCGACCCAAACCTCAGATCAATCGATCCCCAGCAAAAACGGTTGATCCGCAGAATCAAAAAAATCACGTAGCCATCTAGAACGATCGATTCCACCAGCGATCGATCGATCCCAACAGAGCACTCCAAGCCGTAACATCTCGATCGATCTGTCTGCCTCAGAACTATCTGCAACTATTCCGCCACAGTCTTTCTCTCAGGCTCCCAAACTAGCTCCTTACGTACCTAAAGTTCCTTACCCAACGCCTATATACAGGACATTGCCAAAGCTTGCAGACCCAGGAAGGTTTGTGGTTCCATGCTCCATCCTTGGGTTTAATCTCACTAATTCCATGTGTGATTCTGGTTCCACAATCAACGTCATGTCAAAGGATCTTGCTAAATCCTTAGGAATTGAAAACATACAGCCCTTGGACATGACCCTCAAGTTTGCAGATGCCTCCATCAAGACTTCCCAAGGCTGTATCAAAGACCTCCAGGTACGTATTGAGGACTGCTTGATGCCTACTGATTTTCAGGTGGTTGAGATGAGACAGGGATCCTTTATGCCCTTGATACTCGGAAGATCTTTCCTTGCTACAGCAGGAGCCGTCATTGACATACCCAATAAATGGGTTTGTCTTTCGAACATCAGCAACGATGTGTTCTATGATGCAGTCTCAGAGGATGATAAGATGCATTATGGTTCTTTTGCCGCTATTGAGGAAAAGGTGTTGAACAAGACGGTCTTGTCTAAGTCTGGGGGAGCACCACTTCAGGCTCATGTCTCCTTAACACCCCAGAGACGTGTTGGTGACGCCATTGAATATAAGATTAAGTGCAAAGGTATGTCTATACCCTTCTCTAAGATTAAAACACTTATTACCCCAGAACTTAAAGCGCAGGGACAAGTAGTTGTGGATGCAATGATGAACAGGGTTTTGAAGCTAGATTTCAAACCACCGCCACCCCCACCTGATCCTCCAGCGGATCCACCTTCACATGCCTAAACGGCGAATGCGTCCAGCTACTGACATTAAACAAGTGCTTGGTGGGAGGCAACCCACCGGTAAGTTCATCTATCCTCTCTATTAAATTCCTTTTGTTACTAACTTTTGGATTTCATATATATATACAAAAAAATAACAAAGCGAAAAAATAAAAAAGAAACGAACAGCTCTCGCTCAGGAAAAGACGAAGCGCCTACTCAGGACTAAGCACCCGCTCCGATAAGAAGGGTATTTTTCCGGAAACAGGTAAGTGTTCCTTTTCTATAACGGTTATGTCTTTCTTTCTTTTGTTTTATTTTTATCCAACTCTAAATTTATTTTCACATCGGGACGGTGTAAAGTAAGTCTGGGGGAGGGTGTTGCTACTAATCCATTTTTCTTTCTTTTGTTTTATTTCTTTTGAGTCAGTTTGTTTTATTGAGTCAAAACTTGTTGGAGATTATGATCTATTTCTTGAATATATTGTTCTAATCTTGCTTCAAAGTGACCATTGTTACAGAACCACCTCTAGATCAGACTAATGAAAAATCCAAAGGCTGACCAGTTAACTAGAGGACACCATGTTTCCAGCGGAGTTCATTCGAGCCTAAGCCAAATTTTTACACTTCGTTGATGTGGTTGATTTCCATAGGGCTTGACTCATCATTCGTATCTGATATATGAACCCACCAGTAGAAAGTAATGGTACTCCTCCCCCTATTAGAAGTTTAGCTAGCAAAAAGGTTATGTATGTGAGTTGCATAGAGAGGGGATAAACCGGGGATTCGGTGGCAAACACCATCAATACTCGCGTCCCGGAACCTTGATATGTACATGCTCTATATTGATAGGGATGAACCGGGGACTCGGTGGCAAACACCATCAGTACTCGCGTCTCGGAACTTGACATATGCAGTACGGAATGAACCGGGGATTCGGTGGCAAACACCATCAGTACTCGTGTCTCGGACCTTAGTAAAAAAATAAAAATGAGCTAGCTTAGAAATAAGTCTGGGGGAGAGAGAGGAAAAATACCAAAAAGTGTGTGAAATTTAAGTGGTGCTTGTCAAGATATTGTATGTGAAAGAGTCTAGAAGGTCCTTGGTAATTGACTGCAGAGGTGAAACTGGAGATGAAGGCTTTGATGGATAAGGTTGTGAATTCATGTGTGGAGTATAGTTAGCTGCGAAGGTCTATGGAGAAGTACATGGTGGTTAGATTTGGAGCTGGCTATGTGATATGTGGAGTACTAATTCAAAAGGGTCATTGCAGTGTTTCAAACCTTTCTCTTATGCTTAGTTCTGAGTTTTGTTTGAGGACAAACAAGGATCTAAGTCTGGGGGAATTGATGTGTTGCGTTTTTGGCGCATTCTAGCAGTTGTTTTCGAGTCTTTATCGAGTCTTTTAGTTTTATTTTGAGTCATTACAGGTCAAAGATGGCTAAGGATGAAGATTGGAGCTTCTGGGAGGAACTTAGCAGAAATTGGAGAAAAGTCAAAAATTCACCCGCTGAGCACCCGCTTAGACGACCTGACGGAGCAAATAAAGGAAAATCCCAACTTTCCTAATTTTTCGCCAAGGACGCCCTAATCTTCACCCAGCTTCCTCCAGACCTGTATATATCGTTTTTTCTTCTATTTTCTTTAAGGAGACACTTACGCTTTTGCTAAGAACATCATGTAGAGATTTTTATTCCTTTGTAAGATTTGGAGAAGAGATCTCGACACCATTGGAGAAGAATTCTAAACTCTTTATTTTTACAGATTTATTCCATGAGTTCTTCATCTTTTATTGTTGTGATTTGTTCTTCCATGGCCGAGTAGTCTTTTAGCTAGGTTAAGGTTTTCAATGGTGATTTAGGATGTTAATGGCTGAGCACAAATAGGTATTGGAATTTATATTGTCTTCGCCAATAGGGATTCTTAATGCTTAGATTACCTTGATCACCTAGTATATGATTTTAGGTTAAACTTATTCACGAGAGTGCTTTAGGTTGCTAGATAAATCATTGGTGAGCAATTGGTGCGTAACCAACGAGAGTTGATTGTTGCGATTGATTGTGAACAGATTGAACCAGCTCGTTAATGCTTATCAACCTCGCTAGGTCCAAACGAGAGTTTCGGTATCTAGGTTGTTAGATAGAGTTGTCGATACATCACGACAGTGGGGCGATATTAATTTTATGTTTGAGTTCTAGACCGGTAGCTACTTAGCCCCTGAATAGTTGCTCAACCTTGTCTCCGAATCACCGGCGAAACGCTTTAACCTAGTGCTTGTTTTAATTGCTTTTACATCGTTTTTATTATTTCTTGCTTGTTCCAAAAATTACAAAACCCACACTTTTGTCTTAGCTTTAAATTAAAATCTATAATTTCATAGTGTAGCCTTGGTCTCTATGGATTCGATACCCCATATACTACTGCGATTGTCTGTGCACTTGCAGAATTATTTTGGGTTAAAACATTGTGTATCAAATACACGCCATAGAAATCGAGGACAATTCCTCAGGAACTACGAAATTAAGGGAAGAACTCGAGAGTGAGAGTTGAATGACGAGATCTGTGTCTCTTTGACAAGGAGAGCAAGAGGCGAGAGTGAGAGCAAGCTTTAATTTAGGTATCTTCATGCGAAATTTTGGCCATTTAGTTAAAGAGTGAGACTTGTGTGGGAGAGAGTCGGATTAGGGATTATGATAATTGAGAAAAAAGGAGCAAAAGGGGAAGGGGAAGAACTTTAAATTTTAGGTCTGAGTAATTAGGGATTATTTTGGAGTCTAAATGAAATGTTTTCGCCTAATTTTTTCTAAGTGTGGCGGTAATGAAATGTTTTTTCACCGCCTAACACTATCATAACGTTTGCAATGAGGCATCTGCTATTAAAGATAACCTTTAAGTTACAAAACGAGATACAAAATTTTGTTTTCTAATCTAACACTATATCATAGCGTTTACAAATATACAAACACTATCTAAAACCCAGGGGTATTATAACCATAGCATAATGACAAAAAATGCTATATTAGAATGCTATAAAAACCCAATATTCTTGTAGTGAGTGTATGGCCAACCTCCTCCATAAGACACTGTTTCACACTCTTCTGCAGAAGCCGAATATAGGGCTATGGCTGCAGCTCTCCGAGAGATTAAATGGCTGCGGCATCTTTTACAAGGATTAGGCATTGAACAAGCTGCACCAGCTCGTCTTTTCTGTGATAGTAAGGTTGCGATTCATATCGCAGCAAATCTAGTTTTCCATGAACGTACCAAGCACGTCGAATCTGATTGTCATGCTGTTCGAGAGTCAGTGCGTGATGGCATCATTGTTACACAACATGTACGGACGAATGAACAACTTGCCGACATCATGACCAAAGCACTTGGTCAAAACCTGTTTCATTACCTTAGGTCCAAGTTGGGCATTCAAGACTTACACGCTCCAACGTGAGGGGAGTATTATGGATAAACACAAATATATTGTGATAAGATTCAATGTTTATCCGATAAGGATTAGAAACCTAAACCTAATAGGATTAGAGTCTAAGTTAGACCGTCTTATGTCTTGTATAAATACCAAAGGTTATTTATTCAATAAAGCAAGTTAGTTCAATACCTAATTCTACATGTATGAAAACCAAAATTGTGAATCAAAGAGTCCCTTTTTTGAATCAATTTTTGAACAAGCAGATTAAATTGATTCAAAAAAGATCGTACCAAATATCCAAACAATGAAATAATTTGGAATAACGAACCAAAACCAGATAGACAGAAACTCAAGTATTTCAAAACAGTCATGAATCGGCAGTGGAAGAAGTCCAGGTTTGATGAGACACGCGAATAAGGGATCAAAGATTGTTGACAACGATTGCAAAATTTCTTCGTTCCCAATGCCCATCGCCTAAGAAAGAACTCAAGTATTGAACGAATGAATGGGATCAAATTATTAGGGTTTAGTTCTGATAGCAAAACCGATTGCTCCACTCCAACCCTAAAGAAACCTTGCAAGTCTCACAAAGGATATAAGTTGTTTTTTTTTTTGAATTAAATGTCAAAAATATTCTTCGTACAAGAAAATCCCATTAAAACCCCCTTAAAGTAACAATCACTTCCCTTAAAACATCCAAAATTTGAAACATCGCTTGTGAACTTGAGTTTTGATCTAAATTAAGTACTAATAACGTTACAATCATACTGTCTAAAGCTTCTGATGAACGCAAACCTTCGAGTGTCTAAGAATCTACCAATCTGTACAGAAGATAACAAGAGATCAGAATCAAGAGAAATCCAGAATGAGAGTACGAGGAGAGAGTGAAACTACATTTCTCAAGCAGATAAATAATAAATTTCCCAAGGAATAATATTTATTTGATATTGTGATTTGGGTTGTGGTATCTAAGGATTTGTAGATCCAAAAGATTCAAGAAGAAGTTGCAAAGAAACTAGGCATGACTGGCGAAGATTGGAGTAAGAAAGGTAAAGACAATAAGGCATGCGGCATACACAACATCCTGAAGAGGAAGAAGTTTGTGCTGTTCCTAGATGACATATGGACGAAAGTGATTCTATAAGAGATTGGAGTCCCCTTCCCAAATGGAGAAAACAGAAGTAAAGTAGTTCTCAAGAAGTGTGTGGGCGCATGGGAGTTGATGTCGATATGGAAGTCCGATGTTTGACACCTAATAATGCTTTTGATTTGTTCCGAAAGAAAGTCGGAGAGTTTACGTTAAGAAGTCATTCAAACATACCAGAGCTTGCAATGGTAGTTGCTAAAAAGTGTCATGGTCTACCACTAGCACTTAATTTCATTGGCGAGACCATGGCATGCAAAAGGACAATTCAAGAATGGATGCACGCAATTGATGTTTTGACTTCATATGCTGCTGATTTTTCTAGCTTGGAAGATGAGATTCTTCCGATTTTGAAGTCTAGTTACGATAATCTAAACGGTGAACAAGTCAAGTCGTGTTTACTCTACTGTGCTTTATTTCCCAAAAATTATCGAATCTCCAAATAAGGATTGATAAACTACTTGATCTGTGAGGAGATCATAGACATAAGTGAAGGTATGGAAAAGGCTACGAACAGGGGTTATGAGATCATCGGAAGCCTTATTCATGCATCCCTTTGATGGAGGATGAAGATAATGCACTGTATGAAGTGTATATGCATGATGTTATTTGTGAAATGGCCTTGTGGATAGCATCTTAATTCGAAAAACAAAAAGATAATTTCATTATCCAGGTAGGTGCTGGGTTATATGAAGTACTAAAGGTTAAGAATTGGAACGTTGTGAAGAGAATGTCGTTGATGTAGAATAAGATTGACCAACTCTTTGACAGCCCCGAGTGTCTTGCACTTACAACTTTGTTTTTGCAAAAAAAACGAGAGATTGGTAAATATCTCTGGTGATTTCTTCCTATCCATGCCAAGGCTAGTTTTTTTTGGATCTGTCAGAGAATAAAAATCTCTCTGAGTTGCCAAGCAAAATATCAAAATTAGTGTCTTTGCAATATCTTAACTTGTCATATACCAACATACACCATCTTCCTTACAGTCTACAAGAGTTGAAAAACTTGATTCATTTAGATCTGGAATTTACCAGAGAACTCTGCAGTATTGTTGGGGATATCAAGTGTATCGAAGTTGAAATTATTGAAAATACGAGGTTCTGGTGTTTTGTGGGATCTCATCATAGTGAATTTGTTGTAAGTCTTGAAATATTTAGAAATCTAACCATTGGATTTGGTTGTCAGTCAGGTATGGATCAATTTTTAAGCTCTCACAAGCTTGCGAGTTGTACACAAACTCTAGAGATCAGTGGTCTTCAACAGGAGTCATGCAGAATCTCACTTCCAACAAGTATGAACAAACTTCGTTTAATCCTTTTCACTGGTTGTACTATTTCTGAGGTAAAGATTGATAGGGAATGGATCAGAAGCGAAATGGTTTCTCCTCGGCACAATCTGAAAAAGCTTTGCTTCTTTAGCCTCTCCCATGTGCATATATGAGGTTGCACATGGCTTAAGGAATTGACGTGGTTGATGTTTGTTCCTAACCTTACGCATATTAGTGTTAACTTTTCGGATCAACTAGAAGATATAATAAGCAAAGTAAAGGCTAGTGAAGTTGAAGAATCAAGGATTTTTCCTTTTCAAAAGCTGAAAATTATACGTTTGTTTAGATTACCAGAGCTGCTAAACATCTATTGGAGTCCTCTACCATTTCCGTGTTTGGTAATAATCGTTTCAAACGGATGTCCAAAGTTAAGAAAGCTTCCACTCCATTCAGAAAGCGGCATGAGTGATGAAAAAGGACTTGTCATAGAATATAGAGAGAAAGAATGTATAGAATGTGTTGAATGGGAAGACGAAGCTACCAAAGCCCGTTTCGTACCTTCATCCGTACAGGTCTAATTTCTCATATTTTCTTCTTATGTTTATTTTATTAGTGGTTTTTTTGTTTTATTTTTTTCAGTTTATGAATTACTTTCCATACTCATGATCTGTCTTTTTTTTTTCTTTTTTCTTTTTTTTTGTCCAGTTTTTCTAAGGTTGATGCTCGTGATTTGCAAAGATAATTTGGGCTGCATCTCCATTGGGTTTCTTATACCTCCCTTTTCCTTATGAATCCATCTATACAGATTTGCTCCCAGAACAGAATAATGATGAAACAAGTATAGGCTCAAAGTGCTTCCTGTGGCTACTATGGAGAATTTGGGAGAAGAGGGAATATCTTTATACTTTCTCACTCTAAGTTTTCACCTCTTGAATAGTGGAAAAAACAATATCAACATGGGATTGTAAGGAATAGGAGGACACAGCAAAAAACAGAGAAAGCTAATCATTCAATAGGTTGCTTTAGGGGTATAAAGGAACTTTTGATATGTAATCATTTTTTTAACTTGTGTGGAAAATATTAAAAGTAGTTTGCAGGGAAACTCCCTCGTAGGTCTATTACATATTTCAGAAACAGAAACACATTGGAAACACGTGCAATGCTTTCCCTAAAAATACCAGTTTGAAAATGCTCCGAAAACCCTTGTTTCTGTTTTGAAAACGTATTGAAAACTTACTTTTTCAGTTTTGGAAACATAATAAATAATTAATTAA
This sequence comes from Cardamine occulta, assembly GCA_028015245.1. Lineage (NCBI taxonomy): Eukaryota > Viridiplantae > Streptophyta > Magnoliopsida > Brassicales > Brassicaceae > Cardamine > Cardamine occulta. Next base: position 6,489,948 of record CM051368.1, read on the forward strand.
AAAATAATGTGATATTAAATGATCAATTTCATCCAGTAATAAGTAAATGATCGTTGCACACAAAAAAAGGATAAGTAAATGATCAGTTTGACTCACTATATGAAATTAATATTCCAATACTTGAGTTTGAAGATTTTTCACTCGACAAACCAAAGTTAGATGTAGTTTTGTTTGATGAAGTTGATGAAATGAGGATGAAAAATGTTTAGAATCTTTGATTTTGAACATTAGGATCTTTATTTTTTGTTAAACTATTTAATATAAAAATACTTGATCTAGATCTAGTTTTCTACTTCTTCTTTGAGCTTCGTTGACGGTTCTAGTTGAGCTTGGTGGTGACAGAAGATGGTCAGTCTTCTCCGCGGCGAGGTGTGGTAACCGGTCCAGAGAGGTGATGCGTAAGCTTTGTGGCTCAATGGAAGCGGTAGGCGGTGGTTTGCTTGTTTTTGTTCCCTTGCTAGAGGATGGTGAGGAGGGATGGCGGCGAGCTCTCAGGGGTGGCTCGTGGAGCTCCGAGAACTATCACGTCTTTGGGCTTGTTGGTGGGTAGCGCATGTTGTCTACGGTGGTGTGGTGGCTCGTCGATGGCTTCGTTGGAGGATGGCAGTTCTTCCGGCGGTTGTATGTCACCGGTTACTATGCCTGATGGACCGGATTGAAGGATATTGTCTTTCCCGGCAAGGTATAGGAGTCATGGTAGAGGATTCTCGCCTTAACGACTAAGGAGGTTGTTGCATTTTTCCTAGGGTTCTATCGCTTTAGGGGTTTTTCACAGGTAAGGCCGTGGAGAGCTGGATGCTTGTGGCTGTTGGTTCCGGGAGAAGGGTGGTGGGCTAGGTTAGTGACAAGGTCAGCTTCGATAACTGGAGACATCGTGATGAGATGCGAGCGGGGCAAACAAATGATTTAGAAACAGATGATGAACCGAAAAAACAATGAAGAAGTAGCGAAGAGAAATAAGCGGCGGAAGGAGAAATAAGAAGAATAAAAATAGGTTAAATCCTATTTGAGCTCTAATACCATATTGACGCTTTGAAATCACAAGTATTATTTGATATCATAGACTCTGGTTGTATACAAAGAGCATACATATAAAACAGAGAAGTAGATATTTATACGATTAATGAGAAAATATACTCTTACTCGTAAGCTATTTTGTGTTGTCTCTGTTATTTACTTTCTATAATCCTATAAGAGCATCCACAACAATGGGTACCTCCCTTGGGTTTCTTATAAATTAAATAGTACTCCCTCTATTTCTTATTAATCATATTTCTAAAAAAAAAAATTGTTTCAAGAAATCAAAATTTTAGGTTTTTTATGCATATTTTATTAGTTATTTATGATGAATTGCAAACTTCAAGAGAAATAATTGAATAATATTGGTTTAGGATTATAGAAAATTGTTAATCACAAAAAAACTATGCATTTATAATCAACGATTAGATTTTTTTTAATATGTATCAAAATCATAGAAATAAGATTAATAAGAAACAAAGGGAGTAATATATTTTAGATAGATTAATTGTATGATTAAATTTGTAATAATAAAAAAAGAAAATAGACCAATTAGATAAGGACAAAATAGCAAAAGAGTCTCTAAGAGCACCATTAGTAATAGTCTCTCACATGGGTTCTCAAAAATTATAAAATAATAAATACAATTAAAATATTGTGGGTTTCTCAAAAATGGTTTAGTCTATGTCTTGTGAGGTTATTCGACCGTGACACGGTGTTATGCTCGATGGTTTGAGGCTCTTTACTTACTCCCATCACTGCAATTCGCTTATGCCTCTTAATTGCTCGAATAGATGATACACAATATTTTAACCCAATTAAAATACTGCAAGTGCACAGAACAATCGCAGTAGCATAAAAGGAATCGAATCCACAGAGACCAAAGTTACACTATGATTTTATGAGATTTATAAATAAAGCTAAGACAAAATATGCGGTTGTTTAAGTGACAAGTAACGAGCAAATAAAAACGACGTAAATTCAATGAAATAAAAGCGCTAGGTCAAGGGTAATTTCGTGGGGATCAAATCATCAAGAACCGAACAATTATTGAAACAAACGCACCTATTTTTTTTTTTAAAACAGATAATAATATTCCCATAAACATTAAAATCCCTCAAATTCAATGAAATTAAATAATGCAAAAAAACTCATATTAATTTAATTAATTCAGTTTAACCAAATTAAACCATCAAATAAATCACACAAAAACTCAACCATAAGTTAATTCATTGATTAAACATGATTAAACCACCACAATTAATTACCCAAATTTTGAAACTTAAATCACATTACTTCCAAAATTATTAACTAATTTAACCAAATTTCTAACATGATTTTAACTCCAAAAATCATAAAAATAAATAATTCGCAACAATTCAACAATTATTCGAATTAAACAAAATCAACCATAAAAACCTCAACCGAGTTCTAGATCATCCCCTCTTCCTCGCCATGATCCCACGGTCACACTTTTTCTCTTCCACATTAAATCAACCATTTCACGAAACACTCGATCTAGATCCACCCGAAATCATACACGACCTATATTCATACAAAACATATTAAATAATTAAATCATTTAGATAAGTTTATGGTCCTGCACTCACCTTTGCTCACAACGATTTTCCTTGATGGTATTTTCCTTTTAAGGAAACTTTCCTTTTCATAAAACTTTCCTTTTTAAGAAACCTTCATTTCCATGAATTTATAGGGTTTCTTAAATGTCACAGCAACACAACCGCAACCTCTCTTCCTCACCCTACATCCAACCACAACAACAAAACAACCTTCAACCTAAACTGGAAAAATAACAGAAACGATCATCCTTAAAGATGGGATCACAAATCAAAATCTAACCGTCCAGTTTCAAATCTCACCGTTGAAATTCTTCGTCTAGATGTCCTGAAGCTACCTACGAAATTTCGTGACGATCAGACGGAAAGTTCACTCGTGATCTCCCTTTGAATACACGCTGGTCCAAATCGCGTCTGAAACAGAACAGTCCACGAAAACGCATATAACTCTTATAATATTGACCCAAATCAATATCCAAAAATTGGCACATCTAGATCTAAGGCTTAGCTACAAGCCCATAAACTTTCTTTACCATTGGAGACGATTTGCTAGGTCGAACCTTTGTTCTACCACGACATATTGGAAATATTTGCATCTTCTTGATTTGCAAGCTTCTCCTTCCTCTCTTTAAGCCACATTCAACATCTCTCTTTCTCTTCCTAAAGGTGGCCACGAAAAAAGAGAGAGAATAACTAGGGTTTCGGCTATTTTTCTCTTTAAATAGATTTAGGGATTTAATTGGTTCATTTAAATTAAACCAAGAATTAAATTAAACCATAAATTAATTAATTCTCCCATTGGTTTAATATTAACTCGAAATCAGTTTCTTTAACCAACATTAAACCACCTCCACTTCTTAAACCGTACAACATAAAACCGTCTCTTGGTTTTAAGTCTCCAAAATTATACCCGTTTCACAACTCAGAATTTCCATTTCTGGAACACGGGCGTTACAATTATTCAGGAATTAATTTAGCACCAATCTAGAACTCAAACATAAAAATAAGACTGACCCACTGTCGTGGCGCCAACAACTTTATCTAGCAACCTAGCATCCTAAACTGTCGTTTGAACCTAAAATCGAAGACAAGCATTACGGTCTGGTTCAATATGTTCACGATTTGCCTTAGCATCAACTGTCGTTGGCTAAGGACAAATCGCCCACCTATGCCTTTTCTAGCAACCTATAACACTTTTGGTGAATAGATTTAACATAAGATCAGAGACTAAGTGATCAGATTAGTCTAGGCAATAAGATCAACTATAGGTGAAAACATCAAATAATAAATCATATCTATGTTCAGCTCATTGAATCCTTAAATGCCCTTGAAAAACCCTTAACCTAACTGGATAACTACTCAGCCATAGAAACGAAAATCACAATGATGAAATACTCATGAAATAAATCTGTAAAAATAAAGGGTTTAGAGTTCTTCTCAATGTTGAAGTCGAGATCTCTTTTCCTTCAATCATACAAGCAAAAACTCTTTCTCTATGTGATATGTTCTTAGCAAAAGCGTTCTCCTCTAGAAAATAGAAGAAAAAATGATATATGCAGGTCTGGAGGCAGCTGGGTGAAGATTAGGGCGTCCTTGGCAAAAAATTAGGAAAGTTAGGATTTTCCCATATTTGCTCCGTCAGGTCGTCTGAGCGGGTGCTCAGCAGTTGAATTTTTGACTTTTCTCCAATTTCTGCTAAGTTCCTCCCAGAAGCTCCAATCTTCATCCTTAGCCATCTTTTGACATGTAATGGCTCAAAGTAAAACTAAAAGATTCGATAAAGACTCGAAAACAACTGTTAGAATGCGCCAAAAACGCAACACATCAATTCCCCAAGACTTAGATCCTTGTTTGTCCTCAAACAAAACTCAAAACTAAGCATAAGAGAAAGGTTTGAAAAATACGGAGACTCACCTGTTCTTGAAACACTGCAATGACCCTTTTGAATTAGTACTCCACATATCACATAGCCAGCTCCAAATCTAACCACCATGTACTTCTCCGTAGACCTTCGCAGCTCACTATACTCCACACATGAATTCGCAACCTTATCCATCAAAGCCTTCATCGCCAGTTTCATCTCTGCAGTCAATTACCAAGGACCTTCTAGACTCTTTCACATACAATCACTACAAGAAATATACCACAAAACCGACGGCATTTCCGACAGAATTAATATCCGTCAAAAATACCGACGGATTTCCGACATATTTCCGACGGAAATTAAAATTGTTAATTCCATCAGAAATCCATCGGTTTACCGTCAGATTTTTCTGACGGATGACTATCCGTCGGTTCCTGTCAGAAATCCATCGGTTCCTGTCAGAAATCCGTCGGTTCCTGTCAGAAATCCATCGGTTTGCCATCGGTAATTTCTGACGGATTCATATCCGTCGAAAAATTTGAACGTTAATATAGCCATTATAGCTGTTATTATATCCGTTAAATTCCGACGGATTTCCGACGGCAAGCGTTATTATATATATGTTACCATACTTCTCCATTCAATCACAACAACAAATTTCTACCCAGCAATTCTAAAAAAAACGTGTAGAGAGAGATGTCGTCTTCTAGAGATTTAAGATCGTGGATGGATGAAGAAATGTTTGATCCGGAGTCGAAGTTATTAAATGATGGTTATGCACGAGGTATATGCGAGTTCATGGCCGTTGCTGGAAATCAACCGCGAGTGAAAACAAGTGGTAAGATAAAATGTCCATGTTCAATTTGTCGCAATTCTCGTAATGTTAAGATAGAGTTAGTATGGCATCACTTGGATAGCAATGGATTTATGCCGGGTTACAAGATTTGGTATCTACATGGAGAAAGAAATTTTGATTATGGTAGTAGTAGCAGTGAACCCTATGTTGCAAATAGCTTAGAAGAACATAGAACGGAAGTAGATTTTGGTGTTGGTACCGTTGAGATGGTGAATGATGCGTTTAGAGAGAATTTGCCATCGACCGTAATAGATGAGGATAGGCTTGAAGAGCCAAATGTAGAAGCTATAAGATTTTTTGATATGTTAGAAGCAGCGAAACAGCCATTATATGATGGGTGTAGAGAAGGTCATTCACCTTTATCATCTGCTAGTAGAATGATGACCATTAAGACGGACTTCAATTTGGCAGAGGAATGTGTTGATGCGATAGCAGATATGGTGAAAGATCTTTTGCCTGAAGATAATCTTGCACCGGCATCATACTACGAGGTACAGAAACTTGTAGGTCATCTTGGTTTGCCGTATCAAGTAATAGATGTGTGCATCGACAACTGTATGATATATTGGAGAGAAGATGAAGACAAGAGAAGTTGTCGATTTTGTCGTAAACCACGGTTTCAGGATACTAGTGGGAGAGTTCAAATTCCATTTAAACGTATGTGGTACTTACCGTTGACTTCGAGGTTGAAGAGGTTATAGTCAATCTAAAGGACCAAATAAGATGGCATGCAGAACATCGTCAAGATGGAGAGATTACACATCCGTCGGATGCAAAAGCGTGGAAACATTTTCAATCCATGTATCCGGATTTTGCGTTTGAGAGAAGAAATGTGTACCTCGTGTTATGTACAGATGGTTTTAACCCATTTGGGAAGCATGGAAGACAGTATTCGTTGTGGCCCATAATCGTAACACCGTACAATTTGCCCCCGGGTATGTGCATGCGTCGAGAGTTTTTATTTCTCTCCGTTCTTGTTCCCGGCCCTGAGCATCCGAAGAGATCACTAGATGTATTCCTCCAGCCATTGATCTATGAGTTACAAATGCTATGGAGTCACGGTGCTGAAGTGTTTGATGTTTCGCGCCAGCAGAATTTTAGGATGCGGGCGGTTCTTATGTGGACCATTAGCGATTTCCCAGCATATGGAAAGTTATCTGGATGGATAACTCATGGAAGACTATCGTGCCCATATTGCGAAGACAACACAAATGCATTCCAATTGAGGAACGGAAGAAAGTCGTGTTGATTTGATTGCCATAGAAGGTTTTTACTGATGGAGCATCCGTATCGTCGGTCTAAAACATTATTTATGAAAAATAAACAAGTGTTTGAAGCTCCAATTGATGAGGCAGACGACAGTACTTTATTGGATCATTTGAGAGATTTTGGTGCTCCGATGACTTGTGAATGTGGAGGTAATGGGCATGAAACTGTTTACGGAGCCGGGGAAGTTCATAATTGGCACAAGAAGAGTATCTTTTGGGAATTGCCTTACTGGAAGGACCATTTATTGAGGCACAACCTCGATGTGATGCATGTTAAAAAGAACTTCTTTGATAACATAATGAATACGGTTTTAAATGTACGGGGGAAGACAAAAGACAATCTGAAGTCTAGGTTGGATTTGGCAGAGATTTGCGATCGTTATTTTCTTGAAATTCTTCCCAATGGTAAATATCTTTTTGCTCCGTACTGGTTGGATGCACAAAAGAAAAAAGAATTTTTTGATTGGATTCAAGACGATGTCAAAGTCACTGATGGATATGCATCTAATCTACGTAATTGCATCGACTATGGAGAAGGAAAGTTTATCGGAATAAAGAGTCATGATTGTCATGTTGTGATGCAGCAACTTCTTCCATTTGCTTTTGCGGAGCTCCTTCATAAAGATGTGTACGAAGCAATTGCACGTATAAATCGTTTTCATGTGTATTTTAACAATTACTGATATTTATATTTTATATATATATATATATTTAAATTTGTGTATTTTTATTCACAGGAGTTGGTGCTTTCTTTCAGGATTTATGCATGAGAACACTTACACTTGAGGGGATTCGCAATTTAGAGGACAATATACCCTTGATCCTTTGCAATCTTGAGAAGATATTTTCGTCGTCCTTTTTTGATGTTATGGAACATCTTCCGATCCACCTCCCTCATAAAGCCGCACTAGGTGGTCCTGTTCAATTCCGTTGGATGTATCCTTTTGAGCGGTACATGTTTCATCTTAAGAAGAAGGTTAAAAATTTAAGTCGAGTTGAGGGGTCAATTGTCGCACAGAGGAGCAACGAACAGACCTCACATTTTGTGGAATATTACTTTCCATTGGAAGTTCGTACGGAGAGTAAACGTCCTGCTCGCCATGATGATAGAGGTGAGAAAGCCATGTATCCCGTGGTGGTCCCTGAGTTGTTTTCGCAAGTTGGTCGAGTCAGTGGAAAAGGGAAGAAACACAAATTTTCACAACAAGAGTGGACTCACTTGCATAAGTATATCGTAACAAATTGTGAGGAGATGGCGGAGTACGAAAGGTAAAAAACTTAATCTATTTAAATACTAAATTATTTTATACATAAGTATTAGCTTGCAAAGGTTATATAATGTTGTTTGATTTCAGGCTTTACATGGCAATAATACGTAGCCATTTTCCGGAAAAAACTGAAGAAGAACTTGAACTGCATAAGGAGAACGATTATATTACTTGGCTGCAATTTTACGTAAATAGGCTATAAGATTAATATATAAATGCCTTCAATTATTACGTAAGTGTTTTATATTAATTTCGTGGAAATTATTTTCTTAGGTTAATGAAGGAATTAGAGGTGGATCGGTTTTTCCGACATGGTTAGTAGAGTTAGTTACTGGCCCAATCTACATTGCGACCTCATATCCTAGGTATTGCAGTAGGGGATTTTCGTTTAGGATTCACGATGAAGGAAGGTCAAAACCAACTGCAGATTATGGTATTTCGGCTCAATCTGGTGATGTTGTCTACTACGGGATTCTCAAAGAAATATTGCTAGTGCGCTACCTAGGGATGTTGGAGATGAGGTGCATTGTTTTTATGTGTGAATGGTATGATCTAGAAGTTGGGCGTGGGGTTAAGGTGAACCAATTTGGCGTCATGTCAGTAAATTCTAGAAGAAGACTTCGTACGTATGACCCATTCATCCTACAATCACAGGCAGACCAGGTTCGGATATTTTAATAAATATTTTATATTATGTCAGTTTTTGGATTCTATTTTTTTTTATTTCACTTCATAAATTACATTTGTTTTTTTAAGGTATGCTATATTTGTTACCCTAGGGTAACACGGCGTTCAGATCCTTGGATTACAGTGACTCCAATTAATCCAAGAGAAAAAATTTATGGAGTTTCTGAGCACGATGCTTTACAACCAACTAGAAGTGTTCCAATGGATCATGTTGAGCATTCTTTTGATACATTCCTTGTGGTTGATTTAACGAAAATTGGTGATGATAGAGTTCATTCAGAATCAGAGGAAGAACTTGGAGAATTTGATGAGGACGAAAACGATATTCCTTTTGAAGGATCATTATCTGATTTAGATTAGTACATTATGAACATTTGTTTTTATTTATATTTTATATTTTTATTTCGTATTTTAAATATTACATTTTATAAAAATTAAAACCACAAAACCATAAATAAATGAAAACATTAAAAATCATAAACAAACCCAAATAATAAAAACAACAAAAAAAAAACCAAAAAACAATAAAAAATACTATACAAAAAACATCCAAAACCAAATTACACACAATCCGTCGGAAATTGCCGACGGATTTCCGAAGGAAATGAAATTTTTTCTTCGCCAGGCAATGTCAGTCAATCCTTAAACCGAGACACGTGTAACCACAAACCCATCGGAATCCATCGGAAATTTCTGACGGATTTCCAACGGGTTTGTGGTTTCGTGGTCGTTTACGATCTGTTTCTCTTGAAATATGTTTGTAGTATGATTTGTTACTCATTTCAATGATGAAATACTAACATATACCTTGTAACATATCATATATATCAAAATCAGAAAAATCCCGACTATCATGTCTACATGTTAGACAATGATACATATCTTAAAACGATGATTTATAACCATAACAACTAAAGTTTTCTAATTTCGTATATTTCATTTGTAACAATGTATTTGTTTATATTTTATCATTGAAATGAGTAACAAAGCACACTACAAACATATTTCAATAGAAACGGATCGTAAACGACCACGAAACCACAAATCCGTCGGAAATTTCGGACGAATTTCCGACAGGTTTGTGGTTACACGTGTACCACCTCAAGGTTACACGTATCCGTCGGATTTCCGACGGATACGCGAAATATTACGTGGCAAATTAAATTTTCATTTCTCGGGAAACTAAAATTTTGCGTATCCATCGGAAATCCGTCGGAAATTACCGACGGATTTCCCATGGGTACGCAAAATTTTAGGCTGGAATCTTCCCGAGACCGCGTTTCATTTAATATTATAAGATTCTGACAGATCGTCCGTCGGAATTCTATCGGAATTATTTGATAAATAATGTCTTCTTCTTCCTCGCGGGTCTGAAACGCGAAATGAAAAAAAAAAACTAAAACCTCCGATTTCTCCATCGACTTTTGCTCCGATTAGACAACTTTTTTTGGCTCAATCATCAAGATGTCTAACAATCCATCAGTTCCATCCAATTTGTAAGTTTCCAAAACTCTAAAATTTAAATATTTCTAAGGTTTTAAGATTGATGTTAGATTTAGGTTGTTGGATATAAGATTTAGGTTTTTGGATGTTAAATTTATGTTATTAGATGTTAGATTTATGTTTTCTAGTGTTAGTTCTAGGATTTCTATGGTTAAATTTAATTTTTTAACTTTGGAGAATTTGTTATGTTATTGAATTTGAAGAATTTGGAGAATTTGTTATGTTATTTTGGAGAATTTTTAACTTTGGAGAATTTGTAATTTTTTTTACTTTACATTATTTATTTAGATTAGAATAAATTTTAAATTTTTTTTAATAAAATTATAATGCTTTTTATTAATTTATAATCATTTTTAAAAATTTATAATCATTTGTTTGAAATTTATAATCATTTTAGAAATTTATAATCATTTTTACAAATTTATAATCATTTGTATTCATTTATAATCATTTTTTAGAAATTTATAATTATTTTAGACATTTATATTTATTTTAATTAATTTAAAAAAATTAAATTCGTTTTAAAAATTTATAAGGGATTACGGATTATATTACGGTAGCCGAGTACGTCGAGGTTCCGGTAGGAGTAGGGGAGTTGCGAGGAGTCATTCTACGGCGTCTACCCATATTCTAGACACCGCATCACCTATACCATCCGCTGCTGCATCGACACCACCCTCTATTGCACCGTCGGAAATTAGCGTCGAGGACTTCGTTGCTTTACTTGGACGAGAGAGATTCACTCGTCTTCATCCGGATTGTGTTGGGACAGACACATGGTAAGTCTGATTTTCCTATTTAAATATATTAAATTTTATTTAATATTTTTTTATAAACAATTTGTTTTGAAGGTTTAAAGATTCGGGAAATGGGATTTCCAAATCTATCAACCAGATGCTTAATGGATTGCTTCAGCATCCGTATCCGACGTACACCCAAATGCCCTTAGAAGAGCAGGAAATGTGGTTTCGGCAATTTGTGGTCAGTTTTTCATTTTCTTTATTGTTTACTTTGAATTTAAATAGTTTATTACTTTATTTTAATTTAATTTTCATTTTTTCTAGCAAGAATTTACTTGGGAGAGTCACATTACCGCTTTAGTTAGAAGGGAGTTACACAAAAAAAGCGGCAATAATGTATTCACGGAAGATGAACGAGTGGAAGGGGTTGTGGTCGAGGAATCTTGTTCCAAGGGAGTTGGTTATGAACCCGGCCCTATGGAACGGGTTGATTGCGTACTGGAGTGAAGACGCTACGAAGGCTAGCTCCACAACCAAATCTGCGTGCCGAAACAGCGATCGGAAAGGAAAGGGTAAGGCGTCGCACAATCTAGGAGCAACCAGTTTGGTCACAAAGGCGAAACAACTTGTAAGTTTTTGGTTTAATCAATATGTTGTTTTTTCAATTTTATATTCAAAATATTTACTATATTTGTTAATTTTGTAGTTTCGAAAAGATGGTGTCCAACCTTCTGCCCTCAGATTGATCGAAGTTGCACACACCAATAAGAACACCAATGAAATCCAAGATGGTGTAGCTCGGGATATCGTTGGCAACGTCAAGAAGATGGGTGATGAGTATCTTATTACTCAACCAATCATTGAAGGAACCCCGCCTCTCACCGAAGTCCCGATCAAGAAGATCAACGAATTCGTCTACGAGGTAAGTGGATTTTAAAATTTTAATCAATTTTTATTTAATTTCAAATATTTATTCAACTTTTCATTTCTGCAGTGTACTCCGAAGACTAAAGGTCGGGTCTTTGGTCTTCCGGACGATTCAGCATCTTACTCGGCTACTTCACGCTTTTACAGAGATCCTAGCGACGATCTTAGGGTGAAGCTCGCACAGAGAGACGCTGAAATGGAGGAGATGAAGGCGGATATGCAACACCTTAGAGCGGCCGGAGAAGCGCAACAGGCAAAATATGAAGCTGATCAACAAGCGATGATCCAACGGATGAACGAATTCTTTTCGCAATATCCACTACCTCGACCGGGCGTTTAGTTTCATTTTCGGATTAGAAACAATTTTCTGTTTTTTTTTTTGAATTATGAAAAAATTTCAATAATATTCAATTTTAATTTTCAATACAATTCAATTTTATTTTTCATTTCTCTTTTTAAATTTTAATTTTCTTAAAATTAATACATTTATTGATTTTTCAAATTATTATATTAAAAAAAACTTCGAATTCCGTCGGAAATCCGTCGGTTTTTAGATCCGTCGGAAATCTGTCGGTTTTTATCCATCGGTACTACGTCAGGAATTTGTCGGTCTCCTTCGGTTCAAAAACATCAGAATTCCATCGGAAATCCGTATGTGTTTAGATCCGTCGGAAATGTGACGGTTTTTATCCGTCGGAACTACGTCGGTAATCTATCGGTCACCGTCAGTTTTAAAACATTGGAATTTTGTCAGAAATCCATTAGAAATATTCCGACGGGAACCCGACGGACAACCGACGTAAGCTATTCCGACGGATTCACGACGGATGTCCAGAAACTAGATTCCATCGGAAATCCGTCAGAAATTCAGACGGATTTCCGACGCGGTTTTTAATTACGATGACATAGTTCAAACGGCAAAAACCGACAAATTTCTAACGGATTTTGTGTTTTTCCAATGGATTTCCGACGGATTTTTCCGTCTGATTCTGGCTGTTTTCTTGTAGTGAATATCTTGACAAGAACCACTTAAATTTCACACACTTTTTGGTATTTTTCCTCTCTCCCCCAGACTTATTTCTAAACTAGCTCATTTTATTATTATTATTATTTTTTTTACTAAGGTCCGAGACGCGAGTACTGATGGTGTTTCTCAGTGAGTCCCCGGTTCATTCGTTACTGCATATATCAAGTTCCGAGATGCGAGTACTGATGGTGTTTGCCACCGAGTCCCTGGTTCATCCCTATTAATATAAAGCCTGTACATATCAAGCTTCCGAGACGCGAGTATTGATGGTGTTTGCCACCAAATCCCCGGTTCATCCCCTCTCTATGCAACTCACATACGTAACCTTATTGCTAGCTAAACTTCTAATAGGGGGGAGGAGTACCATTACTTTCTACTGGTGGATTCATATGTCAGATACGAATGATGAGTCAAGCCCTATGGAAATCAACCACATCGACGAAGTGGAAAAATTTGGCTTAGGCTCGGATGAACTCCGCTGGAAACATGGTGTCCTCTAGTTAGCTGGTCAGCCTTTGGATTTTTCATTAGTCTGATCTAGAGCTGGTTCTGTAACAATGGTCACTTTGAAGCAAGGTTAGAACAATATATTCAAGAAATAGATCATAATCTCCAACAAGTTTTGACTCAATAAAACAAACTGACTCAATGAAAACATGAAAATGACTCAAAGAAAACATGAGAATGACTCAAAGAAAGCAAAAGAACTAAAACAAAAGAAAGAAAAATGGATTAGTAGCAACACCCTCCCCCAGACTTACTTCACACCGTCTCGGTGTGAAAATAAATTTAGAGTTGGGTGAGAAAATAAAATAAATAAATAAAAACCGTTTTAGAAAAGAAAACTTACCTGTTTCTGAAAAAATCCCCTTCTTATCGGAGCGGGTGGTTAGTCCTGAGCAGGCGCTTCGTCTTTGCCTGAGCGAGAGCTGTTCGTTTCCCTTTTTGTTTTTTTTTTTTTTAGAATTGAAATACTAAGAATGAAAGTTAGTATAAAAGCAAATTTAGAAAAGATAAATATGTACTGGATCTTACCGGTGGGTTGCCTCCCACCAAGCGCTTGTTTAACATCATTAGCTTGGCTGCAACAGCACCTAAACGCAAGAGTGTGGATCCGCAGGAGGATCGGGGTGGGGTGGTGGTTTTCGAGCTTCCCCAGACTTAAACTTAGCCTTCTCCTCTATGAAAACATAAGAGCCATTTTGCTTGCCCTCAGAAATCGCTACATAAAATACACCCTTGTTGACTTTAGAGAGAGAGACCCTTTTTTGAGGTAAGTCAACAATTGCACCTACAGTAGCGAGGAACGGCCTTCCCAGGATCAATGGCATGTAAGCATTATTCCTCATCTCGACCACCTGAAAATCACAAGGCATTAAGCAATCATCAATGCTTACCTCGAGGTCTTTGATAAGTCCTTGTGAAGTTGATGTTGCTCCATTTGCAAATTTGAGGGTTCTCGAAGATGGAAGGATGTTCGCAATCCCTAAGCTTTGTGCGGTTTCCTTAGACATAACGTTTACCGTGGAACCGGAATCATAAAGAGAATCCTCAAATGCAACTCCAAGTATGGAGCATGGAACTACGAACTTTCCGGGATCTCCGAGCTTGGGGAGATACCTTCGTTTAAAAGCTGGAGCTTGACCTGGAAAAGGAACCTTGGGAGAATAAAGCCTCGCTGAAGGAGTTTCTGTAGAACTGGCCGGAGCATCGTGTCGGAGCACTTGCTTCAGAGAAGAGTCTCGGTGCTCGGTGATTTTGGTTCCTAATTCAGCTGGAACAGTTTCAACTGTTGTTTCTGAGGGTGAGCCATGTTCTATCATTCCTTCATTGGTGGTGAAAGCTTTTCTTTGGGTTTGGTGCTCCGTAGCACGCTTTTTACCCTTTCCAATTATTTTAGGGCTAGTTGGTGGTGCCAACACTTTCCCACTTCTCAGCTCCACTGCGGTGAAGTTTTTCCTGACTTCGCGCTGTAAGTCAATACTTAGGCATTGAACCTTCCAATCCAAAGTAGAAATCCGTTGGCTCACCTGCTGAGCATTCTTGATTTGTCCATCAAGGATCTGTTGCATCATCAATTTAAACTCATTCTCTTTATCCCCAATGAAGTTCACTTGAGCACTTGATCCACTAGAACCACTTCCATTCCTGAGGCTATGCTCACCCCTTGCTGAGAGAACTCCTTGCTGTAGTTTGACGGTTTCAGCGGTTTGGGCAACTTGCATGTCAAGCTTCTTCACGTGAACGGTAACAGCTTCATACTTCGCATTCAGATCATTATACATGTGATCAACCTTGGCATTGATCTCTGTTGCGGCCTTTTGCTGATTTACCAGGAGTTGCTGCATAAGGTTTTTCAGCTCATCTTTGGACTGTTGAGCGGTTGCAAAGTTGGGCTTTTGTTGAGTTCCTCCTTGGAATTTGTTCTGGTTTTGAATGGGGACAGACTGTTTCCACTGCTGGTTGCTGGAGTAAAACTTTTGAAACCCTTGATTATGTGGCAACTGGGTCATACCTCCTCCTTGTTGCGGATAAATCTGGTCTTGTGGATTCTCGACGTTGGTGCTTTGGTAAGTGATAGGTTGCATTTTTGGCGCATTCTAACAGTTGTTTTCGAGTCTTTTAGTTTTATTTTGAGTCATTACAGGTCAAAAGATGGCTAAAGATGAAGATTGGAGCTTCTAGGAGGAACTTAGCAGAAAGTGGAGAAAAGTCGCATTTTCACCGGCTGAGCTCCCGCTCAGCTCCTGAGCGACCGCTCACGACGACCTGACAGAGCAAATAATATCATGAATTCATTCTATTGCTTTGTTGTGTTCGATTTCGCCATGTGTGAGTAGATCCTTAGCTAGGTTAAGGTTTTCAATGGTGATTTAGGATGTTAATGGCTGAGCACAAATAGGTATTGGAATTTATAATGTCTTCGCCAATAGGGATTCATAATGCTTAGATTAGCTTGATCACCTAGTCTATGATTTTAGGTTAAACTTATTCACGACAGTGCTTTAGGTTGCTAGATAAATCATTGGTGAGCAATTGGTGCGTAACCAACGACAGTTGATTGTTGCGATTGATTGTGAACAGATTGAACCAGCTCGTTAATGCTTATCAACCTCGCTAGGTCCAAACGACAGTTTCGGTGTCTAGGTTGTTAGATAAAGTTGTCGATACATCACGACAGTGGGGCGATATTAATTTATTGTTTGAGTTCTAGACCGGTAGTTACTTAGCCCCTGAATAGTTGCTCAGCCTTGTCTCCGAATCACCGGCGAAACGCCTTAACCAAGTGCTTGTTTTTATTATTTTTACACCGATTTATTTACTTGCTTTTGTTCCGAAAATTACAAAATTTTTTATTTTGTCTTAGCTTTAAATTAAAATCTATAATTTCATAGTGTAGCCTTGGTCTCTGTGGATTCGATACCCTATATACTACTGCGATTGTCTGTGCACTTGCGGAATTATTTTGGGTTAAAACATTGTGTATCAAGTTTTTGGTGCCGTTGCCGGGGACCAATTGCGTTACCTTTGATTTTTGATTTTATTTTCAGTCTAAGAAACTAATAAGCTTAATTTTTATATATTTCTGCTATGTGTCAGGTGCATGACCAGTAGAAGAACAAGAAGAAATTGCACCGAAGATTTAGTCATCCACACCAACGAAGAGTTAGCTTGCCTTGAACGTCAAAACCGTCAAAAGAGAATTACAGCTGCTCCGGTCATTATGGCTGAACAAGAAAATGGTATGGCTGCTCAGTTACAGTTGCTAAGGGATCAGATTGCTCAGTTGAGAAGAGATCAACCGCCAGTTCCGCAAGCACAACCGGGTATAGGGGATTCGGATAACCCCCATGCATTTTATCAAAACCGTTCAGCTATTGTTTCTCCACCAATTCAAAGACAAGACTTTGAGATCAAACCTCAGATGATCTCATTGGTGAAACAACACCTCTTTCATGGACTACCAGCTGAGATACCGATGGATCATATCGAAAACTTTGAAGAAATCTGCAGCACTACCGGTTCGAATGGGGTTCCGAGTGAGTTTCTGAAATGCAAGCTGTTTCCGTTTTCACTTGCTGACAAGGCTCAGAGATGGTTGAAGTCATTGCCAGCTGGTTCTTTGAGGACGTGGGATGAAGTTAGAGCCGCCTTCTTGGACCACTTCTACACTAAGTCCAAGACATCCACTCTACGAAACAAGATCTCTTCTTTCCAACAACATTCTGGTGAAGCTTTTTGTGAAGCTTGGGAAAGATTAAAGAAGTACCGTAGGGAATGTCCTCATCACAGTTTTAAGGATGAACAGATTCTGGGTATATTTTATGATGGAGTTGAATGGGATTACCGCAACGCCTTGAATGCCGCGAGTAATGGGTCTTTTATGACCAAGACTAGAGATGGTGCTTTTGAGCTGATTGAGAACCTTGCTTCGAGATCTAGCAACAGGTCTCCTGAGTATGATAGATCCAAGAAAGTCAACAGCGTGGAGACACAAAAGATCGTTGAGCTGACAGCAAAGGTAAACCTACTCCTACGCGAAAGTCAAAGACCGGTCAAATTTGTGAAAGAGAATGGGGCTGCGGCTATATCTCAAGAGTTTGGAGAAGATGATGATGCTGGAGTACAGGAGGTTAACTATGTGAATGGTGAGGGATATGTCCAGAACCGTGGGTTCAATCAAAATTATCGGAGCCACCCTAACCTTTCCTACCGTAGCACCAATGTCGAGAACCCACAAGACCAAGTTTTTCCGCAACAAGGAGGTATGAACCAGTTGCCACAGGCTCATGGTTTTCAAAAGTTTACTCCAGCAACACTCCCTAATCAGAATCAGAATCAGTTCCAACACGCCCAATTCGCTACACCACCACAAGCTGTTTTCGCGCCTACATCTCAAGATGAGCTGAAAAACCTTATGCAGCAACTCCTGGTAAATCAGCAAAATGCCGCAACAGAGATCAATGCCAAGGTTGATCACATGTATAATGATCTGAATGCAAAGTATGAAGCTGTTACCGCTCACGTGAAGAAGCTTGACATGCAGGTTGCCCAAAGCGTTGAAACCGTCAAACGACAGTAAGAAGTTCTCTTAGCAAGGGGTGAGCAGAACCCCAGAAATGGAAGCGGTTCTAGTGGCTCACATGCACATGTAAACATGTGTGCGGATGAGAAGAGTGAGCTCAAGATCATGATGCAGATGTTCCTTGAGAAACAAGCTAAGACTACTCAACAGATGAGTGTGAGGATGGGTACTTTGGATTGGAAGGTTGAGTGTATGAGTCGCGACTTGCAGCGGGAAGTAAAAAAAAAGATGTTGTATCTGTCAGGTTCAAATCAATCGACCCAAGCCTTGGATCAATCGATCGCCGGCAAAAACAGTCGATCCGCAGAATAAAAAAAAATCACGTAGCCATCCAGAACGATCTGCAACTATTCCACCACCGTCTTTCTCTCAGGCTCCCGAACTAGCTCCTTACGTACCTAAAGTCCCTTACCCAACGCCTACATACAGGACATTGCCAAAGCTTGCAGACCCAGGAAGGTTTGTGGTTCCATGCTCCATCCTTGGGTTTGATCTCACTAATTTCATGTGTGATTCTGGTTCCACAATCAACGTCATGTCAAGGGATCTTGCTAAGTCCTTAGGAATTGAAAACATATAGCCCTCGGACATGACCCTCAAGTTTGCAGACGCCTCCATCAAGACTTCCCAAGGCTACATCAAAGACCTCCATGTACGTACTGATGACTGCTTGATGCCTACTGATTTTCAGGTGGTTGAGATGAGACAGGGATCCTTTATGCCCTTGATACTCGGAAGATCTTTCCTTGCTACAGCAGGAGCTGTCATTGACATACCCAATAAACGGGTTTGTCTTTCGAACGTCAGCACTGATGTGTTCTATGATGCAGTCTCATAGGATGATAAGATGCATTATGGTTCTTTTGCCGCTATTGAGGAAAAGGTGTTGAACAAGACGGTCTTGTCTAAGTCTGGGGGAGCGACACTCCAGGCTCATGTCTCCTTAACACCCCAGAGACGTGTTGGTGACGCCATTGAATATAAGATTAAGTGCAAAGGTATGTCTAAACCCTTCTCTAAGGTTAAATCACTTATTACCCCAGAACTTAAAGCGCAGGGACAAGTAGCTGTGGATGCAATGATGAACAGGGCTTTGAAGCTAGATTTCAACCCACCACCACCCCAACCCCCACCTGATCCTCCAGCGGATCCACCTTCTCATGCCTAAACGGCGAATGCGACAAGCTAATGACGTTAAACAAGCACTTGGTGGAAGGCAACCCACCGGTAAGTGCATTTATCCTCTCGATTAAATTTCTTTTGTTACTAACTTTTGGATTTCATATATATATATATATATATATCTATAAAAGTTTTTTATTTATTTATTTTATTTTCTCACCCAACTCTAAATTTATTTTCACACCGAGACGGTGTGAAGTAAGTCTGGGGGAGGGTGTTGCTACTAATCCATTTTTCTTTCTTTTGTTTTATTTCTTTTGCTTTCTTTGAGTCATTTTCATATTTTCATTGAGTCAAAACTTGTTAGAGATTATGATCTATTTCTTGAATATATTGTTCTAACCTTGCTTCAAAGTGACCATTGTTACAGAACCAGCTCTAGATTAGACTAATGAAAAATCCAAAGGCTGACCAGTTAACTAGAGGACACCATGTTTCCAGCGGAGTTCATCCAAGCCTAAGCCAAACTTTTGCACTTCGTCGATGTGGTTGATTTCCATATGGCTTGACTCATCATTCGTATCTGACATATGAACCCACCAGTAGAAAGTAATGGTACTCCTCCCCCTTATTAGAAGTTTAGCTAGCAATAAGGTTATGTATGTGAGTTGCATAGAGAGGGGATGAACCGGGGATTCGATGGCAAACACCATCAATACTCGCGTCTCGGAACCTTGATGTGTACATGCTTTATATTGATAGGGATGAACCGGGGACTCGGTGGCAAACACCATCAGTACTCGCTTCTCGGAACTTGATATATGCAGTGAGGAATGAACCGGAGACTCGGTGGCAAACACCATCAGTACTCGCGTCTCGGACCTTAGTAAAAAAAAATGAGCTAGCTTAGAAATAAGTCTGGGGGAAAGAGGAAAAATACCAAAAAGTATGTGGAATTTTAGTGGTTCTTGTCAAGATATTGTATGTGAAGAAGTCTAGAAGATCCTTGGTAATTGATTGCAGAGATGAAACTGGCGATGAAGGCTTTGATGGATAAGGTTGTGAATTCATGTGTGGAGTATAGTTAGCTGCGAAGGTCTACGGAGAAGTACATGGTGGTTAGATTTGGAGCTGGCTATGTGATATGTGGAGTACTAATTCAAAAGGTTCATTGCAGTGTTTCAAGAATAGGTGAGTCTCCGCATCTTTCAAACCTTTCTCTTATGTTTAGTTCTGAGTTTTGTTTGAGGACAAACAAGGATCTAAGTCTGGGGGAATTGATAGGTTGCGATTTTGGCACATTCTAACAGTTATTTTCGAGTCTTTATCGAGTCTTTTAGTTTTATTTTGAGTCATTACAGGTCAAAAGATGGCTAAAGATGAAGATTGGAGCTTCTAGGAAGAACTTAGCAGAAAGTGGAGAAAAGTCGCATTTTCACCCGCTGAGCACCCGCTCAGCTCCTGAGCGACCGCTCACGACGACCTGACAGAGCAAATAAGGGGAAATCCCAAGTTTCCTATTTTTTCACCAAGGACGCCCTAATATTCACCGAGCCACCTCCAGACCTGTATATTATCGTTTTTCTTCTATTTTCGAAGGGAGATACGCTTTTGCTAAGAACATCACGTGGAGATTTATTTTTCTTTGTAAGATTTGAAGGAAAAGAGACCACAACTTTATTTTGAGAAGAATTCTGAACCCTAATCTCTTTAATAATATCATGAATTCATTCTATTGCTTTGTTGTGTTCGATTTCGCCATGTGTGAGTAGATCCTTAGCTAGGTTAAGGTTTTCAATGGTGATTTAGGATGTTAATGGCTGAGCACAAATAGGTATTGGAATTTATAATGTCTTCGCCAATAGGGATTCATAATGCTTAGATTAGCTTGATCACCTAGTCTATAATTTTAGGTTAAACTTATTCACGATAGTGCTTTAGATTGCTAGATAAATCATTGGTGAGCAATTGGTGCGTAACCAATGACAGTTGATTGTTGCGATTGATTGTGAACAGATTGAACCAGCTCGTTAATGCTTATCAACCTCGCTAGGTCCAAACGACAGTTTCGGTGTCTAGGTTGTTAGATAAAGTTATCGATACATCACGACAGTGGGGCGATATTAATTTATTGTTTGAGTTCTAGACCGGTAGTTACTTAGCCCCTGAATAGTTGCTCAGCCTTGTCTCCGAATCACCGGCAAAATGCCTTAACCTAGTGCTTGTTTTTATTATTTTTACACCGATTTATTTACTTGCTTTTGTTCCAAAAATTACAAACCTTTTTATTTTATCTTAGCTTTAAATTAAAATCTATAATTTCATAGTGTAGCCTTGGTCTCTGTGGATTCGATACCTTATATACTACTGCGATTGTCTGTGCACTTGCGGAATTATTTTGGGTTAAAACATTGTGTATCAGTAAGAAAGGTTCGGGTGGCTCCTGTAGTGTGAGTTGAAACCACAATTCTGAATATACCCTTGTCCACTCACATAATTAACCTCTTGCATACCAGCAGCATCATACTCTTCAAAATCTTGGGAGATAGGTGTGCTCCCATTCTCATCCACAAAATGAACCGATTTTTGGCTTCCTCTAAGGAGTAGGTTTACCTTTGCTGTCAGCTCATCGATCTTTTGTGTCTCCACGCTCTAGACTTTCTTGGATCTATCATACTCAGGAGACCTGTTGCTAGAGCTCGAAGCAAGGTTCTCAATCAGCTCAAAAGCACCATCTCTAGTCTTGGTCATAAAAGACCCATTACTCGCGGCATTCAAAGCGTTGCGGTAATCCCATTCAACTCCATAATAAAATATACCCAGAATCTGTTCATCCTTAAAACCGTGATGAGGACATTCCCTACGGTACTTCTTTAATCTTTCCCAAGCTTCACAAAAAGCTTCACCAGAATGTTGTTGGAAAGAAGAGATCTTGTTTCGTAGAGCGGCTGTCTTGGACTTAGTGTAGAAGTGGTCCAAGAAGGCGGCTCTAACTTCATCCCACGTCCTCAAAGAACCAGCTGGCAATGACTTCAACCATCTCTGAGCCTTGTCAGCAAGTGAAAACGGAAACAACTTGCATTTCAGAAACTCACTCGGAACCCCATTCAACCTGGTAGTGCTGCAGATTTCTTCAAAGTTTTCGATGTGATCCATCGGTATCTCAGCTGGTAGTCCGTGAAAGAGGTGTTGTTTCACCAATGAGATCATCTGAGGTTTGATCTCAAAGTCTTGTCTTTGAATTGGTGGAGAAACAATAGCTGAACGGTTTTGATAAAACGCATGGGGGTTATCCGAATCCCCTATACCCGGTTGTGCTTGCGGAACTGGTGGTTGATCTCTTCTCAACTGAGCAATCTGATCCCTTAGCAACTGTAACTGAGCAGCCATACCATTTTCTTGTTCAGCCATAATGACCGGAGCAGCTGTAATTCTCTTTTGACGGTTTTGACGTTCAAGGCGAGCTAACTCTTCGTTGGTGTGGATGACTAAATCTTCGGTGCAATTTCTTCTTGTTCTTCTATTGGTCATGCACCTGACACATAGCAAAAACAAATAAAAATTAAGCTTAGTAGTTTCTTAGATTGAATTTAAAATAAAAAATCAAAGGTAACGCAATTGGTCCCCAGCAACGGCGCCAAAAACTTGATACACAATGTTTTAACCCAATTAAAATACTGCAAGTGCACAGAACAATCGCAGTAGCATAAAAGAAATCGAATCCACAGAGACCAAAGTTACACTATGATTTTATGAGATTTATAAATAAAGCTAAGACAAAATATGCGGTTGTTTAAGTGACAAGTAACGAGCAAATAAAAACGACGTAAATTCAATGAAATAAAAGCGCTAGGTCAAGGGTAATTTCGTGGGGATCAAATCATCAAGAACCGAAAAATTATTTAGGAATTAATTTAGCACCAATCTAGAACTCAAACATAAAAATAAGACTGACCCACTGTCGTGGCACCAACAACTTTATCTAGCAACCTAGCATCCTAGACTATCGTTTGAACCTAAAATCGAAGACAAGCATTATGGTCTAGTTCAATATGTTCACGATTTGCCTTAGCATCAACTGTCGTTGGCTAAGGACAAATCGCCCACCTATGCCTTTTCTAGCAATCTATAATACTTTTGGTGAATAGATTTAACCTAAGATCAGAGACTAAGTGATCAGATTAGTCTAGGCAATAAGATCAACTATAGGTGAAGACATCAAATAATAAATCCTATCTATGTTCAGTTCATTGAATCCTTAAATCCCCTCGAAAAACCCTTAACCTAACTGGATAACTACTCAGCCATAGAAACGAAAATCACAGCGATAAGAGATGAAATACTCATGAAATAAATCTGTAAAAATAAAGGGTTTAGAGTTCTTCTCAATGTTGAAGTCGAAATCTCTTTTCCTTCAATCTTACAAGCAAAAACTCTTTCTCTATGTGATATGTTCTTAGCAAAAGCGTTCTCCTCTAGAAAATAGAAGAAAAAACGATATATGCAGGTCTGGAGGCAGCTGAGTGAAGATTAGGGCGTCCTTGGCGAAAAATTA
Organism: Cardamine occulta; assembly: GCA_028015245.1. Lineage (NCBI taxonomy): Eukaryota > Viridiplantae > Streptophyta > Magnoliopsida > Brassicales > Brassicaceae > Cardamine > Cardamine occulta. The sequence continues at coordinate 6,513,445 of CM051368.1, forward strand.
GGAAAGTTGGGATTTTCCCTTATTTTCTCCGTCAGGTCGTCTGAGCGGGTGCTCAGGGCTGAGCGGGTGCTCAGCGGGTGAATTTTTGACTTTTCTCCAATTTCTGCTAAGTTCCTCCAAGAAGCTCCAATCTTCATCCTTAGCCATCTTTTGACCTGTAATGACTCAAAGTAAAACTAAAAGACTCGATAAAGATTCGAAAACAACTGTTAGAATGCGCCAAAAATGCAACACATCAATAGAGTCCTGGCATAACGTGGAACCTCCAATGATAACATCGATCCTTTTTCTGTTTCTTTCCTCTTTCAAGGGATGGTCTCCCTACGCTATTATTGTGTTGGGTCACTCTGAAGTATTTTGGCTCCTCGTTAACTCTCGGCTCGAATTTCTTAGCCGGAGGTCGAACTCCTAGCTTTGCTGGACGATATTTGTTTTTGAAAGTTAACTTCTTGTCCTCGGCTTCTATCCAATTATTAGCTCAAAAAAAAATGTCTTGTATGGTTGCAGGAAGATTCACGGTGAGCTCCAATCTAAATCTAGATTTCGTTAGAATTTATTTAAACTTTGAGATATGCTTCCTTAGAGGCTCATGAGGACCTTGAGTCAAATTTCAAAGATCACTATCAGATTTCCTCTTTTCCATGAGTACGAAAATATATAGATTCCTTACGTTTTGGGTTTGGCCCTAATCCTAACCCATTGTATATAGTTTTAATTTTTGATTAATTTTTGGTCTTATAAGACTATAGTTAGTTTAACTTTTAACCTAATTTAGTGTCTCTCTACCCTATAAATATCAAATTAAGCGGCATGGTTCATTATTACAGTAAAACCTCTATAAATTAATAATATTGGGACCGGAAGATTTTATTAATTTAGAAAGAGCATTAATTTATCTATAAATTAATAATTATTAATTTAAAGAGAGATTTGCATAATTTTAAAATACAATTCATATTTAAAGTAAAAAATTGAAAATCATACTTTAATATTTTAGAGGCAGTTACATTTTAGAAACAAATTATCATATACGCAATTTTTAATAATTTTTTGATGTAATTTGAAAAGATAATAGCATATGTTTTTATGTAGTATGACAAATTTATAGATGAATTACACAAAAATACAAATTTATGAATAAACAAATAACACTAGAGTCATATTTCACTAAATTATCTTAGTTATATTTTATAATTTTATATAATTATTAATTTATGATATTGATGGGACCATATAATTACATAGGATTTTTAAAAAAATTATTATCTTATTATTTTATCGAATTATGTTAAATATTACATTGGTCCAACTCGGGACGGAAACAAATTATTAAGTTAGAGAAATTATTAATTTATAGAGTATTAATTTATAGAGGTTCTACCGTAGTTTGTCTACTAGGGTTTTGATTTTAATATTTTTTATTATTATTAATTGATGGTCTCTTACTTTTTCATTGTTTCTATTTTCTCTTTTTATATTGCAGATCATTAGAATATGCATCAATTTGGAGCTTTTACTTTGCCGAGACAGATCAAAGGTAATTATCACTAAATCGTTCATGTTTATCTTCGTTTTTATCACTAATTTTGAGTTTTTACTTCTTCTTTCTTAAAATTTGTTCTCTTTAAATTTTTGTCTGTTCTAGCACATGTTGGTCAAAATTTATAAACAATCATGTTTATAATTTGATAATTATGATATTTTTGTGCTTGACTTTGCCGGGACAAATCAAAGGTAAGAGTTGCCCAAGCTTTTCTAATCCTCTTGATTAGTTTCTGATGACATAATTACTCTTTTTCTTATTTTGATTGTTTGATTGTGAATTATAGCTAAGATTTGCTGATTTGCCTTCTACCATTGGAAAAGTGCATTCACGTTTGATAACACTAACCGAAGTCAATTTCACTACTTTTTATAAAACGTTGGTTGGTTTCATATGTATTTCCTATAATTTAGAATTAGTACTGTAAACGTTTTTTTTTTAGTACCGATGCTTTTGTCCAAAATTATTTGTCTAATGTTTCGATTGTAGGCTTTAGGGTTTCTTTTGATAGGAGGTATGGAAATAGTTAATTCATAATTATTTAGGGTATCTAGATCTATATATATATATATAATGGCAGTCTTCATTGTCTCCTCTGCATTAGGTTGATTGCTTATGTTTTGAGTTCTCCACTTCTCTGTATTTGAATTGGATTCTTTTTTTTTAGAAAAATGGAAACTTTCGTCTTTAATTTTATGTGTGGAAAATCTAGAGAAATTGACATGTATCTGGATTGAAAGGCTTAGCTTTATTCCACAAATAATCCCGTGTTCATTGGCTATGGTTTAATCCAACCAAGGTGATATGCTTTTATATTGATGGAAAAATTAACGGGAATATGGTTTGTGCTTGTGCTGATTTTGCTCAAGGTTATTTGGTGCTATCGTTCTATTCCGTTTCGTGTTACATTCACACTCTTTTTTCAGGGCACAACTACATCACGGCGTGCAATATTCACGGTGACCGTTACTCGAATTCAATAAGGAGCAGACATGGGAAACCGACATCTCCAACTGCACCATTGACTTTTCTTTAGGGTGAGTAAATGATACATCTGTTTTGTTAGATTCTTGTGTTTGCTTTTCTCCTTGAACTAAGCATGTATGCGCAGGTTCTTAGATAGAGACCTCATGTTGTATTAAAGACAACATCTGGTATGAGGACAAGGAAGCACACCATCCCTATCTTAAAAAAATTCATCGACTATCAGGTGGGTATCTTGACAGGTTAGTGGTCTTCTTGCTTTTTCACAAAAAGTTGCAGTTTTGATGCTAATTGATATACTTGGGACTTTCTGCTTCTTCTTATTCCACTATGAATGCTAGCTTGGAGTAACTGAGCGGAAGCATATACATTGTATACGTAAACGCCAAACACCAGTACAATCTCTTTTAAGATTTCTGAAAATGTTACTCAACAAAAATCTCGCATCCAACATCCTAGAAGTGAAACATTGTGCTTTAAACTTAATATTTTTGTTGTTTGGATTTTTGAAATGTTGTACTTAATTGCAGATTCTGTGTCTCTGATATTTTCTGTGATTTCTTGGGTTATATTTTTCGTTTCTGGAGTCCTCACTCTTTCAACCACAAGCCCTTTTTCCTCTCATATCATTTCTAAGATCATCTCTTTATTTGATATCAGATCCCACGAGGAATCTTTTCCTATGAGTTTTAGTTTATTATACATATTGCCTTTGTTTTCCTTGCAAATCACGTAACAGTACCAATGGTATTGTGTGCTTTGTGGTACTAATGCAGAGAACTGCCTGTCACATTCAGTTTTTTTGCACTCTCCAGATGGCTACCAGTGACATTGCATTTTGATTACTACAAATTTGTGAGACTCGGCAATTGTTGATTCACAATGGTAAAGTTTTGAAAATGAAACTATATTGGTACCGCTATATGGATCTCCAGTTTTAATGTTTATCTATGGTCTTTCAATGATGAGGGGACATGCTTTATCATCTTCTAGATCATACAAACAACTGAATAATCAAAACCCAAACTTAGCTACCAAGCAAAACCCGGGAGAGCAGTAATTAAATCAAGTTCTGACAAGAAGAGAATAAAGAAATGTCAAGACTAAAGAGCATACAATCAGCTAGAAATTTGTTTTCAGGGAGAGACATATTGGGCCATAACTCAGAGTTCTGATATGAATTGCAGATATTAGTCACAAGGTTAACTGAGAGATAACACATAGAGGTGTCAAAATGGGTTGTCCACGTCCATTTTGACCCTTCCAATAATGGCCATTTTTATTATGGACAAATTAGTGATCGTGTCTATTAGCGCTTGTGTCCATTATCACCCAAGCCCATTAACGCCCATGTTTATATGGGCTGTCCATTGGACCCCATTAACGTCCGTGTCGCCAAAAATCACCGAAAATCACCGGAAATCGCGAGCGGTATTCTGTTTTAAGAAAAAGGTGAATGAGTTTTGATTTGGGAAAAATCGATTTTGACATAGAATTTTGTAGCCCATGGCCCGACCATTGTCCAACAGTGTCCGACCCGTTTTGTCCGTGGACGTAATTGGGCTTAGACCATTTTAACCCGCTCCGTAAATGGGCTTGTCCATAAACAGCGCATTATGAACTGGACGACCATGGGCGGCCCAACCATTTTGACACCTCTAAATTAACACATTGGCAAGTCTGAAGTGAAGGAGACTCATTAAGTGAGTGGAATAGTAAATCAGCCATAATCTGTTCATGACTTGAAATGGAACAAGGAACGAAAGCCATTGCTTGAAGTAAGTAAACATAAGCTCCGTGAGTCCATGGATGTTAAAGGAATCACCATTAAAGAGACTGTTAAGGAGGGTAGTGTCGTTTCTTTCTTCTAAAAAACATAAGAAATCCATAGTTTATTTCATGTTTCCGTTCTTAGTGGGTTTTACTTTTATGTTAAACTCAGCTTATTAACACAAACATAGAGATATAGGTGGATAACATGTCGGACGATCTAAGAAAGATTAAACCGACATTAGTAAGGCCAAATAAGTGTTGTATTGAGTTGTGAACCAAAGGTGAATGTTAGATAATGATGACTTCTCATGGTAGAAGATTTCCCCACTAAGGTTTAACATCCCAGAAGCAAAAACGCAATCATGAAAAGACAAGTGCTTTTTTTATTATTAATGTTTGTTATATGATGCTACTAATATACTAAAAGTGTGGTCTGGTTTTTTTTTGTTTTATCCTTTTTGGGACTAATATTTGTAACTTTGGAGGGAAAAAAATATCCCTACTAATATCTGTATCCATTCTCTCATTTTCTGGAACATTTTAGTGTTTTATGCCATAGGCTATACTATTCATGTACTCACATATTTGCATGTTTTTGCTGTTGGGAGAGAATAAATATATTTATGCAGGGAATTTTTACAGGACCACGTATCTATTGGGCTGCCTCTAGCCTCAGAACTGAAGCTAGTGGCTATGGCGTGGTAAGAATTCTTTTTGTATCCTTTGTTAAATATGTAGAACACTATTCGAATAGCATGACTCTGTATGAACTATAATTCATTTGTATTCTTTCAGGTGTACTTTGCACGTCTTATGCTTGCAGATATGAATAAGGAAATAAAGGGACTAAGGTTTCTTTTTTGATCTTTTTAAATATGTTCTCTTACAATGTAACTTTTAGATCTCCGAGTTTGTCTAATCAGCAAGATACTTTTGAACTCTATTTTTCCTTTACGACACTCTATAGTTCTTGCTAATTTTTCTGTCAAATCTAGAAGGTCCTAGAAAACCTAATCCTTCTGAATGTTTGGCTATCCACCTAACACTGAAGCTGCGTGACTTGTCTACAATTCTGCGACTCTCATCTTATGAAATCATATACTCTTCTGAAATTGATTTCAGGTGTGTTGTAAGTGGTTGCGGGAAGAGTGCGATGCATGTTGTAGAGAAGCTAATTGCTTGTGGAGCCCATCCAGTTACAGTTTCAGGTTATCCAATCATCTTATCAGTCAGATTCTAAGCAATTCAAGTGTGTAGCTTTTCTGCCTTTTTGTTATTTTCATCATCTCTAAGTTGACTCTTAGTTGAGTTAAGAATCGATAAAACGCCCGGTTTGCCAGATGGATAGTGAGACGTGTTTATATGTATATGTGTCTGCCAGATGAAGAAATCTTTTGTAAGTAATCAAGATGAAAGAAGAAGAAGAAGACAAGAAGCTTGGGGTTCACCTCTCTCTGCTTTGCCTTAGTAAAATTTTCTTACCTCACTTATTTTTTCCTGTTTTTGCTATTGTAAAATATTATTATAGGGGTTAGTTTTTTGAAATAGGTATAAACTTTTACCCTTCGATTCATAAATAAAAACAACTTTATCTGTGAGACAACTCTACTCTATTCACAAAAACAGAGTCGTCTGTATTCTTATCAGCAATATTTGTTTTGGACAAATTTTCCAAAATCTCTCTCTCGTATACTAAGGTGATAAGACAATGTTTGTAAGAATAAAAACTCTATTTATTAGCTAGGGTACATGTTGAGTACGAGCATATTTGACATATATAAGTTAGATCACTCGACCAGTTACAATAATTGCAGTGATTCGATTCCTCCTCTTATTGGTAAATATAGGTCAATGTGAATTATTTGTCAAAAAAAGGTCAATGTATTGCAGATATGACTAACTCAAATCTATATGATTGTTACAAGTTTCAATGAAAAAAAAAAATCTCAGTAGTTGTTTGTGTTGCTAAAGTTTTGAGTTTGTGTCCGTATATTTCTTTGAAAGTTGGACTAAACACAATAAGTGTAGTAGCTCTTAGTATTTGATGTTTTATTTTGTTCTACTTTGGTATTACAATACTATCAAAATATTCCGGGTAATTTAGTTTCAATCATACATCTTGTAAGCCGTGTATATATTTATCATGAGATGTTTTGGAACATATATAATACTACCAAGTTAAATTCAATATCTTATCACAATATGAAAACAAAACAAACATTTTGGAGTATGAATGTTTTGTCACAAAAATGTTGATTGATGTTGTGAGTTGCTTAGAACGTTGTTGTAAGATACTTACTTTCTAATGTTTGTGACATTTTTTTAGATTCTAAGTTTTGGAACATATATAATTGATGTGTCGAGTTTTAACCCAAAATATTTTCTGCAAGTGCACAGACACACGCAGTAGTATATGGGGTATCGAATCCACAGAGACCAAGGTTACACTATGAAATTATGAGATTTTAATTTAAAGCTAAGACAATATGGTTTTTGTGTAATTTTCGGAACAGCAACAAATAAAATAAAATGGTGTAAAATCAATTAATAAAAAGCACTAGGTTAAGGCGTTTCGCCGGTGATTCGGAGACAAGGCTGAGCAACTATTCAGGGCTAACTAACTACCGGTCTAGAACTCAAACATAAATAAATGCCGCCCCACTCTCGTGATGTATCGACACCTTTATCTAACAACCTAGATACCGAAACTCTCGTCTGGACCTAGCGAAGACGATAAGCATTAACAAGCGGGTTCAATATGTTCACAATCAATCACAGCAATCAACTCTCGTTGGCTACGCACCAATTGCTCACCAATGATTTATCTAGCAAACCTAGAGCACTCTCGTGAATAAGTTTAACCTAAAATCATAGATTAAGTGGCCAGTTTAATCTAAGCTTTAAGAACCCCTATTGGCGAAGACATATAAATTCCAATCCTATTTTTACTCAGCCATTAACAACCTAAATCACCATTGAAAACCTTAACCTAGCTAAGGATCTACTCACACATAGCAAAATCAAACACAACAAAGCAAGGAGATGAATTCATGATTTATTAAAAAGAATAAGGTTCAGGAAAACTTCTCAAACAGAGTTGTGGAATGATCGATGATAGGAGAATAGAGATCCAAAGCTGAGTAATAAAAATCCAAATCGAAAAAGGAACAAAGGTGGTGGAGTCTTAGAACCAAAAATAAACTAGAACGAAAAAAACTGAGGTCTGAGAAAGAACGTGATACAAGTCTGAGGCGGCTGGCCTCTTTTTATTCTAAAAATTAAATAAAAAACATGTCTAGGTAAAATAGGTCGAGCAGGTGCTCGACAGGCGCGAGCAGGTGCTCCATCGGCAAAAAATTGACTTTTGGCTCGAAATTGCTTCTTTTGCTCCAATGTCTTCCAATATCTTCAATCCATGCTCCTGAGCCTCAAAATACCTGAAAAGACACAAAAAGAACTAGAAAAGACTCGAAAACAATGGGAAAAGACTAGTTAAAATGGGACAAAATACTAATATATCAACTCCCCCCGACTTAGACCTTTGTTTGTCCTCAAACAAAACAAGATCAAGAACTGAGAAGAGGTTTGAAAATCACGGGAACTCACTTGCTTGTTGGAAAATTTTTGAACTTCATACCGCTCGTCACTGGGCATTGGAATTTGCTCCGTTCAACCATGAACATCATCACCACCCCTTAGTTGCTCACAGACCAAAGGAATTTTCGGAATCCCCTCTGTTATCTCTTTACATAGATTAGTGAAATGAAAGTGCAGTGGTCTTACCAGGAGTAATAGATCCAAAAGGTGCCAACTTCTTCTAACCAAAGACCCTCTCCCATATAACTTTCCTCTCCCCTCTTTCCCTCTTTCGACGCCATCATCTTTCTGTTTATTCTTTACAGCCATCGGTTTTCATTTGCCGATGCTTCACCCTTTAACACAGCCATCACTTTTCTGATGCTTCTTCTTTATTTTGTGGGACGAATTTCCATGAGGTCACAAAGGATACACGGGTCTACGCATCATCCCTTGGTTCACTTCGATTTTTAGTTTCCCTTACAACAAGCTTTCCATGAGGTCACAAAAGATACACGGGTCTACGCATCATCCCTTGGTTCACTTCGGCTTGTTGCTTTGAACTTCTCCTTTTTATTTTCTTTTTCTCTTCTTTTCTTTCTTTTTCTCTGTGTAATTAAGGGGAGTGAGAGAGGAATATCATACTTTGTGGAGAGTTGCGTGGTCTTGTTTGGCTCGAATAGGTCTTTCCTAATGAACATCAAACCCCTGAGAAAGAAATTGAAGATCAGGTTAGGGTTCAATAAGATTTAGAGATAACTTTGGTTCAACCTATTTCCCAATGAAAAGGAGCTTTGAGGAGTGATTAATCCGCCCATGATCTTCCGAAACAAAGCCTCTGCCCATCTGTGAGTCATTACAAGTAATTCATAGTCCAAATAATCCAATAGATGAAGGTCATAATTCCCAAACAAGCTTGACTCAATAAAAAGAAAAATAAAAACTGACACTTAGCTGCAAGCAGCTGGACCTGATTCAGGCCTAGACAAAGAAAAAGACGAAAGACACAAAAAATAAGACTCAAAGACAAAGAAAAATAGTTAGTAGCAGACCTCTCCCCCAGACTTAAATCACACCGTCCTCGGTGTGAAAAAGAACTGAAGGATTGGCTGAAAAATAAAAAAAGATAAAAATGGATAATACAATGGTAAAAGAAAGTGTGGATAGAATTCACCGCGTTGTAGCGGTGTGGGAGGCGTCCTTCTCTTCACGCATGCAGAGCACCCCCAGCGAGCATGTGCTCGTGGAACCCCATCGGGTGCTCGCTGAAAATTCAGTGGGTTGTATGCAGCGGTCACCTGTAGCGGCCTAGCTGAGACCGGTGGAGGTTACCGGTTGGATGCAGCGGTCTTACGCAGACCGGTACGACGCCACCAAATTTTCCCCGAGCGAGATATTTTTTTTTTATTTTTTTTTTTTGGAGTCTTTAAGAACTGAAATAAAAAATAGTTAGTATCAAAAGAAATTTAAAACGAATTATGTACAAGAAACCTTACCGGTGGGTTGCCTCCCACCAAGCGCTTGTTTAACGTCATTAGCTTGACTGCAGCAGCGCCTAAGCGCGAGAGTGTGGATCCGCAGGGGGATCGGGGTATGGTGGTGGTTTTTGAGCTTCCCCAGACTTAAACTTAGCCTTCTCTTCTACGACAATATAGGAGCCATTTTGCTTGCCATCAGAAATCGCTACATAGAACATACCCTTGCTGACTTTAGCGAGAGAGACCCTTTTTTGAGGTAAGTCAACAATAGCTCCTGCTGTAGCGAGGAATGGCCTTCCCAGGATCAATGGCATGTAAGCATTATTCCTCATTTCGACCACCTGAAAATCACAAGGCATTAAGCAATCATCAATTCTTACCTCGAGGTCTTTGATGAGTCCTTGTGAAGTTGATATCGCTCCATCTGCAAATTTGAGGGTTCTCGGAGATGGAAGGATGTTCTCAATCCCTAAGCTTTGTGCGGTTGCCTTAGACATGACGTTTACTGTGGAACCGGAATCACAAAGAGAATCCTCAAAATCAACTCCAAGTATAGAGCATGGAACCACAAACTTTCCGGGATCTCCGGTCTTGGGGAGATGCCTTCGTTTGACCGCTGGAGCTGGGCCTGGAAAAGGAACCTGGGGAGAATAAATCCTCGTTGGAGGAGTATTTTCTGCAAGTCTTGTCAGAGCACCCTGTCGGAGCAGGTGCTCCCGAGGAGGTTTTGGGTGCTCGGTAGATTTGGTCTGAGATTCTGCTGGAGAAGTCTCAACATGTGTTTCTGAGTGTGAACCATGTCCCAGCATATATTCATCTGTGGCAAGAGATTTTCCTTGGGTCTTGTGTTCCGTAGCTTGTTCTTTACCCTTTCCAATGACTTTAGGGCTAGTTGGAGGTGCCAATGCTTTCCCACTTCTCAGCTCCACTGCGGTGAAGTTTTTCATGACTTCGCGCTGTAAGTCAATACTTAGGCACTGAACCTTCCAATCCAATGTAGCAATCCGTTCGTTCATCTGCTGAACATTCTTGATTTGTCCATCAAGGATCACTTTCATCATCCGTTTAAGCTCATTCTCTTCGTCCCCAATGAAGTTCACTTGAGCACTTGAGCCACTAGAACCACTTCCATTCCTGGGGCTATGCTCACCCCTTGCTGAGAGAACTACTTGCTGTCGTTTGACAGTTTCGGCGGTTTGGGCAACTTGCATGTCAAGCTTCTTCACGTGAGCAGTAACAGCTTCATACTTCACATTCAGATCATTATACATGTGATCTACCTTGGCATTGATCTCTGTTGCGGTGTTTTGCTGATTGACTAAGAGTTGCTGCATAAGACTCTTCAGCTCATCCTGAGATGTAGGCGCGGAGACAGCTTGCGGTGGTGTAGCGAATTGGGCGTTTTGCTGTTGGTTTCCCCCTTGGAACTGATTCTGATTCTGATTAGGGACATAGTGTTTCCCCTGAGTGTTGCTGGAGTAAAAATTCTGGAAACCCTGAGCTTGTGGCAACTGATTCATACCTCTTTATTGCGGATAAACTTGGTCTTGTGGGTTCTCGACATTGGTGCTTCGGTAGGAGAGGTTGGGGTGGCTCCGATAATTTTGATTGAACCCACGGTTCTGCACATATTCTTGTCCACTCACATAACTGACCTTTTGCATACCAGCACAATCATCCTCTTCAAAATTTTGGGAGATTGGTGCACTCCCATTCTCATCCACAAAGCGAACCGATTTTTGGTTTCCCCTAAGGAGTATGTTTACTTTTGCTGTCAGCTCAACAATCTTTTGTGTCTCCATGCTGTTGACTTTCTTGGACCTATCATACTCAGGAGACTTGTTGTTTGAGCTCAACGCTAAGTTCTCAATCAGCTCAAAAGCGCCTTCCTTAGTCTTGGTCATAAAGTCGCCATTACTAGCTGCATTCAACTCATTTCGGTAATCCCACTCAACACCATCATAAAAAATACCCAAAATCTGCTCATCCTTAAACCCGTGGTGTGGACACTCTCTGCGATATTCCTTCAGTCTTTCCCAAGCTTCACAAAAAGCTTCCCCGGGATGCTGTTGGAATGAGGATATCTTGTTTCTCAAGGTCGCAGTCTTCGACTTAGTGTAGAAGTGATCCAGAAAAGCTGTTCTACATTCAGCCCATGACTTCAATGAACCCGGTGGTAGTGACTTCAGCCACCGTGATGCCTTGTCCGCAAGTGAAAATGGGAACAACTTGCACTTCAAAAACTCATTAGGCACTCCATTAGATCCCGTGGTGCTGCAGATTTCCTCAAAATTTTCGATGTGGTCCATGGGTATTTCAGCTGGGAGTCCATGAAAAAGGTGTTGCTTCACCAATGAAATCTATTGAGGTTTGATTTCAAAGTCTTGCCTCTGAATAGTAGGAGGCACAATGGCAGCTCGGTTCTGGTAGTAGGCGTGTGGATTATCCGAGTCTCCAATACCAGGCTGTTGTTGCTGAGCTTCTTGTCTATCTCTCCGCATCTGTTCCATCTCATCCCGAAGCATCTGCAACTGAGCAGCCATTCCATTGTCTTGTTCAGCCATAATGATCGGAGCAGCTGTAGTGAGTCTTCGCTGTCGGTTCTCCCTTTCTAGCCTAGCTAGCTCTTCGTTTGAAAAATTAATTAAGCTCTCGGTGCAATTTTTTCTTGTTCTTCTACTGGTCATGCACCTGAAACATAAGAAAAAGAAAAAGAAAAAGGAAAAATAATTAGTAGTTTCTTAGACTGAAGATAAAATCAAAAATCAAAGGTAACGCAATTGATCCCCGTCAACGGCGCAAAAAAACTTGATGTGTCGAGTTTTAACCCAAAATATTTTTTGCAAGTGCACAGACACACCCAGTAGTATATGGGGTATCGAATCCACAGAGACCAAGGTTACACTATGAGATTATGAGATTTTAATTTAAAGCTAAGACAATATGGTTTTTGTGTAATTTTCGGAACAGCAACAAATAAAATAAAATGGTGTAAAATCAATTAATAAAAAGCATTAGGTTAAGGCGTTTCGCCGGTGATTCGGAGACAAGGCTGAGCAACTATTCAGGGCTAACTAACTACCGGTCTAGAACTCAAACATAAATAAATGCCGCCCCACTCTCGTGATGTATCGACACCTTTATCTAACAACCTAGATACCGAAACTCTCGTCTGGACCTAGCGAAGACGATAAGCATTAACAAGCGGGTTCAATATATTCACAATCAATCGCAGCAATTAACTCTCGTTGGCTACACACCAATTGCTCACCAATGATTTATCTAGCAAACTTAGAGCACTCTCGTGAATAAGTTTAACCTAAAATCATAGATTAAGTGGCCAGTTTAATCTAAGCTTTAAGAACCCCTATTGGCGAAGACATATAAATTCCAATCCTATTTGTACTCAGCCATTAACAACCTAAATCACCATTGAAAACCTTAACCTAGCTAAGGATCTACTCACACATAGCAAAATCAAACACAACACAGCAAGGAGATGAATTCATGATTTATTAAAAAGAATAAGGTTCAGGAAAACTTCTCAAACAGAGTTGTGGAATGATCGATGATAGGAGAATAGAGATCCAATGCTGAGTAATACAAATCCAAATCGAAAAAGGAACAAAGGTGGTGGAGTCTTAGAACCAAAAATAAACTAGAACGAAAAAAATTGAGGTCTGAGAAAGAACGTGATACAAGTCTGAGGCGGCTGGCCTCTTTTTATTCTAAAAATTAAATAAAAAACGTGTCTAGGTAAAATAGGTCGAGCAGGTGCTCGACAGGCCCGAGCAGGTGCTCCATCGGCGAAAAATCGACTTTTGGCTCGAAATTGCTTCTTTTGCTCCAATGTCTTCCAATATCTTCAATCCATGCTCCTGAGCCTCAAAATACCTGAAAAGACACAAAAAGAACTAGAAAAGACTCGAAAACAATGGGAAAAGACTAGTTAAAATGGGACAAAATACTAATATATCAATAATACTACCAAGTTAAATTCAATATCTTATCACAATATGAGAACAAAACAAACATTTTGGAGTATGAATGTTTTGTCACAAAAATGTTGATTGGTGTTGTGAGTTGCTTAGAACGTTGTTGTAAGATACTTACTTTCTAAAGTTTGTGACAGTTTTTTAGATTGTTGTGGGGCTAATGCTTATGCAACATCTATCTAGAAGCAGAAACCGTTAGCAACTCACCACACCTCTCTATACCTCCTTATGGGTGGACACAATGAATTGGGAAAATAACTCTATTTTGCTTAGACTCTTAGAAACTTAGAATCATGAGGGAGATGTTCGGTGTGTTATACTATATTATATTCATTCAATAGCCATTAATGTATAAACACCAAAAAGTGCAACCATCTATAAATTGTGATAATTAGTCAAAGCTTACTTATATATGTTTCTAATGAAATTTCAAAGAATGATGAGTGAATTTGGGATGCCAAATAGGAGGACTCAACACTTGAAAAGTATACATGTGAAGTGGCTTTATAAACACAAATTTCTAAGCTTCATTTTCACCTTTGGCCTTATCTACACCACTTCGAATAACAGAAAAGCAAGGTCCTCGAGAAACAAAATAGGTAAAAAGATGAAATTTTTAATGCTTTAGTGGTCATTCTGTATAAAATCAAGCATGCCCTAAAATCCAATTTCTCAGAAAAGATGGTACAAAATCTTCATTGCGAAATGTGGAGTTCCCTTGATAGTTATGATTTAGATAGTGTTGTGTTTTGGTACGCTATCAAAACTGTTCAGAGAATATTCTTTAACTTCTATTCCGTTGGATTTTGATTCTTTATCACATTGGGTTTACAACACTACATTTAAGATATTGATTTTATCATATAAACCTCTTAAAAACATGGCTTTGGTCTGTACAGGACATAATGAAAATCTCTATAGGCTACACTTTTAAGGTTCTTATACCCATGGGGATGATCACGGGGTTTTACTTCTTTGATTATAGTGTTGTCTCACATCTCACATAATAGAAGAACGAATAGAGGATATGGAATGTGATAGAGAAGAGGTGAAATTAAAATAAAGAATGCGCTATTCAAGTCTATGTAATCACATTTATTTAAACCGGTCGATGACTAAACTATTTTCATAAGATTTATCAGATTTAACATAAAATAAATTTTCAAATAATTTTCAAGCATATATCTTATTATGGTGAACGACCAATTTTGTGCAAGTCTTTTTAATATTTGGTGTTTGTTTTTCATTATGGACTACCAAGTTAGATATCGTTTATTGTTTTATATCAAATGTTAACAATAAAATTTTGATTATATTGGAATGATGTTAACAAAATTTAATTAGTGACCTTATATCTTGCGCAAAGCGCGGGTACATCACCTTAGTCACTCATATCGCGCATTATGTTATCCAAGTGAAATATCAATTCGATTAGTCGTAGATTTCAAAGTTATTGCTATTTTTTAACTTCTGTTAGAGTTTCGATGTTAATTTTTTTTTTAATTTCATAATGTGTGACCAATTATGTGCAACGGTTTTGGTATTTTATTTGTTATTTACTAATTTTCATTATATTTTTAGCATTACAATGATAAATTTGAAATTCAATCTACTAACAACAAATTATAAAATATTACATCAAAAATAAACAATGAAAAAATTACACCCCATCCAAAGCTTATGTTAGTGTGTTTGAAATTCCTTAATTTATTTTAGATTTAATTGGATTTGGAGCTTTAGAGTTTTATTG
Organism: Cardamine occulta; assembly: GCA_028015245.1. NCBI lineage: Eukaryota > Viridiplantae > Streptophyta > Magnoliopsida > Brassicales > Brassicaceae > Cardamine > Cardamine occulta. The sequence goes on from CM051368.1 coordinate 6,528,544, forward strand.
TATCGAACGACTAATTATATGCAAATGTTTTTGATATTTGATTTTTGACTTGTAACCGAACGATAAAGCTAGAAACTATATAGTTTTTCGTATTACATGTCAAATTTAAATAAGCACATGTAATGTCGTATACAAAGAGATTTTCCAAAATATTGTTCCATCATAGATTCTAACTCTCCTACACGTTGGTTGTCATCTCCCACACTTGTTTGTTTATTCTTTTAAAACTTCTTTTAATGTTCCAATTTTATTATTCAGGAGTTTTACAATTTTATTAAATATTTAGTATTAACACATGACTTCTACAAATTCATATCAAATTTTATTCCCCTCGCCGGGTGCGGCACCTAGTTAATAAGTATCAGACGTTGGACTGGGAAAGAGCGTGATGGGCGGTGATATCAGACATTGTGTTGTATGTGTAGTAGTCTTTTAGCAAAACAGATGGCGTGCTTTGACGTGTACTTTTGAGAATCGCAGCTGGTTGCGGAACCGGTGGTACAAAGACAGCGGCTGGAGGTATTGGCGACACAACTGGTGCCGTGTGCACTGGAACTGCTGGAGCCGGCACAACTGGTGCCGTTTCAACCATCATTTATGGGACTGGCACACCTAGTGCCGTATCAAGAGTAGGTGGAGCCACAGGCTAAACCGTGTCGGAGCTACCCTATTGAGCACATGCGGAGAGGTTGAGTCCGGAGTCACTATCCAATCAGCATGATGTTCATCCAAAACTTGTGTCATGTGTGTTGAAGTCGTGACATCAGTTGCAAATGGGAACACATCTTCAAAGAAGATAAATTCCCGAGAAACCAAAACTCATTCTTTTCAATGTCAAAAGCATTCCACTCTTTCTTTCCAAACGGATATCCAACAAATACGCAAATCTACTCCGTGAACGAAACTTATCTTTATCTCATGTTACCCGATGAGTGTAAAAAGCTGAACCAAACACCCTCATCTGCTCATAAAGGAGGTTTAAATCCTTGAAAAACCTCATCAGGAGAACAACCTTTGTGAATCGCAAAAGGAGTGCGATTAATAACATATGCCACTGTGAGAATAGCTTCTCCCCAAAACTTGATTGGCAAGCTGGCTTAAAAGAACAATGCACGTGCCACATTAAGAATATGTCTATGTTTTCTTTCAACTCGTCCATTCTGTTGTGGAGTTCTTGCGCATGATGTTTGATACACAATTCCATTTTGCCGAAAATAGGACAAAAAACACATGAATTCAGTTCCATTGTAACTTCTAGCAGTCTTAACTGTTTTTCCAAATTGTTTCTCTGCATTATGCTAGGAAATTCGTCAAGGCACTTTGTACCTCTGATTTTTCGAGCAGCAAGTATGTCCACATAGCTCTTGAAAAATCATCAACTAACATAAAAAAAAAAACAGCACCGCAAGAGGACGGAATATGATACGGACCCCTAACATCACAATGAATTATGAAAAACATTCGTTTGTTTCATTAAAATTATCTGGAAATACTTCTCTAGTTTGCTTATATCGAAAACACACATCACAAGACGGAAAGCTAGCAGAAGAAGAACCAAAAATTAAAGGCAAATTCGAAAGTAAAGAAAAGGATGGATACCCCAGTCGTCGATGCCACAATGATTGATCAGAACCACTCTTCACACTGTGTATGTATGCGGAAACAATGTTCATAAAATAGTATACCCCATAACGCTCTTCATCATTTCAAATCAGTGTCCTCAAAAATGGTCCTGCAAAACACAAAGTGTATAAGTAAACATCACCACACACTTTGTGTGTTTCAAAATCTTGGACACCGAGATGAATGTGCAATTCAACAAAGTCACGTATAGCACATTAGTCAGAGATATCGTGTCCGATAATTGAAATACTCCCATACTTAATGAAAACGTCTTACTCCCATTAGCAAAACCAATTGTACAAGAAGCTATACTTTCTATCTTTTCCAAAAGAGAAAAGTTACCAGTCATATGGTGGGAAGCTCCCGTGTCTAAAATAACATCACCAAGATCTTTCTTATTGGATAATTTGTCCCTATTACCGGTGCCAGATTTTCCCGTGAGCAGCTGGTGCAAGGATTTCCATTGATCTTGTGTCAGCTCCGGAAAATTGGAGGAATTTGAGCTTGTCACGTGTGCATTCATGACTTGCCCACTCCCACGACCAGAACTCATGAGACTAGAACTCCGACCCCCTCGTCTGCGACCAACTGAACCTCGTCCAACACTGGTTTTTTCATGCTTTTCTGCGCGCTCAAGCCACCAATCTGGGAAACCAATAATATGCCAACAATCACATTTTTTGTGTCCAGGGAGACTGCAATGAGAGCACACAGTAGATTGTTCCTTTCTTAGAATTGAACTGTCTACTTTTGTCAAACCAAAATATGCAGCAACATCAAGCTGCGAGTTATGCCGGGCCACCTGGAGATTTGAATCATGTTGTTCACCATGCGTTACAAACCAAACTGCTTCTTGTTGCTATTCTCAAAATCGACTTGAACTCAGCCTTTGTTCTTCTCCTATCACATGTGAATATGCTTCGCGAAGACTTGGCAATGGTTCCATGCCAATTATCTTGGTACACATGCTACCAAACATTGATTCATCAAGCCCTAGCACAAATTAGTGTATCCTTTCTTTTCCCTTTTTTGAGTATACAGTCGCGGCACCACAAGAACATTTAGGAGGAGGTTTACAAGCTTGTAAGTCATCCCAGAGATTACACAAACGACCATAATACTCGACAACAGGTTTTCCATCTTGTCTGCAGTTCGCGAGCTGAGCTTTAACTTGGTGCACACACACTTGATTCCCCACCGAGAACCTCTCTTTCAACTCCGACCAGAGTTGTTTTGCTTCTGTGATAAACGACACTGTCAATTTCACCTTTGGCTCAATGGAAGCTCTAATCCAGCCAACAATCATTGAGTTTACTGTTGTCCAATTTTCGGAATCAGGGTCCAATTTTCCTTTTGGCTTACAGCGCCTTAAACATCTCCCTAGGCCACTCTTCACAGTTGTCTCCATTCAGTCCAACCGGAGATATCATAGTTCCTAGATTGTCTGATCATGCAAGAGAGTAAGGCGAAGGCATTGTCTTTTCTGCTGTTGGCACGCCTTTACCGGTTTCACCACACGACATACTCGATTAGTGTGAGCACAAAGTATTTAAGTTTTTAGAAGAATCCTAAGCTGTGATACCATGTAGAATTAGGTAAAGAACTTCCTTAGTTTTATTGAATTATCAAAGTTGATATTTATACAACTTGTATGTCGGCTAACTTAGCACTATCTCTAAGAGAATTACATTACTAACCCTTATTGAATTCCAACAATTACCCTTAACCTATACATCTGCAATAGCTTGCAACAAGAAAGTTTGTAGCCCATTGATTATTTTGCAAAGCAAGTTAACATTTCTAGAGAAGAATCATAAATATTTAGAAGTAGAATTAAAATATGTTCCTCTCTTCGACTTTAATTTGAGTGGAAGGGAAATAAGTTGTGACGAAGATGCAAAAGTGAGGGGACTCGATTGCCACACAATAGTTGGGCCTCTTTCACTTGAGCCCATTTATATCGGTCTGTTTATTTTATCTTTCTAAACTACTAAAACGACTTCGTTTTGTGATATTTGGGTAAAGTTTTATTACATAATATCATACATACTAGATTCACTAAATCCACAAAAGTGAGGACAATATCGGTTATGTAAAGACAACAAACATTAGATAGTCCAAACAGGCCCGTCGCTGACAATATGAGGGCCAAAGGCCAAAAATTATAAATGGCCCATTTAGTTATTGTGTTTAAAAAAATTAACAGAAGATGTGGACAAATTTAATCGAATCGTTGACCTAGTACTAATAGTGACAGTAAAAAAATTAACAGAAAATGTGGATAAATTTCATCGAATCGTTGACCTAGTACTAATAGTGACAAGCAACTACCACCACACTACAAAAATTTTTACTTATATTAACGGCAAAAGTAATATATAATACTTGAAAGAGCGCAAGCCCATTCTTGGCCTACTTGGCCTCAAGGCCGGCCCTGAGTCCAAATCAAGCTATTAAGTTCTAGAAAGAGCATCAAGATGTTCCACTGACTTCTTTTTAACCCCATAAAATCAATACTTTGATTTTTGAAGCTGTAAATATCAGTTCCAAGCCGCTAGTTACAATTACAAGAGCCATTGATCCGACAGGAAAAAAAAGATCAATGATTTGAAATTTGTTATTCGTCGTAAAAAAAGATAAGAGATGTTTCTATGTATTTTCTTCTTTTATATTTTGGCGATTTAAGTTTTGGTTTCCTAATTTTTTTGTTTCACATCTTCTATTCAACAAAATTCACCAGTTTTGTGTGTCCATATAAATATATTTCTTTGAAATGTTAAATTTATTAATCAACAAAAAAACTTTATGTACAAAGTGTAAAAGAAATTGAAAACGAAAAATCATATAAGAATGGTACATAACTATTGGAATCCTCTAGCATAGAACCATCTTTGAGGAAGACTGTGAAACCTAAAGTATCTGTAATTATTTATCCAATACACCCCCTTATTAAATTTATTATAAAGTGATAAGTTTATTTATAGATGAGTCATGTTCTCCTCATAACTTATTTTGGCAATGTGAGAAAAATGTAAGAAAAAAAAATTGCATCATTTTTCAAATGATGCAAATTTTGTATCATTTAAACAATTGATGTTAATATTTATTTTGCATCTTTTCTTTTTATGTGATGCCAACTAACTAGTAATGACATCATTTATTGTAATTGATGTTAGTTTATAAATTTTGCATCAATTATTAATAAGTAACCCAAACTAGGGGAAAATGCTCATTTAATTCCTCAAGTATTTGAAATTGGTAGATTTATCCCCCCAACTATTGTGTGCGCAGAATAAATCCCCAACTCTAGTTTTATTTTGCAAAATTAGACCTTACTAATGTCAATGTTAAATAAAAATTAGAGATCATTAACCATCGTTAAGTCTGAGTTGGATATATCATCTTTCTCATCAGCTTTTCCCCAATTGTTTTTCCAAACTGAAAATCTTAAAAATTCTTATAGAACATAGGCGAATTCCGACAGCAATATCATTAAATCTGTCATGAAGAACGTCAATCCTAGCCCATAAATGATATATGTAAGTGATCCTTTTTTATATTGATCTTTCTGGATTTGAGTTACTATAAATGTGAAACTGATGGAACTAAAACTAGTTGAGTGTATGATGAGATAAGTTCTAATTCTAAATATGAATTTGGAATTATGGATTTTTCAAAATCTTGATAAAAAGGATTTTTCAAAATCAAGAGCATGTTTTTATTGTTTTGTTTTTGTATTTTGGCTTTTTGTAGTTAGAGAATGTAAGAGATTACTTAGTGTAAGACAATATATTTGAATATGAAAGACAAGGTGTTTTGGTTATGTTGTAGTTATGAGAAGATAATCTTTTGTTAACGTTAAGGCAACAAAGTTAAATGCTTCAGCCAATGTGAATACAACTTTTACAATTAATCTTGATTATTATCATGTAGTTATATGCTGAGTTATAAAAATGTATTTTGTTGATATTACATCGAATTCATCGAATTTAATGGCTGTAGATCTAAAATCATTTCTATGGCTTTTACTTTTGGTTTCAAAATGGATTTAGTTCATATCTTTTAATATACAAATATATATATATATATATATATATAAACTAAAGATGAAATAGAATGATGTAGTAACATATATAAAGAAATGAGAGAAGAGGTACCATATCTGCTTGCCTTGGAAGCTTGTGTCTTTTTCCAGTCATGGTTTTCAGTTTGTAGATTTCTGCTTTTCTTTTTTGCAGTCGATTTAGGGTTTGTTGTTCGGAGAAGAATCACTTGGGATTTATGGTTTTTTTTTTTACTTTGGAGAAGAATCGCGATGGAGAAGATGATATATTGACTTCTGAAAATTAGAATTAACTATCTCTAATTACGGTTAACATTGATATTAATGAGGTCTAATTTGGTAAAGTCAAAGTAGACTTGGAGATTTATTCTGCACATACAATATTTATGAAATAAATATGCCAATTTTAAATACTTGAGGAATTAAATGAGCATTCTCTCCTGATATCCTCTTATTTTACTTGTTTTACACCTTAATTTTTATCACTTTTATTTCCATTTAACATCATTTAGTGTTATAATATTGCATTTAAATCTTTCTTTTACATGTTTCCCATTTTAGGATCATATAATTTCATGTCTTGCATTTGCATAATCTTTTGAGTCTTTTTAGGCACTTATGGGACTTGAAGCTTGGATAGGGAGGTTCAAAATGAGCAAAGGAGAACGTTTGGTGAAGAAACAGAGCTCCAGCGGTGAAGTGCAGCAGCCTCATGTCGTCGTGGAGCTCCAGCGGTGAAGTGCAACGGCTTCAGGTCACCGTTGGGTGAAAGGCGGAAATCACCTGGAGAATTGGTATAGGAGATACAGCGGCGTCATGTCATTGATGGGACGTAGAGGTATCACGCAGTGATAATATATATTTCTATCCATCAGGAGTTCAATTCCTACAACTCAGATTATATCATTGCAGTATGTAGGTGTTAATCTAATCAGGTATGTCGTAAACAATCAGGATATGACAGATTCAACTAATTCAAGCCAATCAAAAGATGTTTGATCAAACAGTTTTAATAGCATAAAGAAACAGAAACTAACAAGTAAGAAAACAGAGCAAAACAGAGCAAATAAGGCAAGTATCAATCAAATGAGAATACATGTCCTAAGGATGAGATTCATGGATCTGTTATTCTCCTCGGTCTCTCCTGGTTGCTTAACAGAAGCAATCGCTAGACAATGAACATCAAAACAAGGTGGCTCCACTCCCGTGATAAACACAAAAAGCCTATACCTGTAACATCCCGGTTTCTGAGAAAAGATTAAGAGATTTGATTTGGCTACCTATATCACCAAAGTGCACTTATCTTGTCCTGAGAGAACTCCAGAGTTAAGCGTGCTTGGACTGGAGTACCACTAGGATGGGTGACCTACCGGGAAGTGATTGTCGGTACCGTGTGAGTGAGGCCAAAACACGGGGAAAGATCATGTGGTGATTTATAGGGATAGTAACAAGTCTATAGAGCCTCGGGAGATAACAAACCGGCCGTCAGACGAGGGTGAGTACAGTACCTAGAGGGGACGTCGAGTGCTCACGGGCCCTGGAGAGGGTGTGGGGCCCCTAGAGGTCGTGGAGGTGCTCACGGACGGTGGCGGTCGGGGCAATATAATACCACTTCCTAGTTTTAATACCCATTCAATGAGACAGAGAGCAGACATCAATGAAACATAATATAGGCAAGCATTAAGAAACAATTCATTAATGTAAAAATACAACTAAAACAATTAATCCCTTGGGTTAAAGCCATAAATCTCTGGCATTAGTTGGATCAGACATTTCATCAAACACCTTCCGGGTGTGAAATGCCTAAGATCTAATTCCAAGAAGTCAGCAAGGAATAACAATACAAACACCTAATCCATAAGAGATCTATGCGATTACAAGTTTAAACATCTATGGAGACCAAGAATCCTACAAAGATTTAACCCATCCTTAAGAACCCTAGTTCACTACTCAAAAATCATCCTAAAATACTCAAACCCAGAAAATAAAATAAAGTGCATAATCATAATCAGGAGAATGAGATTAGAAGGATTCTGAAAAAAATAAGTGCAAAAGATTAAAGGATCCAAGTAGATGTAGGTTACAAAATCTCATAAGTTTAAGATGTGGCTACATAGAATAAAGAGGAAGATAGGATAATTAGATTTAGTAACAAGAAGGGTTTTTATACCCTTTTGCAAAAAGAAACCCTAATACACAAAAAGAAAAAATAAGTTAATCTTGACTAGGTCGGTGGGTAGAACTCGACTTCATGAACAAGTTGTGGAGGTCGAGTTGAGAAATTCCTTAAACCTGGCATCTTGATCTTCAACTTGGCATCAGATCGAGTGGTGGACTTGGTCACAAGTCGAGTGCTCAGACCGAGTGGTCATCTTCTCCTAAGGTTGCATCTTGGCATAGGACTCAACATCTTCATCAAGTTGTGGACTCTGCATGTTGATCGAGTGGTCCACATCGAGTTCTCTACACCATTCATCCTCAAACTCCATATAGTCTTCAAAAGCATCCATTTATCCTGATAACAATTCTAAAATGCAATATGTATGCAAACCTAATGCAAAACCTAATATGAACAGTATATGAGTGAAAAAGATAGTAAATGGAGTGATACAATGATGAAACTATGCCTAAGTGTTGAGAAATGCATGATTAAATGTGGTAAAATACACATACATCAACTCCCCCAAACTTAGTATTTGCTTGGCCTCAAGCAAACAAGTCAAAAGCAGGGAAAGAGGTTTGAAAATGGGGACTCAGAACTGATATGCTGGAGTTTTAAATTCCTAGAGCTACACTGCAAGTGCACATAAGTGCAATTGTAGTATAAAAGGGTCGAATCCAAAGAGAATCTGAATTTTCACAATAAATATTTTCGTTTCAAATTAAGTTAAGCTAGACAAGAGATAAATTAAAAACAATGCAAAAAAATAAATGAGATTTGTTTGTATTCAAGTGGGAAAAACGTCAAGTACAGGGAAAATACCACTATCTGCAATTATATCCAAAGCATACTTCTATTGAGAAAGAAAAATACCTTCGGGTCTGTGACTAATCTTGATGCCGAGAAAGTACTTGTAGCGATGGAGAAGAAGATATATTGAGTTCTAAAAATTATAACTAATTATCTCTAATTACTGTTAACATTGACTTTAATGAGGTATAATTCTGCACATACAATAGTTATAAAATAAATCTGCCAATTTTAAATACTTGAGGATTTAAATGAGTATTCCCTTCCCTTTTGCAAAAAGAAACCCTAATACACAAAAAGAAAAAATAAGCTAATCTTGATTAGGTCGGTGGGTAGAACTCGACTTCATGAACAAGTTGTGGAGGTCGAGTTGAGAAATTCCTTAAACCTTGCATCTTGATCTTCAACTTGGCATCAGATCGAGTGGTGGACTTGGTCACAAGTCGAGTGCTCAGACCGAGTGGTCATCTTCTCCTAAGGTTGCATCTTGGCATAGGATTCGACTTCTTCATCGAGATGTGGACTCTGCATGTTGATCGAGTTGTCCACATTGAGTTCTCTACACCATTCATCCTCAAACTCCAGATAGTCTTCAAAAGCATCCATTTATCCTGATAACAATTCTAAAATGCAATATGTATGCAAACCTAATGCAAAACCTAATATGAATGGTATATGAGTGAAAAAGATAGTAAATGGAGTGAAACAAGTGATGAAACTGTGCCTAAGTGATGAGAAATGCATGATTAAATGTGGTAAAATACACATAGATCAACTCCCCCAAACTTAGTCTTTGCTTGCCCTCAAGCAAACAAGTCAAAAGCAGGGAAAGAGGTTTGAAAATGGAGACTCAGAACTGATATGCTGGAGTTTTAAATTCCTAGAGCTACACTGCAAGTGCACATAAGTGCAATTGTAGTATAAAAAGGTCGAATCCAAAGAGAATCTGAATTTTCACAATAAATCTTTTCGTTTCGAATTAAGCTAAGCTAGACAAGAGATAAATTAAAAACAATGCAAAAAATAAATGAGATTTGTTTCTATTCAAGTGGGAAAAATGTCAAGCCTAGGGAAAATACCACTATCTGCAATGATATCCAAAGCATACTTCTGTTGAGAAAGAAAAATGCCTTCGGGTCTATGACTAATCTCGATGCCGAGAAAGTACTTGTAGCGATGGAGAAGAAGATATATTGAGTTCTGAAAATTAGAACTAATTATCTCTAATTACTGTTAACATTGACTTTAATGAGGTATAATTCTGCACATATAATAGTTATAAAATAAATCTGCCAATTTCAAATACTTGAGGATTTAAATGAGCATTCCCTTCCCTTTTGCGAAAAGAAAACCTAATACACAAAACAGAAAAAATAAGCTAATCTTGATTACGTCGGTTGGTAGAACTCGACTTTATGAACAAGTTGTGGAGGTCAAGTTGAGAAATTCCTTAAACCTTGCATCTTAATCTTCAACTTGGCATCAGATCGAGTGGTGGACTTGGTCACAAGTCGAGTGCTCAGACCGAGTGGTCATCTTCTCCTAAGGTTGCATCTTGGCATAGGACTCAACATCTTCATCGAGTTGTGGACTCTGCATGTTGATCGAGTGGTCCACATCGAGTTCTCTACACCATTCATCCTCAAACTCCATATAGTCTTCAAAAGCATCCATTTATCTTGATAACAATTCTAAAATGCAATATGTATGCAAACCTAATGCGAAACCTAATATGAACAGTATATGAGTGAAAAAGATAGTAAATGGAGTGATAAAATGATGAAACTATGCCTAAGTGTTGAGAAATGCATGATTAAATGTGGTAAAATACACATACATCAACTCCCCCAAACTTAGTATTTGCTTGGCCTCAAGCAAACAAGTCAAAAGCAGGGAAAGAGGTTTGAAAATGGGGACTCAGAACTGATATGCTGGAGTTTTAAATTCCTAGAGCTACACTGCAAGTGCACATAAGTGCAATTGTAGTATAAAAAGGTCGAATCCAAAGAGAATCTGAATTTTCACAATAAATCTTTTCGTTTCAAATTAAGTTAAGCTAGACAAGAGATAAATTAAAAACAATGCAAAAAAATAAATGAGATTTGTTTGTATTCAAGTGGGAAAAACGTCAAGTCTAGGGAAAATACCACTATCTGCAATGATATCCAAAGCATACTTCTGTTGAGAAAGAAAAATACCTTCGGGTCTGTGACTAATCTTGATGCCGAGAAAGTACTTGTAGCGATGGAGAAGAAGATATATTGAGTTCTAAAAATTAGAATAATTATCTCTAATTACTGTTAACATTGACTTTAATGAGGTATAATTCTGCACATACAATAGTTATAAAATAAATCTGCCAATTTCAAATACTTGAGGATTTAAATGAGTATTCCCTTCCCTTTTGCAAAAAGAAACCCTAATACACAAAAAGAAAAAATAAGCTAATCTTGATTAGGTCGGTGGGTAGAACTCGACTTCATGAACAAGTTGTGGAGGTCGAGTTGAGAAATTCCTTAAACCTGGCATCTTGATCTTCAACTTGGCATCAGATCGAGTGGTGGACTTGGTCACAAGTCGAGTGCTCAGACCGAGTGGTCATCTTCTCCTAAGGTTGCATCTTGGCATAGGATTCGACTTCTTCATCGAGATGTGGACTCTGCATGTTGATCTAGTTGTCCACATTGAGTTCTCTACACCATTCATCCTCAAACTCCAGATAGTCTTCAAAAGCATCCATTTATCCTGATAACAATTCTAAAATGCAATATGTATGCAAACCTAATGCAAAACCTAATATGAACGGTATATGAGTGAAAAAGATGGTAAATGGAGTGAAACAAGTGATGAACCTATGCCTAAGTGTTGAGAAATGCATGATTAAATGTGGTAAAATACACATACATCAACTCCCGTAAACTTAGTCTTTGCTTGTCCTCAACCAAACAAGTCAAAAGCAGGGAAAGAGGTTTGAAAATGGGGACTCAGAACTGATATGTAATATGTCTGTATTTTACATGATTTATGCATACATTTTCCTTCCTATTTGCTTAGTTTCACCTCGAGTTCACAGCATTTCTAGTCCATTTTCGTATATTTTTGCACTTAGGAGAATTTGCACTAGCATATGCATACATGTTGCATTTTGGAGCTAAAACAGGTACAACTTGGAGCATGGATGCTAGGACAGCTCGAGTCCCCACTCGAGCCCTGCCGTGCGACACACCACCCGAGTCCCTACTCAACATCGCACCCTCGACACCACGTCTTCCAGCTCGATAAACCACTTAACCACCTCGAGCCCGTGCTCGACCTCCCAACTTGAGCCCGTGCTTGACCTCCCACCTCGAGCATGTGCTCGACCTCAGCTCCACCACGTACTCACTTGATGCTGCACTCGCCGTACCCACTCGTGTCACCACTCAACAACATCTACCCATCTCAACTCGACACCACCCAAGTGCTCGACGTCCAACACACTCGACCTCCCAACTCGAGCTGCACCACCCGCGAAGACTCAGCTACTTCTTTTGTCTTTTTCCGTTTTAGGGTTTTCCGTATTTTACTATAAATACCACTGTTGGGTATTATCCAGAGGGATGTCTTTTATTTTTAGGGTTTTTCGCTGCCTCCAAACCTTGTTCTTGGTGTTCTTCATTTTGTAATTCAGATCTCTCTTAATCTAGTACTTAGTTTGCTTTAATTCTTTGCAGTCTTACTATTCTCATCTTAATCTATCTTTCTAAACTATTTTCAATGAATTCTGAAATGTTTGATTTTTCTGGGTTTATGTTTATCATTATGTGTGAGTAGTTTTTAGGGTTCTTGAGGATGGGATAGATTAGTGATGAATCTCTGATTTTCCTAGGTGGTTGAGCTTATTTATGTTTAAATCCCTTCTGGATTAGTGTTCTTAATGTTGGTTTCTCTCTGATCAATTGGAATTAGATCACAAGTATTTCCACACCCAAAAAGTGTTTGATGAAATGCTTGAACAACTAATACTAGAGATTTGCATTCCTAGCCTAAGAGATTAGATGATTAGGGTGTTCATTGACAAAAACAGGTTGGATGTTAATGCCTGCTAGGATAGATTTCGTCAGAGACATCTGAGTCTGGAACTGCCCTTGCTTGAGGTCATCTGTCACGAGAGTGGATTTGGTTGCTTGTGAACCTGTTATCTAGGGATTAGCTCTGTTTGAGTTTTGTCAGCACCTTAGGTCGATTACCCCATCCCTGAGAACTTGCTTGTCTTGACTGTTTACTTGCTGCACTTGCTTCCATAGCAATTTTACTTAGTTTTATTTTACCAAGTTCACTTGTTGCACTAGCGGTTTTATCTGCTGCTCTAGCAGTTTTACTTAGTTTTTATTTTGCAAATTTCCTGCGTTACTTAGTTTGTTAGACACCCAAAATCGATTTGCTTGGCTTGACTTAAGTGATTTTGATTGCATTCTATTTGCTAGCATCTCACCCATTTGGATTAACACCTACATACTACAATGACATGTTAGCTGTGTAGGAATTGATAGACTCATAGCTTACTGCTTCCCATATTCAGCTTTTGTGATATTTTACTTAGGAAAGGCATAAGTGGCAGGGGATTTACATCCAGTGGGACAAGTTCCTATTGCTAGGCTTCCCTTGCCTACAAGCTAAATACTGACCAAAATACTACTATCAATATGCTGGAGTTTTAAATTCCTAGAGCTACACTGCAAGTGCACATAAGTGCAATTGTACAGTATAAAAGGGTCGAATCCAAAGAGAATCTGAATTTTCACAATAAATCTTTTCGTTTTGAATTAAGCTAAGCTAGACAAGAGATAAATTAAAAACAATGCAAACAAATAAATGAGATTTGTTTGTATTCAAGTGGGAAAAACGTCAAGTCCAGGGAAAATACCACTATCTGCAATGATATCCAAAGCATAATTCTGTTGAGAAAGAAAAATACCTTTGGGTCTGTGACTAATCTCGATGCCGAGAAAGTACTTGTAGCGATGGAAAAGAAGATATATTGAGTTCTGAAAATTAGAACTAATTATCTCTAATTACTGTTAACATTGACTTTAATGAGGTATAATTCTGCACATACAATAGTTATAAAATAAATCTGCCAATTTCAAATACTTGAGGATTTAAATGAGCATTCCCTTCCCACCCCCCCCCCTATTTGATTGATGCAATATAACTGATGCAACAAACCTTTTTTGTACTGTGAGGACTAAATCGGTTATGCAAAGACAACAAACATCAGATAGTCCAAATCAAGCAATTATGTTCTAGAAGAAGCATCATGATGTTGCACTGACTTCTTTCTAACCACATTAGATCAATACTTCAATTTTTGAAGCTGTGAAAATCAATCCAAAGCCGGTAGTTACAACTACAAGAGCTATCCATTCGACATCAAAAAAAGATTGATGATTTATAATTTGTTATTCGTTCTTTTTTATTTTGGTGATTTATCTTTTGATTTCTTCATTTTTTCGTTTTGTCTTCTGTTCAATAGAAATCACCAGTCTTGTGTGTCCAAATAATAAATTTTGTTTTTGAAATTTAAATTTATTAATCAACATAATCGTGTATGTACAAAATGTAAAATAAATCAGTTATGCAAAGACAACAGACATCAGATAGTCCAAATCAAGCAATTATGTTCTAGAAGAAGCATCTTGATGTTGCACTGACTTCTTTCTAACCACATTAGATCAATACTTCAATTTTTGAAGCTGTGAAAATCAATCCCAAGCTGGTAGTTACAACTACAAGAGCTATCCATTCGACATCAAAAAAAGATTGATGATTTATAATTTGTAATTCGTTCTTTTTTTATTTTGGTGATTTATCTTTTGATTTCTTCATTTTTTTCGTTTCGTCTTCTGTTCAATCAAAATCACCAGTCTTGTGTGTCCAAATAATAAATTTTGTTTTTGAAATTTAAATTTATTAATCAACATAATCGTTGATGTACAAAATCTAAAATAAATTGAAAATGATAATCACATAAGAAAGGTACATAACTATCACAATCCTCTAGCGCGGAACCATCTTTGTAGAAGACTGCAAAAACTGAGGAGAGTCTTGTTAGCGAAGAGATACCACTCAGTTACATAATAAATATATGTCCAAATAATTGTCATATGTTATTCAAAAAAATCTTTTTGGCTACTAAAAGGAGTTATATTATTCATTCAAAATCTCTTTTTTAAAATTATCAGATTGACAATAGTTATTGCTACAAACTTGTCAATTGTTATTCAACTCATTGTCAATTGGTTTTGAATTTTGGCACCAAACTATCTACCTAAACTTAGTCAGTCGATTCCTTATTTTGTTTTTTTGGTTCTTGTTATTTTGCTCCTTAGTTATCATTATTTCTATACAGCTCAAAATGTCATCTTCTTTCTCTGTCCAATTCTTCTTCCTCTTCTAATTTTTACAATTTGTTTTCATTTTTTTATTTGAAACAAGAGCATCATTTTGCTAGCAGCAATTTAATATTATTATTACCTTAACTCATTTTCTCCAAATATTTATCTAGTTTGAAAACATATATTTTATGGCTTTATATATGTTGAATCCTATATATAGGAGAAGGGGGCAATATATCTTTTATATATAGGATTCTACATATATAATGCCATAATAGGATATAATATATATATATATATATGTAATATAATTTAATGGTTGACTAAATATTTAATATACATGAACTTACATATATATATAACATATATATATAACATTTAAATATGACCAATTAATGGATTTTAAAAACGATGACCATGTTTTTCTAATCCTTTAGTTCCACACGAAAAGAACATATTTACACTATAAATGCGTATCCAAATATGTTAGAAACTATATAGTCAACCATCATATGCTACAATAGATAGAATATAAATTAAAGGTTGACCAAATTTTCAATATAGATAAAAATAATGCCAAATATATTAGGCAATTACATTTACGGAGAGATCACACCCACATATATATATAACTCTGTGTTTTGATTATATTTCATTTAAATAAATAAAATAAAATGGCTTCATCATGCAAATGTTTCTTTTTTGCATTCTTGTTTTTGGTTTTTTTTTTTTACTCCAAGTATGCAACAAAAGAAATCTACAATTTCAATTTAAACCTATATAATATGCTTATTTATATATTATATATAAATGTTTTAAAATTAATCTGTTAAATATCACAGACGGTGCAGAAGCTGACGATTTACAGAGCGGTGGATATTATGTGATAGGTTCTTGCTCGAAAATTCCAGACTGCAACAAAAAATGCAATGAAATAGGCTTTCCTCACGGAAAATGTTTTGAAGTGGAACGCAGTGCCCCTGAAAAACCATGTGGTTGCTATAGATAATAATGTTATTAAGATATTGCATTGTAGACATGTTTTCTTAAAATGATAATATTGCAGTGTAGACATGCTTTCTTTAAAATAATAATGATATTATCTTGGGGTAACTTTATTTTATTTGATGCAAATAATAACGATGTAATTTAATTTTGAATGCTTGTGTAGAATTAGGTAAAAAACTTCCTTAACTTTATTTGAATGATCAAACTTGATATTTATACAACTTATATGTCGGCTAACTTTCAAGAAACGAACTACCCGGAGAGGGGCCTCCCAATGGGCTTCAAGAGGAAGTTGCATGAATTGTGACAACACATGAACTGAGTAACTCAAATCAGGTTTTGTGTGTATAAGATAAATCAAACGACCAACAAGAAGATGATACTTCACTGGATTCAAGGAGTGCACTATCATCGAGAGGGAGTTGGTGATTCTGTTCTAACACATGGAGGCAGGTTTCGAGCCTAAGTATCACTATCTGCAATGATATCCAAAGCATACTTCTGTTGAGAAAGAAAAATACCTTCGGGTCCGTGACTAATCTCGATGCCGAGGAAGTACTTCTGGCGATGGAGAAGAAGATATATTGAGTTTTGAAAATTAGAACAAACTATCTCTAATAACGGTTAACAATGACATTAATTAATGAGGCATAATTTGGCACATACAATAGTTTTAAAATAAATCTGCCAATTTCAAATACTTGAGGAATCAAATAAGTATTCCCCCCCCCAAGTAGTATCATTTATTTGATTGATGCAATATAACTAATGCAACAGACCCTTTTTTTATTGTGAAGACAAAAACGGTTATGCAAAGACAACAGACATCAGATAGTCCAAATAAAGCAATTATGTTCTAGAAGAAGCATCATGATGTTGCACTGACTTCTTTCTTCTCACATTAGATCAATACTTCAATTTTTGAAGCTGTGAAAATCAATCCCAAGCCGGTAGTTACAACTACAAGAGCCATCCTTTCGTCATAAAAAAAAGATTTATGATTTTTAATTTATTATTCGTTTTTAATTTTGGTGAATTATTTTTGGTTTTTTCATTTTTTTCGTTTTGTCTTCTGTTCAATAAAAATCACCAGTCTTGTGTGTCCAAATAAGAAATTTTGTTTTTGAAATTTAAATTTATTAATCAACATTATCGTTTATGTACAAAATCTAATATAAATTGAAAATGAAAATCACATAGGAAAGGTACATAACGATCAAAATCCTCTAGCACAGAACCATATTTGTAGGAGACCGAAAAAACTGAGGAGAGTCTTGTTAGCGAAGAGAGACCACTCAGTTACATAATACATATATGTCCAAATAATTGTCATATGTTCTTCAAAAAATTCTTTTTGGCTACCAAAAAGAGTTATATTTTTCATTCAAAATCTCTTTTTCAAAACTATTACACTGACAATATTTATTGCTACAAATTTTTCATGTGTCATTCCACTCATTGTGAATTGGTTTTGAATTTTGGCACCAAACCATCAATCTAAACTTACTCAGTCGATTCCTTATTTTGTGTTTTGGTTGTTGTTTTTTATCTCCTTAGTTATCATTATTTCTATACAGCTCAAAATGTCATCTTCTTTCTCTGTCCAATTCTTCTTCCTCTTCTAGTTTTTACAATTTGTTTTCATTTTTTTATTTGAAACAAGATCATCATTTTGCTAGCAGCAATTTAATATTATTATTACTTTAACTCATTTTTTCAAATATTTATCTAGTTTGAAAACCTATACTTGATGGCTTTATATATGATGAATCCTATATATAGGAGAAGGGGGCAATATATCTCCTATATATAGGATTCTACATATATAACAGTATCATTGGCTGTAATATATTTATATATGTTATATAAATTAATGGTTGACTAAATATTTAATATACATGAACTTACATATATATATATATATATAACATTTAGATATGATAAATTAATAAATTTTAAAAACGATGACCATGTTTTTCTAATCCTTTAGTACCACACAAAAATAACATATTTTACACTATAAATGTGTGTCCAAATATATTAGAAACTATATAGTCAACCATCGTATGCTGCAATATATGGAATATAAATTTAAGGTTGACCGAGTTTTCAACATAAATAAAAATAATGCCAAATATATTAGGCAATTACATTTATGGAGAGATCACACCCACACACACACACATATATATATATATATATATATATATAACGCTAAGTGTTTCGATTATATTTCATTTGAATAAATAAACTAAAATGGCTTCATCATGCAAATGTTTCTTTTTTGCGTTCTTGTGTTTGGTTGTTCTTTTGAACCCAAGTATGCAACAAAAGAAATCTACAATTTCAATTTAAACCTATATAATATGCTTATTTATATATTATATATTTTATGTTTTAAAATTAATTTGTTAAATATCACAGACGGTGTTGAAGCTGACGATTTACAGAGCGGTGTATATTATGTGATAGGTTCTTGCTCGAAAATTCCAGACTGCAACAAAAAATGCAATGAAATAGGATTTCCTCCCCGAAAATGTTTTGAAGCGGAACGCGGTGCCCCTGAAAAACCATGTGGTTGCTATAGATAATAATGTTATTAAGATATTGCATTGTAGACATGTTTTCTTAAAAATAATAATATTACAGTGTAGACATGTTTTCTTTAAAATAATAATGATATTATCTTGGGGTAACTTTATTTTATTTGATGCAAATAATAACGATGTAATTTAATTTTGAATGCTTGTGTAGAATTAGGTAGAAAACTTCCTTAACTTTATTTGAATGATCAAACTTGATATTTATACAACTTGTATGTCTGCTAACTTAGTACAATATCTATGAGATTGAGGTTCTTAAACCTTATTGAATTCCCACAATTACCCCTGAACTTATACAATTGTAATACTCCTCACATAGGAGTGCTTATATCAATAATGTCCAACCTGTATATAAAAAATTAAATTGAGCTCAGCCAAGAGACTTGGTCATGATGTCCGCTTGTTGTGCAATTGTTCTGACATACTTTGTAACAATGATCCCATCACGAACTGCATCCCATACCGAATGACAATCAGTTTCAATGTGTTTATTACGCCATGAAAAACCGGATTTGCAGCAATGTGAACGGCAGCTTTGCTATCACAGAATAGTTGAATTGGCGCAATTTGTTCGATACCTAATTCCTTCAACTACTTTCGTAGCCATTTGATTTCACGAAGAACAACTGCCATAGACCGGTATTCAGCTTCGGCGAAAGTGTGTGAAATTGTATCCTGCTTCTTTATTGTCAAAAAAATCAGAGAGTCACCTAACAAAACAACATAACCACTCAAGGAGTGTCTAGACGACTGACATGTCATCCAATCAGAGTCACAATAAACTGTAAGAGTAAGATCTGTGACGGCTTTTAAGAAAATTCCCATACTTGGTGAACCTTTCAACAAACGAACTACCCGGAGAGTGGCCTCCCAATGGGCTTCACGAGGAAGTTGCATGAATTATGACAACACATGAACCGAGTAACGCAAATCAGGTCTTGTGTGTGTAAGATTAATCAAGCGACAAACAAGAAGATGATACTTCTTTTGACTCAAGGAGTGGACTATCATCGAGAGGGAGTTCGTGATTCTGTTCTAACAGAGGTGAGGCAGGTTTCAAGCCTAAGTACCACTATCTGCAATGATATCGAAAGCATACTTCTGTTGAGAGAGAAAAATACCTTCGGGTCCGTGACTAATCTCGATGCCGAGGAAGTACTTCTGGCGATGGAGAAGAAGATATATTCAGTTCTGAAAATTAGAACTAACTATCTCTAATAACTGTTAACAATGACATTAATGAGGTATAATTTGGCACATATAATAGTTGTAAAATAAATCTGCCAATTTCAAATACTTGAGGAATTAAATGAGCATTAAACCCCCGCCCCCCCACACCTAGTATCATTTATTTGATTGATGCAATATAAATGATGCAACATACCTTTTTTGTACTGTGAAGACAAAAACGGTTATGCAAAGACAACAGACATCAGATAGTCCAAACAAAGCAATTATGTTCTAGAAGAAGCGTCATGATGTTGCACTGACTTCTTTCTAACCACAGTAGATCAATAGTTCAATTTTTGAAGCTGTGAAAATCAATCCCAAGCCGGTAGTTACAACTACAAGAGCCATCCATTCGTCATAAAAAAAAGATTGATGATTTTTAATTTGTTCTTCATTTTTTTTTTATTTTGGAGATTTATCTTTTGGTTTCTTCATTTTTTTCATTTTGTCTTCTGTTCAATAAAAATCACCAGTCTTGTGTCCAAATAATAAATTTTGTGTAACATCCAAAATTTGAGAAGAAAAAAAAAAGAATCAGATTTTGGGTTTAATTGATAAATTTGAAAAGTTTTGAACTTGGCTGATTTCATGGAGATTTCTGATCGATTTAAAAGTTGGAAGCAAGATCTGTAAATAGAGAAAAGAACAAGGACTGAAGTGCAAAATTGCGAAAATCTGGATGAATTCGAGTTCATCCTTTCCGAAATCTCTGGATAGTTTTTGGCAATTAAAATCTTCAGTTTCCAACCCTAATACCTCGTATTTATATGCGTTTTAAAGCCCCAAACATTTACAAGCCGACTACTCTGTCAAATTGAAACTTTTGGTGAGTTTTTGAGACCCTTTTTGCCTAAATCCGATTTGCATATTTTTGATAACTTATGCTCCGAATCTGTGGTGATTTAGGTTGTTTGATGCCTCATTTGTTGTTGCTTTAGTTCTGTGTCGTCCCAGCCATAGTAGAAGCAATTGGTAAGCTTCATCTTCTTCCTTCTTCAATTTTTCTTCCATGAAAGTGAGCTTCAAGCTCTTTAATGGTGGTTTTGTTTACAGGGAGAATTAGGATACAATCTATATCTCTCTAGAAACTTCTCGTTCTCCTGAATCCAGCCCAAGTGACCGTTCCTCATTTTTGGTGTTCTGAGTTGATCGAATTTTGAGTTGAAAGTTCTCCGATCTGATGCTTATCTCTTCTAATTAAAGATGTTTTAGTCCGGTTTTTTAATGAACACCACAAACAAGCGCCTGTAATCCAAAATAAGTTTGGACATATTTTAGTTTTAAACCGAATGGAAATCATGCCGGTTCAGTAGGTTTTAACCCGGTTTTGGGAATTTGGATTCCAGATTTAGATTGCGCTTGTCGAAACCTTTCCAATGACATATTGAACGTATTTTTCTGATCAATGGTCGATTTTAGGTGCTTTATTTGGTGTTCAAGACCTTTTCTAAACTTTTCATTAAGGGTTCGTTAAGCTAAAAATTTGTGTCGAGGTGAGTTCTAATTCTCTTTTTAGTTATTATACAATGGTATAATATTTTAAAAAATTTTAGTGATGAGTAAATATTTGAATATTAATTCAATATATTAATTCTAAGATGAACTAAGAATTGATTAAATTATTTGAAATTTGGAAATTATGTGATAATGTCTTTACGGGTTACTAGAAAATATGATTCTGATGATGAGATATGTTATTCTGTTAAGACCGGTATCAGCATGCTTCTCTGATTTAGCTAGCTCTATTGAGCAAATCTGTGGTGGCCGGCATCGTCAACAGATGTACTACGTATTCTGTTAGTCTGTTAGTGGTATTGAGCTCGGTTAATGATGTGGACCGTACTTCTTTATCACCTTGTTAGGGGCCAGCATCCCTATCAAGTATATTATGTATATATTCTGTTAGGATATGGTTTAGGTGACCAATGCTGGGGTCATACCATTATGCTATAGCATTGCTGAATATCTGGTCATTCTGTTTTGAAATATGTATGTTCTGATGATATAGATCTGTTATGATGAAGTTATTACGTTTTGATGATTTTATTTTAGAATTTATTGGATATGAATTCATGTTTTTTTAGTACCAACACGTGAATATTTTTCTGTGCGGGATCAGACCGTGTTGGTACATGTTAGTCGGGGTGTAGTCTCACTGAGCAATTTTTTTTTGCTCATCTAAGTTCTGATTTCCGTGCAGACGGCGTTGAGGAGGAGCAGCGTGTAGCCAAAGTTTAGAGTGTTGAATTCGTTGTAACGCGAGACTTGGTATTTTTTTATATACATTTTATTTGCTCTTATTTCTCGAGGATTTGTTTTTATGAAGTTTCAGACATCGTCATTTTTTTTGAGAAAATAATTTTATTTAATTATTTTAAAACATTTCTAAAAAATAAAAATATTATTTTAGAATTTTTTTTTGGGTCGTTACATTCTGTTTTTGAAATTTAAATTTATTAATCAACAAAAATGTTTATGTACAAAATCTAAAATAAATTGAAAATGAAAATCACATAAGAACGGTACATAACTATCAAAATCCTCTAGTGCAGAACTATCTTTGTAGAAGACTGCAAAACTTAGGAGAGTCTTGTTAGCGAAGAGAGACCACTCAGTTACATAATAAATATATGTCCAAATAATTGTCATATGTTATTCAAAAAATTCTTTTTTGCTACCAAAAGGAGTTATGTTTTTCATTCAAAATCACCTTTTCAAAACTATTACACTGACAGTATTTATTGCTACAAATTTTTCATGTGTCATTCTACTCATTGTGAATTGGTTTTGAATTTTGGCACCAAACCATCCATCTAAACTTACTTAGTCGATTCCTTATTTTTTTTTTGTTGTTGTTCTTTTTCTCCTTAGTTATCATTATTTCTATACAGCTCAAAATGTCATCTTCTTTCTCTGTCCAATTCTTCTACCACTTCTAATTTTTACAATTTCTTTTCATTTTTTTATTTGAAACAGGATCATCATTTTGCTAGCAGCAATACAATATTATTATTACTTTAACTCATTTTTTCAAATATTTATCTAGTTTGAAAACCTATATTTCATGGCTTTATATATGATGAATCCTATATATAAGAGAAGGGGGCAATATATCTTCTATATATAGGATTCTACATATATAACAGCATCATTGGCTGTAATATATTTTTATATGTTATATAAATTAATGGTTGACTAAATATTTAATATACATGAACTTACATATATATATATATATAACATTTAAATATGACAAATAAATGAATTTTAAAAACGATGACCATGTTTTTCTAATCCTTTAGTACCACACAAAAAGGAACTTTCTTACACTATAAATGCGTGTCCAAATATGTTAGAAACTATATAGTCAACCATCGTATGATGCAATATATAGAATATAGATTTAAGATTGACCAAATTTTAAATATAAATAAAAATAATTCCAAATATATTAGGCAATTACATTTATGGAGAGATCACACCCACACACACACACACACATATATATATATATATATAACGCTAAGTGTTTCGATTATATTTCATTTGAATAAATAAACTAAAATGGCTTCATCATGCAAATGTTTCTATTTTGCGTTCCTGTGTTTGGTTGTTCTTTTGATCCCAAGTATGCAACAAAAGAAATCTACAATTTCAATTTAAACCTATATAATATGCTTATTTATATATTATATATTTTATATTTTGAAATTAATTTGTGAAATATCACAGGCGGTGCAGAAGCTGACGATTTACAGAGCGGTGGATATTATGTGATAGGTTCTTGCTCAAAAATTCCAGATTGCAACAAAAAATGCAATGAAATGGGCTTTCCTCATGGAACATGTTTTGAAGCGGTACCCGGTGCCTCTGAAAAACCATGTGGTTGCTATAGATAATAACGTTATTAAGATATTGCATTGTAGACATGTTTTCTTAAAAATAATAATATTGCAGTGTAGACATGTTTTCTTAAAAATAATAATGATATTATCTTGGGGTAACTTTATTTTATTTGATGCAAATAATAACAATGTAATTTAATTTTGAATGCTTGTGTAGAATTAGGTAAAGAACTTCCTTAACTTTATTTGAATGATCAAACTTGATATTTATACAACTTGTATCTCTTCTGACCTAGCACAATATCTATGAGAATGAGGTTATTAAACCTTATTGAATTCACACAATTACCCTTAACTTATACAACCGTAATACTCCTCCTCATGTAGGAGTGCTTATATCAATAACGTCCAACCTGGATATAAAAAATGAAATTGAACTCGGCCAAGAGACTTGGTCATAATGCCTGCGAGTTGTGCATTTGTTCCGACATACTTTATGACAAAGATCCCGTCACAAACTGCATCCCGTTCTGAATGAAAATCAGCTTCAATGGGTTTATTACGCCAATAAACTGTAAGAGTAAGATCTGCGTTGGCTTTTCAGAGGATTCCCATACTTGGTGAACCTTTCAAGAAACAAACTACCCGGAGAGCGGCCTCCCAATGGGCTTCGCGAGGCCGCTCTCCGATAAAAATCACCAGTCTTGTGTGTCCAAATAATAAATTTTGTTTTTGAAATTTAAATTTATTAATCAACAAAAATATTTATGTCCAAAATCTAAAATAAATTGAAAATGAAAATCACATAAGAACGGTACATAACTATCAAAATCCTCTAGTGCGGAACTATCTTTGTAGAAGACTGCAAAACATAGGAGAGTCTTGTTAGCGAAGAGAGACCACTCAGTTACATAATAAATATATGTCCAAATAATTGTCATATGTTATTCAAAAAATTCTTTTTGGCTACCAAAAGGAGTTATATTTTTCATTCAAAATCTCCTTTTCAAAACTATTACACTGACAATATTTATTGCTACAATTTTTTCATGTGTCGTTCCACTCATTGTGAATTGGTTTTGAATTTTGTATTGTGAGGACAAAATCGGTTATGCAAAAAACAACAGACATCAGATAGTCCAAATCAAGCAATTATGTTTTAGAAGAAGCGTCAAGATATTGTATTGACTTCTTTTTAACCCCATTAGTTCAATACTTCAATTTTGAAGCTGTGAAAATCAATCCCAAACCGGTAGTTACAACTACAAGAGCCATCAACTCGACATGAAAAATGATCAATGATTTTTAATTTGTTATTCGTTCTATTTTTTTGTTTTGGTGATTTATCTTTTGGTTTCTTCATTTTTTTTTGTTTCATCTTCTGTTCAATAAAAATCACCAGTCTTGTGTGTCCAAATAATAAATTTTGTATTGTGAGGACAAAATCAGTTATGCAAAAAACAGTAGACATCAGATAGTCCAAATCAAGCAATTATGTTTTAGAATAAGCCATCAATTCGACATGAAAAATGATCAATGATTTTTTTATTTGTTATTCGTTCTTTTTTATTATTATTTTAGTTATTTATCTTTTGGTTTCTTCATTTTTTTTGTTTCATCTTCTGTTCAATAAAAATCACCAGTCTTGTGTGTCCAAATAAGAAATTTTGTTTTTGAAATTTAAATTTATTAATCAACAAAAATATTTATGTACAAAATCTAAAATAAATTGAAAATGAAAATCACATAAGAACGGTACATAACTATCAAAATCCTCTAGTGCGGAACTATCTTTGTAAAAGACTGTAAAACTTAGGAGAGTCTTGTTAGCGAAGAGAGACCACTCAGTTACATAATAAATATATGTCCAAATAATTGTCATATGTTATTCAAAAAATTCTTTTTGGCGACCAAAAGGAGTTATATTTTTCATTCAAAATCTCCTTTTCAAAACTATTACACTGACAATATTTATTGCTACAATTTTTTCATGTGTCATTCCACTCATTGTGAATTGGTTTTGAATTTTGGCACCAAACTATCCATCTAAACTTACTCAGTCGATTCCTTATTTTTTTTTTTGGTTGTTGTTCTTTTTCTCCTTAGTTATCATTATTTCTATACAGCTCAAAATGTCATCTTCTTTCTCTGTCCAGTTCTTCTACCTCTTCTAATTTTTACAATTTGTTTTAATGTTTTTTTAGAAACAGGATCATCATTTTGCTAGCAGCAATTTAATATTATTATTACTTTAACCCATTTTTCAAATATTTATCTACTTACTATGAGTGAGTAGTCTTTTAGATGAGTTTAGCTTTTGGTGATTGAGATGATTTGATAAATTAATGATGATGTTTAGGGCTAGATCTTAAGTAGTTTTTCATTTAGGTTGTTAGTAATGCTAGATTAAGCTTGTAATTGAGAAATCTAGATGATTAGCATTTCATACCCACAAGGTGTTTGTTAAAATGCTTGGTAGAACCTAAATGAGCTTTTCATGTCTAGCCTACGATAGTAGTTCATTAGGGTGATTAGTGGTTAGAGTAAAACTTTTTCTTAATGCTCATTAGTCATTTTAATTGCCAATGAGAATTGATGATGATTCAATGGTTAATGTAGAGATTAATACCACGAGAATGGATTAGTCTACTTAGTAATCATTAGGCCTAAGATATTGTTCTTCAATTGTTCTTACTTCATCAAAGGTTCATCATTTCATCAAATTCATATACCATTTCCGAGGCTCATCATTTTCTCTTATTGATTTTTAAACCGCTTCTACCGCTTTATTTATATTCAAAGTTTGTTTTAAACCACTTAAACCCTTGTTTGCTTAGATTAGAATGAGACTTGGATTCTTGGTGTGTTAGATGCTCGTTTCACCATGGATTTCGATACCTTTTATGCAATAATGGTATAAGGGTTATTTGATAGCCCAGTTTTCAAAAACCTCTTTATCATGTGCTACATCTCGGGAACCGTTGAGCTTGGAGGCAGCTAATCATGCGGATTTTCTGAGCAGGGTTTAGGTGGCCCAAGAAAAAGAGGGTCTGATTAAAGCTTCCGGGGATGTGGCTTCAGAATATCAGGTCTCCGCTAATGGGACTATTCTTGTGTATGCACGGGAATGTGTACCCAAGAACAAGGATTTGAGGTGAGAGATCCTGAGCGAGGCTTATGCGAGCATGTTTTTGATTCATCCGGGAGCGACTAAGATGTACTGAAATCTAAAAACGTATCATTATTGGGTCGGAATGAAGAAGGATGTTGTTAATTGGGTCTTAGCTTGCAATGTGTGCCAGTTAGTGAAGGCAGAGCTTGGGGTTTCGAAGGGATTGTTACAGAGTTTACCAATTCCAGAGTGGAAGTGGGATATGATTATGATTGATTTCGTGGTCGGTTTGCCAGTTTCTTGAACCAAGGATGCTAATTTGATCATCGTCAATCGTTTGACCAAGTTGGCACATTTTTTGGCTATCAAAAAGACCGATAGAGCTGCGGATTTAGCTAAGAAATATGTGAATGAGGTAGTGAGGCATCATGGTGTAGCGGTGAGTATAGTGTCAGACCGTGATTCCAAGTTCACTTCAGTGTTCTGGAAGGATTTTTAGGCTGAGATGGACACTAAGGTACATATAAGTACTGCTTATCACCCTCAGACGGATGGACAATCCGAGATGACCATTCAGACTCTCGAGGATTTGCTGAGGATGTGTGTGCTTGACTAGAGAGGTCAGTGGATGGATTATCTGAGCTTGGTAAATTTTACTTATAATAATAATTACCAGGCGAGTATCGGGATGGCTCCGTATGAGGCGCTGTATAGGAGACCATGTCGTACACCTTTATGTTGGACCCAAGTGGTGGGGAGTGAAGCATTTATGGTGTGGATTTTGTTCAGGAAACTATGGAGAAGATCTAGGTTTTGAAGCTGAACATGAAGGAAATCCAGGATTGGCAAAAGAGTTATATTGATAAGAGAAAGAAAAAGCTTGAGTTTGAGGTGGGAGATAGAGTGTGTCTCAAGATGACGATGTTACAGGGTCCTAACAGGTCCATTAGTCAGACTAAGTACATGGGTCTGTTTAGGGTTGTCGAGCGAGTTGGACCGATTGCATATCGGTTGGAGTTACCCAAACTTATGCAAGAATTTCACAAGGTCTTCCATGTGTTGATGCTGAAAAAGTGCTTGCATAAGGATGATGAGGTGTTGGCTAAAATTCCATCAAATCTTCAGCCTAATATGACCATAGACGCAAGACCGGTGCGGGTCCTCGAGAAAAGAATCAAGGAGGATTGCCGGAAAAAGATTATGATGATCAAAGTCTTGTGGGACTGTGACAGTGTGGTTGAGGAAGCTTGGGAGCCAGAGGTGAGGATGAAAGCAAAGTTCAAGAACTGGTTTGAAAAACAAGCCAAGACTTGAGCTTGTCATCAATGGTTGCTAGTTCGGTTTTGGTTATTTATGTTATGGTTCTAGTTATTTATGTATTTCGTTTTAATGTTGTAGACGATTAATACATTATGAATTTTATTAAGACGAGTATTTCTTGTTGATTGGTGACTTGTGATGTTATGAAAGATAAGTTACTGGAGATGTCTTGAGATTACCTAAGGAATTGGTTATGGAAAAACGATATTCCAGATTTGAATGTATGTGGATGAGTATGAGACAATGATGTTGTACATGGATCATGTGAGGTAGTTTTAGTCAGGAATGATCATAGACGTATAGTGAGTCATGTTGCTATAAGGACGGATAGGTTCTGTACAACTCGGTAGAGGATGGATAGTTTCTCTGATGCCGAAAACTCGTAAGGTTGTGTAGCCTGAGAGTGGAGTGGTATGATGATACCGAGAGCTCGGAAATACTTAGTGGCCTGAGAGGGGAGTGGTATGGGATACCTATAACTCGTAAGGACTTCGTGCCCGAGAGTGGAGTGATATGATTAGGAGTTGGGAGCAATGACTTATATGACGTGAGTCTTAAGCATAGTGACTGAATGTAGACCTCAGAGGTCGATAGTGTTTGATCTTGTGATCGGTTTGTGTTGGCCGGGTTGGTCAAGAATTGATCGAGTTATTGCGACAATTGTGTGTTGAGATCATTGCAGATGGACCGTGTCATTAGATTCGAGGACGAATCTATGTTAGTGGGATAAAATCGTAACGCCCGTGTTCTGGAAATTTGAGTTTTATGTTGGGATTGAAAAGTGGAGGTGGTTTCATTTTAATGTTGGTTTAGGCGACTTTTTTTCTGAGATATTATTAAACCAAGAGAGAAATTGATTAATTTTGGTAGTTCAAATTTCTTGTTTAATTTAAGTGGACTGAAAATAAACCTAAGCCTATTTAAACCCTGAATATCACAGAAGCCCTAGTTCTTTCTCATAATTTTTGTGGTCACCTTCAAGAAGAGAAAGAGTGAGGTTGAGTGTGGCTAAAAGAGAGAAAGAAACTTGCACAAGAAGGAGTTGCAGACCGATGTGACACGTCGTGGTAGAGCAGAGGTTCGACCTAACAAATCCTTTCCAATGATAAGGAAATTTTGTGACGTTGTAGTTAATCTTTAGATTTAGATGTACCATTTTCGGATGTTGATTTGAGTTGTTATTCTAAAATTTATTCGTGTTTTTGTGAAGTGCTCTGTTTAAGACGCGAACTAGACCCACGTGGATTCAAAGAGAGATCGCGAGTTCATCTGTAGTCAGATCATCACAAAACTTTGAGGGTAGTTTCAGGACATATAGGGGTTAATTTTCAACGGTACGATTGGAATGTGGACGGTTAGATTTCGATTTGTGATCCCAGCTTTCAGGCTGAGCATTTTGTTATTTTTTCCAGATTTTCTCAGTTTAGGTTGAAGGATGTTTTGTTGTTGTGGTTGGCTGTAGGGTGAGTAAGATAGGTTGTGTTGTATTTCTGTGACCTTTAAAAAAACTAGAAGTTCCTGAATAGGAAGGTTTCTTAAAAAGGAAAATACCATCAAGGAAATCGTCATGAGCATATGTGAGTGCGTGACCATGAGCTTATCTAAGTTATTGGGATTGATTGACATGTGTTCATAATGTGTATGCTGACCTTTTTTGATGGATCCAGATCTAGTGTTCATCAGTGGGTTGATTGTTGGTTCGGTATTTCATGTTTAATTTGTTTTGTTATATTTCGATCGTTTGTGTGTATAGCTCGTAGATAGGAGGATCGCCCACTAAGTATTTATTGAAATACTTACACATTTCTTTTTTATGGTGCAGGAAAAGAAAAGGTGTGAACGTGGAATCATGGCGAGGAGAGGAGGGATATCTAGGACTCATTTTGAGGTCTTTGATTATCGACTCTTATATTTTTAGTTCACGAGTACTTGTTGAGTCGTGTTGCGATTTATGTTCAGAATTTTTGTAGTTTAGAATTCAGGGTAGAACATGGTTAAATTAATTATTTTATAATTTCGGATTCTTTGTGGAGTTACTTAAAGAATTTGCATGGTGAGTTTTGATGATTAACATGTTTTAATTTTTGAATTAATTTATGGAAATATTAATTAAAACAAAAATTGTGTGCGGTCGTTTCATACCTTCTCTTCCTATTTTTGCTAACTCATGACTGTCTGGATTCAGAAAATTAGAATATATGTGGCTTCTTCTCAGCCTGCACCTGAAAAAATTACGAAAGCAAGTTAGTAACTAAAAATAAAAATAAAAACTTAAACTAAATTTATACCAAAAACTTAAAGGCACTCGTATTGGTCCTCATCAATGGCACCAAAAACTTTTTATCCAAAGGTTTTACCCTAAAATATAACACAAGTGTACAGTAGCATTCACAGTAGTATAATTGGGATCGAATCCACAAGGATCAATAGAGTAAACTATGAATCTATGATGGTTTAAACTAAGCTAAGATTCAAAGGAGTTTATGTGAAACTTGGTGTAAAAACTAATTAAATTTAATTAAATACTTTTTGTGTCACGATAAGATCAATTGAGAGCAGAGCCTAATTGGCCAAATTATACAAGGCATGAAGAATAATCATAGAGGAAGAACTACATGATTCATTCCCAAACAACTTAGCAAAGATCTACATGATTATTCCTTTAGAAAACTCAAAACCCAATGATGAATCTACTCAAACATGGACAGAGAAACACACTAAAAGCAAAATAGCAAAATAAATACAAAAGAATTAGGAGAAATACTCCAAAGAAACAAACTAAAAGAAAGACCTTAACAATGGTTTTTCTGAGTATTTTAGTAGCTGCCTAACACTGAAGACGAAACCCTATATTTATACAAAGAGAGTAAAATCCTAAAAATGGAAAAAGGCAATTGTTGTAGTCGGCGTACCGATTGGTTACAAGTCTCACCGATCGGTAGCCATTGTCTTCTGTAAAGATTGGTTACACAATCTGTACCAGTCGGTTGACGTTTTAATCCGCTTCTTCTTTTGACGAAGCATTGCTCCAATTTTACTCCAAAGATCCTCTCTTGACTCTAGCAAGTGTCAGTGCCTAAAAAAACTCAAAAACACCAAAAACTATCT
Organism: Cardamine occulta; assembly: GCA_028015245.1. Lineage (NCBI taxonomy): Eukaryota > Viridiplantae > Streptophyta > Magnoliopsida > Brassicales > Brassicaceae > Cardamine > Cardamine occulta. Next base: position 6,559,804 of record CM051368.1, read on the forward strand.
TGTTCTTACCAAAAAAACTCAAGATTTGGTATTAAAAAACTCCAAAAACTGAGACTATTAATGGTTAACAGGTAGGCATTGATGGACAAGTGCAAGTGAAGCAAATGCTCAGAGCCCAAAAAAGTTGTGTTATTTTTAGGGCCCATATTAAAAATAAAAAAAAACAAATTTAGTATAGAAAAAAACTAAATTTTATTGTTGGCATATGACTTCTAAATTTATTGGGCCACTCTGAGCACGAGACATAGCGAAGAGCGTGACAAAAGATGAAAGAAGAGTGGTGACAGTAAGGCTCATCAAGATTGTCACTTGTGTTCGGGCTGCAAGATCAACCTTTCGACCTCTGTTTTATTTTGTTTGATTTACTCTGTTTTTTTTTTTTTTTTTTTTTTTGATAAAGGATTTACTCTGTTTTTGATTCCAAACTTTGTTTTTGTTTCCAAACTCTGTTTTCTTGGGTTTCGATATTAATGCAAAAACATCGACAAAAAATCTGAAAACTAAAACCAAATTTACAATTACAAATAATATACTCAATGTAAAAACTAAAATCCAAATTTAAATAGAGCATTTCCTGAATGAATCAACTAAAACTAAATTATTTTATTTTGTTTTCAGGTTTAATAAACTAATAATTCTTTTTAACCAACTTATTTTTTGAAGAAAATGAACTGTTAGTAATTTTAATGTATCTTTCTTTCAACACGTATGCATTTTCTTATTCAAAACAAAAACAAATACGGCTTGTGTCACCGTATTAGGAAAATGCATACTCTTTGAGTCTTGAGTTTGATCCTGACCAAATTACGTTTAAAATATAGAAGAAGAAGAATAAAAAATTAGATTAATTAATCATTCGTCTATATATAAAACTCTTGTCACTCGCGGTCTCACTAATCTCTTTTACAGTCTCTCCCTAAAATCGTTACAACGATTACTAAATCGAACGATTATTGAGTCAAGACTCACGAAAGATCACTAAAGAGACTTCTTTCTTACTATCCAAGGAAACAACTAAAATGTCTCTCTCCGACGACGATCCTAAATCTCCCACCGATAAGAATCAAGAACCACGAGAGAGCCCTAAAGATTCATTTTTCTTGTCATCCAAGGAAACAGATAAGAAGATTATGAGCCAAGAAAGGAGCAGCAATGAAGAATTCTCGAAGAGTCTCAGTAGACAGTTATTGGAGACGTCTCTTTCCTCTGTTTCTCCGATGAACAATGTTGAAGAACCCTTGAAGAGTAGATATGGCTCGTTCTGGGAAAACCCAAATTACTTCGAGAGTCATAACACCACTATGAACACTGGAATCCTATTCACGAATCCTTCTGGTGACTTGCTCGGAGGTTCTTTCATCACAGCTTAGATATAAGATATGCCTAGAAACCAATATTTTTCTCTGAGTAACTTTACTTCTTCTGTGTTGCAGGTTCTGTTGATTCTGACCCGATACAGATGATGCCCACCTCTGGAGATGTCAGACCTGGAATGGAACAAGAAACGTCTCTCTCCGGAGATCCAACATCTCCGACGGAGAAGAATCAAGAAACGGGAGAGAGTCCTCAAGATTCATCTATTTTGTCATCGGAGGAAACAAAGAAGAAGAGTGAGACGAGTATGAGCCAAGAAATGAGCAGTGATGAAGAAACCTTGGAGAGTCTACGTAGCTTGTTCTTGGAACGTGATGACACTAGAAACTTGTTGAATCCTTTTGATGATAACATTCTCGGAGGTTCTTTCATCGCAACTTACATGAACTATAAGCACATAAATCCTATATTTGTGCTTCTCTGAATATCTTTACTTCTTGATTCTGTAGGTAACATGGCCTCACAGATAGATCCTGACCCAATGCAGATGATGACTAATTCTGACCCTTTGGTATACCAAAGTAACATTTCTCCTGGTCTTTTGAAGAGCATTGAATCCATGAAGAACGCAAAAAGATACAAAGAAGAGATTAAAATGATCCCTACCCCTGGATTTTTCAACAGATCTCAATGTACAATAAAGAAGACACTGACCAAAGACGATGTTAACGCTAAGAATTGCCGCCTTAAGCTGGACAAAAGCTTGTTTAAGCAGTACCTTCAGAAACATCTCCCTGAAGCAAAGTTCCAAGAGTTAGTCTCAACTAAGAAGGGAATTGATGTCATCGTGTATGACCATGACACGAACACAACACATAAGATGCGTCTTACACACCGGGCCGGCTTCTTTCATCTAATGGGTTCATGGGGAAACGATTTTATCAAAAGAAAAAGCTTGAGAGAAGAACAAGAGATTGGATTAATCTACGATTCTTCTGATTCCATACTTCATTTTAGTGTGCTTAATCTTAAAAAGGAAAAAAATCCTGAAAAAGGAAAGAAGCTGTGATTACAGTAATCCCCCAGAGAGGCCAAGCTACAAAGATTTCCTTGATTAGAAACGCTTATTACAAACTGAAGTGGAAATTATTATTTTTGTCAAACAGTGATTGATATGTTGCTTATGATAAATTTCTCTGTAGCCAACTTGAGAATATGATATGTTGTACAGAAACAATGCATGATTTCAAATGTTAAAACATTCGTTATTGCCACATATCATCTTTGTATACGTTGAAGAAGATAGTGAGAAGCCAAAAACTAAATGAATACATTTCACATTAATAAGATTTTATAGCATAAGAGTGAGTGGAAACTAGAATATGCAAAAACTAAGAGAAGCATACTCTGACCGTGATAGGCAGATCAAGCAACTTCAGGCCAAAGGGCATGACTTTGACAAACCACAATTGTTTAATCAAAGTGGCTTTGAGGCACCGGATACCATCCACATATTTTTTACAGATTTGCCTAGAGAGATGCTTGTGGGGATGAAACTTTTTTCAAACTTGATCACCTAAAAGATAAATTACACGGTTAAAATTGTGGTTTTGTTGAATTTACATGATATGTTATTAAGTGTTCATACTTGGTTTTGTTATCAAGTTTTCTTTTCTTTATATTCATGTAACTTCATTTGAGAATAATTATCCATCTTTTTATCAAACACTTCGATCCTTATTGTGTAATATCCATTGATCAAACCTTGATCCGTCTTGGTGCGTCATATCCAAGGGGTCTTGTTGATTGTTTGGTGTGTCATATCCATTCAATCAACCTTGAATTCGTCTTAGTGTATCATATCTAAAGGATTCAAGTTGAAGTAAATCAAAAGCCGTTCCGCAACTTCTGTGTGATCTTTCGATCCACCACCACCTTGTCCTTTGAAGATCTTCTCTTCTTAGTTCTAAGGCTTATCCATTTGTCTAGCCAACTCTAGAGTGGCGAATCCTTGGGAGGATCACATCAAGTGGTATCAGAGCACACTTTTGAGTTCGGTATTCATTCACCATCTTTTCATCTCTTCACCTTTTCATCGATCATCATTCTTATCTTTTCATCTTCTCTTTTCATCGATCATCTCTTCACCTTCTTCTCTATATTTTCATATTCTTTATTTCATTCTTCTAATTAAGCATATGATGAAGTGGAATTTAGATAGATACAAGGATCTTATTTATTCAGAGAATACCTAAGATCAATGCCTTCCTGGATTCGTTGAGATCTCTCGAGATCTACCAGAAACAAGGGTTAGAGAATATTCTTCTCTGAAAAGCTCAAAACTCTTTAATTTTATTAATCAATCAATTGAATATAAAAGGAAGCCTAAACGGCTTATTTATAATAAAACATAAAAACCCTAGGAAAACTTAGAATATTCTAGAAACCCTAAAATCCTATAATAATTATTATTAACTAAATAAAAGATAATAATGAAGATATTTGGAAACTATTCAAATATCACGCTACATTAGGTCTCGCCAGCCAAAAAAGATTTGTCCTTGAATCTTGCATCAATTCTCCCCAACCAAGAAAGATTCAACCTCGAATGTCCACTCGCAATCTCAATACCAAATAAATCTTCACAAATCCATATTCAATGATAGCTCTTCGAAGATCCATCTTCATATATTCTTTCTTCCTAATCCCAATTTTTCCATGATCTGTAACTGATTCAACATTTGTAAAGAAATCATTTTGTACGAACCTATTTTTGCACGCCTTCTGGACAGATTTGAAACCGCTTGGATTTTGCACGGCCTTGATCTTCAAAAGCTTCATTTTTGAAGACGAAGTCAACAACCAGAACATCATCTTCATATATGTCGTAGATAGGATCTCCATATATATCTCTATAGATCTCATGGATATCTTCTCTCTCGACAAAAAGACTTTCGTCCTTGAAAGTGTAGTAACTGCCAATAAACATGGCAACCAGAATCGTTCTCTTATTGAGAAATTAAAGAGACACGGCTCTGAAACTAACTCATGAAGTGAAAGCTAGATAGATGCAAGGATCTTATTTAGTTAGAGAATACCTAAGATCAATGTCTTCTGGGATTCGTTGAGATATCTCGAGATCTACCGAAAACAAGGGGTAGAGAATACTTTTCTCTGAAAAGATCAAAACTCTTTAATTTTATTAATCAATCAATTGAATACAAAATGAGGCATAAACGGCTTATTTATAATAAAGCATAAAAACTAGGAAAACTCTAGAATATTCTAGAAACCCTAGAATTTTATAATAATTATAATTAACTAAATAAAAGGTAATAATTAATATATTTGGAAATTATCTAAAAATCACGCTGCATCATGTCTCACCGGCCAAGAAAGATTCGTCCTCGAATCTTGCATCTTTGCTGCATCAGCTCTCCCCGGCCAAGAAAGATTCAACATCAAATGTTCAATCTCGATCTCAATACCAAAAAAATCTTTAGAAATCCATCTAATAGATGATGGTTTTTAAATATTAAATTATTAAAATTTAATTACAAGAGAAAACCAAGTTGTCATCATCATAAGTAGAGATGTTGTCATTGGTACCCTACCCGGATCCTAAATAAACCCGCTTAGAAAAAGCTCTGTTTGAAAAAAAACTAACAAAACCATGTACTTAATCCAAACAAAAGTCTCAAGATTTCAGGGTTAGCCGCGAGTATCCATGGGCACTACATGAAATACAGATATTAATAGCATATGAGGATAGTTGAATTATGCCAGAAATACAAGTTTACATGTTTCTGTTTTAGTTGAATTATGCCAGAAACGCTATAATATGTTAGGCAGCAAAAAATAATGTGTTCGCGCTTGTTTTTTTGGTTCTGCAATGGGAAAAAACCTTTAAAACACCTCAACTCATTACCATTTGCTAGAAAAATTTACGAACTATTTAGGCTCCCAAAAAAATACCCAGACTATATATTAATGTCTCTTTAATTCACAAACATGCAAAATTCGCTAGTTTGACATTTCGAATTTGACTACGTTTCTTCGTTTAACGGAATGACTTGAACGGCGTTAATAACATAACAGAGCGTAAAAAAAAACCCTAACTTGAGCCAATTTATGGAAACAAACAGACGACCAAGCTCATCTATAATGGACTAATAAGTATGGATAAACTGAATCTCATATATATGGAAACAACACATTAACTTGAGCCAATTTCTTCACAGGAGATCTAAAACATTAACCAGAATTCAAAACATAAATTATCACAATTCCTACAAACATCAAACGATCCAAGTAAATTGATAAATAAAGATTCAGATTTCCAATTCTCACTCTCACAACAGGTTCACCATCATCATGAAACCCAAACACTCTTTTCAAACAAAACGATGAATGCAGATCCCATCACACTTACAAAACACACATTTCAAACCCGAAACCTTACTCCGATTCCCATCGTTGATCGTTCTCCAAACTCGAGACCGTTTAAAATCCTTGAAAACTCCTCTGAACAACATGTAATTTCGTTTCTCTTCAACGTGAATACATCCAGGCCAATTACATATGTATAAACAATCACTGCGAAATCTACTCGCGAGAAGCTTGTTTCCTTGTTTACAGCTTAGATTCCAAGCACCCGAAGCTAAATGAGATCATTCTGTTAAACAAACAAACGAACTCAAATTCCAGATGTCAAACTAGCCAATTTTGCATGTTTGTGAATTAAAGAGACATTAATATATAGTCTGGGTATTTTTTTGGGAGCTTAAATAGTTCGTAAATTTTTTTAGCAAATGGTAATGAGTTGAGGTGTTTTTAAGGTTTTTTCCCTTCTGCAATTGTCTATAATAGCACATATAAATTATAAAACGTCATCATAGATTAACCCCGTATAAAAAAATTTCATAATCCGCCAAATTAAAAAAACAATTAAAAAACTTTAAAAATAAAAGGAAAAAAATCTATTGAGATTGCATGTGACAATTGTTCCTATTAAATTGAACCAATTTATTTTGGTTAGGATTCAAATCTAAAATAAGAAATTGTTAGCTAAGAGAGACCACTCAGTTACATACTAATATACATCCAAATAATTGTCATGTGTTATTCAAAATTTTATTTTTGGTACAAAAGGAGTTATATTTTTCTTTTAAAGCCTTTTTCAAAACTATAATACATATAATATTTATTGCTGCAAAATTGTTATGTGTCAATCCACTCATTGTCAACTAGTTTTGAATTATACTTAACATTTTGGCACCAAACTATCAACCTAAACTTAATTAGTCGATTCTTTATTTTGTTTTTGTTGTTGTTGTTTTGCTCCTTAGTTATTGTTATTTCTATACAGCTCAATATGCCGTCTTCTTTCTCTGTCCAATTCTTCCTCATCTAAGTTTTTCAATTTGTTTTCATTTTTTTGTTTGAAACAAGAGCATCATTTTGTTAGCAGCAATTTAATATTATTATTACTTTAACTCATTTTTCCAAATATTTATCTGGTTTGAAATATATTTATAATGGCTTTATATGTGTTGAATCCTATACAGAGGAGAAGGGGGCAATATATCTCCTATATATAGGATTTTACATATATAATGCCATCATAGGCTACAATATATTTATATATATATAATATAAATTAATGGTTGACTAAATATTCAATATACATGAAAACGATGGCCATCCTTTTCTAATCCTTTAGTACCATACCAAAAAAAAAACATATTTTACGCTATAAATGTGTATCCAAATATGTTATAAACTATATAGTCAACCATCATATGCTACAATATATAGAATATAAATTAAAGGTTGACCAAATTTTCAATAAAAATAAAAATAATGCCAAATCCATTTATGCAGGGATCACATCTTCACATATATATATATATATATAACTCTTAAGTGTTTCGATTATATTTCATTCGCATAAATAAAATAAAATGGCTTCATCATGCAAATGTTTATTTTTTGCATTCTTGTGTTTAGTTGTTCTCTTGATCCCAAGTATGCAAGAAAAGAAATCTAAGTTTGCAATTTAAACCTATATGATATGCTTATTTATGTATTGTATATTTTATGTTTTCTAATTAATTTGTTAAATATCGCAGAAGGTGCAGAAGCTGACGATTCATACAGGAATGAATATGTTGTGATCATAGGTTCTTGCTCGGAATTTCCAGACTGCAACAAAGAATGCAACAAAGAAGGCTTTTCTCACGGAATATGTTTTGAAGCGGAACGGGGTGCCCCTGAAAAAGCATGCGGTTGTTTTAAAGAACAATGATATTAAGATATTGCATTGTAGACATGTTTTCTTTATAATAATAATAATGATGATATTATCTTGGAGTAAAATTATTTTATTTGATGCAAATAATAACTATGTAGCCCATTGATTATTGGGTTGAAAACCGATTTAGATACTATATTGGCCTAGTAGACCCGTTCCGAACTTATTTGATGCCTAAAGCAAAAAAAATTGATGCCCATACATAAAAATATTTCAAGCATATAAACCAAGTCAAAGTTTAAAACATAGTCGATCTAAAAAATGAGAAAAAAAAACTGAAACATTAAGTTTTCTTTATATCTATGAAGAAGAAAATTTGATGAAGAAGAAAAGAGAAGAATATGAACCTTGGAACGGAGGCTAAAGGTGGAAGAGAAATCGGCATTGGAGATTGAAGGTGGAGAAGTAGTGTTTCGGTGGTGATGGTATTTGATGAAGGAAGGTTAACCGCCAAACACTAGATCTTTTATTCTTTAGTTTAATTGTTTATTAAATATTAATTAAAGTAGTAAAAGAAAATTCAAATTATTAGAAAACTTGAAAAAGAAATAAAGTGTCCTCAGTATTCGAAGCCGTGACAATTGTGGACAAAAACATCCAACACATGACCACTACACTAAAGACAAGTTTCTACAAAATGATGCCCCTATATAAACTTTGCTGTTTAAAGCAGTTGCTTGTTGGACTTCTGCCCAGAGCCGGGCTTGGGTCCAGGTACGATCCAGTTCTGTTTGAAACTTGTGTGATTTTTATGTTTACATGTTTGTTAAGGATAGTTTACATATTTCAAATATTCTCGTATGTATATTCTTAGAGTAGTCTTTAAGCTAAATACTTGTATAAATACTCATGTAAATCATTCATAATTAATAAGAAGAAATCAGTTCTATATGGTATTAGAGTAGATTCTTTAAAATTCCTAAATTTTTAAAAACCCTAAATTTTTCTTCTTCCTCTTCCTTGTGCCGTCGGCTAACAACTTGTTACCGTCGCCCGTTCTCTTTCAACCATGTCAATCACTAAAGCAACTGCAACCCAACTTGCTAATCTCAGCGATCCTGAAACGACAATTCTTTCAATCAATATGACTGGTATAACCAAGCTCACCACCACAACCTACATGTCGTGGTGTCTTCAGCATTGCCTGTTCCTTGGAGGTCACGGCCTCTCCAGTTTAATCGATGCCTCTGCAGAAACTCCACTGCCGACTGTCACCACTAATGGTACCATCTCTGTTAATCCCAAATTCACATCATGAATTAGACAAGACCAACTCATCTTTGCTGCTCTTCTTGAAGCCATCTCGACTCCTCTATAACCGCTTGTGACATGTGCCTCCACAACTCTCGAAGCCTGGCAACTCCTCACCAAAACCTAATGCACTCTCTCAAGAGGCCATATCAAACAACTCAAAGATCAGCTGAAGAAAACAACCAAAGGCATGAAAACTGTTTATGAATACGTATAGTTGAGGAAATCCAAGGCAGATAAACGATTACTTCTTGGGAAAGTCGTTGATCACGAGGATCTTATTGAGTTCATAATCAATGGTCTCCCTGAAGAATACCGCGATGTCTGTTGATATATCATGGTTTTTTATGGTTTTAAAGCCATGATATATGTTCTTAATCGAGTTTTTATGTGTCTTTAGAGTCTTATTAGAGTCTTTTACAGGTTTACGTACATTTGGGAACTTTTAGACATTTTGGAGCGTTTTGTAGCATTGTTGCTGAGAAGCTGAAGTTGGTGCCAAGACAGACCATTGGTGTCGATCGACACTACCATGGGTGTCGATCGACATGTGCCACATGCTGAAGCTACACGCAGAAATTTACAAGTTTTGAAGATCTGCAACTTTGCCCAGAAGTTTTACTTATTTACAAAAGAACCCAAATCGTGTTTTAGGGTATTAAGTAGGGTGCTTAGGTTTAGATGAGATAGAGTTCATTTTTTTGCAAGAGACTATTGGAGAGATTGAAAGCTTGGGGCTGATCTATTACTCTTTACACTTGAGAGAAGATTTTGAACCCCTGTTTCTATTTCTCTTTTCAGTTTTATATGATATCTATTCAATTCAATCTTTGGTTTCAATGAATAGTTCTGAGTAGATCACTTGTTAGGTTCAGGAATTCTCACTAGGGTTTTCATCGAATTATAAAATTGATTGATTGGTTAGGATTCATGACTTGATAAGTTCTTCACCTAGGTTGTTCTTAAAGCTAGTTCTGGCCTGATTACCTAGAATCTAGATCTTAGGTTATTGAATTTACACGACGGTGTGGTTTAAAATCTGACAGAACCTAGAGTGGACAAATTAGATTATTGCAAAGGTATTTGGATTAGATAATTTGTGAACAAATCAAACTTGAACTTAATGCTTGTTTAAAATCTTAAGTCTCGCAAATGAATTTGGTTTCTTAGATTTTAGGTATAGAGAATTCTCGCAGCGAAAGTTGGTTAGTTCTATGTTTATGATTTGAGTTCTACAACTGGTCCTTAATTTGATCCTAACTGGTTGATTGATTTGCATTACGTGAATTCCTGAGAAATTCCCTGAGCTTGACGTATTTCCCATTTGAATACAACAAACTACATTTACTGTTTTGCATTGCTTTAATTTATCTCTTGTTTAACTTAGCTTAATTCGAAACGAAAAGATCTATTGTGAAAAATTGTGAGTCTCTGTGGATTCGACCCCTATATACTACAATTTCGTATTTGTGCACTTGCGGTGTAGTTCTAGGGATTAAAACTCAATCATATCATCTGGGACGCTGTTCAAAATAGAGATACACCCATTTCCTTTGAAGAATTTCATGAAAAACTTTGCAACCAAGAAGCAGCTGTGATATGTAAGGGATCATTGTTTGAAGTCTTCCCGGTCACAACAAACGCAGCCAGCTTCCGTCCATGGAACAAAAACCATTGGAACAACAACTCCAAACACAGCACAGATCAACGCCATCAGCTAGTACTTAGGGGTTGAATTTCACAAAGAATTCACGTTCACACAATAAATTATCAGTTTATGAATTAAGCTAAACAATATAAACTGTAATTAAAAACAACAAAGCAATTAAATCGGGTTGTCAAACAATTGGGAAAAGAGATAGACTTAGGGAATTTCTCAGGTAATTTAGAATAGCAGAACAAATAAATTGTCAGGGTTATTATAAAGAACCGTTCACAAACTCAAAACACAATGGTAAAATCAACCAGCTTTCGCTGTAAAAATTATATATGTCAAAATCTAGAATTCCAATTTTTTTTGCTAAATTCTTCAATTCAGACAAGCATTAATGATCGGGTTCAATTGTTTACAAAATACCTAAACCAAATTTCTTTGCAAATAGTTATTTTGGTCATCTAAGATAGTTTTGGCAATGAATTACACTTTCGTGTCAACTAATCAACCTAAGATCAGATTCTAGGTCGCGAAGCTAGAATAAGCAATAAACACAATTTAGATGAAGAACTCTATTGATTCAATCCTAACAATCTAACAATCTAACAATTTATCATAAACCTTTGAAAATCCCTAAACGTAACAAGTAAACTACTCAAACATGGTGAATGAAACAAACATCATAAATATAATGGAAAATACCATAAAAAAAACCTTCAACTTTGAACATTTTTCCAACTTAAACATCCAACTTTTTGTGTTTCCACTTAAAACCTCCAACTAAATTGTTTTTTCAAAACAAACCTTCAAATAATCTAAAATGTGCGTAAGGTTGGGTTGACTAATGGTCAACATCTAACACCGTTAACAAAAATCAATTTATTTTGTTAAACAATTATTATTTTTCAATTTAATTAGAAAAACTAAAAAATCATAAAGAAAAAACTTAAACTAAGTAAAAAAAATGATATAAAAATAATATTTTTTAAAAAATGTTAACATAATAAAAATAATATTTTTATTATTAACAATAAAAATTATCTTCTCTATAGAAAAATTATTAAAAAAATGAATATTACATTAATTAAATGTTATATATACAATAATAAAAATGTTAATTTTTTTTTACCAACCACATATTAATATTAGAAACTCACTCCATAATTGATAGTCTAAACTGGAGGAAAAATGTTCACAAACGTAGTTTCAGAAAATAATAACACTGTTATATTAAAAATATATATTAAGAAAATATTTTTTATTTAGATAAAATATGTTTTATTATAATAATAAAATTTTATATTATAATCAATTAATTTATTTTTTCTTTTCTTATTTGTTAGTATTGTTAATGGTAAATAATATAACCATATTAATTTAATCAATATTTATAATGTTGAATTTTAATTAATCTTTACTGTTAATATTATAATGAATTAATTAATTTATTTTTCCTATATTTCTGGAAAATATAAATTTTTATTTATTTAATTAAAAAGATTATTCCTTTTGTTCAGAAATTTGTATTTTTATTTATTTAATTAAAAATCTAAATAAAAAAAAATAAAGTTTTGTTAGAAAAATTAATTGAAGATAATTATATTTTTATTTATTTATTTAAATAAATAATTTTTATTTAGAAGACATAATTTTTTTATTGTATTATTTAGGCTTTCTAATTATACTTTTTGACACAAAATTATTGTTGTTAACGGTGTTAGATGGAACTAACGTTGACCGTTAGTCAACTTAATCTCATGCACATTTTAGATTATTTTAAGGTTTGTTTTGGAAAAACAATTTAGTTAGAGGTTTTATGTGGAAACACAAAAAATTGGATGTTTTAGTTAGAAAAATGTATTAAGTTGGAGGTTTTTTATGGTATTTTCCCTAAATATAATAGAAAGCATAAAAGAAATTAATAAAGAGATAAAAGAGGTTCAAATTTTTCTCTCAACCGAAGTCTCAGAATTGTCTCCCCAAAAACTCTCAAAATAAATCTCTCAAAATCTGTAAATAGAATCAAAGAATAGAGAAAAAGATGGCCTAAACAAGCAGCTAAACCCCTATATATAAAGCTAAACACGAGCTAAGGCGGTTCTAGAAGATTCTGGAGATTTTTGGGCGAAAAAGAAATCTTCTATAAATCTTTTACGTGTCTGATGTCTGTGTCGATCGACACACCTCTGGTGTCGGTTGACACAACTATCCATCTGCGTATCAGGCACTTGTGTCGATCAACACAGTGGGGTGTGTCGGTCGACACGGAGGTAAAAACGTGGCCATTCTTCTGCGATCACTCCACCTCAAATCTGCTTTGATCCATTTGACTCCAAAAACCTCCAAAAGCTCCATAATGGTCTAACTCGTGCAAGAACCTGTAAAGACTCTAAAAAACTCAAAAAATATCGAAAAGACTCGATAAAGACTACGTATATCATGGCTAAAAACCGGTAAAAACTATGATATATCAGTAAACATGCTCAATACATTCTTAATACATAGACTCCTCATACTCAATACTCAAAGACGGACTTAAAACTCAACATCAAGTATTTTTCCAAATTTATATCAATGATTAACCTTTAATTTTATCAAAAGAACCTGAGCTGCTTACTATACTTTCTAATATCGTACGATCGTAATATTCCATATATTATGAGAATCAAATATATTTTTTTAAGAAACAAACATTAATTTGATTTTTTTAAAACAATAAATTTTAATTAAACATTAACATTGATTTAAAAGGTACAAAATATCTAAACCATAAATTTTACACCAAAATATTTTAATCCAGATTATTTTTGAATTCAAATTGGTGATTAAATATAATAAAAATATTTTTAAATTTAAATTGGTGATTAAATCAAACACAATTTAAATTTAATTAATATTGGAGCAGGACATAAACATATGTAACATCTGTTTTGATTGTGTTTTATATATAGGTTGACAGTTCTCTTTTCAAAGTTTTGATTCAGCGGGAGCAGAACATAAACATCTGTAGCATCCCTGGAAAATCTTTCATATGAGAGCATTTGTAAGTACTAAGATCTCATACAAGTGTTAAAGAGAGAAGCGAAACAGAGACCTAAAGATGTGTCAAATTGCTCTATCACAGATTTCGTAAGATAAGAAAATTGAATCTCGCAATCTCGATTTCACCTAAAAATAAACTGAACAACATCTAGCGATGGCGAAATGGAAATGGAAGAGGAAGTAATGCGGAAGATGAAGGGAAGCGACGCTACTTTTTACTGGCGTGTTAAAATTTAGGTTTTGGACACGTGACGCGGATTAATATTGCTGACATGGACATAGGAGAAGGGGCTGACGTGTCAGTACGGGAGAGAAAGAGAATGGAGAAGGTGAACCAATTGATTTTTTTAAAAATAAAAGGGGTCATGTGTCAGCCCTGGGGAGCTGACGTGTCAAACCCGAGAATGTCCTTCCTTTTCATATATATGATTATGTTTAAAGTTTATTTTAGTATTTTGAGCCGAATAAACATGTTTTTTTTTTCCTTTCCAGCACATAGAAACATAGAAGAGATTTAGAATTAAAACAAATTATTTTCATTGATTAAATTAGCGTAGACTTCTTTTCAACAATCCTTACTATACATATTATTTTTCTTGAAAAGTTTTGCCAAAAAAATTTAAATTAATTTTATTCGCAAAACTTTTCAAATTACTCAATGTTAAAAACCAAATTTAAAGAAGACATTTCGTGCATAAATCTATGTATTTTGCTTCGAATGTGTAATATAATCTAATGATCTAAGAGTTTTTGTTTAAAAGAAATAAATTGTTTGCAATCTTAGTTTTCTCTTTCTTTCAACAGATACATTTTCTTATTCAAAGCAGCAAAATATAGCTGCTGTTAGTAACTATTTACTTCTAATCAGAAAAAAAAAATTAATCAAATTACATTTAGAATATCGAAAGAAAAAAATATACAAAAATTAGAAAATTAAGTTTTCGTCTATAATATATACATATGACTCTCGCCACCCGCGCTTTCACTAAACAATCTCTTTCTCAAATTGTTTCTACGATAACTCTCATCGGAGTTCCAGCGAAAGATCACTAAAGAGTCTTCTTTCTTGTAATCCAAGTAAACGGAGATGTCTCTCTCCGACGAGGATCCTATATCTCCGACAGAGATGGATCAAGAATTACGAGAGATCCCGCAAGATTCACCTTTCTTGTCATCCAAGAAATCAGAGAAGAAGAGTGTGAGCCAAGAACCGCATCATGAGACGTCTCTCTCCTCTGTTTCTCCGTTTAGCACAACACATGAAGAAGCCTTTAAGAATCGACATGACTCGTTCTCGGAAAACCAAATGACTTCGAGAGTGATAACATCACTGGAAACCTATTGATCCTTCTGGTGCATTGGCTCGTTCTCTTGATTTTGGAGGCTCACAAAGTTATCTTGACCCAAATTACATGACTACCTCTGTTTCTCCGATGACACAACAAATGAAGAAGCCTTTAAGAGTCGACATGGCTCGTTCTTGTAAAATAGAAACCTGCTAAATCCTTTTGGTAACATGCTTGGAGGTTCTCTCGATTCTGTGGGCTCACAAAGTTATCTTGACTCAATGATGACTAACACTGGATTTTTCAACAAGAACAATGGTGACCAATCTCAGTTCAATGTTGAAGCTTCAAGCAATAGTGATGGATTGTTTGCAGCGCCCATGACGCACAACCATGAAAATCAAATGAGTGTTGACCTTAGACCTAGCTTGGAACAACAGATGTTTCACAGCTCAATAAATGGTTCAGGTACATGGTTCACCAATTCTGTCAGAAATTCTCAGCATGCTAATGGTAAGTAAAGTCTTACTCTGCTAGTGACATCTTGTGGTTTGCATCAAAATAGTTAATTTTATGGTATTTTACAGCCTCAGGTGAAGGATACCAAAGTAACTTTTTTCTTGGTTCTGGAGGAAACGTTGCATCTATGAGCTCACAAAGAGATAGTAGCCAGAATGTGATGATGCCTATCTCTGGATTTTTCAACAGAAGCAATAATAACTATAGGAACAATGGCCAATCTTACAATAGTGGTGGACTTACTACTGCGCCCGAGATGCTTTTGTACAGCCCTGAAAGTCAAATGGGTGTTAGCAGAATGCAACAAAAGATTTCTAATGAGTCCATATATGGTTGTGTTGGGATGAATGCAAAAAGCGTAGATTCATGTACATTGTTCAACAATTATACCAGAAATTCACAGCAGGCTGATGACAACTATCAGCATTCAGGTAAGTAAAGTCTTCCTTTTTTGGCTTTTGACTTCTTGTGGTTGTGCCTCTTAGTTAATCTTGTGGTATCTTACTTCTTCAGGTGAAGGATATGGCACAAACCCTTTAGGATACCATAGTAATATTCCTAATCAAAGTAATATTCCTATTAGGAGCGTTGAATCTATGATGAACGCAAAAAGATATAAAGAAGAGATTCATTTGATCCCTACCCCTAGTTCTGCCAACAGAGCTCAATGGCCCATCAAGAAGATACTGACCAAAGACCGCTAGGAATTGCCGCCTTAAGCTGCGCAAAAGCTTGTTTGAGCGGTACATTCAGAAACATCTCCCTGAAGCAAAGTTCCAAGAGTTAGTCTCAACTGAGTACGGAATCGATATTATCGTGTATGACCACGACAAGCACACACCGCATGACATGCGTCTGGTACTCCGAGGACAAAACTATTTTCTATTGGGTGATTGGCGACAAGCTTTTATCGAAAGGAGAAGCTTGAGGGTAGGACAAGAGATTGGACTCTTCTTGGATGATTCTAGGCTTCATTTTAGTGTGCTTACTCCTGAAAATGCACGAGCTCCTGCAAAAGAAAAGAAGCAATGAATCCAGTAATCTCCGGGAGAGGTCGAAGGTACAAAGAGTTCCTGCATATGTAGTTAGAAATGCTTATTACAAACTGAAGAGGAAGTTTTACTTTTGCCAAACAGTGATTGATGTTGCTTATGATAGATGTTTTGGTAGCAACTTGATCCCTTACACAGATAATACAAACGTTAAAACCATCAGATTTCGTTATCATCTTTGTATGTATTGAAAGAAGATAATGAGAAGTAAGAACTAAATGAAAACAATTCATATCAATAAGCTTTCATAGCATAAGAGTTGATAGAAGCCAGTCATGGAAACTAGAATATGCAAAAACTAAAGAAAACCCGAGAAGCATACTCTTGTCCATGATAAGAAGATCAAGCAGCCTTTATACACACCTTGAGAGCTCTCCCAAGCTGCCACTAAATGGTCAAACCAAGTTAAATTTAGTTTGAAAACTAGTAATCAAAATTGCTACAAATGTTTTTTTACACCGATAAATTGATGAAAATGTTGTCATAGCTTGAAAATTTCCACTTTGAGGTTCTCCAAAATGATTCGAAAGCTTCATCCTTTTCCACTTTCTTGCACCCCAAAGCTGGATAGCAATTGTAAAACTTCAACATTTAGAACCATGCTCAATTGATTTCTAATTGATCAATTGATTACATGTAAAGCATTTGTTGGTTGTGATTATTTCCAAAAAAAATAGCAACTTTCTCAGTATTCACCTTTTAAGTTAACCAAATGACCAAAATACAAAATTATATATAACAAGTGATGTGAACAAAAGCTTCTTCACAAAGTTGTTAGTAAACAAATCATGAGCATATATATACACAAAACCTTTGATTTTTAAAACAAATTGGATTGAACGAATCAGTCATTATAAACCTAAATTACACTGACACTCACCACGACACCAAAACTAAAAACAGAGAAGCTTTATCAGTTAGAGCTGACTAGACATGAAGATTTGAAACGTCAATGAAAGCATGAAGCTGTTTGATCAACAAGAACAGCCTGTGGAACATAGATAAATGCTATACGCGGGAAGCAGCAAGCAAGGAATTATAGATGATGTTGTGAGCTGCTATTGGAGGAATGAAGTTTCATGTATGTATCAATCAAGATATTGCAGAATCAAGGAAATAAAGATTTGGAGATATTGAGATTTAGGGAATTTAGGTTAGAAACGTGTGTGTTGTTACCTATATAAACAGAGTTTAGACTTTAGGGTCAGTGAGCCGTTCTAAGCATTGATTCACAAGTTCTAAGTAAAAAGTTTTCTAGGGTTCTTGGCGAGTGAACAAAGAGTGAAACACAGTTGTTGCTGAGTAAGCAAGTTTGGGTAGTTAGGATTGGTCAGTTACAATTGGTGTTTACTGCATATAAAACTGATTAAATAGATTTGTTAGATTGTTTAAGAGATTCCTAATAAAGAAAACAAGTTATTTTTGATACTGTTGTGTTCTAGTAACTTCAGTCGAAATCCATTTTGAGGACATAGCAATGGATCTGCTTCCCAGACCTAATATCCCTGTTTCTGCTACATAAATTCATATGTGACATGAATAACCGTATCAAAGGTCTCTTCCTATATCTTTCTAATCAAATCGGGCCGACAACTCTATTTCCACACAAGAACTATCGTATACGATCAGATGTCCATAGACTTAAAGCTTTGATCTATATCCATAGTGGCATAAGTTTCAATCTTTAATACCCACAGTTTGAATGTTCAATATCTCAATACAGACAGATTCATAGATCGAATCTTAAGTACCCATAATCTATGGTTATTATTGGTTTAATGATTACCATAAAATACTTAACCGCTTAACTTCAACACTAAACAGACTTTAAACCCACGGATCTTGGTTTTAGTCGGTTTACTATTTTTAAATGACATCTTAACCACTTAAAACTGATAGTAAACGAAATACATTGAGATATTGAACATTCATACTAGGGGTATTAAGGATTGAAGTTTATGTCATGGATGAATATAGATTGATGCCTTAAGTCTGTGTATATATCTGATCATATGCAATAATTCTTGTGTGGAAATAGATCGTCAGCCCCTAATCAAGGGAATCAAGCACATACAATCAATTTATCAAAGGTCTTTTCCCGTTCTCTTTTTGGTTTGCTTTTTTTGCCTTAAAAGTCGCACCAAATCTTATGAAGTTTTAATAACAAATCTCACTAAAAAATCAATCAATTTTAATTTTAAAAATTAAAATCTTACAAATTTCATCAAAATTCACTCAAATTTCTTCAAAGTTAAATTCCACCAAATCCCTACAAATCTTCAATCCAATACACCCCTTAGAGAATAGTTTGTGTTAATGTAATAGATTAATGAACGAAAACCCTCACGCGTGTGTGAGGGACGTAAATATATTGATATCTTAAGGTAAATCGAAACATAGCATTAACAACAACCATCCACATAATATATTCCACACGAGAGAATAAGTAACACAATTATCACAAATTTGTACTACAAATTAAAAAAAAAAAAATTACAGCAATAATTTGTATGAAATCGTTAACTCTGAAGCCTCATGATGAGGAGCCGGAGCCGGAGCCTCCGCAATATATATATATATATATATATATATATAACATCCGCCATCATCTCCCACTAGAAAACAACAAATGCATCTGAGAACAAAACTGCCAATAGAAAAAAAACACATAGGTTAATTGTAATTCTTTTTCCTATATTTCTATGTAGGAAATATGAGTTTAAAATGTTGTAAATAGTAACGATTTATGGAAAACCCACATAGAGAGAAAATTTTGGTGTAACATTCTGCTGTTTAAATTCTTTTAGTTATTAGAGTTGGTTCTATAATGCTAAACAGTTGAAATGGTTTAGTACTTAAAGTTAGGTTTTATTGTGCTTCTAATTTAATTCCTCTCAAGAAGAGGAGTATTAAATACTGATTTTGGGTCCATAGAGATTAGGGCTTAAATCCGAAATTCGAAGTTATCAATTTTTTTTTTTTTGAAGTTATTCAGTTGAGAAAAAAAGGTTTTAGCTGAAAACTATGAAGTTGGATTTTCTTTTCTCGTTAAGGAAAGAAAAAAAAATGTAAGTCAAAGTGAATTTAAAACAAAATGTTTTGAAGAAAACTATGGCTTTTTAATTTAATCTCAAATTTTCAACTAAAATGTTGAAATAAAAAATCTCAACTAAAATGTTAAAAAAAAATATCCAAGAACTTAAATTGGTAAATTATAGTATTCTTTTACCCAAAGACAATGTAGTATAAACCAATATTTCGAGTCGGATTTGTAAATAATCCATCCAAGTTTTCAAAATACTTTGAAGTCCAATAATACTATCTAATGAGTGATGCTTAATAATGCACGAGTTAAAATTTTAAATAATCCACCAAAAAGGGGAAACACATACAAAATCTACACATATATATAAAAAAAATTGAACAGTCGCTGAATATCTTGCAAATGTCGCTGAATATCTTGCAAATGACTAACAGATAATTAGAACCAAACTATAAAGATCATATATATAATATTATAATAGAAGGATAGACTCGTCACGTCATGTCATAAAAGCAATTTCAGCTTCTAAATTTTTTGATATATTTATTTTTCATATTTTTTTTCTCTTAAATTTATATTTATGTAAGATTCTAAAAAAAAACAAATACGAATAAATATTGTTAAGTAAAATAAATTATAGAATAAAATTAATATGAATTAAATTAATATTAACAAATATGAATAAATATTATTAAGTAAAAGAAATTGTAGAATAAAATTAATATGAATTAAATTAATATTAACAAATATGAATTATATTACTTCATTTTGTTTTAAATATTAAATAATACTATTTATATTCTTAAATTTATGAATGTTTAGTTTTTTTGTTTAATAGTTCATATTTTTATGTTAACTGTATTTAAAAAAAACTATCATAAAATGATAGAACTATTATTGGTTACCAAATCAATCCAGTCTAAATGAATATTAATGATTTTGTAATTTTTATAATATACTGTAGAAAAATAGTTTCATGATAAAAACATACAAAAATCACAAATATAATGAATTTAGTATGTTTAAACTTAAAGTTAACATTTGTAACCAATCAAACTAGAATTGAAAAATCTAACCAAAATATTTCAAAACAAAATTTCTGAATTTCATTATTAAAATATTAAGCAAAATATATATAATACAAATCTAAATTAAAAATTTATCCACGCGTTGCACGAGATCTCTCATAATATATACAAAAGAAAAGTTAATTAAAAGGAACATATGTACCATGCTATCGATGATGCTGTGCCCTTGGACTTCGTCTCCACTGCTGCTGCCGGAGGATCACCTACCATTGCATCTCTTGTCGGATAACCAATTGGCGGTGAACATGTGTAAGGCCCCAGTGATGGGGTCTGTGAAGGTTTTTTTACTGTGGCCAGAAAGATTAGTTAGTTATCTAATTGATGTTTATAGAATAATTGTTCGACATATATCAAATATTGATCTTAATTGAAAAAAAAAAAAAACATAATTGAAGAATTACCGGAGCCGAGGATTATGAATAGGAGAGTGCTGTAGTTTTAATTTATAGAAGATAAATATTATGAAGTTTTAATTATTCTAAGAAAAAAAAAAGTCAAGTACTTTGAAGCATTCATAAACCGAATTCGCTGCTCTGTTTTACAATCAAAGAAGTCTGTGTTCTGAGTCTTCTTCTTCTTTGCTCCTTTATGATTTTTTTTTCAGTTGCCTAGTGGTGCTGTTGTTTTCATATTTTGGGGTCCTTTTATGTACTTTTAGAGATCATCGCTTTCAGCTAATATAAGTTCTACTCAGTGTTAAAAAAAAAAAAAAACCAACTACTAACGTTGTATTTGAAGGGTTTCGGACCTACCTTAGCCAAGGGGTGTAGTTGACTGCTGTCACAACTTTTTTTTTTTTTTTTTGTTAATGTAACTAGTAGTTAATTATGGCCTTATGGGGTTGTTTCTAACTTTCTATAACGTATTTTGTAAGATTTTAAAAATTATATATAGATGTTGACAACTTGACATGTTTAATTTTAGAAAAATACCAACCAAACATAATTTTTTTTTTCACATGGATATTAAAATGAGTCATAGTATATTGCTTTATGTTTTTGATCGATTCCAGAGTTTTGAAGGTACAATTACTTATATGAGATACAAATGCAAAACAAAAGCTTGACTAACTTTTTCATAGAAGAATAACATTTGTCCATTTGGTTTGATGACGAAAAGGATACTTTGAAACACATGCGCTAGAGTTTGGTTCCAGTCAGGGGCGGATCTAACGAATTATTTGACTAGGTGTAAATGATCTCTTCGATTTAGTGGGTGTATGCAAGACCAAAGTCACTTGATTTAGAGTAAAAGAAGGTAAATATTTATATTTTATTGGATGCACTTGCACTTACACCAAATAAATGGATTCGCCGGTAGTTCTAGTTGTAGGCTTTTTTTTGGTCAATGGATTCCAGTTGTAGTTTTAATTCTTAATTTTGAAAGAAAATAAATGGTCAAAAAATTCTCTAATAAGGTACAACAAATAATTGCTAGTGGGAAAGAGGATCAAAGACACATACAAAATTGAAACTTTATTATAATTTTAATTGCTCATTACATAGACTACATCTTTAAACATCTGCAAATGGTTGATATATTAGAAAGAGATGAGAGAACTGAATCAAAGACTGAACTGGATTCCTCCAAAAAATACACTATATACATGATTACACTCACTAAACACTTTCTTTTAATTTGGTATAGGCCACCAATTAGTTTTCTTCCTACATCTTTTTTAAAAGAGAAATTTTGAGAAAAACCAAAATAGTATTTTTCAAAATTATTATCAATCAAAGAATCAGAGCAACTACAGTGGGGTTTCTCACAAGTTTCTCAAGTTGGTTTCTCCAAACAAAATAACAATAATAAAATAGGTGGATTTCTCCATAGAGAGACTATTGGATGACTTTCTCCATTTATTGAGATACCATTTCATTAAAATATTATTAAAACTTGTTTTAAAAATTGTGAGATACCCCATGAGATACCATTGATTGGATTCAAAATACCGTTAAGGTATTAATGTTTGGACTATTTTACCCTTACAAGAGTCAGCCTTTTAGATATGATCATAATTCATCGTTATCCCTCTCGTCTTCGTTCGCTGGCGATGTTGTTGCGATCTTGTTAGCATCCACCGTCATTGTGATTCCGTTGGTATCCGCCGTTGCTGCAATCACGTTTCTGATTTAGTGTTTTGATAGGAGTTTATTAAAGGAATTAGATGAATGATTTTTTGTTTATTCATGTGTAGATTTGCAATAGTGTTATATATATTTTCCAGTTTTGTTTGGATGCAGAAACTTATTGATATGTAAAATGGCCTTTGCCATGGGAGTGAGATGATCCATTGGAGTCTTTTATTATAGTGCTAGTGGTAGATTAAGTTATGGACATGGATCAGACTGATGAAGTTTTGTATCTGCGTGAATCATCTTAGGCTCTAAATGCTTAAGTATCAAAGGCATTGTGTTGGGTAATGCCATTTTGGTTCTCAAACAGGACTGAGAAAATGCATGTGGAGTTAAGAATGAAAAGCAGTTAGTTAATCTAATGGAGTTGCTGGAACAGTGTTGTAGTATGTTGATGATCTTATTGTCACTGGTGATGATGAGCATATGGTGGAGGAGTTCAAGATAGCAATGCAAAATGAGTTTGAAATGTCTGATCTTGGTTTGCTAAACTATTTCCTAGGAATGGAGATTGAACAAAGCAAAGAATAAATTTTTTTAGCACGAGAAGGTTATGCTAAGAAGCTGCTAAAGAAGTTCAACATGGAAGATTGCAATGTCATGAGCACTCCTCTGATTCCAAAGAGGAAAGAAGAAGAAGAGGATGAGAAGTTAGTTGATCCAACACTCTACATAAGCTTAGTTGGAGGATTGTTGCATTTAACGGCTGCAAGGACTGATCTGATGTTCTCTGCTTCATATCTCTCCAGGTATCTCAAGGAACCTAAGTCTAAGCATCTGAAAGAGGCAAAAAGGGTTCTTAGATACATCAAAGGAACACTTGGTGTAAGACTAAAATATGCTGCTACAAGAGAATCTAAGCTGATTGGTTATTCAAACAGTGACTGGGGAGGCTGCAGAGAAGACCTTAAGTCGACTACTGGGTATTGCTTCAGCATTAGATCGGCTGTGTTTTCTTGGCAAACTAGTAAGCAAGATACAATTGCCCAGTCAACTGCAGAAGCAGAGTATATGGCATTATATGCTGCAAAAAATCAAGGCATTTGGCTGAACGTCTACTAGAAGAGCTAAACTTCAATGTTGCAGGAGGAGTTCCAATCTTTTGTGACAACCAGTCAGCCATTGCTATTGGAAAGAATCCAGTACAGCACAGAAGAACAAAGCACATCCAAATTAAGTATAATTTCGTTAGAGAATCAGAAAGAAAGGGAGACATTCAACTGAGATACTGTATGGGTGAAGAACAGTTGGCCGATATTTTCACTAAAGCATTGGGAGGACCCACTTTTGAAAGATTCTGTAAACAGCTTGGTTTGAGTGACAAGATGGCAAGTGGGAGTGTTAGGTAATGCCATTTTGGTTCTCAAACCGGACTGAGAAAATGCAAGTGGATTTAAGAATGAAAAGCAGTTAGTTAATCTAATGGAGTTGTTGGAACAGTGTTGTAGTAGTCCTTTTAAGAATGCTTGTAAGACTAAGCTAAGTTTAGAGTTAAATGGGAGTTGTTTTGTACTAGTTAAACAGAGTTCCTGTTGCAATCTCTATATGTATGTGTGTTTTGTATTGTAGTCGAATATATGAAAAATTGGATGAGTTTTTTGTATGTCTTTTTTCTCTCTAATGTTCTCAAACAATTCTCAAAGCAAACTTAATTTCATTACAGAACAGAGAAATGCAGAGAAGTCTTTAAGTTCAACACATTGGATGTTAATACTAAAAAGCAACGACCAAGTCCTCATAAGTGTAATCTCTCTAGGATTGAAAAGGTAGCTAAATAATCCCTTAAGTATTATCTCTTATTATTCTTGATTGATTCTCCCATGTGGATTATGGTTGTAAGCACATCTAGCCGTCGGAATTAGTCCACATCTTCAGTGACTTGTAGAAACAAGGTACGACTCCTTCGTTGTGAAACTTGAATTAGTGATGACCATTGATGCTAATGATGGTGATATGTATCAGTCCGTGACTAAGTGTATGAAAAAGGAACGTCCGCCTATAGCCTTTTCTTCATTAAAATTTTGATTAGTTAAAGTAAATGTTGGAATCTAAAAACGATTATACACACATACCGCCTAATCAAAGATAACTTACTTTTTTCTATATTTAAAAACGAAAGCATAATCAATTAGTAAACATTATTTTACTATACTTTTGTTTTATCAAATATTAGTTCCAGGTTTTTACTCGTTCGAGATGAGATTTGATCAATTTAAAGATGAAATCAAACATGAAATCAAAGATGAAACAGCAAGAATGAGAGTACATATTGATGGACTACAACCCCTAATAAATACCACAACTGTCGAATTTTCTACTGGGGATTAAGCTACAGCACTCCTGGTCTATGAAAATCTAGAGAGAGACTGCAAGAAATGCTTCAGGCTGACCCATGAAGCACCCAATTGTACTTTTGTCAGACCAACAGGACAGTATAATAAAGGGACCAAAAGCCATGAATTAATGGCTCACCATCAAGATTACAACAGAGATACAGAACAACACATGGAACACAAAGGTGCAAACCGCAGCCATACCCCAAAAGAGTTCCATAACACTGACCACTGTCAGCTAACATGAGCTGGTAAAGCTCACAGCTACTCCTCTCACTACCAGTCGGTATCAAGGACTCACTACCCCTTGCAAGAGAGAGAATAGTATACAAGAAGACAAGGTGAGATAAAATCAAGAGAGCCTTACCATAAAGAAAGCAACCACCAAGGAGGATATGCAAGAGATTATATCAGAAATCATACCTCACAGTCGACTCAATCTAACTCGTATGTGGGTAATACAAGATACAACAGACCCATCCCGCAAACTGTATGGAGCGAGAAAAGTAAAGAAGTTAATCTCGAGCACTCTCCTCCCAGGTCAAGAGAGGAGGATGTTGAGTCATCTAGAACTAGAAGAGCAACTTTGGAGAGAACTACTCAGGCACCTATAGAGGTTGAGAAACCTCAACAAGCATTGAATGAAGCTCTGGGCGAACTAAGAGAGGTCATGGTCTAATATGCAACTCTGTAGATCCCACTGAAAGTGCAGCAAGAAAGGAAAGGGTTAGACAGGCTGAAGCTGCAGGGGAAATGGAACAAACTGCTGCGCAGATGGTCAGATCATCAATGGCTATACAAGCTCAACGATAATGAGAAGTTGAGATTCTAACCTCATCACAAGAGAGAATCCCTGTGGCATACAAACTGGGACCTACCAACACTGAAGCTGAGGAAAATTTCTCTACCCAAAAAATACCACCAGTAAAAAGAAAGGTGGGCAGACCAGCTGGAAGAAAGAACATTCAGGGTAGGCCAAAGATATTACCTGGGACAAAATCAAGAAAAAGAAAATCTATTCAAGTCAGTGCATCCCCTAGAAGAAAACTGAACCTGGATTAAGGAAATGGAGCAGGCAACAGCAAGGCTAGATCCAACTTACCAATGGAAGAGGAACAAGACAATGATGGGGTGACCCACAAAACAAAACAACCTCCACAATGCAGAATAGTTTCAGGCATTAATAAGCCCTCGATGGATTTTAAAAATCCATCTTCTCCTCTTCCTTAAAAATTGTAAGCTGGAACTGTCAAGGGTTGTGGAATCCCGCGACAGTCCAGAGGCTAAGAGAGAGACTATGGAAAATATTACCTGATATTATTTTTCTCTCATAAACAAAAAAAAAACCCTGATGCATTAGATTAGATGGGCTTTGAAAACCCCCTCCCCCCCCCCCACACACAGTCCAAGAGCTGGAGGACTAGCATTATTCTGGAATAAGAAGATAAAATTGGAGATCATAGCTTCCTACAAAAATTACATTGACACACATATCACCTTTGAGAAAAAAAATTTCCACTCTACTTTCTTGTATGGAGACACCGATAGGTTTCAAAGAAGAACTATGTGGAACCAACTGACAGAAATTGTTCAGCTTAGGGACTCACCTTGGTACCTCACAGGAGATTTCAATGATATAATCAGCAATGAGGAAAAACAGGGTGGACCACCACGACCAGAAGGATCCTTTTCTGATTTTAGAAGCTTCTTGTCTGAGTGTGACCTCTATGATCTGAGACATTCAGGAGATCCGTTATCATGGAGAGGCGTACGCCAAACCTATATAATGAGATGCAGACTTGACAGAGCAGTTGCAAATAACAAATGGGCTGAGATGTTCCCAACTGGTAGATGTGAGTACCTGAGATTTGAAGGGTCGGATCACAAGACGATCACATTCTACTTTGAACCTGAAAAGAAAAGGAAGAAAGGCATATTCAGATTTGATAGGCGACTGAAAGATAACCCTGAGGTCAAAAAACTGATTGAGTTGAACTGGAATGAAAATCCAAACCTATCAGTGGAACAGAGAATCTCCAAGATCCGTAACTGCATCATAGAGTGGAATAAAGAGCAAAACAACAACAGCAGAAAACAGATAGAAGAACACAAAAGAGCTCTAGAGGAGGCAATGATAAGTCCTAATAACAATGAACTGCTGATCAATTCTATCAATTTGAATCTACTGTTAGCCTACAAAAATGAAGAAGAATATTGGAAACAGAGAAGTAGGCTACTATGGTTGAGCCTTAGGGACAAAAATTCGAGCTACTTCCATGCTATTACTAGAGGCAGAACAGCATCCAACAATCTCCGACTATCCTACTTATCCTTGTGGCTCTAGACCTTGCAGAAGAGTTTCACTAATCAATGAACCAAACGCTCACGGTTCATACTTTGTTTGCTCTATTACGAAGGTTTAGAAACGAAACTGTTTTCAGAATCTGATTTAAATCATACTTTGTCTTCTTGATGGACCTCATTGAGTAATATAACACGGAGAAGCTCCATTTCGAGAGTGTTTCTATGAAACATGTTGATGCCTTAACTGTCTTTACGGGTTCTTACAAGCAATTAGAGACACTTCGTAGTAGAGCACATAGTCTCAGGAAACAGCTACTTAAAGTAAAGAAACAGGTGAAGCTTTACGAGGCTGAGACATCAGAATTTGGCATAAATCTTCAAGAAGTTTCTGGTGAATTGGCGAAATCGCAGAAGAAAATGGCGGAGATGACAAGGAAAGTAGATAAGGAAGTGAAAGTTTACAAGCGAAGAGTTTGCTTTTCTGTAGAGAAGAAGAAAAAGAAGAAGAATTAGCTGAAGATGGACTTATCTGCAAAGGCTCTTCCAATTACATGTTTATATAATACTAACAACTAAACAAAATGACTGAAGATGAGATCTCTACTATTTGCCAGTTGATGTTTGCAAAACTTATAAATTATTAGGGCTAAGCATTTTGTGAAATATATTTTTTTTTGGGTTTTTGAGATTTAACGGGGTTGAGATTTAACGGGTGAATTATTAGGGCTAAATTTCTCCAGATTGTTCCACATTATCTGCATTGCATTTAACGGGGTTTTCACTTCTGCATTTAGAGATGATAGTGCAGTTCCAAATTTTGCAAAGATCGATAAGCCATAAATTCCTTTTGAATCACGGACCATACAACCCGCTGTTACGATCAGGACATTACCAGTTTCATCTAAGATTCTTCCATATTGTTGCGACAGGAGTGGCTGCGGTTTAGGCTTGAGTTTGGATTTGGAGAAATGCGTGGAATCATGGAATTTGATCCTCTCTCGGTCTCGTTGCTTAGCTCGGCTTGCTTTCCAACGATCCGTTAAGGCTTTCTTTCTACCTAGCTCGTGTTGCTTTAGCCGCCTCGGGTTTGTGAGGCTTCCCACGTTTGCGTCGCCTACGATCATCTTCTTGTTAAAGTCAAGGCATCGCAATATCCTTATCAAATCCTTCTCTTTTACTCATCTTTACTCTTTCTCTTCTTTTGCTAGCTAATGTTTTTTCTTATGTATAGTTTCACCATCTTGTAACACTTTCATAGCAATTTGATAGAATGTCTTTTATCAAAAAAAAAAAATTTGTTTTGCTTTTCGTTACTTGTTTAATACTTTTTGGTAAATGATAGTGTGAAATAATGTATCTTTCAGTGTTAGAAAAAAAAATACACCACTTACCTACGATAAAAATGCCAATTTTCATGAATGAAATTAGTTTCACAAATATACTTGAAAACTTTGTTCTAATTTAAGTGCGTAGATGATGTTAAAATATTTGTAAGAAAAATGCTTGATTTATTATATATGCTAGATACCTGAAAAACCAAAGTGTCTCAAGGAGCACACAAGATTTGCCATTTTCTCTCGTCACCCGCGCTCTCAACTGAGTTCCGACTAAGAATCAAGACCGACGAAAGATCACTAAATAGTCTTCTTTCTTGTAACCCAAGTAAACGGAGATGTCTCTCTCCGACGACGATCCTATATCTCCGACGGAGAAGAATCAAGAACCACGAGAGAGCCCTCAAGATTCATCCAAGGAAACAGAGAAGAAGATTATGAGCCAAGAACCGCATCATGAGACATCTCGTTCCTCTGTTTCTCCTATGAACAGAACAAATGAAGAAGCCTTTAAGAGTCGACATGGCTCGTTCTCGGAAAACCCAAATTACATCACTATGAACAGTAGAAACATGCTCAATCCTTTTGGTAACATGCTCAGGGGTTCTCTTGATTCTGTGGGCTCACAAATACAGGTGATGCCTAACCCTGGATTTTGCAACAAGAACAATGTTGACCAGTCTCAGTTGAATGTTGAAGCTTCAAGAATTAGTGATGGATTCTATGATACACCCATGAAGCCAAGGCTGCTACGCAACCATGAAAGTCAAATGAGTGTTGAACTTAGACCTGACATGCAACAACAAATGATTAACAGCTCCATAAATGATTCAGGTACATGGTTCACCAATTCTATCAGAAATTTGCAGCATGATTATGGTAAGTAAAGTCTTACTCTGCTAGTGACTTCTTGTGTTTGCATGCATCAAAATAGTTAATTTTATGTACCGCCTCAGGTGAAGGATATGGCACAAACAATTCTGAGTCTTTTGGAGACCAAAGTAACTTTTTTCTTGGTTCTGGAGGAAACATTGCATCAATGAGCTCACAAAGAGAAAGTAGCCAGAATGTAATGATGCCTATCTCTGGATTTGTCAACAGAAGCAGTAATAACGATAGGAACAGTGGCCGATCTTACAATGGTGGTGGATTTACTACTGCGCCCGAGAAGCTTTTGCACAACCCTGAAAGTCAAATGGGTGTTAGCAGAATGCAACAAAATCTTTCTACAGAGTTCAACAGTTCCATATATGGTTGTGTTGGGATGAATACAAAAAGCGTAGATTCAGGTACATCGTTCACCAGTTATACCAGAAATTCACAGCAGGCTTATGACAACTATTCAGAAATGCAGAGTAAGTAAAGTCTTTTTTACAGCTACTCAGCTTGTGGGTTCTTGAAATTGTGCCTATCCATCAGAATAGTTATTTTTACAGCTGTAGGTGAAATATATGACACAAACAATTTTGATGTTTTCGGACACCAAAGCAACTCTTTTCTTGGTTCTGGAGGGAACAATGCATCCATAAGCTCACAAGGAGATAGTGGACAGAATGTGATGATGCCTATCCCTGGAGGGCACAATACATCCATTAACAGTGATCAAGAAGCCTTGACGAGTCTTATCGACTCGTTTTGGGAAAACCCATATTACCACGAAAGTGATAACATCACTATGAACACTGGAAACCTATTGATGAATCCTTCTAGTAGAATGCTCGGAGGTACTTTCATCACAATAGACATATAAGATTTGCCCGGAAACCCATATTTTTCTCAGGGTAACTTTATTTCTTATGTTTTGCCGGTTTTCTTGATTCTGCAGGCTCACAAATAGATCCTGACCCGGTACAGATGATGCCTACCTCTGGAAATGTCAAGAACAACAATGACCAGTCTGACTTGGGTGTTGAAGGTTCCAACGATAGTGATGGAAGTCAAGTGGGTGTAGGCATGGAACAAGAAATGGGTTATAACTATCAGCGTTCAGGAATGCAGGGTAAGTAAAGTCTACCTTTTTCGGCTTTTGAGTTCTTGTCGTTGTGGCTTGTCTATCAGAATAGTTAATCCTGTGGTATTTTACAGTTTCAGGTGAAGGATATGGCACAAACAATTCTGACCCTTTAAGATACCAAAGTAACATTCCTTTTGGGAGCATTGAATCCATGATGAACGCAAAAAGAGATAGAGAAGAGATTCATATGATCCCTACCCCTAGTTCTGCCAACAGAGCTCAATGGCCCATCAAGAAGATACTGACCAAGAGCGATGTTGACGGTTCAAAACTTACGCTGCCCAGCAAAAACAACTTCACGGAGCAGTACTTTCAGAAACGTCTCCCTGAAGTAGATTTCCGACAGTTAGTCTCAGGTACCTGCGGAATAAGTGTTATCGTGTATGACAACGACAAGCACACAACGCATGACATGTGTCTGAACCTCCAGGATAAAACCTATGTTCTAATGGGTGCATGGCAACAAGCTTTTGTCAAAACGAGAAGCTTGAGAGAAGGACAAGAGATTGGACTCTTCTTGGATTCTTCTGATTCTAGGCTTCATTTTAGCGTGCTTAATCTTGAAATCGCAAAAGTTCCTGCAAAAGATAAGAAGCCATTAGTTCAGTAATCTCCGTGAGAGGTCAAAGGTACAAAGAGTTTCTTGCATTTGTGTCACAGTTAGAAACTGAAGAGGAAGTTTTAAGTTTTGTCAAACAGTGGTTGGTGTTGCCTATGGTAAGTTTTTCTGTAGCCAAATTGAGAATTTGATGCGTTGTACACAAACAAATTTCTTGATTACCACATATAATCTTTGTATAGTGAGAAGCAAAAACGAAATAAAAAATTTCACATTAATATGCCTTATAGCATAGATTTGATAGAAGACAGTAATGGAAACTAGAATATGCAAAGCAATATCTGATATAAGATGAAGGAACTAAAGAAACCCGAGAAGCATATTCTTGTCCACGATAGTTAGATCAAGCAGCCTTTATACACCTTGAGAGCTCTCCCAAGCTGCCACAAACTAGAATATGCAAAGCAATCTCTCATTTGAGATGGAGGAACTAAAGAAACACAAAAAGAAAAAACCCGAGAAGCAATCTTTGGTGTTTAACCTTTGAGGCAGCATAGTCTTTTGTCCATGATAAGAGGATCAAGCAGCCTTTATACACCTTTCAAGTGGTTGAACAGAGATCAAAATGGTCAAACCAAGTTAAAAGTGATTTTGAAAACTAGTTAATCAAAATGTACCAACATTGCTACAAATGGTTTACAAGTTCATTCCCGTAAATCGATGAAAATGTTTTCTCCAAATGGTTTAGAAAACTTCAACCTTTTCCACTTTCATACACACCAAAGCTTGGATCAAGAGCTTCACATTAGTTATAAGCATTTTCCAAACATATTATATACACACAAAAGCTTGGATCAACCTGAAGATTGTAAATCTGTTTAAATCCATTTATAATTACTCTTAGCAGTATTTGATGAAACCAAATGGGTTTGTACAAAATCAGCCATTATAAACTAAATTACTCGAATTTTACATTCAAACTTCCGAAACTCAGAGCCCAAAAGCTTCAAAATTAAACATTTAGTCATATTTCGATTACATTACAAGGAGAGATTAACTATTTCTGATAAACGTGTAACATAACTGAAGTGAAAATCGAAACCCTACCCTGAGGAATTAGAGATAGGAATAGAGAAATCGGTAATTACCACTTTGAAGCTGATCGGAAACAAAAGAGATTTGGGAGGTTTTTTCTTCGAGGCGATGGCTGGGCTTTCCCATCAGATCCTTCCTTTTACAGTGATCTTAAAACAAAAGGAAAATTTCATCCACTCAGGGCTTGGACGTTAGATTTGGTTTGAACTTTTTTTAATTCAGATAATTTGGGTTGGAGAGTTTACTAATATGTTAGGATTTTATGACTATTTTTAGTTTGGGTAGGTTTGGATTTGGATTTGAATTGGTTTCGGTTTGGTTTTAGTGTTTTAAAAATCCAAAAATTGGTTTAATTTTAAACGTGTCATAATCTAATCGATTAACAAACACGTGTCATAATATTATGAATTACAATTTTGACATATGTCAGTTTTTCTCATGAAAACAATTAAAATTTATATAATAAAATTGGACTTTGATCGATACAACAATTTTTTTTATTTATATTACATTGGATCTAATTTATTTATATCTAGTTATTGTATCCACTTAATATTATACAAAATTTACTATTTAATTACATTAAAATGATGAAATTTATGGGATATACTACAATGTCATAAGTATTGTGGTTCGCATCAAACGAATATAGTACAACATTAAGATATACATATACTTAAGTATTCGTTCTGATAAATCTTTTAGAATGTTGATAATATCATATCTGTTATGGATAATGATTATCCATTTATTACATAAGATAGAGTTACTCATCTTTATCTCTTAATAGCTTTGCCTCCAAAGTGTCTTTGTCCTTAAGTTACTTTGTTACCAAGTAATTGATGTTTATCCATTTCTAAGCTTACTAGATATATGCTTGAGTTGTAAACGTTGGATGTAAGAAGTAATAATAAAGAGTTTCATTTTCATTATTTCACTCCCTCTCCCACTCGTGCTTTCCATCACTCTTTCTTCTCTTTAATTATAAACTTCCTTTCCTCATACATATATATATATATTTTATAACACGTTATCAGCACGATTTGCTCTAATACCAAAAATGTGAGATCTAATTTATGTTTTAATTTATGTTTAATTTTATTTTCTGTTAACCGAAAGATAGGCTCTGCCTTCTCCGTTTATATGTTATTTTGGGATGATAGGCACTGCCTTCCCCGAATCGATCATTAGTGGAAGCTATCCCTTTTTACGATCATAATCATATGGTAGGCTCTGCCACCTCAAACGGCTTATGATCATATGGTAGACTATGTCACCTCAGATCAGTGTCTTATTTATAATTAAATGTCCAGAAGACATTTATTGAAAAAGTTCCAGAAGAACTCTATCTCTAGAAAACATACATGAAAAGGTCTGGAAGAACTACATAATAAATTTGTCTAGAAGACAAATCATACGCTTTAAATTATTGTTCTTTTAATTTTTATTATCATGATTATTTTAATTTATGTTTTCATTATGCTTACAAATTTTTAAAATTTTATCATGCCATTTCAAATTTGATTTTTAAGCTAAAATTTAATTAAATTTATTCTTAATAAATTGTTATACAGTTATCATGTCAAATTTAGCAAAACTCAAGATTGCTGCCCTTGATATATCGGGAAATAATTATATGAGGTGGGCAGTTGCAGCAAGGATGCATTTAAAAGGAAAATGGCTCTTTGATACCATCGATAAATCAAAAACTTCTCCAGAAGAGAAAAAAGCTAACACCATGATATTTTTATTCCACCATATCCATGATGGTTTAAAAGATGAATATATGATAAAAGAAGATCCTGCAGATCTTTGGCAGTCACTCAAAGATAGGTTTGATCACCAGAAATACGTGATCTTACCAAAAGCTAAACATGAGTGGTTGAATCTCCGGTTTCAGGATTACAAAAGTGTTAGTGAATATAATTCTGCTTTGTTTGGAATTACTTCCAGGATAATTCTAAGTGGAGAAAAGATAAGCGATTATGATATGATAGAGAAAACTCTCCAAACTTTTCATCCTGGAAATGTAATCATGCAACAACAATACCGGGCGAATGGATACCATAAGTATTCAGAGTTGATGCAAGTTCTCTTGGTAGCTGAACAAAATAATGAACTTGTGATGTTAAACCATAAAAACTCGTCCTACTGGATCAGCTTCATTCCCAAAAGTGAATGTTGCATCATCCAGTTATAATAATTATGGATGAGGGCGCAGTCGAGGTTATGATCGTGGTCATGGACGAGGAGGATATGGGCGTGGACGTGAACGTGGACAAGGAAAAAGGTTCTGTCCTAATGATTTTAACACTGAAAGAAATAATAAAAAGTTTAAAGAAAACGAAGTTGGTCGTAAGCAGCCTGAGAATGCTTGCTACAGATGCGACATGAAAGGACACTGGTCTCATACCTGTCGTATGCCTAAACATTTGGCCGATCTGTATCAAGAATCACAAAAGGCAAAAGGAAAATTAAATGAAACCAACTTCATCCATGGCGAATCCGGACTTTCTTTCTATGGCTTAAATAATGATACATATCTCGATATTGCAGATTTTGTAGTTGATCCTGAAGCCATCAGCGAGAAACAAAATGACTAAGATCTTCCCGAAGAAGAAACTATGACATGATGTACAAATAATTATGTTTGTTAATCTTCCTGCAGGAGAAAATAAAAACTAAAAACCCAATGTTTAATGGTGCTTTCATTTACATGATTGTCATAAAATAGTTTTTCATTGTAAAATAAACCTTTTGTTTTGTTTTATTAATGCAACTTTTATGAATATTGCTAGATTCATAAAATGTCAAACTTTGAGATCGAGGATAGACATATATGTCTGGCAGACAGTGCTACAACGTACACAATAATTAAGGTAAAAAGTATTTCTCCTCCCTTAAAATAAAAGATTCCGCTGGAAGCGTGAATACTATATCTGGTAATGCAAAAATTATTATGGGCTCCGGAAGAGTCAGTTTTTCAATGCCAGGGGGAACAAAATTTGAAATAAATGATGCATTATATTCTCCTAAATCTTACAGAAATTTGTTAAGTTTCAGAGATATCCGCAGAAATGAATATCACATAGAAACTATGCATAAGAATGGCATTGAATATCTTTGCATTACATCGATTATTTCGGAGCAAAAACGAATATTAGAAGAGCTATCAGCTCTATCCTCCGAAATATATTCCACAAAAATAAATATAACTGAATCATATATTACAGTAAACCCGAAGTTTACAAGTACATTTAAAGTCTGGAATGAACGTTTAAGGCATCCTGGTTCAGTCATGATGAGAAAAATTGTGGAAAATTCAAATGGTCATCCGTTGAAAAACCAGAAGATTTTTCAATCGAGAGAATTTATATGTAATGCTTGTTCTCAAGGAAAGTTAATAACTCGGCCATCACCAGCTAAAATCGAGAATGAATCTCCAGTATTCTTAGAAAGATAGAGTTAATCATCTTTATCTCTTAATAGCTTTGCCTCCAAGTGTCTTTGTCCTTAAGTTACTTTGTTACCAAGTAATTGATGCTTATCCATTCCTAAGCTTACTATATATATGCTTGATCAGTTGTAAACGTTGGATGTAAGAAGTAATACTAAAGAGCTTCATTTTCATTATTTCACTCCCTCTCCCACTCGTCCTCTCCATCACTCTTTCTTCTCTTTAATTATAAACTTCATTTCCTCATACATATACATATATTTTATAACAATATCTTTTTTTTATTGTAACCCGAGATTATGTTCCTTTTTAGTATATATATATTTTCTAATAATTATATATATGACATAATATTTTCACTGCATTTATACGTCTTTTATTTACTTTTCCTTCTTTCTGTTAGATACATTCTATACGTAATCTTGAAAAAGGGGAATTATCCCGGATTTGCAAATGAAATAAAAAGTCTTAAAACTATAGTTTAATAAAAATTTAATTTGCAAATAGAGTAGTTTTTAAGTTTTTATTTGTGAATAGGATAGTTTTAAGCTTTGAATTTGTGAATGAGGTAGTTTTTTGGGTAGTTTTTAAAAAGTATGAAGATTCAATGACCAAAATACATTTATTTCTTAGAGAGATAAAGGAAAAGAAAAAAGTAAGAAATAAGAGAGAGATATGTGGGGACCAAAAGAAAGAGAAATGTGGGGACCAAAAGAAAGAGAAATGTGAGAACTAAAAGAGAACGAAATGTGAAGTGTACACGCATCGGGTGTACACGCATCAGACATCGGTGTACACCATAAACTAAAGATGCATAATTTATAGCGTACACCCTAGCTTATGGCGTAAGTAGTTTTGAAAGATGTTTAAAAATCAAGATGTACATGCGTAAGTAGTTTTGAAAGATGTTTAAAAATAAATATCAGTAATATGATGTAAACCCTGATTTATGGTGTACACCATAAACTGAGGTATATGTCATATATCTTTGTGTACACATAAACCGGAGTGTACACTGTATACTAATCTATACATGACAAACGAGGGTGTATACCATATATTAGTATGTACGCTATAAATCGGACATCTATTTCATATACAAACATTAAAAATTATAAATGTATTTTTTTAGATTTATGCTTATATTTATTTGTGAATAATGCTTAAATGTTCTCTAACTTATTATTTTTTTCTGTTTTAAATTATTTTATTTTTTTGGAGGATGATTAGAGACATACACACCATATAATTGATAGACAAAAAAAACTCATATATATTTATATGTTCACCATATAATTGCTAGTGAATATATAAATATAGGATGATGTACACCTGTACAAGATCATGTACACCTATATAAAGCAGTATACACATGTATAAAATAATATATATGAATATAAAATAATATATATATATATAAGAGCGTGTACACCTATATAAGAACATGTACACATATATAAGATGGTGTAATAGTTGCAGAAGAGAGAGAAATAATAAAAAGAAAGAGAAAAGATAAGTTTAATTTTTAATTATTTATTTTAATTGTATAATGACAATTTTGCAAATAGAGAAAAAGGTGAATGATAGATAAAATTTTACACATGCAAAAACTACTCTATCCAAAAAACTACCTTATTTGCAAATTACAAACATAAAAACTACCCTATTTACCAATTTTTTCTTTAATAAAAGGAAAGTACCTACAAATGTAACATATAGACGAGCAGAGATATAAATAATTATATTATTTTAAGATCACCTTGGAGCAGTTCATCTAGTCATGTAAATAATCAAGTTGAAAATGAAACAGGGGTACCTCAATTAGTAATAAATTATAAACCAGTAAATAATGTTATACAATGGATAAAATACCCAATACCTAATAAAAAGATTATATCTATATGATGCTTGTATATTTTCAAAATTTGATATGAAAAGTAGATTTTGGCAAATTCAAATAGCCAAAAAAGATAAATATAAGACAGCTTTCACTATACCTTTTGGACACTATGAATGGAGTGTCATGCCGTTTGGCTTAAAACACATACCTTTTGAATTTCAAAATATTATGAATGAAATTTTTAATCCCTATTCAAAATTCTCTATAGTATATATAGATGATATATTAATTTTTTCAAAATCAATTGACCACCATTTTAAACACTTATATACCTTTTTAATATAGTTAAAAAGCATGGACTAGTAGTATCTGCAAAAAAGATGCAAATATTTCAAACAAAAATAAGATTTCAGGACATAATATTTATGAAGGAACCATAACACTTATATCTAGGTCTATAGAATTTACAAGTAAATTTTTTGTTGAAATAAAAGAAGAAAACATAATTACAAAGATTTTTGAAATGTTTAAACTATATCTCAGACTTTTTACCTAATCTACGTAAAACAATTCAACCTTTGTTTCAGAGATTGCAGAAGAATCCAGTCCCATGGTCTAGTCTGCATTCTAGTATAGTCTAAGATATTAAGAAAAAAATCACAACATTTCTATGCTTAGTTATCCCACATCCTAATGCATTTATGATAGTAGAAACCGATAGATCAGAGATAGGATATGGGGGTATCTTGAAACAAAAACTGTCAGAGTCTACCCAAGAGTCTATAGTACGTTTCCATTCAGGAGTCTGGCAAGGACCACTATTCTACATTTAAAAAAGAAGTTTTATCTATAGTAAACTGTATTTCTAAATTCCATGACGATTTAATAAACAAAATTTTTTTATTACATGTTGATTATAAATCAGCGAAATAAATTTTACAAAAAGATGTTAAAAACCTTGTTTCTAAACAGATTTTTGCAAGATGGCAAGCTATATTATCAGTTTTTGATTTTGATATACAATATATACAAAGTAAAAATAATTATTTACCTGATTTTCTAACAAGAGAGTATTTATAGGGGAAAAATCAAGATAATCAAAATGAGTGAACAAAAGAAGCCAATGTCTGCTTCGGAATACATCAAGAATCAACCACATCTACAAGGAAAACAGTTATAAACCCATAATCAATTTTTTCACTAGTGGATTTCCCTCCTTTATCATATGTCCAGGCCGTTAACCCATCACCACAAAAAATAGCTCTTACCCCTTCCACACAAAAAAAGTTATAGGCCAAAAATCATCATATTTCCTCGAACCACAACGCCAACACCTTACCACAACAATCTTTACCAAACCTATATCTCTCAAGGATTTGAACTTTTTTCCAACCGTCTCTTCTACGAAGATAGCCAATATCTTATCGATAACCTTACCAAAAACCATACTTTCTATGAGTTTATTCTTGTAGATACAAAATCCGTTGAGATTACCCATCATACTGATAAAACAAACCCAAACCTCATTTTGTATTCCACTTGCAAAATCTTAAAGGTATCTATTGATTCAAAACTCGGGTTTATCAACTTCCATACTAGAAAAGATTTTTCTATTCCCGGGTATCATATTCCAGGCTTTACCTTGATTTAAACATCGAAATTAACCATGCAAATTCTTCAAATAACTTTACAAAGAATCCGAAATTATAAAATCGCAACACAATTCAACAATTACTCATGAACTAAAAATATAAGAGTTGACAATCAAAGACCTCAAAACGAGTCCTAGATCATCTTCCTCTCCTCGCCATGATTCTACGTTCACACATTTTCTTTTTATTTGCTCACCACAATTTTTTTGATGGTATTTTCTTTTTTAAGAAACCTTCCTTTCCAGGAACTTCTAGGGTTTCTTAAAGGTCATAGCAATACAACCGTAACCTCTCTTACTCACCCTATAGCCAACCACAACAACAAAACAACCTTCAACCTAAACTGGGAAAATCTAGAAAAATAACAGAACGCTCAGCCTGAAAGATGGGATCACGAATCAAATTCTAACCGTCCACTTTCCAGTCGCACCATTGAAAATCATCCCCTAGATGTCTTGAAGCTACTCTCAAAGTTTTGTGATGATCCGACCACAGATTGAACTCAAGATCTCCCTTTGGATCCACATGGATCCAGATTGCGTCTTAAGCAGAGCACTTCACGAAAACTCGAATAACTTTTAGAATAACAACTCAAATCAACATCCAAAAAATGGTACATCTAAATCTGAAGATTAACTACAACGTCAAAAAAATTTCTTATCATTGGAAACGATTTTTCAGGTCGAACCTCTGCTCTACCACGATGTGTCAGATCTATCTGCAATTCCTTGTGCAAGCTTCTTTCTCTCTTTCAGCCACACTCAGCCTCTCTTTTTGAAGGTGGCCACGAAAATTATGAGAAAGAACTAGGGCTTCTACGATTTCTAGGATTTAAATAGGCTTAGGTTTATTTTCGATCCACTAAAATTAAACCAGGAATTAGAATTACCAAAATTAATCCATTTCACCCTTGGTTTAATAATATCTCAAAAACCAGTCTCCTAAACCAACATTAAAATTATGCCACTTCCACTTTTCAATCCCGACATAAAACTCAAATTTCCAGAACATGGGTGTTATATTTCTTAAAAACAAATTGTTATGAGTTTATATATAAATAAATTCATATCCGTTTAAAAAAAATTGAATCATAACATATGTGGCAAAAAAATATACATAATCTTATTGTAAATAAAATGTGATTATATTATTATTTATAAAACATATGATCAAATTAAAATGAGGAGAAATTAGTATTAAAAATCATTAGTATGATTTAATGATTTTATTAAAAAACATTGGAAGTGAGAGAGAAGGAGAAAAAATTAGGTAATTAGTATTTAATTTAAAATTTGAATGAGTTATATAAAGAAAATATAATTAGACTAATGTTTTAAATCAAATGATATATTGCATAATTATTCTAGTAAATATTACCTTGTTTTAAAACTTATCTAAGAATTGATGTGGTGATGACACATCAGCAGTGGCATTGCCGTAAATCATATGTCACTGCAATGTTATTTTTAAAAGTGTGTCTCTCAAATAAATATATAAAGGTTTCTAGATCTACTTTTGTTTATCCATTTTTTAAAACTTATTAATGTTTTCTTATTCGTTTGATTTTTAAAAAATATGTTAGTAATTAGATAAATGTATTCACTATAATTTCTATCGATCAATCCTCTCAGTCTCGCGTGTTACGCGCCGGAAAATCGGCTAGTTCTAAATGAATTTTAAAAAATTTGATATCACTATTTTGTAACTACACACGTCAATTTTAAAGTACCAACGTAACCAAATAATAGTATATCAGGATCAATGTTTTTATACCCGGCTCGGATACCCAACCGGACTAGTTTTCGGATCACAGGATTGCCCGATCGACCACGGGTTGATCCGGGTCAACCAAAAAATAAGAAACTAATATATATATATATACGTTTTATACATATATCTATATATGTATAGTTGTAGAAATATATAGTAAAAAAATATCAATAAGAAAATAAACTAATAAAACATCACCACAGAAAATAAATTATTTATAATATAATCAATTTTTAAGAAATAAAAAAATATAATAATGAATTATATATTATAATACAAGAGAATTTGAAATATAATATTTCATTATGTTGATCATAAGATAAAAATGACAAAATATAGAGAATATTTTATTATTATACAATATATATGAAGTGTTCATAAAGATTATAAATAAATACAAAAAAAGATAGAAACAAAAATAATTAGTCTGTTGTGTTTGAGTTGGAAAAAATATAAAGGATAGTCTATGTACGCATTTTTAAAATTTTTAAAAAGTTATAAAATAAACGTAAAATATTACTTTATTCTTAAAATCAAATATTTTATTTCTATCAAAATTATTCTAAAATCAAAAATTTAAATATTTTGAGATTTTCTCTTGACCCGTAACCCGGTGAACCGGTCAAACCAGCTGGATGGCAGGTTAATAGCGGGGTTTTTTCTAGATTTTTTCGATTTTTAGCATGAAACCCGAACCA
Organism: Cardamine occulta; assembly: GCA_028015245.1. Lineage (NCBI taxonomy): Eukaryota > Viridiplantae > Streptophyta > Magnoliopsida > Brassicales > Brassicaceae > Cardamine > Cardamine occulta. The sequence continues at coordinate 6,601,557 of CM051368.1, forward strand.
GAAGAACATCTAGATCCCGGGTCAACTGGTCCGACCGGCCGGACCGGTCCAGGTCTGAAAACACTAATCAGGATTGATCGCCTTGATCGTAAGCAACTAGACATTAATTGACCATCAAATGATACAATAGACCTTAATTTAAAAGAAATTGAACTGTGGCTTACAAGTTACTATTTATTTGAATCGATGTATCGTAAAATATTTTTTATTCATTTGATTCGTTTCTCAAGAAAGTTGAAGAACAACAATAGGAAATTCATCTTCTAAAAGTATATAAAGATAAATTGATGCACATATTGCTAATTCATTAGGTGAGCACCAACTTTTACCACCGATTGCAACAACATTGAACATTTTGATACGAAACAATAAAACATGCCCCACTACTGAATCCTTTTTGTTGACAAGTTTTTTGGCATTCATAAGCTCCGAAGTTAGGTCGCACACACGGAGTACCTATGCAGTTCCCTGGGTCTGCACATATACAATCCACATCAATATTATGATTCTAGTGATTGCATATATCAATGTTAAAATATAAATATGTTATCCAAGTTCTTAAAATCATGTATATATTTAAACACCTATCCAAGTCTATTACACACATGAATGCGTACATGATTATTACCATTTTATCTATTTTTCATTTCATTTTATAAGTTTTTTGGCTAGAAGAATAGAGATTAAAAAAAAATTGTTTAACATTTACTAAAAACAATTCAACATAAGACAAAATGCTGCATAATATTAATAGTCATACAAATTAAATAAATATAAATTTTACATGGAAACATGAAAATATCAAATAAAATGAACTTTAAAAAAAAAAAAAGATTAAATTAAATGAAACTAACAAAACATATTTTAAAACTTTTTTTAGAAAAATGTTCTCCAACTATTAATATAAAATAATTTAAAGTAATTGAAAATAGCAAAAGTAATATATATTTTTGTAAGAAAAAACAAACCTCCGTAGGCCAAAACTTCATTTTTGGACGATGAAATTGCCAATATTACTACAAGAAAAAAAATCAAGAAATTTTTTGTGATTCTCATCATTTTTATTACTATATATATTGTAGAAATAGAGACGTTTATAATGTTATAGTTCTTGAGAAAGAGCTAGTTCTATTTATATAGGGATACTTTGTCAAGTACATTCTCAAATTTGTCTTGATTTTTTCAATTATTTTTACCGTAAATGAATCTTCCATTTCAGCTAATAATATTTTAGTTTGGGTCAAAGATATCAGACAGAAAATGCATTCTCAAATTTGCCTTGATTTTTAATTATTTTTACCGTAAATTGATCTTCTATTTTTGCTAATAAAATTTTAGTTTGGGTCAAAGATATTTGACATTATATCCTTAACAAAAAAAATAAGAGAATTATATCTAACATTTTTATGTACAATGCATGATTCAAACACTTCTATATTCATTTTTTGGGCATGAATTTATGGCAATAATATATTTATGGTTAAAATTATTTGGCTTTTTTCTTCTTTTTCGTTGACAGCAATTCAATATTATTTCAAAGTGGTACATTTATGAATCCATTGTGTTTCCGTGACAGATTTATATAGAATAAATTATGACCAGTCCGATGGGTTCTACTGCTCGGTTTAGCAAACGAGCTCGGTTCAATCTTAAACTTTTCAAGAGCGTTCAGAACTCATGGATATAGGTCTCAGGTGATGGAGAACAAAGTTTGAGATCAAGAGTATGGGGAAATATGTAGATGAAGTGGAAACGGTAAATTTGTCCAAATGAGAAGAAAGGGGAAATGAGTTGTTCTTCAATCAAGTGGCTAAGATGAGGGTGTGATCTGTAAATATACAGTTATATATGTGGACATACAGTGATATCTTTCATTTCGTATTTTACGAGAATTGCTCAGTATAAACTTATAATTGTCTGGGTGTTGAATATCATTGTTTTCTGTGATTTATTGTCGATGCATGAAAAATTTTGCTAGATTAGTTTGAATGTATGATTACATGTTTTAATGATAGTTGATAATAAGAATATATAATGATATTTGATGACATGAAAAGATGATATATGAAGTATAGAGCTAGAGACGGATCCACTAATAGAGTAGGGAAGGCAGATGCCTCATACTAGTTTTTTTTCCTTGAGTATTTTTTTTCTTTTAGTTCAATTAAAAAAAAATCTAAAGTGTCTCACTCTAATTTTTTTCTTTAAAAATATGTTTGAGGCCTTCAGACAAATTAACTTTTAGTCTCATGACCCATATAAAATTTGATAATTTTTCATAAAACCTGTTAGAAAAGAAAATATTCTAAAGCGGACAAATTAGCACGCAGTGCTAGACTTTATCCGCATTTTGTTATTCATGTAAACTCTGTTCCTCCGGTTTGTATTTCTGAACCGTTTTAATAAATAAATAATTGTTGACAAAAAAAAAATCGAGACCCAATAAGATTTTAGATGTTGTTCATAAAATTAGACAGTGAACGATCCCCTAATTCCACTTCCTTTGATGCAACTTCTCAGTTCCTCATAGCTTAACGAGACTCCATCAGACCATCTTTAACCTAAAAAGAAAATTTTGATTTCTCTAATTTTCTCTCATTCAATTACTCCAAAGTTGCAGATATTACCACCGTAAGTTAACTATTAAAAATTAATTTATATTATTGTCAAGTATCTTTATTGCTAAATAAGTTTTCTCGTCGGAATTAGCTTAAGAGTCTTTTTTTTTTGTCAACAACTATATATTAATTAAAACGGTTCAAAAATCCAAATTGGTGGTACAAAGTTTACATGAATAATAAAATGTGGATAAAATCTGGTACTACATGCTAATTTATCTATTTTTGAATTTAAATTACGAGAAATTAAAGAAAGTGAGAAAAATGAGAAAAATTTCTTTACCCCCACTAGATCCTCCAGGTACATCGAGAAAGCAGACCAATCCACCAGGGTAGACACCATCTTCACTAGCTCGGAGGAGTCGGTTGTAAATGCTACTTCTGTTTTCTGCTGTGCTATCAGACTGGTCATCACCCAGATGAGAGCTTCTAATTCTGCATGCAAATGAGAAAGACACATACGAGTGTTACATGTCTCCATAATTGTTCCCTCCATGTCTTCATGAAAGCAGAACCACCCTAATCTAAAAAATTTATCCGTCTGTTTCCATGAACCATCTACATAACAACGATACTCTTTAAACCCTGAATTCTGAGAATAGGATGTAACACCAGTATCCTGAGAGATATGATTAAGCTCATTATGATCAGTAACTTGTGTCGACGTCCAAGCTAAAGTTTTGGTTTCCGCTAATTTTAAGCTTTCGTGTGGGCTTCTATCAATATTTTTATAGACCTTATCATTTCTAACTTTCTAGATAAACAACAAAATCCATGGAAAACTATCATCCTTGTATATTCCAGAAATTTTCCAGAATAGATGATCCATATTTGAAAAAACCTAAGTCCCATGAAGTTTTTTAAATACCGATGATATTTTGGATAATACCCAAACTTGTACTGCTGGAGGGCATTCAAAAAGGGTATGATTGATTGTCTCCTCTTTCGCTCCATACCGAGCACACTGGATATCACATTTTATTCTTCTTTTTCCAAGATTTAAATTAACTACTAGACAACACGTTATTGTTTACCATATAAAATGACGTATTTTAAGGGGACATTTTAATTTTTAGGAATGAGCTTGTAGTAGACGAATGTCTGGACCATAGTAATGGGATATTGTACCAAATGAAAGATAATTATGCTCCGTCCAATACCTTGATTTTACCGTATATTTTCCAGATTTTTTAAAATGCTAACCAAATGTATCTTCTTAAAAGTTCCACAGATTGGGATACCCCAAATCAATGGAATATCTAATGGGTCAATGATTTCATTGATTATGTCCAAATCCCACATCATTATTGATAGATCACTTAATTGATTAACCGTTAAGTGGGGGTAAAAAATTTTTCCTTTACATAATGTTGGCCTCGGGCGATTAGCTGGTATCTAGGGATCATTCCAAACTGAAGTGGAATGCCCTGTGCCAACTCTTTTAATTAGTCTTTTTTAAACCAGAGATCTAGCCGCAGTGATACTTCTCCATCAGTAGGAAGGAGAGTACAATTTAATTGGATATAGTGGATTCGATTTCTGATAGTAACGTCCTTAGAAAACTTTAGCAAATAAAGATTCCGGGTATTCCATCAGCCGCCATTGTTGTTTCGATAAAAGGGCTAAATTGAACTCTTCTATGGTTTGAAAACCAATTCCTCCTTCTTTTTTACTTTTAAATAATTTTTTCCATGTCATCTAATGTAAACCTCTTTGTGTACCATCTGAACTCCACCAAAATGTAGCCACAACACTAGTGCGTTTAGTGGTGATTTTTTTGGATAGCCGAAAACACGTTATCACATATGTTGGTAGAGCTTCTGCCACTGATTTAATCATGACTTCTTTTCCATCTTTCGATAAAAATTTAGCCGACCATCCATTAATCCTATCTTGTAGTCTCTCTTGGACAAAGGACATTTTCTTACATTTGGATCCACCCATATTTTCGAGGAGACCTAAGTATGGTCACATTCCACCAATATTTGAAATTCCTAAGATCTGTTTCATCCCCTGACGCACCGACTCCTCCACCTTATGACCAAATTGTATCAACGATTTAGAGAAATTAATTTGTTGACCCAAGACCACTTCCTAATGTTTTAGTACATTCAAAATGACTTCACATTGCTCTTTATTCACTTTGCAAAATAATAAACTATCATCCGCAAAAGGAATGAGAGAGACCGACAGACTTGCTGTAGCAATTTTTAGTCTAGAAAGAGATTTGTCCCTTTTTTGCTTTCCAAATATTTGCTATCAATACTTTCGTACAAAGTATAAATAAATAAGGCGAAAGGGGGTCTCCTTGGCGAAATCCTCTTTTAGGAATTATTTTCCCTTGCAGTTGTCCATTTATTAGGACTTATACTGTACAGATTTGATAGACCACATCATCCATGTGATCCATTTTCTGCAAATCTAAGTTTCTAGAGAAGTTTTTCAACAAAAAGCCATTCAACCCGATATTGAAACATCTCCTGAGCAATAAGGATATTATCCAAAATTAATCGATCCGAGACAAAGGCTGATTGTGTTTCCAAAATTAAATTCGGCAAAAATTTCTTCAACCGCTGACATAGAACCTTAGATATTATTTTATAACCGACATTACAGAGGCTTATTGGCCTGAATTCTTCAATTCGACTTGGTCTAACCGTTTTAGGAATAAGACAAATATTTGTCATATTTATTCTTTTATCAAAAACTCCTGTCAACATAAAATTATTTACCAAGTCAAAAGATCATTTTTAATCACCTGCCAAGACCGTTTAAAAAATAATGCAGTCATTTCATCTGGGTCTGGCGCCTTCTTTGGATGCATCATAAAAAGAGTTTTCTGAATTTCTTCGTCTGTAACAGGAGCCGTAATCTCATCATTCATTTGATTTGTTATTCGGATAGGAACTTCTCCCAAAGCCTCCTCAAACTCCATTGGAGAGGTTGATGAGAATAGTTCATCAAAGTATTGTTCTGCAACATCTTTAATTATGTAGACCTATAATTCGATTCTTCGCCCTCCGTTGTTTAGTCTGGGCATGGAAATATTTTGAAGTGTGATCTCCCAATTTTAACCACATATTCCGATTTTTTTGTTGCCAAAAAATCTCTTCATCCTTATAAGTTTTTTTTTATTATTATTTTAGAGTAATATCAACCAACTCTCATGCAATCGATTATCATCATTTTGAATTTCTTCTAATGTCTTTATTAATTCTGAATTTTTTTCTTTACCATAGGGAGCATTATTTTTTCTCCATGTCGAAATTACGCGACGACAATTTGTTATTTTTTCCACAAAAGATGAATCTCTTAATTCCAAATTTTCATTCCAACCATTTGTAATTGAATCAATTAGACCGTCTCGTCCAATCAAACATTTATCAAGCCGAAATTTTTTTCTACGTTGAGGTATTTTATCATCAATTATAGCAATAATTGGTTCATCATCTGAACCTATCATAGCTAGATACTCTACATAAGAATGCGTGAATATCAAGTGCCAATCTTCATTATCTAAAGCCCTATCTAAATGACACCGGATTACTTTCTTGTTTCTTCTACTCCGCCAAGACAAATTATTTCCTAGACAAGGAAATTCCAACATCCACAATTTCTAATCATAATATTAAATGGGATAAAAGTTGAGGCACTTCTCAAAGGTCCATTTTTTTCTAGTGGTTACCCGTTAATTCATTAAAATCACCTATCATGAACCAAGGATCAAACCGAGATACCAGTTCCGGATAACAGTTCCCAAACCTGCTCCCGATATTTAGGCACCGGATAACCATACTCAAAATACATAAATATTTTTTTACCATGAATAACCGCTTCAATATCGATGACTCTATTATTCACAAATAAAACATTAACATTAGAAAATTATTATAAATAAAGCAAGCCCACCACTAGCACCACATGATCAACGGTAACTAGCTTATTATAACCTAAATGTAATTGATAATTTTGCATAAAAATGAAATCTTGCTTGATTTCCGAGAGAAACAAAAACTCCAGTCTATGCCTCTTCCATAATTTCCGCTAATAACTTATTTTAAAAGAATTTTCTAAGCCTTGACAATTCCAACTTAAAACTCTCATGCTTCATCCAATATCTTCGCAGATTTCACCACCCCCAGCTTGACACTCCCAGCCTTTGGTTTTCCTACACCTATTGCTGCAGCTGAATACAATCCATCACCAATACGTACATGATTCTTGGACATCACATTCTTCTGTTGAAATGAGAGAATCTGAGCATTTCTCTTCTTGGAAGATATCCCATTTAGAAATTGGACACTCTTGAGAGCCTCTTCTTTGCACCATGTTTCTCTGCTTCATCTATTAAAACCAGATTAGCTTCTTCCGCTATTATCTCAGCCTGGTCATGAGATACAACTTCCTGCATCACACCATCTTCAGCCAAAAATTCCCCATCTTCTTCTAAGCCAAAACCATTTGTTTGTTCCTTTATGCGTGTATCCTGGACATCCATCAGTACAACTGTACTCACCTTACTCTGATTTACCTTTTCACTCTCAGCTCCTGTTGCTTCAACTTGTTGAACCGCTTCAGTTTCTACTTGAATTTCAGGTTGATGCTTTATGTAGTGAACATCCAACAAACGGTGCTCCTTTGGAGTTTGACTGTAAAGGGAGTTATCGGTTGGAGGGCGTAACCGGTCTTTCTCAGAACACCATCAATCCAAATGGCAAAATCAAACCTGAACATCAATTTGGTGAAACTGAGGCCTCGTTTTCAGGTAGCTCCTCCTTGATGGTGGACCTCGTTGAGCAGTATAACTCAGAGAAGCTCCTTTTCGAGAGCGTTTCTATGAAACATGTTGATGCATTGACCGCTTTTACGGGTTCTTACAAGCAATCAGAGACACTTCGTGGTAGAGCACATAGTCTCAGGAAAGAGCTATTTGAAGTAGAGACCCAGGTGAAGCTTTAAAGACCGAGTCCTCAGAATTTGCTGCAACTCTTCAAGAAGTTTCTGACGAAATGGCGAAATCGTAGAAGATAATGGCGGAGATGGGAAGGAAAGTAGCTAAGGAAGTGAAAGTTTACAAGCAAAGTGATTTTGCAGCTCTGTAGAGAAGAAGAAGAAGAAGATGAAGAAGAAGATGGACTTATCTGCAAAGGCTCTTCCTGTTAAATGTTTATATAATATGTACAACTAAATAAATCGACTGAAGATGAGATCTCTAGTATTTGTTAGTTGATGTTCTGTAAAACTTATGAATTATTAAGGGCTAAGCATTTTGTGAAATTCCCAATTATCAGTTTGTTTGTATTATCCAACTTGTAGTCTTTTGGTCTTTCCTTGAATCTGATAATGAAGTTGATTACATTTTTCTCCATATTGATCCACATTAGCTTGAATGCAACTGGGCTTTCCCTTCATAGAAAGTGTTTTACTTGTTTTAAGTCCATGTGGATCTCTGAATCCTCGAACACGATTAGCATTGGAACATCTCAACGTGACATTGTAAAAATAAATGATGTGATTATATTGATTTATTGCTTTATTCGATACAAAAATATATCCTCTGTAAAAACCAGGGAATGTGCTCAATTAATGAGACCAACCCCAACCGATATAAAATACAATCAAACGACCCAAAACAAATCAAACATTATAAACAAATAAGTATAGGTGTATGGTAAGGATTTAGCTTTTGGTCGAAAATGCTCTGCAGATGAGAATGGCTCTGTGGATAAGTCATGAATGTAGTGTAGGTTTCTTCTAAGATATGGTAGGAAAACCGTGGCCAGGAAGGCTCGGTGGATTGTGGCTGATCAGATTGACCCATAGATTAGCAAGAGGCAGTAAGGAATGCTCTCCGTTCCACTCCACTGTCTCGATTCCTGCTTCACAAATACGAATGAGATAAGCATTCATAGTTTCAGATGATCTTTCAAAACGCAATTGCTAGAATAAACGTACCTGGTACTATCTCAGTATTTAGCCCAGAGATGTAGCAAGTGGATGATGTGGCTGAGGTAATGCTTGTGTGAAGCATAAAAGCGTCAACTTCATCTATATACTTGATTGATTCAAGAAGTTGATCAATAGAATAGTCACCGTCATGTCCTTGACGAAGTAAAGCTTCTTCTAGTCCGGAACTCAACCACAACTTCACACACTCGTCCAGAACAGCCAACACACTGGATGATGTCGGAGCTAATAAAATCCATGTTTTATATAATCTGGTTGAAGCTCGTAGAATTTTCGTTACTCTGTAAATTTCTCCCACTGAGAGAACATAATTTTTCCCTGGTTTAAACAGAATAAGAATAAGTCAAGGTTGAAAATGGCCTCGATGCAAGAGGATTGATGTGCTAATGGTTGGTACCTTTAGGTTTAGATAAGATTTCTTCTTGAACATCATTTTTAATCACTTGCTTCCAAATGGATGCAGCATGTCGCAATTCTTGAGCACAAGCCGAAGCAATATCAAACCAAATTGAAACGTATTTCGACTGTTGCTCAGGTGAACCCAAGTTTAGGATCTTCAGGGCCAGGGTGGTGTATTTAAGAAGTTCAACCGTTGATTTCCTGTCCTTCTCTGCCTATAGAAAACATTTTAATTATTTCTTCAGCCTAAATATTTCATGCTAAAAGCATTTATCTCAACAGAAAGGGTACGGAGAAGGTCAGCAGAGCTTAACTGATAACAATCTCTCTGACAAGAGATCTTCTGAATCAAGAGCTTGAAACTTTGGTTCCTGGAGAGCTTTGTAAAGCTCAGTAATGCTAGAGGATCTAGTTTGCAGACTTTCTAGTTTGACTTCACTGTTCAAAACATCATTGTTCAGCAAGTTTTGCAGATCCTAAAGAAGAAACACCAAGGATTAGCAAAATAATGGAGGAAACCACTGCATGACAACATCTAATTCAGTTTTAGATGACATTTGCGTTGTAAATTCATAATTTATCTGTCAAGAGTCTCCTAGTTTTGTATTCCAATAACTACAGTGACTCAACATTCTTTGTAGCATTCCCATGATTCGCCAAAGCAAAATTTAGGAAAACGTGAACAGGCCTACCTTGATTTCACCCTCACATTTTTGAACTTCAAGGACTTCGTCAGAATCACCAGCCTTGTCACGAGCTTCCTTCAAAATCCAAAAGTTGAAATGATGTAACGAAAATTAAGAGATGGGATGTACAACGAAATTATTATCCAGGAAAAGATCCAAACACAAAAAGTCAGCTGACCTTTAAAATCTCAAGATGGTTTAGAGCAATGTAGTATAACTCAGTCTTCAGCTTATGAAAGACATCTTGGTAATCATTACGCTCTATCCTAATTACTGGTTTTTCATGCAATCCACCAAAACAATCTGGAAAAGAGGACTGATTCCCAACTTCATTTTCCACAGAACTATGTTTATAATCCCATGAACCATTGTCTCCTTTACTCGACATGGAATCTTTCACAGGCTGTGTTGGACCTTGAAACTCCCATGAATCATTGTCAAACTCATCAACACCTTCTGTAACATCAGAGTTTTTGACGGCCAGAGAAGGACCTTGAAACTCCCAATTACTGTCAAAATCATCAGCACCTTCTGTTATGCCTGAATCTATTACGGTACTTTTGGGGCCCTGAAACTCCCATGAATCATCCTCACCATTTACAAAGTTTGAATCAGTTGCTGCATTTACAGAGACAAATCCATTTCCGTCAGACTTTTCTGACAGGTTAATAGCATTCTTCTCCTCCACCTGACTGTATAAACTTGATATTAGGTCATTGATGTTCACAGTTGGACTTGGAGCTTTAGTTTTCTCTCTCAGGGAAAAATCGCTGACTGAAACTAGATTATCCTCATGAACCAAAGTGTCAGAGGTTTCCATTTCCTCATCCTGGAAAAAGGACAGTGGCAAGACTCCCTTGGGCTTGGTTGTCTGCACTTCTTTTTCCTGAGTGCAGGTAAGTACAAAATCAAGAAGATGAAAAAGCACTTCCATTAAGCTAAACAATGTATATAGAGGTTTCAACTTTGGATAACATACAAGAAAAGATATAGTAACAAAGGCAAATCTTAGCAGCAATTTTGAATGTACATACCTAATTAATGTGTTCAGTAAGATGTAATAAAGAAAAACAGCAGGTTCAGCAAAGTTACAGATTTTAATTAAATGTTAAATTACAAAGATAAGAACAAATGAATAGCATGTCAAAAAATTACATTTAGTAGTACACACACGACAGATTACCCAAGCTCAAAGTAATGATACCATCAAAAGTTAAAACTATTCATTTCAAAGCAAGCAGGAAAAATATCATGTATTATCCACATTCTGAATTGATAAGTATGGAGATTGTAAGAGACATTAACCTCCTTCTTGTTCCCAGTTTCCAAAGACGGCTGGTTAAAAGCCCAAGAACTTCCTTCAGAATTCACGTCTCCATTGCTTCGAAAGGAAATCAAACCATTTTCCTTCTTTTGCGGCTCTTTCTCAAAGTTTGATTGAAAAGAGGTAGTTGTTTCAATTTTAGAATCGGGTTCAAAACCAAAACCAAACGCCCAGCCATTAGATTCCTGAAAACAAGTGGCAACTAAAGCTTGTACCATCTACCAATGCAAGGATTGTTTTTTATGAAATGAGGCTTGTACCTTGTTTGTTAAATCGTTCTTTGGCTCTCCCACTTCAGCAACCTTAAACTCCCATCCGTCATTGTCCCAAGGGTCATCATCTCCATTTTCCCGGTCAAAAACTGATTCAACTCCATCTGATTTCCCAGTAACAAAACTTGGACCTGTTCCATTTGTAGGTGAACTCCAGACACTTGTACTTAAATTAGTTGTATTCTGAAACACAGCTGATCCAGTTTTAGCGTTCTCTCGTTCATCCTGCTTGAATAAAGTGATGCAAAAACACGTTAGAACAGCTTAGCTTCATCTTAAGACTTCACAAATTGCTTTAGGAAACCAGTACAATTTCCTCACCTAGATTTTTAATCAAAAACGATTACAATTTACCTTATAGCCTCTGTCTGCAGATGGAAAAATAGAATCGGCGGCCTTAAACTCCCAACCATCATCAACATCATCATCACCATTTTCATCTTCAAATCTCAAATCTGAATCCAATGTAACCCCAATAGTACTTGAATTCACCACAGTGCTCGTCCTCTCAGACCTTTCTGTATCTAATTTCAATGGATTCCAGCTTAAAGTCTCCAAGCTACCACCTGAACTTTCAATTTTCCCATTCATTTCAACATTTCCGAGATTATTTCCTGGCAAATTCAGCTCATTCTGTCCGTTCTCTTTATACAGATTTGCGATCAAACCACTAATTCCAACACTATGATCCGTCGAATTCACTACTCTATTCACAGATCCAGAGCCACCATTGCGTTTACTGGAAAACGAATCAAACGAGAATCCAAATGATGAAACCGACGCACCTGATTCATCACCTTCTTCCTCCTCTCCGAACACAGATAGTGGCACCGGACCTCGAGAAGTACCCCACTGCTGCGCCTGAGTCTTCTTCTCCGTCTCGATCCGATTAGGCGTCGAATCAGCACAGTTTCGATCCGCATCGGAAGAATTTACGAACTCTCCCCAATCATCATCTTCGCCGTTGTTTCCTATGGATGATTCGATGGTTGGCGAAGGGGAGGAGAAGAAGAAATCTAGGCCGTTCATTCGATCGGGAAACCAGTTTTAACGGCTGGATTTTGATGCGAGGAGCATGAAGATTATTCTGTTTTTGCGTCGGCAGTTTTGCTCCGCCTTGGCCTACACTAGTTGCTGGGTGGGTGCGCAGGATAGCTTACCCCGCGCACTTGAATCTTGTAAGATTGATTCTAAATAATTTCAATGATTGCATTGTTTATACTCGTAAATATAAAAGACGTTTATTGTTATTAATAGTCTAATAGCATATGCGATGAGTAAAAAAAATGTGAGGGTTATACACAAATATTGGTAGAGCTTGACTTATTTAAAAATGCATGAAAGTTTGCGGAAATAGATTGATTATAGAAATTATTGGCGGAATTGGTCATTTTTCAAAAGTTATTAGGAATAGACCAAATCCTATTTATAGTTAGAAGAAAGAGACTGAACCCACACTCACACTAATACATTTTCCACACTAATAACATTCTTTTCTTCTTCATTTACTGTACACGACGTTTTACATTTTTTCCATATAGACGTACACTATGATAAATATGATAGAACAATAGCTATGAGGGTGTACGAGTTGGCAGTTACGACGGCGTGCAAAGCAATAATTATAATGGTGTACGAAACGATAACCGTACGAGATAGTGATTAAGACGGTGTACGATACATTAATTATGACAGTGTACGAATTAGTAACTATAACAGTGCATCAAATGGTGTACAATGATATTGAGGGTGGATAGATATTATGGTGGATGAAGATGAGACTATGATTGTGTGTTAAATGGTATACAAAATAAATATTAGACAATGTACAAGTGAGACAATGTACACCGCGGTATATAAGACAGTGGTTAAGATAATTTTTATATTTACTTTATACACCATTTGACATTGGGGTATATTATCTCACTTGTACATCGATTAACATTTACTTTGTACACCATTTGACACACCATAATAGTCTTATCTCCATTCACCACTATTTCTATCCACCATCAATATCAGTGTTCATTTCTTATTTTATACACCATTTGATACATTATTATAGTTATTATCTCGTACACCATCATAATTAATGGACGTACACCGTTTTAACACACTTTCTTGTACACCATAAAAGTTATTGTCTTGTACACCATTATAAATATTGTCTTGTACACTTCCATCTCGTACACTATCATAATTATCATGGTATACAAAACATTTTTAGCAGAACCCTAATAAATAGGTCTTGTTAGATTCACAAAAATATTTCAAAAGATAAAAATTTATTTTAAAATTTAATTAGTTAATTATTTGTGTTATAGTCATCAAAGTAAAGAAAATTGATGAAAGAGAAAAAAGAATTAAAAAAGAAAAGAGAGAGAGAAAAAAAAATCGAAAGAAATAAAAGAAAATGGGAAGGAGTGGCAGTTATCGTAATTCTGACTTATACAGAAGGACAACAACGTAATCGCGAAACTCGTGAATAGTGCCAGTTTCTTTTTTCTCCCAATTATAAATAGTGATTGGCCCTGTCTTCCAATTACTTTGAAAAATATAGCACAAACTACAAATTAACTCTTGATTATATGGTCTTTGTCCAAAAATAAATGATCAGGGTTAATAACATTATTAAACGATTTATATGATTAATATAATAAGTAAAATTGTATATATTTTGGTGATATTTGTGATTGGTTGGTAAGAGGATACTAGATTCGGATCCGCACATACGTGCGAGGTTATATTTGTAAACATTTTTATTTGGTATACCATTCATAACTTGAATTCATACAAATTTGCTATTCGGTTTGGTTTCAATTAAGTTTATAAATGTTTGAATATTTGAAATAATAATTGTTTTACCAGTGTTGTTTGATATACAGACTAACCTAGTAGTCAAACCGAGATCAAACGTGCTCGAATCAGTGGTCGGTTTGATTTCTATTAAACCGAACATAAAACTATTAGAAACGATTAAAACCCGTTTGAGACAAATAAAAATATTTAGGGATAGACGTGATTCTTATTCTGTTATGTCTCATTATGTCTTTTACATGTTCCTAAATTTTCGTCGCATAAGGGAATGCATTCCCAATATGGAAAAAATTTTGTACTCCCGATTGGAAATAGGATGGGACGAAAACATAAATTTCCAAAATTCCGTTTGGGACAAACACAAATATAATTCATAGTATATTTATATATCATATGATATAATACAAATATTACAAAATTAATTGACTTCTTTATTTTTATTATTTTATATTTGGTTCATCTATATTGGAATTATGTTTCTTTGTTTTTTTAATTTTAACTATTATAAAACATATTATAATGTCTTTTTTTTTATTTTGAACATTTGTATGCTAGATAAATTGAAAAAAAAATGTTATATATATGAATGCAAGTGTTAATTTATTTTAATTGTAAAATATTCTAAGACTTTTTTTGAGAAATCTATGGTCTCATCCTGTCATGTCTCCTTCAAAATAAAATAATTTTGCTAGATATAATAACTATTTATAATACATTTTAAAAGTATATTTTATTTTATACAATTAAAATTTAATTTACTGATATATATTAAAAATAATGAAAACCCGTTTAAAAAAAGTTATTCTAAAACTTTATATTATTTCAGTTCTAATTAAAATGTAAAATATTTTAGTTTACTACTTTTTTTTGGGATAAGAATTTATATTTAAGATTAGAAAAGATCTTAGCTGGCTTGGTATTATATTCCAAATAGTATAAAATTATTGAGATTAGAAAATATCTTAACTAATTAATGTTTGTTTCCAAAATAGAAAATATTTGAATTAAAACGAAATGTTTAACATATTCGAATATGCTAAATTTAAATTTAATATCTTTTTAATATAATTTCTTATATTTAAATTTAAACTACTATCAAATGGAAACTGAAATTTTAGGTTTTAATTATCAAACGACAAATTAATAGGTGCTACCAAAATTCAAAATTGAAATTAATAGGTGCTATCAAAATTTGAATTCAACTAATTTCTCTTTAAATTAATATAAAACCGAAAATGAAATTTATTTTTATATATATTTATTTCATTTTAATTAAAACAAATTTTTATTTGAAACATTGAAAATTTCTTATATTTTAATTATCAAATAATATTTGCAATGTAAAATTAACAATAATAACTATTAACTTGAAGTATATTATTTTCATATGAAGAAACATATTATTATTATCAATTATTATTTTTGTTTTCAGATAAACATATTAATATGAAATATTTAAGTATAGAATTCAATTTTTTAAATACGAAAAATATTATTAAATTAATACTATAGGGATATTTTTAATTTTCTAATTAATGTTAAAAAAAATAATTGTGTTTGTTATATGAATAGCTAAGAATAATTGTGAAGATTGTTTGGATACATGGATATAAGTTAAGATATAAAGACATTTTACCGAATTTTTTTTTTATTTTTTATTCCAATAGCATTTCATGTCATTAAGTCAATAGTGTTTCTAAATTAATAGTATATATATGACAAACCTTGCACAAGTAGAGAGGCGAGAAAGTTTTCCCTCTCTTCCTCCTTCCTTCTAACGAGTTCGCCCTAGCACTAATATGGTTTTCCTCTCCTCACTGGTCGGCGGCAGGGGTGTCTCCGCTCTTATGAGCTAATTTATGTAACAGAACATATGAGTATCATAAAATTGTGTAACTAATTTACTCTTCGAAATCGTCAAATGATTTAAGAAAAAAGGCAATTTTATAAATAGTGATCAACTTTTTATTAATGCAAGACAACTTACTCAGGCTGATTAGGAGCCACTACAAGAAATCTACTGCAAAACCGACGGCATTTCCGACGGTATTAATATCCGTCAGAAAATACTGATGGATTTCCGACAGATTTCCGACGGAAATTAAAATTGTTAATTCCGTCGGAAATTCGTCGGTTTGCCGTCGGTAATTTCTGACGGAAAATTTGAACGTTAATATAGCCGTTGTTATATCCGTTAAATTCTGACGGATTTCCGACGGCAAGCGTTATTATATATATGTTACCATACTTCTCCATTCAATCACAACAACAAATTTCTACCCAACAATTCTAAAAAAAACGTGTAGAGAGAGATTTCGTCTTCTAGAGATTTAAGATCGTGGATGGATGAAGAAAAGTTTGATTCGGAGTCGAAGTTATTAAATGATGGTTATGCACGAGGTATATGCGAGTTTATGGCCGTTGCTGGAAATCAACCGCGAGTGAAAACAAGTGGTAAGATGAAATGTCCATGTTCAATTTGTCGCAATTCTCGTAATGTTAAGATAGAGTTAGTATGACATCACTTGTATAGCAATGGATTTATGCCGGGTTACAAGATTTGGTATCTACATGGAGAAAGAAATTTTGATTATGGTAGTAGTAGCCGTGAACCCTATGTTGCGGATAGCTTAGGAGAACATATAACGGAAGTAGATTTTGGTGTTGGTACCGTTGAGATGGTGAATGATGCATTTAGAGAGAATTTGCCATCGACCGTAATAGATGAGGATAGGGTTGAAGAACCAAATGTAGAAGCTAGAAGATTTTTTGATATGTTAGATGCAGCGAAGCAGCCATTATATGATGGGTGTAAAGAAGGTCATTCACTTTTATCATCTGCTAGTAGAATGATGACCATTAAGACGGACTTCAATTTGGCAGAGGAATGTGTTGATGCGATAGCAGATATGGTGAAAGATCTTTTGCCTGAAGATAATCTTGCACCGGCATCATACTACGAGGTACATAAACTTGTAAGTGGTCTTGGTTTGCCGTATCAAGTAATAGATATGTGCATCGACAACTGTATGATATATTGGAGAGAAGATGAAGACAGGAGAAGTTCTCGATTTTGTCGTAAACCACGGTTTCAAGATACTAGTGGGAGAGTTCCAATTCCATTTAAACGTATGTGGTACTTACCGTTGACTTCGAGGTTGAAGAGGTTATATCAATCTGAGCGCACGGCAGAGCAAATGAGATGGCATGCAGAACATCGTCAAGATGGAGATATTACACATCCGTCGGACGCAAAAGCGTGGAAACATTTTCAATCCATGTATCCGGATTTTGCGTTTGAGAGAAGAAATGTGTACTTCAGGTTATGTACAGATGGTTTAACCCATTTGGGAAGCATGGAAGGCAGTATTCGTTGTGGCCCGTAATCGTAACACCGTACAATTTGCCCCTGATATGTGCATGCGTCGAGAGTTTTTATTTCTCTCCGTTCTTGTTCCCAACCCTGAGCATTCGAAGAGATCACTAGATGTATTCCTCCAGCCAGTGATCTATGAGTTACAAATGCTATGGAGTCACGGTGCTGAAGTGTTTGATGTTTCGCGCCAGCAGAATTTTAGGATGCGGGCGGTTCTTATGTAGACCATTAGCGATTTCCCAGCATATGGAATGTTATCTGGATGGACAACTCATGGAAGACTATCGTGCCCATATTGCTCAGACAACACAGATGCATTCCAATTGAGGAACGGAAGAAAGTCGTGTTGGTTTGATTGCCATAGAAGGTTTCTACCGATGGAGCATCCGTATCGTCGGTCTAAAACATTATTTATGAAAAATAAACAAGTGTTTGAAGCTCCAATTGTTGAGGAAGACGGTAGTAATTTATTGGATCAGTTGAGAGATTTTGGTGCTCCGATGACTTCTGAATGTGGAGGTAATGGGCATGAAACTGTTTACGGAGCCGGGGAAGTTCATAATTGGCACAAGAAGAGTATCTTTTGGGAATTGCCTTACTGGAAAGACCATTTATTGAGGCACAACCTCGATGTGATGCATGTTGAAAAGAACTTCTTTGATAACATAATGAATACGGTTTTAAATGTACCGGGGAAGACAAAAGACAATCTGAAGTCTAGGTTGGACTTGGCAGAGATTTGCGATCGTGATTTTCTTGAAATTCTTCCCAATGGTAAATATCCTTTTGCTCCGTACTAGTTGGATGCACAAAAGAAAAAATTCTTCCCAATGGTAAATTCTAGAAGAAGACTTCGTACGTATGACCCATTCATCCTAGCATCACAGGCATACCAGGTTCGGATATATATATATAATTTTATATTACGTCAGTTTTTGGATTCAATTTTTGTTTCATTTGACTTCATAAATTACATTTATTTTTTTAAGATGTGTTATATTCGTTACCCTAGGGTAACACGGCGTTCAGATCCTTGGATTACAGTGACTCCAATTAATCCAAGAGGAAATATTTATGGAGTTTCTGAGCACGATGCTTTACAACCAACTAGAAGTGTTCCAATGGATCATGTTGAGCATTCTTTTGATACATTCCTTGTGGTTGATTTAACGGAAATTGGTGATGATAGAGTTCATTCAGAATCAGAGGAAGAACTTGGAGAATTTGATGAGGCCGAAGACGATATTCCTTCTGAAGGATCATTATCTGATTCAGATTAGTACATATTTCAATAGAAACGGATTGTAAACGAACACGGTACTATACAAATCCGTCAGAAATCCATCGGAAATTTCCGACGGATTCCCGACGGGTTTGTGGTTACACGTGTACCACTTCAACGTTTCATTTAATATTAAAAGATTCTGAAGGATCTTCCGTCGGAATTCTTTGATAAATAATGTCTTCTTCTTCCTCGCGGAACTGAAATGCGATGAACAAAAAAAAAACACAAAAACCTCCGATTTCGATCACGATTTTTGCTCCGATTAAACCTCCGATTTCGGCATCAATCATCAAGATGTCTAACAATCCATCAATTCCATCCAATTTGTAAGTTTCCAAAACTCTAAATTTAAAGATTTCTAAAGTTTTAAGATTGATGTTAGATTTAGGTTTTTGGATGTAAGATTTAGGTTTTTGGATGTTAGATTTATGTTATTGGATGTTAGATTTATGTTTTCTAGTGTTAGTTTTAAGATTTCTATGGTTAGATTTAATTTTTTTAATTTTGGAGAATTTGTTATGTTATTGAATTTGAAGATTTTAGAGATTTTGTTATGTTATTTTAGGGAATTTTTAACTTTGGAGAATTTGTAATTTTTTATTACTTTACATTATTTATTTAGATTAGAAAAAATTATCATTTTTTTAATAAAATTATAATGCTTTTTTATTAATTTATAATCATTTTTAAAAATTTATAATCATTTTTTAGAAATTTATAATCATTTTATAAATTTATAATCATTTTTAAAAATTTATAATCATTTTTAAGAAATTTATAATCATTTTAGAAATTTATAATCATTTTTACATATTTATAATCATTTCTCTTAATTTATAATCATTTTTTTAGAAATTTATAATTATTTTAGACATTTATATTTATTTTAATTAATTTCAAAAAATTAATTTCGTTTTAAAAATTTATAAGGGATTACTGATTATATTACGAGGGTTATGGGAACCGAGTACGTAGAGGTTCCGGTAGGGGTAGGGGAGTTGCGAGGAGTCATTCTACGGCATCTACCCATATTCCGGACACCGCATCACCTGTACCATCCCCTGCTGCATCGACACCACCCCCTACTGCACCGTCTGGACGAGAGGGATTCACTCGTCTTCATACGGATTGTGTTGGGACAGACACATGGTAAGTCTGATTTTCCTATTTAAAAATATTAAATTTTATTTAATATTTTTTTATAAACTATTTAAAGTCTACAAAACAATTTGTTTTGAAGGTTTAAAGATTCAAGAAATAGGATTTTCAAGTCTATCAACCGGATGCTTAATAGATTGCTTCAGCATCCGTATCCGACGTACACCCAAATGCCCTTAGAAGAGCAGGAAATGTGGTTTCGGCAATTTGCGGTAAGTTTTTCATTTTTTTATTGTTTACTTTGAATTTAAATAGTTTATTAGTTTATTTTAATTTAATTTTCATTTTTTTCATCAAGAAATTACTTGGGAGAGTCACATTACCGCTTTGGTTAGAAGGGAGTTCGACAAAAAAGCGGCAATAATGTATTCACGGAAGATGAACGAGTGGAAGGGGTTGTGGTCGAGGAATCTTGTTCCAAGGGAGTTGGTTATGAACCCGACCCTATGGAACGGGTTGATGGCGTACTAGAGTGAAGACGCTACGAAGGCTAGCTCCACAACCCACTCTGCGTGCCGGAACAGCGATCGCAAAGGAAAGGGTAAGGCAACGCACAATCTAGGAGCAATCAGTTTGGTCACAAAGGCGAAACAACTTGTAAGTTTTTGGTTTAATCAATATGTTGTTTTTTCAATTTTATATTCAAAATATTTACTATATTTGTTAATTTTGTAGTTTTGTCAAGATGGTGTCCAACCTTCTGCCCTCAAATTGATCGAAGTTGCACACACCAACAAGAACACCAATGAAATCCAAGATGGTGTAGCTCGGGAGATCGTTGGCAATGTCAGGAAGATGGGTGATGAGTATGTTCTGAGTCAACCAATCATTGAAGGAACCCCGCCTCTCACCGAAGTCCCGATCGAGAAGATCAACGAATTCGTCTACGAGGTAAGTAAATTTTAAAATTTTAATCAATTTTTATTTAATTTCAAATATTTATTCAACTTTTTATTTCTGCAGTGTACTTCGAAGACCAACGGTCGGGTCTTTGGTCTTCCGGACGATTCAGCATCTTACTCGGCTACTTCCCGCTTTTACAGACATCCTAGCGACGATCTTAAGGCGAAGCTCGCACAGAGAGACGCTGAAATGGAGGAGATGAAGGCGGATATGCAACGCCTTAAAGAGGCCGGAGAAGAGCAAAAGGCGAAATATGAAGCTGATCAACAAGCGATGATCCAACGGATGAACAAATTCTTTTCGCAATATCCACCACCTCGACCGGGCGTAGTTTCATTTTCGGATTATAAACAATTTTCTAGTTTTTTTTTTCAATTGTTAAAAAATTTCATTAATATTCAATTTTAATTTTCAATACAATTCAATTTTATTTTTCATTTCTTTTTCTAAAATTTATTTTTCTTAAAATTAATACATTTATTGATTTTAAAAATTATTATATTAAAAAAAAAACTTCGAATTCCGTCAGAAATCCGTCAGTTTTTACATCTGTCGGTTTTTACATCCGTCGGTACTACGTCGGGAATCTGTCAGTCTCCTTCGGTTCAAAAACATCGGAATTCCGTCGGAAATCAGTCGGTGTTTATCCGTCGGAAATCCGTCTGTGTTTATCCGTCGGAAATCTGTCAGAAATATTCCGATGGAAACCCGACGGACAACCGACGTAAGGTATTCCGACGGATTTCCAACGGATTCACGATGAATGTCCAGAAACTACATTCTGTCAGAAATCCATCAGAAATTTAGACAGATTTCCGACGCGGTTTTTAATTCCGACGACATAGTTCATACGGCAAAAACCGACGGATTTCCGACGGATTTTGCGTTTTCCGACGGATTTTTCCGTCTGTTTCCAGCTGTTTTTGTTAGAGATAGAATCTCAGAATAAAAATAAAACTCAAAACTCTCTTTATATTAAAACTGAAATAAAGATAATGTAACAAGAACAAAGTAAAACTCCCAAGAGAACTATGTTCTCTCCCTCGGCCTAATCCGATAGAAACCTCCTAAGCTTTCCCTAGCTTGGATGCCTCTTCTAACCAAGACTTCATCTCTATATATAATAAAACATAAAAGCAAAACTCTATGAGAAAAGAAAATAAGAAAATAGAAATACTAAATAATTTCCTAAATTAATAAATAGAAATATTCGTATCATTGCCGACCGCTTCAAAACAGCCTTGTCCTCAAGGCTGGTCTTCAAAAGTCGACCATGAAACTTAGAGAGTTAAACTCTTGGATTCTTCACCATGCCACCATACTCCGAAGCTATAGGAATAAAGATAACGTAACAAGAACAAAGTAAAACTCCCAAAAGAACTATGTTCTCTCCCTCAGCCTAATCCGATAGAAACCTCCTAAGCTTTCCCTAGCTTGGATGCCTCTTCTAACCAAGACTTCATCTCTATATATAATAAAACATAAAAGCAAAACCCTATAAAAAAGGAAATAAGAAAATAGAAATACTAAATAATTTCTTAAATTAATAAATAGAAATATTCGTATCATTATCAGTTTTCTTGTAGTGAGCATCTTCGGGATTTACACTCATCATGTACATATCTTTCTTCGGCTCGTTTGCTGGATCTTCCAATATATCACCCTTTCAACAACAAAAAATTTTGATATCAGAGAGGGGGATACATTTTTAGGAACTCAGCAACGTGACAAACTGGATCATTTGTATCCGAAAAGGAAATGCAAACAAACATTTGAATTTTATTTTACCTCATGACTAAGGTGCCACAGGTTCCTGTCCCGGCTGTAAATAGATTTCTTTGTCACTGGGACGGGAACGTTATGCTTCTTTGCATACTCAATAGCATCTTCTCTGCCTTGGATTTCCCATTCTCTCCATGGTGCCACAACTTTAAGTTCGGGGTTTAACGAAAAGAAGGTGAGCTCAAACCGAACCTGGTCAATCAATCAGTGAAAAAGATAAGACTTGATGTGTGTGTTTTGTTCGATGTAACGCTTTAGCAAGACATTCCAAGTACTTGCCTGGTCATTTCCTTTGCCAGTACACCCATGTGCAACGGCATCAGCTCCAACCTCTGCTGCTACATCAACCATGGCCTAATCATTTACAAGTTGTAGAAGAGATAAAAGGTCATTCACAAGATATATTCAGATATTAGGAATATTTGGGTTCCTTCAAAGTTCAGTCAAATAAAACCTCTTGAAATGTTACCTTAGCAATGACAGGTCGAGCCATGGAGGTACCAAGCAAGTATTTTCGTTCATAGAAGGCACCAGCTCTAAGACAAGGGAATATGTAATCTTTCACAAACTCCTCTGTGAGATCCTTAACGACCAACTGAGAAGCACCACTAGCCTTAGCCTTTTGTTCTAAACCCTCCAGCTCTTTTATGCCCTTCATATCAAAGCATTTAGAGGTTAAGGAGACCTAAGAAGAATACAACACGAGATTTCCTTTCTTTCATTACTAAAACAGTCATCATTTGGCACTTTTGTCATGTACCTGACCAACATCGGCGGTAAAAACAAAAAACTTCACAGCCATAGTTCTCCCTATAAAACAAATAGTTTCATATAAGTGTAGTGGATTGATCAAAATTTAGTGAAAGCATTAGCTTCAAAGCTATCAGAACTAGTTGTTTCATACATAGAAGAAGATTAAAAAAGGTGATTCTTGTTAGAGCTGGTCAGAAATAAACTGGAGAAAAAGGAATAATATACTTAAGCCATGGCACGATGACAGAGGTATCTAAACCTCCACTGTAGGCTAGAACGACCTTTTTCAGTTTCCCACGAAGTCCAGCTTCTTTGGAATCAGCGGCCAAAGCGGTTCCATCTCCGGAGAGAAGAGCTCGAATAGCTGTGCATTATTCAAAAAACACACAGGAATTCAAAATATAATAGTGTAAATAACATATAAGATGCTCCTAATAAAGGAAAAATAGACAATTTTATAATCGGAACTAGAGCTATTGGTAAATATGAAAATAGTGAAAGGAAACGGAGCAGAAAAGAACCATTGTGGGGGCTACGAAGGGCGAGAGCAGAGGACGAAGAAGAAGGAAACGAAGTCGCAGAGATTTCAGCCATGGAAGATTATTTCTGGGAGTTTTTCTTCTTGTCTACGCTTCTGTTTGACAATGGGGTTTGGGGCTTTTGTAAGATGCCAACAGTGTCCACGTCATCTAGGGTTTTGACTATTTTATTTTTCTCTGTATACAGAATAATCGTTTTTTATTTATCAAATTTTCTTTGTTCCAAATTTCAATATAAGAAAATATGTTTTTTCCATATTTGAAATTTTTAACCCAAAAAAAATTGTTTTTCTCAATTCCTAAGGTTATTAAGAGAATATATTTCGAAGGATAATAGAACACTACCATTTAAATATCGGTTTAGCATGTTTAAGACCAGTGATGGGCTTACGAAAACTAAAATGTAAAATTGCATTCCCTTTTGGTGCGTGTTATATACTGAAGATGAAATATTCCTACAAAATATTGAATGGCCAAAGCTGGCACTAACTCATAGATCTCTCAATCATAATGCAACTTAGGAAAACAACCTCTCTCTTTTAACAAAACTCTCTTCCACTTCACTTCACTGTTAAATCAAACAAACACAAGCGAGGAAAAAGAAGTACCTATTCCTTATTATAAGATATGATACCGCAATGTTGTCTGAACATTGCAGCGTGAGATCTCAACCCCATAGCAGAAATGTTTCGGCCATACTCCTGGTAAAGATATTAACCAATAATGTTACTTCTTTATAAACTACTATTTCATATAAATTTTAATTTGACAGTTGAGGTGGTTTTACCTGAATATCAAGGAACAATTGGATACACATCTTGTCTGTTTCCGATACATTTTGGTCAGAAACACCTGATGCTTCACCTGCTCGTCAACTGATACCAAATTACATTAAAATAGTAATATATTATTGTTATGATACTCTAAGTGAGTATCTAATGGATGAAGATGCTTTCAAGTTTATACTCTGCAATGCCACTGTCATAAAAGAAATGTCAACTAGCAGTTAGTGTAAAATGGATAACTTGTGTTCGTATTTTACCAAATCAGATATATTCAGTTAAATTAGGCTATAGGACAATATATAAAGGGTCATCTATGAAAGCTAGAAAATCACTCCAACAGTTTTAAGTTTTTAGTGAAAGATATTTCTTAAAAAAATTTTAAAAATTATAAATAATTTCAACACAAATGCCAAATTAACAAGGAACTAACGGACATTAAGAACGATTAGACCAAAAACACCAATAAGACAAGTCCACAAAAGAAAAAGAAAAAAAGTGAAACAAGAAACTCCAGCCAAATTTCGAAAGTGATGCAAAACCTAACTTCAATGTCAACTCCAATGATTTTCAAATCGAAAACATTTTTTTATGATGTAACGAATACAGAAATTCAGTGGTAAGCTCCACAATTATTATTGAAACACAACTTCAACACTTCCGACATAATGCTATATTTGATATTCTTTTTAAATAAATAAATAAACTTGGTATTTATTTTCTGCAGAAGATTCCAACACCACTGCTCGATCCACCAGTGCAATCAACAGTATTCTGATTCAGCAACAACGGCTCGATCTTGTCTAAACTTCCTGAGCCACCGGAATAAACACAAGCATTACAACTTGTTTCAAGAAGCGACATTGTTCTATATTTATCTTCTCCACCAACGACCGGCATAGCCACACCTGGCTTGGCTGGATTCTTGAAATCATCTCTATATGTTCTTCCTAAAACACCCTCTACGTTTGAAGACAACTTAAAGAACCGGAACTGAACCTCAAGATGGGCGAAACAGTCATTTTCAGGTCTCCCATATTTATGAATCATGTCATCTTCCTTTGTCACTGGAACCACATTGACCCAAATCTCAGCAATGTCTTCTAAAGTGACCAACACAGAGTTTATGTCTGAAGTTCTCTCGATCTTTATATATCCTCCTGGTGGGCTCCACACCGATGCATCTCCTTTTGGTAAAGAGATCTCTTTGCCTTCGAAGGAAAGACGAAGATGGTCTACTTGGTCGTCCCATTTCGCGGTCTTTGTAGCTTCAAGTGAGAAGGTTTTGCTGTTGGGGCCGAAGATTAGACCCAAGGATTGTATCCATGTGAAGTCTCTAGGCCTACCAGAGGGTCTTAGACCAATGAAACGTGCGTTGACTTGGAAGTCAACGTCCGAGACAAGTGCGAAATGCTCATCGCGTTTGCCGTGAAAGTAGAACACGATGCCGTCTCCGCCGATGAAACGAGGGTCTAAGCATGCTGATCCTTTCCCCTTGCAATTAGGCTTCCTGTCTATTAGATAATATGATTAATTATTAGTAGGTTCTAACATTTTGTTTTAAGAAATGGATTATAAAAATGATGTTATCGATAAACCTTATTGTAAATATAAATCTGAAAAAACCCTTTTTAAAACAATTTTGTTATGAATAAATTCATATTATATGGATGTCTATTATCGGTCCATTAGAATATTCTAGAATACTTGTACCACAAGCTAAACCATTGTTTTGTATTCCTATATATATTAATATATATCGTGCTGATAACGTATTGTGAAAATAAAAGAGAACATTATAATGAGCCGATAATGTGCATTCCCTCATATGAAATTATCCATAACAAATTTAAAATATTTACTTTTTTTTTTATATACCGAATCCAAATTTAAACTAAACCGAATTAAAAATTTGACCTAAAACTAAAATTTCTTTTAAAAAATGATATTTGACTAAAACTCGAATAGAAACTTAAATAAAACCAAAACCATTGTTCTACAATCTAAAACCATCCATGATAAATATTCTTTTATTTTAAATATTACTATTATTTATTTTTAAAAAGTCCGGTGTTTTAGAAAAAATATGATTGTTCATAAACTTAAAGGTTCTTTGAAAATATCCAAAAGTAGGTAAATCTGAACCTAAACCAAACCAAACCAAAATCAAAATCAGACTGAACACCTCCATTGAAAAAATGAATTGTATATTGTTACTTACTGCGGCAAGTGGCTTTGCAAATAGGGTTAAAGCAATCGATAACACAGGCCTTGGTGCTGCCTTTGGGAGGGGAAGTCGAAGGGCACTGCTTTGGGCAAGTCTGCTTCTTAAGGAAACATCGGCTATTCCTTTGGAAGCATGTCCTTGTTTCCAACGCTGCTTCGAGTTGTACAATGACCGAACACGCATAGAGCGTCACCACTAATCCAAAGTAAAAACTATTGATGCACTTCATTTTTTTTGTTTTCTTCTCTTGGGAAATGAAGTATTGTATCCTCTTATGACCTCTTTTTATAGAGAGCATGCATGCTTGGCAAGTTGAAATTTTCTTAGGAATAGTTTAATCATTGCTTTTTATGTAGTATATACTGTACACCGACACAAACACACACATACTTACTTTTCTTCTGAAATAAATCTTAATAGGTTTATTACAAAGTCAACTCTAAGATACATATATTGTTTCAACGGCGGCGTCACACTACAAAAAAAAAAGCTGTTCAACATCATTTATTTTTAATATTTGTATTAGTTATAAATGATGTAAAATACGTTTACATCACTTAAATAAATTATTTTTTTTTATAATGCAAATAATTTACATTGTTTTGTTAACTAATGATGTTATTGTACATAATATTTGCATCAGTTGTTGTAACTGATGTTAATTTGTATCAATTACAAAAAAATGATATTATCTTTTACATCACAATGTGTAAGTGATGTTAGTATTTACAACCGTTATAATAATTGATGTCAATATTCCATTACTTTTAAATAATTGACACTAACACTAGTATCGATTTAATAATTGTATCATTTATAATAATTTGATTTTAGCATGTTTTATATTATTTAAAATATTTATATCTATTTCCATACCGATTTATTATAAAATTGAGCCTAATAAATTAAATGAACCTTAATAATTTTAAGTCTTTAATGACTAATTGGTAATGGAACATGCAATATTTATAACTGCAATTGTCAAGAGCTCTTTCCCTCATCATTCAATGTGGGACATTTAAAAATTTGTCATGTTTTTAGTTTAGCATTATTTTAAAAATGATGCTACCAAAAATTAATAGATACATCAATTAGACAATTGATGTAAATTTATATTTTATATCACTTTTTGGTAAGTGATTCAAACTAATAGAAATTAAATCAATTTAACTTAATTGATGTAAAACTAGTTAATAATAACATCAATTAATATAATTGATGTTAAGTCATATATATATATATATGCTTCATTTATAAATAAGTGATTTAAAATAATATCATTTAGTTAAATGATACAATTTAAGTGATGTAAAATGTTTTTTTTTTGTAGTGTCATTACTACATCGAGTTTTTGTATATTGGGTTTGTTTTTGGGAAAATTCCACAAAAATACACCAACTATTTATTGATTTCCATAAAAACACACGAACTTTGTGGGTACCCAAGAAAATACATGAATTATTTTTTTCTTCCATTATAATACACAAACTTTTAAATTGTATCCATTTAACATTTAGGGTTTTACAAAAAGTAAAAACTGTTTATTTTTAATAAAATAAAAAATATTATGATAAAAAACTATTTTATAAAATCCAAAAAAAAAATTCTAAAAATTTGTAAAAACTCTAAAGTAAGTCTTAAAATAAAAATTAAACTTGTAAAATTTTAAATTCATATAAAACTTCTAATACTTTAAAAAAAATAAAGTTAAAATATATCTCTTTAAATTCATAAAATTTCAGTAATAAAGTTACCATTATTTTTTGAAAATAACATCATGAAATTGTGTATAATAATAATAATATAGGTTGCATTTATTTGTGATTTGGGTAATTTCTGATGTAAATAATATAATATATATAAATATATGATTTTAAAAATTTGATATATGTTGTTTACCTTATATATGGTAATACAAAATTTTTAAGTACTTGAATATTTAATGAATTAATATTTTCACAAAAGGTATACTATATGAAAATATTTTGTATCTATAATATAAATGTTAAATTTTAGACTTATTTAAAGATTTAAATAATTTAACGAATAATTTTTATTTTGTTTTGAATTTGATAAATTTTTATTTTAATTTCTGGAATTTTACAGATTTGAAAAGATTTGAAAAGATTTCTAGGAATTATTTTTGAGTTTTATAAAATAATTTATTATTTCAATATTATTTTTATTAAAACAATTAAAACAATTGTGTTAAATGGATTCAATTTAAAAGTTTGTGTATTATAATGAAAGAAATAATTAGTTCATGTATTTTTTTGGGTATCCAAAAAGTTCGTGTATTTTTATGGAAATCGATAAATAATTGGTGTATTTTTATAGAATTTTCCCTTTTGTATATTGGATTTGTTTTTAACATTAAATTTGCTAGTCAGATTGACTTGATATATTTAATATACAAATTATTTTGGTATGCTTGTGGGTTCATTCCACGCCACGACGTGGAAGTCAAAGCATATGGGAAGCTCGAAAATAAATTTGGGGTTTCAGAGAATGAATGACATTTTACCAAAACAAATGATTTAACTTAGAAAAAGTCTTATTTTGTTTCTTTGGAAGAAATAACTTATTGAAGGTTTATTTTAGCTTTGAAAGTTTGGACTTAGGCCTAGCTAGAACTTTCAAATAAATAAATAAAAGTCGTATCTTGAGATCCTTATACATTTTACAATTTTCAATTCTCTGATCTAATGTTAACTTTTGGAATAACAGTGGTGATTGTAGTATTTGTGTTATGGTAAGTCAATGATTATAGTTTTTCATATTATTATTTTAAAAATAATTATTGCCAACTATACCAAATATTTCACGCTATACATCTAAACTATTTTAATATATCAAAATCTTTACGAAGGATTGTATTTATATGGTGATATATACAAACTAACATCATCTTATATGAGCACAACACTATACCCATCCATTTTTTTTACTATTCTGATACAGTGATTACATGGAGTCCGAGAATATTCAACGGCAGGTTCATAAAAAGCCAACCATAATCCAAATAAGACTTGATCCAACTTACTAACTAGAGTATTAGTAAGTCGGATCGGATCGGGTATTTATTGGATTACGGTCAATTTTTTTTGGACCGACCATATCCAAACAGTAAAAATGAGTGGTAATATTACGCACATAACCAACGTTAGTTCGTCCAAGTAACAATATAATAAATTTAATATTTCTTGTAGTTTTTTTAACACATTTAAATAGTCTGGATGTAAAACCATGTATTGAAGAATACTTGGTGTAGCTAACAATGATTTTCTCATTATTTTATGACATGTCCATGGATCGAATGAAAAATCTTATAACATTGACAAAAATCTTGAATCCCTTAACAAAAGTTAAAATTTTAAACCTAGTTTCATTTTATTGGGAGCAGTTCTTTTATCTATTAAATTGTTAATACGTGTTTATGACACGGTGCCATTATTCATTGTCTCATGACTCTCATGTACTTCACAAGTATGCACATGTTCATATTATCAACAAAAAAAAAACTATGCACATGTTCATGTACGCGAAATAGCGGATCTAGTGTCAAAGATATTAGTTTAATATTATAGTGGAATTTCACCAAATCTAATTTTAATCACGAGTGTTTAGTTGTTATTCCCTCATTATTTTGTTCCGAAATTACTTTCGTACAACGAATTCATTATCTTAATTTTAAAGTCGGGGACAAGTCACAAGTGTATATTTGTTATAATTCCACTAACTTAAGAGTCAATGTTCTTAATAAATTGCATGTGCCATTCTTGTTGACTATAGATCAAATTTGATGGTCAATTTCTTGATCCCTAGACGTTTGGTATTCGTTTGGTTTACAAGCATCAATAAAAAGAGATAATTGGGTAAGATACAATACATCAAGCTTCAATTACGTGAAAGGCAATTGCTTCTAATTATTTTTTTTATGATTTGGAACCGATATAATACAAATCATTATGCGTTAATATAATTACGAATATAGTTTTTTAGTTGGAGAATGTGTTGCTATATGATGGATAATACTATTATTGTTCTCTGAGCTATATGTAAGCATTCGAAAAGTTCGATTTAACTTGGTATAAAATATCATAAGTTTGAATTGTTTGGATTCAAAACCTTCTCTTCAAATTAAACTGAAACTAAAGCTCCAGTCAAAAGTACCAACTTCGATTCGGTTTAGAGTTAAAACGTTTGCCAATTGTAACTTTTTTTTGACAATAATTATAAATTAAATTAAAAAGGTTTAGAAATCTAAATCAATGATATAAAGTTTACATGAATAATAAAATATCGATAAAATCTAGCACTCCGTGCTAATTTATCTGATTTTGAATTTAAATTACGAAAAATTATAGAAAATATTAAAATGAAAACAAGTTATTTATCTTCACAAGATCCTCTAGAAGTGTCGAGAAAACATGCTAATCTTCCGGTATAAACACCATCTTCATCAGGTCGGAGGAATTTGTTGTAAATGTTATTTTTGTTTTCTATTGTGCAATCATACTAAACATGACCAAGATCAGAGGTTCTAATTCGGTGTGCAATGGAGAAAGTCACTTACGAGTATTACATTCCCCCTATAATATTTCCTTACACGTCATCTTGAAAGCAAAACTAATCTAATCTAGAGAAATTGGTAGTCTCTTTTCACGAACCATCCACATGATATTGAAACCCTTTAACATTGCACTCTGGGAATAAGGTGTAACACCAATATCCTAAGAGATTTGATTTGACTCATTATGATCTTTAACTTGTGCTAACTTCCATTCGAGGAACTCTCTAGAATAGATATATGATCCATTTGAAAAAACCAAAATCCCAGAGAATAGTCCAAATGCCGATGGTATTTTTGATAATGCACATACTTGTAATGCTGATGGACATTCAAAAAGGGTATGATTGATTGTCTCTTCTTCTGCTCCACTATTTATTCATCTTTTTAGAAATTTGAATTAACCGATATACAACCTTTTAGAGCTTTCCATATAAAATGACATAATTTAGGGGGTACTTTAATTTTAATGTATGAGCTTGTAGTGGCCGAATGTCTAGACCATAGTGAGGGGGAGTGATACCAAAAGAGGGATCATTACATTTTGTCCAATATCCTGATTTTACTGTACATTTTTTTGAGATTTTGTGAAATGTCAACCAAATGTATTTGCTTTAAATTTTCCATTGGTTAAGATACCCCAAATCAACTGAATATCCAACAAGTCAATAATCTTATTGATTAAGTTCATATCTCAAATCATGATTATCGGGTCAATTAATCGATTGACCATCATATTGGGTGTAGCTGAGTTAATTTTTCTCCATCCATAGAAGGGATAGCAGGATTTAACTGGATCTGGATCCATTCTCCGATAGTAAAAAATAGAGAATAGGTATCCATTAGACGCTATAATTGTTTTGCTAAAAGTACAAAATTAAACTACTATATGATTGAAAACTAATTCCACAATTTTCTTTTATTTTAAACCAAATTTGGCACATTTTTTATGTAATCTAGTGTAAACCTCTTTGAATGTCATTCGAACTCCAGTAAAATCTAACCGCATCACTAATAAACATAGTGGTGATTGTTTTGAGCAGCCTAAAAGGCGTCATATCTTATTTTCCATCGATAAAAATTTAAGCGATCATCCATTAATCTCATATGTCCTCTTTTACAAATGAAATTTTTTTACAACCAATTGTAACCTTAAAAAGTTTAAATATTTAATCTTTTAGGAAGTTTCAATTTTTTTCTATCTTTCTGATTCTTTTTATCTGAAGATACCAAAATTAACTAAATTGGGTCAGACCAAACAAAAGTAAACCCACTAAATAGAAAATGCAAACAACTCACAAAACAACTCGGTTTGACGTGTGCGGGGGCAGCTTGTGAATAGAAGCAAACCGAGTTGCCTTTAGTTGGAAAAACATTTTCCTCAGCATATTTCAATTGCCTTTAGTTGTTACTTGTTTTAAGAGCTTCGATTGGTTTTAATCAACAGTTTCTGGAGTAATTGAAAATTTTCCAATATATTTTCATGTTGCTGTTTTGCTATGGCTGGTGAAAAACAGATGCCTCTATCGACGATTTTACTTCGGCGGTGGTTCCTTCACCGGTAAATCGATGGCGAAGATTGACAGATGGGAATCTTTCTTTTCCTCATCTTACACGTGTCGGTGTTATTACTTGATCCAATCTTCTTCTATAAGCGGTGCATAGTTGGGCTCTTTGTGGACTTAAGTTTGTTTCGTAATCCGTTTATGTACGTTGGGCTTTACTTTGGTCTTGTAACATATGGTTATTGAATAAAGTTTACTCTTGAGAAAAAAAAAAAAGACTTTTACCAATAGCCTAGTGTTTTTTATTTATTTGATATCAATATCAACAAAATCCAATGTAAAGCCAAATTTTAATTTACAAGACATGATTCACTAAAATAAAATTCTTGTAAAAACCCCTAAAAAGAAATTATTAATTATTTGTATAAGATTTCAGAGAATTTTTTAGTTAAAATATAAAAATTAAATTTTCATTGTTTTAAGTGAGATTTCACATAATTCTAATAATAAATTTTCTAATTCACCAAAGTTCATAAAAATTTATTAAAATTCAAATCATTCTAAATTTTTTAATATTCTTCTTTCGCCAACATTAAATACGAGTCTTCGAACTATTTCATTTAACCGTCTTTTTCCAATCTATTTAATTTAAAATCGTTCGAAACCGATTACATCATAGAAGAAGACGGAAAAATAAAATACATAGAAAACACTAACGGTCTTTTCTGCACATTAAGCAAAGACAAACATCTTTGATGATACATTACCGAAATCACAACAATCTTGTTTCAGGTTCAAGATAAACAATTAGACGTGTTCCTGTATCCATAATTGCAGTCGGATTTCTTATACCTTTTAGAATAACACTAAATCAATTCTCATAATGTAGAGAGATATTCTTATTTGACTGTCTTTGTCAAATTTGTTCCGAATTAGTTTCGGTGAAGGCACCATTGAACAAACTTGAAATGGATAGACAATCAGAAATCTAAGCATGTGTGCAAATAAACGATCCATAACCTTAAACAAAATATCAGATCTAGAAACCTAAACCCAAAAAAGCATAAAAATCCAACAAAAAAATATTCGACCAAAGACCAAAGAGATAAGAAACCAATATCGATTGTTACCGAAAACCGTTGCTACCTCACTACATCAGATCCGCCAATACAAGTTAAAAGACCTAGTTTTGACGCACCTCCCAAAAAAGAAGATCCAAAAACAGATCCACAACAAATAACATCGAACCATCGTAGATATAGCTGGAAACCATCGGCGAAACACCATCACCTCCAGATCCTCCAAAATCAAAATCAAAACCAAGAAAGAAGCTTCACTATGGCAAATCGTAGATCCCTTAACTCTTAGACAAGATCGAAGTCACTCAAAAGAAAGCAAAAACAAACAAAAAAACATAACGCCGAAGCTTGAAAACCATCGGACGTCCGACCGGAAGAGAAACGATAAAAACTTTGTTGAGAAAGAAGGTAGCGCCTTTCATTTAACCGTCTTTGTAATTAAGATTCTAGATTTTAGTCGTCCAGTTAAGACTCGGTAGTTTCACTATCTTTGAAAAAACAAATTAATTGTAGTACTTAAAAAATCTATACTAAGGAGCTGGTTAAAACCTCAGAGAGCATCCACTCTATCAACGAATCCTTTCCTTTAAGCTTTTTATCTTTTCTGGACTATTCGAGACCAACAAAACTCGAGAATCTCACATCGGATTCGAGGACTAACTAGACCTGTTTTAGATCTTTCGACCATTGGTGCTAGCCTTGCTCACTGATCAAATCAAACAGGTGAAATAGCTTAAATTTGTTTGTTACGTATAGTTACAAATTGAGGAAGTGTCTAAATGTAATGTCAGACTTCAAAAACAAAGTTCAAAGTTTTTGCTTGTACTACAATATATATGCATAGTAGGGCCAAAGTCGTACGTATCAAACGGGAAGTCTTATTTCAACTTTTGTTTGTTTTTGTCTACTTCCACAAGATTAAACGAAGGTACGGACTTGACATTACCAAAACATACACGACTAACAAAAAAAAAAAAAAAAAAAAAAACCTAAACCCACGACAAGACACACAACTATTGCCACCATATTAAGACCATACACATTTAAAGACGACCGCGTCCGCTCCACGAAGCCACGCCTTAAGCATTCACAACAGCTCCTCCTTCAGAATTAAAAATTAAACACCAAAACAATCAAGTTCAAACCACTTGCCTAACACAGCAACAATTAATAATCATATCTAAAAAAATATGTAAATCGGTGAATACAATTACCATTAGGGTGAAGAACTTGACCGCTGAAGTAAGAAGAGCAGTGGTTACAAGCCAAGAAAACATAAGAAGGTGCAACTTCAATAGGCTGACCCGCTCGTTTCATCGGAACTTCAGATCCAAAACTCTTAATCTTCTCTTCATTGAACGAGGCTGGGATAAGTGGAGTCCATATCGGACCAGGTGCGACACCATTGACACGTATTATCCTTTCTCAGCTAGCTGAAGAGCAAGCCCTCGAGTAAACGCCACAATCGCTCCTTTCGTCGCGGTGTAATCAAGAAGCGATGCGTTTCCTTCATAAGCGTTAATTGATGTTGTGTTGATAATACTACTTCCTTCCTTCATATGCTTCAACGCATGCCTACAAAAATAAATAAAAAATATATCGATTATAATGACATCACACGAACGTGTAATTTTCATCTAACATAAAATATCACACGTGTCATCACCTTGTGAGGAAGAAGTAAGAGAAGATGTTTGTACGAAAGACTCGCTCAAGCCTAGGCTCATCAATCTCTTCGATCGTGCTGCTCTCGTACTGCTCTGCTGCGTTATTGATCAAAACATCGATGCGTCCGAACGTGTTCACGACTTCATCAACGACCCTTTTTCCATGTTTATTTTTGAGTTGATATATGAACATATTTTAGTTGTTTAGCTAGATTTCTTTTAATTATTCTTATAACCTATAGTTTTGAGTAGTAAAAATATTATATGTTAGGATAGTCTTTACGTGCCATGTTCCATATTTTCATATTGCTATATTCTAATTTTGGTTTTGATTCGAATATTTTAGCTAGGTACCTTTTAATTTACAGATTTTCAAGAAACTGCATGTGATTTGAATTTATATAATAAATGAATGTACATCAGGGGAAAGTGGCGTTGATAACGGGTGGAGACTCCGGGATTGGTCGAGCCGTGAGTTACTGTTTCGCACTCGAAGGCGCCACGGTGGCCTTCACTTATGTGAAGGGTCAAGAGGATAAAGATGCACAAGAGACTTTACAAATGTTGAAGAAGGTAACAGGCTCAGATGCTAAGGACCCGATCGCTATTCCTAGAGAATTGAGGAGTTGAATCCATAACGTGTTCTTTCCCAGGTTGTGCATGTTGTTTTTCTCTTTCAGACGCCATCGCTCTTACGCTCACAAGCTGAGGTAATATTATTCTCTTACAGGAAAACTCAGGTTTCAAAGCTTTCTTGGTTTTGTTTTGAAGTTTAAAAAACGAAAGCGTAACGTTTGATGATGATAAGACTCTTGATGAATTGACCAGTCGACACAACCCGTTCATAGCCATATATACAACACGTTACATGGGAAGTAGTATATATCTCTATATAAGATATGACACGTGGCGGATTGAGAACCTAATGTGGCTAGAGGAATGTACACGTGTTGTTAAATGGGGTCGGATTTGTGGTGATCCGTGTGACATGGAAGAAACCAGTTTCTCCTTCACACACTAATTTCTTTAGTTCTATTTTTTTGTTTCTTTAATTGTATTTGCTGATGTTGCATGTTTGACAGGTGATGAAAATGCGCGTTGATACACGTCGTCTTTTCGCAGCTTACTTTGTGCCAAGTGTTTGCGACTTTAACAAACTTTATCAAGAAAGTGTAATTCACAAATGTTATAAAACATATTAAAATGGTACAGGCCGAACAAAATATATTCTCTTATAACTTTGCCTTGTCTTAAACTTTGCTTTAATTACAAAAAAAAAAAAATTAAGAATACGAATATCAAATTGTGTGAAGAGGAGTGTTTACTACCAAGATGTCTCTCTTCTGCTACATAATTCATCTTCTCGTTTTCTCCTTGATTTCAACATGTGTTATCTGCAACCGTACGTATACGCTCTCTACTTCTTTTAGTGTAATTACATTATTTATAAATATCAACTCGTACTTGAAATGAATATTCAACACGCAATTGTACGTATTCTTTCATAGATTTGGATATAACATATATCTTCGCCTAGATCAAAAGATGTTGGCTACTTCTTGAGGATTTTGTGATATGAAAAAATAAATATTTGATAATATTTTTTCAAGTTTATGTTTCCATGCATGTTTATTTGAATCTATAGCCGTGATCTTTTTGGCTGTGTTTGTGATGTTGTAGAAGCGGAGGATAATCTTCGTCAAGGTCTAAACAGCTACCGAACTACACACAGAGTTCCGCCTTTTGCAAAGAACGACAAGGCTGATTGTGTTGCCGATGAGATAGCCAACAAGCTCGAAGATCAGCCATGCACAAACCAAACCGCAGCCAGCACAGTTACTCCTGGTTCGGTCCCTCCTCGTTTATCAAACTACCAAAAGATTCTTTCTGAGTGCAAAGTCGACCCAAACACTACCCGTGATGGATTGATCTTACCGGTTTGTATCCCTAACCGGATCCCTACTCTAGCTCTAACTAATTACACTCAAACCGGTTATGCTCGGTATCTAAATGATTCGAGGTATGTTGGAACTGGTGTTGGGTCGGAGAAAGAGTGGATGGTGGTTGTGTTGACCACGAGTACTCCTGGTGGAAGCTTCGCTGCTGGCGAAGCGACATCGGTGAGAGTCATGGCTGGGTTAGGGCTAATTGGGTTGTTGTTTAGTAGCCTTGTGTTCTTGTGAGCTAATGGTGTTTGAATGTTGTGTGAAGACTCGTTTGTATCTTTTGTATCTGTATCCTTGTTTTTAACATGACGCTTACCAAAAACCCAGGGCAAAAAGTTAACCCATCTTAATGAAAAATTCATAAGCATAAATAACAAATCTAGCGTGGGTTGTAGAAACCGGTGTGCTATTAAATTGAATGTAAGTTCTAAGTCGTCGTTTGTAAGAGTTAATTATTCGTCATATATATATTTTTATATTTTCATTTCAATCTAGAGTTCAGTTTATGAAAGTATTTTGTTTCTGTAAATTTCCCACTCCATTATCCTAATTACTTTACACCTTGAGAAAATGTTATCCTAGCTGAATATTCACTTTATAACCATATATAAATCTCCCACAGAGTGTTACTTTTATCTGAATTTTGATTATCCACCATTTGAATAGAATAGAATAATCGTCCATAACAATGTTTTTAATGGTAACGTAGTACTAGTTACTCGACACTTGCAACACACAAAAAAGAAGAGAATCCTACAAAACCACGAGCACTCCTGGTAAGGGTTGAATGGGTTTGTTGTTTATTTGCCTTGCACTCTTGTGAGCTAGTGATGTTTATGTTTTGTGTAAAGGCTCTTTTTATATTTTTGTCTTACACTGAAGTTCTGAGGTCCTATTCTTCTTCTTGGGATTAAAAATGCAAAATTCTTCTGTTCGTTCCTATCTAGAGTTCATCACATGTGAACGTCTTATTTCAATAATTTTCATTAGTGAGAATGATGGTGAAGGGATCTCTAGGCAAGTAGTTCTAGCTCAAATGAGCTATATTAAGTAGAATAAAGAAAAAGGAGAAACGGAAACTATTTACAAATCCATATACGAGTTAGCTGTCTTTTATAGAGATGAAATAGGAAAAACCAGAGATTGTAATTTTATAAAATCCTAGATAATCTCATTGATGTTCATTACAGTCATATTTATATGAATCTACTTTAGAAACCAAGTTACATGGGCTAAGATGGGTTTGTGTTAACTTATTATATAAAGCTTGGTTGTTTTTACGAAAGCTCGATACATATCAAAACTATAATTAACGAGATTATTACAGATATCACTTGATCGATAAGATTTTGACATGTATAAAAATATAATGTTTATTTTATTTTTCTTAATAGAAAAAGAAAAACAAGCTAAACAAACTAAATAATAAAATTGATAACTTCTTACTTTCTATGTTTCTAATATAGGTTAAGTTTGAATATCTCAATAAAATTTAAACTTTCTTTTTTAAATTTAGATTTTAATATTATTTAAGCTCTAATAATTTTTTTATCATATGTTTTTAATTATTAGAACTAAAAAATGATTATGAGGATCATATAATAAAATAAATATTTTGATAAAAACCATTCAAAAAAATAAATAATAAAATAGATATTTAGACTTTAAACATTAAAATTTAAAAAAAAATAAAAAAAATATAAAATGGTTCTAATTATTTGATCACGACACATGTTGGTTGATCGATAAGATTTTTATACGTAGAAAAAAATTATATTATTTTTGTTTTTCTTAATCGAAAAGGAAAACTAACGAAAAAATAAAATAATAAAATGTATATACTTTTTAATTTCTATTTTTCTAAAAAATGTTAAATCTTATTACTTCAATAAAATTGAAACTTTTTTTTTTCAAATTTAGATATTTAGATTATTTAAACCCTGATAATTTTTTTACACGTTTCTAATTATTTGAACGAGCAAAATTATTATTTTATAATCCAACATAATTTACTATTCTAATTGGTTATGTATTAAATAAAATTTAAAGTAAATTTTTGTCTAATTTGTCAACAAAAGTTACATATAATTGGCACAAAATAACAAATTGGTTAAAAAATCATAATATTTTTGGTTTATGAAATGAAGAAACAACATCTCTATTGAACATGAAAATTGAAAGAAATGTTATCCAATGAGAAAAAAGTGTGTAAATGATCTCTCACAAAGGAAAGAAGTCAAAATTATTTTCTCCCAAAGGGAGTAAGTAAAAAAAAGAGTCTGAAATCCACTCAAAGAGAGTTGCTTATGCAGAGTGATATATTAGTATTTTGTCCCATTTTAACTAGTCTTTTTATCTTGTTTTCGAGTCTTTTCTATTTCTTTTTGTGTCTTTTCAGATATTTTGAGGGTCTGGAGCATGGATTGAAGATATTGGAAGACATTGGAGCAAAAGAAGCAATTTCGAGCCAAAAGTCGATTTTTCGCCAACCGAGCACCTGCTCGGACCTGTCGAGCACCTGCTCGACCCATTTTACCTAGGGACGCATTTTTATATTA
Source organism: Cardamine occulta (assembly GCA_028015245.1). Lineage (NCBI taxonomy): Eukaryota > Viridiplantae > Streptophyta > Magnoliopsida > Brassicales > Brassicaceae > Cardamine > Cardamine occulta. The sequence continues at coordinate 6,641,770 of CM051368.1, forward strand.
TTTTATTTTCTTTTTAGAATAAATATAGGCAAGCCGCCTCAGACTTGGATGACGTTCATTCTGAGACTCAGTTTTCGTTCTAGGTTTATTTTTGGTTTTGAAGACTCCACACTTTGTTCTTTTCGATTTGGATTTATATCATTCAGCTTTGGATCTCTGCTCCCCTACTGTCGATCAATCCATAACTTATTTGAGAAGTTTTCCTGAACCTTATTCTTTCAATAAATCATGAACTCATCTCTTTGCTTTGTTGTGTTTAGTTTCGCTATGTGTGAGTAGATCCATAGCTAGGTTAAGGGTTTTCAATGGTGAATTAGGTTGTTAATGGCTGAGCACAAATAGGAATGGAATTTATATGTCTTCGCCAATAGAGGTTTGTAATGCCTAGGTTAGCTTGATCACCTAGCCTATGATTTTTAGGTTAAACTTATTCATGAGAGTGCTCTAGGTTGCTAGAAAAATCATTGGTGAGCAATTGGTGCGTAGCCAACGAGAGTTGATTGCTACGATTGATTGTGAACATATTGAACCTGTTTGTTAATGCTTATCGTCTTCGCTAGATCTGGGCGAGAGTTTCGGATTCTAGGTTGTTAGATAAAGGTGTCGATACATCACGAGAGTGGGGCGACATTTATATGTGTTTGAGTTCTAGACCGGTAGTTTAATTAGCCCTGAAGAGTTGCTCAGCCTTGTCTCCTAATCACCAGCGAAATACCTTGACCTAGTGCCTTTAATTAATTGTTTGCACCGATTTATTTTAGTTGTTTATTTGTTCCGAAAATTACACCAACCAATATTATTGTCTTAGCTTTAAATTAAAATCTCATAATTTCATAGTGTAACCTTGGTCTCTGTGGATTCGATACCCCATATACTACTGCGTGTGTCTGTGCACTTGCAGAAAATATTTTGGGTTAAAACTCGACACATCAAGTTTTTGGCGCCGTTGCCGGGGACCAAATGCGTTACCTTTGATTTTTGATTTTGTTTATAATCTAAGAAACTACTGATCTTAATTTTTATTTGTTTCTGCTATGTGTCAGGTGCATGACCAGTAGAAGAACAAGGAGAAATTGCATTGAAGATTTAGCCATCCTCACCAACGAAGAGTTAGCTCGCATCGAACGTCAAAACCGTCAAAAGAGACTTACAGCTGCTCCGGTTATCATGGCTGAACAAGACAATGGTATGGCTGCTCAGTTACAGTTGCTAAGGGATCAGATTGCTCAGTTGAGAAGGGAGCAGCCACAAGCTCCACGAGTTCAGCCGGGTATAGGGGATTCGGATAATCCCCATGCATTCTATCAAAACCGCTCAGCTATTGTTTCTCCAACAATTCAGAGGCAAGACTATGAGATCAAGCCTCAGATGATTACATTGGTGAAGCAACACCTCTTTCACTGACTGCCAGCTGAGATACCGATGGACCACATCAAAAATTTTGAAGAAATCTGCAGCACCACTGGTTCTAATGGGGTACCGTCAGAATTTCTAAAATGCAAGCTGTTTCCGTTTTATCTTGCTGACAAGGCTCAGAGATGGTTGAAGTCATTGTCAGCTGGTTCTTTGAGGACGTGGGATGAAGTTAGAGCTACTTTTTTGGACCACTTCTACACTAAGTCCAAGACAGCCGCTCTACGGAACAAGATTTCGTCTTTCCAACAACATTCTGGTTAAGCTTTTTGTGAAGCTTGGGAGAGACTGAAGGAATACCGAAGGGAGTGTCCCCATCATGGTTTTAAAGTTGAACAGATTCTGGGAATATTTTATGATGGAGTTGAATGGGATTACCGCAACGCCCTAAATGCTGCGAGTAACGGGGATTTTATGACCAAGACAAGAGATGGTGCTTTTGAGCTGATAGAGAACCTTGCTTCAAGCTCTAGCAACAAGTCTCCTGAGTATGATAGGTCCAAGAAAGTTAACAGTGTGGACACTCAGAAGATAGATGAGCTGACGGCTAAAGTAAATCTACTCCTACGCGAAAGTCAAAGACCGGTCAAGTTTGTGGAAGAGAATGGGGCTGCGCCTATTTCTCAAGAGTTCGAAGAAGATGACGATGCTGGAGTACATGAGGTGAATTATGTGAGTGGTCAGGGATATGTCCAGAACCGTGGGTTTAATCAAAATTATCGAAGCCACCCCAACCTCTCGTACCGAAGCACAAATGTCGAAAACCCACAAGACCAAGTTTATCCGCAACAAGGGGGTATCACTCAGTTACCACAAGCTCAAGGTTTTCAAAAATTCTACTCCAGCAACACTCAGGGGAAGCAGTACGTCCCTAATCAGAATCAGAATCGGTTCCAAGGAGGAAACCAACAACAAAACACCCAATTCGCTACACCACAACAAGCTGTCTCCGCACCTACATCTCAAGATGAACTGAAAAGTCTTATGCAGCAGCTGATGGTTAACCAACAGAAGGCATCTACTGAGATAAATTCCAAGGTAGATCACATGTACACTGATTTAAACGCGAAGTATGAAGCTGTTACCATGCATGTGAAGAAACTTGATACACAAGTAGCCCAAACCGCCGAGGCTATCAAGAGACCAGCTGGAGCTCTTCCAGGTAAAGGTGAACTGCCCAGTAATGCATATCACGTGAATTCTGTTGAGTTGAGGAGTGGAAAGTTGCTGGTACCGCCTACGATGAGAAGCTTCCACGGAAAGGCTAAGGAGAAAAATTCCGAGCACCAGGCTCAAGGGAGTGATTCTGCTGTGAAAGATGGGCATGTTGAGGTTGGATCAAGCTCAGGAACACCTCTGGGAACTGTTCCAAATGACTCTGAAGAAAAATTTTCCGAGCACCCCAATCCTGTTTCGGAGCACCTGCTCCCACAGGGATTTCCCACGAAAATTTCAAAAATTCCAGAAACTCCACCAGAACGAGTCTACATACCTAAAGTCCCTTACCCAGTACCTCCAAAGAAATCTCGCAAGGATTTGGAAGATGCAAAGTGCAAGGAGATGCTTAAGGATTTGACGGTGAAGCTTTTGTTGGTTGATGCAGTGCAAATGATGCCTTCTCTCAAGCGATACATGAAGGAGCTGGTTGCTGGTAAGGTTGTTGAGGAAGAGAGTGTTATGATTGTTTCTAAGGAGTGCAGCGCCATACTTCAGAGTAAGGTGTTGAAAAAGAAGGAAGATCCCGGGAGGTTTGTTATCTCGGTGAAGATAGGACCGTGCACATTTGCTTGTTCTCTGTGTAACTTAGGCTCCAACGTTAATCTGATGCCATATTCTGTGGCCAAGCGTCTGGGATTCACCAAGTTCAAGCCTACAAAGATCTCATTGGTTTTTGCGGATCGGTCTACAAAGCTTCTGGTGGGTATTATCGAAGATATGCACGTCCAAATTGGGGATACATTCATCCCAACTGATTTTGTGGTTCTGGAACTTGATGAAAAACCCAAGGACCCACTGATATTGGGTAGAGCTTTCTTATGCACGGCTCGTGCTATCATCGATGTCGAAGAAGGCATAGTTGATCTTCGCCTTGGAGATATGTTAGTTCGGTTTGAGATGAGCAAACTTCTCAAGAAACCGATGATTGATGGACAAACATTCGTGATCGATGATGGGTCAGTGATAGCAGAAGATGTGGTTGAAGAAATTTTGGCGAATGATCCTTTAGAAGTTGCTTTGACTAAACCCGAGGGTGAACACGGTTTTCTGAGTGAAGACACCCATGGATTCGCCAAGTTTCTTGATACCAACATCAGAGTAGAGGAAGGAGATAAATTTCTGAGCCTGGGAGGAGGCACTAAAACCGAGGTCCACCGAGCACCCCAGCGAGCACCTGCTCCGCCCGCAGGAGCACCTGCTCCAAAAAATCCGATTTTGGGAAGCTCTTGGAGTGAGCTGAAAGCTCCAAAGCTTGAGTTGAAGACCCTCCCAGCAGGGCTCAGGTATGTTTTTCTCGGTCCGAACTCCACCTATCCCGTTATAGTGAATGCGAACCTAAACAATGTAGAGGTTACCTTGCTTTTGTGTGAATTGAAGAAGTATAGGAAGGCTCTAGGATATTCACTAGATGATATCACTGGTATATCCCCTGACTTATGCATGCACAGAATACACCTAGAGGATGAATCTATGACTTCTGTCGAGCATCAGAGGCGGTTAAACCCTAACCTCAAGGATGTCGTCAAGAAAGAGATAATGAAACTTCTAGAGGCTGGTGTGATTTATGCGATTTCTGATAGTAAGTGGGTCAGCCCTGTGCATGTAGTTCCTAAGAAAGGAGGTATCACAATGATTAAAAATGATAGGAGTGAACTGATACCAACTAGGATGGTAACCGGACATAGGATGTGCATAGATTATCGGAAATTGAATGCTGCCACTCGCAAAGATCATTTTCCGTTACCCTTTATTGACCAGATGCTAGAGCGTCTGGCTAACCATCCATATTACTGTTTCCTAGATGGTTTTTCAGGATTTTTCCAGATTCCCATCCACCCGGACGATCAAGAGAAGACGACATCCACATGTCCTTATGGCACCTTCGCATACCACCGTATGCCTTTCGGTTTGTGTAATGCTCCAGCAACGTTTCAACGTTGTATGATGTCTATATTTACTGACCTTATTGAGGATATTATGGAAGTATTTATGGATGATTTTTCTGTGTATGGGAGTTCATTTTCTTCTTATTTGTCTAATTTGTGCAGGGTATTGCAAAGGTGCGAGGAGAAGCATCTAGTTCTCAACTGGGAGAAGTGTCACTTCATGGTCCGAGATGGGATAGTGCTAAGGCACAAGATATCAGAGAAAGGGATCGAAGTTGACAAGGCAAAAATAGAAGTCATGATGAGTTTGCAACCGCCTAATTCGGTTAAGGGAATCCGCAGTTTTCTGGGACACACGGGGTTCTACCGTCGCTTCATCAAAGACTTTTCTAAGATTGCTAGACCTCTTACGAGATTGCTGTGTAAGGAGATGAAGTTTGAATTTGATAGTGACTGTTTGGCGGCTTTTCATACCATTAAGGGAGCCTTGGTTAGTGCACCGATAGTACAACCGCCAGATTGGGAGCTACCATTTGAGGTAATGACGGCTGCAAGTGATTTTGCTGTGGGAGCTGTTCTAGGTCAGAGGAGAGACAAAAAGCTCCACGTGATTTATTATGCCAGTCGGACAATGGACGATGCTCAGTGTCGGTACGCCACTACCGAGAAGGAATTATTAGCGATTGTTTTCGCTTTTGAGAAGTTCAGGTCATACCTCGTCGGATCGAAGGTAATTGTTCACACAGACCATGCTGCATTGAAGTATTTGTTGACAAAGAAGGATGCAAAGCCCAGGTTATTGAGGTGAATTCTGTTGCTACAAGAGTTCGATCTAGAGATAAAAGACAAGAAAGGGTCCGAAAATGGGGTTGCGGATCACTTGAGCAGGTTGCAGATTGAAGAGGACACACCCATGGAGGATAGTCTACAAGATGAACAGATCTATTTTATCAGCACTTGCAAAAATTTCTGAGCACCTGACCGAGCACCCGACCGAGCATCCGACCGAGCACCCGATGGAGCACCTGCTCCCGAACATTCTTGTGAATCAATTCAAACAAGTCAGTCTTCTAGTTTCCCATGGTTTGGAGAGATTGCAAACTTCTTGGCTGCTGACAAGGTTCCTGAGAACCTGGCGGGAAGCAGAAGGAAGAAGATTTTCCGCGATGTTAGGCGGTATTATTGGGATGAGCCAATTTTGTACAAACAATGTTCGGATGGGCTGTATAGGAGATGTGTGTCTGAGGCAGAGATCCCTGGGATTCTACAACATTGCCACAATTCGTCATATGCTGGGCACTTTGCCACATTCAAAACGGTTTCAAAGGCTTTACAAGCCGGTTATTGGTGGCCGACGATGTTCCGTGATGCACATAGATTTGTCTCTAGGTGTTATGCATGTCAGAGGCAAGGGAACATCAGTAAGCGCAATGAGATGCCCCAAAATTTTATTCTGGAAGTTGAAGTTTTCGATGTATGGGGCATAGACTTCATGGGACCGTTTCCATCCTCATACGGTACTGAGTACATTCTAGTGGCTGTTGATTATGTTTCAAAATGGGTTGAAGCGCTGGCTAGCCCAACTAATGATGCTAGAGTGGTTATCAAGATGTTCAAGAGTGTCATCTTTCCGAGGTTTGGAGTCCCAAGAGTGGTGATTAGCGATGGAGGCTCACACTTCATAAACAAGGTTTTCGAGAACTTGTTGAAGAAGAATGGTGTAACACATAAGGTAGCTTCTCCTTATCACCCTCAAACCAGTGGACAGGTCGAGATCTCCAACAGGGAGATAAAGAGTATCCTGCAGAAGACGGTGAGCATCACGCATCGGGATTGGTCCAAGAAGTTGGATGATACTCTATGGGCGTATAGGACCGCGTATAAAACACCGTTGGGGACAACGCCTTTTCATTTGGTGTATGGGAAGGCATGCCACCTTCCGGTGGAACTGGAGTACAAGGCGGCCTGGGCTATTAAACTGCTCAACTTCGACATCCTACCAGCATTTGAGAGGAGATCTATGCAGCTGCACGAGTTGGAGGAAATTAGGCATCTCGCCTACGAAAACTCAAGGATTTACAAGGAGCGATTAAAAGCCTACCATGACATGAGGATCATCCCCAGGAGTTTTGCTCCCAATGATCAGGTACTATTATTTAATTCTCGTCTCAGACTATTTCCAGGTAAGCTGAAGTCCAGATGGTCTAGCCCGTTCACGATCAAGGAGATTAGACCACATGGAGCCGTGGTGTTGCTAAACGCAAAAGGAGACGAATTCGTGGTAAATGGCCAAAGGATCAAGCCGTATCTTGTGGATACACACATTGGAGAAGGTGATACTTTCGCCTTAGGTGATGTTTCTCATGCTTAAACGGTCTACAAAGTCGAGCTAACGACTTAAAACAAGCGCTTGGTGGGATGCAACCCACCGGTAAGGTTTCTTGTACATAATTTATTTTAATTTTGTTTTTCTTATATATATACTAATTTTTATTTGTGATTTCACTTTTTAATCATCAAAAAAAAAAAAAAGGGGGTATCGAGCACCTCCGAACTGGCCCGAGCACCTGCTCCGTCGGGGTGCTCGACGAGTCAACACAAAACAAAAGGTAAATTCCAAATTTCCTTTTCCCCACCCCACTAACTTTCTCTTTTTCCTATTTTGCAGGAACATGCACTGGTCCACCACAATTATCCAAATCTCGAAACCCTACCTCCTCCCCACTTTATATCTTGAACCGAGCGACTCCATCTCCTCCATCACCATCTCTCTCACTCATCTCACTCGATCAGATCCAGCTTTTCCAAATCCCTCTCACCGGAGAACCGCCGCTGCTTTCATCTCCTCCGCTCAGCAAGTTTCGCCCCTCGCTCTCCGCAAAACTCCACCACGTCTCTCCTCCACTTCTCACGTTTCGCCACTAGATCCGTGAGACTCCTCCTCTGTTTTCCATCTCTATCACCAAACCTCCAGCTCCGCCGAACTCCTATCACTCTGTCACGTCGCGTTTTCCTGCTCACCGCAAGTCGCCCTCGACTATTTCACGCTCGGCCAAGCTCCGCCTCTTACCGCCGTGACTCCAAACTTCCCGTCTCATCATGTCTCCGAAGCAGTTTTTCGCCACCAACAAGGGAAAAGGCAAAGCCAGCACCTCCACACGGTCTGTCACCACCGAGAGACTCGCCACGCACCCGTGGCCCCGCCCCGAAAACACGCCTTTCGATCTCGGAATCAAGGAGCTTCCACCCATCTCACCGGACTCGTGGGACACTCGCGATGCCTACTACTACAATCAGCTCCTCGGGCTGAAACTAGAGCCTACGAGGTACATGTGCGAGACGACGCTTCAGCAACTAGGTCTCCAAGAGCAAGTTCGGAGGATCCTAAGCCACGCGCATTGCATGTCTTTCGCACTAGAGGAAGATATGCTTTACCCGGACCTTGTGAGACAATGCCTAGCCACCGCCACTCTCACTTACAAAGATCCGGACTCTCCAACACTTGAAGAAGGTACATTTTCGTTCTTTGCTGGAGGAACGAAGTACGATATAGCTATGTGGGATTTTTGCGTCCTCTATGGCTTCCACGAGACGGTCACCAAGCTGGATTCACCAAAGTCGTTCACGCAGTCCAAAGAATTCTGGAGCCATATCGCCTCGGGCCCTTACTCCTCCAACTCCGCAAGTCAAAACCGCCTCCGCCATCCCACACTTCGCATATGTGCGAGAATTTTCAGCAACATGGTTTTTGCCCGGGCTGTAGGTAACAAAGTTCATATCGATGAGTTGCTGTTACTATTCTTGGGATGTGCTCATGTTGTAGGGAACAGGAACACGGAACAATTCGAGGTCTACCGTTCCAACTTAGGCGTTCGCTTTGCCGAAGTGATTTGCGGAATCAAAGACAGCCCCACGGAGAACAACAAAGGACAGCGAGTTGAGCGAATAGGGAGTCTCCTAACTCCGCTCTTTCGCCATCACCGAGTGGATCTCTCATCCGCTTCATGTGTCACCCAGCTCTCACGGATGGATATGAGGCACCTGCTCGTGTCCAAGATCATCATTGCGCCGTCCAACTACCAGTTCATTACTGCGACCGGGGAGTCTTGCCTCATCGAGCTTCAAAACCCGGCCGCGACTGAACTCTACACTATGGACGATCTTGCGTTCCACCCACCACCACAGTACCTCATCCCCATCCCGGGCCGCTCATCATCAGCTAGGGCGAGCACATCTTGTCAAAGCATATCTCGTCATGACACCGACGATGATGCCATACCGGTCCCGCGCCTCGCACTTCCTTATCATACCGCCTCCACTCAAGGTGAGTTTGATCTTCCACACATCTCTGATGATGCTGACACTACCGAGTACAGGAGGTGGATGATCGAGTCAACCAAGAGAAACAACAGCCTCATGCAGAGGATCATGCAAACGTTGGCGCGAGGATGTTGCCATACCACCGCCGCAGCAGCTGCCACGCCCCAGCCTTCAAACTCAACCTCAGGCTCCGGGCAGCCATTACGCCGTAAGAAGAGGCGATCACCTGCTCCACCAGGGTGCTCCATGGGCGACGAGCACGACACCGCGACAACTCAGTGATATCCTCCTTAACCCTCTATCATCATTGTATTATCCATGTGTGATTTTATTTTTTGTTATCGCCAATCTCTCGTTCTTTTTCACACCGGAGACGGTGTGATCTAAGTCCCGGGGGAGGTTAGCTATTTTTATTTTATTGAGTCTTGTTGTTGTGTCAGTCCCAAGAGTCTTATATTTTTAGTGAATCAGGTCCTGCTGCTTGGTTTATTTTTATTGAGTCTGTTTTAGTGAGTCAAAAGCTTGTTTGGGAATTATGAACTTGATCTATTGGATTTATTTCCGGACTAAGGATTACTTGTATGACTCACAGCTTGGCCAAAGTTCTGTATCGGAAAAGCATTGGGCGGATTGAATATTCCCCAAAGTTCACGCTTAGCGGGAAATATGTTGAACCTATGTCATCTCTGATTTTTATTGGACCCTAACCTGATCTTCAATTTCTTTCTCAGGGGTTTGATGTTCATTAGGGAAGACCTATTCGAGCCAAACAAGACCACGCAACTCTCCACAAAGTATGCTATTCCTCTCTCACTCCCCTTCATTACACCGAGAAAAAGAAAGAAAAGAAGAGAAAAAGAAAATAAAAAGGAGAAGTTCAAAGCAACAAGCCGAAGTGAACCAAGGGATGATGCGTAGACCCGTGTATCCTTTGTGACCTCATGGAAAGCTTGTTGTAAGGGAAACTAAAAATCGAAGTGAACCAAGGGATGATGCGTAAACCCGTGTATCCTTTGCGACCTCATGGAGATTCGTCCCACAAAATAAAGAAGAAGTATCAGAAAAGTGATGGCTGTGAAAAAGGGTGAAGCATCGGCAAATGAAAACCGATGGCTGTGAAAAAAAAAAATAAACAGAAAAATGATGGCGTGGAAAGAGGGAAAGAGGGGAGAGGAAAGTTATATGGGAGAGGGTCTTTGGTTAGAAGAAGTTGGCACCTTTTGGACCGATTTCCCCTAATAAGATCATTGTACTTTATTTTCATTAATCTATGTAAGAGATGACAGTGGTTAGAAGAGGGTGTTTGAATGTTGTGTGAAGACTCGTTTGTATCTTTTGTATCTGTATCCTTGTTTTTAACATGACGCTTACCAAAAACCCAGGGCAAAAAGTTAACCCATCTTAATGAAAAATTCATAAGCATAAATAACAAATCTAGCGTGGGTTGTAGAAACCGGTGTGCTATTAAATTGAATGTAAGTTCTAAGTTGTCGTTTGTAAGAGTTAATTATTCGTCATATATATATTTTTATATTTTCATTTCAATCTAGAGTTCAGTTTATGAAAGTATTTTGTTTCTGTAAATTTCCCACTCCATTATCCTAATTACTTTACACCTTGAGAAAATGTTATCCTAGCTGAATATTCACTTTATAACCATATATAAATCTCCCACAGAGTGTTACTTTTATCTGAATTTTGATTATCCACCATTTGAATAGAATAGAATAATCGTCCATAACAATGTTTTTAATGGTAACGTAGTACTAGTTACTCGACACTTGCAACACACAAAAAGAAGAGAATCCTACAAAACCACGAGCACTCCTGGTAAGGGTTGAATGGGTTTGTTGTTTATTTGCCTTGCACTCTTGTGAGCTAGTGATGTTTATGTTTTGTGTAAAGGCTCTTTTTATATTTTTGTCTTACACTGAAGTTCTGAGGTCCTATTCTTCTTCTTGGGATTAAAAATGCAAAATTCTTCTGTTCGTTCCTATCTAGAGTTCATCACATGTGAACGTCTTATTTCAATAATTTTCATTAGTGAGAATGATGGTGAAGGGATCTCTAGGCAAGTAGTTCTAGCTCAAATGAGCTATATTAAGTAGAATAAAGAAAAAGGAGAAACGGAAACTATTTACAAATCCATATACGAGTTAGCTGTCTTTTATAGAGATGAAATAGGAAAAACCAGAGATTGTAATTTTATAAAATCCTAGATAATCTCATTGATGTTCATTACAGTCATATTTATATGAATCTACTTTAGAAACCAAGTTACATGGGCTAAGATGGGTTTGTGTTAACTTATTATATAAAGCTTGGTTGTTTTTACGAAAGCTCGACACATATCAAAACTATAATTAACGAGATTATTACAGATATCACTTGATCGATAAGATTTTGACATGTATAAAAATATAATATTTATTTTATTTTTCTTAATAGAAAAAGAAAAACAAGCTAAACAAACTAAATAATAAAATTGATAACTTCTTACTTTCTATGTTTCTAATATAGGTTAAGTTTGAATATCTCAATAAAATTTAAACTTTCTTTTTTAAATTTAGATTTTAATATTATTTAAGCTCTAATAATTTTTTTATCATATGTTTTTAATTATTAGAACTAAAAAATGATTATGAGGATCATATAATAAAATAAATATTTTGATAAAAACCATTCAAAAAAATAAATAATAAAATATATATTTAGACTTTAAACATTAAAATTTTTAAAAAAATAAAAAAAATATAAAATGGTTCTAATTATTTGATCACGACACATGTTGGTTGATCGATAAGATTTTTATACGTAGAAAAAAATTATATTATTTTTGTTTTTCTTAATCGAAAAGGAAAACTAACGAAAAAATAAAATAATAAAATGTATATACTTTTTAATTTCTATTTTTCTAAAAATTTTTAAATCTTATTACTTCAATAAAATTGAAACTTTTTTTTTTCAAATTTAGATATTTAGATTATTTAAACCCTGATAATTTTTTTACACGTTTCTAATTATTTGAACGAGCAAAATTATTATTTTATAATCCAACATAATTTACTATTCTAATTGGTTATGTATTAAATAAAATTTAAAGTAAATTTTTGTCTAATTTGTCAACAAAAGTTACATATAATTGGCACAAAATAACAAATTGGTTAAAAAATCATAATATTTTTGGTTTATGAAATGAAGAAACAACATCTCTATTGAACATGAAAATTGAAAGAAATGTTATCCAATGAGAAAAAAGTGTGTAAATGATCTCTCACAAAGGAAAGAAGTCAAAATTGTTTTCTCCCAAAGGGAGTAAGTGAAAAAAAGAGTCTGAAATCCACTCAAAGAGAGTTGCTTATGCAGAGTGATATATTAGTATTTTGTCCCATTTTAACTAGTCTTTTTATCTTGTTTTCGAGTCTTTTCTATTTCTTTTTGTGTCTTTTTAGGTATTTTGAGGGTCTGGAGCATGGATTGAAGATATTGGAAGACATTGGAGCAAAAGAAGCAATTTCGAGCCAAAAGTCGATTTTTCGCCAACCGAGCACCTGCTCGGACCTGTCGAGCACCTGCTCGACCCATTTTACCTAGGGACGCGTTTTTATATTATTTTATTTTCTTTTTAGAATAAATATAGGCAAGCCGCCTCAGACTTGGATGACGTTCATTCTGAGACTCAGTTTTCGTTCTAGGTTTATTTTTGGTTTTGAAGACTCCACACTTTGTTCTTTTCGATTTGGATTTATATCATTCAGCTTTGGATCTCTGCTCCCCTACTGTCGATCAATCCATAACTTGTTTGAGAAGTTTTCCTGAACCTTATTCTTTCAATAAATCATGAACTCATCTCTTTGCTTTGTTGTGTTTAGTTTCGCTATGTGTGAGTAGATCCATAGCTAGATTAAGGGTTTTCAATGGTGAATTAGGTTGTTAATGGCTGAGCACAAATAGGAATGGAATTTATATGTCTTCGCCAATAGAGGTTCGTAATGCCTAGGTTAGCTTGATCACATAGCCTATGATTTTTAGGTTAAACTTATTCATGAGAGTGCTCTAGGTTGCTAGAAAAATCATTGGTGAGCAATTGGTGCATAGCCAACGAGAGTTGATTGCTACGATTGATTGTGAACATATTGAACCTGTTTGTTAATGCTTATCGTCTTCGCTAGATCTGGGCGAGAGTTTCAGATTCTAGGTTGTTAGATAAAGGTGTCGATACATCACGAGAGTGGGGCGACATTTATATGTGTTTGAGTTCTAGACCGGTAGTTTAATTAGCCCTGAAGAGTTGCTCAGCCTTGTCTCCTAATCACCAGCGAAATACCTTGACCTAGTGCCTTTAATTAATTGTTTGCACCGATTTATTTTAGTTGTTTATTTGTTCCGAAAATTACACCAACCAATATTATTGTCTTAGCTTTAAATTAAAATCTCATAATTTCATAGTATAACCTTGGTCTCTGTGGATTCGATACCCTATATACTACTGCGTGTGTCTGTGCACTTGCAGAAAATATTTTGGGTTAAAACTCGATACATCACAGAGCCAAGTTTCATAGACTAATCTGGATCCTGAGGAGGGAGCAAGGCGGTGAGACTTTCGTTAGAGATTAAAGATGATGGTAGATGAAAATCCGATGATTGAAAATAAAGAAAACCACGAAAACCAAACATCTTCAAGTATAAAGTCCGAGAAAAGAATAAAATTGAGAGATGGTGAGAGAAAAGTTGAGCTATAGGATGTTGTTGGAAAATGTTATGAGCCAAGGAATGGTGACGGTTTTTGGTGAGTGAAGGTGCGAGAGGGAAATGATATTTTGTTAGAAACCGAGATAAGATCTGAACAAGAGAACATCAGAGAGACAATAAAAATCTTGCCAGAAGAATGTTTCACCTATATATATGAGTGAGATCATAGCCGCCGATCACTTGATTCATTTTTTCAGATTTCACACTAGGGCTGGGCGTTCGGGTTTGGTTCAGGTCTATCGGATTTAGAAGCCTATGATCCATTTGGGTATTTATAATTTTTAGTTCGGTTCAGTTTCATCTGGATTTGAGTCAGTTTCAGATACACAAAATACCATTAAAATGAATTAAAACTTGGTTAAATTTGAATAAAGTTTGATTAAATTTTCAAAAATATAACTAAGAACTTTCAAATATTTTGGTTACTTTTAATATTTTGGTTACTTTTAATATTTTGGTTATTTAGGTCTATAAATAATTGATATTTTTGAGTTTATAATTATAGGGTAATTGGGCTATATCAAGTTTTTATATTATTAATATTTTGGGTATATAGTTATATTTCGAGTATTTTGAGTATCTATTCAGTTCTCGGTTCAGTTATTCGGATATAGGAGTCTAAGACCCATTCGTATTTTTTCCGGTTTAGATTTAGGTTTGGTACCCCTTTTCGGGTCGGATTCGGTTTGGTTCTTCGGTTCCTGGTATTTTCTCAAGACATATCTCACACGATGATCGAGAAAATAAACAACAAGATGCAACTAAAAACTACTTGACGTGGTATAAAGTTTTCATATGTTGATAATAAAATTGCAATATAGAAAGTTAAATTAATTTATTCATGTAAAAAATAAACTTATGTAAATAACTCTTTTTCTAAGGAAACATACTTGGATTTCGGCGAGTGAATGTGCGAGAAAGAAAGGATATTCGGTTAGGAACCGATATAAGATCTGAACTAGAGGACTTCAGAGGGAAAACACAGATCTTGCCTAAAGAATGTCTTGCCTAGATATAAGCGAGAGCATAACCACCGGTTACTATATTCGTTTGTCAGATCTCACACTAGGCATGTGCGTTTGGGTTTGGTTCATGTTTTTTGGATTTTCGGGTTTAGAGGCCTATGATCCATTTGAGTATTTATAATTTCTCATTCGGTTTTGTTCCATCAAAGTTCGAATCAGATTCCGACACATGAAATATTGGAAAAAAATAAATGAAAATTGGTTAAATTTTCACAAATATAACTAAGAAATTTCATCTTTATTTGGTTAATTTTAGGTATTTTAGTTATTTGGGTATAAAAATAATTGATATTTTTTGGGTTTATAATTTTAGGGTAATTGGGTTATATCAAGTCTAAATATAATTAATATTTTTGGGTATATAATTGTATTTCAAATATTTCAGGTATCCATTCTGTTCTCGTTCGGTTCGGGATTGGTCTTTCGGATAGAGGAGTCTAGGACTCATTCAGATTTTTGTCGGGTTGATATCTTTTTCTGATTGGATTCGGTTTAGTTCTTCAGATTTCATATATTTTGTCTAGATTTATCTAATAGAGTGGTTGGAAAAACAAATGACAAGTTTGAACCAAAAGCTATTGGACATGGTATAGATTTTTAATATGTTAATAATAAAATTTTCAAATACAAAATTAAATTAATTTATTCATGTAGAAAAACAAACTTTTATAAATATATATTTTCTCTAACAAAACATGCTTTTTACTTCTTTCCCTAAAACAATTTAAGATATATCATTAACAACAAATATTTAATTTAATGAATTTGCCTAAATTTAATTTATTTTAAAATTTAGAGCCCCGCCCATCGGGTGGATCTTAATCTAGTCTTATTATATAAATTTTGGTTGTACTCACGAGAACTCGACACGTGAATTATAATTAACGAGGTCACGACATGTGTCACTTGATCAATGGGATTTTGATACGTGTAAAAAATAATATGTTAATTTTGTTTTCCTTAATAAAAAGGCAAACTAACAAAATAATACTAATAATAAAATAGATACTTTTACTTTCCATTTTTCTATTATATGTTAAATTTTATTATTTCAATAAAACATTAAATGAATAGGGATAACAAAAATTGAGACGATATATTGCGGAAAAACAAAGAAATGAGAATTTGAAAATGATGATTGTTGTCTACTTATAATTTATCTTATTATATAAACCTTTGTTGCATTCACGAAAACTTGACACATGTCAAAATTATAATTTATGAGATCATGACATTTGTTGGTTGATCGATTAAATTATGAAACTTGTAAAAAATTATTTCCTCAATCAAAATGAAAATAAGAAAATAAATAAATAATCAAACAGATAATTTTGACTTTCCATTTATCCTAATATATGTTTAATCTTCTTATTTCAATAAAATCTAAATTTCTTTTTGAATTTAAATTTTTAATTTTTCATACTATTTTGAAATCAATAAAAAATCACATGTTTCTAACTTTTTCAACAAAAAATTTGATTGAATATAATACAACATAATTCATTATCCTAATTGGTTAAATGTTACATAAATCATAGAGTAAATTTATTGGATAAACTCATAAATATATCCAAATTAATGGTTTAAATCAGCAATAAATTTATTTATTTATATGGACCAAATTTTTAAATAGATATAATAAATTTATCAACATAAAATAATAAGTTAACTAATTGCGTAAAATTTAATGAATTATATAATCATAATTTTTACAGAAAATTATAAAGTTAAATAATTAGTGAGAAATATGTGTCATGCATGCAAACATCAAATAAATTATAAGTGCAAAAAAACCCAAATAAATAGGGATGAACAAGCGAGAATTTGATACAATACATTGTAAGAAAAACAAATAAATGAGAATTTGATAATGATGATTATCGCCTACTTGCAACTTATAAGATGATATAAGTTATGCATGGACACCATATATCATTATTGTCAACTCAGTGAGCCAAATAAGGAAATAATTAACAATAAGAGTGTCGAAACTGATCTCTTATCAATTTTATCCTATCTTCGTGCCATAACCTGTGTGAGTTGAGTTATGGAGCTTCATGAACTTATCGAACTTGTTTATCTTGCTGGTTGATGCATGTTGTTGCCTGCGTAAGTTGAGTAACGGGGCGTTGAGATTTTAGACATTCATTCTATGAACTATAGCTTGTTTGTTTATCCGTGTTCGTAGTTGAGAACCTAGAAAGAAAATATTTGCATATGATCTTTCACTTGATTTGTTGAGAACCATGGAAACCCTAAGATAATTTTCTAAATGCCCAACGCCTTAATCTCATTAGGTTACAACCTATTTATTTACTTGTTTTCTTATTTCATTGCTTAATCATTAGAAAACCCAAAAACAAACCCTTTTCATATCTTGTCTTAGTTAGATTTCTTTCTCTGAATTTAATACGTGTAGCTATTACTCTCTGTGGGATCGATAACCTTAAGTACTACGACTGATTCACTGTGCACTTGCAGTTAGAAGTTGTGTTATCAAAGGAAAATTTAAAGAAGACACATCAGGATCCTCCAGTGCTGCACCATCTACTGCAGAAGACGAGATGGTTGATGACCGTACTAGTGGTTCACCCCCTGACTTGGCATTTCCTAAGCCTCCTGCAGGCTATGATGAGGATGATCATACTTTCCGGAGATATATGGTTAGCACTATGTGTCAGATGTGGAAGATGTTGGTAGCTAGTGTCACTTGTGCACGCCCCACTTCTCAGACTCACAGACGTCGTCGCTCACCCACACCCGACCCTGCCACTGTTGCTGCTGCTTCTGCAGATGATGAGGAATCCAATCCGTTAGCTGCATGGGATGATGAGCACAAGGAGGATTAGTTTTCCTACCTCCAGTTTTCTGATTCTTTTCTTTTCTTTTATTTCACTTCTTTATTTTTCTTTTATCTTGCGTCATATTGATGTTTTATTTGAGTCTTAGGTTAGTCCTTGAACTTGAGAACTTCATTGTTATGCTATGTTCCTGTTTCTAATTTTGGATTTGAGTATTCTTAACTAGCTAATAGGTTAAGATTTGTGTGAGAGACAAGCTAACCCGTCTGCGAAAATCAGTGTTACTGCACATGAGTTGTGTCGATCGACACAACCATGTGTGTCGGTCGACACAACCTCTCAATCCACACAACACGTGTTGATTTAAGCCTGTGTCGATCGACACCAGGCTGTGTGTCGATCGACACAGGGACATTAACTAGATAACATTCCTTTTCTTCTTGTTACTTTAGTTATTTTTCAATTTTTAACCAAACTCATGCTTCTATAATACTGGGGACAGTGTTGTTCAAGTTTGGGGGAGGTAGTTACTAACATTATTTTTATTTTATTTTTTAGAGTCAGTTGAGTCAGGTTTTATCGAGTCAAAATTTTTGTATGAAACTATGATTTTTCGAGAAAACCACCACATTTGAAGGAACCTAAGTAACCATTGATTCGAACTTGACTGACATCCGAGACTAATAGAAAAACCAAGGGTTGACCAGTTGACTTGAGACATCCATATTTCCAGCAGAAATCCACTAAAGCCTGAGCTAATTTCTAATTTTTCTTTTTACCTTATTTGTGTGACTGACGTTCATAGGGTTTGACTTCTCATTCATACTTGACAAAAGACAACCTGTGTAGAAGAAATGGTACTCCTCTCCCTTATTCTAAAAAAAAATAGAGAAAAAATGAGATGACTTTCTTTTGAGTAAAGGGGTAGGCAAATTTATAATGACCCCATTATTTTACTTTGAAAGAGATGATTACACGAAGGTTGGAAGCGAGGTTATAAATTTTTCCGTGATGCCATTATTCGCCTACACCTTTGTTAAAAAAATACAGAGAGAGAAAAAGAATATGAAAATAATAAGTCTGGAGGAGAAAAAGAGTACCAAATGCTGTATGGTTGATTTGTCATGGTATTGTACGGGAATGAGTCTAGAAGGTTCTTGGCATTGAGATCAAAGATGAGACCCAACGATGAAGGGCTTATGGACTATGTTGTGAGAGGGTTGAATCTGGAAAGCTGCGAATGTCTACGGTGAAGTACATGGTGGTCTGGATCCTGTCAGGTAAGAATTTATAGTGGCTTACTATGGTGAATGTGAGTGTAGTGCTCTTATGAAGAAATGAGTTTCTGTGTTTTCAAACTTTTTTCTCTGGTTTAGTTGTATGTTTGATTGAGGGCAAGCAAAAGCTAAATCTGGGGAGTTGATATATCATGGTTTTTATGAGTTTTAAGCCATGATATATGTACATAATCGAGTCTTTTATGTGTCTTTAGAGTATTTTCAGAGTCATTTACAGGTTTACACACATTTGAGATCATTTGGACATTCTAGAGCATTTTGGAGCATTGTAGCTGAGAAGTTGAAGTTGGTGCCATTCATGACTAGTGGTGTCGATCGACACGAGCCAGATTTTTACACCACACCCGAAAATCAACACTTTTGAAGATTTTCAACTTTGCCAGAAGTTTCATGTATTTACAAAAGAGCCCAAATCGTGTTTAAACTATTAATTAAGGTTTTTAGGTTTCATTGAAAGAGAGTTGGCTTTTTCAAGAGAATTTTGGGTAGAGATTAAGAGCTTTGGGCTAATCTATTACTCTGTACACCTTAAAGCTAGTAATATATTGAGTTTTTAGAGTTTTTAAAGATCATTTTAGTTCTAATTTCTTGCATTTTAACTCCATGTTTAGAGTCTAGATGCATATTTGCATGTGTTTACTCAACAATAGGTTTTGGCTTGGAGATATGCAAGAACATGGATCAAATGAAGTGGAAAAGAAGCAAAAGAGAAGATTTGATGAAGAACAGAGGCTCCATCGGTTTGGTGCAGCGTCATCACAACGTCTGGAAGCTCCAGCGGTTTGGTGCAGCGGCATCACGACGTCTGGAAGCTCCAGCGGCTTGGTGCAGCGGGGTAAGCACACCGATGGCAAGATGAAAAAATTTACCCAGAGAATTGGTGGACGTAATGCAGCGGGGTCATGACGTCAAAAAGCTCCATCGGCATCCTCCAGCGGCATCATGACATCGAGAAGCTCCATCGGCATCCTCCAGCGGCATCACGACATCGAGAAACTCCAGCTGCTTCCTCCAGCGGCATCACGACGTCTACAGGAAAACCGCTGGACCGACCTAGTTTCTTCACTTTTGATCCTAAACGAAGTCTAAACCGATCCAATCTTAGTTATTTTGATTTTCCTTTGGTCTATGTTGGTTTACTTAGCTTATATGTCATTTTACTATAAATAGCCTAAACGTAATTAGAAACACATATGCTTGATTTTTCTCAACTTTCTCTTAGCCTCCTTAAGCTTTTGTTAAGGCTCTTTGTATGAATTTGGGATTTTCAAAGTATCAAATCTTCTTATCTTCTTAAACTTTTCAACTATTCTTCTTATAATCATGATTATGCACCAATCAAACCAATTGATTTGTGTTTTCAGGACTATGAGTGAGTAGTCTTTTAGATGAGTTTAGGGTTTGGTAATTGAGATGATTTGGTGGATTGATGGTGATGTTTATGACTAGATTATTGTTAGATTCTTCATTTAGGTTGTTTGTATTGCTAGATTAGGCAAGAGATTGTTAATCTAGATCATTTGCATTTTCATGCCCACAAGATGTTTGTTAAAATGCTTGAATGAAACCTAAATGTGCATTTCATTCCTTACCTATGAGAGTAGTTGACTAGGATATTTAAATTGCTAATGAGAGTTATTGTTGATTGAATAATTGTTGAAGAGATTATTGTCATGAGAGTGGATTAGTCTTATTTGTTACACCTTTAGCCTAGGATATTGCTTATCATATGTTCTTGCATCATCAAACATCCATCATCTCATCTTAATAATAACCATTCCCGAGACTCGTCGCTTTTTATTATTTGATTTTGAACCACTTTATTTACATTCAAAGTTTGTTTTAAAACCTCTTAAACCCCTGTTTGCTTAGATTAGAATGAGACTTGGACTCTTGGTGTGTTATAAGCTCGTTTCTCCGTGGATTTTGATACTTTTTATACTATAACAGTATAAGGGTTATTTGATAACCCGGTATGCAAAAACCAATTTATCAGCTAGTTCTGGCCTGATCACCTAGAATCTAGATCATAGGTTATTAAGTTGGCACAGCAGTGTGATTTAAATTCTGACAGAACCTAGAGTGAACAAATTAGATAATTGCAAAGGATTTTGGATTAGATAATTTGTGAACCAATAAACATGTTCTTAATGCTTGTTTAGAATTTTAAGATTCGCAAAGGAATTTGGCTTCTTAAGGTTTAAACATAGTAAATTCTCGCAACGAAAGTTGGTTAAGTTTATCTTCGTGATTTGAGTTCTAGAACTGATTCGTAATTCGATCCTAATGATTAATTGATCTGCATTACTTGATTACTCAAGAAATTTTTGAGTTGACTTTTTTCCTATTTGAAGACTAACCGATATTATTTATTATTTTGCATTGTTTTTACTTATTTCTTAAATTGCTTAGCTTAATTCAAAATGAAAAGATCTATCCTGAAGTTTCCGAGTCTCTGTGGATTTGATCCTTATATACTACAATTGTATTATGTGCACTTGAAGTGTAGCTCTAGGGATTTAAAATTCAAGCATATCAAGACAAAATCTCTTAGTCTTTCAGAAGTGCTTTCTGAACCCCGTTATCGTTATTTAGATTTATTTTATACAATCATCTTATATCTTTATTATGATTTCATCTATGTCTGAGGTAATTCACATGTTGGGTTTAGGGGCTGTTCAAAGATATTCAATGATTGTTTATGGTTTGGTTGTTAGATAACAGATTCCACATTTAGAGTTCTTCATCTTTTGTGCTCTTAATGCGTATGATTGATTGATCACCTAGCATCATATCTCTAGGTTAACTTATGTGACGAAAGTGATACTTAGGTTGCTGGAATCAAAAATTAATGAGCTTAGTATCCTTAGGCAACAGGAGTTGAAATTAAATCATCTAAGTGAACATATCAAACTTGTTCTAAATGCTAGCATGTCTGCTAAGGCTCATGTCAATGCTTATTAGACCACATGGTGTTTATACTAGAGTATAAAGTAAGATAAATGAAGATAAAAGTTAAAAAATCAGAACGACAATTGGTTATTGAGATTCTCTTTTATCTTGATGAATTATTTTTATAATCAAGATATAATTTTATTATTTTATTAAGCACCACTTGGTGCTTTATGTCGTCTTCCTCAATTTTATTTTATTTTATCAATTTGATCATATCGACCACGTGATACTTATAGCAAAGTGTGAAAGTAAGATAAATGAAAATAAAAAAAATTAAAGATCATATTCTTTTTCTCAAAATTTAGATTATCTCCCCATGCTTGAGTGATAAAACTCATTAAAAAACTTTAAGAGCTTAAGTTTACCTTGACACAAGTTTATGGTGTAACAGATCTTATCTTCATTTATCTTACTTTCACTCTTTGATATAAGTACCACGTAGTCAATATGGTAAAATTGATAAGATAAAATATAAATGAGGAAGATGATATAAAGCACCAAGTGGTGCTTCATAAAATAAGAAAAATATATCTTTATTATAAAATTTTTTTTGTCAAGATAAAAAGAGAATCTCAAAAACCGATTGTCGTTAAGACTTTTTAACTTTTATCTTCATTTTTTTACATTATACTCTAGTATACACACCATGTGGTCTAATAAGCATTGACATGAGCCTTACCAGACATGCTAGCATTTAGAACAAGTTTGCTCCCAAGCTTCACAAAGACTCTCATTTCCCTTTTGAGAAAAACTTGATATCGCATTCCTTAGCTTTGCCGTCCTTGATGTAGAGTAGAAATTGGCAAGAAACACTCTTTTAAATTAATCCCAAAATTTTATAGAGGCATGAGGAAGATTCTTTTTTCGTTGGTGTGCCTTGTCTCCAAGTGAGAATGGGAAGAGCCTAAGCTTGAAAGCATCCTCGGATACTCCATTGATCTTAACCGTCCCACACAACATATCAAATTGATCTAGATGATCCAATGAGTCCTCCATTGGTAGACCATGAAACTTTGAGCATTGGACTATGTTGATTAGGATAGCCTTGAGCAGCCACTGTAAAAATACAAGAGTCTGTCCCCTGATGCATTGTCTGGTTCATCTGCTCTGTAGGCACCATGACCGTATAAATCATGCTTCTTAATCCAAATTTGATTCAATCTCAGACGATCTATGTGATACTTCTTTTGTCTCATTACGTGTGTCACCCTGTTCAAGAACCGTAGCACTAATTAAGTCTTGATATAACAACAAGTGCCCATCCCATTCATCACGTGCATCTGCCTTCTAAATGTGACTATCTCATCACCACGAGTACAACTGCATGGATTCTAACTGTGACATATTGTAACATCCCGGTTTCTGAGAGGAGGTTAAGAGATTTGATTTGGCTACCTATATCACCAAAGTGCACTTATCTTTTCCGTCACTTGTCCTGAGAGAACTCCAGAGTTAAGCGTGCTTGGACTCGAGTAGCGGGCGGGGCATTACACATATCATCTATAATAGTGGCTGAAGAAGCTCAGAGAACGAGTTATGGACCTTATTCGAATGAGCAATTCCAAAATAAATTGTTCCACGCCAGCATCAACTGCTTGACCCTTATGATCCTCCTACTTAGTATTTTAGAAGCTAAGAATTATACAAAACTAAAACAATGTGACCTATAACCTTATAAACAAGTTAACAATCAGAGTTAAGTTACATCAGATTTAAATTGCTTTCCCAATGCAAACGAACCCTTGCAGAGTGGATTTGTACAAAAACGAGTTGGGGACCTTATTCGAATGAACAATTGCAAAATAAATTGTTCCAGGCCAGAGTTACCTGCTTGACCCTTTTGATCGCTCTACTTAGTATTCTAGAAACTAAGAATTATACATAACTGAAAAATGTGACTTATCACCTTATAAACAAGTTAACAATCGAAGTTAAGTTACATCAGATTTAAATTGCTTTCCTAATGCAAACGAACCTTTGCAGTGTAAATTTGTACAAAAAGCGGAATTTCTCTTTGGTCCTTAAGCTTCAAAGCATAATCAAGAATTGGAAGAAAAAAGTGGATGTTTTTACGGAGAAAAATAAACTAATCAGTGATATGGTTCCAAGAAGACTTTATTCTTGAACCAAAACTTACAACAACAAGAAAATACTACATAACTTGCATTGTTTCTAGCTTACTTTTAAAACTCAACAAATCCATTCTCCATATAATGTTTCTGTTCAGTCTTCATAGGACAGCTTTTAAACCAATCCTTCAAAAACGCCATCTGTTCCGAAAGTACCATTGAATTCTTCAGTTCTCACAGGACCTGGAAGAAAGAAAGTGATAGTGAAGTTGCCTGGGGGGCATAAGTTCTGTGACAGCATCTGGAAGACCTGATTGTGTCTGCAGACTGTCTTCTCGCCTGTTGTTGTTATTCCCTTTATCATAATCATATTGTCTGGTTCTATAACGCAGCTGAAATCCTCTGTAAATTTAACATGTATGATTTAGCTGAAAACTTTTAAAAGCACAACATACAAAAGTTCAAAGCAACTCATGAACACACATAATATTAGCCGTGATAACAGATTGAAACTTCTCAAAACAACGTATGCTTCATCTCTGTACAAATTATCTTTGTTCTAAATGAGAGATGATCAGTCACAATATTGGAAACTTAACAAGGATATGGAAAGGTTTTGAGACTTCCTTTCATATCTTGAACCACCAGCAAGTGAAACACGAAAATAGTACGAGTCATCAGATTCAGCAATATCAATCAAACCAATCGTTGGTCCAATCTTTCCCATCGCTGCACTTCCTATGAGGGAAACACCAGTTTTCATTTGAATGATAAGGTTAGAAGTCTCTGAAGTTAATCCAGAAGGCAGAAATATCACTGCTGGTGGCCCTTTTTCTGCATTTTGAATTGTCTTGTCACCCGACATGGATGTATGACCAGTTAATGGACAGTTCAATGGAGCTACTTCAAAATTTTGTGTGGTTCTTTGTTAAACCATTTTCAGAACTTGAAGACCTGAAAGAACAACACTTCCTTTTATCATCCACTCAGATTTGCTATAAAACATGAAACAACAACAATTGATCATATAGGTAAGCCAAGTCTTGATCCATAACCGCGCTTATAAGTATCCAATAAGATAGCCAAATCATGAATACATAATTCGAATAACTATATATAAAAAAATGGTGTACGCAAGCAATGTAGATAAACACATGACTTTGACCCAATTTTGTAAACAAGGGTTTAGCCAAGAAACTGAGTAAAAGGTTGAATCTTTAACCATTAAAATACTTCTGAATCAAACCACAATCACTATACTGAACAATATGGGTCAATAAGAATTGTAAAACAAAGGCAATGGTTAGATCTAATATACAAGCTCTAAAAACATAAATTCAACAAAAAAACATTATATGAAAATAATGAATAATCGTTACCTTGCAGTTGGGTTCTGGATAAATTAAAACTATTTGAATGTGATTTATAATATGAGAGATTATTTTTATGGTGTGTAAGAGAATTATTGGGGTCGGGGAGTGAGAATCACTTGCATATATAGGAGAAATACTTAACAAACAGTATTCTTATTAAAAGATCATTAAGATAAGAAAGAATCTCAATAAGAAATCACCGTTTAGATTTTTAAATTTTTATCTTCTTTTATCTTAATTTCCCACTTTACTATAAGTACCATGTGGTTGATAGGTTAAATTGATAAGATAAAATAAAAATAAGGAAGATGATGTAAAACACCAGGTGATGCTTGATAAAATAATGATAATCTCAATAACCAATCACTGTTTAGATTTTTAATTTTTTTTATCTTCATTTATCCTACTTTCACTATTTGTTATAATTACCACGTGGCCGATATGATAAAATTGATAATATAAAATAAAAACAAGGAAGATGATATAAAGCACCAAGTGGTGCAAAATAAAATAAGAAAAAATATATCTTTATTATAAAAATAACTTATCAAGATAAAAAGAGAATCTCAATAACCAATTGTCGTTCAGACTTTTTAACTTTTATCATCATTTATCTTACTTTATACTCTAGTATAAACACCATATGGTCTAATAAGCATTGACATGAGCCTTAACATACATGCTAGCATAATGAAAAAGTTTACTCCCAAGCTTCACAAAGACTCTCCTTTCCCTTCTGAAATTTTATTTGAGATCGCATTCCTTAGCTTTGCCGTCCTTGATGTAGAGAAGAACTTGACAAGAAACACTCTTTTGAATAATCCCAAGATTTTAGAGAGTCATGAGGAAGATTATTTTTCCATTGGTGTGCCTTGTCTCCAAGTGAGAATGGGAAGAACCTAAGCTTGAAAGTATCCTCGGATACTCCATTGATCATAACCGTCCCACATAACATATCAAATTGATCTAGATGATCCAATGGGTCCTCCATTGGTAGACCATGAATTTTTGAGCATTGGACTTTGTTGATTAGGCTAGCTTTGATCTCAAAGTTGTTGTTTAAAACCAGAGGAGACCTAATACCGGTCGTATGCCCATGGATGTTCGGTTTATCATGTGCTCCAATCACTATAGCAACATTACCTTGGTCATTATTGTATGCTACTTTTACTTTATTTTGAATAAACGTTTTACAAGTAAAGAATTCTACATCGTAAAAGTTTCAAGACAAAACCCGAAAGCCCATTTTTTTTACTTCTTTTGTCTATAAGTCCATAGGAGAGTTATGTTTTGTCTCACAAATAAACTAGACTTATGTTTTGTCTCACAAAAACACTAGACTTATGTTTTGTCTCACAAATATCAAGAATCATTTTCTTTTTCTCAATACTCAGATTATCTCCCCCTGCCTGAGTGATAAAACTCATTAAAAAACTTTAAGAGCTTAAGTTTACCTTGACACAAGTTTCTGGTGTGACAGCCACTAGCACAAGACTTCGATCAGTCGTCAAACCTACATTTTTTCTTCGTCTTTTTTATATTTGACCACTTTAATTATTTTTTGAGACAACATCATTTTTCTAAACATCTCCTTCTCCAATGTCCTTTCCATTGACTTGAATCTTGAAATTTAACATTCACATGTCTCAGATACTTTCTCTTTTTACTCTCGCTTTGAACACCTCCCAGATGTTTTGAGCAGCCACTGTAAAAATACAAGAGTCTGTCCCCTGATGAATTGTCTGGTTCATCTGCTCTGTAGGCACCATGACCGTATAAATCATGCTTCTTAATCCAAACTTGATTCAATCTCAGACGATCTATGTGATACTTCTTTTGTCTCATGACATGTGTCACCATGTTCAAGAACCGTAGCACTAAGTCTTGATATAACAACAAGTGCCCATCCCATTCATCACGTGCATCCGCCATCTGAATGTGACTATCTCATCACCATGAGTACAACTGCATGGATTCTGACTGTGACATATCATCCATAATAGTGGCTGAAGAAGCTCGAAGAACGAGTTGGGGACCTTATTCGAATGAGCAATTGCAAAATAAATTGTTCCAGGCCAGAGTTAACTGCTTGACCCTTTTGATCCCTCTACTTAGTATTCTAGAAACTAAGAATTATACATAACTGAAACAATGTGACTTATCACCTTATAAACAAGTTAACAATCGAAGTTAAGTTACATCAGATTTAAATTGCTTTCCTAATGCAAACGAACCTTTGCAGTGTAAATTTGTACAAAAAGCGGAATTTCTCTTTGGTCCTTAAGCTTCAAAACATAATCAAGAATTGGAAGAAAAAAAGTGGATGCTTTTACAGAGAAAAATAAACTAATCAGTGATATGGTTCCAATAAGACTTTATTCTTGAACAAAAACTTACAACAACAAGAAAATACTACATAACTTGCATTGTGTCTAGCTTGCTTTTAAAACTCAACAAACCCATTCTCCATATAATGTTTCTGTTCAGTCTTCATAGGACAACTTTTTAACCAAACCTTCAAAAACACCATCTGTACCGAAAGTACCATTGAATTCTTCAGTTTTCACAGGACCTGGAAGCAGGAAAGTGATAGTGAAGTTGCCTGGAGGGCATAAGTTTTGTGTCAGCATCTGGAAGACCTGATTGTGGCTGCAGACTGTCTTCTCGCCTGTTGTTGTTATTCCCTTTATCACAATCTTATTGTCTGGTTCTATAACGCAGCTGAAATCCTCTGTAAATTTAACATGTAAGATTTAGCAGAAAACGCGTAAAAGCACAACACACAAAAGTTCAAAGCAACTCATGAACACACATAATATTAGCCGTGATAACAGATTGAAACTTCTCAAAAAAACGTATGCTTCATCTCCGTACAAATTATCTTTGTTCTAAGCGAGAGATGATCAGTCAAAATATTGGAAACTTAACAAGGATATGGAAAGGTTTTGAGACTTACTTTCATCTCTTAAAACACCAGGAAGTGCAACACGGAAATAGTACGAGTCATCAGATTCAGCAATATCAATCAAACCAATCGTTGGTCCAATCTTTCCCATCGCTGCACTTCCTGTGAGGGCAACACCAGTTTTCATTTGACTGATCAAGTTAGAAGTCTCTGAAGTTGATCCAGAAGGCAGAAATATCACTGCTGGTGGCCCTTTTTCTGCATTCTCAATTGTCTTGTCACCCGACATGGATGTATGACCAGTTAATTGACAGTTCAATGGAGCTACTTTGAAATTTTGTGTGGTTCCTTGGTAAACCATTTTCAGAACTTGAAGACCTGAAAGAACAACACTTCCTTTTATCATACACTCAGATTTGCTATAAAACATGAAACAACAACAATTGATCATATAGGTAAGCCAAGTCTTGATCCATAACCGCGCTTATAAGTATCCAATAAGATAGCCAAATCATGAATACTTAATTCGAATAAGTATAAAAAAGCTGTACGCAAGCATTGTAGATAAATACATGACTTTGACCCAATTTTGTAAACAAGGGTTTAGCCAAGAAACTGAGTAAAAGGTTGAATCTTTAACCATTAAAATACTACTGAATCAAACCACAATCCCTATACTGAACTATATAGGTCAATAAGAATTGAAAACAAAGGCGATGGTTAGATCTAATATACAAGCTCTAAAAACATAAAATCAACAAAAAACATTATATGAAAATAATGAATAATCGTTACCTTGCAGCTGGGTTCCGGATAAATTAAAACTATTTGAATGTGATTTATAATATGAGAGATTATTTTTATGGTGTGTAAAATAATTATTGTGGTGTGTGAGTGAGAATCACTTGTATATATAGGAGAAATACTTAACAAACACTATTTTTATTAGAAAATCATTAAGATAAGAAAGAATCTCACTAAGCAATTACCGTTTAGATTTTAAAAATTTTTATCTTCTTTTATCTTAATTTCCCACTTTGCTATAAGTACCACGTGGTCGATAGGATAAGATTGATAAGATAAAATAAAAATGATGAGGATGATGTAAAGCACCACGTGGTGCTTGATAAAATAATGATAATCTCAATAAATAATCACCGTTTAGATTTTTAATTTTTTTTATCTTCATTTATCTTATTTTCACTCTTTGCTATAAGAACCATGTGGTCGATATGATAAAATTGATAAGATAAAATAAAAATGAGGAAGATGATATAAAGCACCAAGTGGTGCTAAATAAAATAAGAAAAATATATCTTTATTATAAAAATAATTAATCAAGATAAAAAGAGAATCTCTATAACCAATTTTCATTCGGACTTTTGAACTTTAATCTTCATTTATCTTACTTTAGTCTCTAGTATAAACACCATGTGGTCTAAAAAGCATTGACATGAGCCTTAGCAGACATGCTAGCATTTAGAACATGTTTGCACCCAAGCTTCACAAAGACTCTCATTTCTCTTTTGTGAAAAACCTGAGATCGCATTCCTTAGCTTTGCTGTCCTTCATGTAGAGAAGAACTTGACAAGAAACACTCTTTTGAATTAATCCCAAGATTTTATAGATTCATGAGGAAGATTCTTTTTTCATTGGTGTGCCTTGTCTCCAAGTGAGAATGGGAAGAGCCTAAGCTGGAAAGCATCCTCTGATACACCATTGATCATAACCATCCCACACAACATATCAAATTGATCTAGACGATCCAATGGGTCCTCCATTGGTAGACCATGAAACTTTGAGCATTGGACTATGTTGATTAGGTAGTTTTGATGTCAAAGTTGTTGTTCCCAACCGGAGGAGACCCAATAGCGGTCCTATGCCCATGGATGTTTCGGTTCATCATGTGCTCCAATCACTCTAGCAACATTACCTTTGTCATTATTTTATGCTTCTTTTACTTTATTTTGAATAAACATTTTACTAAGTAAAAAATTATAGATCGTAAAAGTTAGAAGACATAAGCCAAAAGCCCATTTGTTTTTCTTATTTTGTCTATAAGTCCATAGGAAAGTTATGTTTTGTCTCACAAATAAACTAGACTTATGTTTTGTCTCACAAAAAACACTAGACTTATGTTTTGTCTCACAAATATCAAGAATCATTTTCTTTTTCTCAATACTCAGATTATCTCCCCCTGCCTGAGTGATAAAACTCATTAAAAAACTTTAAGAGCTTAAGTTTACCTTGACACAAGTTTCTGGTGTGACAGCCACTAGCACAAGACATCGATCAGTCGTCAAACATACATTTTTTCTTCTTCTTTTTTATATTTGACCACTTTAATTATTTTGTGAGACGACATCATTTGTCTAAACATCTCCTTCTCCAATGTCCTTTCCATTGACTTGAATCTTGAAATTTAACATTCACATGTCTCAGATACTTTCTCTTTTTACTCTCGCTTTGAACACCTCCCAGATGTTTTGAGCAGCCACTGTAAAAATACAAGAGTCTGTCCCCTGATGAATTGTCTGGTTCATCTGCTCTGTAGGCACCATGACCGTATAAATCATGCTTCTTAATCCAAACTTGATTCAATCTCAGACGATCTATGTGATACTTCTTTTGTCTCATGACATGTGTCACCATGTTCAAGAACCGTAGCACTAAGTCTTGATATAACAACAAGTGCCCATCCCATTCATCACGTGTATCCGCCATCTGAATGTGACTATCTCATCACCATGAGTACAACTGCATGGATTCTGACTGTGACATATCATCCATAATAGTGGCTGAAGAAGCTCGAAGAACGAGTTGGGGACCTTATTCGAATGAGCAATTGCAAAATAAATTGTTCCAGGCCAGAGTTAACTGCTTGACCCTTTTGATCCCTCTACTTAGTATTCTAGAAACTAAGAATTATACATAACTGAAACAATGTGACTTATCACCTTATAAACAAGTTAACAATCGAAGTTAAGTTACATCAGATTTAAATTGCTTTCCTAATGCAAACGAACCTTTGCAGTGTAAATTTGTACAAAAAGCGGAATTTCTCTTTGGTCCTTAAGCTTCAAAACATAATCAAGAATTGGAAGAAAAAAAGTGGATGCTTTTACGGAGAAAAATAAACTAATCAGTGATATGGTTCCAATAAGACTTTATTCTTGAACAAAAACTTACAACAACAAGAAAATACTACATAACTTGCATTGTGTCTAGCTTGCTTTTAAAACTCAACAAACCCATTCTCCATATAATGTTTCTGTTCAGTCTTCATAGGACAACTTTTTAACCAAACCTTCAAAAACACCATCTGTACCGAAAGTACCATTGAATTCTTCAGTTTCACAGGACCTGGAAGCAGGAAAGTGATAGTGAAGTTGCCTGGAGGGCATAAGTTTTGTGTCAGCATCTGGAAGACCTGATTGTGGCTGCAGACTGTCTTCTCGCCTGTTGTTGTTATTCCCTTTATCACAATCTTATTGTCTGGTTCTATAACGCAGCTGAAATCCTCTGTAAATTTAACATGTAAGATTTAGCAGAAAACGCGTAAAAGCACAACACACAAAAGTTCAAAGCAACTCATGAACACACATAATATTAGCCGTGATAACAGATTGAAACTTCTCAAAAAAACGTATGCTTCATCTCCGTACAAATTATCTTTGTTCTAAGCGAGAGATGATCAGTCAAAATATTGGAAACTTAACAAGGATATGGAAAGGTTTTGAGACTTACTTTCATCTCTTAAAACACCAGGAAGTGCAACACGGAAAGAGTACGAGTCATCAGATTCAGCAATATCAATCAAACCAATCGTTGGTCCAATCTTTCCCATCGCTGCACTTCCTGTGAGGGCAACACCAGTTTTCATTTGACTGATCAGGTTAGAAGTCTCTGAAGTTGATCCAGAAGGCAGAAATATCACTGCTGGTGGCCCTTTTTCTGCATTCTCAATTGTCTTGTCACCCGACATGGATGTATGACCAGTTAATTGACAGTTCAATGGAGCTACTTTGAAATTTTGTGTGGTTCCTTGGTAAACCATTTTCAGAACTTGAAGACCTGAAAGAACAACACTTCCTTTTATCATACACTCAGATTTGCTATAAAACATGAAACAACAACAATTGATCATATAGGTAAGCCAAGTCTTGATCCATAACCGCGCTTATAAGTATCCAATAAGATAGCCAAATCATGAATACTTAATTCGAATAAGTATAAAAAAGCTGTACGCAAGCATTGTAGATAAATACATGACTTTGACCCAATTTTGTAAACAAGGGTTTAGCCAAGAAACTGAGTAAAAGGTTGAATCTTTAACCATTAAAATACTACTGAATCAAACCACAATCCCTATACTGAACTATATAGGTCAATAAGAATTGAAAACAAAGGCGATGGTTAGATCTAATATACAAGCTCTAAAAACATAAAATCAACAAAAAACATTATATGAAAATAATGAATAATCGTTACCTTGCAGCTGGGTTCCGGATAAATTAAAACTATTTGAATGTGATTTATAATATGAGAGATTATTTTTATGGTGTGTAAAATAATTATTGTGGTGTGTGAGTGAGAATCACTTGTATATATAGGAGAAATACTTAACAAACACTATTTTTATTAGAAAATCATTAAGATAAGAAAGAATCTCACTAAACAATTACCGTTTAGATTTTAAAATTTTTTATCTTCTTTTATCTTAATTTCCCACTTTGCTATAAGTACCACGTGGTCGATAGGATAAGATTGATAAGATAAAATAAAAATGATGAGGATGATGTAAAGCACCACGTGGTGCTTGATAAAATAATGATAATCTCAATAAATAATCACCGTTTAGATTTTTAATTTTTTTTATCTTCATTTATCTTATTTTCACTCTTTGCTATAAGAACCATGTGGTCGATATGATAAAATTGATAAGATAAAATAAAAATGAGGAAGATGATATAAAGCACCAAGTGGTGCTAAATAAAATAAGAAAAATATATCTTTATTATAAAAATAATTAATCAAGATAAAAAGAGAATCTCTATAACCAATTTTCATTCAGATTTTTGAACTTTAATCTTCATTTATCTTACTTTAGTCTCTAGTATAAACACCATGTGGTCTAAAAAGCATTGACATGAGCCTTAGCAGACATGCTAGCATTTAGAACATGTTTGCACCCAAGCTTCACAAAGACTCTCATTTCTCTTTTGTGAAAAACCTGAGATCGCATTCCTTAGCTTTGCTGTCCTTCATGTAGAGAAGAACTTGACAAGAAACACTCTTTTGAATTAATCCCAAGATTTTATAGATTCATGAGGAAGATTCTTTTTTCATTGGTGTGCCTTGTCTCCAAGTGAGAATGGGAAGTGCCTAAGCTGGAAAGCATCCTCTGATACACCATTGATCATAACCATCCCACACAACATATCAAATTGATCTAGACGATCCAATGGGTCCTCCATTGGTAGACCATGAAACTTTGAGCATTGGACTATGTTGATTAGGTAGTTTTGATGTCAAAGTTGTTGTTCCCAACTGGAGGAGACCCAATAGCGGTCCTATGCCCATGGATGTTTCGGTTCATCATGTGCTCCAATCACTCTAGCAACATTACCTTTGTCATTATTTTATGCTTCTTTTACTTTATTTTGAATAAACATTTTACTAAGTAAAAAATTATAGATCGTAAAAGTTAGAAGACATAAGCCAAAAGCCCATTTGTTTTTCTTCTTTTGTCTATAAGTCCATAGGAAAGTTATGTTTTGTCTCACAAATAAACTAGACTTATGTTTTGTCTCAAAAAAAACACTAGACTTATGTTTTGTCTCACAAATATCAAGAATCATTTTCTTTTTCTCAATACTCAGATTATCTCCCCCTGCCTGAGTGATAAAACTCATTAAAAAACTTTAAGAGCTTAAGTTTACCTTGACACAAGTTTCTGGTGTGACAGCCACTAGCACAAGACATCGATCAGTCGTCAAACATACATTTTTCTTCTTCTTTTTTATATTTGACCACTTTAATTATTTTGTGAGACGACATCATTTGTCTAAACATCTCCTTCTCCAATGTCCTTTCCATTGACTTGAATCTTGAAATTTAACATTCACATGTCTCAGATACTTTCTCTTTTTACTCTCGCTTTGAACACCTCCCAGATGTTTTGAGCAGCCACTGTAAAAATACAAGAGTCTGTCCCCTGATGAATTGTCTGGTTCATCTGCTCTGTAGGCACCATGACCGTATAAATCATGCTTCTTAATCCAAACTTGATTCAATCTCAGACGATCTATGTGATACTTCTTTTGTCTCATGACATGTATCACCATGTTCAAGAACCGTAGCACTAAGTCTTGATATAACAACAAGTGCCCATCCCATTCATCACGTGCATCTGCCATCTGAATGTGACTATCTCATCACCATGAGTACAACTGCATGGATTCTGACTGTGACATATCATCCATAATAGTGGCTGAAGAAGCTCGAAGAACGAGTTGGGGACCTTATTCGAATGAGCAATTGCAAAATAAATTGTTCCAGGCCAGAGTTAACTGCTTGACCCTTTTGATCCCTCTACTTAGTATTCTAGAAACTAAGAATTATACATAACTGAAACAATGTGACTTATCACCTTATAAACAAGTTAACAATCGAAGTTAAGTTACATCAGATTTAAATTGCTTTCCTAATGCAAACGAACCTTTGCAGTGTAAATTTGTACAAAAAGCGGAATTTCTCTTTGGTCCTTAAGCTTCAAAACATAATCAAGAATTGGAAGAAAAAAAGTGGATGCTTTTACGGAGAAAAATAAACTAATCAGTGATATGGTTCCAATAAGACTTTATTCTTGAACAAAAACTTACAACAACAAGAAAATACTACATAACTTGCATTGTGTCTAGCTTGCTTTTAAAACTCAACAAACCCATTCTCCATATAATGTTTCTGTTCAGTCTTCATAGGACAACTTTTTAACCAAACCTTCAAAAACACCATCTGTACCGAAAGTACCATTGAATTCTTCAGTTTTCACAGGACCTGGAAGCAGGAAAGTGATAGTGAAGTTGCCTGGAGGGCATAAGTTTTGTGTCAGCATCTGGAAGACCTGATTGTGGCTGCAGACTGTCTTCTCGCCTGTTGTTGTTATTCCCTTTATCACAATCTTATTGTCTGGTTCTATAACGCAGCTGAAATCCTCTGTAAATTTAACATGTAAGATTTAGCAGAAAACGCGTAAGCACAACACACAAAAGTTCAAAGCAACTCATGAACACACATAATATTAGCCGTGATAACAGATTGAAACTTCTCAAAAAAACGTATGCTTCATCTCCGTACAAATTATCTTTGTTCTAAGCGAGAGATGATCAGTCAAAATATTGGAAACTTAACAAGGATATGGAAAGGTTTTGAGACTTACTTTCATCTCTTAAAACACCAGGAAGTGCAACACGGAAAGAGTACGAGTCATCAGATTCAGCAATATCAATCAAACCAATCGTTGGTCCAATCTTTCCCATCGCTGCACTTCCTGTGAGGGCAACACCAGTTTTCATTTGACTGATCAGGTTAGAAGTCTCTGAAGTTGATCCAGAAGGCAGAAATATCACTGCTGGTGGCCCTTTTTCTGCATTCTCAATTGTCTTGTCACCCGACATGGATGTATGACCAGTTAATTGACAGTTCAATGGAGCTACTTTGAAATTTTGTGTGGTTCCTTGGTAAACCATTTTCAGAACTTGAAGACCTGAAAGAACAACACTTCCTTTTATCATACACTCAGATTTGCTATAAAACATGAAACAACAACAATTGATCATATAGGTAAGCCAAGTCTTGATCCATAACCGCGCTTATAAGTATCCAATAAGATAGCCAAATCATGAATACTTAATTCGAATAAGTATAAAAAAGCTGTACGCAAGCATTGTAGATAAATACATGACTTTGACCCAATTTTGTAAACAAGGGTTTAGCCAAGAAACTGAGTAAAAGGTTGAATCTTTAACCATTAAAATACTACTGAATCAAACCACAATCCCTATACTGAACTATATAGGTCAATAAGAATTGAAAACAAAGGCGATGGTTAGATCTAATATACAAGCTCTAAAAACATAAAATCAACAAAAAACATTATATGAAAATAATGAATAATAGTTACTTCTCAAAAGCAGAAATATCACTGCTGGTGGCCCTTTTGCTGCATTCTCAATTGTCTTGTCACCCGACATGGATGTATGACCAGTTAATTGACAGTTCAATGGAGCTTCTTAGAAATTTTGTGTGTTTCGTTGGTTTTGAGACTTCCTTTCATTTCTTGAAACACCAGGAAGTGAAACACGAAAATAGTATGAGTCATCAGATTCAGCAATATCAATCAAACCAATCGTTGGTCCAATCTTTCCCATCGCTGCACTTCCTGTGAGGGCAACACCAGTTTTCATTTGACTGATAAAGTTAGAAGTCTCTGAAATTGATCCAGAAGGCAGAAATATCACTGCTGGTGGCCATTTTGCTGCATTCTCAATTGTCTTGTCACCCGACATGGATGTATGACCAGTTAATTGACAGTTCAATGGAGCTTCTTAGAAATGTTTTGTGGTTCCTTGGTTTTGAGACTTCCTTTCAATTCTTGAAACACCAGGAAGTGAAGCACGAAAATAGTACGAGTCATCAGATTCAGCAATATCAATCAAACTAATCGTTGGTCCAATATTTCCCATCGCTGCACTTCCTGTGAGGGCAACACCAGTTTTCATTTGACTGATAAGGTTAGAAGTCTCTGAAGTTGATCCAGAAGGCAGAAATATCACTGCTGGTGGCCCTTTTTCTGCATTCTCAATTGTCTTGTCACCCGACATGGATGTATGACCAGTTAATTGACAGTTCAATGGAGCTACTTAGAAATTTTTTGTGGTTCCTTGGTAAACCGTTTTCAGAACTTGAAGACCTGAAAGAACAACACTTCCTTTTATCATACACTCAGATTTGCTATAAAACATGAAACAACAACAATTGATCATATCGATAAGCCAAGTCGTGATCAATAACCGCGCTTATAAGTATCCAATAAGATAGCCAAATCATGAATACTTAATTCGAATAACAATAAAAAAATGGATTTGTAAACAAGGGTTTAGCCAAGAAAATGAGCAAAAGGTTGAATCTTTAACCATTAAAATACTACTGAATCAAACCACAATCACTATACTGAACTATATAGGTCAATAAGAATTGAAAACAAAGGTGATGGTTAGATCTAATATACAAGCTGATACAGGCACGAAATCACACCGAGCTTAGATCACTTGATGATCAAAGGATTCCAAGCTTTGACTAGCGGAAGGTGGAATTGAAGGTAGAGATGGAGGTGATGTTTTGTGATTGACTCTCTCAATCGGTGGGCTTGATTGACTCGCTCAATCGGTGGAGAACTAGACTTGTTTGAATCACACAACCAATCCTAATCCTATAATCTCAAAAATCAAATGAATCTCTCAAATGAAACTTAAAGACAAACTTTAAACAAAGACAGCCTTTGAATAAAAAGCAAACTTGTATATTTCTTAGATGATTGAAAGGTGATTTACAAGGAGAACGAGATGAGCTTTTATAGGCTCAGAATACAATGTTCCTAAGGTCTAAAACAAGAAACAAATCGCAGAATTAAAAGAAAATATGGCCGTTGGAGACTTAATGATTAAATCGGCCAAATAAGGCAAGTGGAGCCTTTGCTTGTATCTTGTCAACTTGGGGACGAAGGTGCGTGTCCTTAGAAGCCTCTGATTGTCTTGGAGTGTCTCTAGGACTAGTGAAGGCTGAGGAAAACGTGACCTTTGTGAGTTAAAGGCGTGATGATCCGAATATGGCAAAATCGGGTCCTGATATGGAAGATGAATGTGTGGGAGGATCCTTTGGTTTAGAAAATTCATATCTCCTGATCCAAAATTGATTTTGGTTCGATTCCAACTCGAAAAGCTTCCTTTGTGTGTCAAGAATGTAGAAAAAGTCGGTTTTTAGCTTAATTCTTTGTGGTTCGGCCGTAATCCTCCAAATAGGGCAGGTAGGTCCAAACCGGGTGAGTTCAGATTCACCTGACTTGTAAAAATCATATCTTCTGTTTCTAAGCATCTCTTTACCTGATTCCAACTCTCAGAGCTTCCATTTTGAGTCAAGATTCCATAGCAGGTCTCCTCGTTGCTCGGTTCCTCTTGGTCTGGCCGGAATCCACCTTTTAATGTACATCGGTCCAAATCCGGTATGTTAGAATTCAACTGACTTGTAAAATCAATACCTTCTTCATCTGAACTGATAATTGGTTGATTCCACTTCGAGGTGCTCTCTAAATGAGATGAGAATGTAATGCAAGTGGTGGTTAAGCTGGAACAATTAGCTTTGGGCTCTTGTGCACCAACAAGTTGCTGCCTCGTTAAAACCTTACCGGGAAAACCCATTGGGATAAAACCACAGTGAAGGAAAAAGAGTACAGTCCTTGAAGATGTCTTTATCCATCTCATCATGACCTGAGGAACTCCAATATTGGTTCTTGGTTCGAATTCCTTATTTACTTGAGACTTGTTTGGTCCTTTGAGTGTTGATTTGCTCTCCTCGGTCTCGTCGGCTTGTCTTTGCTCCATGTGATCTCTCTCATGGTTGGTGCTAGGTTTGATGACCGCATCATACCCTCCCTCTTCAAAAGGTTTTGACCTCAAAACTTGATTGCCTGCACATAGATAAGTCAAGTTAATACATTGTAATGTAAAAGGGTGTAGAATCTTACCTCGAGTTTGATCAAGGGGGTGTTCATCGGGTGGTTTCTCCTTGATCTGAATGGTGTTGTTAACACTCTCCTCTTCCTCAGAAGCTGGTTTGATAAGAACTGATACATGCTCCTCACGGTTCTGGTTCTGGTCCGAGAACATCTTCTTTCCCGGTGGGACACCATAGCACTTTTCTTTTGTACCTATAATGACATCGACACTTTTGACCAGACACAAGTGTGTTAAGGCAGTCAAGGGATGATAATTAAGAGATTAAACAATTTCACCACGAAATTTTCCATGTAGGTGGCATGAAACAATGTTTTGGTAATCTTTTACGTGTTGTTCAAGAATATCAATTTTATACGTAGGTTTCATTTCAACACTAAAAATATCCTCAAACTCTCCGGGGAATAACAAGATTATATTCACAGCATTCAAATCATTAGAAATGAAGGAATGTAAGGAATTACTTACCTGGTCGAAACTCTTGGTGAGGCCACGGTATTCTGATTTTGTGTCTTATCCGGTGGCTCTTCTTGAAGCAAGATGTTGTTGATGCAACCTTCACGATTTTCAGTGGCTGTCTCGGGGTCTACTACTTCCATTGTGTGCTCTACTTCATGTTGTAGACCTGCATTATACACCTTTGGCATAGACAAGAGCATTATCCTAGAACTGGAATTTTCAATACATGTTTGAATAACACTTAATTCCGGTTTTGACTTTAAGGATGTAGATTTGTCTAATTGTCTAGTGGGGCAGTTAGCCGCAAAGTGTCCTCCTTGATGGCATCTATAACAAATTATTTCTTTTATGTTTACAGGCTTAGGAGACTTACCTTGGTGGATGTTTCCTTGCGGTTCAAGTAAGATTTCATCAATGGTCTTGAGAGTGTCCAGCTCAAGTCTTGGTGATGTCTCCTTAACCGGTGTTGGCTCTTTAGGTTGAGTGAATCTTTTAGTTAACAACACTCCTTTTGCCTTGGGGCATGTAGCTTTCTTTGTTGTCACCTTAGGCCTTGGGCTTGTGGCTAGAACCATTCTTCTTGGTGTGGAATAGGTTTCAATCTCGGCATAGCATTGACTTTCCCTTTTAGCACTTCTGACAAACCCCTCGCTCATGATCTGCTTCATCTCTTTCCAAGTGGCGTCTGGTGCTCTCCAACTTAGTTGCTTATATGCCTCTAAATCCCAATAGGCAAAAGCATCCTCAGATAGAGTTTCCTCCGCAATATCTGCTTTCTCATCCTCGGGGATTTGATTGCATAGGAACCAATGCTCCATGTCTTTTTCCCATTGTAGATAAGCTTCTGGTCCTTGTTCATGACCTGAGAACTGAATGTACCGAGGCTCTTCAGCTATATCTTCATCTACTTCGCTGTATGCTTCACGAAAATCATCTCTTCCAGCCTCACTTTTGACCTCTTCCTCTTCAGCAAACTCTTCTTCATAGCATAGAGAATTAATATCTCCTTGGGGTTGTTCCTCGTGGTCCGAATATGGTATTTCACACCATGGTTTAATCTCTTCTTCACGTTCTAAATCAATTTCTTCATGGTTTTCTTCCTTATTAAACTCGCTTTCTGAATCTTCTTCATCAAGCACATTAGTTTCTTCCTCTAAACCGATTTGAGAGCTAGTGTCTCCAAGGTCTTCTTCTTCATAGAACACACTTTCTGACTCTGTCTCATCATCCCAGTGTTCTTCATTACGTTCATAGCCTTCTCAAGTACTGAATTCAGAATCAGCACCTCCGTCCCACGAGTTGGGGTCATATCCTTCGTCTCCACTCCATGAGGGGTCCAGTTCTTCACCCCAATCAATCTCTGAGGTGTTAAACTCACTTCTTTCATCCTCTACATCAGATTCATAGTCCATGGCGGATGGTTCCTGCAAAAAGATTCAACACAATATCAAAGCTCTAGCAACTAAAAGAACCGATTTAGACAATTTAAGCCAATTGGACACAGTTTGGAAAACAACTTCGAAAAAATATTAAACGGACTCCAAAATTTGAAATTCCATTTGCTAAATCTTCTTAAGAGATTAAATTAACGAAATCAACAAAGAAAAATATTTTTTTGGAAATTTTCGGATTTTATACGACTCAAACAAAACAGATCAAAATCCAGAAGCGATTTTTGATATGTCTGAGATTTAATTCTCAAACAAATACCAAACGAACTTCTAAATTCTGGGATAAAATTTGTATTGGTTTTCAAGACTCTAATAAAAGCATAACAAAAGAAAAAATAATTTTTTTGAGTTTTTTTATGGATTTTATAAAATTGACACAACAAAATTGACGAAAAACTGAAACTGTGAAATCAGAAACTTTTTATGGGGTTTTTATTTATGAAATCGAAACAAATAACAAACTGAAGCAAAAAAAAAATTTTCTTTTGTTTTTTATGAAAGATACTGAAGCAAATAACAAGAACAAAATTTTATTTTTGGGTTTTCTTTTTTATAAAAGATGAAACAACAAAACAGAAATATTGAAAAAAAGATAGAGGTTGGATGAACACAACCTGATGGGTAGGAGCTTTTGAGGCTCTGATACCAGATGATACAGGCACGGAATCACACCGAGCTTAGATCACTTGATGATCAAAGGATTCCAAGCTTTGACTCGCGGAAGGTGGAATTGAAGGTAGAGATGGAGGTGATGTTTTGTGATTGACTCTCTCAATCGGTGGGCTTGATTGACTCGCTCAATCGGTGGAGAACTAGACTTGTTTGAATCACAGAAACAATCCTAATCCTATAATCTCAAGAATCAAATGAATCTCTCAAATGAAACTTAAAGACAAACTTTAAACAAAGACAGCCTTTGAATAAAAAGCAAACTTGTATATTTCTTAGATGATTGAAAGGTGATTTACAAGGAGAACGAGATGAGCTTTTATAGGCTCAGAATACAATGTTCCTAAGGTCTAAAACAAGAAACAAATCGCAGAATTAAAGAAAATATGGCCGTTGGAGACTTAATGATTAAATCGGCCAAATAAGGCAAGTGGAGCCTTTGCTTGTATCTTGTCAACTTGGGGAGGAAGGTGCGTGTCCTTAGAAGCCTCTGATTGTATTGGAGTGTCTCTAGGACTAGTGAAGGCTGAGGAAAACGTGACCTTTGTGAGTTAAAGGCGTGATGATCCGAATATGGCAAGATCGGGTCCTGATATGGAAGATGAATGTGTGGGAGGATCCTTTGGTTTAGAAAATTCATATCTCCTGATCCAAAATTAATTTTGGTTAGATTCCAACTCGAAAAGCTTCCTTTGTGTGTCAAGAATGTAGAAAAAGTCGGTTTGTAGCTTAATTCTTTGTGGTTCGGCCGTAATCCTCCAAATAGGGCAGGTAGGTCCAAACCGGGTGAATTCAGATTCACCTGACTTGTAAAAATCATATCTTCTGTTTCTAAGCATCTCTTTACCTGATTCCAACTCTTAGAGCTTCCATTTTGAGTCAAGATTCCATAGCAGGTCTCGTCGTTGCTCGGTTCCTCTTGGTATGGCCGGAATCCACCTTTTAATGTACATCGGTCAAAATCCGGTATGTTAGAATTCAACTGACTTGTAAAATCAATACCTTCTTCATCTGAACTGATAATTGGTTGATTCCACTTCGAGGTGCTCTCTAAATGAGATGAGAATGTAATGCAATTGGTGGTTAAGCTGGAAAAATTAGCTTTGGGCTCTTGTGCACCAACAAGTTGCTGCCTCGTTAAAACCTTACCGGGAAAACCCATTGGGATAAAACCACAGTGAAGGAAAAAGAGTACAGTCCTTGAAGATGTCTTTATCCATCTCATCATGACCTGAGGAACTCCAATATTGGTTCTTGGTTCGAATTCCTTATTTACTTGAGACTTGTTTGGTCCTTTGAGTGTTGATTTGCTCTCCTCGGTCTCGTCGGCTTGTCTTTGCTCCATGTGATCTCTCTCATGGTTAGTGCTAGGTTTGATGACCGCATCACAAGCTCTAAAAACATAAAATCAACAAAAAACAATATATGAAAATAATGAATAATTGTTACCTTGCAGCTGGGTTCCGGATAAATTAAAACTATTTGAATGTGATTTATAATGGCGTGTAAAGGAATTATTGTGGTGTGTGAGTGAGAATCACTTGTATATATAGGAGAAATACTTAACAAACACTATTTTTATTAGAAATTAATTAAGATAAGATAGAATCTCACTATGCAATCACCGTTTAGATTTTTAAGTTTTTTTTCTCTTTTATCTTAATTTCCCACTTTGCTAGAAGTGCCACATGGCCGATAGGATAAGATTGATAAGATAAAATTAAAAGAGAAAGATGATGTAAAGCACCAAGTGGTGCTAAATAAAATAAGAAAAATATATCTTTATTATAAAAATAATTCATCAAGATAAAAAGAAAATCTCTATAACCAATTTTCATTCAGACTTTTAAACTCTAATCTTCATTTATCTTACTTTATACTCTAGTATAAACACCATGTGGTCTAATAAGCATTGACATGAGCCTTAGCAGACATGCTAGCATTTAGAACATGTTTGCTTCCAAGCTTCACAAAGACTCTCATTTCCCTTTTGTGAAAAACTTGAGATCGCATTCTTTAGCTTTTCTGTCCTTCATGTAGAGAAGAACTAGGTAAGAAACACTCTTTTGAATTAATCCCAAGATTTTATAGAGTCATGAGGAAGACTTTTTTTCATTGGTGTGCCTTGTCTCCAATTGATAATGGGAAGAGCCTAAGCTTGAAAGCATCCTCGGATACACCATTGATCATAACCGTCCCACACAACATATCAAATTGATCTAGATGATCCAATGTGTCCTCCATTGGTAGACCATGAAACTTTTAGCATTGGACCATGTTAATTAGGCTAGCTTTGATCTCAAAGTTGTTGTTTCCAACCGGAGGAAGCCTAATACCGGTCCTATGCCCATGGATGTTTGGTTCATCATTTGCTTCAATCACTCTAGCAACATTCCCATGTGGTGCATTCCCAACATTTCCTTGACCACCTCGAGGAGGATCGTCGTCCATGTGTACTTCTAATCTACCCAAATGAACCAACCACTCCCTTTTTCTGCTTGCTCTAGCTTCCTTTCTATTCACCCTCTCAAGTTGACCCAAATTTGGAATACAATCAAGAAGCTCTCCTTGTTGACTTTTTGTTGCATACACCCTGAAAAGCACAAGAGAAACAAAAGCTAAGTGAAAGTTTAGTGTCAAAACAAAGAAAAATAAAGTCGTAGTCTCAAATCTTATCCGAATCATAATGGTTAAACGCTATATATTGTCCCCGGCAACAACGTCCAATTGATGTTAGGACTTTTTACGGTCAAGGCCATCAATTGACCTTTTGTACGTGTGTACTTAAGGGTTGAATCCATGAGAGACAAAAGGATCAACGCACTAGGAATATAAGATTATAACTTAATCTAAGGCGAAAAACTTGTAGTTTTGAAACAAAAATCGAAACTAAAGGAAGCGGGAAATAAACAATATGCAGGTTTAAAATCAAATAGAGAAAACGAACTCTCGTGA
The DNA here is from genome assembly GCA_028015245.1 of Cardamine occulta. Classification (NCBI taxonomy): domain Eukaryota; kingdom Viridiplantae; phylum Streptophyta; class Magnoliopsida; order Brassicales; family Brassicaceae; genus Cardamine; species Cardamine occulta. Next base: position 6,686,112 of record CM051368.1, read on the forward strand.
TAAGGTTTCACTAGGGTGATGACTTGTCAACTAATAGAGCTTAATTTACTTGACATAACTAATCCTTAGGAATAAGATCACTAACCTCAACTAATCCACTTCCATGGCATTAATATATTTCTTAATCACCTAATCATCAATAACTTCCATTAGCGAGCAAGTAATCAAAGTGCATTAATTATAAGTCTAAATAACCATTAAAAACCTTAACCAACTATTTTCATAGGCTAAGCATGTAAAGTACATTGATATTTTGGTCCAAACATTTTATCAAACACCTTGTGGGCATGAAAATGCCTAAGATCTAAACTAACATCATTCCCTTTACAAAGTTCTGAAGACCATAGTGATACAGATGGAACAGAGTCATATGCAGGAGGAGATGAATATATGCATGAAGAGTCTCAAGGTCTTCCTCCTCCTCCAAATCCTCTAAGTCAACCTCCTAAACGACCTTGAAACTTAGATCCATTTCAAGAACAAATGTTAGAGGTTGCTTCTAGTATCGTCGTCTAGATGATGCAGTGGATCAAAGCAAAAGTTTGATCAATAAAGAGGAATTGTTGGAAGCAGTGATGGAGATTGATGGATTGGAAGAAGCAAAACAGATGTATGCATTTGAGTATCTGAATGGTGATCCAGTCAAAGCTAGAGCTTTCATGGCTTATAATAATAGGATGAGGAAGATGCTTTTGTTTTGACAGTTTTGGTGGTGGAAGTATAAAAATTGATTTGCTTCTATGGCCTAAAACAATCCTTTTTCTTTTATTTTGGGGGTGATTGTAGAGTCTTAGGATCTTGAAGTTTGTATTTGGTAATGGTAAAAGGTGGAAATATTTGTTGAGGCCAATTTGAAAATTTGGTTTTGTTGTGAAGTCATTGGTCTAACTAATATGATAAATCCCAAATAGGATTTCTAATCAAATGATTCAAACAGTTATTTAGATAGTAAAAAAAAACTTAAAGTTTAGCAAGTTATCTTATAATATTCTATAACTTTAAAGTGTGTAAAAGGCATCATACTGATGACGAAAACAAAAAAAACCTTCTACAGGAAGAGGAAGACGTCAATGGAAGAAGAAAAAAGAAGAAAAAAATCGTGAAACCTAATTTTAAACTTAATCTAACCAATAAATAACATAAGTTTTGAATTTTAACATATATAATACAAGATAATATAATTATTTTTAAATAAATACAATTTTTATTTAAAAACAAATTATTTCTTTAATATTTTCGAATTTCCATATTTTTAGACTAAATTTTCTTATTTTATGATACAGTTATTATCTTTTTGGAATTTTTAAATATTTCAGAATACATATGCTAATATTTTCAAAATTTGTATTGTAATTGCTAGAATGCATGTTCTAAAATTTCTAGAACATGTACGACTGCTAGAATATGTATTCTAAATATTTCAGAAAGCTGAACCTGAATTCTAGGATTCCTAGAACAGATTTCAATTTTAAAATTCCTAGAACATGAGTAAATGCTAGAATAAGTAATCTAATTTTTCAGAACATGAGTAAATGCTAGAATGCGTATTTTACCGTTAGAACTCACGTTCTATTTTTTTTAGAACAACTTTGAACAACCTAAAACCCTACTTAAAACTGCCTAACAAAAAAATTCTTCTTCAAATCTTCTTAATATATGTGTATCTACATGTTTATATACTTTGATTATGAAAACAATATCATAATCTAGTAGTAAGGATAGTTTAGGAAAACAAGAAATTTTTTTAAAAAAGGATTAGATGGACAATTTTTTTGCTAGAACTCCTTTATTTCTAATTTTCCCTAAAAGAAATAGTGTCTGACTGATTTGGGTCATGAGTGGGTAGGCTTCGCTGCAATACTTGTGGACTTCTGGTTGAATTCTTGAGACATGTATTATTTTGTTCATTGCATATTTTTTAAATAGAAAACAACATAAATAAAATCATACAATATTATAAAAAATAATGATTAACTATTACCTAATTAAAGTTAAGTTGCGAGTAAATGAAAACATTATGAATATGATTTATAATTTACTATTGTTTTCTTATGATGGTGGGTAAAAGAATCTTGATGGTGTGTGACTGAGGTGCATGTTTATCTTGGCCGAATACATACAAGATGGGCAAAAATCAATATTATTAAAAATTTCAGATAAAAGAGAATTTTATTTAGGGAAAATTGGAAATAAAGGAGTTCTAGCAAAATGTTTGTCCATCTAATTGTTTTTTTTTAAATTGTCTTGTTTTTCTAAACTACCCTTATTACTAGATTTAGACATTTTTTAAAAAAACAAAGCATATAAACATGTAGATTCACATTTATAAGAAGATTTGAAGAAGAAATTTTTTTTATTATAGGCAGTTATAAGTAAGTTTTTAGGTTGATCAAAGTTGTTCTAAAAAATTGAGAACGTGAGTTATAGCTATAGAATACTTATTCTAGCATTTTCTCATGTTCGGAAAAAACTAGATTACGTATTCTAGCATTTTCTTATGTTCTTAAAAAAATAGATTATGTATTCTAGCATTTACTCATGTTATAGAAATTTTAGAATTCAAATATGTTCTAGGAATTCTAGAATCCGAGAATCCGGCATTATAAAAGATTTAGAATACATATTCTAGTAGTTGTACATGTTCTAGGAAATTTAGAATGTGCATTCTTGCAATTAGAATACATATTCTAAAAATATTAGAATATGTATTCTAAAATATTTATAAATTCTAAAAACATAATCACTGAATCTAAAAATAAGGAAACTTAATCTAAGAATATGAAAATTCAGAAATATTAAAGAAATAATTTAAGTTATTTAATAAAATATAGAAATTCGGAAATATTAAAAAAAAAAGTTATTTAATAAAATAGAATCAATTATATTTCCAACAAAAAAGATTGTTTTACAATTTTTTTTTTGTAAAACAAAACTGTTTTACAATTCTGTTTGACAAAATGTTTAACAATTCTTGAACTTTAGATAAACTTAGAAGTTCAATAGTAAAAAGAAAAAAAAAGAGACAGAACCTAAATCAGGGAGTTCTTACTCTTAGCATTGGTGCCAAAAAATGTGAAAATTTATAGATCCGCCCGTATAGAAACATACTAATGTAATAATTTAAAGAAGAGGGTGAAATATTTTAAATCTTTCATACTAAACGGAACAACTATGAAGTGTTATTAACTTTGACTTTATACATTAACTTTGAAAATTGGAGTTGTTGAGGTAATACAACAAGCGTATAGAAGAAAGAGTTTCAACGAGGAGTGAGTGTAGTGACCGTTACATTGTTGGTAGAACAAGTCACCGATTTATTGTTATATTGGTCCAGCTCCAATCTGTGGCCTAATAGGTCCGATTCGGGTCTGTTCCTGAAGAAAAATCCAGGTGGTTGAGGCACAGTTAGAGTAATGGAGCTATTGATAAGCATCTGGAATATTGTAGACATGGCTTGACGATTTGCAGGATTTTCTTGAACGCATAATAGTCCTATATGGAGGCATCTAATGACTTCATCATTCTCATAACTTTTGCTAATCGCCGGATCTATGAGCTCTAAGGATGAATCAGTGTTCCAAAGTCTCCAAACCTGCAAACAAAACTCATGTTTAGAATCGTGATCACAGTTAAGGAATAAAAAAAAAAGAAGAAGTTTATATATTGATTTTGTTCAAGTATGTCACCAAACTGCAAACTGAACCATCCATATTATGGAAGCTACTATTCTTCCTGCCATTAATCATCTCCAGAAATGTTATAATGGAGTTAAATATTTTAAAAAGATTAGAACCACAAACCTTAATTGAAAAGGTATAGATGGATGATATGCTCAAATTTACCCTAAAGCTACTCTCTCAAATTAAGAGATCGTCTGTAGTACTTAGGGATCGAATTCCACAGAGACTCACGTTCACACAATAGATTATCAGTTATTGAATTAAGCTAAACAAGAGAAATCATATTTAAAAGAAAACAACAGGCAATTAAGATTGAAGTAAATTCAGATGGGAAAAGAGCTAGGGTTAGGGAAATTCTCAATTAATTCAGAATTTCAGATTGAATAAATTATCAGGATTGTTATTAAGATCCGTTCTTGAACTCGAAACACAATGGTGAAATCAATCAACTCTCGCTGCAGAGATTATCTATGTCTAAATCTAGAATTCCATATTTCTTTGCTAAATTCCTCAATTCAGACAAGCATTAATGATCAGGTTCGATTGTTCACAAAATATCTAAACCAAATTTCTTTTGCGAATAGTTATTTTGCTCATCTAAGATAGTTCAGGCCATCAATTACACTTTCGTGTCAACTAATCAACCTAAGATCAGATTCTAGGTCGCGAAGCTAGAATAAGCAATAAACACAATTTACATGAAGAACTCTATTGATTCAATCCTAAATAATTATCAACCTAGCAATTCATCTTCTACCTTTGAAAACCCTAAACCTAACAAACAAACTACTTAGACATGAGCAATGAAACAGAAATCATAGTTTGAATATATTGCATAAAATAAATCAAGAGAAGAATTAAGAGTATAGAAATCTTCTCCAAAAATCTTTGAAAAGGTGGCTGTAGTCTAGAATAAAGCGTAGTGAAAACATCGCCTAAACAAGTGGCCAAAACCCTAAAAATATAGCTAAACACGAGCCTAGGTAGTCCCGGAAGATTCTGGAGATTTTTAGGCGAAAATGAAATATTCTGTAAATCATTTTTTGTGCCTGGTGTCTATGTCGATCGACACCAACCTCCTTCTGCGTTCCTTGCACTGGTGGCGATCGACACCAAGGTAAAAATATGGGATTTCTTCTGTGATCACTCCACCTCAAATCTGATTTCATCCATTTCATTCCAAAAGCCTCCAAAAGCTCCATAATGGTCTAAATCATGCAAGAACCTGAAAAGATTCTAAAAGACTCGAAAAACACCGAAAAGACTCGATAAAGACTACATCTATCATGGCTAAAAACTGGTAAAAACCATGATATATCAATGGACAAAACAAATTTGAAAGCTCTTTTATTTCTAATTTTCTCTTTTATTAACAATAGCCATTCATATTTTTGAACTTTTATCTTCACTTATCTTACTTGTATACAACAAAACAATTTCCCTAGAAATTTTATATCTGGAATATTTTTCACAAAAACAAACTGTCATACATCACAAAAGTACACCAAAAACACGGTCTATGTAAAGAAACATGTGAGTATTCTTTTTTTTTAATTTAATGTTAAATTATATTCAAAGAAAATTAATATTTTTTATAACAAGTGCATCTTTTGTTTGATGAAAATTAAAGCTGAATTTTTTAAAAAAATTTGAGATTTACCCTCTAGACTCGAAGCAAAGTTGGAGACCTTTGTCATATCGCCTATCGCCCAAACCTCTAATTAATGAAAGCTGGTTTTGAACTTGTTTATCTATCCACCTGATCAGTCGAGCTGCTGAATTCGGAGCTTCCCTATGCCTTCTCCCATTTCTCTCTCTCCATACCATGTAGACCGTAGCTTGGAGGATGTATCGAGCTAGGAAACTCTCTACTCGATCTTGCTGATTGTTTGAGACTTAGGCAATAATAGTGTGCTAGTCAGTTGTGTACCTTGATTTGAAGATGTTCTTTGTTAGAGCTGCCCAAATCACTGAGACATAACCGCATGAGAATAACAAATGATCTTGAGTTTCTGTGCTATTATTACAAAAAACTACAAGTCACCGATGATCCCACATTCCACTTACCCATGCGATCACCTGTTGAAAGTCGATCCTGAACCGCAAGCCAAATACAAAAAGAGTACTATGGTGTCGCATGAGTAAACCATACTCCTTTGTGCCAAGCTACCTTGATTGAAGCGGTTCGAGTATGATTCCAAGTATCCTCGGTCGAAAAAGTTGATCTGAATACATCAGTTTTCCCTCTCCATAGAAAAATGTCTTCTTCTTCCTTTCGGTTTTGCTTTTTCAAGTCTAAAGCATCTTCAATCAAGTTTAGGTAATCCGCTCGGTGTCGTCTCCTTTGACAATTTTTCCATGCCTCCACCACTATCATTTTCTGACTTATCCCCAAGTCAATATCTCCTCTATCCCCTGTACTCTCAAGAAGCCTGCCCAAATTTGACCAGTTGCATATGTCAACCTTGTAGAAAGATTTGCCGCCTCTCTATACTTAAGTAATTTTTTCCACATCCAAGAACCCAAACATGTATTATTTTTGACTGACCAGAAAGATTCTTGTTTGAGAAGATACATTTCAATCCACTTAACTCATAGCGAGTTTCCGTGTGAAACGATTTTCCATATCAGCTTTAGACAACACACATCATTCACCTCTTTCAAGGATTGTAACCCAAGATGATGCAATCCTCCCAAGGATTCATAACTCTAAAGTTGGCAAGATAGATGGATAAGCCTTAGAACTAAGAAGAGAAGATCTTCAAACGACAAGGTGGTGGTGGATCGAAAGGTCACACTGAAGTTGCGGAATGGCTTCTGATTTACCCGAACTTGAATCCTTTAAATATGACACACTAAGACGAATTCAAAGTTGATTGAATGGATATGACACACCAAATAATCGACAGGATTCCTCGGATATGATGCACTAAGATGGATCAAGTTTTGATCAATTGATATTACACACCAAGGATCGAAATGCTCAAGAAGAACAAAAGAGAATTACTCTTGGAAATATTTGATAAAAAGATAGATAGCTTCTTCTCAAATGAGATTACATGAATATAAAGAAAAGAAAACTTGAAAAAAAAGCCAAGTAATAAATTTTCTTGGAAATAAAAAGAAATAAAAGAGAGTTGAATGAGATTTGAGCTCTTGAACTACCAATGGATCTCTTGACTTCAATTTTTGTCACTCCTCTTGGGCCACAAAATAAGGAGTTTGTTTTTGGAATTTATTGGACTTATATCAGATTCTAAATGGGCTGATTAGCATTGAGATCAAATTTTGCCTCATTAAAATCTTTTCTAGAAAACCCATTGTGATAAAAACAAGGATAAAGAAAAAGAATACAAAATGGTCTCGAGCCCATTTAATAATCCGCTCTTGCTTGTATCACAACCATTGTGGTGTGAGACTCATCTCCTTGAGTGGATATTTGGTTAACTAATCCACCAATTTCCTCCTTTATTTTCTTAGTTTTTGCCCTTGTCATAGATCCAACAGGTACAACTAAGTCTTCATCAGCTTCAAGCTCAGCTACAAGCTCTATCTCCTTAGTGTTTTCCATGATCACATCATCCCCCACCTCTTGAAAAGGATTTGATCTCAAATCTGAATCATCTGCAACAAAAGGAATCAAGTCAGAAACGTTAAAGCTTAAACTAACGGTGTACTTTCCTTGAAGATCAAGCTGGTAAGCATTGTCACTAATCCACTTGACTATCTTGAATGGACCATCAAGTCTTGGCTTAAGTTTCGACTTTCTTTCTTTTGGAAATTTTTCTTTTCTCAAGTGAATCCAAACGAGATCTCCAACGTCAAAAACTAGCTTGCGTCTGCCTTTGTTTGCTTTCTTTCATATTGCTTAGTCTTTTCTTCGATGTTCTTCCTTGCTTTCTCATGGATTTGTTTCAAAAGGTCAGCTTTATTTTTCCCATCCATGCTAGTTCTTTCACTCAAAGGCAATGCGATTAGAGCCAAAGGAGATAATGGATTAAAACCATAAACAATTTGGAAAAGAGAAAACTTAGTAGCAGAGTGAATCGAGCTAGTGATTATATGCAAACTCTACATGCGGCAAACATGTTTCCCAAGTTCTCAAGTTCTTTTTGATCAATGTACCAACAGAGTTGACAAAGTTCTATTAACTACTTCAGTTTGTCCATCGGTCTGAGGATGACAAGTAGTTGAAAACAACAACCTAGTTCCAAGTTTAGACCAAAGTGTTTTCCAAAAATAACTTAGAAAATTTGCATCTCTATCAGAAACAATACTTCTAGGCATACCATGCAAACGAACTATCTCTTTGAAGAAAAAATCAGCTATATGCGACGCATCATCATTTTTGTGACAAGCAATAAAGTGTGCCATTTTCAAGAATCTATCTACAACAACAAAGATAGAATCACTTCCAGTTCTAGTCCTAGGCAAGCCAAGCACAAAATCCATAGAGATATCATTCCACGGCTGAGTAGCAATGGGTAAAAGAATATACAAACTGTTGGGTTGTATTTTTTACTTAGCCTTTTTGCATGTGTTACACCTACTGCAAATCCTTTCCACATCTTGCTTCATGTGTGGCCAGTGAAAGTGATCTTTCATTACTTGAAATGTTTTAGTAACTTCAAAGTGCCCCATTAATGCTCCTCCATGGGCTTCTCTGACTAACAAACCTCTAATGGAACAATTAGGCACACACAAGCGATGATCATAAAACAAAAATCCTTCATGCCTATAGTACTTTCCAAAAGCGAACTTTTCACTAGCTTTGTACAACTCTTTGAACTCAGAATCTGTCGCATATAAATCCTTAAGTTGTTCAAAACCCAAAAACATAGCATCAAGAGTAGAGAGTAAGCCATACCTTCATGATAATGCGTCAGCCACAACATTTTCTTTACCTTGCTTGTACTTGATAACAAAAAGAAAAATTTCAATGAATTCAACCCACCGACCATGCCTCTTGTTGAGCTTTTGCTGCCCTTTCAAGTGCTTGAGTGACTCGTGATCAGTGTGAATCACAAACTCCTTAGGCCATAAGTAGTATTGCCATGTTTGTAAAGCTCTGACCAAGGCATAGAGCTCTTTGTCGTATGTTGGATAATTCCAAGCTGTTTCCCCCAACTTCTCACTGAAATAAGCAATGGGTTTCTTCTCTTGCATTAAAACAGCCCTAATACCTACACCAGAAGCATCACACTCAATTTCAAAGGTCTTAAGGAAATCAGGTAAAGACAAAAGAGGTGCGTTAGTAAGCTTCCCTTTTAAGAGCTGAAATGCCTCTTCCTGCGCTTCTTCCCATTTGAAATCAACATTTTTTCTTGATCACTTTAGTAAGTGATGCAGCTATGGTGCTAAAGTCTTTCACAAAACGCCTATAGAAATCTGCTAGTCCATGGAAGCTCCTCACTTCTCCAACTGTTTTTCGACTTGACCATTCTTTAATAGCTTTAACCTTCTCGTCATCAACCTTAATACCATCTGTACTTACAACAAAACCAAAAAAGACAAGGTTATCCATACAAAAAGTGCATTTCTTAAGATTGGCAAATAGCTGCTCCTTTCTAAGGACTCTTACAACTTCTTTTAGATGCTGAACATGGTCGTCTAGACTCTTGCTATAGACTATGATATCATCAAAGTAAACTACAACAAAGATTCCGATGAATGATCTCAAGACATGGTTCATTAACCTCATGGAAGTATTGGGCGCGTTAGTTAATCCAAAAGGCATAACTAACCATTCATACAATTCATGCTTAGTTTTAAATGCAGTTTTCCATTCATCACCCTCTTTCATGCGAATTTTGTGATATCCACTTTTAAGATCAATTTTAGAAAACAAACTAGAATCATACAGTTTGTCTAGCATATCATCTAAATGAGGGATATGATGGCGGTATTTAACTGTTATGTTGTTGATGGCATGACAATCAACACACATTCTCTAACTTCCATCCTTCTTTGGGACAAGTAGCACTGGTACCACACATAGGCTCATGCTCTCTCGAATGTATCCTTTCTCCATCAGTTCACTCACTTGTTTTTGTAACTCCTTGGTTTCCATTGGATTTGTTCTGTAGGCGGGTCGGTTAGGTAGTGAAGCTCCATGCACAAAATCTATTTGATGCTCAATGCCACGGATCGGAGGTAAACCACTAGGGTTATCTTCAGAAAAGACATCTCCAAAATCATGCAAAAGAGAAGTAATTTCACTCGGTAGAACCGGTGCAAGGTCAGTTAAGCTCATGAGGGCTTCTTTGTAAACAAACAGAATCACAAGTTTTTTAGAGAAAATAGTTCTCTTAATCTCACAAGATCTCACAAAGAAATTAGAATTCCTCACAGGTTTTCTCTCACAAGCCTTTGTCTTGGTTTTTCTCAAACTCTCACTCGTTTTTTTAGGTGAAGTGTTTAGATGGTCGCTCAAAGTGTTTGTTTCTTCCTTTTTGCTCAAGTGTTTTTGATCTTCATATATCTCCAATGGTGTCAAAGGTATAACAGTGATTTTTTTACCGTTGAGCTCAAATGAGTGCCGATTGGTGTAGCCATCATGTGTTACTTTGCGATCAAACTGCCACGGCCTTCCTAAGAGAATATGACTGGCTTCCATGGGTAACACATCACTTAGTACTTCATCCACATATCTGCCTATGGTTATGGGAACCAACACTTGGTTGCTCACTTTCATTTCTCCACTATCATTCAGCCATTGAAGCTTGTATGGTATTGGATGTTTCATTACCTTCAAACCAAGCTTCTTGACCATAGTTCCACTCGCCACATTGGAACAACTCCCTCCATCAATAATGACGCTGCATACTTTGTCTTGAACATGGCATCTTGTGTGAAACAAGTTCTCCATTTGCTCCTGTTCTTTTGGTTTTATTTGCACATTTTGCCATCTCCTTGCTACTAACAGATCTCATTTAGCCGGATTGACTTCATGCTCTTCTTCCGATGATAAAGAATCAAAAACGACTTCCTCCTCTTCTGATTCTATATCCCCATTCTCCATAAGGATCATGACTTTCTTGTTTGAGCATTCATTGGCGTAGTGCCCTACTCCATGGCACCTGAAGCATTTCACGTCACGAGTTCTAGTAGTAGAAACCTCAGTTTTTTCTTTAGTGACTTGACTTGCGATATTAGGCTTAGGGTCAGATTTTCGGATGACTTTAGATTTTTCTTCTCTTTTGTAACTTGGTCTAGCATTGGACGCTCTAGCTCCATAAGTTGGTCGAGAAAGACCCCTCCTTTTGAGTTGTTGTTCCACCAGAATCGCCTTGTGTAGCATTTCTTCTATCTCCACATAATGCTGCCTTTCAAGTTTGTCTTGTATATCTCGGTTCAAACCACTCAATAATCTAGCCATTGTAGCCTCTCTATCTTCAAAAACATCAGCCCTTATCATGAGAGTTTCCATCTCTTGATAGTAATCTTCCACATTACGGCTTCCTTGGGTTAGTCTCCTTAGTTTCTGATGAAGTTCACGATGATAATGACTAGGAACAAATCTCTTCCTCAAAATAGCTTTCATATCAGCCCACGTCTCTATTGTACGTTCTCCATTTCGTCTCCTTGAGGTAACCAACTAATCCCACCAGCTAAGTGCATAATCATAGAACTCTGTAGTCGCCACTACAACCTTGTTGTACTCCGAGTAATTTTGACAATCAAACACGAGCTCTATCTTCTTTTCCCATTCCAAATACGTGTCTGGATCATTTCCTCCATGAAATGGTTGAATTTTAAGCATCATACCTTCAAGAGTGTCATTACATCGACCTCTACCTTCCCTATCCACCTCTACCTTCCCTCTCACATCTAGATCTCCTTCGGCTTCCTTAAGACGATTCATCTTCACAACTGTAGTAGTCATCTTCATCATTACTCCTTGCTTGTCTACGGTGATCTTTATGTCTTCTATTAGGCAAATTTTGGGGTTGCCTTTTTTGGACCTCTGCTCTCACTTCCTCCAGACTTTCATAGATCCCATTCACCTCTGTTCTCATCACACGTGGCATCTCTCCCATCAAAGCTTGAACTTGGAGACTTGAAATCGCTGGTTCATCTTCTACTTAGCTATTGTTTCCTCCATTGTTTGACATGATTGTTTCCTGCAAAATTAAGCAAACAGATTAGAAGTAAAAAGTCCTCACAAGTGTTTCTCTCAAAGGTGTTTCATTCTAGTGTTTCACTCAATTTGATATCTCTTAGTGACTCCCAAGAGTTCTAATAGAGCAAATCAATACAACTCAATGTGTAGTCCCCAAATAACCAAAATGATGACCCAAATGAAATTAGAGAAAAGATGAGACAAGAACTTGATGAAGAACAGAAAATTTTCCAATAGCAATGAATGAATATGTTCTAGAGAAATGAAGATGAAGATGAAAGAAAAACAAAATTTTAGAAGAATAGAAGAAAAAAATGAAAAGATAGAAAATAAGATGATGAGTGTGGTGAAATCTGGTGAAGTCGGGTCAAGTTTAGTGAAGTCTAGTTAAGTTTTCTTCTAGTCTGGTGAAGTCTAGTGAAGTCTAGTAAAGTTTTATTCAAATCGGGTGAGTTTTTTTTTTCTTCTTCTTCTCTCTCTCTATCAAAACGTAAATAAATGATTAAAAACGGATTTTGTTTTTTAGAAGAACAGAATCAAGAAAATGAAAATATAGAAAAGAAGGTGAAGAGATAAAAATGATGATCGATGAGAAGGTGAAGAGATGAGAAGATGATGAATGAATACCGAACTCAAGAGTGTGCTCTGATACCACTTGATGTGATCCTCCCAAGGATTTGTCACTCTAGAATTGGAAAGATAGATGGATAAGTCTTAGAACTAAGAAGATAAGATCTTCAAAGCACATAGTGGTGGTGGATCGAAAGGTCACACAAAAGTTGCGGAATGGCTTTTGATTTACCCCAACTTGACTCCCTTAGATATGACACACTAAGATGAATTCAAGGTTGATTGAATGGATATGATGCACCAAACAATCGACAAGATCCCTAGGATATGACGCAACAAGACAGATCAAGTTTTAATCAATGGATATTACACACCAAGGATTGAAATGCTCAAGAAGAACAAAAAAGAATTACTCTCGGAAATGTTTGATAAAAAGATAGATAGCTTCTTCTCAAATGATATTACATGAATATAAAGAAAAGAAACTTGAAAACAAAGCCAAGTAATAAATTGTCTTGGAAATAAAAATAAATAAAAGAGAGCTGAATGAGAATTGAACTCTTGAACTTTCAATAGATATCTTGACTTCAATTTTCGTCACTCCTCTTGGGCCACAAAATAAGGACTTTATTTTTGGAATTTATTGGACTTATATCAGATTCTAAATGGGCTGATTAGCATTGAGATCCAATTTTGCCTCATTAAAACATTTCTTGGAAAACCCATTGGGATAAAACCAAAGATAAGGAAAAAAAGTATAAAATGTTCTCAAGCCCATTTAGTAATCCGCTCTTGCTTGTATTACATTCATTGTGGTGTGAGGCTTGTCTCCTTGACTCGATATTTGGTTAAGTAATCCTCCAATTTGCTCCTTGAGTTTCTTAGTTCTTGCCCTTGTCATAGATCCAACTGGTACAACTAAGTCTTCCTCGGCTTCAAGCTCCGGTTCAAGCTCAGCTACATGCTCAATCTCCTTAGTGTTTTCCATGATCGCATCACAAGACCTCCCTCTTGTTTTGGTTTACAACAGCTTCCCATTATATTTTTGCTTTCCGTGTATTCATTTCTGACCACGACCATAGAAAAGCAGAACATATTTTTTCAATTTCTTTGAGGCAGTCTCGTGGAAGTCTAAACGTAGCCAACCAAAAATTACAGTTGCTCCATAAGACTGAACTAATCAAGTTTAATCTACCAGCGAAAGAGAGAAAGCATGATATCCATGACCCAATTCTCTTCTTGATCTGCTCCATTAATGGGAGATAATCGGCGGATGTGAGGCGCTTTGCGACAAGAAGGAGCCTCAGATAACTCACCAGAAGTTGACCTACATTAAATGGAAATCTTTTTGCTATCTCCTGATGAACTGTAGTTGGAATTCCCGACAGGTACATTATTGATTTTTCCAAACTAATTTTCAAACCTGAGCACTTAGCAAACTCATCAATCACCTCTACATTTCCTTCTATTGATCGAACTTTACCATCATAGAGAACCATGAGATCATCTGCAAAGCTTAGGTGAGTTAAACTGATGTTTTTGCAATACGGATGGTAACCAAACTGCCTTGCACCAGCTGACTTATCTAGCATTTTTGAGAGCACATCCATACTTATGACAAACCGATACGGCGAGAGAGAGCAACCCTGTCGTAGTCCTCTTGCACTTCTGAAAAAAACCCGCCAATTCCCCATTAACCTGAACCGAAAAAGAGGTCGTGGTGATACAAAATGAAATCCAATGAACAAAATTCTATGGAAAATTCATGGCTGTGAGGACTGCTGTGACGAATGACCATTGAACTGAATCGAAAGCTTTAGAAATATCAATTTTGATAGCACAAAGACCTGAGATTGTGTCCTTATGGTAGTTCTTTCCTAACTCCGTAGCTAGCAAAAGATTCTCAATCAATAAATGGTCTTTCACAAAAGCTGACAGATTTCTCGCGACAAACTTAGGAAGCACCAGCTTAAGCCGATTAGCAATGATTTTTGAGATGACTTTATATATCACATTGCAGCATGAGATAGGCCTATAATCTTGCATTTATTTCCCCTTTAGTTTCTTGGGGATGAGAGCAAGGATAGTAGAATTTATACCTTTTGGTAGAAAACCTTTCGAAAAAATCAATTGGACTGCCAAGATAAACTCGTCTCCAATAATATCCGATGTCACCTTATAAAATTCGGAATGGTAACCATCTGGGCCTGGTGATTTATCATTTGGCATAAAAGATAATACCTTCTGAATCTCCTCAGCCGAAACTGTTCGAGTAAGCATCTCTTTGTCCAACTCTGAACAGCAAAATAGCAGTAAATCTTGAATTTCCTCAACACTGACTCCCTCGTAATCATTCGAAACCAGCTGTAAAAATTCTCTAAAAACTCTCTAAGCCTGTTCTTTATTTCTTCCCCTCTTGATTTCACACTACCGTCTTGGCGTTGAATTTCTCTAATTGAGTTTTGTGCTTCTCGTGTCACAACAGCTCTGTGAAAGGTTTTATTATTTTTATCCCCAACCTGCAACCAATGCAACTTCGACTTCTGTTATAGGTATTTTTCCTCTAGCCCAGCCACTCAATCCCATCTATTATAAGCTTCATTCTCTTCTTCCATGGCCCTTGACGAAGGGTTATTCAGATTCATCTCCTGCTTCTGACAGAGAGATTTATAAGCCTCTTTAACTTTCTTAACCAGATTTCCCATTTGCTCTTTAGCCAATCTCCTTATCATAGGCTTGAGTCCCTTTAACTTCTTATAAAAACGAAACAGAGATGAGGTGGATAAATAAATGGACTCTGTTCCTTTCCAGTAACTATCAACCATTGGTTTAAACTCCTCCATATCAGCGAGAACATTAACAAATTTAAAAGGCCTTCGAGCACTTACCGTGCCAACACAGCACTGACATTTAGATTTATTAGGCAACGCAAATGATCTGAGCATCCCCCGGCTTCAAATACATTGTAAGACTGCGGGAAGGCCTGAATCCAAAAACATTCTCTTCACTATCTCCCTCCACGTCTTCTTCCTCCATTTTCAATTTTATTTATTTAATCAAATCACATATATATAGACACATATATATATACACACAAATATATATATATAAACACTTTATATTATTGTTAAAAAAACATTTTATATTATAGTTTATAGCAACAATTTGAATTAGTATTAGGCATATTAAGTATCAAGTACTTGATGATTTTTTAAAGAAACGTAGAACTCTTTGTAAGGGCTAATGGCGTTATTGTTTAGTTGCCTTGTACTCTTGTGAGTTAATGATGTTTGTGTTTCGTGTGAAGACTCTTTTATATTTGTATCTTACTTTGATGTTCGAAGTTGAGAACTTTCTGTTCTTCTTGGGACTGAGAATGCAAACTCCCCAAAATTTAAAGGCTAGCTCCAAGTTTCGAATACCCCAAATGTTCTTCTTCCATTAGAGAGAGAGATCTTCTTCTTCTTTAGATATTTTATCTATTTGAACACACACACAAATAACTCTATATACCTCTTCCACCAGTTTTCATGAGCTCTTGACGTTTCTTGTAGTACATTTCTACCCTTCTTGCAAACAAATCTGCATTTGCTTCTATGAGCTTTTAACATTGATTTCAGTTTGGAAACAAATACAACAATATCTATTTGACCACACACAAATCAAATGTACTAGACTTGCCAAGACTCATAAGATAGAGAGGATACACTACATTCAAGATTCTGCTGAATCCATTTTGAGCTTTTAGGAATATGACTTTTCTACCACCACGAGTACACGACCGCCTATATTCTGGCTGGGAGAGATTGGTCATAATAGCAGCTGAAGAAGCTCAAAGAACAAGTTGGGACCTTATTTGAGCTTGCCAAAGTCAACTGCTTGATCCTTTTGATTCCCCCATTAGTGTTCTAGAAACTAAGAGTGCTACAAAACTGAAACAATGTGACAATATAACCTTACAAACTAATTAATAATCGAAGTAAGTGACATCAGATTTAAATTGCTTCAATGCATCATCAACAATTGAGAGAAAAGGGGGAAAAAGCCAATCTTTTTTGTTAATAATTATCGATATCTATACAAAGATTCATAAACTAATCAACAATATGGTCCCAAAGGAAGGATTGAACTGGATATGGAACAGTTACAATAAGATTAATAGTCTTGAACAAAAAACAACAAAGAGAAAATACTACATAACCCGCATTGTTTCTAGCTTATTTTTAAAACTCAACAAATTCATTCTCCATATGTTGTTTCTGCTTAGTCTTCATAGTAGACCTTCTTCACCACACCTTCAAGAACACCATCTGACCCGAAATTACCATTTAATTCTTCATTGCTCACAGGACCTGGAAGCTGGAAAGAGATAGTGAAGTGACCTGGAGGGCATAAGTTCTGTGACAGCATCTTGAAGACCTGATTGTATTTGCACACAGCCTTCTCCCCTGTTGGCGATGTTCCCTTTATCAGAATCTTACCATCTGGTTCTATCTCACAGCTGAAGTCCTCTGTCAGATCCAGCAAAACACAAGACAGACGATTAAAACGCAAATAATCCGTGTGCAAAGGAAACGATTGAGTAAACATACTTATAGTAAAAGATTCAGACTTGTTGAAACTACTTATTCGCGATGAGTATATCTCAGTTGGGAATTTGAGAAAGAGATGGAAAGGTTTTGAGACTTACTTTCATCTCTTGAAACACCAGGAAGTGAAACACGGAAATAGTATGAGTCATCAGATTCAGCAATATCAACCAAACCAATCGTTGGTCCAATCTTCCCCATAGCTGCACTTCCCGTGAGAGCAACTCCAGTTTTCATTTGAGCAATAAGGTTTGAAGTCTCTGAAGTTGATTCAGAAGGCAGAAATATCACTGCTGGTGGTGCTTTCTCTGCATTCTCATTCATCCTGTTACTCGACATCATCGATGTATGACCAGTTACTGGACTGATGTAAGGCATACTGTTCAGTGGAGCTACTTCAAGAACTTGTGGGTTCCTTGGTACACCGTTTTGAGCACTTGAAGACCTGAAAGCACAACAAATCCTACACTCAGATTTGCCCATTGCAGATCAGACATGAGATTGTGTAAATTTCATACTTTTTAATACTAAATTATATCCGCACAAGTTTGGTCAAACTATAATGTTAAAGCTTTTAGCGACAGATCAATTCATGCTAAGAATTACAAATTCATAAAAATTAAACCTTTTTACACTTTCATAACCACAAATTCGAACAACGAAGAGCTGATTGCATCCATGGACTTTTTCTCCACAACAAAGCTTCAGAAGCGGTGGCTTTAGTTGATCAAATGGTAAGAAAAGGCTGCCAACCAGATCTTGTTACATATGGTGTAGTAGTAAATGGAATATGCAAGAGAGGTGATACTGATTTGGCTTTAAATTTGCTCAAGAAGATGGAGGAAGGGAAAATATAGGCTGATGTTGTAATCTACAACACAATCATTGATGGTCTTTGCAAATACAGAAATGTGAATGATGCACTGGACTTATTTGTGTGTGTGTTCAAATAGATAAATATCTAAAGATGAAAGTAGCTCTCTCTCTAATGCAAGAAGAACATTTGCGGTATCCAGAACTCGGAGCTAGCCTTTCAATTTTGGGGAGTTTGCATTCGTAGTCCCAAGAAGAACATAAGGAACTTCAAAGTAAGATTCATTATTCTTAGTTATAATATACATTTATTTTGTTTTAGAGAACAAAAGTTAAGCGTGGGCATTTAGTTTTTTTTTTTTTTTTTGATAAACCGCGGGAGTTGAGCGTCTTTGGTCCATAATCTTCCTCGTTACCCAGAGTCAACCTCTATTTAATTCTAATTTTAAAAATGTCTCTCTGCCCCAAAGGGGTTTGAAACCGGTGCGCAAAAGAACCAACTCCCTTGTACTACCAGTTCACTAGACCATCATCCCTTTGGTGGGTAGTTGGGCATTTAGTTATTTGGTTCGATTCAAAATACATATTTTTGGAGGGGTTTATAAAAATAGATCCCATTTGGAATCTAATTTTATTTAATCGGGGTTCAATTTGATTTTAGACAAAACAAAATATAACAAAAATGATGACAAAAATTTTTTATAACAACAATAAACATAACTAATTAATTTTAAATATCATTATAATATTTATGTATATTGAAATATAGTTTCTATATATTTTGCAAAAAAATATAAAACTTAATCAATTTTTATTTTTATCTGTTATTATTCATTTTTAAACATCAAATTCCTTAAAAAATTTAAATTCAACAAATAATGCAAATGATGTAACATTAATGTTTTCCACCAGATTCCACAATTCAGCTGATACCATTTACAGCTTAAAGTTTTCCACCAGATTCCACTATAATTCCACAATTCAGTTAATACCATTTACAGCCACAGTAGTGATAAAACAAACAAGTTTCGAGTTATGATTGGTTAGGAAAAGTTTATTCATAATTTTCCCCACTTATTTAATCAATTTTACCCTATTTATGTTTATTCAACCATGTGGTGCGGATAGTAGAGTGTACACAAAGTTGTACTGATAAAAAAAGTGAAGATAAAAGTTTAAAAAATTGATCGAGGATTGGTTATTGATATTCTTTTTTTTGAAGTAAAATTATTTAGCATTCTATTAAGTATTCGTTAAATATATACACATGATTCTCACCCACATACCATCACAATTCTTTTCAACACACCATCATAAGAAAAATAATTGTCTCATATTATAAACGGTCTCTGCTAAAAATCCATCAATCTTTTTTTTTTTTGCAAGCTCAATCCTCATCTCAAAACTGTGCAAATCAATCCTATGAACTCGAAAGTTACCCGCAGTAGAGCGACTGCTATATCGTCGACGTTGCTTCGTTTGCTGCTGTTAGAAAACTAACGGAATGAATAAAACGGCGCCCTTTTGAGACATGAGAACTACACGATGTTTTGCTTGAGACTACATGTTGTTTTCCTGCAAAGGTTGTTGTTTTCCACTTAAAAAATAACATGATTTTTTATTTTATCTAAAATTAGATTTAGCTTTTAGGGGAAATTAAATTTCTTATATATTATTTGAAAGACACACTTAAAAAATAACCTTGTCTTGCCATAGTAGTTATGACCATGCCATGTTGAGGTGTCATCACCTAATCGATTCTTCAATAAGTTAATAAAATAAGGCAATAATTACTAGAAAATTACATAACATGCCATTAGATTTAAAACGTTAGTCTAATTGTATTTTACTTATATAACTCATTTAAATTTTAAATATCTAATTACTCTCTCTCTCTCTTTGGATTTGTTATCCAATTAATTATTTGTTAATATTATTACCCCTCATTTTAATTTGATCATATGTTTTATAAATAATATAATAACTGCATTATCTTTATAATAAAATTATGCAGATTTTTTCCACATATGTTATGATTTGAGTTTTTAAAACGGACATGAATTTATTTATATCTAAAATCATAACAATTTATTAAAAGAAATATCATGTAGAAATTTACATTCTATTGTTTACAGACTCTAATTAAATAATATATTTATTTAGTAGGTGTTTAATATATTTATTTTAGAACATGTTTCTCCTAGATATCGGTTCCAAGTAAGGTTTCTTGACCATCTTCGATTCTAGCTCGGTCTTGATTCATTCTAACTCGTTGGTTAGCTTCAAAATAGGTGGTTTACGAGTGGATATCGAAGCTGGTGTAAGGATCCAAATATGATTGATCCAATTGGGTTCTGGCTCGATCATTCTCATTAAAATAGGTGACTTTTGAGTGATTCTTTCAATGGTAGCTCCTGTGCTCGAGTGGAACTTGATCTGGAACATGCTTCACTTTGATTCTCGTCTCCGGGTAGGCATGCTTCATCTTCTGGTGGCTTGGCTTGGATTTAATGATTCCTCCTGAATAATTTGTCTTCTTAGGACTGATTTGTTGATATGAAGTCAGCCATATGCCTTATGCTTGATCAGAAAGTTGGTTGAGAATGATTCCTCCGTGTTGGTTCATTAAAAGGCTTGAACCGGCTGGTGTGGTTCGCTCATGGTCTGGCTTGGTTCTGATGTCCTCATCATACCCTCCCCGTTAAAAAATTTTTGACCTTGAAACTGTACAATCTTCACCAAGAGAAAGCAAGTTAGCTTTCATTCTTCTTTGGGAGTTTAGAACCTTACCTCGGTTTACTGGTGACTTGTTGATGCATGGTGCATCTGGTGGTTTCTCTTTAAGCTGTATAGTGTGAACTACTCCTCTGTCTTGATCAGGTTCAAGAGGTGGTAGTGTTGTCAGCTTAGTTCTTCCTAAGACTTGGGTTTGAATTTCTACGTCCGCTGGCTCCTCTTTTGCACCTGCAATATTTTCAACTCTTTTGGCAAAAAGCAAGTGTAATAATGCAATTATTATAAACAGATAAACATGCTTCATTCTGGATTAATGCATTATCCGGGTCATGTTCTTCTTGTACTTTTTTCTTACGATAAGAATTTAGTTCCAATTGTTTCTCGAATATTCCTAACTCTTCCTCAAAGTTCTCTGGATATAATAAACTCATAATCACAGCCCTTGAATCATGAGAAACAAACCGAGTGAAAGAATTACTTACCTGAATAAGGCATCTCTTGGTTGTCGTAGGTAACACGACACATGGAAGTGATGTTGGATCTGGGGGCTCTTCTTTGTTCAGCATGTTGTTGAGGACTTCCTCTCTTTTGTTATGGCCTGGAAAACACCTCATGTACTCTGGAGTTGATGGTGTGCGGTGATACTTTGTTTGCATCTCCATGTGATTCGAAGTTATACGGCATTGTGATGTGGCTCCGTTTCTGCTTTTATACACGTCTAAGGTACCTATCCTTTCTTGGACACATTCTTGGAACATAGGTACTTAAAACAACATGCTTGAGACTACGAGTGAGATTTTACAATACATAATCAACTCATAAATGTCACTTACTTGAAGTTGGAATGTTGTTTCCGAATGTTGCTTCTCAAGTTCCAAACTTCTTGTAACTTCTCTAGCGTCTTACTCCATGATATAACCTGCATTATCAGCCTTTAGCATGGACAAGTGCGTTATACTAGAACAGGAATTTTAAAAACTTAGTTCAATGACTTCATTATTTGGTTTCGGTGAACTTAGTTTTGGTTCTAGAGATTTATTGTTTATCATGTTTCTCTTATGACAAATGATATGATCCTCCTAGAATCGGCACTTTCGAGGGGTAAGATGAAAGGAGTGTATAAATAGATAGAGGTGGAGTGAATGGATCGCACCAAAGTTGCGGAAGGCCTTGGATATTTCCTCAATGACTTTTCCAAGATATGACACACTTGAAATCACCAAGGTTTGAATCACGGATATGACACACCTTGATTCGGATCAATTGAAGGATATTACTCACCAACAAGCAGCTTTGTTCTTCAAAGAACACAAGAGAAATCACTCTCAATTTTTAATAAAACAACTTGGTTAATCCGAAAATGAGTACAAGAAAAGAGTTTTAAAGAAAGATGGAGTAAAGAAAAAGCTAGAATTAATTCATAGAAAATTAAGAAAACATTAACTAATTTTGAATATCTCTTGGAGTCTCCCAAGCCAACTCTTCCACTCCCTTGGCCGATTTTACTCAGATGATTATTGAGCTGGGCTGATTTAATCTCTTCTTTGGGCTTGAGACTTCAAAAGATAAATCCAAAAATTATTAGACTTGGACCTGGACCAAACTTGTTTAACTCTTGTGGACTAAGATGGATTAGAGTGACTCATTTGCCTCATTAAAACTTTCCTTTGGAAAACCCATTGGGAAAAAACCAAAGGCTAGGAAAAAGAGTACAAACGAATCACCCGTTATTTAGTCCACTCGAGCAACCAAGACGGTTTGATTTTCCTTGTTCTCGAACTGAACTTTAGTCGGTTGAACTTGAGTGAGTAATGTGGTGATGGCGTTCTGAAATTCTTTGGCTCTCAATCTTGTCATTGGTCCACTTGGTACGGCCAAAGCATCCTCGGGTTCAAGTTGCTTCTGTGAGTTATCCATGATCACATCATCCCCTCCCTCTTGAAAAGGATTTGTCCTCAAATCTGGAACATCTGCAACAAAAGGGATTAAGTCAGCAACGTTAAAGCTTAAACTCACATTGTACTTACCTTGGAGATCGAGTTGATAAGCGTTGTCGTTGATCCTCTTTGTAATTCGGAATGGACCGTCAATCCTAGGCATCAACTTAGACTTCCTCTCAGCCGGAAATCTCTCCTTCCTTAGATGTAACCAAACGTGATCTCCTTCCTCAAAAATCATCTTGCGCCT
This sequence comes from Cardamine occulta, assembly GCA_028015245.1. Classification (NCBI taxonomy): domain Eukaryota; kingdom Viridiplantae; phylum Streptophyta; class Magnoliopsida; order Brassicales; family Brassicaceae; genus Cardamine; species Cardamine occulta. The sequence continues at coordinate 6,708,809 of CM051368.1, forward strand.
GCCCTTGTTAGCTTGTTTAGCGTACAGCTTCGTCTTCTCCTCTATGTTGTGCTTTGCTTTCTCATGAATCTGTTTAACAAGTTCAGCTTTCTTTTTCCCATTCAAGCTTGCTCTTTCACTCAAAGGCAATGGGGTTAGATCCAAAGGAGATAAAGGATTAAAGCCGTAAACAATTTCAAAAGGAGAAAACTTGGTGGTGGAATGCACAGATCGGTTATAAGCAAATTCAACATGTGGTAAGCATCCTTCCCAAGTTTTTAAATTCTTTTTAATCAAGACACGCAGCAAGGTGGACAAAGTTCTATTAACTACTTCAGTTTGACCGTCGAATTGAAGATGACAAGTAGTTGAAAATAGCAATTTAGTACCTAGCTTAGACCAAAGCGTCTTCCAAAAATAACTCAAGAATTTTGTATCCCTATCACTGACTACAGTCCTAGGCATTCCATGCAAACGAACTATTTCTTTAAAGAACAAATCAGCAATATGGGAAGCATCGTCAGTTTTATGACAAGCAAGAAAATGTGTCATTTTAGAGAACCTATCGACAATAACAAAGATTGAATCTTTTCCAGTCCTAGTTCTAGGTAATTCAAGCACAAAATCCGTAGAAATGTCAGTCCAAGGCTGATCAGGAATAGGCAAGGACGTGTACATACCTTGGGACTGTACCTTCGATTTGGCTTGTTTGCACGTGACACATCGCCCACAAATTCTTTCGACGTCTCTCTTCATTTGTGGCCAGTAGAAGTGTTCTTGCATCACTTTTAAAGTTTTGGAGATCCCAAAATGCCCCATCAAGCCTCCTCCATGCGCTTCCCTAACTAACAAATCTCTCACGGAACAATTAGGCACACATAACCGATTTTCATAGAAAAGAAATCCGTCATGCCTAAAATATTTCCCAAAAGCAAACTTATCACACGACTTAAAAATCTCTTGAAAATCAGAATCAGCTTGATAAAGATCTTTAAGGTGTTCAAATCCCAGAAGTTTAGCATCCAAAGTAGAAATCAAGGCGTACCTTCGAGATAAGGCATCAGCAACTATATTTTCGTTACCTTGTTTGTACTTGATCACATAGGGAAATGTTTCGATGAATTCTACCCACCTAGCATGCCTCTTGTTGAGCTTTTGCTGACCCTTTAGATGCTTCAAAGACTCGTGGTCAGTATGAATGACAAACTCCTTCGGCCAGAGGTAGTGCTGCCATGTTTGCAATGCTCGGACAAGCGCGTACAACTCCTTGTCGTAGGTTGGATAGTTCAATGTAGCTCCTCCAAGCTTCTCACTGAAAAAGGCAATGGGCTTCTTCTCTTGCATTAAGACAGCTCCAATACCTACACCATATGCATCACACTCAATTTCAAAAGTTTTAAGAAAGTTCGGTAAAGATAAAAGTGGTGCATTGGTGAGTTTATCCTTTAACACTCGGAATGCTTCTTCTTGTGCCTCTTCCCATTTAAATCCGACATTTTTCTTGATCACTTCAGTGAGAGGAGCAGCCTTATGAAGCATTTCTTCCAAATCTTTATAAGTTTGAAGCTCCATTCTATCTTGAATATCACGAGCTAAACCACTCAAAAACCTGGCCATTGTCGCCTCAGCATCTTCATCTATATCGGCCTTAAGCATTAGAGATTCCATCTCTTGGTAATAGTCCTCCACACTCTTACTTCCTTGAGTTAAACGTCTAAGCTTTTGATGCAACTCCCGATGATAGTGGCTTGGAACAAATCTTTTTCTCATCAGATTTTTCAACTCTTCCCAAGTGACTACGGGCGGTTCTTGGTTACGTCTTCGACTCGTCACAATCTGATCCCACCAATTAATTGCATAATCAAAAAACTCTGTTGCCGCTACTTGAACTTTCTTTTGCTCCGAATAATTTTGACAATCAAACACGAGCTCAATTTTTTTCTCCCACTCCAAGTAGACATCCAGATCATTTTTTCCATGAAATGGTGGTATCTTCAACTTAAGTCCACCGAGATTGTCTTCATTTCGACCCCTAGCTTCTCTTACTCGTCTCGGCCTTCTTTCACTTTGATTAGAAGCTTGGCTACCTCTGCTGTAATAATGCAAGTCATCCCCATCAGTTTCATCTTGAGGTCGTGCTCTTCTTCTTCTAGCAACAGTATTCGGCAATAGTCCTTGATTAACGGACTCTTGAATCGTATCGATCCTTGCATTGACTGCACCCATCTCTTCCCTCACCATCCGCATCATTTCTACCACTAAGGTCTGCATGTCCAGAGTGTTATTTCTTCTTCTTTGAGCTCGGTTGGTGTTCTCAACTTCTTCGCTGGAATGATTAGACATATTGATTTTGTTTTCCCTGCACACTTAACAAACGTTAGTAATAAAAAGTCGATCCTCACAAGTGTTTCTCTCCTTTTTATTCACTCAATCACTCAGCACTCACAATGTTCTCTCTCAGCGATTTTCTCAATGGTTCGTATGGAACAAAACCGATCAAATCGGATGAACAACTCCAACAACACAAATTCGAAACAATTGATTTGAGATAGAAAGAAAAGAGAAAAGGGTTTAGTATTTTTTTTTTTTTAATTAAGAACAGATCAAATGATCAGAAAAATTTAGGAAATAAATTAGAGAAATAATTTCTCCCCCCCCCCTAAACTATTTAATTTTCGGACTGATTTTCTTTTTTTTCTTCTTTTTTTTTTCTTTTGGTCCGATCAAATTCTCTTTTTTTTTTTTAACAACTCATAAATAAAACTAGAACTATAGAGAGATCAAACAGAAAAATATGATCAAAGATAAAAATCAAATCGACTAATTCCCCTAATTGATTGATCCGATCAACTAGATTAGAAGGAAAAGAGAGAAATGAAAAGTCTAAGATCAAAAGATGATAGATACAAATACCGATCCCGAAAGTGTGCTCTGATACCACTTGATATGATCCTCCTATAATCGGCACTTTCGAGGGGTAAGATGAAAGGAGTGTATAGATAGATAGAGGTGGAGTGAATGGATCGCACCAAGGTTGCGGAAGGCCTTGGATATTTCCTCAATAACTGATCCAAGATATGACACACTTGAAATCGCCAAGGTTTGAATCGCGGATATGACACACCTTGATTCGAATCGATTGAAGGATATTACTCACCAACAATCAGCTTTGTTCTTCAAAGAACACAAGAGAAATCACTCTCAATTTTTAATAAAAAAACTTGGTTAATCCGAAAATGAGTACAAGAAAAGAGTTTTAAAGAAAGATGGAGTAAAGAAAAAGCTAGAATTAATTCATAGAAAATTAAGAAAACATTAACTAATTTTGAATATCTGTTAGAGTCTCCCAAGCCAACTCTTCCACTCCCTTGGCCGATTTTAATCAGATGATTATTGAGCTGGGCTGATTTAATCTCTTCTTTGGGCTTGAGACTTCAAAAGATAAATCCAAAAATTATTAGACTTGGACTTGGACCAAACTTGTTTAACTCTTGTGGACTAAGATGGATTAGAGTGACCCATTTGCCTCATTAAAACCTTCCTTTGGAAAACCCATTGGGAAAAAACCAAAGGCTAGGAAAAAGAGTACAAACGAATCACCCGTTATTTAGTCCACTCGAGCAACCAAGACGGTTTGATTTTCCTTGTTCTCGAACTGAACTTTAGTCGGTTGAACTTGAGTGAGTAATGCGGTGATGGCGTTCTGAATTCTTTGGCTCTCGATCTTGTCATTGGTCCACTTGGTACGGCCAAAGCATCCTCGGGTTCAAGTTGCTTCTGTGAGCTATCCATGATCACATCAACAAATCGCAGCCAAATGTCCCTTCTTATGACATCTATAACAAGTTGCTTCCTTGGATTTAGAAGACTTACAATGCTTTACTTCGCTGTGTGGTTTAAGATTAAGACTCGGACTTTGTTTGTGAGCTACGACATGTGGTTTTGGCTTCTCCTCTTATACTTGAGTTGTTGTTTTGGGATCAGTCTTCTCCTTTAGAGTAGGTGGGGACGTTTTCCTTGGTTTGGAGCTTTAGGCTTCTTTTGTGTCGCTTTTGGACTCGGCCTTGTTGAAAAATCAGTCTCCTCGGATTGGGATTGGTGTAGACCTTGGCATAGTACCTTTGCATGCTGTCAACGTCTTTTACGAACTCATCACACATTATACTCTTTCATTTCTTGCCCTGTGGCATCTGGTTCTTCCCAGTGAAGTTGATGATACGTGTTTCGATCCCAGTGGTTGAACGCATCTTCGGTGAGAGTTTCTTCGGCAATAGCGGGTTTCTCTTCTTCGAGAGTTTGATTTGATGCAAACCGATCTTCCATTTCGTTCTCCCATTTGATCTGGGCGACTGGTCCTTGGCTATGGCCTGAGAACTGAATGTTTTGCGGCTCTGCAACAGGGTCTTCAACTTCTTAGGTGTATGCTTTGCAAACATCATCTCTTCCAGCCTCACTTTGGACTTCATCCTCTTTAGAAAACTTTCCCTCATAGCATTGAGAGCAAATTTCTTCTTGGTGTTCTGCCTCATGATCTGAATAAGGTATTTCACACCACGGTTTACTTTCTTCTTCGCATTTCGAATCAATATCTTCACGGTTTTCTTCCTCATCAAACTCGCATTCTGTTTGTACTTCTGTCTCCGGGATTGATTTGGAATTCTCCTTGTTGGCTGAACTCTCCATGTTGTGAATCAACTTCGTGGTGTTGATCCTCCAGGCTGTTGTAAAAGTCAACCTCTTCACAAAAACTCGATTATGAATTTTCTTCATCAACCGTATCAGTTCGAGAGTCAGTCTCTTCAGGATGCTCTCTTTCACCGGAGATTGGAGGAAATAAGAGAAGGGATTCAAGATGACGTTTCGAGGGAAGTTCTAGGAAGAAAGATGAGAGGGTTTGACTTAACTATAACCGATTAGACATAAAAGTAAAGGATCAACACCACGAATAATTGGGAGAAAAGGGATGGTTTTTTTCTAGGGAAGGGTTAAGCTTTGGCTTATGCCACATGGCAGACTCTAGATGTTTTCGAGAAGAGTTTTTAAGATGATGTGGTAAAGCAAATTGACGGATCTCCTGATGTTGCTTCTTTTAAAGCTTTGTTATTTTGCTGAGTTGAGTTTTTTAAACACATTCTGACGTGGCAGCTTGAGGAAGAAGTTTTAGAAACTGATGTGGACAACTCCAGGGGTCTCAAACTCCTGTTTTTAGTTAGTAGAGATGTTTTCTGTTTAATTTTTCTTTTCTTTTATATTTTACGAAAGAAAAACTAATATCTTACAATATAGAAACTAAAAAAAAAGGTATTCTCAACAACAAAATGTGAAGCATACAAATACATCATCAAAACGCATTCAATCATGCCTAAATACATTACCAATTTCTTCCTCACTCATCTTAACATGTATCATACAAATTGTCAAAAAATGAAACTTTAAGATAATTTCTCCTTTTACTGAGCAACTGTTTTGATGCTCTTCATTTAACATGTAATAGTGATAAGACAAAAAAAAATCGAGTCATCATTAATTAAGGAAAGTGTATAAAGAGAGTTTCAATATACTAGTAGAAACTAGGTTAGTACCCGCGCAATGCAGGGAAGAAAGACACATATATATATATATATATATCTACTTAATTTTGATAAATTTTATTATATAGGTGTTATTGAGAGTTTGATCATGCTTTTTTTATAGAATAAGATTGTATTTTTTTTTGTATCATCTATTGATTGATAACTCCACGAAAGGAGAAAATAGAGTCTGGAAAAACCAAACATAAAGCCAACCAAACCCCAAAACAGAGCCTCACCGCTCCCAAACAACCTAACACGACATACATAACTGGAACTGAAGATTAAACATGTCGGGCCGGATTATAATTAAAATTCTTTTGGGCCGGATTATAATTACTTTGTTGGAACTGAAGATTACTTTGTTGGGCCGGATTATAATTAAAATTTTATAATTAAGTTAATTTGTTAGTATTTTTTTTATATGAGTCTAAGAGCATCCTCAATGGAGGGTTCTAAGATGGAGTTCTAAAAAATAAAATATATTAAAATATTAATAAATAATTGAATAGTGTAAGAAACTATTGTTAGAACCCTCACAAAAGGTTATTAAATAAGAGTTTTAAGAAACAATTTAATGAATAGTATAAGAACCTCATATTAGTTTATTACTATTTTAATTTTAAAATAGTGTAAGAACCCCATCTTAGAATCCTCCATTGAAGATGCTCTAAGTATTCACCTCTTATTTTTGAGCAATCGGATGTATTTTAATCATTTTTAAATGACAGCATGAATGATTTATACGAAAAATGGGTAATGATCCATAGAAATGTCAAACATGCAAGAATGTGTTCATCTGGCTCGCTCGATCACAACAATATGTTTCTGACCACAGTGTACAAATCCGCTAGAACTGCTGTGTATGTAACTTATGTCTAACTTATGTCAAAATTTGAGTATTTAAAATTCTATGATTTAATATCAATATGTAATATATAAATATAATTATAATACGTGTAATATTTATTTTATACTTTTATATACTTGATAAAATATTATTTTATGTGAAATACATTATATTAAAAAATAAAAATAAATAAAGTTGTTATTTTTAATATATATAATCTTTATGTTAAAATATTTAAATGTGGAAATTAATATGAGATGTTAAAATTATATATATGTAATTTAATATTTATTTTTCATATATTTAAATGTGGAAATTAATATGATTTGTTAAAATTATAAATATTAGTTTCATCTTTATGGTAAACTAAATGTACATGTCAGTATAATTTGTTTTAAAATATATATATATATATTATAAATTATATGAACAATTGTATAATTTATGTAATTATAAAAAAATATTTATTTTATTCTAACTATTATTAAACGGTCATCCAAATATATAAGAATGTTTATATAAGAGATGATATTTAAATTCAATAAAAATCATTCATAGTTAATTAAGAAAAATATAATATGACAAATTATCTATGTCTAATGGCAATTATTGTAATTACTTTAATAATGGTTGCCTTGTTCTAAAACTAATCTAAGAATGATTGCGGTGAAGACAAATCAGAAGTGTCATATCCGTAAATTACATGCCACAACAAGGTCATTCTTAAAAGTGTGTCTCTCTAATAATATATAAGATATTATATGAATAATAAAAAAAAAAATATTTTAAGGTAATTTTTACTTTGACTAAGCAATCGTTTTAAACCTCTTCATTCTCTCTGCAATAGTGATAAGACAAAATGATGTTGAGTCATAATTACTTAGAACAGTGTATAAAGAGAATTTCAGTCAATTATTCTAAATTATTTAAAATTGGAATAATAAAAATAACGTTTTCATTCCTTTTCTCATTTAAAAAATAGATTTTACCATATTGATACTCAATGGGACTACTGGTAGTTATATCAAATTGTACATAGAGTCGTACAAATAAGATAAATGAAAAAAAAGTTTAACATTTATCTTACTCTTCCAAATGTGGTTTCAAGCTAGAGGTTTCTGATATTAGCTTTCAGTTTTTTTTTTTTGTTTTAACTCTTTGAACCTTTTTTAGTAAAGATAAATTGGCCGTTTGTTATATATACACATGATTCTAACAAACATACCATCATAATTCTTTTACACACATTATCAGAAGAAAACATACTCTCATATTATAAATTATATTCATATATGTATAATATACTCGAAATTCAACTACAATTAAGTAAAAAATAATTACTAATTTCATAAATCAGTTAATTTATTTTTTCTTTTATATTTTACAAAATAAATCTATTATTTTACAAATCTGAAATATGCAATGAAGATAAAATGGACATATCTCAACAACTACAGGTGAACCACACAAGTTCATTAGTGAAGCTCATTCACTCAGGTCCAAGTACATCACCCATTCTCAGCTTAACATGTGTCATACATATAATGTTCAAAAGTTTGCTAGGCATTAGCCGGGCGGCGAGAGTGGGCCTAGCGAATAATCGAATAATCGGATTTAATTTGGAGATTAATCAGAGAATTTTTTAGTGTTTTCATCGATATATATGTATATATATTAAAAATGTGAGATAATAATATTTAGTAAAACTTAGCCGAATGGTTACCATAAGGAGTTATAAGGCCCATGACCCTCTTTGGCTCATCAATAGGTACAAGGTAATAGCCTTTTTCGAGTTTAGAAAACAATTAGGTTTAACATTTTCATTTACCTTCTCCTTCATTTTCTCTCACTTTTCCGTGCTAGTTTTTTCGCTGCTTTTTATTGTTTCATCGTTTCTACATCCGGATTGGCCACTAAATCAATATTTTAGAGGTGCGTGTGATTTCCGATTGCATGTTATTTGACGAGAGTTCTATTAAATTGTTAGTTTTCTTTTGGTTCACACAATCCATTTAAGATTTATTGTTTTCATATTTTCTCCTTGAATCAGCTTTAAGGATTTTTTATTTCAAACATTATATATATATATATATATATATATATATATCTTTTAGTTTTGGTTCATGCAAATTTCCAAAATTGTTGGTTTTCAAATCTGATTTAATATTATTTAAGTAAAATTGCTTGGGTATATTTTGTTTTAAATACTCGCAGTAAGCAATCATAGTGTGACTAGATCTTCATATACATTTAAAACTATTTGGTTTCTCTATAAAAATATCCAACTATTTTTCTCTTGTTTTGGATCTTGTCAAATCCGTTAATATAGTATTTGAATTTGAGATTTATTTTTCTCTATTAACATCTATTTTCAAAACTATGTGCATATTATGGTGTTTGGGGTTAGTGGCAATTATAGATTTTAATAGATATTTATATATTTATTTGGAGATCTATTGCTATTTTGTTTTCGATGTAATTTTTATCTTTTTTAATACCCAAGATAATATTCTATTTTTATTTTTGTATGTGAAATATTTATTATTTTAAATTTAACATTTAAAATAAATATTTAAATTGGGTTGTGTTTATGGTGTTATGTTAGATGTTGGAAACAATTATTACAACTCTTAAAAAAAATATTATCAAAACTATATTAAAAGTTTCATTCACAATGATAGTAAGAACACGAGCAGAAAAAATGAGGCAACTAAAACAAATCCGATTGTTCAAGAAATCGCTTGCTAAAATCTCGGAGGATTTTGTTAGGTTTACTCTATTTTATGTATCTTTTTCTTTTGTTTTTTTCTGTCAATATATATAAATATAATTATAAAATAATATTTAAATAGTAAAAGATATATAAAGTATTTATTTTGACTATATATATAAAGATATTTTTTTCAATATATATATAGTCAAAATAAATATCTTTATATATATAGTCAAAATAAATATCTTTTACTATTTAAATATTACTTTATAATTATATATATATATATATATATTGAAAAATTAAAAAAAAAACAAACAAAAAATACACAAACAGCGTAAACCCAACAACCTCTTCTGAAATTTTAGCCAGCGACTGTCTCTGATGAGGTAGATTTAAATGCCTCATTTTTTTTCTGCTTGTGTTATATATTGTTTCTATATATATCTCCGATGTGGGTTTGTGTATTCGTTTGTTTTAGTGAAGAAATTCGCCGATGAGGTTTTGTCCAGATTCACTGATTGTATTTCTCTTTTTTTCATTTCCTACTTATTAGCTTATTCTCATATATTTTCTTCCATCGTAGTTCTTAGCTTGAATTGATCTGTCGCTATAAGCCTCGAAATTAGAGTTTCCCCAAACTTGTTCGGATTTAAAACTTAAAATTTAGTCTTAAAAAGTTTGAAATTTACACAATTTCATACAGTATTGCATGTGACGGTATCAGGTTGATATCCCATTTCCACCATTTGATCAGCCAATTGAAGGTAAGGGACGATACTGTACCATCTCACTGAAAATATCAACTGCATCATCTAACTTCACATCACGAAGCCGAGTTTTGCTCAATCTCTATCGCAAATCACCGCTGACGCTGGAGAAAGCTCGTACCCAGCAACAATAGAAACTGCAATGGCTAAACGAAGGAGGAGTAGCTCCAGGTTTACCATTCTCCGGAAGACTCCGATGAACAAATCTCTTAGCCGTCTACACAATCGCAAACGATCTCATCTATAATTTAGTTTTCTTCTTAATCTCAGTCTCTCGGAACATCCTTTGCAAAAGAGAGGAGTCAGAGAGAGATTTCGTACCGGGTTTTAATTTTGGTTCTACCCGGTTTGAAGAAGATGGATGGATTTCAGTTTCAGTGCCGTTGGATCATATTTTGTATTTGACGGTTGAGATTTTCACCTAACCATTCCCGGTTTCTATAACCGACCGATTCAGTCTGTATTCTCTGGTACGGTTTCGTCTGACATTGTTTCATTAGTGTTACTAATAATAATAATTCATACAAAAAAAATTCAAACATTGCTTGGAAGAGTCCCGATTTAGCAAGTATAACATTTTTTATAGATAAAACAACTGAATCTCAAATTTAAGAATCCCGATTTAGCAAATATAAAAAGGAAACCAGTATAAATAAACCAATTAGGCTCATCAGACACCGATCAAGAAAAGGAAGAGGATAAAGCAAATAAGAAACCTTCAGACATAAACAAAAATTCTGTAAATGTCACGGCCTTTGTACAAAACAGGCCAATGTGTAATGAACTGCGTCATGGGAACACCACTGCAAAAAAAAAAAAAAACAAGGATTTGGCAACAACATAAGATCAAAGATGATACGAACAAAGAAAGAGTGAGACAGAGACTAAAGAGGTTCAGAAAACAAAACTAACCTACATAATATTTCAGTAATAAGAGAAGAGTCTTCTCCATTAATTGACTTTGGTCATTAGCAGCTCAAAAAGGAACTGTAATGGCTGTGAATAAGACAAGTTAAGAACAAGACACATCATAAGAAAATGCATGGCTGTTCTTATGTCACAATCAAACTTTTGACATAATAATTATTCATGTGCAAGTAGTAAAAATGCTAAGAACTTCGCTTTCCTAGGCATTTTCCGAGTTAAATGGAATTCATAATCAATAATAAAGTAACATATTAACTGTAACAAGAACTTATATATGAAAGGCAAATCTGAAAGGTGACTATGAACATTTTTAAGAGTTAACATTTCATATTCGATTCAATGGATGCAAAACGTACAACAAGACACTGTAACTACTGGATTTCATCTTCTTGTAAACCAGTTTGGTTTTCATGAACCAAACCGGTCAAGAATCAGTAGAGAAGGATGCATTTCCTATCATCAAGCTCACTAAACCGACAAAACCTTTTTTTAATCTCACTATTAAGATCGAATTCGACATCTAGTATGCGAAAATCAACAATACGATTGAATACAAATTTAATCAAGTCGGGTTTCAGTTATCACTAGAACAGCAGCATAGAAAGCTGATTCACCTTAAGGATGCTTAAGGAAGCATTTCCAGAAAGCTTTTGTCCAATCTCCCATCATGTAACATATTAGTCACCAAGCCAAAGGTTGAAGCATCTCCACAGAACCCGCAACTTCTCATTTCATTGATGAGTTCTGCTGATGCTGCTTTATCACCATCTCTAAGGCGTGCTCTGATCAGTGTATTATATGTACCGCTATTTGGTAAAGGCCCGTCTTCTTTCATTTTTCTGAACAAGGCATCTGCTTCCTGCAATAAGCCTTTTCCACAAAATCCTGAGATCATTGTAGTGTAGGTTACAACATTAGGCTTCACTCCTTTAAGGCTGAGACTACAAAATAACTCCCAACCATCTTCCACCTTCCCAGCTTTGCACATCCCTTCAATCATGATACTATATGTGAATATATCAAGTTCCATAGTACTCTTTTGCATATACTCGAATACCACCAAAGCTTTCTCTAGCTTCCCATTATTACAAAGTCCATCTAACAAAATGTTGTATGTCGTACTATTGGGAGACACACCATCAGATTCCATCTCTTTGAATACTTCTTGGGCCATATCAACATCTCCTGCTTGAAAAAGCCCTTGGATAAGAGTGGTGTACGTTATTGTGTTGCCAACCAATCCTCTTTGAGACATCTCACGGAAGAGTTTCATACCTTCTTCTACCTTCTTACACTTGAAAAATCCCTTTATAAGCGTACTATAAGTCACGACATTTGGGAGACAGTCCTTGCTAACCATCAAAGCAAGCATCTGCTTAGCCTTGTCTAGGCGATCATGCATACAAAACCCATTGACCAATGAATTGTAAGTGACAATATCAGGATCTATAGACCTTTTGACCATCTCCTCATACAATTTTTCAGCCTCTAAAAGCTTCCCTTCTTTCACAAACCCATCTATCAACACACTGGAAGTTACCACATTGGGGTTGATTTTCCTCTTGATCATATCACTCAATAGTCGAGAGGCATCACTCCATCTTCCATAATTACAGAGAGCCTATGAGGGAGTTGTAAGTAACAACATTCGGTCTAATTCCTTTGTTCTCCATTTCATTGAACAGGTCAATTGCATCATTCACATTTCTGTATTTGCAAAGAGCATCGATCATTGTGCTGTAGATTACAACATCAGCCTTTATTTTCCCTTTCTCCATCTTCTTGAGCAGATTTAAAGCCAAATCAGTATCACCTCTCTTACATATTCCATTTACCACAACACCATAAGTAATTAAACTTGGTTGACAGCCTTTTTCCACCATTCGATCAACTAAAGCCACCGCTTCTGAAGCTTTGTTGTTGAGAAAAAGTCCATGGATTAAAGTTGTAAATGTGACAGTATCGGGTTGATATCCCATTTCCACCATTTGATCAAACAAAGCTACGGCATCAGAAATCCTATTACCGTGACAGTATCCATTAAGAAGTGAACTAAGCGTGACTATGCTGGGATCATAACCGAGTTTCATCATCTTCCCAAGAATAGCTAAAGCAAGAGAGAGCTGAGAGCGACGGCAAAAACAGTTAATCAAAATATTGTATGTATAGAGATCATGTGCAATTCCCAAATTTTGCATCTGCTCGCCCAGAGAGATGACAACATCAAACTTCTTCATCTTGGCAATGACACTCAACAATTTACTGAAATCAACAATGGAAGGAAATGGCCGAGACTGAACCACGTCACTGAACAGAGCAACAGCAGCGTCTAACTTAATATCGTGTAGTATCCCATTTCTAAATTTCTCTCTGTAATCACTGATACTAGACAAAGCTCGTCCCCAACTACAAAGACTAGTCAATGGAGGGGCAGTTCCAGGATTACCTTTTTCCAGAATACGCCAATAAGTACATCTCTTTGCTGTTACAGCAACCTTAGATCTCAGCATTTTTGCCGTTAAATGAGAATACACCACAGAGGAGAACAAAGAGACACGCCAAGATCTGCAGGATCAACAACAGGCTTTTTATACATGAAGAATCACATTATAAGTTAGTATTTGCATCAATGAACAAAGTTGCACTCGGCATTAAAAATGTTAACTTTACAAAGTAAAAGATCAATCGTCACTAATTGTATCGACCCTAACAAGAAAAGATGGTTTTGGAGAACTCAGAACAAACTCCGGTCACCGGAAAATACAAATTTTATTTAGATAATCTGAAATCCCAATTATTGTTCCATAGAAAGAGAAAATACAGAGAGGCTGTAAAAGGACGAACCTTTCACTTTCGTTCCCTCATCGAAGGAAATAATATCTCTTTTGCGCAATTTTCCCTAAAGTTTTTGGATCTCGAGAAAGCATGAAATGAATGATAAATCTAGAACCAGTTCAATGTCGGTCCTGAATTTAGAACCGGTTCAGTGTCGATCTTGGATTTAGAACCGGATCAGTGTCGATCTTGGATTTGGAACCGGTTGATGTTGGTTCCGAGAAATCCGGTTTGTTTTTTACAGTGTTGGACAACGTTTCATTTTTGGAAAGAAACGCAAATAATTTGAATTTTTTGGTAGATTATTCAAGACTAGTTTGAATTTAGATTTCTTCTATAAGAAACACGAATAAATTCGATTAAAAGATAGATCCTATCCACTGAATAATCATTATAAGAGCAAAAGGAACGAACTTGAAGATAGAGGCTTCAACCAAAAATAAAGGTTAGTTCAGACAAGTGTATATCTAATCTCTCAAGTCCCAAGAGACAACTGTGATCATGATTATGATGATGATTGACTTAATTATGGATGATGATGATGATAATGATAATGATCGTTGTATACATAAACATGATGATGATGATGATTAAAGCCAATAGATGAATTTGATAGTCCCCTTTGAGAATGTCTCGTTTATAAAATATAATTACATAAATAATTTGTTCACCAAAAACTCAACAACACAATCAAACATATTCATGGACTATGTGGAGAAGCAATCAAAAGAAAAGAAACATAAAAAAAAGCTGATTTACCTCAACCATGCCTTTAAGAAAGCATGTCCAGAAAACTTTGGTCCAATCTCCCATCATACAACATATTAAAGACCAAACTTATTGTCGAAGCATCTCAATCAAACCCACAACTTCTCATTTCTTTGACAAGCTCAGCTGATGCGGTTTTGTCACCATCTCTAAGGCGTGCTCTGATCAGTGTATTATATGTACCACTATCTGGGAGAGGCCCATCTTCCTTCATTTTTCTGAACAAGACATCTGCTTCTTGGAGTAGGCGTTTCCTACAGAAACCTGATATCATTATAGTGTAGGTTACGACATCAGGCTTCACTCCTTTGAGGTTAAGGCTACAAAACAATTTCCACGCATCTTCCACCTTCCCACTGTTGCACATCCCTTCAATCATAATATTAAGTTCCATTGTACTCTTTTGCATATACTCAAATGCCACCAATGCTTTCTCTAGCTTCCCATTATTACAAAGTCCATTTAACAAAATAGTGTACGTCATAATATCGGCTGCGACAGATTGGTCATAATAGCAGCTGAAGAAGCTCAAAGAACATGTTGGGATCTTATTTGAGCTTGCCAAAGTCAATTGCTTGATCCTTTTGATTCCCCCACAGTGTTCTAGAAACTAAGAGTGCTAAAACTGAAACATTGTGACCATATACCCTTATAAACAAGTTAATAATCGAAGTAAGTGACATCAGATTTAAACTGCTTCAATTCATCATCAAGAATTGAGAGAAAAGGGAGAAAAAGCCAATCTTTTTGTTAATAATTATCGATGTCTATACAAAGATTCATAAACTAATAAACAATATGGTTCAAAAGGATTGAACTGGATATGGAACAGTTACAATAAGAGTAAAATTCTTGACCAAAAAACAACAAAGAGAAAATACTACATAACCCACATTGTTTCTAGCTTATTTTCAAAACTCAACAATTCCATTCTCCATATGTTGTTTCTGTTTAGTCTTCATAGTGCACCTTCTTCACCACACCTTCAAGAACACCATCTGACCCAAAATTACCATTGAATTCTTCATTGCTCACAGGACCTGGAAGCTGGAAAGAGATAGTGAAGTGGCCTGGAGGGCATAAGTTCTGTGATAGCATCTTGAAGACCTGATTGTATTTGCACACAGTCTTCTTGATGTGATCCTAGGGGAGGATCACGTCCCTGAATGCTCTCCAAATACTAGGTAAAGTCTTTGAAGCGATGAACCCTCGGATGCACCGGTTTTGGATGATGATCGGCGGGTGAAGAGTTGGATAGATCGATCAAGATGGATGGATAAGTCACGAAAATGGATTGATTGAAACTTCTAAGAGGTGCGGAATCACTGTTAGACTACCAAGATGGCTCGTAATGCAAGGAGATGTTAAGAGAAATAGTCGAATTTTATTTCACTCAACAGAGATTACAAATCAATCACAGCTGAAAATCAACAACTATGATCAATCCAATCGAAACTCAAGAACACTCTCTTGATGAATCGCCTAAGGTTGCAGAGAAAGAACTCTAACAAACTTCCCAAAGATCCCATTCATAAAAGGATGAGAAACTATTTTAAAACGAATTACAATATATCTATTTTCGTATACTCTCTTCAGTCTTCTTTAGCTGACCTCCACCTCAGCATCCTTACTTACTCTCATTCCAGCTCGTCATTTTCTGCTGCCACGTCATTCCTCTTCTTCTTCTTGATATAAGCTCTTAATGGCTTATCAATACCCCGTTCGCTCAGACGAAGCTTGTCCTCAAGCTTCAGATGTGGAAACTGATGAATCAAGGTTGTCACTTTCTCCCAAGATCGCTCATGATCCGGTAGACCAGTCCATTTGATCAATGCTTCCAAATGACCATCCTTGTCATAACGAGTATCCAACATATGTTCTGGTTCAATGACCAGCTCATCTTGGGATGACAATGTAGCTGGTAATTCTGTAATGATATGATTCTGCCCCAGAACTGGTTTTAATGCGGAGACATGAAAGACATTATGAATCTTTGAGAGTGAAGGCAATTTTAGTCTATAGCGACAGCTCCCACACGATCAATCACTTCAAAGGGTCCATAATAACGTGCAGCCAACTTCTGACACATACGTCTCGATACTGTTTGCTGTCTATAAGGGCGTAGCTTCAAAAACACCTTATCCCCAACATTAAACACCAACTCTCTGCGTTTTTTATCAGCATTATTTTTCATTCTATCTTGAGCTAGAATAAGATGATTCTTGATCTGAACCAGCATTGAATCCCTCTGCTTGAGCATTGTCTCCAACTCAAAATTTGTTGTTGAACCCTCCTCAAACTTCAACAAACTTGGAGGAGCTCTGCCATACACGATATGAAAGGGTGTTGTCCCTAAAGATGTATGATAGTTGGTGTTAAACCAAAGCTCAGCCCAAACTAAAAACAGAGCCCACGACTTTGGATGAGAAGAAGAAAAACATCTGAGATAAGTTTCCAAACACCGATTTAATACTTCAGTCTGCCCATCCGTTTGTGGATGGTAAGATGTACTATATTTGAGTTTTGTCCCTGACTGTTTGAATAACTCCCTCCAGAATGAACTCAAAAATATTTTGTCTCTATTCAAACGATCCACCACCACCATAATCACATTAACTCCCCTTGATAATGGCAATCCTTCTATAAAATCCATTGAAAGATCCTCCCAAATCTGTGAAGGAATTGGTAAAGGCTGAAGTAAACCTGCTGGTGATAGAGTTGAATACTTGTGTTTCTGACAAACACTACACTCAGCTACATACTTCTGAACATCAACATTCATTTTTTTCCAAAAGAAAACCTGTTGTACCCGGCGCAGTGTCTTAAGAACTCCTGAATGTCCTCCAATTAACTCATCATGATAAACTTGTAATATTGTTGGAATATGTTTTGATTTTCGAGATAACATCAGCCTCCCTTTGTGCAACAACCGCCCATTCACTACTGTTAAATCCAACGGTGCACTCTGGTTTGATAAAACGTGCTGTTTCAAAGCACTTAACTCATCATCATTGTCAATCTCCTCCAATATATCTTGTAGTTGTAAGCTTGTAGGTCTTGTCAAAGCTAAAAAACATCGCAGAACTTGTAATTATAGGTTCAGCAATGATTCTGGATAATCCATCTGCAACTTTATTATCAACCCCAGGCTTGTAAATGATATCAAAATCGTATCCCAACAGTTTAGAAAGCCAACGTTGATAGTCCATTGATACATCCCTCTGTTCCAGTAAAAATTTGAGGCTCTTTTGATCTGTATGTACCACAAATTTGCGTCCAATCAAGTAATGCCTCCACTTTTGAATAGCTAAGACAATGGCCATAAGCTCCCTTTCATAAATGGGTTTGATTTGTTCCCTATCCGAGAGACCAGAACTAAAATATGCAATGGGTTGATTACTCTGCATCAATACAGCTCCCACTCCATAACCAGACGCATCAGATTCTACTATAAATGGCTGTGTAAAGTCTGGTAAAGCCAATACCGGTGCAGTCATCATTGTTTCTTTTAGTTGCTCAAAAGCTCCCTGAGTCTTATTAGTCCATTCGAACTGATCTTTTTTAAGTAACTCTGTTAATGGTCGAGCAATAGAGCCATATCCTTTTACAAAACGCCTATAGTAACCAGTTAGTCCCAAAAAACTTCGAAGTTCTTTAACTGTTTTTGGGACTGGCCATAGTTTCATGGCTTTTGTCTTTGCCGGATCTGTAGCAACCCCTTTCGGATATCACATGGCCTAAATATTCTACATGAGTCTGGCCAAACAGACACTTCTTCTTATTTGCAAACAATTGTTGAACCACAAAGACATTCAACACTTGAGCTAAATCTTGAATATGTTCCTCCATAGTAGAACTGAAGACCAATATGTCATCGAAGAATACTAACACAAATCTTCCCAAAAATGGTCTGAATAACTCATTCATAAGTGATTGAAACGTTGCAGGCGCATTGCTTAGACCAAATGGCATAACCAAAAATTCATAATGGCCATTAGTAGATCGAAATGCAGTCTTCTCTATATCTCTATCTTCCATGCGTATTTGATGATATCCAGCTCTTAAATCCAACTTTGAAAACAACTTGGCACCATGCAATTCATCCAACAACTGGTCAATCATAGGTATTGGGAACTTATCTGGGATTGTGATCTTGTTTAGAGCTCTATAATCAACACAAAATCTCCAGCTGTTATCTTTTTTCTTGACCAGCAAAACAGGACTTGAATAAGGACTTTTACTCGGTCTAATGATACCATCTGTCAACATCTTTGTTACTAATTTCTCCATTTCCTCCTTATATGCATGAGGATACCTATAAGGACGAACATTTATTGGGCCAGCTCCAGCCACTAAATTAATGGCATGTTCAAAACCTCGTTTAGGTGGGAGCTGAGTCGGCTCTGCAAAAACATTCAAATGCCTACCCAATAATAGTTCAGGTGAATAACGGAGAGTTCTTAAGGAAATTCTGGTGCTGTGTAAAGTAGGATCTCCAATGAGGTTCACAATCGCTCCTCCATGATTGAATGACAGCTCATGAGTCTCCCAATTCATCGCACACTTCCCTAATGTTCTCAACCACTGCACTCCCAAAATGATATCAACATTGCCTAACTCCAATACAATGAAGTCTGCTGTTGATTGATGTTCTTGAATTGTAAAAGGAACTTTTGGACACACTCCAGATCCATGAACTGTAATGCCAGTTCCTAAACGCACTCTCATATTGGTGTTAGTTAATGGTTGCAACTTTGCCTTAGATATGATGGTCGGATCCACAAAGTTGTGTGTGGCACCACTATCTAACATTATGACAACCTTAGTTTTTCCAATTGTTCCCCACATTTTTGTAGTACTTGGCGAGTCAACTCCCAAATAAGACAATATTGACAATTCTACTAATTCTGTCACTCTGCCATTTTCATCTTCGAAGGTATCAATCCATTCTTCTTCTAAAATCTCAACTTCCTCCCCATTAATCACTGTCATCACTTGTAAACCCGCCTGTTGACACTTGTGATTTTTAGACCACTTTCCTTTGCATTTATAACACAGACCCAGCCTCCTTAATTCCTCAAATTCAGTCTGTGAAATCTTTTTCCACCTACTTGAAGAATTAGTAGATTTCAAGTTTTGGTTCTCCTGATTGTGCTGAGTTGTTTTATCATTCTGCGACCCAAAATACTTATTAGTATCCCTGGAATTGTCATGACTAGATGGCTGTGACCACGATCTTGAAGCATTGTAATTAGTGGAAGACTTTAACGGTATATAGGTAGTTCTGCGAGGAGTAAAATGACCAGATGCTGCTGCTACAGAACTACAAAAAGCACTATCAGCCATCCTCATTACTGAGTTAAAATGCTCTGTCGATCCGTGAGGCTCTTTTATCTTAATAACCTCTTGCATTTCTGGTTTTAATCCCAAGTAGAAAATATGTTCAAGGTTAGCTTCATCGATCCTCTTAACTATCGCAGAAAGTTCCTCAAACTCATTCACATACTCTGCAATAGGACCTGTTTGTTTCAAACTGAATAATCGTTTTGCTGGATTCTCTTCAAGCTTTTGACTAAATCTCGCAATCAGTCGTCGCTTAAACTGAGACCAATCTTTAAACTCTTCTCGCTGAATCTCTCGATTAAACCAATTGAGAACTGGACCTTGTAAGCTTACTGACATCAAATCCAACTTATCCACATCACTATACTTCCCCAAACGAAAGAATCGTTCAGCTTGTGTAATCCAACCATAAGGACGTAATCCATCACAAGGCGGAAGCTCAATTTTCTTCAACATTCCATCTCGATTTTCTAACACATTGTGAATTCCCCGATAACCTAACGTTGTTTCACCAGGATCTACTGATCGATCATCTATAGGAGTTTCAGATTGTACCTGATGTGAAGGACCAGCATCGATCGTCTTCCCCGGATGTTGCGTCGCGAACTGATTAGCTTCTATACGAGCTAGGATATTAGTAATCGAATTCAGATTCGTATCTATCGTTTCGATTCTCCGATCCACCTTTGTTAGGCGATCTTCGATTCGCAACACTCGATTTGACACGTCTGTGTTTGATTCCGTTAACCTCTTCCATCCGCCGCGTAATATCTCAACTTCGGCGGTTAATTCTTCCACCGATCCTTGTAATTCTGCCGTAATCTGCTCTGAATTTTCCATCTCCGTCGTCGCTATGAATCGCGATGCTCACCGCACCAATTGTTAAGAGAAATAGTCGAATTTTATTTCACTCAACAGAGATTACAAATCAATCACAGCTGAAAATCAACAACTATGATCAATCCAATCGAAACTCAAGAACACTCTCTTGATGAATCGCCTAAGGTTGCAGAGAAAGAACTCTAACAAACTTCCCAAAGATCCCATTCATAAAAGGATGAGAAACTATTTTAAAACGAATTACAATATATCTATTTTCGTATACTCTCTTCAGTCTTCTTTAGCTGACCTCCACCTCAGCATCCTTACTTACTCTCATTCCAGCTCGTCATTTTCTGCTGCCACGTCATTCTTCTTCTTCTTCTTGATATAAGCTCTTAATGGCTTATCAGGAGATTTCCGAGTACACTAATCGAGCTTTGATCAAACAGTTTCAAAAGTGATTGAGAATAAGAAAGGTTTGATAATCTGAAAAGATAGAGAATACAAGTACTTATAGAGTTTAGGATACTTAGAACTAGAAAACATAGAAAATAGATAATACTTAATGAGTCAAAGCTGAACCATTAAATGTACAAAGACTAAGACAAGTAGACTCTTCATCTTCATAGTGGCGAGATTCTTGAGAGAATGGAGTGGGCTTGATTTCATCAAAAGGCAATGATAAAGAGTGTGTGGGCTGGCCTCATTAAAAACCTCTCTTGAAAAACCCATTGGGACAAAACCAAGAGGAGGGAAAAAGAGTACAAGTCCACACACCTCTCTTGATGAATGCTTAAGTGGCGTGAATCACAATCAAGGTGACTGGATTAGCACACTCAAGTCGGCCCTGAATATGGTGTAAGAGAGTGTAGAATGCTTGATGGAATCTTGCTTGCTTGGATCGAGTCATCGGACCAAGGAGCACATGTAGGTCTTTGTTTGCTTCCTCGAGTTCATGTTGCTCTGTGGCTTCCTCTTTAGCTTCCTTAAGCTCTGGTTCAAGCTGCTCCTCCATCTCCTTAGCTTCTTCAAACATGATGCTAGTCATGATCTCATCATCCTCTCCCACTTGAGAAGGATTTGACCTCAAATCCGTTTCATCTGCGCAAAAAGGAACTAGATCAGTTATGTTGAAGCTTGAGCTTACGTTGTACTTACCTTGGAGGTCCAGCTGGTAGGCATTATTGTTAAGTTTCTTGATGACTTTGAAAGGACCATCGATTTGGGGCATGAGCTTGGACTTTCTTTCGTTGGGAAATCTTTCTTTTCTCAAATGTATCCAAACCAATTCGCCTTCTTCGAAAATCTTTTCTTTTCGGCCTTTGTTAGCGTACTTGGCATAGAGTTTGGTCTTGCTCTCCAAGTTGATCCGAGCTTTCTCATGAATCTGCTTGACAAGTTCTGCTTTCTTTTTTCCCATCTAAGCTAGCTCTTTCACTCACGGGTAAAGGCATTAGATCCAAAGGTGATATAGGATTAAACCCATAGACAATTTCAAATGGAGAATACTTAGATGCAGAATGTCTAGCATGGTTATAAGCAAACTCTACATGAGGTAAACATTCTTCCCAAGTCTTTAGATTCTTTTTAATCAATGCACGCAACAAAGTAGATAAAGTCCTATTAACTACTTCGGTTTGACCATCGGATTGTGGGTGACAAGTTGTAGAAAAACAAAGCTTAGTTCCTAACTTAGACCAAAGCGTTTTCCAGAAATAGCTAAGGAACTTAGTGTCTCTATCCGATACAATGGTCCTAGGCATACCATGCAATCTAACAATTTCCCTAAAGAACAATCTGGCTATATTCATGGCATCATCAGTTTTATGACAAGGGATAAAGTGTGCCATTTTGGAAAATCTATCTACCACAACAAACACATAATCTTTTCCGGTCTTAGTCCTAGGTAATCCAACAATAAAATCCATAGAAATGTCATGCCATGGATGCAAAGGAATGGGTAAAGGAGTATACAAACCGTGAGGCTGGATTTTTGATTTAGCGTGTTTGCAAGTTGTACATCTTTCACAAGCTTTCTCTACATCTCTCCGCATGTGTGGCCAAAAGAAATGTTCTTGCATCACACTCAAGGTCTTAGCTACGCCAAAATGTCCCATGAGACCACCTGCGTAAGCTTCCTTCACAAACAAATCTCTTAAAGAAGAGTTAGGTACACACAATCTATTTTCATAAAAGAGAAAACCGTCACATTGAAAATATTTGCCGCTACCAAACTTCTCACAAGAAGCATAGATGTCTTTAAAATCAGGGTCAGCAGCATATAAAGTCTTGATATGCTCGAACCTAAGTAGCTTAACTTCTAGAGAATTCAAGAGAACATACCTTCGAGAAAGAGCATCGGCTACTACATTTTCCTTACCTTTCTTGTATTTGATCACATAAGGGAAAGTTTCGATGAATTCAACCCACCTTGCGTGTCTTTTATTCAGCTTTTGTTGTCCTTTGAGATGCTTTAGAGACTCATGGTCCGTGTGGATAACAAATTCCTTGGGCCAAAGATAATGTTGCCATGTTTGCAAGGCTCGAACAAGCGCATAGAGTTCCTTATCGTAAGTAGGGTAATTGAGTGTGGCTCCTCCAAGTTTTTTACTAAAGTAGGCTATGGGCTTCATTTCCTGCATAGGTACAGCACCAATACCAATTCCTGAGGCATCACATTCAATTTCAAAAGTTTTATCAAAGTTAGGGAGAGATAGCACCGGAGAGTGTGTGAGCTTGTCTTTCAAATCTTGGAAAGCATCTTCTTGAGCTTGCTCCCACTTAAATCCAACATTCTTTTTGATAACTTCAGTGAGTGGAGCTGCTAGAGTGCTAAATTCTTTGACAAATCTCCGATAAAAACCGGCAAAGCCATGAAAGCTTCTCACTTCGCCGACATTTCTAGGACTCGGCCATTCTTTGATTGCTTGGATCTTTTCCTCATCAACCTTAATGCCATCTGTACTCACAACAAAGCCTAAGAAAACAAGGTTATCCATTCCAAAGGCACATTTCTTAAGATTAGCATACAAGGTTTCTTTCCTAAGTACTTCCAAAACTTTTCTAAGATGTTCCACATGATCGTCCAAGCTACGGCTATAGATTAGGATGTCATCGAAATATACAACCACAAAATGACCTATGAATGCTCTAAGAACATGATTCATTAGTCTCATAAACGTACTAGGTGCGTTTGTTAATCCAAAAGGCATGACTAACCATTCATATAGACCATGCTTAGTTTTAAATGCGGTTTTCCATTCATCCCCTTCTTTCATCCTAATTTGATCGTACCCACTTTTAAGATCTACCTTAGAAAAGATGCTAGAACCATGCAATTAATCAAGCATATAATCTAATCTAGGTATAGGATGTCGATACTTTACAGTGATATTGTTGATCGCACGGCAATCGACACACATCCTCCAGCTTCCATCTTTCTTTGGGACAAGCAAAACGGGCACGGCACATGGGCTCATACTCTCTCGGATATGTCCTTTTTCCATGAGCTCGGTGACTTGTTGTTGAAGTTCCTTAGTTTCTAGAGGGTTGGTTCTGTAGGCTGGTTTGTTGGGAAGAGACGCTCCGGGTATGAAATCGATTTGGTGTTTAATGCCACGGATTGGCGGCAAACCTTGGGAAGGTTCTTCCAGGAAAACATCTTGGAACTCCTGTAAAAGAAACTAAATTTTGCTAGGGATTTCCTGCACTGTTTGGTTAGTTTTAAGACATTCTTTAAACACAAAAAGTAGGGATGGCAAATAACTTCCTTGTTAAGGCTTGATCATAAGATTGGTCAGTTGTTTGAGCTTGGATTCGGAAGTGGTCTTGTTTTTCTTCAAAGCGATCTGGTCTAGATGAACCTCTTGTGGTGTTAATGGTACGAGAATATTCCTCTTGCCCTTGAACTCAAAGGTATACCTGTTGGTGAACCCATCATGCATGACTTTACGATCAGATTGCCAAGGTCTTCCAAGAAGTATATGCCCAGCATCCATTGGTAAGATATCACATAAAACCTCATCCTCATATTTTCCTATAGACAAGGGAACCAAGACCTGGTTCTTAACTTCCAACTCTCCCTCATCATTAAGCCATTGCAACTTGTAAGGCTTAGCTCTCTTAATGATCGATAGACCAAGTTTTTCAACCATGGACTCACTCGCAACATTCGTGCAACTCCCCCCATCGATCACTAAGCTGCAAACCTTTTCTTTAACTAGACATCGAGTATGGAATAGATTCTCCCGTTGCTCATTCTTCTCAAAGGTAGTATGTAGATTCAAAGTTCTCCTTGTGACTAAGAGTTGTCCTACCGTTGGCATTGCAACATGCTCTTCTATAAACTCAGCTTTGGAATGTTCTTCTTCCGATGCTAGCTCTCCATTGGCTCGAATGACTATGGTTCTCTTATTGGAGCAGGCGTTCGAATAGTGACCAAAACCCTTACACTTGAAGCATTGTATCTCTCTGGTCTTGGTGCTTGAACCCTTATCAATGCCCTAAAGACGTGGCTCTTCAGACCTAGGTTTAGAAAGTGGCTGGTGGTCCTTGGTAGGTTTGTCATCTCGGGTTTGGTTAAATCTTGTGGAAACATAACCGGGTTTATGGTTTCTTCTCTTAAGCTGTTTCTCAAACATGTTAGCTTTATGAAGAAGCTCCTCCATTTCCACATAATGATGTACTTCAAGCCGATCCATAATTTCCCTATTAAGGCCGCCCATAAATCTGGCCGTAGTAGCTTCACCATCTTCTCGGATATCAGCTCTAAGCAACAAAGTTTCCATCTCCTTATAGTACTCTTCCACGGACTTATTTCCTTGAGATAGATTCCTCAACCTTAGATGCAACTCTCTATGATAATGACTAGGTATAAACCTCTTCCTCATAATAATCTTCATTTGGTTCCAAGTTTCAATAGGAAGATCTCCAACCCTTCTCCTAGAAGTTACTAACTGATCCCACCAACTTAAAGCGTAATCCTTGAATGCGGTTGGAGCTATCCGAACCATGTGGTCTTGAGTGAGTTCTCTGCAGTCAAAAATGATTTCAATCTTTTTCTCCCATTCTAGATATTCTTCTGGATCATTAGTTCCATGAAAAGATGGAATCTTGATTTTTAGACCGGCTAAGGGATCTCGGGAATGAGTTTGGTTGATCCTAAGGGGTTGTTCCTCTCTTGGTCGTCTTCTTCTTGAATGGTGTGTTCTAGAGGAGTGACTATTGTACTGCTCAGCCTCAGACGGTTGTGTTTGCCTCCTAAATCGGTCATTGATGGATCTGTCGAACTCAGCTCTCATCTCTGCCCTCATGGTTGCTATACTCTCGTTCATCATTGCTTTAAAGGAGTCAAGAAGTTGCTTGTTGGAGTTTGCGGATTCTTCTTCACCATTGCTGGTTTCTGCCATGGTACCTGTTCAGATTCAAACAAAATAACAAGTAAAATGCCCAAAAGATAACACAATAACAATACTCGACAAGCTTGCTTGGAGTCCAAGAGACAGTTTGGTTTGATCGATTCGAATAAAATGTCCAAACACGTTCAAAAATTCTAGAAACAATTTTCTAAAATACCTGACTCGTTTTAGAAACAGATCCAACCGATCTCACCATTTTAGCAATTAAAACGGATTTATGAAAATTAAAACACTGAAAATCGCAGAAATCTTCTTCTCGAAATCACTTGAAGATGATCGGTCAGATTAAAATATCAAATCGTGTCCAAAAATTCCGAAATCAATTTTAACTTTAACTAGACTCATAATATGTTCTTTGAAAACTGATTTCACGATTTTATCTATTACCAAAGATTTATGAAAATTCCGACAATCAAACAGACAAATCGATTCAAAGGTAATAAAGAATATGAAAGGGTACAATCGATTTGAAAAGACACAACCTGAGATGGAGTCTGCTCTGATACCACTTGATGTGATCCTAGGGGAGGATCACGTACCTGAATGCTCTCCAAATACTAGGTGAAGTCTTTGAAGCGATGAACCCTCGGATGCACCGGTTTTGGATGATGATCGGCGGGTGAAGAGTTGGATAGATCGATCAAGATGGATGGATAAGTCACGAAAATGGATTGATTGAAACTTCTAAGAGGTGTGGAATCACTCTTAGACTATCAAGATGGCTCGTAATGCAAGGAGATTTCCGAGTACACTAATCGAGCTTTGATCAAACAGTTTCAAAAGTGATTGAGAATAAGAAAGGTTTGATAATCTGAAAAGATAGAGAATACAAGTACTTATAGAGTTTAGGATACTTAGAACTAGAAAACATAGAAAATAGATAATACTTAATGAGTCAAAGCTGAACCATTAAATGTACAAAGACTAAGACAAGTAGACTCTTCATCTTCATAGTGGCGAGATTCTTGAGAGAATGGAGTGGGCTTGATTTCATCAAAAGGCAATGATAAAGAGTGTGTGGGCTGGCCTCATTAAAAACCTCTCTTGGAAAACCCATTGGGACAAAACCAAGAGGAGGGAAAAAGAGTACAAGTCCACACACCTCTCTTGATGAATGCTTAAGTGGCGTGAATCACAATCAAGGTGACTAGATTAGCACACTCAAGTCGGCCCTGAATATGGTGTAAGAGAGTGTAGAATGCTTGATGGAATCTTGCTTGCTTGGATCGAGTCATCGGACCAAGGGGCACATGTAGGTCTTTGTTTGCTTCCTTGAGTTCATGTTGCTCTGTGGCTTCCTCTTTAGCTTCCTTAAGCTCTGGTTCAAGCTGCTCCTCCATCTCCTTAGCTTCTTTAAACATGCTGCTGGTCAGGATCTCATCACTTCTCCCCTGTTGTCATTGTTCCCTTTATCAGAATCTTACCATCTGGTTCTATCTCACAGCTGAAGTCCTCTGTCAGAGCCAGCAAAACACAAGAGAGACAATTAAAACGCATATAATCCAACATACTTATAGTAAAAGATTGAGACTTGTCGAAACTAGTTGTGGCTTCCTCTTCATAGTGGCGAGATTCTTGAGAGAATGGAGTGGGCTTGATTTCATCAAAAGGAAATGATAAAGAGTGTGTGGGCTGGCCTCATTAAAAACCTCTCTTGGAAAACCCATTGGGACAAAACCAAGAGGAGAGAAAAAGAGTACAAGTCCACACACCTCTCTTGATGAATGCTTAAGTGGCGTGAATCACAATCAAGGTGACTGGATTAGCACACTCAAGTCGGCCTTGAATATGGTGTAAGAGAGTGTAGAATGCTTGATGGAATCTTGCTTGCTTGGATCGAGTCATCGGACCAAGGGGCACATGTAGGTCTTTGTTTGCTTCCTCGAGTTCATGTTGCTCTGTGGCTTCCTCTTTAGCTTCCTTAAGCTCTGGTTCAAGCTGCTCCTCCATCTCCTTAGCTTCTTCAAACATGCTGCTGGTCAGGATCTCATCAGTTCTCCCCTGTTGTCATTGTTCCCTTTATCAGAATCTTACCGTCTGGTTCTATCTCACAGCTAAAGTCCTCTGTCAGAGCCAGCAAAACACTAGAGAGACAATTAAAACGCATATAATCCAACATACTTATAGTAAAAGATTGAGACTTGTCGAAACTAGTTATTCGCGATGAGTATATCTCAGTTGGGAATTTGACAAAGAGATGAAAAGGTTTTGAGACTTACTTTCATCTCTTGAAACACCAGGAAGTGAAACACAGAAATAGTATGAGTCATCAGATTTAGCAATATCAACCAAACCAATCGTTGGTCCAATCTTCCCCATAGCTGCAGTTCCCGTGAGAGCAACTCCAGTTTTCATTTGAGCAATAAGGTTAGAAGTCTCTGAAGTTGATTTAGAAGGCAGAAATATCACTGCTGGTGGTGCTTTCTCTGCATTCTCATTCATCCTGTTACTCGACATCATCGATGTATGACCAGTTAATGGACTGATGTAAGGCATACTGTTCAGTGGAGCTACTTCAAGAACTTGTGGGTTCCTTGGTAAACCGTTTTGAGCACTTGAAGACTTGAAAGCACAACAATTCTTTTTATCATACACTCAGATTTGCCCATTGCAGATCAGACATAAGATTGGGTAAATTTCATACATTTTAAGACTAACTTATATCCGCACAAGTTTGGTCAAACTAGAATGTTGAAGCTTTTAGCGACAGATCAATTCAGGCTAAGAATTACGAATTCATAAAAATGAAACCTTTTTACTCTTTCGTAACCACAAATTAGAACAACGAAGAGCCCATTGCAGATTCAGACATGAAATTGTGTTAATTTCAAACTTTTAAGACTAAATTTTAGGTTTTAAATCCGAACAAATTTGGTGAAACTCGAATTTTGAGGCTTTTAGCGACAGATCAATTCAAGCTAAGAATTATGAATTCATAAAAATGAAACCTTTTTACACTTTCATAATCACAAATTCGAACAACAAAGAGCCCATTGCAGATTCAGTCATGAAATTGTGTAAATTTCAAACTTTTTAAGACTAAATTTTAAGTTTTAAATCCGAACAAGTTTGATGAAACTCTAATTTCGAGGCTTTTAGCGACAGATCAATTCAAGCTAAGAATTACGATGAAATAAAATATATGAGAATAAGCTTATAAGTAGGAAATGAAAAAAAGAGAAATTCAATCAGTGAATCTGGACAAAACCTCATAGGCGAATTTGTTCACTAAAACAAACGAATACACAAACCCACATCGGAGATATGTACAGAAACACACGAGCAGAAAAAAAAAATGAGGCACTTAAATCTACCTCATCGGAGACGTCATTCCAGAAATTGCTAGCTAAAATTTCGGAAGAGGTTGCTGGGTTTACTCTGTTTTGTGTTTTTTTTTTAAATTCTTTCAATGTATATATATAATTATAAAATAACATTTAAATAGTAAAAGATATATAAAGATATTTATTTTGACTATATATATATTGAAAAAAATATATTTATATATATAGTCAAATTAAATACTTTATATATCTTTTACTATTTAAATGTTATTTTATAATTATATTTATATATATTGACAAAAAAACAAAAACGATATATACATAAAATAGAATAAACCCAACAAAATCTTCTAAAATTTTAGCAAGCGATTTCTTGAACTACGTGTCCAATGAGATAGATAATCACATCTGCTTTAATTGCCTCATTTTTTGTGCTCATGTTCTTACTATCATTGTGAATGAAACTTTTAATATAGTTTTGATAATATTGTTTTTTAAGAGTTGTAATAATTGTTTCCAACATCTAACATAACACCTTAAACACAACCCAAAATAAATATTTATTTTTAATGTTAAATTTAAAATAATAAATATTTCACATACTATCTTAAATCAACTTCCACAATATATGATATGCAAAAATAAAAATAAAATATTATCTTGGGTATTAAAAAAGATAAAAATCACATTGAAAACAAAATAGCAATAGATCTCCAAATAAATATATAAACATCTATTAAAATCTATACATGTCACTAACCCCAAACACCATAATATCCACATATTTTTGAAAATAGATGTTAAGAGAGAAAAAAAAATCTCAAATTCAAATACTATATTAACGGATTTGAAAAGATCCAAAACAAAAGAAAAATAGATGGATATTTTTATAGAGAAACCAAATAGTTATAAACATATATGAAGATCTAGTCACTACGATTGTTTAGTGAGAGTATCTGAAACAAAATATACCCCAGCAATTTTACATAAATAATATTAAATCGGATTCGAAAATCAACAATTACGGAAATTTGCATGAACCAAAACTAAAAGATATACATATAATGATTGAAATCAAAAAGCCTTAAAGCTGATTCAAGGGGAAAATAAGAAAAAAAAAATCTTAAGTAGATTGTGTTAATCAAAAGAAAACCAACAATTTAATAGAACTTTCATCAAATAACATGCAATCGGAAATCACACGCACCTCTAAAATATTGATTTAGTGGCCAATATGGATGTACAAACAATGAAACAATAAAAAGCGGCGAAAAAAACTAGCACCGAAAAGTAAGAGAAAAAGAAGAAGAAGAAGAAGGTAAATAAAAATGTTAAACCTAATTGCCTTCTAGGCTCAAAAATGGCTATTGTTTAGACTGGGAAAAAGCTATTACCTTTTACCTATTGATGGGCCACAGAGGGTAATGGGCTCTATAACTCCTCATCGTACCACTGAGCTAAATTTTACTAAATATTATTATCTCACATTTTTAATATATATACATATATCGATGATAACACTAAAAAATCTCGGATTAAAACACAAACACCTCACCGGAGCTGTCACCGAACCAAGGAAGCTGTCCCTAGAAGAATCCACTCATTCCTTACACCAGCTTCGATATCCACTCGTAAACCACCTATTTTGAAGCTAACCAACGAGTCAGAATGCATTAAGACTGAACTAGAATCAAAGATGGTCAAGAAACCTTACTTGGAACCGATAATCTAGGAGAAACATGTTCTAAAATAAATATATTAAACATCTACTAAATAATTATATTATTTAATTAGAGTATGTAAATAATATAATATAAATATGTACATGTTTTAAAAATAAATTGTTATGAGTTTAGATATAAATAAATTTATGTCCGTTTTATAAATTTAAATCATAACATATGTGAAAAAGTTGCATAATTTTATTATAAAGATAATTTGATTATTATATTATTTATAAAACATATGATCAAATTAAAATGAAAGGGAACAATATTAACAAATAATTAATTGAAAAACAAATCCGAAGACAGAGAGTAATTAGATATTTAATATTTAGTTTAAAATATAAATACAATTATACTAAAGTTGTAAATCTAATGGCATGTTAAGTACTTATTCTAGTTAATTGTTGTCTTGTTTTATAACTTATCTAAGAATCGATTAGGTGATGACACTTCAGCATGACATGGCCGTAAATACCACGGCAGGACAACATTATTTTTTAAGTGTGTCTTTCAAATAGAATATAAGAGATTTAATTTCACCTAAAATCTAAATCTAATTTTAGAGAAAAAAAGCATGTCATTTTTTAAGTGGAAAACAATAACCTTTGCAGCAAAACAACTTGTAGTCTCAAGCAAAACAGTGTGTAGTTCTTATGTCTCAAAACGACATCGGTGTGTTCATTCCGTTAGTTTTTTAATAGTAGCTAATGGAGCTACGTCGACGATATAGGAAGTGGCTGTACTGCGGGTGACTTTCGAATTCATAGGATTGACTTGCACAGTTTTGAGGTGAGAATCAAGCTTGCAAAAAAAAAAAAGGTTGGTGATTTTTCAGCAGAAAGCCTTTATAATATGAGACAATTATTTTTTCTTATGATGGCGTGCTTAAAACAATTTTGATGGTATGTGGGTGAGCATCATGTGTATATATTTAGCGAATACTTAATAGAATGCTAAATAATTTTACTTCATTAAAACAATATCAATAAATAAGTGCAGAAAATTATGAATAAACTTTTCTTAACCAATCATAACTCGAAACTTGTTTGTTTTATCACTACTGCGGCTGTAAATAGTATCAACTAAATTGTGGAATTATGGTGGAATCTGGTGGAAAACTTTAGGTTGTAAATGGTATACGCTGAATTGTGGAATTATGGTGGAATCTGGTGAAAAACATTAATGTTACATGATTTGCATTATTTGTTGAATTGAAAATTTTTAAGGAATTTAATGCTTAAAATGAATAATAACAAATAAAAATAAAAATTTATTAAGGTTTATATTTTTTTCAAAATATATAAAACTATATTTTAATATACATAAATATTATAATAATAATAATAAAAAATTAGTTATGTATATTTTTATTATAAAAAAATTTGGTCATCATTTTTTAATCAATTTTTGTGTCTAAAACCAAATTGAACCTGAGTTAAATAAAATTATATTCCAAATAGGATTTGAAATATGTAAATAATAATAAATCGGATTCGAAAACCAACAATTACGGAAATTTGCATGAACCAAAACTAAAAGATATACATATAATATAAGCCTTAAAACTGATTCAGGAGGGAAATATAAAAAAAATTAAATCTTAAATAGATTGTGTTAACCAAAAGAACACCAACAATTTAATAGGACTCGCATCAAATGACATGCAATCGGAAATCACACGCACCTCTAAAATATTGATTTAGTGGCCAATCTGGATGTAGAAACGATGAAACAATAAAAAGCGGTGAAAAACTAGCAAGTGAGAGAAAAAGAAGAAGTAGGTAAATAAAAATGTTAAACCTAATTGCCTTCTAGGCTCTGAAAAGGCTATTATTCAGACTCGAAAAAGACTATTACCTTTTACTTATTGATGGGCCAAAGAGGGCAATGAGCCTTATAACTCCTCATCGTAACCACTGAGCTAAGTTTTACTAAATATTATTATCTCATATTTTTAATATATATACGTATATATCGATAAAAACACTATAAAAACATTGATTATCCCCGAATTAAATCATATTATTCGACTACTCGCTAGGCCCACTCTCACAGTCCAACTAAAGACTAGCAAATTTTTGAACATTATATTTATGACACATGTGAAGCTGAGAATGGGTGATGTACTTGAGCCTGAGTGAATAGGCTTCACTGATGTACTTATGTGGTTCACCTGTAGTTGTTGAGATATGTCAATTTTATCTTCATTGCATATTTCAGATTTATAAAATGTTAGATTTTATTTTGTAAAATATTAAGGCAAAATTAAATTAACTGATGTATGAAATTAATAATTATTTTTTACCTTAATTGTAGTTGAATTTCGAGTATATTATACATATATGAATATAATTTATAATATGAGAACATGGTTTGTTCTAATAATGTGTGTAAAAGAATAATGATGGTCTGTGTTTGAGAATCATGTGCATATATAACAAACGGCCATTTCATCTTTACTATAAAAATAAATCATCCAAATAAAAAAAATTTCAATAATCAATCATTAAGATTTTAAAAATCTAATCTTTATTTTATTTATACAACATTTTCTGAACATTCTTATATAACAACATTAATAATGACGCTGCATACTTTGTCTTGAACATGTCACCTTG
The DNA here is from genome assembly GCA_028015245.1 of Cardamine occulta. Lineage (NCBI taxonomy): Eukaryota > Viridiplantae > Streptophyta > Magnoliopsida > Brassicales > Brassicaceae > Cardamine > Cardamine occulta. The sequence continues at coordinate 6,742,432 of CM051368.1, forward strand.
TGTGAAACAAGTTCTCCATTTGCTCCTGTTCTTTTGGTTTTATTTGCACACTTTGCGATCTCCTTGCTACTAACAGATCTCAATTAGCCGGATTGACTTCATGCCCTTTTTCCGATGATAAAGAATCAGAAACCACTTCCTCCTTTTCTGATTCTATATCCCCATTCTCCATAAGGATCATGACTTTCTTGTTTGAGCATTCACTTGAGTAGTGCCCGACTCGATGATACCTGAAGCATTTCACCTCACCAGTTCTAGTAGTAGAAACCTCAGTTTTTCCTTTAGTAACTTGACTTACAAGTAAATATTATAATAATTATTATAATTAATTAATTATGTATATTTTTATTATAAAAAAATTTGTCATCGTTTATTTTATTAATTTTGTGTCTAAAACCAAATTGAACCTGAATTAAATATAATTATATTCTAAATAGGATCTATTTAACCCCCCCTTCCTACTCCCAAAAATATGTAAATAATATTAAACCGGATTCGAAAACTAACAATTACGGAAATTTGCGTAAACAAAAACTAAAAGATATACATATAATATATGCCTTAAAACTGATTCAGGGGGAAAATAAGAAAAAAATTAAATCTTAAGTAGATTGTGTTAACCAAAAGAAAACCAACAATTTAATAGAACTCGCATCAAATCACATGCAATCGAAAATCACACGCACCTCTAAAATATTGATTCGTAGCATATCTGGATGTTGAAACGATGAAACAATAAAAAGCGGTGGAAAAACTATCATGGAAAAGTGAGAGAAAAAGAAGAAGAAGGTAAATGAAAATGTTAAACCTAATTGCCTTCTAGGCTCGGAAAAGGCTATTGTTTAGGCTCGGAAAGACTATTACTTTTTACTTATTGATGGGCCAAAGAGGGCAATGGGTTTTATAACTCTTCATCGTAACCACTGAGTTAAGTTTTACTAAATATTATTATCTCATATTTTTAATATATATACGTATATATTGATAAAAACATTAAAAAAATTACTAATTATCCCCGAATGAAATCAGATTATTCGACTACTCGCTAGGCCTACTCTCACAGTTCTACTAATGCCTAGCAAATTTTTGAACATTATATTTATGACACATGTTAAGCTGAGAATGGGTGATGTACTTGAGCCTGAGTGAATGGGCTTCACTGATTTACTTGTGTGGATCACATGTAGTTGTCGAGATATGTCCATTTTATCTTCATTGCATATTTCACATTTGTAAAATGTTAGATTTTATTTTGTAAAATATAAAGGAAAAAGTAAATTAACTGATGTATGAAATTAATAATTGTTTTTACCATAATTGTAGTTGAATTTCGAGTATATTATACATATATTAATATAATTTATAATATGAGAACATGGTTTGTTCTGATAATGTGTGTAAAAGAATTATGATGGTCTGTGTGTGAGAATCATGTGCATATATAACAAACGGCCATTTCATCTTTACTATAAAAATAAATCATCCAAACAAAAAAAAATTCAATAATCATTCATTAAGATTTTAAAAATTTACTTATTTATTTTATTTATACAATATTTTCTGAACATTCTTATATAACAACATTAATAACTGCATACTTTGTCTTGAACATCGCACCTTGTGTGAAACAAGTTCTCCCTCTGCTCCTATTCTATTCGTTTTATTTGCACACTTTGCGATCTCCTTGTTACTAACAGATCTCATTTAGCCGGATTGACTTCATGCTCTTCTTCCAATGATAAAGAATCAGAAACCACTTCCTTCTCTTCTGATTCTATATCCCCATTCTCCATAAGGACCATGACTTTCTTGTTTTAGCATTCACTGGAGTAGTGCCCTACTCCATGACACCTGAAGCATTTCACCTCACCAGTTCTAGTAGTACAAACCTCAGTTTTTCCTTTAGTGACTTGATTTATAAGTAAATATTATAATAATAATTATAATTAATCAAATATGTATATTTTTATTATAAAAAAAAATTTTCATCATTTATTTTATTAATTTTTTTGTCTAAAACCAAATTGAACCTGAATTAAATATAACTATTTTCTAAATAGGATCTATTTAACCCCCCCCTTCCTACTCCTAAAAATATGTAAATAATATTAAACCGAATTCGAAAACCAACAATTACGAAAATTTGCATAAACCAAAACTAAAAGATATTTATATAATATAAGCCTTAAAACTGATTCCGGGGGAAAATAAGAAAAAAAAAATCTTAAGTCGATTGTGTTAACCAAAAGAAAACCAACAATTTAATAGAACTCGCATCAAATGACATGCAATCGAAAATCACACGCACCTCTAAAATATTGATTTAGTAGCTAATCTGGATGTTGAATTGATGAAACAATAAAAAGCGGTGAAAAAAGTAGCAAGTGAGAGAAAAAGAAGAAGTAGGTAAATAAAAATGTTAAACCTAATTGCCTTCTAGGCTCGGAAAAGGCTATTGTTTATACTCGGAAAAGACTATTACCTATTACTTATTGATGGGCCAAAGAGGGCTATGGGCCTTATACCTCCTCATCGTAACCACTGAGCTAAGTTTTACTAAATATTATTATCTCATATTTTTAATATATATACGTATATATCGATAAAAACACTAAAAAAATCACTGATTATCCCCTAATTAAATCACATTATTCGACCAATCGCTAGGCCCACTCTCGCAGTCAGACTAAAGACTAGCAAATTTTTGAACATTATATTTATGATACATGTGAAGATGAGAATGAGTGATGTACTTGAGCCTGAGTGAATGGGCTTCACTGATGTACTTGTGTGGTCCACCTGTAGTTGTTGAGATATGTCTATTTTATCTTCATTGCATATTTCAGATTTATAAAATGTTAGATTTTATTTTGTAAAATATAAAGGAAAAAGTAAATTAACTGATGTATGAAATTAATAATTATTTTTTACCTTAATTTTAGTTGAATTTTGAGTATATTATACATATATGAATATAATTTATAATATGAGAACATGGTTTGTTCTGATAATGTGTGTAAAAGAAGTATGATGATCTGGGTGAGAATCATGTTCATATATAACAAACAGGCATTTAATCTTTACTATAAAAAGAAATCATCCAAACAAAAAAATTTTCAATAATCAATCATTAAGATTTTAAAAATCTACTTATTTATTTTATTTATACAACATTTTCTGAACATTCTTATATAACATCATTAATAATGATGCTGCATACTTTGTCCTGAACATGTCACCTTGTGTGAAACAAGTTCTCCTTTTGCTCTTGTTCTTTTGGTTTTATTTGCACACTTTGCGATCTCCTTGCTACTAACAGATCTCATTTAGCCGGATTGACTTCATGCTCTTCTTCCGATGATAAAGAATCAGAAACCAATTCATCCAATTCTGATTCTATATCCACATTCTTCATAAGGATCATGATTTTCTTGTTTGTGCATTCATTGGCGTAGTGCCCTACTCCATGGCACCTGAAGCATTTCACGTCACGAGTTCTAGTAGTAGAAACCTCAGTTTTTCCTTTAGTGACTTCAATTATAAGTAAATATTATAATTATAATTATAATTAAGTAGTTATGTATATTTTTATTATAAAAAAAATTTGTCATCATTTTTTTATTAATTTTTGTGTCTAAAACCAAGTTGAACCTGAATTAAATAAAATTATATTCCAAATAGGAACTATTTAAACCCCCTTCCTACTCCCAAAAATATGTAAATAATATTAAATCGGATTCGAAAACCAACAATTACGGAAATTTGCATAAACCAAAACTAAAAGATATACATATAATATAAGCCTTAAAACTGATTCAGGGGAAAATAAGAAAAAAGTTAAATCTTAAGTAGATTGTGTTAACCAAAAGAAAACCAACAATTTAATGAACTCGAATCAAATGACATGCAATCGGAAATCACACGCACCTCTAAAATATTGATTTAGTGGCCAATCTGGATGTAGAAACGATGAAACAGTAAAATGCGGTGAAAAAAACTAGCACAGAAAAGTGAGAGAAAAAGAAGAAGAAGGTAAATGAAAATGTTAAATCTAATTGCCTTCAAAGCTTGGAAAATGCTATTGTTTAGACTAGGAAAAGACTATTACTTTTTACTTATTGATGGACCAAAGAGGGTAGTGGGCCTTATAACTTCTCTTCGTAACCACTGAGCTAAGTTTTACTAAATATTATTATCTCATATTTTTAATATATATACCTATATATCGATAAAAACACTATAAAAACATTGATTATCCCCGAATTAAATCAGATTATTCGACTACTCGCTAGGCCCACTATTATATTAGTTTTAGAACAAGACAAACCATTATAAGAGTAATTACAATAATTGCCATTAGACATATATCATTTGTCACATTATATTTTTTTTAGTTAACTATGAAAGATTAGTTTTTAATTTAAATATCATTTGATATATAAACACTTTTATATATTCAAATGGCCTTTTAATAATAGTTAAAATAATTTAAATAATTGTTTATAATTACATAAATTATATAATTCTTTATATAATTTTAAATATATATATATATATATATATATTTGAAATTAGACTAACATTTACATTTAGTTTATTATAAAGATGAAACTAATATATATAATTTTAACAAATCATATTAACTTACAGATTTAAATATAAAATAAATATTAAATTACATATATAAATAAATTTTAACACCTCATATTAATTTCCACATTTCAATATTTTAACATAAATATTTTATATACTAAAAATAACAACTTTATTTATTTTTTGTTAAATATAATGGGATTTAAAATAAAATATTATTTTATCAATTATATAAAAATATAAAATAAATATTTATTACACATATTATATATATATATATACAGTAGAACCTCTATAAATTAATACTCAATAAATTAATAACCTCTCTAAATTAATAAATTATCCCGGTCCCGAGTTTGGCCGGTGTAATAATTGACACATTTCGATAAGATAATAAGATAATAATTTTTTTGAAGTCTCTATGTAAATATATGGTCCCATTAATAAGATAAATTAATAATCATATAAATTTATTGTATATATATGAGATATTTTAGTGAAATATGATTCTAATGTTGTTTATTTATTCATAAAGTTTTAATTTTGTTGGAGTTTATCTCTATTTTTCTTAAAATATCAAAAATATATGATACTATCTTCTCAAATTGCATCAAAAATTATTTAAAACATTTATATATGTAATGATTATTTCCTTATGTGTAAATGCATTAAAACACATCGAAGTATTGTTTTCATTTCTCTACGTTTTGTATAATAATTTTTGAAATTCGGAAAAACTCTCTATAAACTAATAATTATTAATTTATCGATAAATTAATAACCTCTATAAATTAATAAAATTTTCCGGTCCCAACATTATTAATTTATAGAGGTTTTACTGTATATATATTTATATTACATATTTATATTAAATCATAGAATTTTAAATATTCGAATTTTGAATCTGAATGTATTATTGTTTGGTTTTTAGTGTAACAGAATAACAAACTTTATATTTATCCACTAATTTAGTAAAGTTATAATTGTATGATTCAAATAATATGCATATATATATAAACTAAAATATTCTCCAAATTGGTTTAAATAAACAGATTTAAAATTAAAATATTCAAAATTCAAATTTTAATTATATATATATATATATATTAACAAGATATATGTTAAATGAATATATGATTTCAAAAAACAAATGAACAGAGATTTAGCCATATATCGTATTAATTTTGAATTTTGGAAGCTAATGATTTGTTACAATTAAAATCTTCACATATATTATCATCCTAATAATTTTAATAATCTCAATATTGAATTTAGATATATATATATATATATATGGTATTATTTTTAGAACTTGAAAAACATTGATTAAGAAGAATTATATTCTCAATTCAAATTTTGAGCTTACTCTGCAAGATAAATAGCAATATACACACGTCATCCACTATATAAAGAGGCATTCTTGACACAGTACATATCTCAATCAAAGCTAATGATTTTTATTTCTAATATTAATGTTGTGATTTTAGCTTAATAATTTTCTATTTATTTATTTTATTCTTTTTTTTAGATTAGTAACATCGTTAACATCGTTGGTTACTTCTGATTAGCATCGTTGTTACTTATGGGAAAATAATGAGATTGTTTCCTCTTTATTTTCCAGGGACTATACTAATTGATAGTACTTGTCAGGTATGCATGTTGGGAACAATTTCTTAATGGAGAATGCATTTATGATTATGAATCTGCTTGCTAATTAGTTGAATCTGTTATTGGCGACACATCGTGTATTGTTCTAAGTACCAAAGTTATTACACCTTGGAGATTTCAGCAAAACCTCTGTTTCTTAGAATAGAATACGCAATTCTACAATACAGCAGAAAATACAATACAATACAGCAGAAAATACAATACAATACGGTAAAGCAAACAACCCCGGGTCCTAATCATCCTCTCCCTCCGAGCCTTCGATTCCACGATCACACCTTATCTTTACCTGCATCGACAAAAGTGATGCATCAACATTTGGAAACCAAATACTGAGTGAGATTGATCCTCCCAACAACAGGTATACGAAAACCCACAAGGAAGGCATATAACCACAATCACAATTCACGCATGAAAAAGATTCACCACAAAGGCCCTATCAATTCCTAACATCAACACATGCAAGGCAATCAATAGCAATACATGTCTAGCACCATAGCAATTCGACACACACGAAAGCTAACCAGGAGACACACAAAGACAACCACACAAGGATGGCCATCGGTCCAACCTGACCGATGGACCTGACCGATGAAACCCATCGGTCTGTCCTAACCGCTGCAACTGTCCTGGCGAAATGTCGGGAAACGCTGCAACCAACCCCATCGGTCCAACCTGACCGATGGACCTGACCGCTAGGTCCCAGCGGTCTGTCCTGACCGCTACAAGTGTCCTTGCGAAATGCCAGGAACACTGCCACACCACCCATCGGTCCAACCTGACCGATGGACCTAACCGATGAACCCCATCGGTCTGCCCTTGACCGCTGTAACTGTCCTGGCGAATTGCATAAATCAACACTTAGATAAAGCTTAACAATCATAAAACACTATCAAACAAGGTTCACAAGCTTCCATAAGCTTTTCCACCCTAATCACAACACACTAAGGTCCTAATATAACCTTATAACCAAGTGCAACAAGCCATGGAATCCCCATGATTCCACCACACACACCAAGAACACACATGCACCAATCAAGCTTCTATGGCATTTAAACACAAGATTTATGACTCACAAGCCACCACAAGCCTAGCAAACACTAGCTAGAACTCCACATTGGACCACAAGGCTAACAAGCAACCTAGAAACACCCTCAATGCTTATCTAAACCCCACAAGCCCCCAAACAAAGCTTAAGCAACCTTTGGTCACAACTCACCTTATAGATGGATGGATCTAGCCTCTATGGACCTCCCCCAAGCTTTAGAAGGAACTCTCCTCCACCTCACAAGCCACGTCCAAGCTCAGCCCCAACTCCAAATCTTTTTCCCAAGCTCCACAAGCTCACACACACTTGATTCTACTAGAACCAACTCAACCAACCTCCACCAAGCTCTTCTCTCTTCTTCTCTTCTCTCTAGAACTCTAACAAAGCTCAAAACCTCTCCCAACACCAATAATGGCGTGGCCAAGGTGGAGAAGATGAAGGAAAAGAAAATAATATCTCAAGTTTCGGAAATTGCACCCCAGCCCTTTGGTTTCCCGCTTCTCTATGGAAAAACCCCAAACTTCCGAAACGACTTACGACACCCCCGTAACAAATCTAAAAGGACATTTTAACCCAAACATTAGTTCCTCAAGACTTGTCTAAGGTTCATAAACTCGAAAGAACATCCTAATTAATTAACCGATCATTAATTTCTGGGACACGGGCGTTACAATTCTCCCCCACTAACATAGATTCGACCTCGAATCTACGTTACCGTTCATCTCCAATGAACCCAAATCGTCGCAACGATTACTTAAACCTTGGCCAACCCGGCCAACCCACACAGGTACACGCATGTACACACGAGGCCTATAACTAACCTCCGAGGTTTCCCACCCAGTCTCTCTATGCTTATGACACCGCAACATCATATGTACTTATTGCTCATCCCAGGGCTCAAGACACCGCAACATCTCCAAACTCTAGGCTCTAACATACCCCGCAGGATATCCTCTATACCTCGCAAGGTATAACCCATACCATAGCACCCAAGACACCGCAGCATCTCCGAGTTCTGGGAATCTGCCGTACCACTCTCCTCGGGGCAATATAACCCTCATGAGTCTCCGATATCCCATACCTCTCAATTCTAGGCCATATAACCTTCCTGAGTCTCCGATATACTTTTATCCCTCAATTCTGGGCAATATAACCTACGTCTAGGTTATACACCTTACGAATCCACGGTATCGTATATCACTCTTGGTTATATACCCTCCGAATCCACGGTATCTCATATCACTCTAGGCTATACTCCACACGAGTCTGGATACATTGCCAGTTACACTCTTAGGCCCGCAGTCCTTCGAGTTAACGGCACTAGAGGTACTAGTCCTCTCACTGAGCAATATGCCACATATCTATAAGCATCTCTGACTGATCTACCTCCCGTGATTCGTGTATCCTCGCAAGGTAACACTGGTATCACCCATATTCCACACCCGGAATATCTGCCGTGCATAACCAACCAAGGCTATAGCACTGGTACCCAACACTTCGGGCACCACATAATTTTTTCCCGATTATGTACCAAGCTTTTAAACTCTCTTAAGAACTTTTCCATGGCACTCGTGCCATTACCAATAAGAACCACCGTCTTATTACTCACATACTTTAACGCCTTTTTAACACCAAAACGAAAGCAATCCAAGACTCGCAAGTCAAATAATAATAAGGAAAACTCACATCTTATTATTAAACACCATAATGTAACATCGTCATACATAACGGCAATACAAAATGAAAATACACACAGCATACAGGTACAAACCGAAACTGGAACCACTCGATGGAACTCAAGCCGCAGCCTGCTTCTGGAACCACTTCCGAAACCGCACTTCCATCCGAGCCTCTAGCTCCCAAGTTTCCTCCTGCACCCCGTCACAGTCCCACAGAACTCGCATCATCGGAATCTTCTTCCGACGAAGCTCCTTGACCCTTCGCTCGAGAACTCTCAAAGGTCTCGCCTCAACGGTTATATTGGGCTGGAGATCTGACGGAATCTCACCCAATACCTCATCACCCCTATGCAAACACTTCTTCAGCATCGACACATGGAAGAACTTATGAAATGCATGCATAATCTCGGGTAACTCCAACCGATACGCTACCGGTCCCACATGCTCTACAATCCGGAACGGCCCCATATACCTTGGACTCAACTTAGTCGCAGTAATGGACCTGTTCGGACCTCTCAGCAAAGCCATCTTGAGATACACTCTATCTCTCACCTGAAACACAAGCTCTTTCCGCCTCTTATCGGCATAACTCTTTTGCCAATCCTGGGCCTCTTTCATGTTCAGCTTCAAAACTCGGATCCTCTCCGTGGTTTTGTGAACAAAACTCGCACCCAATGTGCTCCTCTCCCCCACTTGAGTCCAGCACAAAGGTGTACGACATGGCCTCCCATACAGAGCCTCGTATGGAGCCATCCCAATACTCGCCTGGTAGCTATTGTTATACGCAAAATCTACCAAGCTCAAGTGATCCACCCAATGACCACCCCAATCCAGCACGCACATCCTCAACAAATCCTCCAGAGTCTGGATGGTCCTCTCGGACTGCCTATCTGTCTGAGGATGATAAGCCGTACTCATGTGCACCCTCGTGTTCATCTCCGTCTGAAACGCATTCCAGAACTCAGATGTGAACTTAGGATCCCGGTCTGAGACAATGCTCACCGGTACTCAATACAGTCTCACAATCTCTTGCACGTACTTCCTAGCCAAAACTGCAGACCCATCGGTCTTCTTAATGGCCAGAAAATGTGCACACTTAGTCAATCCATCAACGATGACCCATATAGCATCTTTGGTCTGAGAAACTGGTAATCCCACCACGAAATCCATCGCGATCATATCCCACTTCCACTCTGGAATGGGTAAACTTCGCAATAAACCACTCGAAACCTGATGCTCTGCCTTCACTAACTGGCACACGTTGCATGCCGCAACCCAGTTATCAACATCCTTCTTCATCCCGACCCAATGATAATACCGCTTAAGATCCCGGTACATCTTAGTCGCTCCTGGATGAATCGAAAATATACTCGCATGAGCCTCACTCAGGATCTCACGCCTCAAATCCTTACCCAAAGGTACGCATACCCTCCCACTCACAAGGATAGTGCTATTCGGAGATACCTGATACTCATAACCCGATTCTCTCGAAGCCTTAACCAGGCCCTCATCTTTTTCCTGAGCCAGCCGAACTCTGCTCAAAAGATCCACCTGATTAGCTGCCTCTAAGCCCAATGGTTCCTGAGATACAACACACAAACGCAAGGTGCTAATCTCGCTCACCAAAGACTCAACCTCATACTTCTGAGCCAAAGCCACCCGCTTCCGACTCAACGCATTCGCAACCAGATTAACCTTACCAGGATGGTAAGCTATCTCCAGATCATAATCGGCCATTAGCTCCATCCAGCGCCTCTGCCTCAAATTCAACTCAGGCTGAGTGAAAATGTACTTTAGGCTCTTATGATCTGTGAACACCTGCACCTTTCCGCCATAAAGATAACATCTCCAAATCTTTAAAGCGAAAACCACCGCAGCCATCTCAAGATCATGGGTAGGGTAGTTGCACTCATGCTTCCGTAGCTGCCGCGAATCATAGGCAATAACCTTCCCCCGCTGCATCAACACACAACCAAGACCAACTCCCGACGCATTGGTATACACCACGTAAGGCTCACCTGGATCAGGCAACGTCAATACTGGAGTACTAGTCAGCAAGGCCTTCAGTTTTGCAAAACTCTCCTCACACTCCGAGGACCACACGAAAGGAACATCCTTTCCCGTCAGCTTTGTCATAGACTTAGCCAAACTCGCGAAACCCTTAACAAACCGCCGGTAATAACCTGCCAACCCGAGAAAACTCCTAATCTCGGTGGCATTCCTCGGCCTCGGCCAAGCACTAATGGCCCGAACCTTCTCTAGGTCCACCGAAACCCCCTCCGCCGAGATAACGTGACCTAAAAAACTGATCTCTCGCTGCCAGAAGTTGCACTTGCTCAACTTAGCAAACAACTTCTGCTCTCGCAGCTTCACAAGAACAACACGAAGATGCACCTCGTGCTCCTCCAGGCTCTTCGAAAACACCAAGATGTCATCGATAAAGATGATAATAAACTCATCCAGATACTCCTGGAAAACGCTGTTCATCAATCTCATAAATGCAGCATGTATATTTGTCAACCCAAATGGCATCACCACAAACTCGTAGTGGCCATAACGAGATCTGAAAGCCGTCTTCCGGATATCTGCCTCATCGATAGGAATCTGATGATATCCCGACGCCAAGTCAATCTTGGAGAACCAAGTAGCCCTTCTCAGCTGATCCAACAACTCATCAATCCGAGGAAGAGGATACCTGTTCTTCACTGTGACTCGGTTAAGTCCTCGGTAGTCAACGCACAACTGAAAACTCCCGTCTTTTTTCTTCACAAACAACACCGGTGCTCCCCACGGTGAAGTACTTGGGCAAATAAACCCTTTACTCAGCAACTCCTCCAGCTGCTTCTTCAGCTCTGCCATCTCTGCGGGAGCCATCCTATAAGGTGCCCTGGATATCGGTGCCGTCCGTGGTTCCAACTCTATCGTGAAAGGATCCGACCTAGACGGTGGCAACCCTTGCAACGACTGGAACACATCCGAGAACTCCCAAACCACTCGAATATCCCCTACCTTAACCTCTCCAACGGCCTCCGACAAAGAAATGGTAGCCAAATACGCCTCACAACCTCTCTCGATCATACGCTCGGCCTGCATAACCGAGATCACGAGACTCCCGAAAGTCGGTCTCACCCCCTGATACACCAACCTCCCCTTTCCTCTGTCGAACTCGACACGCCCTCGGTGACAATCTAGATGCGCTCTGAACTTCCCGAGCCAATCCATGCCCAAAATGACATCGTAAAGCTCCACAGAGCAGATAATCAAATCGGCATGTATAGACTCTCCCGCTACCTGAACATCCATGTCTCTAACCCAACCGTGAATCATCAGGAGCTTCCCTCCAGCAACCTCCACGAAACCCAAACTCACATCGGGCTCGCTTCGAACATTAGCCTTCTCGGCTAATTTCGGAGTAACGAAGCAATGAGATGCTCCGTGTCAAACAACACATGACACTCAACACCCCCAACACACAAGGTCCCTGCACAAATACATGTGCCTAGAACCTTAACACCCAAAAAGCAACCAAAATTCCCCAACACACAGAATTAAACTTAGATAAATCTAAGAAAATACTTGTGATCAGCCAGGAACTCGGCTCTCCGAACTCGACGATGGAATAAGCTCGAGGCGCTGCTACCACCGGCCTAGCGGGCTGCACCATTGTGGCCTCACTCTGCCGCAGCTTTGGACACTGAGGTCTAATATGCCCCGCCTCCTTGCAGTGAAAGCACACCCGAGAATCCACTCATACTCTGCCCTTCCTAGGGCAGCTCGCCACTCTGTGATCCGTGCTCCCACACCCGAAGTAACCCGGACAACCTCGGCTACCACTCGAAGCGCCATCACGCCTCCTCTTCTGTCGCCTGCTCGGAACAGACTGCTGCGGCACGGATCTCGCCTGAAGACTCGGGGTAACCGATACCACCTCATTCTTCAGACCCACCTCCAGCAACGCCGCAGTCTCAACCAACTCATCAACCGTGAAAAAGACCTAACCATGCAACGGTTCCGCAAGTCAACCCTAAGACCCATCAAGAATCTCTGCACACGGATCGACTCACTATCAACCGCTCGTCTAACATACGACCCGAGCCGGTTGAACTCCACCTCATACTCGCGTACCGACCGATCCCCTTGAGTCAATCTCGCAAGCCTCGACTCTAACCGGTTGAATGCCTCCTGAGGGAAAAACTTGGAGTTAAAGTCCTCCACAAAATCCGCCCAAGCCATCTCAACAGACTCTCCGGCGCCACACCCTCCACCAGAGATGCAATCACCCTCTCGCTAATGGACCGCAATGTCCACTTGGTATCCCGCGCGACCCCTACTCGCGCGGAAATTCATCTCTAACGTCCTCAACCACGCATCAGCGCCCTCGGGATTAGCACCTCCAGGAAAAACCCCTGCCTATCCTCTCGCATTCCGCTCCATCATCCTAAGGTAGGATGAGAGCTCTTCAAGCAACCACAGCTGCTACCGAGGCTGAACCTCAACACCCACCGGAGCCACGAGAGCCTGAGCCGATCTCTCCGTAACGGCTCCAACAACACCGTCAAGAGATTAGCCAAGCGATCAATAGGAGCCTGAACATCACCCGCTGCCACTCTCGCAGCACCCGCTGCTATACCCGCAGGTATACCCACAAGCGAATCCTCGACCCGCTCCTCCACAACACGACCCCGGCCACGGCCACGGCTTCTACCACGCCCTCTAGCCATCTGCACTCGCAAGAAACAAAGACTAAGGACACTAAAACACAATCATCACAATAAAGATAACTTACTGTGGAATCGCACAAGGCTCGAAGAGGATGATTTTAAGACCCCATGCAATACCCAACTAACCCTGAGCCACCCAGGCTCCTAGAACCGTTTAGGCTCTGATACCAAACTGAGACGACCGCATTTTTTTTTTTTTTTTGCAAACATAAATACTTAGTATTTAAAATGTCCATACATTTTAAATACTCTCCAAGTACATATACAAATACAACAACACAATATCAAAGCATATAATACGTAATTCTACAATACAGCAGAAAATACAATACCATACGGTAAAGCAAACAACCCCGGGTCCTAATCATCCTCTCCCTCCGAGCCTTCGATTCCACGATCACACCTTATCTTTACCTGCATCGACAAAAGTGATGCATCAATATTTGGAAACCAAATGCTGAGTGAGATTGATCCTCCCAACAATAGGTATGCGAAAACCCACAAGCAAGGCATACAACCACAATCACAATTCACGCATGAAAAAGATTTACCACAAAAGGCCCTATCAATTCCTAACATCAACAGATGCAAGGCAATCAATATCAATACATGTCTAGCACCATAGCAATTCGACACACACGAAAGCTAACTAGGAGACACACAAAGACAACCACACAAGGACGGCCATCGGTCCAACCTGACCGATGGACCTGACCGATGAAACCCATCGGTCCGTCCTAACCACTGCAACTGTCTTGGCGAAATACCGGGAAACGCTGCAACCAACCCCATCGGTCCAACCTGACCGATGGACCTGACCACTAGGTCCCAGCGGTCTGTCCTGACCGCTACAAGTGTCCTTGCGAAATGCCAGGAACACTGCCACACGACCCATCGGTCCAACCTGACCGATGGACCTAACCGATGAACCCCATCGGTCTGCCCTTGACCGCTGCAACTGTCCTAGCGAATTGCCGGGAAACGCTGCCACACGACCCATCAGTCCAACCTGACCGATAGACCTAACCTATAGGTTCCAGCGGCCACTTCCATCGGTCAGGCATGACCGATGGAACCCACGGATACCACTAATCAACACTTAGATAAAGCTTAACAAGCACAAAACACTATTAAACAAGGTTCACAAGCTTCCATAAGCTTTTCCACCCTAATCACAACACACTAAGGTCCTAATACAACCTTATAACCAAGTGCAACAAGCCATGGAATCCCCATGATTCCACCACACACACCAAGAACACACATGCACCAATCAAGCTTCTATGGCATTGAAACACAAGATTTATGACTCACAAGCCACCACAAGCCTAGCAAACACTAGCTAGAACTCCACACAGGACCACAAGGCTAACAAGCAACCTAGGAACACCCTCAATGCTTGTCTAAACCCCACAAAGCCCCCAAACAAAGCTTAAGCAACCTTTGGTCACAACTCACCTTATAGATGAATGGATCTAGCCTCTATGGACCTCCCCCAAGCTTTAAAAGGAATTGTCCTCCACCTCACAAGCCACGTCTAAGCTCAGCCCCAACTCCAAATCTTTTTCCCAAGCTCCACAAGCTCACACACACTTGATTCTACTAGAACCAACTCAACCAAGCTCCACCAAGCTCTTCTCTCTTCTTCTCTTCTCTCTAGAACTCTAACAAAGTTCAAAACCTCTCCCAACACCAATAATGGCGTGGCCAAGGTGGAGAAGATGAAGGAAAAGAAAATAATATCTCAAGTTTCGGAAATTGCACCCCAGCCCTTCGGTTTCCCGCTTCTCTACGGAAAAACCCCAAACTTCCGAAACGACTTACGACACCCCCGTAACAAATCTAAAGGACATTTTAACCCAAACATCACTTCCTCAAGACTTGTCTAAGGTTCATAAACTCGAAAGAACATCCTAATTCATTAACCGATAATTAATTTCTGGGACACGGGCGTTACATATATTGTCAAGAAGATGTTTGTATGTACAGAAGGTTTCCCTCTGTCGGATTACACGTTTCAAGAATCAATAATGGAGAAGGGTATTAGTGATTCTCTCATTTATGATAATTGGGATTTCATAATCCTCAATCATCTCAATCATATATTCTTCATAGCTCTGCAAATATTGTAATTCCTTCTTCTCCAAGTCTATTCATGTATAAATGTACTCAACAATGTATAATAAAAATAATCACTTCTACAACTCTATTCTTATATGGTATCAGAGCCTCTCGATTATTCTTTCTTTTTGAAATTTTTTTCGTTCTCAACACCATGTCTGTTACCAACAATGTCGCTTCCCAAAACAATGGCATTAATGCCTCTGAAACTCTCCCTGTTACTCAGGGATCTCTTCTTCACGTCAACATGACGAACGTTACCAAGCTTAATGCTTCTAACTACATCATGTGGAGCCACCAAATCCACGCATTACTCGACGGCTACGACTTGGCTGGATTTCTCGACATTCCAACCTCTTTCCGGAAACTGTAGGCGCTCAAATTTCTGGAAATGAAATTGCGGACTAAATCTTATAAACGCGACACCGACGAAGCAAAGGCGAGACTTCGTCTCTGTCCTTAACTCAATAAATTGCCGGTAGTATGACCGTTTGATGCGACTTTTGAATCCCAGGATACAATTGCTAACAACCCTTTTTCGCAACACTCAAAAAAAGAATCCAGCGAACTATATATTCTACGATACTTTCGAGAAAATGACTTACAATTTTTTCTTGTTGGTTTTGCTTTTCAGATCAGAAAGCGAATGATTGAATGAATTATTTCTGTCGAATTGATGCGATATATAGGGTGAGATGGGCGGTTTCCGCTCGAGAAATTCGCGGGCATATTTAGATATTCTAAGGAATACTCGAATATTCCTTTTTCCGAATTCTTGCAGCACACGCATCGGAATATTCTTTCAAAAAATTTGGATATTCCTTTTTGCGTATCCGAAAAGGAATATTCTTTTTTCGAATTCTTTAATGGGCTTCAGAAACTCCTTACGAATTTTCCTCAAAAAGAAAGATACGCGCGCGGGGGCCTCTGGAGGCCCATTGCCACGACCCACGACCCATGACCCGACCCGTGTGTCTGTCGTGCGTCGGTTTTTGCGGCAGCCTTGCGCAGGTTCCCATTTTCTCATCCCATAGTCATTTAAACTCATGTATAAACATGAGCATATATATACCACATTCCAACACAACTTCCAAGCAATGTGGGACAATTTCCACACTTCACTTAAAATTAAGGCTTTGCCAGTTTTGGCCCATGCTCATTTCAATTCAACTTTTACACAATTTATAGACCCAATATGTCTTGTTAAATTGTGGCCCAACAATCCCCCACATTAATAAAAATGACTCTAAACATTTGAAACAAAAGGACTTTGACAGACTCGACTAGACTAGACACGACTCGACTAGACTAGACAGACTTTCGAGAGTATGCGAAGATGTAACTATATCTGAGAGGTAGCGTGTTTCAGCTTTGAACCAATCATTTTTAATATCTGTCGGGTTTACTTGGCTAGGAGGTGAACATGATGTCTTGAACCACCCAGACTTTGATGTAAACCTAGACAACAAGTATAACATAGCTACATTTTCTCGTAGAACTATGTTCTCTATTGTGTTCATTTTGACCTTGAACTTTCCCGGTTTTTCATGAGTGAACTTGGAGAATATAGCCTTACTTTCATTCTCCTAGAAACGACCCCATTTCACACTCATTAGGTGATCTGTCATGAGTTTCCTTTCAGAAGTATCCTGTTATACTCCACTATGATGAAACTATGAAATCATTAAAAGCCCAATGCTTATCCTTATCACATACAGGTAGCACTGTTTATCATCCTAGGAACTGGGCACATACAGGGCTTTTTCTGATTCAGCTTAATTTAGTTGTCCCTTTGAACCTACTTCTTGGGATCACCAGTCACGTAGGTGGGGTTTCCATCAAACCTCCTCTTAATTTACAGGCTTTAGGCTCATTCCTCTTGATGACTTTACCACTTGATCACGTGACAATCCTTTAGTAAATGGATCCGCTAGATTGTCATTTGATTTTATGTAATCTATGTTGATTACTCCTGTTGAGATCAAGTGTCTAATGGTTTTATGTCGTCTTCTAATATGACGAGATTTACCATTATAGAGATTATTCAGTGCTCTAGCTATAGCCGACTGGCTATCACAGTGTACATGAAGAGCTTGCACTAGTTTCTTCCACATCGGTATATCTTCCAACCAGTTCCTAAGCCATTCTGCTTCCTCTGCGGCTTTGTCTAGCGCTATAAACTCAGATTCCATGGTTGATCTGGCCAACAAAGTTTGTTTGGAAGATTTCCAGGACACAGCTGCACCTGCCAGCGTGAATACATAGCCACTCGTAGATTTTGAGTTTTTGGAGTCGGATATCCAATTTGCATCGCTATATCCTTCCAAAATTGCCGGTTCTTTGCCATAGTGCAGACCATAATTTTGTGTATAGCGTAAGTAATTTAATACTCTTGTTATAGCTTTCCAATGAGTATATCCTGGATTACTGGTGTAGCGACTAAGTACGTTTACTGAGTGTGCTAAATCGGCTCTAGTACAATTTGTTATATACATCAGACTTTCGATCACCCTTGCATATTCCACTTGTGGCACCGCTTCACCTGAATTTTTAGTCAGATGAAGTTGGGCGTCAACTGGGGTCTTTGCCGTCCCATTAGAATATGCTTTAAATCTTTCAAGTATCTTTGCAGCATAATGAGCTTGAGACAAGATAATTCCTTCAGAAATTCTAATAATCTTGATTCCTAGAATCACGTCCGCAAGTCCCATATCTTTCATGTCAAATTTTTAACTAAGCATGGTCTTAGTCTGATTGATCATGTCTTTCTTACTCCCAATAATGAGCATGTCATCTACATACAAACATAGCAAGACATACCCATTTGGCGTACTTTTAGCATAGATACACTTGTCACATTCATTTATTGAGAATCTGTTTGACATCATTACGTTGTCAAATTTCTCATGCCATTGTTTTGGAGCTTGTTTAAGCCCGTATAATGACTTCACAAGTCTACAGACTTTGTGTTCTTGTCCTGGGATGACAAAACCTTCAGGTTGTTTCATGTAAATCTCCTCTTCTAAATCACCATTTAGAAAGGCAGTTTTTACATCCATTTGATGGATTTCTAGGTCTTTTAATGCTGAAATTCCTATCAGCATTCTTATAGAGGTTATTCTCGTCACCAGAGAATAGGTGTCGAAGAAATCCAAACCTTCTTTTTGTCGAAAACCTTGCACCACTAACCTGGCCTTATATTTATCAATTAATCCATCAGTTTTTAGCTTGGTTTTAAGAATCCATTTACACCCTAGTGCTTTAAACCCTTGGGGTAGATCGGTTATCTCCCATGTATGGTTTTACATAATGGAGTCGATCTCACTATTGACGGCTTCCTTCCAGAAAGGTCCATCTTGTGTAGACATGGCTTCTGCAAATGTTCTTGGTTCGTTCTCTGAGAGAAAAACCATCATGAAATCATCGCCAAAAGATTTTTCCTTACGAGCTCTTTTACTGCGTCTAGGTTCATCTTCATGATGTTCTTCGTCCTCTTGGACTGAAGTACCAGAGGTGCTTGCCTCATTTTCGTCTCTTTGATCATGTGTCCATTTTGGATACGATGTATCCTTGCAAGGGAACACATTTTCAAAGAACGACGCATTGCGTGATTCCATTATTGTATTAACATGGATATCTGGTATCTCTGATTTATATACCAAGAACCGATAGGCAGTACTATTGTGTGCATATCCAATGAAAATACAGTCCATAGTTTTTGGTCCTACTGTTACCTTTTTCGGATGTGGTACGACTACTTTCGCTAGGCACCCCCACACTTTGAGGTATTTGTACGAAGGTACAACACCTTTCCAAAGTTCATAGGGTGTTTTACCCGTTACTTTGTGTGGAATTTTGTTAAGGATATAATTTGTGGTAAGCAACGCTTCCCCCCACATGTTCTAGGCTAACCCAGATTTTTGCAATATGGCATTCATCATTTCTTTTAGAGTTCGATTTTTTCGTTCCGCAACTCCATTAAATTCTGGTGAATAAGGAGCAGTCGTTTGGTGGATAATCCCATGTTCTTGACAAAAGGTATTAAACCTACCATCGTACTCTCCTCCTCTGTCGCTTCTGACTATTTTAATAGTATTACTCAGTTGATTCTCAACTTCTAATTTAAATTCCTTAAACTTTTCAAAAACTTCGTCTTTGCTTTTTAGCAAATAGACATAACAATACTTCGTGTGATCATCTATAAATGTCACAAAATATTTTTTCCCACCTCTAGTTGGAACAGATTTTAAGTCACATAAATCTGTGTGTATTAAACCTAAAGGTGTGTTTGTTCTTTCGACATGGGGTGATAGTGTTTTAGTGAGTTTGGCCTTTCACATTTTTTCTTTACTCATTTTGCATTTAGAAATTAGGTTCAAATTCATCAAACGATTTATTGATTTATAATTCACATGTCCTAATCTTTCATGCCAAATATTAAAAGACTCAAGCAAGTAAGCAACTGAATTCTTATTCATTTCATCATTGGAAGAACATTTGCAATATTCTTATTCTTAGAGCTACTTGCTTCACCCTTGTCACCCTTGACAACCGCCTGGACGCACATCTTCACCAGTCTTTCCTTGACGTTTTCCTTTCCAAGGTACATGCCAAACTTCTTTAGAATGAGGTTGTCAGCCTCAAAGATCACAACAAATTTGGCCTTGCTTAGGAGGGTGCCGGAAATCAGGTTCTTCCGCATGTCTGGGACATGTTTCACATTGTGGAGTGTGAGTTCTTGTCCCGAGGTCAAACGCAGAACCACCTTCCCCATTCCAGCAATCTTGGAGAACGCTGTATTTCCCATGAAGAGATGTGACTCTGCCTTGCTCTTCTGATAGGTGTTGAACATCGCCCTATCGTTGCATATGTGCGTTGTGGCACCTGTGTCGTACCACCATTCACTTGGATTGTCTTCCACCATGTTGACCTCAGTCACCACAGCACAAAGGTCCCCTTCAATGAGGTTGGCTTGGAGCTGCGAGGTCTTCGCTTTGCTGCGACAATCAGTGGCCTTGTGACCATTCTTACCGCAATAGTGGCATTTGCCCTTAAAGAACTTCTTCTCAGATGGTTCAGCGGCACCTTTCTTCTTGAAGTTCTTGGCCGTTGGCTTCAAAGGAGAAGTAGCAATGGCTTTGCCTTTGCCTTTGTCATTGCCCTTCCCTTTGTGAACAGCCACATTCACAGTGTGCTCATGGAACTGGATCCCGTTTGCAGTCCGGTTTGCTGTCCGGTTTCTGTCCTCGGTGTTTAACCTCTGGATCAAATCTTCCAGACTCATCGCCTTCCTCTTGTGTTTGAGGTCGTTTTTGAAGTCGATCCAACCCGGAGGAAGCTTCTCGATGAAACTGTTCACCATGAAGATTTCACAGATGGACATCCCCTCAGCAGCGACTTCTTGACAGATTCGTTAGAATGCCTCCACTTGTTCCATGATGGGTTTGGTGTCCACCATCATGAAGTCATGAAATTTTGCTGTCGCAAAATTCTGACATCCAGCATCGTCAGCTTTGTATTTCTTCTCCAAAGCTAACCACAAGGCTTTGGAAGTCTTGGCTTCGCAGTAGATTCCGTAGAGATCCTCCACAAGCCGTCCTAAAATCCAGCCTTTGGTCATGAAATCTCCTTGATTCCATGCATCCACTGTTCCAATGACATGCACATCCGTATTTCCCTTAGGAATGATGGGCTGATCCTCCGTCAGATACCTGGAGAGGTGCATCGCATGGAGAAAAAAGTGCATCTTTTTCTGCCATGTTTCAAAGTTTTTGCCATCAAACTTCTCAGGTTGCAGTCCTTGACAGGAGACTTGAGGCTGGGTGGGCACCACAGGCACCACCTTCACTTGTGTTGCCGCTAGAGGCGGTCCAACAAACAAAGCCCTTCGAGTTGTCTCCTCTATATTCGCGGTATCTTAGGGTGAGATGGGCGGTTTCCACTCGAGAAATTCGTGGGCATATTCGGATATTCGAAGGAATATTCAAATATTCCTTTTTCTGAATTCTTGCAGCACACGCGTCGAAATATTCTTTCAAAAAATTCGGATATTCCTTTTTGCGTATCCGAAAAGGAATATTCTTTTTTTCAAATTCCTTAATGGACTTCAGAAACTCCTTACGAATTTTCCCCAAAAAGAAAGATACGCGCGCGGGGGCCTCTAGAGGCCCATTGCCACGACCCATGACCCGTGACCCGATGCGCGCGTGTGGTTCCCATTTTCTCATCCCATAGTCATTTAAACTCATGTATAAACATGACCATATATATACCACATTCCAACACAACTTCCAAGCAATGTGGGACAATTTCCACACTTCACTTAAAATTGAGGCTTTGCCACTTTTGGCCCATGCTCATTTCAATATGTCTTGTAAAATTGTGGCCCAACAGAAACCACCACCACTGCTACTGGAGTCATCACACCAAATCCAGAACATACCTTCCACAAATGACATGACAAGTTTACAGTGCCATTACCGGAGCTATCTTGATGTCGATCCAATCAATCCTTTCCAAAGCCAACACCACGGCTGAGGTCTGGACAACACTTGCAGCCACCAACGCCAAACCAAGCAGAGGGCATGTTAAGCAACTCAAGTATCAGATCAAACAATGGAAAAAGGTACAAAAACAGTTGATGAATATCTTCAAGGTCTCACAACTCGTTTCGATCAACTAGCACTTCTCGGCAAAGTAATTGATCATGAAGATCAAATTGAGTAAGTGCTTGAAGGCTTACCTGAAGACTACAAGTCTGTCATCGATCAAATCGAAGGCAGAGACACTCCACCAATGCTTGTCGAGTTACATGAAAAACTAATCAACCATGAAGCCAAAATTCTCACGATGCAGCCGCCTCAAACCTTTCCCGTCTCGGCCAACATGGCTACAAATCGCTTCAAAAACAGCAACAACAAAACCAATCAGCACAATCAGCCATGGCAAACACAACCTAGGTCAATAACTGACACTAAAACCAACCATGGCAACCAAGACCCTACCTTGGAAAGTGCCAAATCTGTGGCATTCAAGGGCATAGTGCAAGGCGATGCACGCAACTAAATTAATACTCAATAAATTAATACTCAATAAATTAATAACCTCTCTAAATTAATAAATTATCCCGGTCCCAAGTTTGGCCGGTGTAATAATTGACACATTTCGATAAGATAATAAGATAATAATTTTTTTGAAGTCTCTATGTAAATATATGGTCTCATTAATAAGATAAATTAATAATCATATAAATTTATTGTATATATATGAGATATATTAGTGAAATATGATTCTAATGTTGTTTATTTATTCATAAATTTTTAATTTTGTTGGAGTTTATCTCTATTTTTCTTAAAATATCAAAAATATATGATACTATCTTCTCAAATTGCATCAAAAATTATTTAAAACATTTATATATGTAATGATTATTTCCTTATGTGTAAATGCATTAAAACACATCGAAGTATTGTCTTCATTTCTCTACTTTTTGTATAATAATTTTTGAAATTCGGAAAACCTCTCTATAAATTATTAATTATTAATTTATCGATAAATTAATAACCTCTATAAATTAATAAAATTTTCCGGTCCCAACATTATTAATTTATAGAGGTTTTACTGTATATATATTTATATTACATATTTATATTAAATCATAGAATTTTAAATATTCGAATTTTGAATCTGAATATATTATTGTTTGGTTTTTAGTGTAACAGAATAACAAACTTTATATTTATCCACTAATTTAGTACAGTTATAATTGTATGATTCAAATAATATGCATATATATATATATATAAACTAAAATATTCTCCAAATTGGTTTAAATAAACAGATTTAAAATTATAATATTCAAAATTCAAATTTTAATTATATATATATATATATATATTAACAAGATATATGTTAAATGAATATATGATTTCGAAAAACAAATGAACAGAGATTTAGCCATATATCGTATTAATTTTGAATTTTGGAAGCTAATGATTTTTTTACAATTAAAACCTTCACATATATTATCATCCTAATAATTTTAATAATCTCAATATTGAATTTAGATATATATATATATATATATATATATATATGGTATTATTTTTAGAACTTGAAAAACATTGATTAAGAAGAATTATATTCTCAATTCAAATTGTGAGCTTACTCTGCAAGATAAATAGCAATATACACACGTCATCCACTATATAAAGAGGCATTCTTGACACAGTACATATCTCAATCAAAGCTAATGATTTTTATTTCTAATATTAATGTTGTGATTTTAGCTTAATAATTTTCTATTTATTTATTTTATTCTTTTTTTTTTTAGATTAGTAACATCGTTAACATCGTTGGTTACTTCTGATTAGCATCGTTGTTACTTATGGAAAAATAATGAGATTGTTTCCTCTTTATTTTCCAGGGACTATACTAATTGATAGTACTTGTCAGGTATGCATGTTGGGAACAATTTCTTAATGGAGAATGCATTTATGATTATGAATCTGCTTGCTAATTAGTTGAATCTGTTATTGGTGACACATCGTGTATTGTTCTAAGTACCAAAGTTATTACACCTTGGAGATTTCAGCAAAACCTCTGTTTCTTATATGTACAGAAGGTTTCCCTCTGTCGGGTTACACGTTTCAAGAATCAATAATGGAGAAGGGTATTAGTGATTCTCTCATTTATGATAATTGGGATTTCATAATCCTCAATCATCTCAATCATATATTCTTCATAACTCTGCAAATATTGTAATTCCTTCTTCTCCAAGTCTATTCATGTATAAATGTACTCAACAATGTATAATAAAAATAATCACTTCTACAACTCTATTCTTATATGGTATCAGAGCCTCTCGATTCTTCTTTCTTTTTGAAATTTTTTTAGTTCTCAACACCATGTCTGCTACCAACAATGTCGCTTCCCAAAACAATGGCATTAATGCCACTGAAACTCTCCCTGTTACTCAGGGATCTCTTCTTCACGTCAACATGACGAACGTTACCAAGCTTAATGCTTCTAACTACATCATGTGGAGCCGCCAAATCCATGCATTACTCGACGGCTACGACTTGGCTGGATTTCTCGACACTGCCCACCCCTTTCCAGAAACCACCACCACTGCTGCTGGAGTCATCACACCAAATCCAGAACATACCTTCCACAAACGACATGACAAGTTTACAGTGCCATTACCGGAGCTATCTTGATGTCGATCCAATCAATCCTTTCCAAAGCCAACACCACGGTTGAGGTCTGGACAACACTTGCAGCCACCAACGCCAAACCAAGCAGAGGACATGTTAAGCAACTCAAGTATCAGATCAAACAATGGAAAAAAGGTACAAAAACAGTTGATGAATATCTTCAAGGTCTCACAACTCGTTTCGATCAACTAGCACTTCTCGGCAAAGTCATTGATCATGAAGATCAAATTGAGTAAGTGCTCGAAGGCTTACTTGAAGACTACAAGTCTGTCATCGATCAAATCGAATGCAGAAACACTCCACCAATTCTTGTCGAGTTACATGAAAAACTAATCAACCATGAAGCCAAAATTCTCACGATGCAGCCGTGTTAAACCTTTCCCGTCTCGGCCAATGTGGCTACAAATCGCTTCAAAAACAGCAACAACAAAACCAATCAGCGCAATCAGCCATGGCAAGCACAACCTAGGTCAATGATTGACACTAAAACCAACCATGGCAACCAAGACCCTGACTTGGAAAGTGCCAAATCTGTGGCATTCAAGGGCATAGTGCAAGGCGATGCACGCAACTCTCCTTACCAAATCCGGGAATTCTCCCTACTACCACCACATGGCAACCAAGAGCACACTTTGCGGCTGGAACCTCTCAACTCACTCAGCCATGGCTCTTAGATTCTGGCGCAACCCATCACTTCTCCTCAGACCTCGCCAACTTAGCTCTGATGCGGTCATCAAACCTAGCACCAACCATGAGAGAGATCACATGGAGCAAAGACAAGCCGACGAGACCGAAGAGAGCAAATCAACACTAAAAGGACCAAACCAGTCTCAAGTAAAGAAAGAACTAGAACCAAGAACCAATATTGGAGTTCCTCAGGTCATGATGAGATGGATAAAGACATCTTCAAGGACTGTACTCTTTTTCCTTCACTGTGGTTTTATCCCAATGGGTTTTCCCGGTAAGGTTTTAACGAGGCAGCAACTTGTTGGTGCACAAGAGCCCAAGGCCAATTGTTCCAGCTTAACCACCACTTGCATTACATTCTAATTTCATCTAGAGAGCACCTCGAAGTGAAATCAACCAATTATCAGTTCACATGAAGGAGGTATTGATTTTACAAGTCAGCTGAATTCTAACATACCGGATTTGGACCAATGTACATTAAAAGTTGGATTCCGGCCAGACCAAGAGGAACCGAGAAGCGAGGAGACCTGCTATGGAATTTTGACTCAAAATGGAAGCTCTGAGAGTTGGAATCAGGTAAAGAGATGCTTAAAAACAGAATATATGATTTTTACAAGTCAAGTGAATCTGAACTCACCCGGTTTGGACCTACCTGCACTATTTGGAGGATTACGGCCGAACCACAAGGAATTACGTTACAAACCAAATTGGTATGTATTATTTACTTATCATAGAAGCTCAGGAAATTGGATTCGTACCAAACCTATATCAGATGAGGAAGTTATTCAATTTCTAAACCGGAACACTCTAGACTTGCCTTATATGGAGTCTTGCGGATTTGGGAGTCTTCAATCACATATTTGGCGACCTGGAGACATTATAAACCAACCGGAGACTCTCCAATACTCCTCTACCTCAGCCAAAACGTAGAGTATCATCTGAATCATCTCAAGAATCAAGTTACTTTATGCGAGACCCGAGTTGCCTTATTCGGAACCATGTGAATTTAATTCACAAGGGATTTTCCCCCAACTTTCTAGGCACGAATTTAAGGCTGATTCAATGCAACTGGACGTTCCTAGGCACCACTCCTTCGCACCCAAGCTATCAATAATCAAGAAATCTCACAATTTACCTCATTTGGACAGATTTCGCCAAGTATGAACAATGGCTCATTTTTCCTTTAATTTTGTGATTTGTTTCCTTTGTTTAAGTTTCTAGAACTTTAGAAGTTCCCTAGTTTCGAGCTCTTTATAAGCTCAGTTCTTTCTCCTTTGTAAAGCACCTTTCAATCAAATTAATACAAAGTATTTCGTTTTTCTTCCAAAGAGTATCTTTGAAGAATTGTCCATCTCTTTTGAATATTGTGTGCGATACACCTTGTTCTTAAGACAACCTCGGATTTAACTATTGGTATGATTCAAGTAGTTGGTTTGATCACTAGATTGAGAGAGTCAATCAACACTCGATTGAGAGAGTCAATCAACCCATCACCCCCATCTCTACCATCATTTCCACCTTCTGCAAGTCTAGGTTTTGGAATCTCTTGATCATCGGATTGATCTCGGCTTAGAAGTGATTCCGTGCCTGTATCACTCTTCATCAGCCATATAATGGAGGTGAGGAAATTATCATTGGTGATGGAAATGAACTACAAATTACTCACACGGGTTCAACAATCCTGCCCTCTTCTACTCGTCCATTATCATTATCCAATGTGCTTTATGTTCCTACCATTAAAAAGAATCTCATATCAGTTTACAAGTTTGTAATGCTAATCAAGTGTCGGTGCAATTTTATCCTTCTTATTTTCAGGTGATGGATCTCAACACAGGGGTCCGATTACTCCAAGGACGCACCAAGGATGAGTTATATGTGTAACGCCCGTGTCCCGGAAGTTAATTATCGGTTAATTAATTGGGATGTTCTTTCGAGTTTATGAACCTTAGTTAAGTCTCGAGAAATTAATTATGGGGTTGAAATAATTAATTTGGATTTGTTTCGGGGGTGTCATAAATTGTTTCGGAAGTTTTGGGGTTTTTCTCAAAAGTTGGAAAGTTTGGCTGACTTTTCTTCCTTTCTTCTTCTTCTCGTGAGTTGCCATTTTTGGCTGAAGCTTGGGAGCTGGTTTGGCGAGAGAGAGAAGTGGGAAAGGAGTAGAGAAAGTGGTTTGTAAGCTCGGTGAAGCTTAGTTCTTGTGAGAAGCTTGTTCCTTGTGTTTTCCTTGTGTGTGTGAGCTTGTGAGCTTGGAGGAAAAGAGTGGCTGAAGCTTGTAGAGCTTGGCGTGGGCTTGGGTGAGTTGGTGTGAGCTTGCCGTGAGCTAAGGGAGCAAGAGGAAGGGTTCTAGGGAGTTCTTGAGCTCGGATCTGTTGTGTGTGAGCTTGGGAGAAGCTTGTAAGAGGAGATCTTGGAGCTGGTGTTTCACGGAAAGGCTAGGGAAGAGGGAGGAGTCTTCTTGAGCTTGGGGAGTTCAATCTAGGCTTGATTCTTCCTTTTGCTAAGGTGAGTTGTGACCAAAGGTGGCTTAGACTTTGTTTGGGGGCTTGTGGGGTTTAGGCAAGCTTTGAGGGTGTGCCTAGGTTGCTTAGAGGCTTTGTGCTCTTGTTGTTAAGCTTAATCTAGTGTGTTTAAGCTTGTGGATCGTTTGTGAATCTTGTTTATTGTGTTTGGTGATTGTTAAGCTTGGCTTAAGTCAAGTTTAGAGGTTTCCATCGGTTCCATCGGTCATGCCTGACCGATAGAAGTGGCTGCTAGAACCTATCGGTTAGGTCCATCGGTCAGGTTGGACCGATGGGTTGTGTTGCGGTGTTCCTGGCATTTCACAAGGACACTTGCAGCGGTTAGAGCAGACCGATGGGGTTCATCGGTTGGGTCCATCGGTCAGGTTGGACCGATGGGTCGTGTGGCAGTGTTCCTGGCATTTCGCAAGTACACTTGTAGCGGTCAGGACAGACCGCTGGGACCTAACGGTCAGGTCCATCGGTCAGGACAGACCGATGAGGTTAGTTGCAGCGTTTCCCGGTAATTCGCCAGGACAGTTGCAGCGGTTAGGACAGACCGATGGGTTTCATCGGTCAGGTCCATCGGTCAGGCTAGACCGATGGCCGTCCTTGTGTGGTTTGTCTTTGTGTGTCTCTTGGTTAGCTTTCGTGTGTGTGTCGAATTGCTATGGTGCTAGACATGTATTGCTATTGATTGCCTCGCATGTGTTGATGTTAGGAATTGATAGGGCCGTTGTGGTGAATCTCTTTTCATGCGTGGAATTGTGATTGTGGTTGTATGCCTTGCTTGTGTTTTTTGCATACCTGTTGTTGAAAGGATCAATCTCACTCAGCATTTGGTACTTGGCGAGTATTTAAAATGTATGGGCATTTTAAATACTAAGTATTTATGTTTGCAAAAAAAAATTGGGTCGTCATAGTTTGGTATAAGAGCCTAAACAGTTCTAAGAGCTTGGGTGGCTCAGGGTTAGTTGGGTATTGCATGGGGTCTTAGAATCATCCTCTTCAAGCCTTGTGCGATTCCACGGTAAGTTACCTTTATTGTGATGATTGTGTTTTAGTGTCCTTAGTCTTTGTTCTTGCGAGTGCATATGGCTAGAGGGCGTGGTAGAAGCCGTGGCCGTGGCCGGGGTCATGTTGTGGAGGAGCGGGTCGAGGATTCGCTTGCGAGTCAGGTGGGGTCTGACGGTGTGTCTGGCATGCGTGCTAGAGTGGCTGGTGTTCCAGCTAGTGCTATGGGCTGGTATAGTGGTGTGCGAGAGTGGCAAGGTGATGTTCAGGCTCCTATTGATCGCTTGGCTAATCTCTTGACAGTGTTGTTGGAGAGATTACCAGAGAGGGTACCGGCTCAGGCTCCTATGGCTCCGGTGGGTGTTGAGGTTCAGCTTCAGGTAGCAGCTGTGGTTGCTGAGGAGCTCCCATCCTACCTTAGGATGATGGAGCAGATGCAGAGGATTGGCACGGGGTTTTTCCCTGGAGGTGCTAATCTTGAGGACGCTGATGCGTGGTTGAGGAGGTTAGAGAGGAATTTCCTCTCGAGTAGGTGTCTCGCGGGATACCAAGTGGACATTGCGGTCCATTATCTAGAGGGTGATGCGCATCTCTGGTGGAGGGGTGTGGCAGCCCGGAGAGTTCAGGCTGGGATGGCTTGGGCCGATTTTGTGGAGGAGTTTAACTCCAAGTTTTTCCCTCAAGAGGCGTTCAACAGGTTAGAGTCGAGGCTTGCGAGATTGACTCAGGGGGATCGGTCGGTACGCGAGTATGAGGTGGAGTTCAACCGGCTCGGGTCATATGTTAGACGAGCGGTTGAGAGTGAGTCGCTCCGTGTGCAGAGATTCTTGATGGGTCTTAGGGTTGACTTGCGGAACCGTTGCATGGTTAAGTCTTTTTTGCACGGTTGATGAGTTGGTTGAGACTACGGCGTTGCTGGAGGAGGGTCTGAAGGATGAGGTGGTATCGGTTACCCCAAGTCTTCAGGCGAGATCCATGCCGCAGCAGTCTGTTCTGAGCAGAGGCGGTAGGCCGATGCAAAGACAGAAGAGGAGGCGTGAGGGCGCTTCGAGTGGTAGCCGGGGTGGTCCGAGTTGCTTCGGGTGTGGGAGCACGGATCACAGAGTGGTGAGCTGCCCTAGGAAGGGCGGAGTACGAGTGGATTCTCGGGTGTGCTTTCACTGCAAGGAGGCGGGGCACATTAGACCTCAGTGTCCGAAGCTGTGGTAGAGTGAGGCCACAGTGGTGCAGCCTGCTAGGCCGGTGGCAGCAGCGCCTCGAGCGTATTCCATCGTCGAGTCCGGAGAGCCGAGTTCCAGGCCGATCACAGGTATTTTTCTTAGACTTATCTAAGTTTAATTCTGTGTGTTGGGGAATTTTGGTTGCTTTTTGGGTGTTAAGGTTCTAG
Organism: Cardamine occulta; assembly: GCA_028015245.1. Classification (NCBI taxonomy): domain Eukaryota; kingdom Viridiplantae; phylum Streptophyta; class Magnoliopsida; order Brassicales; family Brassicaceae; genus Cardamine; species Cardamine occulta. The sequence goes on from CM051368.1 coordinate 6,773,060, forward strand.
GCACATGTATATGTGCAGGGACCTTGTGTGTTGGGGGTGTTGAGTGTCATGTGTTGTTTGACACGGGAGCATCTCATTGCTTCGTTACTCCAGAATTTGCCGAGAAGGCTAATGTTCGAAGCGAGCCCGGTGTGAGTTTGGGTTTCGTGGAGGTTGCTGGAGGGAAGCTCCTGATGATTCACGGTCGGGTTAGAGACGTGGATGTTCAGGTAGCGGGAGAGTCTATGCCTGCCGATTTGATTATCTGCTCTGTGGAGCTGTATGATGTCATTTTGGGCATGGATTGGCTCGGGAAGTTCTGAGCGCATCTGGATTGTCACCGAGGGCGTGTCGAGTTCGACAGAGGCAAGGGGAGGTTGGTGTATCAGGGGGTGAGACCAACTTCCGGGAGTCTCGTGATCTCGAATATGCAAGTCGAGCGTATGATCGAGAGAGGTTGTGAGACGTATTTGGCTACCATTTCTTTGCCGGAGGCCGTTGGAGAGGTTAAGGTAGGGGATATTCGAGCGGTTTGGGAGTTCCCGGATGTGTTCCAGTCATTGCAAGGGTTGCCACCGTCTAGGTCGGATCCTTTCACGATAGAGTTAGAACCAGGGATGGCACCGATATCCAGGGCACCTTATAGGATGGCTCCCGCAGAGATGGCAGAGCTGAAGAAGCAGCTGGAGGAGTTGCTGAGTAAAGGGTTTATTCGCCTAATTACTTCACCGTGGGGAGCACCGGTGTTGTTTGTGAAGAAAAAAAATGGGAGTTTTCGGTTGTGCGTTGACTACCAAGGACTTAACCGAGTCACAGTGAAGAACAGGTATCCTCTTCCTCGGATTGATGAGTTGTTGGATCAGCTGAGAGGGGCTACTTGGTTCTCCAAGATTGACTTGGCATCGGGATATCATCATATTCCTATCGATGAGGTGGATATCCGGAAGACGGCTTTCAGATCTCGTTATGGCCACTACGAGTTTGTGGTGATGCCATTTGGGTTGACAAATGCACCTGCTGCATTTATGAGATTGATGAACAGCGTTTTCCAGGAGTATCTGGATGAGTTTGTTATCATCTTTATCGATGACATCTTGGTGTTTTCAAAGAGCGTGGAGGAGCACGAGGTGCATCTTCGTGTTGTTCATGCGAAGCTGCGAGAGCAGAAGTTGTTTGCTAAGTTGAGCAAGTGCAACTTCTGGCAGCGAGAGATCGGTTTTCTATGTCACGTTTTCTCGGCAGAGGGGGTTTCGGTGGATCTAGAGAAGGCCTTGTTGACTAGTACTATAGTATTGGCGTTGCTTGATCCGGGTGAGCCTTACGTGGTGTATACCAATGCGTCGGGAGTTGGTCTTGGTTGTGTGTTGATGCAGCGGGGGAAGGTTATTGCCTATGCTTCGCGGCAGCTGCGGAAGCATGAGTGCAACTACCCTACCCATGATCTAGAGATGGCTGCGGTGGTTTTCGCTTTAAAGATTTGGAGATCTTATCTTTATGGCGGAAAGGTGCAGGTGTTCACAGATCATAAGAGCCTGAAGTACATTTTCACTCCGCCTGAGTTGAATTTGAGACAGAGGAGCTGGATGGAGCTAGTGGCCGATTATGATCTAGAGATAACTTACCATCCTGGTAAGGTTAATCTGGTTGCGGATGCGTTGAGTCAGAAGCGGGTGGCTTTGGCTCGGAAGCATGAGGTTGAGTCTTTGGTGAGCGAGATTAGCACATTGCGTTTGTGTGTTGTATCTCAGGAACCGTTGGGCTTAGAGGCAGCTAATCAGGCGGATCTTTTGAGCAGAGTTCGGCTGGCTCAGGAAAAAGATGAGGGCTTGGTTAAGGCTTCGAGAGAATCGGGTTCTGAGTATCAGGTATCTCTGAATGGCACTATCCTTGTGAGTGGGAGGGTATGCGTACCTTTGGATGAAGATTTGAGGCGTGAGATCCTGAGTGAGGCTTATACGAGTATTTTTTTGATTCATCCAGGAGCGACTAAGATGTACCGGGATCTTAAGCGGTATTATCATTGGGTCGGGATGAAGAAGGATGTTACTAACTGGGTTGCGGCGTGCAACGTGTGCCAGTTAGTGAAGGCAAAGCATCAGGTTCCGAGTGGTTTGTTGCGGAGTTTACCCATTCCAGAGTGGAAGTGGGATATGATCACGATGGATTTCGTGGTGGGATTACCAGTTTCTCGGACCAAAGATGCTATCTGGGTCATCGTTGATCGATTGACTAAGTGTGCACGTTTTCTGGCCATTAAGAAGACCGATGAGTCTGCAGTTTTGGCTAGGAAGTACGTGCAGGAGATTGTGAGACTGTATAGAGTACCGGTGAGCATTGTCTTGGACTGGGATCCTAAGTTCACATCTGAGTTCTGGAATGCGTTTCAGACGGAGATGGGCACGAGGGTGCACATGAGTACGGCTTATCATCCTCAGACAGATGGGCAGTCCGAGAGGACCATCCAGACTCTGGAGGATTTGTTGAGGATGTGCGTGCTGGATTGGGGTGGTCATTGGGTAGATCACTTGATCTTGGTAGAGTTTGCGTATAACAATAGCTACCAGGCGAGTATTGGGATGGCTCCATACGAGGCTCTGTATGGGAGGCCATGTCGTACACCTTTGTGTTGGACTCAAGTGGGGGAGAGGAGCACATTGGGTGCGAGTTTTGTTCAGGAAACCACGGAGAGGATCCGTGTTTTGAAGCTGAACATGAAAGAGGCCCAAGATCGTCAAAAGAGTTATGCCGATAAGAGGCGGAAAGAGCTTGTGTTTGAGGTGGGAGATAGGGTGTATCTCAAGAAAGCTTTGCTGAGAGGTCCCAACAGGTCCATTACTGCGACTAAGTTGAGTCCAAGGTATATGGGGCCGTTCTGGATTGTAGAGCGTGTTGGACCGGTAGCGTATCGGTTGGAGTTACCCGAGATTATGCATGCATTTCATAAGGTCTTCCATGTGTCGATGCTGAAGAAGTGTTTGCACAAGGGTGACGAGGTATTGGGTGAGATTCCGTCAGATCTCCAGCCCAATATGACCGTTGAGGCGAGACCTTTGAGAGTTCTCGAGCGGAGGGTCAAGGAGCTTCGTCAGAAGAAGATTCCGATGATGCGAGTTCTGTGGGACTGTGACGGGGTACAGGAGGAAACTTGGGATCCAGAGGCTCGGATGGAAGCACGGTTTCGGAAGTGGTTCCAGAAGCAGGCTGCGGCTTGAGTTCCATCGAGTGGTTCCAGTTTCGGTTTGTACCTGTATGCTGTGTGTATTTTCATTTTGTATTACCGTTATGTATGACGATGTTACATTATGGTGTTTAATAATAAGATGTGAGTTTTCCTTATTATTATTGACTTGCGAGTCTTGGTTTGCTTTCATTTTGGTGTTAAAAAGCGTTAAAGCATGTGAGAAATAAGACGGCGGTTCTTATTGGTAATGGCACGAGTGCCATGGAAATGTTTTTAAGAGAGTTTAAAAGCTTGGTACATAATTGGGAAAAGATTATGTGGTGCCCGAAGTGTTGGGTACCGGTGTTATAGCCTTGGTTGGTTATGCACGGCAGATATTCCGGGTGTGGAATATGGGTGATACCAGTGTTACCTTGCGAGGATACACGAATCACGGGAGGTAGATCAGTCGGAGATGCTTATAGATATATGGCATATTGCTCAGTGAGAGGACTAGTACCTCTAGTGCCGTTAACTCGAAGGACTGCGGGCCTAAGAGTGTAACTGGCAATGTATCCAGACTCGTGTTGAGTATAGCCTAGAGTGATATGAGATACCGTGGATTCGGAGGGTATATAACCAAGAGTGATATACGATACCATGGATTCGTAAGGTGTATAACCTAGACGTAGGTTATATTGCCCAGAATTAAGGGGTAAAAGTATATTGGAGACTCAGGAAGGTTATATGGCCTAGAATTGAGAGGTATGGGATATCGGAGACTCATGAGGGTTATATTGCCCGAGGAGACTGGTACAGCAGATACCCAGAACTCGGAGATGCTGCGGTGTCTTGGGTGCTGTGGTATGGGTTATACCTTGCGAGGTATAGAGGATATCCTGCGGGGTATGTTAGAGCCTAGAGTTCGGAGATGCTGCGGTGTCTTGAGCCCTGGGATGAGCAATAAGTACATATGATGATGCGGTGTCATAAGCATAGAGAGACTGAGTGGGAAACCTCAGAGGTTAGTTATAGGCCTCGTGTGTACATGCGTGTACATGTGTGTGTTGGCCGGTTTGGCCAAGGTTTAAGTAATCGTTACGACGATTTGGGTTCATTGGAGATGAACGGTAACGTAGATTCGAGGTCGAATCTATGTTAGTGGGGGAGAATTGTAACGCCTGTGTCCCGGAAATTAATTATCGGTTAATTAATTGGGATGTTCTTTCGAGTTTATGAACCTTAGTCAAGTCTCGAGAAATTAATTATGGGGTTGAAATAATTAATTTGGATTTGTTCCGGGGGTGTCATAAATTGTTTCGGAAGTTTTGGGTTTTTCTCAAAAGTTGGAAAGTTTGGCTGACTTTTCTTCCTTTCTTCTTCTTCTCGTGAGTTGCCATTTTTGGCTGAAGCTTGGGAGCTGGTTTGGCGAGAGAGAGAAGAGGGAAAGGAGTAGAGAAAGTGGTTTGTAAGCTCGGTGAAGCTTAGTTCTTGTGAGAAGCTTGTTCCTTGTGTTTTCCTTGTGTGTGCGAGCTTGTGAGCTTGGAGGAAAAGAGTGGCTGAAGCTTGTAGAGCTTGGCGTGGGCTTGGGTGAGTTGGTGTGAGCTTGCCGTGAGCTAAGGGAGCAAGAAGAAGGGTTCTAGGGAGTTCTTGAGCTCGGATCTGTTGTGTGTGAGCTTGGGAGAAGCTTGTAAGAGGAGATCTTGGAGCTGGTGTTTCAACAAAAGGCTAGGGAAGAGGGAGGAGTCGTCTTGAGCTTGGGGAGTTCAATCTAGGCTTGATTCTTCTATTTGCTAAGGCGAGTTGTGACAAAAGGTGGCTTAGACTTTGTTTGGGGGCTTGTGGGGTTTAGGCAAGCTTTGAGGGTGTGCCTAGGTTGCTTAGAGGCTTTGTGCTCTTGTTGTTAAGCTTAATCTAGTGTGTTTAAGCTTGTGGATCGTTTGTGAATCTTGTTTATTGTGTTTGGTGATTGTTAAGCTTGGCTTAAGTCAAGTTTAGAGGTTTCCATCGGTTCCATCGGTCATGCCTGACCGATAGAAGTGGCTGCTAGAACCTATCGGTTAGGTTCATCGGTCAGGTTGGACCGATGGGTTGTGTTGCGGTATTCCTGGCATTTCGCAAGGACACTTGCAGCGGTTAGTGCAGACCGATGGGGTTCATTGGTTGGGTCCATCGGTCAGGTTGGACCGATGGGTCGTGTGGCAGTGTTCCTTGCATTTCGCAAGGACATTTGTAGTGGTCAGGACAGACCGCTGGGACCTAGCGGTCATGTCCATCGGTCAGGACAGACCGATGAGGTTGGTTGCAGCGTTTCTCGGCAATTCGCCAGGACAGTTGCAGCGGTTAGGACAGACCGATGGGTTTCATCGGTCAGGTCCATCGGTCAGGTTAGACCGATGGCCGTCCTTGTGTGGTTTGTCTTTGTGTGTCTCCTGATTAGCTTTCGTGTGTGTGTCGAATTGCTATGGTGCTAAACATGTATTGCTATTGATTGCCTCGCATATGTTGATGTTAGGAATTGATAGGGCCTTTGTGGTGAATCTCTTTTCATGCGTGGAATTGTGATTGTGGTTGTATGCCTTGCTTGTGGTTTTCGCATACCTGTTGTTGGGAGGATCACTCTCACTCAGCATTTGGTTTTCCAAATGTTGATGCATCACTTTTGTCGATGCAGGCAAATATAAGGTGTGATCGTGGAATCGAAGGTTCGGAGGGAGAGGATGATTAGGACCCGGGGTTCTATGCTTTACCGTATTGTATTGTATTTCCGCTGTATTGTAGAATTGCGTATTCTATGCTTTGGTATTGTATTGTTGTTTTTTTATAAGTACTTGGCGAGTATTTAAAATGTATGGGCATTTTAAATACTAAGTATTTATGTTTGTAAAAAAAATCGGGTCGTCATAATATGAGTGGCCGATCTCGTTGTCATCTCCCGCCGCTTACTCAAAAACACTTCAAACCATCACACCACTGTAGCCGATTAGCACTCGAATTAGGCCATCCTACATTTTCTATCTGAAATACTATCCTCAAAAATAATTCTCTACCATTTTTCCAATAACAAGTCGCAAAAACTCTGTTGCAGCGATTGTTTATCTAGTAAAAGTCAGAAACTATCTTTTTCACAAACATCGATTTCTTCCTCTCGCCCCCTTGAATATCTTTTCACCGATGTATGGACTTCTCCAATTCTGTCCATAGACAATTACAAATATTACCTCACTATCATTGATCATTATTCACGATATATATGGTTTTACCCTCTTAAGCTAAAATCCCAAGTCCGCGAGACATTTATTCGCTTTACCAACCTTGTCAAAAATCGTTTCCAAACCAAAATTGGAACGTTATTTTCAGAAAACGGAAGTGAATTTCTTGCGCTTCGTGAATTCCTATCTTGTAAAGGAATATCGCATCTCACCACTCCTCCACACACCCTTGAATACAACGGTCTCGCCGAAAGACGACATCGTCATATCGTCAAAACTGGCATTACCCTTCTCACAAAAGCCTCTATCCCAAACACTTATTGGACTTATGCACTTTCAACGGATATCTATTTGATAAATAGAATGCCAACTCCAATACTCTCCCTTAAACCCCCATACCAAATTCTCTTTCAAACCGAACCAAATTACGCAAAACTCCGCATTTTCAGATGGCTTTGCTTCCCCTGGCTTCGGCCTTACACATCAAACAAGCTTGAAAATCGATCAAAACCATGTGTTCTTCTTGAATATTCCTTAACCCATAGTGCCTATTTATGCTTGGATCCATCTCAAAATCGAGTTTATACATCTCGCCACGTCCCTTTTGATGAATCCAAGTATCCCTTTCGATCTCTTCTTCCTGCTTCCTCTCCATCGTCTTCTTCCTCCAAAACAGAAACCAACCTCAACCCCACACGCACAACTATACCAATTCAACGTTGACCACTCATAACAGCTCTGCCTGTTGCTCCGACGGGGTCAGTCTCACCCACGAGCTCAGATTCATCGCTCGAATCCAATATACCTCATCGCCACCACGGGCACCACCATCTTCGCCGGCTCCGAATTCACCACCGGTCTCCTCTGCATCACCTCAGGTATTGTCTTCTTCATCTTCTGATACTGGAGATACTGACTCTGCTTCTTCACGTGTAGTATCCAATACTGATGGATCACAACAAGCCCCAACCAGCCCAATAAACTCCTTAGCCCAAACACAAACCCAAACCTCAAATAACTCCAGCCCACAATCTCAATCCTCAAACACAACGAATTTTCTCCAACCTCCACCAATCGCCGAACCACAACAACAACCACCACAAAATCCAAACCCAAACCAACATTCAATGCAAACTCGATCAAAGAAAAATATTACCAAGCCAAAAACAAAACTCAATCTCTCTGCATCTCTTTCATCTTATACCAAAACAGAACCAAGAACCCATCATCAGGCGCTCAAAACATAACTTTGGCGAAATCCATGTCTTCTGAAATTGACTATCAGATTGCAAACCACACATGGGATCTTGTACCTCATTCGCCACATCAAAACATCATCGATACAAAATGGATTTTTAGGATCAAACAACTACCCGATGGATCGCTCGACAAATACAAGTCCAGAGTAGTTGCACGCAGATTCAATCAACAACATGGGATTAATTTTGATGAAACTTTCAGTCCCGTTATAAAATCATCATCAATTCGAGTGGTCCTCAAAGTCGCTGTAAGCAAGGATTGGTGTCTCAGACAGTTAGATGTAAACAACGCTTTTCTTCAAGGAACATTAAACGAAGATGTCTATGTAAGTCAACCGCCGGGATTTATTGACGCCGACAAGCCCACATATGTTTGCAAATTGAAGAAAGCATTATATGGTCTAAAACAGGCACCAAGAGCATGGTATCTTGTGTTAAAACGTTATTTAGTGACTGTTGGATTCAAGAATTCACTCTCCGATACATCTCTCTTTGTTCTGCAGTATCAAGGGATTCTAATCTATGTCTTAGTGTCTGTGGACGACATTATTGTTACAGGAAACAACCCCAAAGCTGTGGAACTGGTCATCAAGAACTTGGAGACAAGATTTTCAGTCAAAGACATGGGCAACCTTTCTTATTTCCTTGGTATAGAAGTGACTCGGACAAAAAATGGGTTACATCTGAATCAAAGGAAATATATACAAGATCTACTCGCCAAGATGAATATGTCTGATGCAAAACCAGTGACAAGTCCAATGGCATCCTCACCAAGTCTCACAAAATTAGGAGACCCACACACCAATCCGACAGAATTTCGAACACTCATTGGTAGCTTGCAATACTTGGCATTCACGCGACCAGATATTGCTTTCTCAGTGAATCGGTTATCTCAATTCATGCATTCACCAACCACAGAACATTGGCAAGCCGCTAAGAGAGTTCTACGTTACTTAGCAGGCACTCCAACACATGGTTTGGTCATTTGTCGCACACCCTCGCTTACCGTTCATGCTTTTTCGGATGCCGACTAGGCAGGTGATACAAACAACTACATCTCTACAAATGCATACATTGTGTATCTTGGAGATCAACCAATATCATGGACGTCAAAGAAAAAAAAGGAATTGCACGCTCATCCACGGAAGCAGAATATTGGGCAGTAGCAAACACGGCATCAAAATTAAGATGGGTATGTTCTCTCCTCATTGAACTTGGTTTACAAACAACTCAAACCCCAGTAATCTATTGCGACAATATAGGCGCAACCTATCTTTGTGCCAATCCTGTGTTCCACTCCCGCATGAAACACATCAGCGCTCGATTATCATTTCATTAGAGAACAGATTCAGAACAATCAGCTTCGTGTTGTGCATGTTTCTATCATGATCAGCTGGCCGACACTCTAACTAAACCTCTCCTGCGATCACGGTTCATACTACTGCGAGACAAGATTGGTGTTTCGCAAGCCCCTCCATCTTGAGGGGGCATATTAGTGATTCTCTCATTTATGATAATTGGGATTTCATAATCCTCAATCATCTCAATCATATATTCTTCATAACTCTGAAAATATTGTAATTCCCTCTTCTCCAAGTTTATTCATGTATAAATGTACTCAACACTGTATAATAAAAATAATCACTTTTACAACTCTATTCTTATAGAAGGTACTTCTAAGTTAATAACCACATTTCGAATTATAATTTTTTTCCCCATGTCTTTAATTGTTTTCACGCTATATACAGTGCTGAGAACGATGCTACACAAGAAGATTAACGCTCAAGCTTCCTCGAAGCAAACATCAACACAGAAGAAACACATGCAAGACAAGCAACATCATTCGTTGAAGAATGATGAGGAAGAAGGAATAAGTAGTAGTTATGGGGGTAAATGGGTCAAAACGGATTCTGATTTTTTTTTATTTTTTTTGCAGTCATTGTTCTTGAGAGATGAATATCTGATCCACTATTCCCTTTTTCATGTTCTTACAAGAAAGTACAGGTAATAATTAACTTGATCAATGAATCTTAATTTCATATGCTCTGCTTCTAATGTTGATACATCTGATCAAAAAAATCATTTGGCTTTTTTTTTTTTTTTTTTTTTTCTTATTTCACTTTTCACTGAGTTTGAAAAACCATGTGTACGGAGAGAGAAGAGCTTCCTCCAGATATGATTCGTGTCTCTAAGGCAGATATTAAAAGGGTAAGACATCACATCAAAAGTTCTAACTTTCACATATCATTAACAGATTGATTAGAAAAAAATTGACTCATTTGTGATGTTGTGTGCTTGATGATTTGGTTTTGTTAATGAGTGTGTTGGTGTAGGCGCAAAAGGTGGAGAGGGAACAATTGGGAGTTATGATCGTTATATATATATTTTTTATAGTAGCTTGTTGGAGGTTGTGAAGAGTTTGCTTATGTTTTTCTAATTTGATTTACTCTTTGTATTATTCTTTTAGAATGTCAACAATTTGTAAACACAGTTACATGGGCTGAAATTTTAAGGATATGAAGAAGAAGGTATTGAAATTTGAAACAGAGGAAGAAACTCAAGGTTTTGGTTGTTCTGTATATATATAAGAATATACATGTACATCTTCGGATAAGCCAATAGTAGATCAGAGTTTAGCGGTTTTTGTCTGTGGATTGGCGGGCAAGTCTGCAGACTACCCATTATAATAAAATAAATAAGTTATATTTGAAATAAATAATTTTACATAGTTGATGAAGATAATCTATGAAATATGTGGTAGTATAAAGAGTTTTATGCATAAAAATAAAATATTTACAAAACAATTTATATTAATAATTATTTTCAATTTGAAAGTTGTTAATTTTTATTTAAAATTTTTTTTTAATATTTTATTATTTTTAAAATACAAAATCTAAATTTACGAGCGGTCCGCTAATCCGTTGGATATAATTACATAGACTGCAGTTCTAGCGGGTTTGTTCACTGTGGTCATGAACAAGTTGTTGTGATCGAGCGAGCCAGATGAACACATTCTGGCATGTTTGACATTTCTATGGATCATTACACATTTTTCGTATAATCATTCATGCCGTCATTTTAAAATGATGAAAATACATCCGATTGTTCAAACACAAAAGGTGAATACTTAGACTCATATAAAAAAAAATACACAATACTAACAAATTAACTTAAATATAAAACTTTAATTCTAATCCGGCCCAACAAAGTAATGACATGTTTAATTTTCTGTTCCAGCTATGTCTGTCTTTTTTGGGAGCGGTTAGGCTCTGTTTTGGGGTTTGGTTGGCTTTATGTTTGGTGTTTACAGACTCTATTTTCTCCTTTCATGGAGTTATCAGTCAATAGATGATAAAAAAAATACAATCAAATTCTATAAAAAACAAAATCAAACTCTCAATAACACCTATAATTAAATTTATTGCTTGTTCTGTGTTGTGAAATATTATTTTTTCTTTTGTAAACTATTAAAGAAAAGAAAAATTAAACAGAAAACATCTCTACTAACTAAAAGGAGGATTTTGAGGCCCCTGGAATTGTCCACATCAGTTTCTAACACTTCTTCCTCAAGCTGCCACGTCAGAATGTGTTTCAAAAAACTCAACTCAGCAAAATCACAAAGATTTAAAAGAAGCCATATCAGGAGATCGATTTATTTCTCCATCAATTTGCTTCACCACATCAGCTTAAGAACTCTTCTTGAAAACATCTAGAGTCTGCCATGTGGCATAAGCCAAAGCTTAACCCTTCCCTAGAACAAACCATCCCTCTTCCCCCAAATATTCGTTACGAAGTCGATCCTTCTACCTTTATGTCTAATCACTTATAGTTAAGTCAAACCCTCATTTCTTTCTTCCTAGAATTTTTCCTCGAAAGTCACATTTAATCCCTTCTCCTCTTTCCTCCAATCTATGGTGAAATTGAGATCTGACTCGATTGCAACTTAAAACCCTAGCCACGATGTAGAGTGATGTTCACTACAAGAAAAAAATGATATTGCAAGATATTAAAATTGTTGCAAAATATCAAAATTTAGTTGCAAACAGCATAATTGCAACGAAATCCTAACAAACTTAATATTGTTGCTAATTGAGCGTTGCAAATTCATATTTGTTGCATAAACGTCATAATATCTGCAATGGATTAATTACTCGCTATATTTGTCGTATTAATGCAACAATTTTTTTTTTGTAACAAACTTGTTATATATTTACGACATGAATTTGTAACTCTAAATTGTCATAAATAATCGTTACAGAAAAATATATAGAAAATACCACTGCAAATTTGTGCTATTAGTTTTGCAAAATATCTTTGTTGCAGAGATTTTGAGATAATGAACAAACAAAATTTTCATTAATCCCAAACATATATATATTAAAAATGATTTTATTTGGTTTTAGATTTTTAAGCCGATAAAACAAACAAAACTCCAATTTCATTCTACCAAATCAAATGCACATGCTAATTTAAAATTTGATATGTTTATCTTTTAAGTAAGAAAAAAATACTCATGCAGTACTATATTTTCACAAGTTTTTTTTCCAGAAATTAAGTCTTGCAAAGATATTACTAAAAAAATTGCAAATATAGAGACAAAGGTGTTATAATGTTCTTGCAAAAATGTCATAACTCAATATTGTTGAATGTTTCTTGCAAATTTTGTGAGATATTTTCATGTCATAAGAAAGGTTGCAAAATGGTAACGAAAGTTTGCAACAAAAATTTTTGTCGTGATTTTGCAATAAATTTGTGATAAAATTGTAACACATTCATCATTGCAAATAAATTGCAATATTTGTCGCAAAACTGTAACAGAAATGATCATTGCAAATTTATGTTGCAATATTATGTTTTTCTTGTAGTGGTTGTAGCTCAAGCTCTACCATCCTATGGTACTTCTGCTTTGAGGGTCGCTTATCTTCTCCAAATCTCGCTTCATAACATTCCCCAAAGCATCACATCAACGAGAATCAGCGTTATCAAATAAAAAATGTGCTGAAGATTCTCTTTCCATTAATGATGCCCTTCTTGCCATATAAATATTCTCTCTTCTACTGCGTTCTAATTCCAACGCATATGTTACGTAAGGTTATGGCAAGGCGAGCGAAGATCTGATATAATTGTCTATCTCAGTATGTTTTTTTCCAAATTATAACAATGTACTTTCTCTTTTGTCTTATGCCTGATATATAGTTCTATAAGAGCATCTCCATCAGTAGATACTCTATTAAGAGTTTCTCCTTAGTATAAAATTAGTATTTTTAATAATTTAATAATTTAATTAAATTTTAAGTGAAAAAAAAACAGAACCAATAATAGTTTCTACTTGGAGAACCGTTTCTATCTTTCTCTCTCATTTTTTTTTAATTTAAATTTTTTTTTTTAATGGGTAGATACTTAGTGAGAGACTGCTGATGCAGATGCTCTTAAGGGTCTAAGAGGAGATATTGTCAAGCAACATACTACTGAAGACGTAGTTAAAGTGAATATAGGTAAAAAAGTGTCAATAAATTTATTCTCTCATCCTGTCACTCTATAAATAGCTACTCTATAACTCAGATATGGGGTAACAATAACAGTGGAAGACTAACCATGTAGATGGGGATATGGCACCGCCATGGTTAAGTTCCGAAGCATCATCAACAAAGGAAACAACAACAAGACTGCATATGCGACTTTTGTCTCCTCCACGACCATGTTTCGACTTCCGATCATCAACAACTCTCGAAGTGGAGCTGAATGGAATGGCTTCCGACCCTCAATTCTTGAGTACCTTGGAACCCAAGCTTTCATCTATGGTTACGACATGGATTTGCTTTAGTGTTCCTCCTACCAAGGTAATATTATGATTCTTATATGTGCTTCTTGGAAAGAATATAAAGGACCTTACATAGGCAAAGGAAAAAAATACTCACATGAAGTGTTCACTATGAAAAGCTCAATTACGACCACGTACTCACTTTTTGAGGCACTGATTTAATCAAGTTGATGATTTTTCATGTGGTCTAATGCTTACAAATTATTAGCGACTATTGCAGGATGTGGGAGGCATGGAAAATAGAAGACGAGATAGATTAATAGGTCAAAGTGTTTTCCATGTGTCGGAGTGTTGATCAAATCAAATAGTCAAATACATTTCGAGAATGGTGATGTTAAATCATGGATCTTGTGGTTTTGTCATATGCAAGTAAATATATTTTTCTAAATAAATCTTTAATGCCAGAAATTAAAATTAAAAATTCCCATGCTTCATAGTGTCCATGATTTTCCATTAACGTCGTTAACACATTTTATTAACGGTTTTATAGAGTTATTTTATTAACAAATCTTGAGTATTTTCATTAAGAACAAGATAGTTTTTAGTACTTTTATGTTTTATAGTTTCTACACCTGCTGGGGTCAAAAGAAAGGGTTTAGAGTGGAAATGGATCAAAATTCGCCAAGAGAAGAAAAAACGCACAATGAAGAACCAATCGGTGCATATTTACCACCGATCAGTAAGGAATGCTTCAAGAACTGATCGGTGCAACATATTGCACTGATCGGTGCACCACCTTAGAAGGTTTCATTATTCTATCTCTAGGGCTTCTCCTTTATTGTAGAAATAGATGGCTCACCTCATTGTAAAAATCATCCATTTTTAGAGAAAAAACCCACCTCTAAAAGCTCTCTAACGTGTTAAAACCTTTGTATATATATTTTATGATTTTATATGTATATCTTGTTCTATTTCTATTATGCATATTCATGCATATGTGAGTAGAATTGTTCATATAGATTAGGGTTCCTAAAGGGTTGTTCATGTAGTATCATGTTAGGGTTTTTATGAGATTGATCATATAATTCTTCATCATTAGATTGTTCTTAATGCCTTGTCTAATTTAGCCAATTAGCCTCTATCCTAAAATCCAATTTATCGTAGCACCAAAAGTGTTGTTGAATGGGTGGATCTGTCTTTGATGGGAAAAGTGTCTATTGTCAATGACACTGGCAATTTATACTTTGTGAGTATATTAGATTAAGATCTTAATGCATGCATGATTCTCTCCCGAAAGATGACAATGTCCTCACATTTATGTTTAAAAAAAACTCTCTCCTTCTACCACGTCATCACATTTAGTAGAGGCTAGACCAAAAAACCTATGAAGATCTTTCTCTAGAGGCTAGACCTCTATTTATACAGACAAAGAAAAGCCCTAGAATTGTAAAAATGAAAACTTTGGAGTCGGCGTACCGATCAGTGCAACATGAAGCACCAATCGATTCTTGAGGCTTTTTGTACCGATCGGTGACAAATGTGTACCGATCGGTGACAAATGTGTACCGATCGGTTCCTCAATCATGACTTCTTCTGCTCTTGAAGAGCTTTGCCCCATTTTCACTCTAAAACCTACATTTTGACTCCAGAAAGTGTACAAACCTTTCCATAGTTTGACTCGTACTATTTTCGTGTTTCACTTCCTGGTGTTTTAAGAGATGAAAGTTGTAACACCTGTGTTCCGAAAACAGGAAAAGTTAAAGTTAATTGTTGGATTTTGGAGTGGATTGGTTAACTCCGGTTTTTGGGTTGAGGAGCCGGTCTGCGATTTTATTAATTAACCGAGGGAGTTTTCAATAATTTAAGGTTTAATTTTAAACTCCGGTTTGAAAATTTTGACCCAATAATTGATTAATCCCAATTTAATTGAAATTCAGGGTTTAATTTAATTAAACCAAAAACTCTAATCTCCTATTAGTTTATTAAAACCATTGCCAACTTTATTTCTTCTTCTATAAGTCTCATCGCAGCAGCCCTATTTCATTTGAGTTTTCGTAGCCTCCATCGAGCAAAAGAAGAGAGAGTTGAGTCTTGACTGGTGGTGGCGTAAAAGAAAGGGGAGCGGAGTTGTCGTCTGTGCAAAGGAGAGAAGAAGAGAGAAGAGAGGTTGCTGGGTTTTGGCGTTTGGAGGAGAAAGGAGAGGAGAGCTGGGTGTGGTGTGTGGTGTAAGAGTCTGATAGTAGTGTTTTTACTCAGGGACTACTTATGTGGGCAAGGAAAATCTAGCAATAGGAACTTGTCCTACTGGATGTAAATCCCCTGTCAGTTATGCAATCCCCAAGTAAAAACAATGAAACTTACTATGTGTGTGTATGCAGAAGGATATATCAATTCCCTAGCATTGTCATTGTAATACTAAGGTGTCAATCCAAATAGGTGTGATGCTAGCAATCAAGATATGATCAGATACAACTAAGTCAAGCCAGATAGAAAGGAAATGTTTATCTAACAACCTAAGTGAAATAAAAATGAAATGCCGTAAGATGGGTGCTTGACTCGGGTACTAGACCGAGTCAAGTGACCAAGTCAATGCAGAAAAATGACAAAAAGGTGCATTCGACCACTCTGAACGAGTCAATGAGATCGAGTGGAGCCTGAAAACGACAAACAACTATGCACTCGGGTTCAAGACAGAGTTGAGAGACCGAGTCAAAAGAGATGAAAGGCAAAGTGCAATTAAACAATTAAACAGCTGTAAAACAAGGTGAAAAAGCAATAGAAAGTCAATAGGGATCTAAGGATAGGGTAATCGATCAATAGCAGCTTATGATCATCACTGGTGTTCAACAAACATCAACCACAAAGGCTATTCCCTAGACAACAAATATCTAAAACAGTTTAGTCCTTTCTCATGGTAAGAAACCTCAAATCTCATCACTCACATACCAACTTTTGCTTGAGCCACCATGATGAGATAGGCACAAAGCACTTATTTGCTAAAGCCAAAAAGCACCCTAAACATCTAATCTCTTAGGCTAGGATGTGCTAATCTTTGGAAAAAGTTGATTTTGATGATTCCATCACACTCTCATGTGGAAATCATCTCAGATCTTGTTCCAGTTGATCAGAAAGCAGCAAGCTTTAAGCACACTCACCCAGAAGGGAAATTCAACAATCAAGCAATCTTAAACACCAGATCCGATCATAAGCAAGCTACTAACCTATCCCATCCTCAGAAACCCTAAATCACTACTCAAGAACACAAATCATCATCAAGAACATGAACCTAGAAAAATCAAACATTTCAGAATTCATTGAAAATAGTAAGACTGCAAAGATAAAGCAAACTAACTACTAGATTAAGAGAGATCTGAATTACAAAATGAAGAACACCAAGAACAAGGGTTAGAAGCAGAGAAAAACCCTAAAAATAAAAAATGTCCTATGGATAATATCCAACAGTGGTATTTATAGTAAAATACGGAAAACCCTAAAACAGAAAAAGACAAAAGAAGTAGCTGAGTCTTCGCGGGTGGTGCAGCTCGAGTTAGAAGGTCGAGTGTGTTGGACGTCAAGCACTTGGGTGGTGTCGAGTTGAGATGGGTAGATGTTATTGAGTGGTGACACGAGTGGTACGTCGAGTGCAATATTGAGTGGGTACGGTGAGTGCAGCATCGAGTGGGTACATGGTGGAGCTGAGGTCGAGCACGGGCTCGAACTGGGAGGTCGAGCACGGGCTCGAGGTGGGAGGTCGAGCACGGGCTGAGTTGGGAGGTCGAGCACGGGCTCAAGTTGGGAGGTCGAGCACGGGCTTGAGGTGGTCAAGTGGTTTGTCAAGCTGGAAGACGTGGTGTCGGGGGTGCGATGTCGAGTAGGGACTCGGGTGGAGAGCCTCGACGGCAGGGCTCGAGTGGTGTGGCGAGTACGGGCTCGAGTGGGGACTCGAGCTGTCCTAGCATCCATGCTCCAAGTTGTACCTGTTTTAGCTCCAAAAATGCAATATGTATGCAAATTTAATGCAAATCCTCCTAAGTATGCAAAATGGACAAAAAAGACTTTAAATGGTATAGACAAAGGGTGAATCTTTTCTAAAATGGACTCAAATATATGCTTAAAACGTGTAAAATATGGAGACATCAACACCCCTAAACTTAGTCTTTGCTTGCCCTCAAGCAAACAAATCGTAAACATGGAGAGTTGGGTTGAAAACAGAGACTCAGAACCTAAGCAATTCATAGTAAAACACATAGCCTCAATCCCAAAGTTAACAGTTTTAAAATGCATTGCAAGTGAAATCTACTTAAAAACTTTAGCCAATCTCATCACAACAAGCATTAGCCCTCAGTCTTAACTGAAACAAGCATTCAAAGCAATCATTCCCTTTAACAATGATTAAGTGTAACCAGTGGATCATGCTGTAAACTACATATGAACTCATTTGGTTGAGGGACAGGTTTTAAGAGACAAAAATGGCCTCTTCTTCCTCTGGTTTAAGCTCAATGATACATGGATCTCTCAGTGAATGGATTGAACTTTAAGAGAATGCTAAAGGTAAAAGCCAAGTGATGCATACAAGAATAGATTCCCATCTACCCAAGAACACACACTGACTTTCCCTAATCTAAGCCCAGATAACATGATCCTAGTTCTAAACCTTTTCTCTCATGGTAATCACTCTTTTCTCACCACGAAATCATACTGTATCCTTTCTTTTCTTCTAAAAAGAGGATTTTTCATCCTTTGTTCACTTCTAGCGGGTCTGGGGATATTTTCTTAATTGCAGGGGCCTTGACTCGACCCCTTGGTCGAGTATACTGATCGAGTCAGTGTATTTATATTTTCTTTCTTTTCTTTTCACAGACCTCTTTCTTTATACTTTCATCCCAGACCCTACACTAGGCATAAAACATACTTTTTATTTTCTTTTACCCTCTCCAAAGGTTTTTAGCACTTCTCTTTTCTTATCTTTTACCACTCTTTATTTTCTTTTCTCACACATAAACCATCACTCATATCAAACTCCCTAGTCCTAGTCTGGTTCAAAAATCGTGAACCAGAAACTACATGGGGAGCTACACTTGTCGGCTTAAACCTAACACCTTCTCCTAAGTTCAATCCCAAGGTAGGCCTTCCACTCATAATTATAGTTTGGTTTGAAAGAAGGATATGTTTGGTGTTTTAAATGGGACTGCTCCAAAGATAGAAGCAGCTACTTGGATTAACAAGAGTGGTAAAATGATAAAAGAGAATCCAAGTATTTTAGTGGTATCCATAAGTTCAAATGCATTTTATAGCCATGATAATTAACAATTCGGATTAGGTTAAAATAGATAGGGAATGATATACTAATCACAGCAAGATCAGCCAAGATAAGAAAGCTAATTCAAGATTCTAAGATTGGTTCAGTCTTAATTTTCAAATTCACAAACAAGCATTAGACAACTAGAAAATAAGAGACTGAACCTATCTAATGAACTTAGCAAGCTTACATGGTGAATGTCATCATTATTCTCTATGCAGAAATCTTAGATGAAATGCAACTAGACTCAATCCTAAAATGCTAATGCAACTACATGGACACTCTGTTTTTGTGAAATAGTTTTCGAAAAATTTTCAATTTTTTATGGTTTTCAGATGCACATAGATGATGCAAAATTTGAATTAAGAAAACAGAAAACAATGTCAAATACATCATGAACCCTCCCCCAAACTTAAATTACACAGTCCTTTGTGTAATAAAAATTTGGAAAAGACTCCAGGATAGAAAACATGAGTAAACTAAATGCAATGGTATATACAATGATGGGTTTGGAACTGGTACCTCAGTAGTTGGAAAAGTAGGAGTCGATTGACTCCTCCATGCTCGCGCGTGAGTATTCCTAGTGGGGGGTCGTCGTGGTGGTCGAGTCGCATGCTCGAGCCCGCTCTTCTTGACCCCACTGCATGTCTTTTGCGTTGCCATGGTTCGAAGGAGGAAGCTCTGGGGGGCTCGAGTGGTGTGTTATGCTTGGAGCTTGTGTTCATAGAACCACTTTTCTGCAAAGCGCTTGGTTGACATGGTTCATCATTTGTTTAAAAGCGGCGCCTACCCTTGCCTTGAATCTTGTTTAGCTGTTCCTTCATCTCCTTCCACCCATCTGACATATCTTTCACGGTACCTTTCAATGCCTTGATCGTTTTGTCTCGAACTTTGTTCCATTTCTGAAGGAGTCCAATCCGCTTATGAGCCTCTCATAGACTCTTGTTGCGTTTAGATGCGGCAAACTCTTCAAAGTGAAATGTCTCAGGCGCAGCATATTTTGGGGGGCTCGAGTGACTGACTCAATCAGCATGATCGAGTCAATCCCCTTCATGCGGTAGTTAGAGCAGTTCAAGTGGTGGTGAAAAGTCAATGATGGAGTCTAGAGAATTTTGTATGGCTGCGTAAGGGAGTCGTAGCCGAGCTGGTCCTGCGGTAGGGTGAATGAACTGGTATAAGTAGTCCTCCATGTCTGTGGTTCTGTCAAGGAACTTTGCACTCCTAAGATGTTTAACGTCCAGCCACCTTGGTGCGGTTGGTTCTGAAATTATAGGTACATTGCAAGCAATGAGTATGGGCGTAACCACTCCCCCAATGCGGAGGTCTCCTTTTGCATTTTTCCTATGCATCTTCACAGCCCACTCTCTATTGTTCTGGAACTGAGCTAGCAAGACAAAGATGAGTCTTGTATTAGCCTTATCCCCTACCAGTTATCTTCCATCCCTAGCAAATTCCAGAATCCCTTTTAATCCTAAATCCATTATTTGCAGATCTCTTTCATTGACAGTGCCAGTTGCAGGACGCACAAACATGGTGCTGGCGATCGCCTTATGCAGGTATCTCACCACGGGGTGTCGAATCTGTGAACCCTTTGATCTGGATGGTGAGTACGGCATGTCTGTGCCTATTGTCAGCCATAAGGATTGCAGCTCCCCTTTGTCAAAGTCTTGTTGTACCCCTGTTCGGATTGCAAAACCGTACAGGTTGTCGAGCTCGTTAGTAGTGATAGAGTACTTCTTGCCCCTGACTTTAAAAGTGATCCACCCTACTCCCTCGTCTGACTCGTAGTCAGGGTTCTCTACGTAGAAGTGCACCTCCAGTGATGCCAAGAAGTGGCAAGTCTCGACTTGATAGGCTGCCATGTTGCATTTCATGAAGTTGGTTAGGCCGCATAGTGCAAAAAGGCAGCTTATATCCTCGCTTATGCCGAGTTTTTCCATGGTGGGGACATGGGGATAGTGCGTTCCTGTAAAACCCCTAGTAAGGAAAACTGCACGCATTTCTGTCGTAGTTAGCTCTGGCTCCGACTTCCGTGAATACCTCTTTTTGAACTTCATCTCCATATCTTCACCGTAATCGACCGCCTTTCCGTGAGCTACGTCATCCCTTTCGCGCGAGAACTCTTGGGCTGCATACCATTTGGGTGGACTTGAGTGTTCGACTCAACCAGCGTGGTCGAGTCCATCACCTTCCTGGTCAAGCCCATACCCTTGCTGGTCAGGTCCATACCCTTGCTTGACTTCTAGTTTGATTTCTGCTTCAATAGGTTTTCCCTTTCTAGTCTTACGTCTTATCCTTGTATAACGCCTAGCTAATGTTGCAGCCCTTGCGTGGTTGCGCCAGTCGGGTGTGGCTTTGTCAGCTTCTATGGGATCCCTTGCAGGGGACACATGTCCTCCCTTTTCGGTGTAGCGCCTTGCTATGGCTTCAGCTTTTGCACTCCCACGGAGGTTAGACATAGCTTCAAAACTTAGAGAAGATGTGAGAGTGTAAAGGGTGCACGGGCTCGAGGTGGACTCGAGTGGAGGCGGCGAGCACAAGCTCAAGGCGGACTTGAGTGGAGGCGGCGAGCACGGGCTCGAGGCGGACTTGAGTGAAGGCGACGAGCATGGGCTCGAGGCAGACTCGAGTGGAGGCGGCGAGCACGGGCCCGAGGCAGTGAGAGAGACGGATCGAGTGAGAGAGAGCTCAAGTGGCTCGGATCGAGTGAGAGAGAGCTTGAGTGGCTCGGATCGAGTGAGAGAGAGCTCGAGTGGCGACGGCGAGTTGTGAGAACCTGGTTCAAGGCAGCGACGGATCGAGTGGCAAGAAGCTGGCTCGAGGCGGTGACGCATCGAGTGGCGAGAAGCTGGCTCGAGGCGACGGCGAGTTGGGCTCGAGGCGACGGCGAGTTGGGCTCGAGGCGACGGCGAGTTGGCTCGAAGCGGTGAGAGAGACAAATCGAGAGAGAGAAGCTGGACTCGAGGCGGATGGTGATATTGAAAGGGAGAAGGTTTGCTAAAAACCAAAAGCACTAGGCTCCCTTTGATTCCTCTTGTCTAGTCCAAAAGCATTAGGTCCCCACTTGATTCCTTATGTCGAGTTAGTTGCCAAAGTTTCGAAATTCAAACTCAAATTCAAACTTGGTACACACGAGAAAAGGGAGAATTTTTGAACTCGATTACCGACTCGATCAACCGACTCGACCTGACTGCTTGAGTTGGTGTGTTGATCGCTTTTTGAGGCATGACTCGGTCAGTTTGACCCAGCTAAGTCAACGGAGTTCGTACCTGGACCTTAAGCAGTGCTTAACTCGAGTCACGTTTAGCTCTTCCAACACCTATTTCTGACCTTCCTTAGCACGAATCTGATAACCAAAAATAACTAGAAAAACAGATCAAAGATCACTGAAATAAAATAAAAATTAAAGCAATATGTACAAGGATAAACATGGAATTTCCTCCCAAGTGAGCTTGTTTAAAGTCATTGAGCTTGACTTTTCATCCCTTCATTAGGCTTTAGCAATGAATCCATGTATCACCTGGATCATATTCGTCATAGAACCATCCCCTAAACTCTTTCATCCTGATCATCTCAAAGAGTATCGTCCTTGGTTCAGCAATGCTCACTTCATCGGTGGATATTATACCCAGATGCTCCTCAGATATGCATTCAACAACAATGACACCTTCACAAGGATGTTCTAATGCCTTTCCAACCATGCTAGCTGCTTCCCCACTGCTCTTGATTGAATAACTCAATTCTTCGTACCTCAGCAAAGGTTTCTCATCAACTGTGTATTTAGAAAGCAAATCAAGCTCTTGTGTAACCTCTTCAGCTTCTTGGGGATTCTTCCATAGCAGTGGTACAGTCTTCTCCAAATCTTCACCAATATCATTGGAGAGTGCGGTTAGGGTATTTGAGAAGAGTGGATTTAGGTTGAAAATCTCTGGTTGTTGCACAACAAAGGGCTTGACTCGATCAATAGGTCGAGTGGAGTGGTCGAGCTTAACCTCCAACTTCTGTGTTTCTGCTTGAACATGTAATTCACAGCCCTCCCCATCTTGAATATCACTGTCCTCAATGAATACAGTGAACATGGGAATACTCTCACTGTGATGTTTCTCTTCCATAACGGTTTCCTGAGGGGGAATACATCCGTCTTCAGTGTCCTCGGTCCATTGTGAAAGTTCGGTGTTAATGGGCTCCACACTCTTTGTCTCAACAATACTTGAACTCCTATCAGTTAGCTGGGTGTCAAACATGTGAATACTCTCAATTATCTCCGCTAGTCCTTCCGAAAGATAAGCAGCCCCTCATTTTCGTTCTTCCAAAATCAACTGCATGAGGATGTGAGTCTCGTCTTCTTCAAATAGTTGAGAGGAATATTGTCGTTCATAGCCATACTCCATGTTTGATGATTGAAATGTCTCACCATATCCACACTGGTTGCCTGGAGCATAGTTTTGATCTAGCTAATCCACTCTTGAGGTGAACGGTTCATTAGTGTGAAAGCCTGTGGAAAACAAAGCATGATATCGTTCTTGTTCTTCCCTCATGAACTGCAACATAGATTCCATGTAAGACATCGTCTTTCTTCCATGCAGGACTCAATGAGTCTGACCGAGCTGATAGTAGAGAGTGAACTCGGACAGGAGAACTCGGTTGAAATGGTCGAGTTGGTCGACTCGGGTTGGTGTACTCGGTGTAGCAGATCGAGTTGGCTAACTCGAGGTGCTAACCAAGTTGAATAAGCCGAGTGGATGAGAAACACAAGTAGAACTCGATGTAACAGGCTTAGCTGATGCACTCGGGCAGGTTGATCGAGTGGTACCTCAAACAATGAAAACCTAGAAAGTTAAAAACTAAAATTAAATGAAAACGAACTTGATCTCAAGAAATCTGAAATCCTAAATGTAGCAAACAAACACCCAATCGGCAACAGCGCCAAATTGAGAGTAGTGTTTTTACTCAGGGACTACTTCTGTGGGTAAGGGAAATCTAGCAATAGGAACTTTTCCTACTGGATGTAAATCCCCTGTCAGTTATGCAATCCCCAAGTAAAAACAATGCAACTTGCTTATGTGTGTGTATGCAGAAGGATGTATCAATTCCCTAGCATTGTCATTGTAATACTAAGGTATCAATCCAAATAGGTGTGATCCTAGCAATCAAGATGTGATCAGATACAACTAAGTCAAGCCAGATAGAAAGGAAATGTTTATCTAACAACCTAAGTGAAGTAAAAACGAAATGCAGTAAGATGGGTGCTTGACTCGGGTACTAGACCGAGTCAAGTGACCAAGTCAATGCAGAAAAATGACAGAAAGGTGCACTCGACCACTCTGAACGATTCAATGAGATCGAGTGGAGCCTGAAAACGACAAACAACTATGCACTCGGGTTCAAGACCGAGTTGAGAGACCGAGTCAAAAGAGATGAAAGGCAAAGTGCAATTAAACAATTAAACAGCTCTAAAACAAGGTGATAAAGCAATAGAAAATCAATAGGGATCTAAGGATAGGGTAATCGATCAATAGCAGCTTATGATCATCACTGGTGTTCAACAAACATCAACCACAAAGGCTATTCCCTAGACAGCAAATATCAAAAACAGTTTAGTCCACTCTCATGGTAAAAAACCTCAAATTTCATCACTGACATACCAACTTTTGCTTGAGCCACCATGATGAGATAGGCACAAAGTATTTATTTGCTAAAGCCACAAAACACCCTAAACATCTAATTTCTTAGGCTAGGATGTGCTAATCTCTGGAAAAAGTTGATTCTGATGATTCCATCACACTCTCATGTGGAAATCATCTCAGATCTTGTTCCAGTTGATCAGAAAGCAACAAGCTTTAAGCATACTCACCCAGAAGGGAAATTCAACAATCAAGCAATCTTAAACACCAGATCCGATCATAAGCAAGCTACTAACCTATCCCATCCTCAGAAACCCTAAATCACTACTCAAGAACACAAATCATCATCAAGAACATGAACCCAGAAAAATCAAACATTTCAGAATTCATTGAAAATAGTTTAGAAAGATAGATTAAGATGAGAATAGTAAGACTGCAAAGAATTAAAACAAACTAAGTACTAGAATAAGAGAGATCTGAATTACAAAATGAAGAACACCAAGAACAAGGGTTGGAGGCAGAGAAAAACCCTAAAAATAAAATACATGTCCTCTGGATAATACCCAACAGTTGTATTTATAGTAAAATACAGAAAACCCTAAAATGGAAAAAGACAAAAGAAGTAGCTGAGTCTTCATGGGTGGTGCAGCTCGAGTTGAGAGGTCGAGTGTGTTGGACGTCGAGCACTTGGGTGGTGTCGAGTTGAGACGGGTAGATGTTGTTGAGTGGTGACACAAGTGGTACGTCGAGTGCAATATTGAGTGGATACGGCGAGTGCAGCATCGAGTGGGTACGTGGTGGAGTTGAGGTCGAGCACGGGCTCGAGCTGGGAGATCGAGCACGGGCTCGAGGTGGGAGGTCGAGCACGGGCTCGAGTTGGGAGGTCGAGCACAGGCTTGAGTTGGGGGGTTGAGCACGGCCTTGAGGTGGTCAAGTGGTTTGTCGAGCTGGAAGATGTGGTTTTGGGGGTGCGATGTCGAGTAGGGACTCGGGTGGAGAGCCTCGACGGCAGGGCTCGAGTGGGGACTCGAGCTGTGCTCGAGTGGTGTGGCGAGTACGGGCTCGAGTGGGGACTCAAGCTGTACTAGCATCCATGCTCCAAGTTGTACCTGGGTTAGCTCCAAAAATGAAATATGTATGCAAATTTAATGCAAATCCTCCTAAGTATGCAAAATGGACAAAAAGGACTTTAAATGGTTTAGAGAAGGGGTGAATCTTTTCTAAAATGGACTCAAATATATGCTTAAAACGTGTAAAATATGGAGACATCAGAGTCAAGACAAGAGTGAGATGCTTCGGTGTTGAACGGAGAGAGAGCAGAGGTTGCCATTGTTGGGGTTTCCATGAGGGAGAAGCTTCAAGTATCTCTCCATCTGATCCTTCATTGCGGTAAGAACCCCTTATCCTTAGCTGTTTCATGTTGATCGGACCTTGTTGTCGAGTCTCGGTGAGGATTTGTTGGAGAATAACTGGTGGCGGCTGGAATCGTGAACGGTGGAGGAGTCGAGGTTGTGTCCGATCGTGAGGCTGTGACATTGGATTGTTGTGGCGAGTTGCGAGACACCAGTACCATGATTCCGGTGCTGAACGCTGGTGGCGGCGAGAATCACGCCGGTGGCCATGGTGTCGTGTCTTGTGTTGCAGAACTTGACGAAGATGATGATTCGTTTTTAATGAATCATGTGATTAGCTGATATTGTTTAGTTAATATATTAAACTATTATTTTATTATTTTAGGTTTTGCATTCGGGAAATCTAGGGTTTAGACGTCCCGTGAAGTTTCAAAAAATTGCAGAATTTCATCACAAAAATTTCTATACTTAACTAAGGTGAGTGCATGTCCATAAGCTTATCTAAGTGATTTAGTTATTTGATGTGTTTTCATGAATGTAGGCCGTATGATCTCTGGTGGATCTAGATCGAGTGTTTTATGAGATGGTTAATTTACTGTTCGGTATTTTCGTGTTAGATATGTTAAATAATTTTAAATCATTTGTGTGTATAACTTGTAGATGGGAAGATTGTCTCACTATGTATTTATCGAAATACTTATGCATCTCCTTTTATTTGATGCAGGAAAAGAAAAATAGTTACTGTGGGATCAAGGCGAGGATGTGGGGATGATCTAGACTCGTTGGTTTGTTTTGAGTGCTTCCTTATTTATTAGTTTATGATTTTTGGATTAAAATATGGTGGAAGAAATTGGTGAATTTATTGTTTAATTCCGGTTGATTTTAGAATGTGAATTAATTTATTTGAACTAAAGTTTGGATTTAATTAGGAATTGAAGAAATTATATGGAGTTAATTTGTGGTGTCTCAATGAATTTATTTATTGTCTGGGGTTGGTTAATTATTATTCATGGGTTAGTTGAATTTAATTGGTGTGGGAGTAGTTAATATTTATGAGACTATTAATTATTAAAGAAAAATGAGTGTTGTTGTTTTAATTTGGTATCAGAGCAATTACGGTTCTAGGAAGGTTTAGGAGAATTAAATTGTGAGTTAATTTAATTTTTGGTGCTGTGTGATGGATGACTTTAACTGTTGTTTGAAATTGACTATGTGAGTTAGTCAATTTGTTTGGGCTTGGAGTCTAGATCATCATCTTCGAGTCTTCAATGAGATTCCACGGTAAGTTCTTTTTGCTTCTGTTAAGTATTTGTGTGTCTTAACGGTTTGTTGTGACAGTGTAGATGGCTAACAGAGGTAGAGGTCGTGGTCGGGGACTTGGTAGAGGACATGATCGTGGTATTGGTGGAGGTCGGAGTCACGCTTAGAGGAACACGAGGGCTCTAGTGGTTGAGAAAAGTGTAGCACAGAATGCTATAGTTAAACTGATATGATCCTAGGTGAGGATCAAGTCCCTGAATGCTCTCCAATAGGTTGTGATGGTCGGAGAGATGAGATTAGTGATGCGGAAGTGAAGAAATGATGTGAAACGGCGAGTATGGTCTGATGGGTTTTATGGATCGATGCGAAACTTCTAAAGGTGATGATGAACCTTTAGACTTTCAGACTTGTTCAGTACGTGAGTAAGGACTCTGGACGTGATGAACAAGAGGTGAATCGAAGTGATACTTCTTAAGAGTTGTGACAGACTCTAAGACTATCGGCTTGCTCGGTGTGAAGGAATGAAGACCCGACACTTTGAGGAAGAAATGATCAAACAAGTATGAAGAGTTTTAGAATAAAAGTTTGATAAAATATAATGAGATAGAAAGAAGGAAGAGAAGAGAAGGAAGTAGCAATAAAGAGTGTGGAGTTACGAGACATGCCTTGTAAATCACAAAATGACCATGCATAATTAAACACAACATTCAAAATTCAAATGAGATAGAAAAGAGATATGAGCCACACCTATGATGAAGTAAATGGGCCTGGAGGTGGATCAAACTCAGCAAATAGCAAGATGGACATGAGACCCAGTGCACCTCATTAAAAACCTTTCCCGGAAAACCACTTGGGAAAAACCGAGGAGAAGGGAAAAAGAGTATGCATGGTCCTCATGGCCATCTACTAAGTCTCTTGGGCGTGTATCTTGACCAATGAAGTCTTGATACCCTCATGACAGCGCAAGTGATCCATATAAGTACTCACATGAAGTGAGACCCTAAATCTTTGGTGAAACTCTCTTGTTCTAGCCCGAGTAATCGTTCCAATTTGCTCCTCCAATGCATCATTTGCTCCTTTTTGGATCGCCTTATATTCATAAGCTTCCATTTCCTCTTCCAGCTCCTTAGTACTTCCTAGGATCGCATCATCCTCAGATCGTGGGGTTCCAAACAATTCAGGAAGGGCCTGAGGGTGTAGCCGGTGTGGGTGCTGGTGTGGCTGGGGTGCCAGCGAGTGTTGCAGGATCAAGATGATCGGATTGTGGACCTCTTAACAATGTTGTTGGAGCGGTTACCAGAGAGGGTACCAATGCAGGCTCTGGGGGTACCACTGGTAGTTGAGGTGCAACCAAGGGTTGCAGTTGCAGGAGAGCCCCCATCATAGCTTAAGATGATGGAGCAGTTGCAGAGGATTGACACAGGATTCTTCCCGGGTGGTGCCAAGCCTGAAGAGGCAGTTGAGTGGAGGATGTGGATGGAGCAGAATTTCCATTGAATTAGGTGTCTAGAGAGATACCATGTTGATCTCGCAGTCCACTATCTGGAAGGGGATGCACATCTCTTGTGGAGAGGTGTTGCAGCCAGGAGGGTCTAAGCCAAGATGTCTTGGGAGGATTTTGTGGCGGAGTTTAACTCCAAGTTTTTTCCTCATGAGGCGTTAGACCGGTTGGAGATTCAGTTTTTGGAGTTATCTCAGGAGAACCAGATGGTTCGAGAGTATGAGACAGAGTTCAACCGTCTCAGAGTGTATACTGGTCAGGATATGGAGGATGAGCAGGCCCATGTGCGACGTTTCCTGAGAGGCCTTCGGGCCGAGTTGAGGAACATTTGCTTAGTGATATCATTTGGCACGCTTACAGAATTGGTCAAAAAGACCGCATTGATTGAGGTTCGTCTGAAGAACGAGGTTGTAGTAGTCAGCCCAAACTTTCAGGTAAACAAGCCTCAACATCAGCCCGGTCCAAGCAAGGTTAGCAAACTGAAACCTATGAGGTGTTAGATTGAAGTAATTATTGTGATTGCTAACTTTATGTTAATGTGTACCATCCTACGGTTTGTTAAGGGCGACAAGCCGATGCAGGGACAGAACCGCAAGTGGGAGGGTACTCCCAAGGTTAACCAAGGTGGTCAGAGATGCTTCGGGTGCGGGAGCAAGAATTATAGGGTTGCGAGTTGTCCTCGGAAGGGCGGGACGCTTGTGAAGCTTATCTGGCGACTATTATCACCCCAGAAACTGTTGGAAGGGTTGCAGTTTGGGATATTCGGGTTGTTTAGGAGTTTGAGGATGTTTTTCACTGGTTGCAGGGGTTACCACTGTCTCGGTCAGATCCTTTTACGATTGAGTTAGACCCGGGAACAATGTCGATATCTAAGGCTCCATACAGGATGGCTCTAGCAGAGATGGTAGAGCTCAAGAAACAGCTAGAAGAGTTATTAGGTAAGGGTTTTATCTTTCCGAGCAGTTCACCGTGGAGAGCACCAGTGTTGTCTGTGAAGAAAAATGATGAAAGTTTTTGATTGTGTATCGATTACCAGAGGCTTAACCGAGTCAAAGTGAAGAATATGTATCCTCTACCACAGATTGATGAGTTATTGGACCAGCTGAGAGAGGCTACTTGGTTCTCCAATATAGACTTGGCCTCGGGATACCATCAGATTCTAATTAATGAGATGGAAATCCAGAAGACGGCTTTCAGGACAAGTTATGGGCACTACGAGTTTGTGGTGATGCCATTTAAGTTGAGGAATGCACTAGCAGTGTTCATGAGATTGATGAACAGAATGTTTCAAGAGTATCTGGACGAATCCGTGATCATTTTTATAGATGATATCTTGGTGTATTCGAAGAGTCCTGATGAGCACGAGGTTCATTTGAGGAACGTTTTGGAAAAGCTGCGAGAACATAAGCTGTTCGTTAAGTTGAGCAAGTGCTGTTTTTGGAAGCGAAACATTGGGTTCTTGGGTCATATTGTTTCGAATAGGGAGTTTCAGTTGATCCAGAAAAGATTAAGGCTATCAGGGAATGGCCAAGACCAAGGAATACCACTGAGATTTGGAGTTTTTTTTGTCTAGCGGGTTATTATCGGAGATTTTTAACGGGTTTGCGAATGGCTTATTCTATGACAAAGCTGACGAGAAAAGATGTTTCGTTTGTGTGGTCTCCAGAGTGTGACGAGAATTTTGCGAATCTGAAGAGGATGTTGACGAGTACACCAGTGTTGGCTTTACCGGAGCCGAGCCTTTTGTGGTGTACATGGACGCTTCGAGATTGGGTCTTGGTTGCGTGTTGATGCAGTAGGGGAAGGTTATTACTTATGTTTCGCGTCAGTTGAGGAAGCATGAGAGCAACTATTCTACCCATGATCTTGAGATGGCTGTAGTGATTTTTACTTTGAAGATTTGGAGATCTTATCTTTATGGCGGCCATGACACCGTGTCTTGTGTTGCAGAACTCGATGAAGATGATGATTCCTTTTAAATGAATCATGTGATCAGCTGATATTGTTTAGATAATTTATTAAACTATTATTTTATTATTTTATGTTTTGTGTTTGGAAAATCTAGGGTTTAGACGTCCCAAAAAGTTTCAAAAAAGTGCAGAATTTAGTCACGGAAATTTATGTGCTTGGCTAATGTGAGTGCAGGACCATAAGCTTATATAAACGATTTAGTTATTTAATGTGTTTTCATGAATGTAGCCCGTATGATCTCTGGGGGATCTAGATCGAGTGTTTCATGAGATGGTTGATTTACTATTCGGTATTTTCTGTTAAATATGTTAAATAATTTCGAATCGTTTGTGTGTATAGCTTATAGATGGGAGGATTACCTCACTATGCATCTCCTTTTATTGGATGCAGGAAAAGAAAAAGAGTGACTGTGGGATCAAGGCGAGGAAGAGGGGATGATCTAGACTCATCGGTGTGTTTTGAGTGCTTTCCTATTTATTAGTTAATGATTTTCGAATTAAAATCTGGTGGAGTAAATTGGTGAATTTATTGTTTAATTCTGGTTGATGTTAGAATATGGATTAATTTATTTGAATTAAATTTTAGATTTAGTTAGGAATTGAGTAAATTATATGGAGTTAATTTATAGTGTCTCAGTAAATTTATTTATTGTCTGGGGTTGGTTAATTATGATTCATGGGTTAGTTGAATTAAATTTGGTGTGAGAGTAATTAATATTTATGGGAATATTAATTATTAAAAAAAAATGGGTGTTGTTGTTTTAAAAGTAAGTCTCAAAACCTTTCCATCTCTTTGTCAAATTCCCAACTGATATATACTCATCCAGAATACGTAGTTTCAAGAAGTTTGAATCTTTACCAATAAGTATGTTACTCAATCGTTTCCTTTGCACACAAATTATATGCGTTTTAATCGTCTAACGTCTGTTTTGCTGAATGTGACAGAGGACTTCAGTTGTTAGATAGAACCAAACGGTAAGATTCTGATAAAGGGAACAACAACAACAGTGGAGAAGACAGTGTGCAAATACAATCAGGTGTTTAAGATGCTATCACAAAATGTATGCCCTCAAGATGCTATTCTGGAGGGTATACGTTATGTGATAGCATCTTGAACCATGGCAAAGGGCTTTGACATTCCTCTGGACTTCACTTTGTACTCAATCTCTCCATCAACACATCTCCAAGGGCGCAAGGTCATAGAAGTTGTAGCCAATGGTGAATGGACAAGGGTGGGAGGGTGGGCTTCTTTCAACCCCTTTTTGTTCTTGTCAAGCACTTTTTTAGTTTTGACCAACCTCTTTTCTTTACCATTTCCTTCATCCTCATTGAATAAGGAGTGTAGACATTCACCATCCAAGGTTTTCTCATCAAACTTTAGAGTTTCTAGGTTCTTTTCATTTGCAACCTTAAGCTCTTCCTTTCTTTCCAATCCTTCATTGGTGATAGTTCCACAAAACTTTGTGGAGGAAAGCTTCTTTGGATAAGAGACTTTGGAGTTAACATGGTGGAGGATCACTCTGTTGGTTAGGAAGTCGATGCTTGCTCCTGCGGTGTTGAGAAATGGAGTTCCAAGAATGAGAGGAAGCTTATCCGGTTGCCCTCTATCTACCACCATGAAGTCCGTTGGGACTAAACAATCTCCAAACATAACAGGGTAGTCTTCAATCACACAAAGTAGAGGTTTTGAAGAGGCATCCACATAAGAGATGGAAGAGGAGTAGTTCTTCATCTTTTTGATACTAATACTCTTCATCATCTCTAGTGACATAACATTCACACTACCCCCAGAGTTATACAAAGCATTATCAACTTTCAAATCTCCAAGAAAGCAAGATATAATGAATATACCAGGATCTTTAAGCTTTGGAAGGGTCTTGGGTTCATTATGATTCATGGGTTAGTTGAATTAAATTTGGTGTGGGAGTAATTAATATTTCTGGGAATATTAATTATTAAAAAAAAAAAATGGGTGCTGTTGTTTTAAAAGTAAGTCTCAAAACCGTTCCATCTCTTTGTCAAATTCTCAACTGATATATACTCATCCCGAATACGTAGTTTCGAGAAAGTTTGAATCTCTTACTATAAGTATGTTACTCAATCGTTTCCTTTGCACACGAATTATATGCGTTTTAATCGTCTAACGTGTGTTTTGCTGAATGTGGCAGAGAACTTCAGTTGTGAGATAGAACCAGACGGTAAGATTCTGAATAAGGGAACAACAACAACAATGGAGAAGACAGTGTGCAAATAAAATCAGGTGTTCAAGATCTTTATGAGCATTATGGAAACAATTGAGTAAACATACTTATAGTAAGAGATTCAAACTTCTTAAAACTACGTCTTCTGAATGAGCAACTATCGATTGGAAATTTGACAAAGAGATGGAAAGGTTTTGAGACTTACTTTCATCTCTTGAAACACCAGGCAGCGAAACACGAAAATATTATGAGTTGGTCCAATATTTCCCATCGCTGCACTTCCAGTGAGGGCAACTCCATTTTTCATATGAGCGATAAGGCTGAAAGTCTCTGAAGCTGATTCAGAAGGCAGAAATATCACTGCTGGTAGTCCATTCTCTGCATTCTCATCGTCATGTTACTCGACATCGATGTATGACCAGTTAATGGACTGATGTAAGGCATACTGTTCTGTGGAGCTACTTCAAGAACTTGTGGGCTCCTTGGTAAACCGTTTTGAGCACTTGAAGACCTGATTATCATACACTCAGATTCGCTATAAAACACGAAACTACAACAATTCTTTTCAAACAGAAGCTACTGTTATTGAAGCTTAATTTTTAAACATTTTAATGTTATTCAGACGAACAAGAGATAGCTAGAATCAGTAAAAGAGCAACATATTGAACGGCATAGCTCAATAAGAAGTGAAACTAAACGATGGCAATGGTTTAGATTCAATAGGCAAGCTAAGTCTTGATTCATAACCACACTTATGAGTATACAATATGATAGTCAAATCTTGGATACATAATGAGAATAACAAGGTAGATACACACAAGACTTTGACCCAATCTTGTAAACAAGGGTGTCGGCAAGAAACTAAGTAAAAAGTTGATTTTTAAAACATTATAATGCTACAGAACCAAACCACAATCACTATACAGAACAAAAAGAATTGAAAACAATGCTGAAAACAATGCCAATGGTTAGATCTACACAAACTAAGTCTTGATTCAGAAGCACAATCCCTAATGCTTACAAGTATCAATAAAAATGAAACCTTTTTACACTTTCATAACCACAAATTAGAATAACAAAGAGCCCATTGTAAATAAATTTTTTAATATAGTTGTAATTATTGTTTATAAAGTAAGATATCCAAGTGAATATATAAACGTCTACTAAAATATATAAATATACATATTTCCAAGCAATAACACCATACACACAATCCAATTTAAATATTTATTTTTAATGTTAAATTAAAAATAATTAAACATTTCATGTACTAACTTAAATCAACCTCCACAATATATGATATTCAAAAATAAATATTGAATATTATCTTCGGTATTCAAAAAGATAAAATCACATCGAAAACAAAATAGTAATAGATCTCCAAATAAATATATAAACATGTATTAAAATCTATATATGCCACTAACCCCAAACACCATACATGCACATATTTTATAAAATGGATGTCCAGGAGAGAAAAATAAATATCCAATTTAATTAGCATAT
Organism: Cardamine occulta; assembly: GCA_028015245.1. NCBI lineage: Eukaryota > Viridiplantae > Streptophyta > Magnoliopsida > Brassicales > Brassicaceae > Cardamine > Cardamine occulta. The sequence goes on from CM051368.1 coordinate 6,807,144, forward strand.
TAACGGATTTGACAAAGATCAAACACAAGAGAAAAATTGATGGATATTTTTATAGAGAAACCAAATAATTATAAATGTAGCTGAAGATCTAGTCACTACGATTGTTTACTGTGAGTTCTAAAATAAAATATACCCAAGCAACTTTACTTAAATAAAATTACATTGGAATCAAAAACGACCAATTACGGAAGTTTTCATGAACCTAAACTAAAAGATATAGATATAATGTTTGAAATAAAATAAAAAGCCTTAAGCTTGATTCAAGGGGAATCTCAAGTGGATTATTTTACCCAAAAGAAAACCTACAATTTGATAGAACTCTCATCAAATAACATGGAATCATAAATTACACACACCTCTAGAATATTGATTTAGTTGCCAACCCGGCTGGATGTAGAAAGGATGAAACAATGAAAAGCGGAGAAAAGTTAGCACAGTAAAGTGAGACAAAAAGAAGAAGAAGGTAAATAAAAATATTAAACCTAATTGCCTTCTAGGGTCAAAAAAGGCTATTGTTTGGGCTCGGAAAAGGCTAATATCTTTTATCTATTGATGGGCAAGAGAATTTACCATCTAGAGAATTTGCTCAAAAAAGTGATAAAGAAAAGCTATACAAAGAACCAAAATGAGACAAACAGTTATACTGATTGAACACACTACACATAAAATTAAACAAAAAACATTATATGAAAATAATGATTAATTGTTCCCTTGCAGTTGACTCCAAGTAAACTAAAACTATATGAATAGGATTTATAAAATGAGATTTTTTATGGTATAAGTAAAAGAAATATGAAGGTGTGCGAGTGAGAATCATGTGAAAATTATTTAACACATGTCATACTTATTTTTATTATAAAATATTTCTAAGATAAAAGAGAATCTGAATAACCAATCATCATTCAGATTTTCAATTTATTTTATCTCATTTATCTTACTTTCACACTCACGTATAAGCACCATATGGTCCAATAACTATAGATAGGATAAATCTGACAAGAAAAAAGATAATTGCACCATGTGGTGCTTAGCAAAATAATAAAAATTTATCTTTATTATAAAAAAATCATCAAGATAATAAGAGAACCTCATTAACCAATCACTGTTCATATTTTTTTAACTATTATCTTCATTTATCTTATTTTACACTCTAGTATAAGTACCACGTGATCCAATAAGTATTAATAACAAAAAAAAGAAAAAAAAATAGGAATACAATATAAACATTAATATAGGTTTTTCAAATTTTAGATAATTTACAATAATAGATTAAAATATGTTTATGCACTTTTTCTAACCAATCTTAACTCAACACATGTTTATCTTATCACTATTGCATTGCAAATGAAAAGCATCAAAACAGCTGATTAGTAAGGAGAAAATTGAGATTAACCTTACCTTTTAATTATATGTATAAGACATGTTAAACTAAGAGTGGTAAAACATGTGATGTATTTGGGCTTGAGTGAATGGATTTCAATGATGTATTTTGTGGGCTTCTGGTTGAGTTGTTTAGATATGTAAAATATAAAAATAAAATAAATTAAGCAAAAAACATTATATGAAAAGAACGATTAATTGTTCCTTTAGCTGCACTTGATTTGCACGTAAATTAAAACTATATGAATATTATTATAATACGAGAGATATTGTTTGATTCTGGTGGTATCTGTTAAAATATCATGATAGTATGTGAGAGATAATCATGTGTATATATAGAAGGAATAGTTAACAAAAGGCCAATTCATCTTTGTTTTTTTTTTTTGGATTACTAGGAAGTTCTTGGTTGAAGTCCGTAATCCCTTCAGGCCCGAAACCACATCATGTAGTATTAGTTTCGTCCCAAGCATACAAAACATACAAATAAAAGAAAATCTCAATAACTAATCACCATTGCTATTTTAAAAACTTTTATCTCCACTTATCTTGTACAAATTTGTGTATACTCTTTTATTCGCACCATGAGGTTCAGTACGCATCCATAGGGTAATATTGATAAGAAAAAAAAACAAAAATTAGAAAGACGGTAAACATATTATTTTATTGTTCTAGTTTTGGATAATTTTTTAATGACGTATAAATATATTTTATGCACTTTTACTAACTTATCATGACTCCACAACTATTTGTCTTATTACTATTGTAGTGAGGAAGCATAATACCAAAACAGTTGCTCAGTAAAATTGAAAATTGCATTAATTTTTATTTTATTTTTAACCATATGTTCGACATGTGTTAAGCTGAGAGACACAAAAAAGGGTGATGTACATGGGTTTGAGTGAATGGGCTTTGCTGACGTATATGTGTGCTTCACATGTAGTTGTTGACAAATGTCCATTTTATCTTTATAAATATAAATTTTGTAAAAAAATAAAAATAAATTAAACAGATAATATATATAATGTGTAAATAATGATTAATTAGTACCTTAGTTACAGTTAAGCACCGAGTAAATTAAACATATCTGAATATAATTTATAATATGAGAATATATTTTCTCTTATGATATTGTATGTAAAAGAATTATGATAGTGTATGTCTGAGAATCATGTGTATAATATTTAATGAAAGTCAAACTTATCTTTATCATAATAAAATTATTAAGATAAAAAGGAATCTCAATAATCAATCACCGTTCAGATTTTCAATTTTTTAAAAATTTTATTAATCTTACTTTTATATTCACGTATAAGAATCACATAGTCCAATAACTATACATAGGATAAACCTGATAAAAAAATGTGGAATCTTCATCTTTTAACACAAGATCTATGATATATCATGGTTTTTACCGATTTTAACCATGATATAGGAGTCTTTAATTGAGTTTTTTTAGTATTTTATATGTTTTTGGAGTCTTTTTAGAGTATTTTACAGGTTTATACACGTTTGGGATCTTTTACGTGATTTGGAGCATTTATGGAGCTTTGTAGCATATGGAGATGCAGAATCATGCAGAGACGTCAGAAGTTTGGCATTCTTTGAAGAACTTCCAAGCGGTGTATTGAGCTCATATTTTGATACAAAATATATTAATGGATTAGCTTTCATTTGGAAGTGATTTGAGTTCATTCCAACGGTGCGATCAAAAGTTATGCCAGTTTTCGTGGAAGCAGTCCAGTCTGTCACGCGAAGGAAGTAAGCCGAGCCATGGGTGTCGATCGACACTGTTACTCTGATGCGAGAAAACACAATTTTAAAGATTACAAAGTTGCCCTGAAGTTCTACTTAATTACAGAAGACCCCAAATCGTGATTCTCATTATAATTAGGTTTTTCAGCCACTTTGTAAGGCTGAGCTTTATTTTACTCTTGATACTTGGAGAGATTTTGGGGGAGACAAATCTGAACCCCTTTGTTTCTTATTGATTTCTTCTATGCAATTCTATTCATCTATGATTTATGTTCCATTAATCATGTCTGAGTAGTTTCGCAGTTAGGCTAATGGTTTTCAAGGGTTTCTGATGGATTGTTGAATTGATTATATTATCGGGATTAATTGTTAGGGTTCTTCACCTAGGTTGTTCTCAATGCTAATTCTAGGAGGCACGACAGTGCAAGTGGAATTTAGATCTTAGGTTGTTGAAATAGCGCGAGAGTGTGATTGATAACCTGATCTACATAGAGTGAGCAAATTTACTTTCTCGCAACAACAGTTGGTTTAGGTATTTTGTGAACGTTACAAATCTGGACTTTAAAGCTGATTTAGATTCGCAGGATTCGCAACGACAGTTGGTTTTCTGGAATTTAGGTTTAGTTAGTTAGCGCAACGATAGTTGGTTAATTATTACATATACATAGAAAACTGTGCAGCGACAGCTGGTAGGATTCATGTGATTTGCGTCTAGAACGGTTCTTTATTAAAATCCTGACAATATAGTTGATTCACAAGTCTGATGATTCCTGAGATTACCCTATGCCTAGCGTTTTCCATCTATTGACTTACATCTATTTTACTTTTCTGCATTGTTATTTCATTACAATCTTTCTAGTTTAGCTTAATACTTTTACTGATAATCTATTGCGTAACCTTAGTCCCTATGGATTCGATCCCTAAATACTACAGTGATCTCTTAATTTGAGAGAGTAGCTCAGGGTAAATTTGAGCATATCAAATTTTGGCGCCGTTGGCGGGGACTATTGAATTTACCATTAGATTTAAGTTTAAGTTTTTATCTAAATTTTCTTTTATTTTGTTACTGATCTCGTTCTTTCTTTCTTTCTTGTGTGTTTCAGGTACATGCTTAATCGCAAAACTCGGAGCAACAAGAATCTTGCGCTAGTAACCCTTTCAAATCAAGAGCTAGCTAAGTTAGAACGACGAACCCAGAAAGTGAAGAATTCAGAGGCGATGTTGCGTACTATCATCATGGCTGATGAACATGGAGTTCTCCGGGACAGGGATGGCCATGCATACAATGCAGAGGGCCAAAGGATCGATGACAATGGCCAAGTCATTGTTGAAGCTGTGGTACTCGACCAGGGTGCTGGTGTCGACTGACACCCACCACCTGGTATCGATCGACACCCACCAGCGGCTGGTGGGGTTTTGGTTGGACAAGGTGCACCATGTGCCGTAGGTCCACGTGCAATGACATTGGGGGATTACAACCGGCCAAAGCAGTTCTATGCCAACCGGTCTGCCATCTGCCCGCCTCCGTTTCAAAGGAATGACTTTGAACTCAAACCTGCATACTACACGCTTGTCGGTCAGAACCCTTTCCATGGGCTATCACATGAGCACCCTATGGATCACATTGAGCGGTTTGAGGATCTAGTCACTAGCATCAAGGCTAACGGGGTGTCAAACGACTATCTGTTTTGTAAGCTCTTCCCATACTCTCTTGCTGGGGAAGCAGCTTATTGGCTTAAGCAGTTGAAGCCAGGATCACTGACCACTTGGGAGGACACTAAAAATGCTTTCCTGAACAACTTTTATGATTATGCACGGTCTGAAGAGCTGAGGACGAAGATTTCAGCCTTCTCTCAAGGACCTACTGAGGCATTCAAGGCTGCTTGGGCAAGGTTCAGGGCTTATCTGAGAGACTGTCCACACCATGGGTTCAGTGAGGTTCAGTTGCTTGGGATTTTCTTCAGGGGTATCGATTGGAGGTATCAGATGGCTCTGGATGCTGCAAGTAATGGCAACTTCAATACCAGATATCCTGAGGATGATGTGGTACTAATAGAGAATTTGGCTTTGAGCAACAACACTAAAAATGCAGATTTTGAGAGGAAAAAAGCAAGCAGGGAATTTGGATGGAGTTCAGATTGCTGAGGTTAAGGCTAAGTTGGATACGGTTCACAATTTTCTAGTAGGCAAGAAGCAAGTTCAGTTTGCTGCGGAGGTTAAGACATTTGAGCCAGTTGATGAGCGGGGGAATGGAAAGTTTTCAGCAAATCATACCTCGTCTAACTATACTCCGAGGCCTCAATATCAACAGCCTTTCCAGAGCAGTAGTAACTTCACAAGGAACTACGTCTCGTCTTCTTATCAGAGCGTTCCACCGCCCACTACTGAGTGCAAGATGGAGTCTATGCTTGCGCAGATTCTTCAGGGACAGCAAAAGATGACAGTGAATTTAAATGGGAAGATGGATGCTATATACACAGACTTGAATGGGAAGATCGAGGCTTTGAACACACACGTCAAGATGCTCGATACTCAAGTAGCTCAGGTATCAGCAGCTGTCAAGGGAAAGATGATTCATTCGCAGGATGAACAGGTTCATGCGATCACCGTGAGGAATGACGATGAGACTCTTGAAATTGCCCCGGTGTCGATCGACACCACCACACAGCATCGATCGACACCAGCTACCGCAGAATCCATACCATGTGCCAGTGTCGATCGACACCAACCTAGTGTCGACCGACACCCCTCCCAACCTGATCCAGAGATCGCCAAAACACCCAAGATGGTTGAGGAACGCGTCTACAAGCCTATTCCACCATACCCTAGAGCTTTTAAGACATATAATGCTTTGGTGCAGAAGATGAGTTTGCAATTTCCAGAAGTTCACGAATTTCGTGATTTGCCGAATGTAAAGAAGGTTATCGACAAGGCATATGCTGAAGAGATCTGTCTTAATGATGCTGTGGATCTGATTTATCTCGAGTGTTCAGCAATTCTTCACAGTAGATTACCAGAGAAGCTCCCAGATCCAGGTAATATTCCAACTGCATCACGGAAGTAGTTAACTAAGAGAGAAGACCCAGGGATATTTTCAGTTCCATGCTCCATCTCTAGAGTTGAATTCGAGGAGTCTCTCGTTGACTCAGGGTCTAGCGTCAATATCATGTCAAAGGAAATTGCAGAGAGATTAGGAATTGGTATTCAAGCTGCATCGATGCCTCTCATATTTGCGAACTCTGTCACCTCACTTTCATATGGTATGATCCCTGATTTACTCATTAAACTAGGAGAATGTTTGGTCCCTATTGATTTTCAGGTTGTGGAGATGAGTGAACGCTGTAGTACGCCTTTGATCCTTGGAAGACCGTTCATGGCTACAGTTGGTGTAGTTATAGACTCGCCCAGTGAGAGTATCTCATTCTCTTACATTGACAAGGAGATCTCCTATAAAGCCATCCCCACAACAAGAGCTCCCAAACACATCTCCTGCATTGATATTTTGGAAGAACCTGATGGTGTCGATCGACACCAACCACCAGTGTCGATCGACACCCGTCATGGAACATCTCAGAAGGTCAAGCGCAGAGACAAGCCAAGGAGCAACAGAGTTCTCACAAGTTCTCCTATAACTTTAACACCGCAGAGACGTGTTGGTGACACCATTGAGTATAAGGTCAAGTGCAAAGGTATGTCTAAACCCTTCTCTAAGGTTAAAGCACTTATCACCCCAGAACTTAAAGCGCAGGGACAAGCAGCTGTAGATGATGCGTTGAGCAAAGTGCTGAAGCTGAACATGCACGACCATAGGGTACGCGCACCGCGTCTCAACCCACCGCCACCACTCCCTGATCCTCCCAGTGATTCTCATCACCGTTAAGACCACTACGAAGTCAAGCTAATGACTGTAAACAAGTGCTTGGTGGGAGGCAACCCACCGGTAAGTTTTATTTTATTTTATTTTCCTCATGTTCTAGGTTGTTTTTTATGTTTTATGAATTTCTTGATCGATTGCCTAGTTTTCCGATTTTAAACTTTAGGTAGTTTAAGTTAGGACATAGTGTCGAGCGACACCACTGGCCGGTGTCGATCGACACCCATGCAAAGATGACGGTAATTTTCGTATTTTCCACTTTTGATGCTGTGTTTCATTTTTATTTATTTTATTTTCACCAAACTCATGCTTTTATAACACTGGGGACAGTGTTGTTTAAGTCTGGGGGAGGTAGTTACTAACTATTCTTTTATTTTCTTAGAGTCAGTCCAAGTATGTTTTATTGAGTCAAAATTTTGTCTGAAATTATGATCCTTGTTTGGTTTGTTGCTTTGATTTGTTTTGTCTAAGTTACCATAGTTACAGAACCATCTCCTGAATCCGACTAATGAAAAAGCTAAAAGATTGACCAGTTGACTCGAAACACCCATATCTTCAACAGAAATCCGGTAAACCCGAGCTATTTTTTGTTTTTATCTCATTAATGTGACTGATTTCCATAGGGCTTGACTCGCCATTCATACTTGGAATCGAAAGTTGGTAATGAACCGACCATCGGTTTTCGTGTCTCAAACCTTGACGGATATATGCATTATGTTGAGAGGGGATGAACCGGGAATTTGGTGGCAAACACCATCGGTTTTCGTGTATCAAAACCTTGATATATATAGAGGAATGAACCGGGGATTCGGTGGCAAACACCATCAATACTCGCGTCTCAAACCTCTAGCTCGCTGCAGAAAAAGAAAGAAAAATAAAAGAGAAAAGCAAAAGAAGAGTACATGCAAAAGTATAAGTCTGGGGGAGAGAAAGGATACCTAAATAATGTGCGAATCGGTTTGTTTTTTCATGGTATTGTATGGGAATGAGTCTAGAAGGTTCTTGGTTTCATAATCAAAGATGAGACCCATCGATGAAGGTTTAAGGATCAATGTTGTGTGATTGTGGGGATAATCGGGAAAAACTGCGAAGTCTACGGCGAAGTACATGGTGGTTCGATTTGGTTTGATTCTGTGGCATGTGGATTACTCGATGAACGGTTACTGCGATGCTCTAAAGAAAGGTGAGTTTCTCTGTTTTCAAACCTCTTTCACAGGCTGAATGGTTGTTTTGCTTGAGGGCAAGTAAAAGCTAAGTCTTGGGGAGTTGATATATCATGGTTTTTACCGATTTTAACCACGATTTTAATTGAGTCTTTTTAGTATTTTATATGTCTTTGGAGTCTTTTTAGAGTATTTTACAGGTTTATACACGTTTGGGATCTTTTACGTGATTTGGAGCATTTATGGAGCTTTGTAGCATATGTAGATACAGAATCATGCAGAGACGTCAGAAGTTTGGCATTCTTTGAAGAACTTCCAGCCGTTGGATTGAGCTCATATTTTGATACAAAATATATTAATGGATTAGCTTTCATTTGGAAGTGATTTGAGTTCATTCCAACGGTGCGATCAAAAGTTATGCCAGTTTTCGTGGAAGCAGTCCAGTCTGTCACGCGAAGGAAGTAAGCCGAGCCATGGGTGTCGATCGACATCACTCAACAGTGTCGATCAACACCACTCAACAGTGTCGATCGACACCACTCAACAGTGTCGATCGACACCACTCAACAGTGTCGATTGACACTGTTACTCTGACGCGAGAAAACACAATTTTAAAGATTACAAAGTTGCCCTGAAGTTCTACTTAATTACAGAAGACCCCAAATCGTGACTATCATTATAATTAGTTTTTTCAGCCACTTTGTAAGGCTGAGCTTTATTTTACTCTTGATACTTAGAGAGATTTTGGGGGAGACAACTATGAACCCCTTTGTTTCTTATTGATTTCTTCTATGTAATTCTATTCATCTATGATTTCTGTTCCATTAATCATGTCTGAGTAGTTTCGCAGTTAGGCTAATGGTTTTCAAGGGTTTCTGATGGATTATTGAATTGATTATATTATCGGGATTAATTGTTAGGGTTCTTCACCTAGGTTGTTCTCAATGCTAATTCTAGGAGGCACGACAGTGCAAGTAGAATTTAGATCTTAGGTTGTTGAAATTGCGCGAGAGTGTGATTGATAACCTGATCTACCTAGAGTGAGCAAATTTACTTTCTCGCAACGACAGTTGGTTTAGGTATTTTGTGAACGTTACAAATCTGGACTTTAGATTCGCAGGATTCGCAACGACAGTTGGTTTTCTGGAATTTAGGTTTAGTTAGTTAGCGAAACGACAGTTGGTTAATTATTACATAGACATAGAAAACTGCGCAGCGACAGCTGGTAGGATTCATGTGATTTGCGTCTAGAACGGTTCTTCATTAAAATCATGACAATATAGTTGATTCACAGTTCTGATGATTCCTAAGATTACCCTATGCCTAGCGTTTTCCATCTATTGACTTACATCTATTTTACTTTTCTGCATTGTTATTTCATTACAATCTTTCTAGTTTAGCTTAATACTTTTACTGATAATCTATTGCGTAACCTTAGTCCCTGTGGATTCGATCCCTAAATACTACAGTGATCTCTTAATTTGAGAGAGTAGCTCAGGGTAAATTTGAGCATATCAATCTACTTACCAACCAAGTCAGGAAAATATTACGACGCCCGGAGGGTATTGGTTTATTAAATTCTAAAGGCACGATACTTTCGGGAAGGTAATATTCTTTGTGCAACACAGAGATCACTACCATAACATGCTTGGAATCATTTACGATTTGGTACGAAACTACTCAAGAAAGGTCTTGAAATAAGAATTGGCGATGGACAGAATAAAATCCTTGGAAGTGATCCTTGGCTACCAACAAAACCACCGCGACCTCTAGTGTTACTATCGCCAGTGAATCCGAATTGAGGGTGAAGGAGATCATTGATCCAAATATAAAAGATTGGGATATACAAGCTATCAATTCAATGGTTGTACCAGCGAACCAACGTCTAATAACCAAGATATTTTTACCACATTGTCCTACTAAAGACACATTAATTTGGAGTCACACAAAACATGGTATATATACGGTTAAATCAGGCTATTGGTTTGCAACCTCTTTAGCTAATAATGATGACGACCCACAACCACCTCTGGCTGCACATCCGTATCTCAAAATATATATGGAAACTAAACATTGTGCTGAAGTTAAAACACTTCCTTTGGCGTATAGCTTCTCGAGCAATCGGAACGACTGAAAATCTCCACCATCGTGACATTCAAGTAAATAAAAACTGCTCGCGATGCTGTATAGAAAAGAAAAAAGCAATCATTTATCCTCCAATTGTGATTATGCAGCTGCTATATGGAGCTCGACTGGTTTTCCAACTCAACTATTATGCGACTTAGGTACTCCCATTGAAGATAAACTATAATCCCTCCTTAACACATACAAAGATGCATCGATAGATGTTTATATGAGGCACATTCCTTTTTGGATAATGTGTAGGGTTTGGAAAAGTCGGAATGATCTGGTTCTCAACCGTGTATTATTAGTTTTGCATGAAACCATAAAGATAGCTGTTAGAGGAGCGAGATGTGTATCTTGCGGATCAAATAATGTGGATCATTAGAGTCCATTTATGAAGTGAAGCCCGTAAAGCTTATGAAGGCCAAACCGAAGAATATTCTTAAATCTTGTTGTGATAAGGATCAAGTTGATTTAGATATATATCATAAGATTTAGATAAGTTATATATCTAGTTGAGATAAATTTAACTCTTATATATATACTAGATCAAGATCCGCCCGATGGGCGGGGTTCCATTAGTTTTAAAATCAATTACATTTAAGCAAAATTATTAAGTTAAATATGTATTATTAATGATATATCTTACATTCTCTTACGGGAAAGAAGTATAAAGCATGTTTACGTTAGAGAATAGAGTTATTTACATAATTTTATTTTTCTACATAAATAAATTAATTTGACTTTCTATATTACAATTTTATTATTAACATATTAAAAATCTATACCACGTCGAGTAACTTTTGGTTTCATCTTAGTGTTTGATTTTGCGACCACCGTGTGAGATAGGCACGAACAAAATACCTAGAACCGAAAACCAAACCGAATCTAACCCGAAAAAGGGGTACCAAATTTGAATGGGTCTTAAACTCCTATATCCAAAAGACCAAACCCAAACCAAACGGAGAACCGAATGGATACCCGAAATACTCGAAATACAATTTATACCCAAAAATATTAAATATATTTAGACTTGATATACCCAATTACCCTACAATTATTAACCCAAAAATATCCATTATTTTTAAACCGAAGTAACCAAAATACCCAAAAATAACCAAAATATCTGGAAGTTCTTAGTTATATGTGTGAAATTTTACCAAACTTTATTCAAATTTAATATATTTTCATGATATTTCATTTACCCAAACCGAACCAGAAATTATAAACACCCGAATAAGTCATAAGCCACTAAACACCAAAAAAATTAGTTTTCAGGCAATTTTTTGCTGTTGAATGTAAAGAGGAGAATCAGAAGGTTAGAGTAATGTATATACCGTGAAGAGGACTAAGTGAACGAGGAAGAGAATGAAACGCGGGCGACCGAACCAGAAGAGATGATCACCGGGCTGAACAAGTGGTGTGCCTTTTACCACGATGTCACCTTTCTCTTGGATTCTAAGTCCTAATTTTTTATTATCACTTGAAGTTTTGTTCCAACAATAAGAATCACCTGCATTTTGTTTATAGACATTCATTCTTGGTAACCAAAACAATGTTTTTTATTGGAGGTTTTGTTAGTTGCTTACCACTAAGGGAATGAACGGTAACCAGAGGAAAGAATTCAATCCTGTTCATAAGAAAAAACAGAGCAAATATATTAGTTTTGGATTGTTGTAAGGCTTTAAAAAAGATATCGATGTTTTGAAAATGAGTGTACCGTGTGAGTTGGTCAGGAGAAATAGCACAGCGATGAACCAGATCACAGGACTGAAGATATAAGCCATTGAAACATCAGATTAAGAAGTGACTAGTGACTTGATTAAGTTTGTTAAAACACTATTAGTCCCTAACCTGATTTCGACTATGGTTTTGAAGTCTTCCTCTAATGATCTCTGAATATACTTCCGGAAATCGAATCTTGCATCGCTCCCGGGAGCCAAATGGGCCTGAAAAAAGAAGAAGCATTCATGGAATATGAGTTAATAACTTTGCCTTGAGAGAGAAGTTTTTAAATAATAAAAATATCAAAGATCAAAAGATTGAATTTTACCATGATGAAACCATGTCTCAGTGTTAAGTAATCACCTTTGGTAACAGACCTAAAGAACTGTCTAAATAAACATACAATCCAAAGCGTAATAGTTGATTTGCTCCAGAAACTCAGATGTCTATGCCCAAAAGATGTATCCCTTGCAAACCTAAACCTCTCAGGATCTACATTATTCAAAAAATCTGTTGTTAAAACTTCACACTCAATTCCAAATTTATCAATTTTCCATTATTGTAAGTTATATATACCGTGTGAATACTGATATTCGATTGTCTTCGTATCCTCTTCCCACTTCTTCCAACTTCTCATCTGCAATAATAGAGAAAGAAATATCCAATCTTTAGCGAAACAAAGCAAGATCTCGACCGGTCTGACCAAAATGTGAATGGATATAAAGAATATACCTTGGTCGAGCCTAAAGCATAAGTAGCAATGCAGTAGATCACATGACAAACCACAAGAACAAAGATGAATATATGTAGTTGATGCATCCCATAAGCCGATACAAACGCGACTTTTCCCTGTAAATAAACATTATAAAACTCAAAAACGACACTTATAGAGTATGACTTTATAGAATTAGAGAACTTACTTTCTCTGAACACTTGTCATAGCCTTTGGTAGCTAAACTTCTTCGAGGAATGAACGATTCAACTAATTCGAGAAGCTTTCGACCCGAGATTTCATCATCTTCATTGTCCTTTGTGCCACCTTTCTTAGTGTTCTTTTTTGCTCGTTCTGCTGCACTGCAAGGGTGCATTGTTCGTGCGATGTTCTCGGGGATGCAAATTTGTGAGATATAGTTTTGTCCAATTGTTAACAGTAGTGATATGAATCCTCATTAACAATTAATTCCTACTATCCTAGATATTCTTTCTCTGATTATAGAACTGGTAGAACTAGTACTGAACCAGAAGAAAGTGTAGAACATATTTTAACAAGAAATCTAGAGAAAAAAACAATTAATTTTCAAGCACCTATTGCTGAACCTATTCAAAATTCTGAAATAGGATCTAATTTTCCGACTTCACCAACAATCTCAGATTTTAAATCTATAAATGTTATTAAAAAAAATATTGAGATAGACAAACAATATCTTAAAGAAGATTTTTATGAAAATAAAAATAAAACACAATGGTACTTTGAAACTTTTACTAAAGAAACAACTATTAATTATCGAGAAATATGGTATAATCATATGAAAGAAGAAGAAACTAACATCCCATTCTTTATATGGTTTGAAACATATTCTCTAGAAAATGGAATACACTATCCCTATAAAAAATAATCAATTAACACTAGTTCAACCTTGTATTAGTACATGGGAAATGAGTAATGGAGAAAAACATAAATCAGTCCATCCACCATTAAAAGACTTCAAATTAATACACTACAAAGACAAGTAGTAGCTACTCCATTTAGAACAGGTGCAAACAGAGACGATAAAGATATCGTAAATATGGCATATATTAAGATAGTTTATGAAAAAACTAATTAACAAAGTCAAATACTTCATACCATATCGCGTCAAATAAATCAAATAGATAACAAACTAGAAAAGATGAAAATAATCTAATTACAAATTATCAAATTTTCTCACACCCTTTTAGCTCTATCTCGCCACTTCTTTTCAAACCTTTGACTAAACCCGTTAAACTTCCAGAAAATAAAATTTTTTAATCTATTTCAAGTAGATTAGAAAAATTAGATAAAAATAAAGGTATTAATAATATTGATGAAAATAGCCAAATTGAAACCGATGAAGAAATAGAAATCAATCGTATAAAAAGAAAACTCCAACCATCAAGAAAACCATATTATCCTAGACACTCTCCACCTGACCTATTATTTGAAGAACACCATAAATTCCCAACTGCACACTTTTACACAGCTGAGTGTATATATGAATGGAATATAGATGGTAGATCCGAATACGAAATGATGAACTTATTTCAAGAAATGGGGATTGCTGGTTTGGCTTACAAAGCTAAAGGCTTGTCGGAAAAACAAGCGTGCGTCCTCTTAGTTTCAGGTTTCAATGGTGCCTTAAAATATTGGTGGGATAATGCTTTAGATACCATAGCACAAGATTCTATAATAAACCATACTGAAACTAGAAGAGTAGAAGGGGATGATGGACTTTACGAAGAATAACAAATCCAAAACGCTGTAGAAGTCTTATTACACACAATAACTATGCATTTTGTTGGAAATCCTGCTGAAGAACTAACTAGTCAAAAACTTGTTTTAACAAATCATAGATGTCCAACCTTAGGAGATTTCAAATGGTATAAAGATGTATTTATAACCAATATATTTCAAAGAAATGATTGTAATCAACCTTTTTGAAAAGAAAGGTTTATAGCTGGATTACCTTCATTTTTTGTAGAAAGACAAATAAACAAATTAAAAGATTTTTTGGAGGACAACCAATTCCATGGGATTCAATAACATATGGTCAATTGTTTGCCTTCGTTAAAAAAGAAGGATAAAAAATATGTCAAGAACATAAGGAAAAAACAACAAACTAGTAAATTAAGATTTGGTGAGACTATGGGCTCATTCTGTGAGTAATATGGTTATTATCGTCTTACTCCACCCTCTAGAGAAAAACAAAAAAACTCCCAAACATAACAAGTTTTCATATCCACGACCATACAATAAGAATAAAAACATTCCAAAAAGATTTTCTAATTCTTACTGTACAAAAAATAAAAAAAATTGAAACCGCTACTAAAAAAGAAAGAAATTGTCTGCTGGAACTGCAAACATACAAGCCATTAATCAACCGAATGTAAAATGAAGAAAAAGATAAAACAAATTACTTTAAAACACAATTCATACTTGTAAAAATACCTAAGCCTAGATATTATACTAGGGACCCCAATTTTTAGACAAATTTATCCATTTAAAGTTACAGAATTAGGAATTACCACAAAAATTATAGGAGTAAAGATAATATTTGAATTCCTATCTCCAATGAGAACTAAAGAAATACTAGCTTTAAAAAATCTACAATAGAAAAATCTATAAACTTTATAAATGGAAAAAAAAACGTATTAAATATTTATAACAAGAAATAAAATACCAACATTAATAAAAAGCAAAATTAAAAAAAAAACAAAACAGAAAATGAATTATTAAACCAAGTATGCGCGGAACTCCCAAATGCATTTTGAGAAAGGAAAAAACATATTGTTGAAATTCCTTACGAAAAGGATTTCAACCAAAAAAAATATTTCTTCTTTCTATTATGTGGTGTTATAGTTATATGTTTTCTTTTGTAATATTCTTATTCCTTTTAAATGAACGGAATTAAATCCTAAACTGACTTTTGGAGAGTTTTGCAAAGAGTGTCTGGAGAATAATCTACGGGAATTGTTTGGCTGAGATTGTGCAGAGAATCTCTTGAAATATTCCTGGGAGATATGGAGCTGAGATTCTGTGAATTTTTAACGGGAATTGATGAATTTTGTATCAGGCAAAAATCCAAGGAAAATACTTATTGGTAAAATAATTATTTTTTTTAGTAAAATCTGATTGGGTTTTATTTGAGGAAGATGTGTGGAAAAGCAAATAAAAATCTAGGGTGTTAAAAAAGAGAATCGAAAAGTTTGGGGTTGTTTCTGTTAGATCAGAAAGTGGTTATGGGTTAATTTGATAAGACCAAAAGTTGTGGGGTTGTATTGAAAGGATTTGAAAAAGAAAAGGAACCCTTATCCTTCTTAAGTTTCGTCGCCACCCTTGCCTAGTTCTCTAACTCCTTCCTCGCCTAAGAGAAAGGAGAGAGCTGAGTGTTTTGTGGCTGTGGTCGTGAGAAGAAGGGTGAGGAGAGAGGCTTTGATCTGTGGATTTAGAGACGGAGAGAAGAGGTAAGTTTTTCCTTCTTGTGATTTTGTTTTTTTTTAAGCTTGGTAGTGATCATTAAACTGATCGTAACATGGGTGGGAACTGGTGCGTGTCATGTTATTATTGGTTTTGACGTTGTGATGGTTGGAGTTACACGTGAGGTTGATGGGGGTTTGATCGATGATGGAGGTTGGTGATTGGAGATGGTGACTTTGAACGGTGGTGTTACTTGTGTGCCGTGACGGTGTTGAACGGTGATGGCGGTGGTAGTGTTACCGCGTCGGTGGACGTCGTGAATGTCGCAGAGTTGTGTGGAGAAGAAGACTCCATCGATGGAGTTTTCTTGTAGTTGAAGCTTCAAATATTTAATTAATTTATTTGAGTATTTAGTAATTAAATATTATTTTTATTAAATAGTATATTATTAATTAGGTCGTTTGTCCGGGAATCTAGGGTTTAGACGTTATTGGAAAGTTTCCGAAAATTGCAGAACAGTTATCTCGGAAAGTTATGTTTTTGGTTAAGGTGAGTGCATGACCATGAGATTAGCTATGGGAATTTGAATGTATTAACATGTCTTCCTGTGTATAGGTCATTGGATGAGAGTCTATAGCATGTTATTTGATTGAATGATTAGTATTTGGATTATATGTTTTTATGTTGCATTTTTCTATGTGTGTATATCTCGTAGATGGGAGGATTGTCTTACTAAATATTTATCGAAATACTTATGCATCTCCTTTATTTGATGTAGGAAAAGAAAAAGAGTGATCGTGGAATCATGGCAAGGAAGAGAGGGTGATCTAGACTCGTTGGTTTGTTTGAGTATTTTAGTATTAATGCCGAATTTATTTAGTTTATGATTTTTAGGATGAAAAATCATCTAAAATAAATTAGTGATTTTATTTCTTTAATTTTGGTTTAATTTTAGAAAGTGGTTATGTTATTTGAATTAATTAGTATTCATGAGTTCGTTGAATTTTAATTGATTTGGCTTAGGAATAATTAATATTTATGGAAGTATTAATTATTTGGTTAAAAAAAATGGGTGCGGTTGTTTCAAAGGGATATAAACCGAATCTCCTAACCTAAAAGATCAGGACTTCAGAAAATAATTCACGGATTAATCTCTACTACAATGAGTCGAGGTATTACGCTAACCCTCCTTATGATTTTATTAGGTGATTTGTTATGTTGCTTAAATGATCTTAGGGTTCATGTAAATTACACTTATAAATATGGTTACTGTCTTCCTCATTTTTGTTTTTTCTTACCATTTTTTCCCTATTGATGCTTACTGAACCTCATGGTACTAATACCAGAGTTTACAAAAAGTTTTTATAAATAAGATAAGTGGAGATAAAAGTTAAAAAAAAATATATGAATGGTGATTAGTTATTGAGATGTTCTTTCATCTGTATGATTTTTATAGTAAAGATGAATTGGCCTTCTGTTAACTATTCCTCATATATATATATATACACGTAATTATCTCTCACATACTATCATGATATTTTAACATACACCATCAGAATCAAACAAATTTTCTCGTGTTATAAATAATAGTTTTACAGACACCATGAGACTCAAACAAAATATACTTGCAAATCAAGTGCAATTGAAGTAACAATTAATCATTCTTTCCATATAATGTTTTCTGCTTAATTTTTTTTTTATATTTCTCAAATCAAAAGAATGCAATAAAGAATGATTAAAATGGACATATCTAAACAACTCAACTAGAAGGCCACACACATCTTTGAAACCCATTCACTCAAACCCATATACATCACACGTCCTTAACTCTCTTAGTTTAACATGTCTTATACATAGAATTAAAAGGTAAAATTTAATGCAACTTCCTCGTTCGTGATCAACCATTTTGATACTTTTTTCATTTTCTATACAATAGCGAGAAGATAAACATGTGTCTGAGTTAAGACTGGTTAGAAAAAGTGTATAAAGTGAATTTAATCTATCATTTTAAACTATCTAAAATTTGAAAAACCTAAATTAATGTTTTCATTGTCTTCCTACACTTATTTTTTTGTTTCTTATCAATGCTTATCAGGCCACGTGGTGAGTATACTAAAGTGTAAAGTACGATAACAGTTAAAAAAATCTGAGCGGTGATTGGTTGTTGAGATTCTCTTTTTATCTTGATGATTTTCTTATAATAAAAATATATTTTTTATTATTTTATGAAGCACCAAGTGGTGTTTTTCATCATCTTTCTTATTATTATTTTTTCTTATCAGGTTTATCATATCTATAGTTATTAGACCACCTAATATTTATAATTTATAAATGAGTGTGAAAGTAAGATAAATGAGATAAAAAAAATTGAAAATCTGAACGGCGATTGGATATTCAGATTCTCTTTTATCTTAATGATTTCATACAGAAAAGATAAGTTTGATGTGCATTAAATATTTCTCAAACCTATACACATGATTCTCACACAGACACCATAATCTGTATATATGATGGTGTATGTGTGAGAATCATGTGTATATAGGTGAAATATTTAACGCGCATCAAACTTATCTTTATTATTATCAAATCATTTAAGATAAAATAGAATCTAAATAACCAATTACCGTTGAATTTTTCAAAATTTTTATTCTCATTTATCTTACTTTCAAACTCCTGAATAAGCATCACATGGTCCAATAAGTACAGATTTGATAAACATGATAAGAAAGAAAAAAAAAGAGGAAGATGATGAAAAGCACAACGTGGTGCTTCATAAAATAATAAAAAATTATCTTTATTATAGAAAAATCATCAACATAAAACACATAATCTCAAGAACAGGGAAACTGCCCTCGAAGTTGCGCGGCAGGGGAATGTGATATGTAGAGATTTGCCCTGGTGGAACGGCTATAACATTTCGACCATATCTCATTGATAAATTGGTTTTTGTAAACTAGGTTATCAAATACCCCTTATACCGTTATAGTATAAAGGGTATTGAAATCCTCGGAGAAACGAGCTTATAACACACCAATAGTCCAAATCTCATTCTAATCTAAGCAAAAAAAAGTTGGAGAGGTTTAAAACAAACTTTGAATGTAAATAAAGCGGTAAAAGCGGTTTAAAATCAAATAATAAAAGGCGATGGGTCTCGGAAATGGTTATGATTAAGATGAGATGATGAATGTTTAATGATGCAAGAACATATGATTAGAAATATCCTAGCCTAAAGGATCAACAAATAAGACTAATCCACTGTCATGACAATAATCTCTTTAACAATCATTCAATCAACAATAACTCTCATTAGCAATTTAAATGATCATTGAGCATTAAGAATCAAGTCTAATCAAGCCACAAATCATCCTAGTCAACTATTCTCATAGGTAGGGAATGAAATGCACATTTTGGTTTCATTCAAGCATTTTAACAAACACCTTGTGAGCATGAAATGCAAATGATCTAGATTAACAATCTTTTGCCTAATCTAGCAATACAAACAACCTAAATAAAGAATCTAACAATAATCTAGTCCTAAACAGCACCATTAATCCACCAAATCATCTCAATTACCAAACCCTACACTCATTTAAAAGACTACTCACTCATTGTAACATCTGTAACCCATTAGAGAATTAGAAGTTGAGGGTAAATTGATTAAATCAATTGTTATCGGTGGGTTTATTTTATAATTTCAAAAGTAATGGGGCCGATTTGTAAAGTTTGAAAAGTTGGAGGACTGATCGCTGTATTAGTTAAAAGTTGACGAAAACCCTAAGCCTTCTTCTTTTAATTCACGCGATCTCGCCTTCTTCCCTCACTGAGCAGTTTCTTCGACACCTTCAACCGAGATCGAGAGTTTTGGGATCATAGGAGCTGTCGTGAGGTGATCAAGGGAGAAGGAGAAAGTTGCACGAGGAGGAACTTGATGGAGGCTGAGCCGTACATGAGCAGGAAGGCACTCCGTCTCGGTAAGCTTGGTTCGATCTTGTGGCTGTTTTGGTTCGTTTTGTTGTTTACCTTGTTGTGGGGAGGTGACGTCGTCGGTGTTGTGTCGGTGGTGGTGTTACGGTGTAAATGACGTTGATCACGTGGCTGTGGCGCGGTGATCTCCGATGGGGGTAAAGATCAGGATGTCAACGGCGGAGGGCGGCGGTGATGCATGAGGCAATGGTGTGATCGGTGGTGGTGTTAAGCGGCGGGGGTCGATGAGTTTCAGAGTCTCTTTTGTGTATCACATATTAATTATTTTGTTAATAATTAAAAGAATTTTAATAATATTTTATTTTTATTAGGTTGTGGGTTTGGGATTTGAGGGTGTAGACATCGCGAAAAAAGTTTCCGAAAGTGCTACTAGTGGCTACGGTGAGTGCAGTACCGTGGTCGAATAATTTACGGAATTATTTCCCGAGATAATTCAGTATTAGGATTTAATTATGTGTTTTGTGATTTTTGCGGTGTTTTTATTGCTAAGATAAATTCCAGAAAAAATGCTAGAAATTACCGTTATTTATGAGATTATTTTATGTAATTTTTCTATGAATTATTGTTGAGAATTAATTGTTTTAGTTAATTTTGGGTGTTTTAAATTACCGTTGATTGATTTAATTCATTAGTTTGCGGTGAATTAATTTTATTAAATTATTGTTTTGTTGTTTGTCGAGTCCGGACATTTGATTATGTCGGAGGGGTATTTTCTTAATTTTGTCCTAATTGACCTAGTAGACGGGTTGATCGCCTCCTCAGTATTTATTAAATACTGACTGCGTCTATTCATAATGGCGCAGGTAAGGGAAAGAATAAAGCTAGCTGAACCTCGTGGAACTGCGGTGATGGACCAAGATGACATACCGAGATAGTTTTCATTTATTTTATTTATATTGGATATATGTTATTCAGATTAGTGCTTATTGCTAAATTGCTTCCGCTAGATTGTTAGAATATTTTTTTATTATTATTATGTTGGAATAAATGGATTAATTGGTTAACTTGTTAGAAATTTTAAAATGCCGGTTTTGTGTGGTTTACGTTTATTGAACCGGTCTTGGTTTAGTGGTTTTCGGGACTGATCTTTTCACTCATAGTCATGAAAACACAAATCAATTGGTTTGATTGATGCACAAACATGATTATAAGAAGAATAATTGAAAGATTTAAGAAGATAAGAAAATTTGATAACTTAGATCAAAGAGATTCATACAAGATCCAAAAGAGTCTTAAGCCAAATCTCTCTAAAACTAAGCATAAGCCTTAATCATAAGGTTAAGGCTATTTATAGTAAAATGACAAAGAAAGCTAAGTAAACCAACATACACCAAAGAAAAATTGAAATAACTAAGATTGGATTGGTTTAGACTCGGTTTAGGATCAAAATTGAAGAATCTGGGACGGTCCAGAAGTTACACGAAACCATTGGCGGCTGGCCGCTGAAGACCATCGACATTGTGAAGCCGCTACAGATGCCGCTGAACTCCCTCGACGTCGTCATCCCGCTGCATCACCTAGACCAATCCTCCGGGTAATCCTCTTCTTCTTCCCATTTGAGGTCACCACCCCGCTGCTGAATCCCTATGGAGATTCTCGAGGTCGCGACACCGCTGCTGTTTGGCCGCTGGAGCTTCTCGAGGACATCATGCCGCTGAGGTTCATCAACTCTTCTGCTTTGCTTCTTTTCCACTCCATTTGATCCATGTTCTTGCATATCTCCAAGCCAAAACCTATTATTGAGTAAACACATGCAAATATGCATCTAGACTCTAAACGTGGATTGAAAATGCAAGAAACTAGAACTAAAATGATCTTTAAAAGCTCCAAAAACTCAATATATCAGTTCCCCCTCTTGTTTGTCCTCAAGCAAACAATAAGAAACAACTCAAGAAAGGAATGTAAAAATGGGGATTCAAGCCACAAAGTATCAAACGAAGGATTAAACGCATTGCCCTCAAAGATAGTTTAAATGTTGCAATAACAAACATCTTACTCTTTAGTACTTATCCATGTTCATCTCAATGAAAAATTCTAATGCAACCCCTAAACTCAAGCATAGACTCAAAATCAAATAGAAGATATCTCTTTAACATTCATTATGGAGTTTATAGTGTGGTCTCACTTATGGGAATCAAATCAATCTCAATCGGTTTAGGATCAAGGCTTTTTGGAGGTAGTTTCAAGGGAGTTTTTCTTTGGGTGGTTGCTCTACAAACAAAATTCAAGTCACATAGCATAAACAATGGAGAGTTCGCAAACAAATGTTGGTACAAGAGATTCTTCCATTCATCTACCCAATTGTATGCTTAAACTCTAGTGACCTAAGTGAAGACCTATGAATTTAAAATTCACTTCCCAACTCTAATAAGAATCTCAAACCATTCAAACACAAAACCTCAGCCCTTGGTGATTATCTTAGATCGAGTTTTCTTTCTTTTCTTTTTCTCTTTTGCTAACTAGAGATATACCCTTATACACAATCACAAGCTCAACTTCTTATTTGTACACTTTTCTTTTCTCTTTTTTTTTTTGGTGCCTACACTCTTATGCTTTTGATCTTTCTACTTAGAGCATAGACACTATCTTTTCTTATTCTATTTTTCACTTGAGCAATCTCTTTTCATTTAAGCACTCTCTAGTAGCTTTTACTTCTTAATAGACTCTTTTGGTCATCATTATATCTTTCCTTGATTCTAAATACCCTTTTCTCTTATCACTACACAACCCTAAACTATTTGTTACAAACCTTAATCCTAGTGGAAGAATACTCTTGTCGTTCAACCTCTCTAAAGCTTATTGCAAGTGGAATCACATAGAAAAGGGCCTCACTCAAAGATTTAACATTGGTCGAAACAAAAATCTTGGGTTATAGGTACGGAAATACCATAATAATGAGGATAGCTACTTGAGTTAACAAAGAGTGGCATAATTAGATAAGATAACTCAAGTAATTTATTAAGACCATGAGAATGAATTTAAAACCCCTAAGCAAGACAATTAAATGTTCAATTAAGTTCAAGTTCATATAGATGCTTCAAAATCAAGTGAGCTTTACCAAAGTAGAAGTTGAATTTCGAAAGATGTAAAGGTCCAAACATGGATTTTCATTTTTTCAAAGACGTTCAAGCAACAAATAACCGTGACTAAGGGCAACGATCTTAATCCTAAGCATGAATTTCTACAAGGCGAGAATTCTAAATGCACATGCAAATCTAAATGCTTCTATACTCAATCTTAGAATGCAAATGATACTACATGCTTCTTTTTGTGTGTTTTCAAATTTTTCAATTTTTTTGGCTTTTTCAATGCACATAAATGTATGCATGAGGAAAATAAAAAAACACAAAACACATGATTAGTAGACGGGTCTCTCCCCTAAACTTAGTTCACATCGTCTCGGTGTGAAATAAAATTTAAAAAACACACAAAGCAAGACGAAAAGGCATAAATAACAAAAAGAATGGTATATACAAGGATAAAGGAGAGGACCATACCCTGGCCCTAGCCGGGGACCTTAGGGAGAGGAGAGATGTGAGGAGTTGTTGAACTCCTCGGACCAGTAGGATTGATTGAAAGAGCATTGGAGAAGCGTGTTCCACCTTTGATGTTGATGGTGAGGACCTCCTTCCTTAAACCTTGAAGACCCGTCGAATCCTTTCCTTTAAGCTCCGATGTGAGGATTGCTTTAACAATGGCAAAGGGCTTGGCATTCCTTTGCACTTCACTTTGTACTCAATCTCTCCATCAACACATCTCAAAGGGCGCGAGGTCATAGAAGTGGTAGGCAATGGTGAATAGACAAGGGTGGGAGGGTGGGCTTCTCTCATCCCCTTCTTGTTCTTTTCAAGCACCTTTTTAGTTTTCACCAACCTCTTTTCTTTACAATTTCCTTCATCCTCATCGAGTAAGGAGTGTAGACATTCACCATCCAAGGTTTTCTCATCAAACTTTAGAGTTGGTTAGGAAGTCTATGCTTGCTCCCACGGTGTTGAGGAATGGAGTTCCAAGAATGAGAGGAAGCTTATCCGGTTGCCCTCTATCTACCACCATGAAGTCCGTTGGGGCTAAACAATCTCCAAACATAAGAGGGTAGTCTTCAATCCCACAAAGTGGAGGTTTTGAAGAGGCGTCCACATAAGTGATGGAAGAGGAGTAGTTCTTCATCTTTTTGATACCAATACTCTTCATCATTTCTAGTGACATAACATTCACACTGACCCCGGAGTCACTCAAAGCATTATCAATTTTCAAATCTCCAAGGGAGCAAGATATAATGAATGTACCAGGATCTTTAAGCTTTGGAAGGGTCTTGGGTATACACATATATATCAAGTTTTCGTATTACACCAAATAATCCTCCAATTTCTGACAATTTCATAATTGACCCCGATACTTTTAAAACGATCAATTTAACCCACCAAAATCAACTTTCCAATTGATCAATTTAATCCTTAACTTTTCAAAATCACAAATTGGCCCTAAACTTCCAAAATAATCAATTAAACCTGCCTACAACTCCTAGATTTAATCAAATCAACCCCTAACTTTTGAATTCAACAAATACACCCCCATAATTGGTTTGCGAATGTTACAATTCTCCCCCACTAACATAGATTCGTCCTCGAATCTAACATTTCAGCAGACATCCACAGCATAACATAACCGCAAATCTACTCAGCTTAGTCACATAACCATAACGTTTCCGGCATAGCCTTTCGACTAGTATGTCAACACTACATTGTTTATACTTAGTTCAAATACTCCCGGAATCCTATACCACAAGCCCTAGTTGGTTTGAATAAACTACGCCTACTGGATCCCCGGAACAGCTTAGCGCAGTAACCATGACAAGCATCTCGGAGTCCAGCGTGACCCTATCAGCAAGTCCAGCGAGATCCTAAGATCTCGTTCCAGCAAAACTAAACGAGTACAACAGCTTAAACGACAAGGAAATACAACAAGCTCAACAAACAGCACTGGTACTCAAGCTAAATCTCTAGCTTTCCAAACCACTTGGGAAACTTCCGCTTCATCTTCGCTTCTGGTTCCCAAGTCTCCTCCACCGCTCCATTGCAATCCCATAAGATCTTCACCTCTGGAACTTGCTTCCTCCTAACCAGCCTGACTCTACGGTCAAGTACCTCCAGAGGCCTCGCCTCTACAACCATACTCGGTAGAAGATCAGATGGAATCTCAGCCATCACGTGATCATCCCTATGCAGGCACTTCTTCAGCTTCGAGACGTGGAACACCTTATGAAATGCCCGTATCGCCTCAGGTAACTCCAGCCTATATGCAACCGGTCCGATTCACTCCAACACTCTAAAAGGACCCATATACCGAGGACTCAGCTTAGTCTCAGGAATAGACCTGTTCGGACCTCGCAACATGGTCATCTTAAGATATACCATATCTCCAACATCAAACTCCAACTCCTTTCAACGCTTGTCAGCGTAGCTTTTCTGCCTATCTTGTGCCTCTTTCATGTTCAACTTAACAACACGGATCTTTTTTGTTGTCTCCTACACAAAATCGGCTCCCAGTAAACTGCTCTCCCCCACTTGAGTCCAACACAGCTGTGTCCTGCATTGGTCTACCATAGAGAGCCTTAAATGGTGCCATACCGATACTAGCCTGGTAACTGTTATTGTATGCAAACTCTGCCAAACTCAAATGGTCGACCCAATGACCACCCCAATCGAGCACACACATCCGCAACAAGTCCTCCAATGTCTGGATAGTGCGCTCTGACTGCCCATCCATCTGCGGATGATAAGTTGTACTCATATGTACCTTAGTACCCATCTCTCTCTGAAAAGCTCTCCAAAACAGCGATGAGAACTTCGGATCCCGATCTGACACTATACTCACAGGTACCCCATGCAGCTTCATAATCTCACTGACATATCTCCTAGCCAAGACCTAAGCTCCATCGGTCTTTTTAATGGCCAGAAAAATTGCCGACTTGGTCAACCTGTCAATGATGACCCAGATAGCATCCTTTGTTCGTAAAACCGGCAGACCCACCACGAAATCCATGGTGATCATGTCCCACTTCTTCTCTTGAATGGGTAAACTCCTCAGCAGACCACTCGGAACCTGATGCTCAGCCTTCACCAACTGGCAGGTATCACACCTGGCAACTCAGCTAGCAACATCCTTCTTCATCCCAACCCACTGATAATACCGTTTGAGATCACGGTACATCTTGGTAGCTCCTGGATGAATCGAGAACCGACTCTGGTGCGCTTCTCTAAGAATTTCTTACCTAAGCAAGTCATCCTTTTGCACACACACCCTACCATGCAGCAATATTGTCCCATTGCTGGAAACCTCATACTCTGACTTCTCAGCTCTAGAAGCCGCAATCAACTCCGCATCCAACTCCTGTGCTACCCGCACTCTGCTCAGAATATCAGCTTGATTAGCCGATTCTAAACCCAGTGGCTCCTGCTCCTCGGATACAGCACACAACCGCAAGGCACTCACCATGCCCACTAGAGTCTTTACATATCTCTCTGTATCCGAGATCACTCGCCTCCGGCTCAAGGCATCAGCCATGAGATTTGCTTTACCGGGATGGTAAGCTATCTCTAGATCGTAATCCACAATTAACTCCATCCAGCGCCTCTGCCTCATGTTTAGCTCGGGCTGAGTAAAGATGTACTTCAGACTTTTGTGGTCTGTGACCACCTGAACTTTCCCACCATACAGATAGGACCTCCAGATCTTCAACGCAAACACTACAGCAGCCATCTCCAAATCGTGAGTAGGATAATTACCCTCATGTTTCCTTAACTGCCAGGAAGCATAAGCAATCACCCTCCCCTGCTGCATAAGCACACACCCGAGTCCCAGCCTGGACGCGTCCGTGTAACCAACATACGGCTCATCTGGCTCTGGCAAAGCTAACACCGGCGTGCTAACCAACATCTCCTTAAGCTTCAAAAAGCTCTCCTCACACTGTGGTGACCACACAAAAGGAACTTCCTTACCGGTAAGTTTAGTCATAGGTTGAGCCATGCTGGCAAAACCTTTGACAAACATTCGGTAATAACCAGCCAGTCCAAGGAAGCTTCGAATCTCTAATGCATTCCTTGGTCTCGGCCACTCCTCTATAGCCCGAATCTTCTCTGGATCCACAGCCACTCCGCTCTAAGAGAACACATGACCTAGAAAACCCATCTCCCGCTGCCAGAAACTACACTTGCTCAACTTAGCATATAGCTGCTGCTTCCGTAGCTTCTCCAAAACTTTCCTCAGGTGGCTCGCGTGCTCCTCAGGACTCTTGGAATACACAAAAATGTCATCAATAAGGATAATGACGAACTCATCCAGATACTCCTGGAAGACCCCGTTCATCAAACTCATAAACGTAGCTGGCGCATTAGTCAACCCGAACGGCATCACCACAAACTCGTACTGAAAGCCGTCTTCCGAATATCCACCTCAGCTATAGGAATCTGGTGGTATCCAGACGCCAAATCAATCTTGGAGAACCACGTAGCTCCCCCAACTGATCCAACAACTCTCCAATCCTCGGCAGCGGATACTTATTCTTCACAGTGACGCGGTTAAGCCCCCGGTAATCGATACACAACCAGAAACTCCCATCTTTCTTCTTCACAAACAATACCGGTGCTCCCCACGGTGAACTACTCGGTCGGATAAAACCTTTCTCTAACAGATCCTCCAGCTTCTTCTTCAGCTCAGCCATCTTAGCTGGAGCCATCCTGTACGGAGCCTTAGACGACGGTGAGGTCCCTGGCTCCAACTCGATCGTGAAAGGATCAAACCTCGATGGCGGTAACCCTCTCAACGGCTGGAACACATCCTCAAACTCACAAACCACCTCAATGTCCTGTAACGCCGACTCCCCAACCACACCGGACATTGATATGGTCGCCAGGTATGCCTCACAACCCTGCTCAATCAACCGCTCAGCCTGAATAGCTGAAACCACTATGCTTCCAGAAATCGGTCGCACCCCCTGGTAAACCAACCTCCTGCATGCTCGCTCGAAAATGACTCAGCCTCTATGACAATCGAGGTGAGCCTTGAACTTCCCCAGCCAGTCCATGCCCAAAATGACGTCATAAAGCTCCACCGGAAAGACTATCAAATCAGCTGGCATCAACTCTCCCGCGATGAGAACGTCGATGCCCTCAACACAACCTCGAGTCTCCAATAACCGACCCCCAGCAACTCTCACTACTCCCGAATGGTCACCAGACATCTCCTGGATCCCATTCTCAGACACCCAGCTCGGTGTAACAAAACTATAAGATTCTCCGGAGTCAAACAATATATGAGACTCAACTCCCGCTACGCTTAAGGTCCCTACGGAAATAATAAGCTAAGACTACCAAACATAACAACCAGCAAAAATAATCATGCTCGCACCATGCAACGGTTCTTAAGGTCGATACGCATACCTCGCAAGAAGACAGAAATCATATCATACTCGGTATCTACACCCCGACCAGTAAACCGCTTCAGCTGATTAAACTCGGCCTCGTACTCCTGAACCGAACGACTCCCCTGCAACAAGTACAGAAACTCTCCCTGTAACCTGTTCTGAGCCTCCTGCGGAAAGTACTTGAGATCGAACTCCCTCCGCAACTCATCCCAAGGCAACACTACTCCCGCCCTCCTCGCAACGATACCCTGCCACCACTCATGTGTATCTCCCTCTAGATAATGCACCGCCAAGTCCACCCTATACTCCTCAGGGCACCTGATCGACTGGAAGTTCCTCTCTAACCTGGACCTCCACTCATCAGATTCGATCGGTCTAGCACCACCACTGAAAAACTTGGTGCCCAACCTCTGCATGTATTCCATCACCCTTAGGTACGACGGAACCATCACCCTTAAAAATAATATTTAATTATTAAATAAAATAATTAACTTCACAATTATAAACCACGTAAGTCGTCTTCTTCCTCCTCCTTGCTTGCGCCCCAAGCAAGCTTCCTCCCCCATCAACGCACACCGCCACACACCGCACCACCAACCACGCCGCTGCGCCTCAACCCCGCTGTGGTCGTGGCCCCTCGCCCAGCCCCGGCGACACCGCTCTCCGCCCTCCGATCTACCAACCCGCCACCGTGAGTCACCGAACCCAACACCGGTCAACGTCACCGATCACAACCACAACACCACCGTGATCCCCAACCTCACGACCTAATCCACAAAGGATCCGACAAACACGGCCAACTAAGCCGACGATCTCCTCATCGAACCTCACGACACCACCCCAACACCAACTGATCAATCACGTCTAAAACTCCCAAACCCGATCGGCTTCCGCGACACCCACCCCACGGAAACCAACATATGACCAAACCAAACGACAAAACAAAGGAGCCTTACCGAAACGACAAAACAAACAACCTAGGGTTCGATCGAAGAGGGAGATACACGCGATGATACACATATATATCAAGTTTTCGTATTACACCAAATAATCCTCCAATTTCTGACAATTTCATAATTGACCTCGATACTTTGAAAACGATTAATTTAACCCACCGAAATCAACTTTCCAATTGATCAATTTAATCCTTAACTTTCCGAAATCACAAATTGACCACAAACTTCCAAAATTATCAATTAAACCCGCCTACAACTCCTGGATTTAATCAAATCAACACCTAACTTTTGAATTCAACAAATACACCCCCATTATTGGTTTGCGGATGTTACAACCTCTAGTGTTACTACCGCCAATGAACCCGAATTAAGAGTGAATGAGATCATTGATCCAAATACGAAAGATTGGGACATACAAGCTATCAGTTCAATGGTTGTACCAGCAAACCAACATCTAATAACCAAGATATTTTTACCATATTATCATACTAAAGACTCATTAATTTGGAGTCATACAAAAGATGGTAGGTATACAGTTAAATCGGACTATTAGTTTGCAATCTCATTAGCTAATAATGATGACGACCCACAACCACCTCTGGCTGCACATCCGTATATCTCAAAATGTATATGGAAACTAAACATTGCCCTGAAGTTAAAACACTTCCTTTGGAATATAGCTTCTCGAGCAATCGGAACGGCTGAAAATCTCCAACATCGTGACATTCAAGTAAATAAAAACTGCTCGAGATGCTGTATAGAAAAGAAATAAGCAATCATTTATCCTCCAATCATGATTATGCAGCTGCTATATGGAGGTTGATTTGTTTTCCAACTCAACTATTATGCGACTTAGGTACTCCCATTGAAGGTAAACCATGATCCCTCCTTAACACATACAAAGATGCATCGATAGATGTTTATATGAGGCACATTCCTTTTTGTATAATGTAAAGGCTTTGGAAAAGTTGAAATGATCTGGTTCTCAACCGTGTATTATTAGTTTCGCATGAAACCATAAAGATAGCTGTTAAAAGAGCAAGATGTGTATCTTGCGGATCAAATAATGTGGATCATCATACTAAAGACTCATTAATTTGGAGTCATACAAATGATGGTAGGTATACGGTTAAATCGGGCTATTGGTTTGCAATCTTATTAGCTAATAATGATGACGACCCACAACCACCTCTGGCTGCACATCCGTATATCTCAAAATGTATATGGAAACTAAACATTACCCTGAAGTTAAAACACTTCCTTTAGCGTATAGCTTCTCGAACAATCAGAACGGCTGAAAATCTCCAACATCGTGACATTCAAGTAAATAAAAACTGCTCAAGATGCTGTAGAGAAAAGAAACAAGCAATCATTTATCCTCCAATCATGATTATGCAGTTGCTATATGGAGGTTGATTGGTTTTCCAACTCAACTATTATGTGACTTAGGTACTCCCATTGAAGATAAACTATGATCCCTCCTTAACACATACAAAGATGCATCGATAGATGTTTATATGAGGCACATTCCTTTTTGGATAATGTGAAGGCTTTGGAAAAGTTGGAATGATCTGGTTCTCAACCGTGTATTATTAGTTTCGCATGAAACCATAAAGATAGCTGTCAAAAGAGCAAGATGTGTATCTTGCGGATCAAATAATGTGGATCATCATACTAAAGACTCATTAATTTGGAGTCATACAAATGATGGTAGGTATACGGTTAAATCGGGTTATTGGTTTGCAATCTCATTAGCTAATAATGATGACGACCCACAACCACCTCTGCGCACATCCGTATATCTCAAAATGTATATGGAAACTAAACATTACCCTGAAGTTAAAACACTTCCTTTGGCGTATAGCTTCTCGAACAATCAGAACGGCTGAAAATCTCCAACATCGTGACAT
Organism: Cardamine occulta; assembly: GCA_028015245.1. Taxonomy (NCBI): domain Eukaryota; kingdom Viridiplantae; phylum Streptophyta; class Magnoliopsida; order Brassicales; family Brassicaceae; genus Cardamine; species Cardamine occulta. Next base: position 6,838,587 of record CM051368.1, read on the forward strand.
TCAAGTAAATAAAAACTGCTCGAGATGCTGTAGAGAAAAGAAACAAGCAATCATTTATCCTCCAATCATGATTATGCAGTTGCTATATGGAGGTTGATTGGTTTTCCAACTCAACTATTATGCGACTTAGGTACTCCCATTAAAGATAAACTATGATCCCTCCTTAACACATACAAAGATGCATCGATAGTTGTTTATATGAGGCACATTCCTTTTTGGATAATGTGAACGCTTTGAAAAAGTTGGAATGATCTGGTTCTCAACCGTGTATTATTAGTTTCGCATGAAACCATAAAGATAGCTGTCAAAAGAGCAAGATGTGTATCTTGCGGATCAAATAATGTGGATCATCATACTAAAGACTCATTAATTTGGAGTCATACAAAAGATGGTAGGTATACAGTTAAATCGGACTATTAGTTTGCAATCTCATTAGCTAATAATGATGACGACCCACAACCACCTCTGGCTGCACATCCGTATATCTCAAAATGTATATGGAAACTAAACATTGCCCTGAAGTTAAAACACTTCCTTTGGAATATAGCTTCTCGACCAATCGGAACGGCTGAAAATATCCAACATCGTGACATTCAAGTAAATAAAAACTGCTCGAGATGCTGTATAGAAAAGAAACAAGCAATCATTTATCCTCCAATCATGATTATGCAGCTGCTATATGGAGGTTGATTGGTTTTCCAACTCAACTATTATGCGACTTAGGTACTCCCATTGAAGGTAAACCATGATCCCTCCTTAACACATACAAAGATGCATCGATAGATGTTTATATGAGGCACATTCCTTTTTGTATAATGTAAAGGCTTTGGAAAAGTTGAAATGATCTGGTTCTCAACCGTGTATTATTAGTTTCGCATGAAACCATAAAGATAGCTGTTAAAAGAGCAAGATGTGTATCTTGCGGATCAAATAATGTGGATCATCATACTAAAGACTCATTAATTTGGAGTCATACAAATGATGGTAGGTATACGGTTAAATCGGGCTATTGGTTTGCAATCTCATTAGCTAATAATGATGACGACCCACAACCACCTCTGGCTGCACATCCGTATATCTCAAAATGTATATGGAAACTAAACATTACCCTGAAATTAAAACACTTCCTTTAGCGTATAGCTTCTCGAATAATCAGAACGGCTGAAAATCTCCAACATCGTGACATTCAAGTAAATAAAAACTGCTCGAGATGCTGTAGAGAAAAGAAGCAAGCAATCATTTATCCTCCAATCATGATTATGCAGTTGCTATATGGAGGTTGATTGGTTTTCCAACTCAACTATTATGCGACTTAGGTACTCCCATTGAAGATAAACTATGATCCCTCCTTAACACATACAAAGATGCATCGATAGATGTTTATATGAGGCACATTCCTTTTTGGATAATGTGAAGGCTTTGGAAAAGTTGGAATGATCTGGTTCTCAACCGTGTATTATTAGTTTCGCATGAAACCATAAAGATAGCTGTCAAAAGAGCAAGATGTGTATCTTGCGGATCAAATAATGTGGATCATCATACTAAAGACTCATTAATTTGGAGTCATACAAATGATGGTAGGTATACGGTTAAATCGGGTTATTGGTTTGCAATCTCATTAGCTAATAATGATGACGACCCACAACCACCTCTGGCTGCACATCCGTATATCTCAAAATGTATATGGAAACTAAACATTACCCTGAAGTTAAAACACTTCCTTTGGCGTATAGCTTCTCGAACAATCAGAACGGCTGAAAATCTACAACATCGTGACATTCAAGTAAATAAAAACTGCTCGAGATGCTGTAGAGAAAAGAAACAAGCAATCATTTATCCTCCAATCATGATTATGCAGTTGCTATATGGAGGTTGATTGGTTTTCCAACTCAACTATTATGCGACTTAGGTACTCCCATTAAAGATAAACTATGATCCCTCCTTAACACATACAAAGATGCATCGATAGATGTTTATATGAGGCACATTCCTTTTTGGATAATGTGAAGGCTTTGGAAAAGTTGGAATGATCTGGTTCTCAACCGTGTATTATTAGTTTTGCATGAAACCATAAAGATAGCTGTCAAAAGAGCAAGATATGTATCTTGCGGATCAAATAATGTGGATCATCATACTAAAGACTCATTAATTTGGAGTCATACAAATGATGGTAGGTATACGGTTAAATCGGGTTATTGGTTTGCAATCTCATTAGCTAATAATGATGACGACCCACAACCACCTCTGGCTGCACATCCGTATATCTCAAAATGTATATGGAAACTAAACATTACCCTGAAGTTAAAACACTTCCTTTGGCGTATAGCTTCTCGAACAATCAGAACGGCTGAAAATCTCCAACATCGTGACATTCAAGTAAATAAAAACTGCTCGAGATGCTGTAGAGAAAAGAAACAAGCAATCATTTATCCTCCAATCATGATTATGCAGTTGCTATATGGAGGTTGATTGGTTTTCCAACTCAACTATTATGCGACTTAGGTACTCCCATTAAAGATAAACTATGATCCCTCCTTAACACATACAAAGATGCATCAATAGATGTTTATATGAGGCACATTCCTTTTTGGATAATGTGAAGGCTTTGGAAAAGTTGGAATGATCTGGTTCTCAACCGTGTATTATTAGTTTCGCATGAAACCATAAAGATAGCTAATAAAAGAGCAAGATGTGTATCTTGCGGATCAAATAATGTGGATCATCATACTAAAGACTCATTAATTTGGAGTTATACAAATGATGGTAGGTATACGGTTAAATCGGGCTATTGGTTTGCAATCTCATTAGCTAATAATGATGACGACCCACAACCACCTCTGGCTGCACATCCGTATATCTCAAAATGTATATGGAAACTAAACATTACCCTGAAGTTAAAACACTTCCTTTGGCGTATAGCTTCTCGAACAATCAGAACGGCTGAAAATCTCCAACATCGTGACATTCAAGTAAATAAAAACTGCTCGAGATGCTGTAGAGAAAAGAAACAAGCAATCATTTATCCTCCAATCATGATTATGCAGTTGCTATATGGAGGTTGATTGGTTTTCCAACTCAACTATTATGCGACTTAGGTACTCCCATTGAAGATAAACTATGATCCCTCATTAACACATACAAAGATGCATCGATAGATGTTTATATGAGGCACATTCCTTTTTGGATAATGTGAAGGCTTTGGAAAAGTTGGAATGATCTGGTTCTCAACCATGTATTATTAGTTTCGCATGAAACCATAAAGATAGCTGTCAAAAGAGCAAGATGTGTATCTTGCGGATCAAATAATGTGGATCATCATACTAAAAACTCATTAATTTGGAGTCATACAAATGATGGTAGGTATACGGTTAAATCGGGTTATTGGTTTGCAATCTCATTAGCTAATAATGATGACGACCCACAACCACCTCTGGCTGCACATCCGTATATCTCAAAATGTATATGGAAACTAAACATTACCCTGAAGTTAAAACACTTCCTCTGGCGTATAGCTTCTCGAACAATCAGAACGGCTGAAAATCTCCAACATCGTGACATTCAAGTAAATAAAAACTGCTCGAGATGCTGTAGAGAAAAGAAACAAGCAATCATTTATCCTCCAATCATGATTATGCAGTTGCTATATGGAGGTTGATTGGTTTTCCAACTCAACTATTATGCGACTTAGGTACTCCCATTAAAGATAAACTATGATCCCTCCTTAACACATACAAAGATGCATCGATAGATGTTTATATGAGGCACATTCCTTTTTGGATAATGTGAAGGCTTTGGAAAAGTTGGAATGATCTGGTTCTCAACCGTGTATTATTAGTTTCGCATGAAACCATAAAGATAGCTGTCAAAAGAGCAAGATGTGTATCTTGCGGATCAAATAATGTGGATCATCATACTAAAGACTCATTAATTTGGAGTCATACAAATGATGGTAGGTATACGGTTAATTCGGGTTATTGGTTTGCAATCTCATTAGCTAATAATGATGACGACCCACAACCACCTCTGGCTGCACATCCGTATATCTCAAAATGTATATGGAAACTAAACATTACCCTGAAGTTAAAATACTTCCTTTGGCGTATAGCTTCTCGAACAATCAGAACGGCTGAAAATCTCCAACATCGTGACATTCAAGTAAATAAAAACTGCTCGAGATGCTGTAGAGAAAAGAAACAAGCAATCATTTATCCTTCAATCATGATTATGCAGTTGCTATATGGAGGTTGATTGGTTTTTCAACTCAACTATTATGCGACTTAGGTACTCCCATTGAAGATAAACTATGATCCCTCCTTAACACATACAAAGATGCATCGATAGATGTTTATATGAGGCACATTCCTTTTTGGATAATGTGAGGCTTTGGAAAAGTTGGAATGATCTGGTTCTCAACCGTGTATTATTAGTTTCGCATGAAACCATAAAGATAGCTGTCAAAAGAGCAAGATGTGTATCTTGCGGATCAAATAATGTGGATCATCATACTAAAGACTCATTAATTTAGAGTCATACAAATGATGGTAGGTATACGGTTAAATCGGGCTATTGGTTTGCAATCTCATTAGCTAATAATGATGACGACCCACAACCACCTCTGGCTGCACATCCGTATATCTCAAAATGTATATGGAAACTAAACATTACCCTGAAGTTAAAACACTTCCTTTGGCGTATAGCTTCTCGAACAATCAGAACGGCTGAAAATCTCTAACATTGTGACATTCAAGTAAATAAAAACTGCTTGAGATGCTGTATAGAAAAGAAACAAGTAATCATTTATCCTCCAATCATGATTATGCAGCTGCTATATGGAGGTCGACTGGTTTTCCAACTCAACTATTATGCGACTTAGGTACTCCCATTGAAGATAAACTATGATCACTTCTTAACAAATACAAAGATGCATCGATAGATGTTTATATGAGGCACATTCCTTTTTGGATAATGTGAAGGCTTTGGAAAAGTTGGAATGATCTGATTCTCAACCGTGTATTATTAGTTTCGCATGAAACCATAAAGATAGCTGTTAAAGGAGCAAGATGTGTATCTTGCGGATCAAATAATGTGGATCCTCAGACTAAAGACTCATTAATTTGAAGTCATACAAAAGATGGTAGGTATACGGTTAAATCGGGCTATTGGTTTGCAATCTCATTAGCTAATAATGATGACGACCCACAACCACCTCTGGCTGCACATCCGTATATCTCAAAATGTATATGGAAACTAAACATTACCCTGAGGTTAAAACACTTCCCTTGGCGTATAGCTTCTCGAGCAATCGGAACGGCTGAAAATCTACAACATCTTGACATTCATGTAAATAAAAACTGCTCGAGATGCTGTATAGAAAAGAAAAAAGCAATCATTTATCCTCCAATTGTGATTACGCAGCTGCTATATGGAGGTCGACTGGTTTTCCAACTCAACTATTATGCGACTTAGGTACTCCCATTGAAGATAAACTATGATCCCTCCTTAACACATACAAAGATGCATCGATAGATGTTTATATGAGGCACATTTCTTTTTGGATAATGTGTAAGCTTTGGAAAAGTCGGAATGATCTGGTTCTCAACCGTGTATTATTAGTTTTGCATGAAACCATAAAGATAGCTGTTAGAGGAACGAGATGTGTATCTTGCGGATCAAATAATGTGGATCATTAGAGTCCATTTATGAAGTGAAGCCCGTGAAGCTTATGAAGGCCAAACCGAGGAATATTCTTAAATCTTGTTGTGATAAGGATCAAGTTGATTTAGATATATATATCATAAGATTTAGATAAGTTATATATCTAGTTGAGATAAATTTAACTCTTATATATATAATAGATCAGGATCCGCCCGATGGGCGGGGTTCCATTAGTTTTAAAATCAATTACATTTAAGCAAAATTATTAAGTTAAGTATGTATTATTAATGATGTATCTTACATTCTCTTACGGGAAAGAAGTATAAAGCATGTTTCGTTAGAGAATAGAATTATTTACATAATTTTATTTTTCTACATAAATAAATTAATTTGACTTTCTATATTACAATTTTATTATTAACATATTAAAAATCTATACCACATCCAGTAACTTTTGGTTTCAACTTAGTGTTTGATTTTGCGACCACCGTGTGAGATAGGCATGGACAAAATACCTAGAACCAAAAACCAAACCGAATCCAACCCGAAAAGGGGGTACCAAATTTGAATGGGTCCTAAACTTCTATATCCAAAAGACCAAACCCAAACCCAACGGAGAACCGAATGGATACCCGAAATACAATTTATACCCAAAAATATTAAATATATTTAGACTTGATATACCCAATTACCCTGCAATTATTAACCCAAAAATATCCATTATTTTAAAACCAAAATAACCAAAATACCCAAAAATAACTAAAATATATGAAAGTTCTTAGTTATATTTGTGAAATTTTACCAAACTTTATTCAAATTTAACATATTTTCATGATATTTCATTTACCCAAACCGAACCAGAAATTATAAATACCTAAATAGGTCATAAGCCACTAAACACAAAAAAAAAAAACCGAAAGACCTTAACCAAACCTGAATACCCGGGCCTAGAGTGAGATCTGGAAAAACGGATATGGTGATCGGTGGCTATGCTCTTGCCCATATGTAGGCAAGACTTTCTTCTGGAAAGATCTTCGGCATCCCTCTTATGTCCTCTGGTTCAAATCTTATCTCGGTTTCCAACTGGACATCTTCAGTTAGGAAGTGGTTTAAGTCAAAACATGCATCATCTTCTTCATCTCAAAAAACAAGAAACTCAAGAGAAATTATGTCAAATTTATAACCTTTAATCAAGAATTATCACATGATCAACTACCTCATATTAATCCAGAAAATATATATCATATAGGAACTTTTTATTTTAAAACTGCATATTCAATAAAAGAACATGAACAAACTATATCATTACAAAATGAATTTGAAGAAATTAAATTACTATCTTCTATGGCTTTGGAAAGGTATAGAAGAAAAAACTTTAATTATATTCATTTTGGATTAATCCAAATAGCAATCAAACCTCTGTCTAGGACAGAGATTGATTCACCAATACTTATGTTATTAAGAGATAAAATCATTTAAAATTTGAAGACTTCTTGCTAGGAGCCGTACAAACAAACTTCTACAATGGAACTGTATATTTTTATTGTGCTCCAAACTTCCAAGTAAGTCTACATGATCCAACAATAATTAACATGTCATTTAACAAAAAAATATTAACATAGCCTATTTCCCTAATTGTTTTAGATCCATGGTCATTTTAAAAATTGACCCATAATTTAAACTAGGAAAAATATATTTTCTTTCGACCTCTATCATTCACAAGTTTTTGGTGTTAAAGCATATAGAAGAAAAACATACTCCATCTGATTCAAAAAGATTGATGTTCTAGTCTTTATATTTTGTTCCACAAAGTTTTTTTTTCTTTTTTCTTTATTTGTATTATAAAATTGTAAACTTTAAGATGTAATGATTGAAAATAATCATATTTACTAAATTACTATTGGTTCATAATTATTAAAATAATTTTTTGGTGAGAGAAAATAATGTATTTATAAATAGTAATCATTGTTTCTTAATATGTGTGAAAAATCCTAAACATCATTTTTTTAGAAAAAGAGGGAATATAATATATTTGGGCTTGAATCAATGGACATTTTAACTATGTGTCTGATTGATAACCTAGTTTGACATTTGCGGTTAAATATTTTCTTAGTGGTTGTAAGAAAGGCGGTTAGAGATAGTGGAAGAGAAAAGGCGGTTGAATTCAAATGAGCAGTTAAATAATAGTTATGATTGTTAACAAGCGGTTGAATACTAAAAAAATGTTATACAAAATAAATTAAAATATGAAAAACATTTCAAAATAAATATTTCTATTCTTAAAATTTATTTTAAAAAATTATATATATATGACTACTATTTATAATAAAAAATTCAAATACCTTGTTTACGAACGAACCACTTTATTTTTAGGTGGTTGCAACCACTCGTTTTTCTCTTTTAACCGCTCTCTGCAATCATATTTTCTAACTGTTTTTCCAATCGATTCTTCCAACCGTTCTATTAATTGGTAATCTTCAAGATGGTTTATTTGCAAACGAAATTGAAGGTTACCAATTAAACCCTATATTGATGGTTTAGTTTGAGTTGTTGAGACAATGCCAGTTTTTTTCCTGTCGTCAATCGAGACAATACCATTTTTGTTTCACTTTTCATTGATTTTGTGTTCTGTTTTGCGAAACAGAGCTTCTTTCTCCACTTGTTCATTTTCAAAAATTCCCAATTTACCCTTTTATAGCACTTTCTTAATTGTTAATTTGTTACAGTCGCTTTCTTCTCCTCTGAGATAGCGAAAAAACAAACAAATCCACTCAGTAGAACCCTAAATTACACTTCTGGTTAGTTATCTTTGATCTCAATTTCACTTATTTTATTTGCAGATCGTGATTCTATTGTTGCAAAAAAGTATAATTTTTTCATGATTCTTCACCCATTTTAATACGAAAATGTTTCTAATTTTGACCCAAAATGGTTATAAATTCTTGTTGCATGTCCAAGATTTTCAATTTTTCAATTAAAGCTTCGATCTTTTTGTATAAATAACTCATAAAGATTCAACCTTTGATTTTGCGTTTTCAGGATATGAGTGATCCAATGCGTGAAATCGTTTCAGCTTTAGTAGCTGAGAACTCTCATCAACAACAACAAGAAAGAGTCTTAATTTCACTTGACATTGAAGACGACAAGTTGTTTCTATTACATTTCATCATAGGAACTTACTTCGGACCAGATTTAAAAACACATCATCATCCAAGGCAATCAGCTTTTCAGATTCAAGCAGTGAAGAATCATCTCAAATCAGATGAGTTAAGTAACTCACTGATGAAGAGAGCTGAGATGGAACGTGTTTATCATCACATTCTGAGTAGTGCTGATCCATGTTTAATTGCAAAGACAAGATTGTTACGTCCTTATTTCAACGAAAAACGTAATGATTCCAATAGGGATTTACCGCTTTTCGCGGATCTTTATCCTCGAAAACTGCACCCTGAATCTCGTATTGGGAATAGGTATAAGCTGATTAAGAGTATTGTGTTTATCAATGATCCTGATGTTTCTTGTATGAGTGAAGATTGTGTTGCACGGTTTAAGCGGCTTACGGGTTTGGATAGCTTTACTTTGAGCCTTAGTGTTGATGTTACTGAAACTGATAGTGTTGTTGCGGCTAATGCGGTTGAGGATGAGGTTGATGAGAGCTTGGAACCGTTAAAAGAGGATACTTGTTTGGAAGTTCCGGTTATATGTGGTAGTAATGATAATGCCGGTACTTGTACTAGTGGTGAAAACGATGTTGCTGTAAAGCCCGGGGTAGTATCTGGAGATCAGGATAGACCAATGTTGGGATTAATGGACATCGGTGAATGTTCTGACGCTTATCTCTTTCGTGTGTCACTTCCCGGTGTGAAAAGAGATGAAAGTGAGTGACTTTTTGCTTAATCATGAAAGCATTTCATTCTGCTAAAACAAGTTTCTTGACACTGTGTGTAATGTTGCAGGAGATTTTAGCTGTGAAGTGGAAGACAATGGGAAGGTATTAGTTAGAGGAGTCACTACAACAGGTGAGAAGCAAGTTCAACGGTATTCTCACGTGTTTGAGATGCAGACTCAGAATCTCAGCCCACCGGGTCACTTTTCTGTCTCATTCCGCCTCCCGGGTCCTGTCTATCCGCAGGAGTTTTCAGGCAACTTTGGTACTGATGGGATTCTTGAAGGAATTGTAATGAAAAGGTCGCAGAAACAAACTGTGTAATCATCATAGTAGTTGTAGGTATCGAACTGTGTTATCGTAGTAGTAGTACAAATCGTCAGTTTTTGGGTTTTGTTATGGTTAAGTATGAACTGGTTACTTTACAATACCTCTGTATGTTTAGTCTAACGCACCTAAGCCATAAGTTGTTGAATCGCAGACCGAAACATATTTTCGATTCAGTTTACAAGTAATCGAATCAACTGTGTGATAGTTTCTAGTTATACCATCCATTTATCTAACTGGTAAAACTGTTTAGATAGTCATTAACAGGATAAACCAAACCAAATAACGATAAATATATCCATAAGACATAAAAACATAAATTCTTGTACTACACCGAACTCTTAGGTCTGATAGTTTGTTATTAACAGTCTTCTTCTTGAGTAGATCCATTGAGATACGTTCGTCGAACCAGAAGGCTGTGTAGAAAACAAACAACAAAAGTTAAAGTCAAAGTTTTGTTTTAATGAAACTTTAAAAGAAAAAGATAAAACTGGAACTTACAGTTTATTAGGCAAAAGCTAATTCTCAGGATCTTGTTGCTCAGGTCCTTGTTGTTGCCACATTGGTTGACCCATATACGGGTTAGGCGGATATGCGCCGGGATTACCCATAACCATTCCCGGGTTTCCAATTGGAGCTGTTCCAGGAGGCAAGTATCCATATGGGTAACCTGCTGCTGCAGCGGATTCAGCACCAACCGTACCCAAGACTTCATCACGAAGATCCTCTCGAGGAACAATATCAACAAGGAAATCAAAGATATCTGTTCTAGTCACAGCAGCCGCAATATCATTCTTCTGCAACGTCCGCCTCTTGTTCTCCTCAGTGTGATTCCACGACCTTAGCGTAAGCTCCAAAATGAACATCTCACAGGCTCTGGCAAACACAACAGGTGCCTCAGCTGAGATCATACGCACGTCTTCATCAGCTTTCATGATCTTCTTGATTCTTGCCAATGGAAGGCTATGGTTCTTGAAATCAGTGGTTTTTTCAATCTCTTTGAATTGAGTCTCCCAAAAAGATTGAAGCTGTTGAGTAAGCTGTTGTTGTTGTTGCTGATGCATCTGGTGGTATGCTGGATGGTCTGAACCGGCTGGCGCAGTGGTCATTGGGTTGGTTTGGTATGGGTTAGAGCCATAGTTAATAGCTGATGATTGTCCTTGTTGATCCATTCTCTAACAAATATAATAAATCAAAAAAACAAAATAGAGACAAACAAACATATTTCAAAGTTTAAGTTTAATTCTAATATCAAACTAATAACACTAAATTAACAAATATTTAAACAGTAATTTTCCGACAAAATGAACAGAACAACAAATTTGATAACTTCTCCACTAAACAAGATAAATCATCACTATTTAATTTCAACTGAGCTGATTTGGTGTTCATTCTCTACCAAAAGAATCCCCAAAAAATAAAATAAAATCAGAAATTTTAAAACAACAAAGTTTAGAAACAGAACATAGAAACAGCGAATTCATTACAAAACTATAAAACACAGCTTCAGACAGCTAATTTCTTTAGTCAAGATTAACGTATCATAAACTAAAGTGTTTAAAACAGTAATTTTCCAACAAAATGAACAGAACAACAAATTTGCTAACTTCTCCATCAAACAAGATAAATAATCATTAATTCAGCTTAGCTAATTAGTTGCTCATTCTCTACCAAAAGAATCACTAAAAGAATTAAAAAAAATTTAAATAAAGTTCAGAAACAAAACAGAGAAACAAAAACAAAGCGATTTCATTACAAAACTATGGAAAACAGCTTCAGACAGCTAATTTCATTAAACAAGATAAAAATATAATAAATTAAAGTGTGTAACCTCTCAGTCACAAATTAAACTGAAGACAATTTGATTCAACCTAATTTTTTAAAAAATGTGAAAATCATAGCTTCGTATATTGAAAATTAAACAAAATAACCCAGAAAAAATTTCGGGAAATATAAGAGAATTGGGTTACCTTTAAGATTCACGGGATAATCTAAACGAAATTGAGAAGAAGAGTGAGATTTGTGATGAGAGATTTTTAAGATCTGGAATCTGGGATTTATCGCCTTCGTTGGATATAAGGGTTTTTGATTTCTTTACCCTTGTGAAAATTTTAATAATGAGGAATTAGAAGACAGATGTCGTCAGTGAGGCTTATAGAAAGTAACGCTTACTTTATTAAAAATTTCATTTCAGTATACGTCACTTTATTACACCTTTTGTTTTCTTTTTCTCATTAATATTATACATTTTGTTTTTGACAACTGGATTTTGTTATTAAACCATGAAAGATTCCAATTCCATGATAGAGTTATAAATGTAAGTGGAATAACTAGATATCCCAAAAATATAGCATAAAAGAGGGAAATAAAGCTTCAAGTTACAAAGGAAAACAGAAAGGAAATTACAAATCACAAAAGCAAAACGAAAAAATAGAATATAAAAATGAACTCTTACCAAATATATTTGCCAATAGACCTCCCTAACTCTGAGATGATCATGACCAACCACAATAGACACTACAAGTCTGTTTGCAGCTAACCAAACCTCATAAAATGAAACAAGAGTATTTTCCAAATAAATTGATCATATACTTCAAATCTGGCAAGAAAGAAGCGCTCCATTGTGCAAATGACGTCAATTCTTATGGAAGCGGAGATATTGAGAATCACGACAAATTAACGCCTTAATAAAAACCTTTAGTCATACCAGACCTTGATCAGATCTTGAGTGTAGAGACGAAGAGCAAGACAAAACTTTAACCGATGATGCCAAATTCGGAGAAGAACGACAACATGCCGAACCAAAAAGTTCACAATAAAGACCAACCAACAAAATGGAGAGGATAATCAACAAGTCTAAAGAGACAAATAGAGATCAAGCCAGTTTTTGCCATCGATCCGTGCTAACACCTTGATCAAAAACTCGACTATACGACTAAACCATAAAAGCAAATCGAAAAAAAAAGCCAAAAATCAACAACTAAACTTCAAATCAAGAAAAAATGATAACTTAAACCACCATAAACTTGGCCAGCCGGATCACAAGCTGGCAAAGATAATAGCTAACATGAAGGCGACACAAATCAAGACTGGAGATTGATGCAAGAATAAGCAAAACTCGAAAGCAAAGATCAGGGGACAACCTCAAAAGCTGCCGAGAACCACCATCTCACAACCCTAACTAGATCTGACACCTAGCTTCGTCCTCTAGTGCAGACGACTTCATCGGTGGAACCACCCTTTCATTAGCCTAACCAGATCCGGTGACAACATAAACTCTTCTATGATGAGAAGGAAGGAAAGCAAAGAACTAGCCCGAGGGAACCGACGCTAGTGCTAGAGGAGCCACCGATGCCGATCAGATTTGAAAAACAAGTGGCGCTGCTCTAGGGGTTTCTCATGTGAGAGGAGAGAAAGACATTTTTTTAACATAAGTTAATGGGTTAAGAAGGACAATATATATAAATATCCAAGAAAAAAAAATATGGCAGCCGTTACTTTTTTATTGTACTTTTGACAGCCACCTTTTTTAATTTCAGCTTTACCCTTGACATCATCTCACGTAATATTTTAGACTAACATTTACTCCCTCCGTTTCAGAATAGATGATGTTTTATCTACTTTATCTTGTTTTAGAAAGTTTGATGTTTTAATCTTTTTACTTTATTTTTATTGATAATTTGTAAATATCAAGATGTAATGATTGAAAAGAATTATGTTACTATTGGTTTATAATTATTAAAATAATTCTTGGTAAGAGAAAATAATATATATTAAAAAAATAATGATTATTTTCTTAATTTGTGTAAAATATCCTTAACATCATGTATTATGAAACAGATGGAGTATGTTTTTTGATACACCAGTAAATTTATTTTTAAATTATTAAATCAATTATTGTAGGAACCTTAACAACTACAACAAAACAACTGATAATTATAAAAGATAATTTAAAAACGTGAATCGAAAATATAATATTAAATCTTAAAGATGAAAAGGAATTGCAGAGGTAAGACGTCGAATCTCTTTCCTTAACTACTACAACAAGACAACTGATAATTTAAAAATGTGAATCAAAAATGCAATGCTAAATCTTAAAGATAAAAAGAATTGCAGAGGTGAGACGTCGAATCTTTTTTCTTAAATCTTTAGATGCTCCGTAGTGTGATGGTTTCGTAGCGTTAAGACTCCCAAGATATTATTGCATATCTCTTCTTTCTTCTAACACCGAAAAATAAAAATTCAAGGAAAAAAAATTTATTTGTACTTTGAGACACAAACAAGAGAAGAAGAAAAAGGAGAGAGATTTTTTTGTTTATGTCAATTAATGAGAAAGAGAAGACAATGACTCTACTTAATAGCAAAGCTTAACATCACAAAAATCAAAGAGAAGTTATGACCATAATCACAAAATGAAAAGAATTGATTCTCAATGACAAGTCAAAGAAATATTCAAATGTTTATTAATTGATTAATTAACTAAATGTCGTCGTTAATTGATTTTTATTGTTCCAAATAAACAATTCAAATGAAGATATTTTTTTATTTAATCAACAATTTCAAACCAAATGAATCTGGGAAAATTAAAATAAGCATATGTATGGGTTGTAACTTGTAAGCCCATTTTGTAAATCTCATATCTCAAATCCAGCCCTAATGTGGCTAGATTTCTCTTCTAATTTCCAAAATGAGACATTTGACACTAAGTCAAAATTTTAAGCTCATCATTTTTTTCTAAGTTTCTCACTTCGCACATCAATTTCTCATTCAAACAAACTTCTTTTTTGACTATCTAAAACACCACCACGTAATGCTTTCGGTGACGATTATATCGTGTCCAAGACCGGTCATTCTGGTGAACGTTTTCACCAGAAAATCCACAGAAAAATGGCCAAAGCCACTTTATCAAAAAAATGAGTTCTAACAATTATTTTCTAGTTGAAGCTAAGACAAAGATAATTTCAGTGAAAATGTTGATCATAAATCTGGTAAAGAACAATTAATTTCAACAACAATGGATAATGGATTTTTTTTAATGGTATAAATGGTTATTGATTTATTTACCTTGCTATATATTATTATATATCTATAAAATATTAAAGCTTGTAACAATTTAGATCATTAGTATTTTAGTGCCCACAAGGTTTTTGATAAAATGTTTGAAAGAACCTAAATGAAATTTTCATGCTTAGCCTATGGCAGTAGTTGATTAGGATAATTAGTGATTAGATTAGACATGATTATTAATGCTCATTGGCCATTTGGTAACTAACATGAGTTATTGATTATCAAATGATTAGTAAAGGAATTAGTATCATGGAAGTGGATTAGTCTTAGTTAGTGATCCAATACCAAGGATAGTGTTCTTAATATGTTCTTCGCCTCATCAAAAGTTCATCATCTCATCTAAATCATCGCCACTCACGAGACTTGTCGATTTCTCTTATTTGATTTCAAAATCGTTTTAGTCATTTTTCCGCTTTTGTTTAGTTTCAAATTTTGTTTTCAAACCCACAACTTTATTGCCTTGATTAAGTTGATTTCTCTTTTGGATTGGGTCCTAGAGTACACACGTACTATAGGTTAATTGATACACCTAGACCCTAAAAAGTCCAAGTATCAACAGCCATTCTTGAAAAAACAATTACAAACAATTTCCAAGATTTGGAATTGAACTCGCCTCTGTGAAGGATGGAAGAGATAAACATAACCACTCCATGACAATAACTTTCTTCAAATCAATGCTCTTAGATTAATAAACTTTGGTTGCCTAAAGCATCTGTTTTATGGGTTTTAGCACAAGGCCGAGGATGACGAAAATCCTCGACCAATTGTACATCTCAAAAACTCTTCCAAATCAGATATACCTTAAACAAAAGCTGTATGGACTTTGAATAAGTGACTCCTCGGCAATTAAAAAAGCATTAATATAAACTTAACAAAGATAAATGGATTCATTTATCTATCCAAATATACAATAGTAACGAGAATCTCAACATAACAGAGAGAATTAAACTTTAAATAAAAGAGTGTCAATGCATAATATCATCAAAAGACAAGCTTTCTCTACGACTGGGAAACCGAGAAGAATCGCAACTTTGGTTGAAAGCTTTAACAAGAGGAATGAGCGAATGAACAACATCTGTCATCAATGGTCTGTAACTTGCTTCTGGTTGCACACAAACTGCTGCTATGGCTGCTACCTGTTTTATAACATTCATCACAACTCTTTGCTCATATAGATATAAATATACAAAATTCTTTGCGGTAGCATAACATTAGTAGTTCAATGGTTATATATATATGTTGTGTTGCATCAATCAACTATGGTAGTCTAGTGGTTGAGAAGTCCCATTCACTATGTTTCCAAGTTAACCACATTAAATAGTTTAAATAGCAAGACAAATAAGTATTATGCATGTCTTAATATCACTCTGAAGGCCCATACATCTTCCAGAATTTGGATTAGTTTTTTGATAAATTATCTCTCCCAAAGGAAATCAAACTTGTGTCTCCTACATGCCTAAGTTTTCGGCTATGTTCCATATTGGAAAGGAAAAAAAAAACAGAAAGAAAGTGATGAAGTCACACCTGAATAAGATCTTTTTGTGAGTATTGACCTTTAATGGTTGGATCCACCATTTCACTAACTTTCTCTCTGTTGGTTAGCCTTGGAAGAGCCTGAAAATATATGCAACATTTTCACTATTAATCCAAAACTAATACTTCTTAACAAATGTAGATAAATGTACACATGTTTTCATGGAGATCTATGAGACAATATCGAAAAAATTCAAATTAATAATATGCTATTGAGAATTAATTATAGTATACTTACCCAAGAGACAAGGACATCATGTCCACGCGGACGCCTCGAATCGATCGGTGTACGACCCGTTAAGAGTTGTAGTAACACAATACCATAACTGTAAACATCTGATTTTGTGGTAAGCTTTCCTGTAGAGGCATACCTATCTCAACCAAATAAAATTTTATTTGGTTATGACTTTTAAGAACACTTAAAAACCATAATCTCATAGATTCATAATATACACACTATGGATAGAAAACAATCACTACCATATAGTCCATATTTGTAGGTGACATATGGCATGATGTTATAATGGTTACCAATTTGATTGCTATTCCCATAGCCAATTTTTAAAATTTTTTTTGCAAAAATGTGACAACAATATGAAGAATTACTTACTCTGGTGCCAGATATCCTGTGGTTCCAAGCACCCTTGTTGAAATCTCACCGTTTAGTTTATCAGATCCAGTTTTCGCTAATCCAAAATCCGAAACTTTAGCTCGGTTTTTTTGATCCAACAAAATGTTGGTACACTTGAAGTTGCGGTGAATCACAGTAGAGACTGTATTTTCGTGTAGATACTCTAGGGCTCGGGCGCAATCAAGGGCGATCCTAAGCCGAGTTCCCCAATCCAATGATAGAGATTGATCCTTAAGATTTTTACTACTATGGTCGTGGAGATGATGTTCCAGTGTACCATTGGGCATATATTCAAATATCAGGATCCTATGGTCTTGATCAGCACAGTATCCAAGTAATTCCACCAAATATGGGCATTGTAATCGACTAAGAAGATCAACCTGCACATTAATATTCCCTTATGTATTTAATGGTATTACAGCAAATGATAAGTAGCCACATTAATGGGTTGACTTTATAGCTACTAATAGTTTATAAAGAAATTAAGTTGTGTACTAACTTTACTTGGCTATTGCACAGCCATAGAATAAAATAGATCGAATTTTGGTACTTTCTTTTCCTCTAATAAAAATATAGAAACACGGACCAAAATGTATATCCAATGATTAGATTAATATAAATCCCAGCACATGGATGCCAAAATACGACAAAAATATCCCAGCACATACTGAAAGGGGCATGTCAATTAGACAATTCCTATTTCATTTTTCTAAATTTCATTGTCTATAAAGTTATGCATACATATATTAAATGGGAAAATTTCAAAACAAATTTCCAACCTTGTGATCTATTTTAAAGCACTTAGTTTGATATATTCTGAGTAGTAAAATATAGTGAATCATGCTTTCACAATGTGAAAACATAGGTCATGAATGTTTGATAGCTTTTTAGTGGTTTTTTGCTTTTGATTTTTTGTTTTTGGTTTTTGGTTTTTGATTTTTTGGTTTTTGATTTTCTGTAGATTTTAGTTTTTCAAAATCTCCTAGACACTACTATAAGTGAGATTCTAGATTCTCTTCACAAATGTGAAAAAACTATCAAAATTCAGATTTCATATTTTTTAGAAAATCTACTTTTTCTAAAATCATGAATGACAATAAATTACATTTTTAGAAAATCTAAAACCAAAAACCACTCTAAAAATTTAAAACAATTGTCATTCAAGGCCATATAGTATCCCATTCATCACCTTAGTTAATTTTTTAGAAATCTAAATCATGAATGGTAACTCTTGCATATGTATTGTATAAATCCAAGAAAGGATGAATTTATTTCGACCTATAACTTTTAGATATATTTTTAAAATTTAGAAAATTAAATACCATTTATCAATATTGAAAAATACGAACTCTATTGTCTATGAAAGATACCACAGTTATATTTAACTGTAGAGGTATTCATGATCCGGTATCTCGTGAGTCACCTACTTGGAGTAATGATACAAGTCAAAGTTTCAAATTCTTCTTTTCAACAGTATTTTATTCAAATTTTCAATATAGATATTGTATATAATACCAGTATATTAATTGGAACATGGAATCAATAAATAAGCACAAAAATAGTAGATAAGAAAGGACAATAAATGAAGTGGGCACGACTAACCTCAATCCTAAAGGACCGCTCTTCATGCTTTTGGTTACTAGCATTATCATTAAGCATATGAAGCTTTTTAATGGCCACAACAGTTCCATCAGTCAGTACTCCTTTATACACATCTCCATGTACACCACTTCCAATCTTCTTCTCCTCGCTGAAGTTATTAGTTGCCATCTCTAATTCCTTGTATGTGTACACTTCTACTCCTTCTGCTCGGCTTCTCCTACAACTCTTTGTCTGTGAAGGCAATTGTCTGAACGATGTTGCGTTTCTTGAGTATAGACAATCTCTCTTGATGTCATCTAACAAAAATAAAAGATTGGGCATTTTTCACTTTTTTATATTTGATAAATCTTGGGAAATTCCGGGCATTTGTCCAATATTTTTTTTCTGTGTTGTCTGACGCTATCCACTAATAATACTATATTTAAGACGTAAATTATCCATTTCAAGAAGGGTTGAACTAGCGAATTTAAATACTCTCAAAACCAGTAATTAAACCACCAATTATTTGGTAACATTAGGCATTTAGAATGATAAAATAAAGTATTAAGGTGTATGTGTTTTACCAGGGCTAGAAGTGTAGCTATAGCTAGTGGAAAGTCCACCATTGTTGATGCTGCAACTTTCTTTGCAAGCTAAGTTATCTGCTTTCTCTCTTGCGGATGTAAGTCGATGCAGTAAAAAGATGATAAGAAGAATAGCAAAGATTATGAAGATGGAGATGATGGAGATGACAATGATGATCATGGCATTCATTGAAATTAGGCCATGCTGATGGTCATCTTGGCTGCTAGCAGATTTGGGGTGAAATGATGATGATGATGATGGATGATGGTAATGGTTGCTAAGGTTTTTGTTTTCCATTTTTACAATAGAGTTGTTCATTTTGCGAGAAAGGAGGGGAGAGGGAGAATGAGAGTGTAGGTTTGGTAACGAATTGATGTATATTTCTCTATATATACACACGTATGTGCCAGATATGTATTAAATGAAGTAACAATTATACATATAAAATTTAAAAGAATATATCAGAAAAAAATAAAGTAGTGGAAGTAATAGAAAAAAGGAATATAGGAAATTAAAACAAATAGCTAGTGCTTTTCATATCATTTGTTTAGAAAAATAACGGGCTAAGAACAGAATATAAATAGACTTACGTGATGAAAGATTACCGTATTTCTACTATAGAATCATATAGGTAGATTGCTAGCATTGGTACAATTTTACGTTTACTTTTGAATTATTCTTATCACATATGTTTTAAATAAATAAAAAAGTCAATGATACGTGGAACTAGAAGTAGAGCCGAAGACAAACAAAAAAAAATCGTTTATATGCTTATTTTGTAGAAAATGTGTTGTAACTAGAATTTAACATATATTTTTTTAATAAATTAAAAATAATAAACACTATTTTAATCTATAAAGATAAATTTTGTACTTTTTTTTAAACTATAAAATAATTTTATACCATGTTTAATCTTTATTAAATTAACACTATTTTTAATATATGAAATAGGATTTTAAACTAAAAAAAATAACACTAAACTATATATTTTACCAATATATCAAATAAAAATTTAAAACTTAGAAACCCTAAAAATTGCTTAATATTTTGAAGTCTAAAGCGAATACTTTTTTATTTTTTTCATAGGCACGCTTCTGACTATAAGATATGGATATTTGCTATTTTAAAAATATTGTATAAATAATTATTTTAAACAGAAAGAAAGCAATGTAACTAAGGAAGTTAAGAAAAAAACAAAAACGTTCACAACAAGATAAGACTATTATAGCCAATGGCCGAAACAAAATAGTTAGCCACAGGATCGTAAATTTTTAAAATTAAAATACAAAAATTTAATCAATAAAAGAATAAAACACATAAATAATCTAGTATAAATAAAATCATAGATCATCCAATACGTGATAACAATGCTTAAGAAACATAAGGAATCTATCAGGTTACATCATTAAATTTTAAAACTATGATAGTATATGTGATTTATGTATAGAAAAAAAAAAGAACTTAATCTTTACCTATATGTAATATCAAAATGCACAATGTATATGACTCAATATGAAGTAATTCATTGTGACATAAGAGTGACGAAAAAAATCACATGAAAGAAAATGTGTGTGATAATGTACAACTGGTCGTTAGACAAGGTTAGATTTTCATAATGTAGTGCTCAGAGTTCACAGTTGAGAACAACAATAACGTAACAATGTAGATTTAAAAATTGGACCAAAAATTTAACTACAGGTTGTTGTAGGCCCACACCATCAAAATTAGGATATTTATTCTAGGAAATCATATTTTGTAATAGTTTAATCTTAAAGAAATACAATACAGTCAGACTTCTACAAATTAATAACATTGAGACCAATGTATTTTATAAAATTTTATTAAATTATCGTGTTTATTATTTTATAGAGGTGATATATGAACTAAAATATCAATTTGGAATTCGAAAAAATTATTAATTTAACGAGGTATTAATTTATCAAATACTCCCTCTATTCCTTATTAATCCTATTTATAGGAAAAAAATTTGTTTCAAAAAGTTACAATTTTTCTATTTTCAATGCATTTTTCATCATCTATTAATGATGAATCGTAAATTTTAGGAAAAATAATAGAATACTATTGGTTTATAGTTATAATAAATTGTTATTCACAAAATATGATGCAACTTTAATATGTTTTATTAAAATGTGTGAAAATCGTAGAAATATGATCAATAAAAAACAGAGAGAATATTAATTTATAGAGGTTTCACTTTACTTTATGAAATTTTCGAATTCTTTAGTTAACTGCATATTTTCCTCAAATGTACTTGGTTTCTTAGAGTCTCATGTTAATAAAACTATACATTTGTTTAATCCAAATTAAATTAAGATGTATACTATATAAACCCCAATTTTTAGTAATGTACAAGTAAACATAAAAAGAAAAATGATTTTTTTTTTTTAATTTGGCAGACCCCATTTACGAAGGCCATAACATTCTATTGGAAGCGTCGAACTCGCGGATGAGAAAAGACAGCCACATGTTTATGATATGATGGAACGATAAAAGTGAAAACCAAACTGAATAAAGTCAAAGGTGAACTGGAGCTGAATTATTTGCAGTTTGGTATATTATCTTTCAGTGCAGCGGAATCATGTGTAGAATGCATAATGAAAATGACTTTTCTTAAGAAAAAAAAAAAAGGAAAAAAAAAGAAAAAAAAAAAAGAAAATGACTTTTCTTCAGAAAATACAAAAGAAAAGACAGTATTTACAAAAGCACCAACACGACAATTTGCTTTCCTCCCGAGAGATATTATAGATGGATAAGTCTTATTTATGGCCTTACACATAATGCGAAGGCAAATTCCCTATTGGGTTTTCTTGTATTTTCCAACAATATATATTATTACAAAAAACCATGGTTGTAAAATATGATACCTGCTAGACGTACGATGAGACATTTTATAACGTATAGACGTATTTACGGCTGTCTATGCAAAGATTATATGATAAATATTTTTTTGTAAAAAAATTATATATATATTTATATATAATCAATTTTTATGTATATACAACTGGGTTAAAATTTTATATCATTTATATAAAAACTAAAATACCTGAATATCAAATATTAACCAAATAAATAATGAAAATTAATTTTAAAATATTGTAAAAAAAAAAAAAAAAAAAAAAAAAAAAGTATGATAGGTTTATAACCAAAGTGCTAAATAAATAACAAAACTTTAATCCTCATGTTCCTCTTTTCCATGTAGTTCTAGAACATAGTCGTCATCGGACTCAAAATCAATATTAGGAATTTATTCTTTCTTATCAAATATGAAATCTTCGTCATGTAGTTCTCTAACTTCATTTATATCATCTCTTCTAGCTAATTCTTCCTCACCAAGTTCAGATTCCGTAGGCAAGTCCCCTCCATCTTCAACAAACCCACCAACAATCCATGCTTTAGCATTCATAGCATGATCAAGAAGTAATATGTCAATATTCTGCTCCATTTGCTTTTTCTTTCTGCTCATCAATCTTGAATTAAATTGGACAAAGACAAGATTGTTCATTCTAGCTACATCAAGTCTGTTTCGTTTCTTCGTATGTACCTTCATGTTAATCAAGCCAATAAAAATATAAACTATGTGTAAAATATTTAAAATTTAATCAATTAGAACTTGGAACGTAATTATTAAATATAACCCCTTCAAATGCACTCCAATTTCGCTCATATCCGAATGAACTTGTAGTCAAAGACAAAATCTTCTTGGCCATTCTTTCTAAGTTAGGAGCTGCACCTCTGATATATTGAGTTTTGAACATCTTTTTCTTTGCATTTTTCATTAGTTTTATCTCATTTTCATCTCATTTCTAGTGCCTAGGTGCATGTTTTGCATATTATCCTTGTGTTGTAGGTTCATGAAATGGAGTGAGCAAAAGGAGAACAAATTGGAACAAAAAGGTATAGATAAAGGAGATTTGATGAAGAATGGATGGTGTCTCAATGAGGATTAGCAGGTACATGACATCGTGGAGGCTCGGCGGGGACACGCTGCGGCCAGACGATGTCAATGACTCTCAGCAGGTACTCGGAGCGGCTTAGCGTGCCCGTTGTGGAGTTGCCAAAACTTACTAGCCAGATTGGCGAGCAAACATAGCGGTCTCATGTGACCGATGGGCTTCATCGGGCATATGTAGTGGGCAGACGTAACCACTAGCTCACAGTGGTTGGTTGTATTGGCAAAGTTATGCCACTGGGATGCAGCGGTCGGTCCTAGTGGTCTCTTGACACCATTGGACCAGACCAAAGTTTCTTGATTTAGTACTAAACTGGATTGATCTGACTGGTTATGTGTTAAACCAGTTTTTCTTATTTCTCACTATAAATCCTAATTAGAAGGGGGGTGTGATGTTTTTGAGAGATTCTCTTAGCCTCTCTAAAGCATTTATTCAAGAACTTGTATGAATCTTTCTATTTTTAATCTATCAAAGTTTGTTTTCTTTTGAAATCTTTCATCTATTCACCATATCATCAAGATAACCAAAGATCAAACATGTGGTTTTGTGTTTTCATGTTGATTAGTGAGTAGTCTTTTTAGGACTCTTGGGATTGGTAGATTTAGGGTGATTGGTTGTTGATTAGTGGAGTTAGATCTTTTCTTGATAGGTGTTATTAAAGCTAAAGTAGCCTTGATCATGCTAGTTTGGGAATTTTTATACCCACAAGGTGTTCGATGAAGTTTTCTGATTCGATTCTAGAAGGCTTGAAGAGCAAGGTACAAGGAGCTGAAGCCAACGACAACAAGAGAGACAAGTTCGGAGCAAAAGGAGTTTGGAAAACATTTATTGGATTCATGAAGTATCTCCGAAACAATATATTCTATCAAGCACTTAGAGTTACACTACCACTAGTGAATACTCCGAAGGATCACTTGAGCTCTCATGGATGTATCAAGGCCACATCGAACGAGATACACGCCTAAGTGAGGTTTACCGAGGCATGTCTCATAAACATCCACTCTTTATTGCGTATTCTCTTCTCTCTTCGTCTCCTTCTTCTTTATATGTTGTGTCAGAGAATTTTTTTTTCTTCATCTATCTTTTTAATCAAAAACCTTTATAAAATATAGATCATTGTTCTCGACTTCGTGTGATTCGATTCCGAAACTCTTAGTCTCATCAAGTGGACTTTCCGCATCCTCTTGTGGCGATATTTGATCCATTAAACCGCTAGATGCTCAATATTGGGTCTAGCATCATCTTATCCATGTTCTCAACATCTCGGTATCGATTTTGGGTTGTGATTCTCACCAGAATAACCCAGAATCGCATCAAATGGTCATCACTCCGGACGGCAACTACGAGTCCCAAGACGAAGAGGAAACTCAAGTACAGGAAGAAGAAGCTTTGGAAAGGGAGATTGAGTATCCCAGCGTTGGAAAGCTTCTAATGATTCGGAGGGTCCTTAGCACCACAGCCGCACCCGAAGACTCCAACCAACGCGAGAATATCTTCCACACTCGGTGTACGATAATGTTATGTTATTTTTTAATTCTATTAATTTTGTCATTAATAAGAAAAAATAATTAGAAAATTTTTGATGTCATTAAAACAAGTCTACGATACAAAATATGCGGTAACATGGGACAACAAAAAATGAATAACATATATTTTGTTATTGTCATAGAGGGATCATCGGGAATATCTCTCCATTTGTAGCTTGTTTATTTTTTCGTTGGTGACTACGACCGCATTTTCTCGATTTATCAAAATATGCACAATTTTGTATTAATTTGTATATAAATTGACCGTTTTTCTTAAATGAATTTTTTTCCACGAATGTTTCTTGTAATAGTTTGATTTAAAATTCAGAGAATAGAAAAATCATATAAAAAAATTATTGCAAAAGATTTATTTTGTAATTAAATGAATTATTTAAAACTAGAAAAAAGAACAGAAAAAACAAAAAATTAAGGCGTCTCAGGTGACAAGTTGGGCCGTCACGGCCTTCCAAAAGCCACACACGCCTTGTCCTTTTTGCTTTTACCTCTCTCGTCTCCACCAACCCTCTCCTTCCTTCTTCTCTAATCTCTCTCTCTGTAAGTTTCATCTTTCAGATTCTCAGATTTGATTTGATTCATGATTAGTTTCTCTGATACTTGTTTCGTTGTTTCTCGAATTTGATCTGATGATTACTTGTTTTTTTTTTTTTCTTGTGGGGAAAATAAAATCAAATATTTTCCGATTCGTTCTCTGACAGTGACCGATTTGTTCTGAGATTATTGCGATTGAGATGTTTATCGAACTTATTACTCTAATCATCAATTTAATTGCAAAATTTCTGAATTTTTTTATTTGTTGAAGTCATCGATCTTTGTTTGTTGTATAGTTTTAAGTAACGATTTCAAGCTTTTAATTAGCTTGTCGATGAGATTAGAGTCTATTTAAACATGTTTAGTGATTAATTATCATTTTTAAGTAGTCATTAGTGATTAATGGAGCATCGAGTGAAGGTCTGATATAGCTTTATTAAGCTTGAATCTTCTCATTACGCTCCATATAGTAAAAATTTTATATCATTTTGCTATTGGAAACAGATTTTGTTTTGGTTTTAGTTTCCAATTGCTACTTTTGATGCACATTGTTACAATTCTGTGTTAAAGTTTTGGTTTTTATTTCTCTTAACACAATTTGATTTGTTAGTAATATACTTATTAGAGAAACTTAGCATGTTGATATGAACTTTGAATTAGAGTGAACAACGGTTACTATTAAGTACACATTATCTTAGATTAGAGAGATCTCATTACCATTCTTTTGGTGTTTTAATGGATTTCCTTATCGTTACGGAGATATTTTGGATTCATCTATTGAGTAGTATTGTTCACATTTGTATAAAGTTTCTGAAAAAGCAGATAATGCTGCATTTTGGTCTTCAGGCAAACACAGTGAGAAAAAACTAAGTGTTCATGAGGAGTATAAGAGAAAAAAAGGAGAATGAGAATCGTGGGGCTAACGGGAGGCATAGCATCTGGGAAGAGTACTGTATCTAATCTCTTCAAGGCTAATGGCATTCCTGTTGTTGACGCTGATGTTGTTGCTCGAGTAACATCTCTTTCTTTTCTATGTACTGGAATTTTCTTGAAACTATTGTGTGACCATTTTGAAGAGAGACATCCTTGTAGATGCTATTTAGATTTAACATTAAGTTGTGTAATTGTGTGTTTTTCTATGTAGAATGTATTGAAGAAAGGAAGCGGTGGATGGAAAAGAGTAGTTGCAGCTTTTGGGGAAGAGATTCTTCTTCCTAGTAGAGAAGTAGATCGGCCTAAACTCGGCCAGATGGTGTTCTCATCTGATTCCGAACGCCAACTTTTAAATAAGTAAGGAATTGAGAATTACTTTTTTTTTTTTATTGGATGAGATCCTGACATTGTCACTCTACAGGCTGATGGCTCCATACATATCGACTGATATCTTTTGGGAAATCTTGAAACAATGGGCGAATGGCGCTAAAGTGATCGTTGTCGATATCCCTTTGTTGTTTGAAGTAAAGATGGATAAATGGACAAAACCCATTGTTGTTGTGTGGGTTAATCAAGAAACTCAACTTCAGAGACTAATGGATAGAGATGGACTAAGCGAAGAAGATGCAAGAAACAGAGTAATGGCTCAAATGCCGTTGGATTTGAAAAGGAGCAAAGCTAATATTGTGATTGATAATAGTGGCGGTCTGGACGACCTTCACCAACAGTTCGACAAGGTTTTGTCCGAGATCAGAAAGCCCTTGACGTGGATCGAGTTTTGGCGTTCAAGGCAAGGAGCCTTCTCTGTTCTTGGTTCGGTGATTTTAGGAGTCATTGCTACCAAACAGCTCAAAAGGTTCTTAGCCTTTTGAATGTTTCTGATTTTTTTTCTATGGTGCAAAGTCATCACTTGTGTTTTTGTTATAATAAACATTTTGTTAGAATCTTACAACTTTCATTTATTAATATATCGCCATCAGCCTGTAGAGTAACACCTTATATTGGAATTCCTTGTTTAAAAGTTGGCGTTTGGAACACCAAAATGCAGCATAATCAATTAACATAGCCACACATCTTCAGCTTTGTTTTAGTAGTTCCATAACACAACCATACACAATAAACACAAATCAAACTACAAGTATATTTATATATACCATATAATAAGTATGAACAAGCATTTTGTTATAAAAAAATTTACAGTTCATGTTTTTATCTTTACATAAAAGGAATTGCTGGTTTGTGCCATGAGAATTCACAAAGTTCAGATTCTAAACTCAACAAGCAATTAATAACATAAAAATTGAATTAGTAAATGAGAAAATATCTGAATTTTCTTGACACTTAACAAAAAGATTAAACGCATTTAACGATCAGAGCATCATTAAACCGCAAGTATCAAATCCAAATACAAATATATCTGTGAATGAAGAGACAAAATTGAGAGAAAGAGATTTCAAAAGAATCCGGCAAAAAGGATTGATCTAAACTTGGATTTAGAGTTTGCTCGAAGAATTTTTAACCCTGTAAAACAGTGATGAAGAGAAGAATGTTTTTGGTCGAGTCTGTTTGTTGTGCGAAGAAAATCTAAACGACGCCGTTTTATGTTTCCTACACTACACAAAAAATTAAACGGGCTTGGGTCTATATGGGCCTTGGTAGAGTCTGCTTCTCTTCTCTCTGGTGGTCGCTAGCCCCTAGTCAATAAAAGAATTTATGGGTGATTTAGCTAGTCGTATGCACTCATCAATACTATATTTTTGAGTTGACTACACGTTTCTCAAATTAAAGTTTGATATGAGAAGTAAAAACTAGATAAATTTAATTCGAATATAAATTAATTTTTGGAGATAATTCGAATTTGAATAGTTTTGAAGGTTATTTCTGGAATTTAATCGAGTCCAAATAATTGTTTTAATTATTGGGTGATTTAATTGATTTAATTAAAAATCTATAGTTTTATTGAATTATTACTCACTTAGTATTGGATTTAAATTTTTTGAGGAATAATTAATATTTATGAGGAATAATTGCATATAAACTGTTTTAGTTATAAAGTATTACTAAGAAAAACACTATGACTTAACTTTTATATAGTATAAACTAGGTTTTGAACTCATGATTCGTGTGGGTATTTTAGTATATTTTTGGTGAGATCTATAATATTTATCAGAATATTATTTTCATATTTCTTTAACAATTTTGTTTTCTAAAATTTATTATATGAAGTATGTATAAGATATTGTATGCATTCAATATATTTTTATCATGCAATATTTTTTTTTCCTTCTTATTTTTCATTTTATAGGATTTTGTTTTGTCATTTTTTGAGTTTACTTTTTTTTTTCTTTTTTTTTAAATTTTAAATTTAGTTACAGGGCATGTTCTTTTTAGAGTCATCCAATTAGCGGCTGCGACTAAAAAATTACACTACCCTAGCAGTAAACAATAACACTGGCGACTCATTAAGAGTGACGCAACGATAACCCGTGATGATAAAATCGATCGCTTGAATTATCAGCAACTTCAAAAATTCAATTTTTAATCGCTGTGACTCTATTTCTGAAAACATTTTCACTTTTATAGAGGAGAGAGAAAACCATTGGAAAACTCTATTTTTTCTGTCATTCAGTGCTCCGAAAAGAACAGCTCACATATGATTTTTTCATATTTGTATTTAATTTCTCTTTTATATTTCTAATTTAAATTTATTTATAGGTGAGATTTTCTCTTCATTTATATTGTTAGTTTGGTTCTTAAAGTTTACAAATAGCATTGTACAATAAAATTTTTTATGTTTCTTTTAATTTTTATTTGTTTTTAAACTATTCTAAGTTTTTTTTCATTTTTCAACTACGAATAGACATGTACATTATATATTTTATTATTTTTTTGCCGATGATGGTGTTTTTATTAAGCAGTTATTTCTTCAACATTTTTATCTTTCTTTTTATTTGTAAATGACCATTCCCATAATTTTCTGTTTATACTTCTTTTAATTGTATTTATTTTAAAATAATTATCATTTACTTTCTTTTTTTCCATTTTTTCAAATATGAATATATATGTACATAAGATACGTTAATATTTCTTTCGCTTGTGATGATATTTTTTTAAGTTATCACTTATTCCTCTAACATTTTGGTATTTTTATTTTTTTTCAAACTGATTTAGTACATTGTTTTTTTCTAATTTTGATTAATATATGGAACGTTTTAACAAATACAATAATTTTTAAAATTTTAGTTTATTGATGACAGTGGTTTTATAATTTGAAATCGAAAACACACATTAGTGTATGTTTACAATTTTTACAAAATTGAATATCCTAAAACACAGTGATATCCTAATAATACTATTAGTGTATGTTTACAAAATAATTAAATCAAGTTAATATATCTGCTAGTCCAGTTGCTACATCGACTCAATATATTGTTTGACATGATCATGACCTTGACCTTTCCTTGCCGGTATTCAAATTCTTCTATGACTTTTTATTACCCTTATTGTTTTTGGCACCAAGTTGAGAAAAATGGTTCAATGGTTTAAAAATCTATTTATTAATTTTTCCCGCTCTAGGGTAGCCAAAAGAGGAACAAATGAATCCGAACATGATGATTTTTGATATTATTAAATTTTTTTTTCTAAACTGTCTAATATGCTTACCTCAATAGGCTTCATCTATTCAAGTTGTTGGAAATGAATTTATCAGATTAGTCTTTTCTGCTTAAGGAAACAACTAAATCTCATCGAGAAAGCAAATAAGTCATGAGAATTAATTATACTTGCAAAAATCATGTAAAATTTCTTACCAAAAGTATTGAAGTAAAACTACTAAAACCATAATATATGCATGATTCACCTTAAGTTGTTGATTTTCCAATCAATTTTGGGGCATGAACATAGTGAAAGTAATTATTCTTCTGACATTAAAATTAGTTATTAAAAGTTTTTAGATGTGTATTTTTTTTCTTTGTTTTTTTCCTAAGGTTTTCTCTCATTTTCCTTTTTTCTCATTTTCTTTCTAAAATCTTATGTGGACACCTTAAAAACACTATAGCATCAACTTTTATATACTATAGATTCTAATCTAAAATTTTCTAAATTGAAATTAATGATTAAATCAAACACACTCTAAATTCAATTAATACCTGACATATGCATTAAATATTAAATATTCAAATTTAAAAGTACTGTTCATGTTTTAAATTTATTTAATTATTAATAATATAATAAATAACATATAAACTTTCGGAGTAAGGTAAAAATAATATTCTTCTCTAAAAGTCCCTAAACTGGCACATCTTCTTCACTATATATATCATGTCATTTCATTCAATGACACATCCACATTTTTTTCTTCAAACTTTTATATTTATATATATTTTTTTTGGTTTTAACCTTTAGTTCGTGTTCTTTTTTATATTTATGTTGTGTCATTAATTGTCTGCATAATCATTATAATATTTTTTGGATATCTTATTATTAATGATTATTAGTATGACTCATGTTTGTGTACACCAATATGGAATGGAGTCAATGGACGATGTTGGTGGTGGTGTAAGAATACGCTTTCTATTTGAACATATGTGTAACATGTAAGCTATTTTCTGTTCTTTCATTTTTAAATAATTTTATGATGATCGATGAAGGTTATTATGGTGGTGGTGGTGAAGTTAGGTTGTTTTCCTCGTGAGCCAAGCATAAGGTGTATGTAACATGTAACCATAACTTTGTTCTTTGAGATATTTTTTTTGTTTATGATGAATATAAGATTTTTTTGTTCTTCTATTTTCTGTTTTTCTTTTTGTTTTTAATTTTAACTTTGTTCTCATCAATAAATATTCCGCAGCCACTCATCGTTGTCTCATTGTTCAGGCTATTTCTTCATAATGTCCCCACAAGCAATGGACTCACTATACCATCGTTCTCTTCCTTTCTCAATGCTTGAGGTAAAAGCACTCTTTTGTTACATAAGCATTTAATTAGTTCTGTTTTGAGTTCTTTCTTTATCATTGGTATTGTTTTTTTAATAGCAAGCTGATATAGATTCGATGATCGGGACATATGTTTCTGAAAACGTGAGAGAAATCACCAAACAGTTTGTCCGAAGAGATGATCACACTACAAGAAATCTACCGCAAAACCGACGGAATTTCCGACGGACAATAATACCGTCGGAAAATTCCGACGGCTTCCCGACGGAATCCCGAGATTGGAAAATTCTGGGAATCCGTCGGAAATCCAAGCCGTTATATTCCGACGGTTTTCCGACGAAGTTTCCGACGGAAATTTATATTCCGACGGATATTCATGCCGTTATATTCCGACGGATTTCCGACGGCTTCTGGAAATATGTCAGATAATACGAACGTTAATGTAGCCGTTGAAATTGCCGTTGTAAACCGACGGATTTCCGACAGAAATCCGATGGAAACGAGTTTATATATATGTTTCTCCCTTCCTCCATCCCATTACACAACAATCTTAATTTCATATCTCTTTCTCATTTCTTGTTTACTTAATACGAATTCTATAAAAAAAATGAAAAATATGTCTAGATATTTTCGATCATGGATGGACGAACCATTGATAGATCCGGAGATGAACAACTTGAACGAGGAGTATGCACGAGGCATATACGAGTTCATGGAAGTGGCGGGAAAGCAACCGCGTGTTCAAAAATCAGGTAAGTTAAAATGTCCATGTTCAATTTGTAGGAATTCTCGTAATGTTGCGATAGAGATAGTTTGGCATCATTTGTATAGTAATGAGTTTACGCCGGGTTACAAGATATGGTATTTATATGGAGAAACAAATGTTGAGTATGGTAGTACTAGTGAACCAACTGTCTCAGATTGTGTAGGAGGTAGCATGGAAGTCGATGTAGGTATAGGGAGCGTGCAGATGGTGAATGATGCATTTAGAGAGAATGTCGAGTTTAGCAGTGAAGAAAGAGATAGGTTCGAAGAACCTAATGTAGAAGCAAGAAGATTTTTTGATATGTTAGATGCTGCAAAGCAGCCACTATATAAAGGATGTAAAGAAGGTCATTCGCCTTTATCATCTGCAAGTAGATTGATGACGATTAAGACAGATTACAATTTGGCAGAGGAGTGCGTTGATGCGATAACAGATTGGGCGAAAGATTTATTGCCAGAAGATAATCTTTTACCCGGATCATACTACGAGGTACAAAAACTTGTATCTGGTCTTGGGTTACCGTATAAGGTAATAGATGTGTGCATCGAGAACTGTATGCTATATTGGAGAGAAGATGAAAACTGCAAAAGATGTAGATTTTGTCGTAAACCACGGTATCAGGAAAGTAGTGGCCGAATTCAAATTCCATATAAACGTATGTGGTCTTTACCAATAACAGAGAGGTTGAAGAGGTTATATACTTCTCACAGCGAATAATGAGATGGCATGCAGAACATCGTCAAGATGGAGATATTACACATCCTTCAGACGCAGAAGCTTGGAAACATTTTCAATCATTGTATTCGGATTTTGCGTATGAGCGAAGGAATGTGTACCTCGGGTTATGTACAGATGGTTTTAACCCATTTGGGAAGCATGGAAGGAAGTATTCGTTATGGCCCGTAATTGTAACCCCTTACAATTTGCCTCCATCTCTGTGAATGCGTAGAGAGTTTTTATATCTCTCGATTCTTGTTCCAGACCCAGAGCATCCGAAGAGATCACTTGATATATTCCTCCAGCCATTGATCTATGAGTTACAAATGCTATGGGAGCATGGTGTGGAAGCGTACGATGTTTCAACCAGCAAAGCTTTAAGATGCGTGCGGTACTTATGTGGACCATAAGCGATTTTCCAGCATATGGTATGTTATCTGGATGGACATCACATGGGAGATTATCGTGTCCGTATTGCCAAGATAACACTGATGCATTCCAACTGAAGCACGGCAGAAAAAGTTGTTGGTTTGATTGTCACAGGAGATTTTTACCGAGTGATCATCCGTATCATCGTTCGAGAACAATGTTTACGAAGGGTAGGCAAGTTTTTGATGTTCCACCGCCTGAGATAGATGGTGAGACTTTATTGGAGCAGTTGAGAGATTTTGATGCTGAGACGACTCCTTATTGTGGGGGTAATGGACATGAACCTATTTATGGTGTCGGTGAATTTCATAGCTGGCACAAGAAGAGCATATTTTGGGATTTGCCTTACTGGAAAAACCATTTATTGTGGCATAATCTTGATGTGATGCACGTTGAGAAGAACTTCTTTGAGAACATCATGAACACTGTCTTAAACGTCCAAGGAAAGACGAAAGACAATATTAAATCTAGATTAGACTTGCCAGCATATTGCGATCGAGGTTTTCTTGAAGTGCTCCCAAATGGTCAATGTCCATTTCCATTATACCGGTTAGAAGCAGCAAAGAAAACAGAATTTTTTGATTGGATTCACGATGATGTTAAATTCACTGATGGATAGCATCTAATCTGCGTAACTGCATCGATTATGGAGAAGGAAAGTTTACTGGAATGAAGAGTCATGATTGTCACGTTGTGATGCAGAGGCTTCTTCCATTTGCTTTTGCTCATCTTCTTCATAAAGACGTCCACCAAGCAATTGCAGGAGTAGGTGCTTTCTTTCGCGATTTATGCACAAGAACACTTACTGTTGAGGGAATCCAAAATTTACAGGCCAATATCCCGGTGATCCTTTGTAATTTGGAGAAGATATTTCCACCATCTTTCTTTGATGTGATGGAACATCTTCCGATCCACCTCCCACGAGAAGCAGAACTAGGAGGCCCTGTTCAATACCGTTGGATGTATCCATTTGAGCGGTATATGTTTCATCTAAAAAAAAGGTTAAGAATTTGAGTAGAGTAGAGGGGTCTATTATCGCCCAGAGCATCAACGAAGAGGCCTCACAGTTTGCTGAATATTACTTCCCGTCAGAAGTTCTTACGAAAAGTAGACGTCCTAGTCGCCATGATGATCGTGGTGAGAGAGCGATTTACCCCGTCGTTGTTCCAGAGTTATTTTCCCAAGTTGGGCGAGTCAGTGGGAAAGGAAAAAGGCGTAAATTATCTCAAGAGGAGTTTAAACACTTGCATACGTATATCCTAACCAATTGTGAAGAAATTACGGAATACGAAAGGTAAACAAAAATTCTTTTGTGTCATTTAATGTATAATTAATTATTTTATATGTTTTTATTAACTTGTCAACAATTGTGGTTTTCGTACAGGATTTACATGGCATTAATACGCGGGTACTATATGGATAAGACAGAAGACGAGCTTCAAGTCCATAAGGAGGAGGAATTTATGCTTTGGTTGCAGTTTTACGTAAGTGTTTAAAAAGGAAAAATCATTTAATAAATATATTTTTTAATACTAATTTGTAACTTATTTTTGTAGGTTTCTGAAGGAGTAAGAAGCGGACAGACATTTCCCACATGGTTATTGGAATTTGTTAATGGTCCAAACTACATTGCAACTTCTTATACTAGATACTGCAGTCGTGGATATGGGTTTAGGGTTCATGACGAGAGAAGGACAACGCAAACTTCAGATACTGGTATTTCAGTGAAATCTGGTAATGATGTTTACTACGGCGTTCTTCAGGAAATATTGGAAGTGCGGTACCCAGGAATATTAGACTTGAGGTGCATTATTTTCAAGTGTGATTGGTTTGATTCAACACTCGGTCGTGGGCTTCATTTGGACCAATTTGGTGTTACGTCTGTTAATTCAAGTCGGAGACTAGAATCGTATGACCCATTCATTCTAGGATCACAAGCTGAGCAGGTAGGGTACAAATATTAGTGTAATTAATACTCAATTCATTATTTTGGTATAATACTTACAAATTAATATGTTTTTTTTAGGTGTGCTATATTTGTTACCCTCGAGTTACACGGCGGACAGATCCTTGGTGCACAGTTACTACAGTGACCCCGAGAGGAAGAATTTATGGAGTTGCAGAACACGATCCTTTACAGCCAGCAGAAGTTGTTCCAATGGATCCAGTTGAGCCTTCTTGTGCTCTGGATCTTGTTGTTGATTTCACACAATTTGGTTTAGTTTATTCCGATTCAGAAGAAGAACAAGGTGAATTATATGAGGATTCAGACTCAATTCCATCTGAGGGATCAGCATCATCATCTAATGAAGATTAGTTATATGTGTGTTTTGTATTATTTTGTATTTTTACAGAAAGGTGTAAATAATTGTTTTTTTGTATATTATTTAATTTTGACATTACGGTGTAAACCATAGGTCCTCGAAGACCACAGCTGCCGAGCATTTTATAAGCTCAACTTCAGCTTTGTATATTTTTACAAGTTTTAATAAAATAAGATTTTGCCAGAAATATATATTCCCTAAACAAACACCTTAACAAACCCACAAAACTCATTAAACCACTTTAACATTAAACCACATATAAACCCAAAACCATCAGAAATCCATCAGTTTTTCTGACGGATTTCCGACGGAATCGCGATTTTTAAAACCTTAAACACGGACACGTGTTCTCGTAAAAAATACCAATATCCGTCGGAAATCCGTCGGAAAAACCGACGTATTTCCGACGGGTTTGGGGGTTATTTTTAATTTATTTTCTATAGACACATGTAACCCTAAAACCGTCGGAAATCCGTCAGTTTTTCCGACGGATTTCCGACGGTTTTGGGGGTTACATGGGTAAATTGTAATTTCTTGTACATCAAGACAATGTTAACAACAAACTTTGACAAAATAGACTAAATTATGTGATATATAATATATTTTCAAAAGTTTGCGTTGGTCGACATGGTTCGACCGAAAGTGTTTGATAGATAAACGTATAGTTAACATACAAGTTTACCAAAAATGAAATAATCGTTTAAACTTTTGAAATTTGTCAAATGAAGAATTTCTATAAGTTATTTGTGTTTGCAATCATGAATTTATAATACTAAAAACATATGTTTACTGAAACGGTGCGTAAATAACCACTAAAACCACAAACCCATCGGAAATCCGTCGGAAATTTCCGACGGATTTCCGACGGTTTTGTGGTAACACGTGTCCCTCTTTAAGGATTGACTGGCCAATCAGAACACATGCATATTTGTATTATCCGTCGGAAATTTCCGACGGATTTCTGACGGATAATGAAAATGTAACCGCAAAAATCTTTTCGTTTCCCGTGATGCCTAATTTTTCGCGAGTCCATCAGAAATTTCCGACGGATTTCTGACGGATTCACGAAAATTTAAGCGCGCCGGTTCTCGAAACCGTATCGAGAACGTGCGTAATTTTTTTTAAAAAAAAATTGACGGATTTCTGACGGATATATCCGTCGGAAATGTCGTAATATATATCGACATCGTCTTCTTCCTCCTCACTTTCGCAGACAAGTTTCCAAAACCTCAAAATCGCCAAAAATCGACAAATCTCCCTTACAACCGTCGATCCATCATCCAAATGTCTAACAATCCCCCAAACATGTAAGTTTTTAAGTTTATATTATGGATTGTTAGGTTTTTAGTTAGATTGATTAGTTTAGAAAATTAAAATTGTTAGATTTAGGTTTGTAATGTTAGATTTATGATTTGGTTTGTTAGTTTTAAGATTTACCTACTTTAGACCATGGATTGTTAGATAAATGATTTTGATTTGGAATTTTAGATTTATTAGAATTTGTGGTTGAATTATTATGTTAATTAGTATTAAGTTTTGTTATGTTTATTGAAATTATTTGTTTTGTTAATTTATTTATTTATTTAACTTATGTATAATTATTTTCATGCATTAAAATTTTCTTAATTTTTGTATGAATTCTTATGTTTAGAACATTATGATAATTTCAATAACAATTTTTAATCATGTTAGTAATTTATAATTATTTTTTTGAATCATTCATTCTTTTATAAATCATGGATTTACAAATTTATAATTGTTTTGGAATTAATACTTATAATTATAAATTTATGATGATTTTAGTAATTTATAAGTATTTCCATCAATTATTCATTATTTTATAAATGTATAATTGTTTTGGAATAGTAATGAATTTAAAATATTTTTTTTGATAAATTTTTATTATTTTTATTATTTTTATAATGTATAATTATTTCATGTAATAATCATGTATTTACAAATTTATAATTGTTTTGGAATTAAAACTTATAAATATAAATTTATGATGATTTTAGTAGTTTATAAGTATTTCCACCAATTATTCATTATTTTATAAAAGTATAATTGTTTTGGACCACTAATGAATTTAAAATATTTTTTTTATACTTTTTTATTATTTTCATGATGTCTAATTTTTTCAT
Organism: Cardamine occulta; assembly: GCA_028015245.1. Classification (NCBI taxonomy): domain Eukaryota; kingdom Viridiplantae; phylum Streptophyta; class Magnoliopsida; order Brassicales; family Brassicaceae; genus Cardamine; species Cardamine occulta. The sequence goes on from CM051368.1 coordinate 6,876,142, forward strand.
ATACTGTTTGATTTCTTTTTAAATTTTTCTAGGGATTACGGTCGGTTTATCCATTTAGGCCGCGGCGGACGTAGTAGTCGCCGAAGAGGTAGTGCCGGTTCGAGGAGTTCTCCTATACCGGAGACACATATCCCGGAGACGACGCCTATGCCGACGCCTTCACCTACTGCACCGACGCAGATGAGGGTCGAGGACTTTGTTGCTCAACCAGGACGAGATAGATTGCCTCGTCTCCATCCGGATAGCGTAGGCAGAGACACATGGTCAGTTTTTGTTAATTTTAAGAATTTTAATATTTATTTACTATTATTACTTTAGTTACAATTCAAATTATTTGCAATAATTTCTTTTGTAGGTTTGAAGATTCCGGAAATGGGATTTCCAAGTCCATTAACCGGATGCTCAATGGAATGCTTCGGCATCCATACCAGACTTACAACCAAATGCCGATGGCGCATCAGGAATTGTGGTTTCGCCAATTTGCGGTAAGTACCTCATATTTTAAATTGTTTTACTTTTATTTAATATAGTTTATTTTAATTTAATTTTTGATTTGCAGCAAGAATTTACTTGGGACAGCCACATGACCGCATCGGTTAGACGATGCTTTGATAGAAAAGCAGCGAGAATGTATTCATGGAAGCTGAACGAGTGGAAGGAGAAGTGGCACAAGAATGATGTCCCAAGGGAGTTGCTTTCCAACTCGGGCCTATGGAGTGGGTTATGCACTTATTGGAGTGAAGAACCGACCAAGACAAGCTCCACAACTCATTATGCGTGCCGAAACAGCGATCACAAAGGAAAAGGCAAGGCGACGCACAATCTAGGAGCGGTTAGTTTGGTCACACGGGCCAAACAACTGGTAAGTTTTTTATTTAATTAAAATATTGTTATTTTAGTTTTATAATTTTATATTTTATAAAATTTTCATTTTTGTAGTTTCGGCAAGACGGTGTCCAACCTTCCGCTCTCACATTGCTCAAGGATGCGCATACCAGCAGGAAGAACCATGAAATCCAAGATCCGCTGGCACGGGAGATCATTGACAATTATGAGAAGATTAAGGAAGACTTCCTCCTTTCTCAGCCACTCACCGAAAGAACGCCTCCAATGACCGATCTTCCGTTCGAGAAGATTAACGAATTCGTCTATGAGGTAAGTAAAATATATATTTAAATCGTTTTTTTGTAATTTTTAATTTTTAACAAAGTTTTCGTTTCTTACCGCAGTGTACTCCGAAAACCAAATGTCGTATATTTGGTCTTCCGGACGACGTATCTTCTTCTGCAATTCGCATTTCTATGGCGATTCTCCCGATATTAGAGCACAGCTCACACAACGAGACGCTGAGATGGAAGCCATGAAGACGCAGCTACAACATTTCGCAGAAGAACAAGAAGCCAATCGCCTCCAACGAGAAGCGGATCGCCTCCAACGAGAAGCGGATCGCCTCCAACAAGAAGTGGAACGCGAGAAAACCCGCAAATTGGAGGTGGATCACCTGGTATTGCAGCAACGCATGGAGGAATTTTTATCCCGATTCCCGCCATCGTAGTTTTAGTTTGTTTTAGTTTTTTTTTTGTTTTTTATTTGAATTATTTTATATTTATTGAATTTTTATTTGAATTATTGCATTATTTTATAATTATTATTTCTTTAATTTTAATTTATATTATAAAACAAAATTTTAAAATTAATAAATTTATTTTTAAAAATTCGATTATATAATTAAAAAAATATGAAACAATTCCGTCGGAAATCCGTCGGTTTTATATCCGTCGGAAATCCGTCGGTTTTATATCCGTCGGAATTCTGTCGGTTTTATATCCGTCGGAATTCCGTCGGTTTTATATCCGTCGGAATTCCGTCGGTATATACATATCAGGTATCCGTCGGAAATCCGTCGGTTTTACGGCTGTCGGAATTCCGTCGGTTTTAGATCCGTTGGAAAGTCGTCGGTTTATAATTATCAGAAATCCATCGGTATTCCGTCGGTTTAAAACCAATATGTTCATAATTTTATTGGAAAATAAATTAATGTCTAGACACTGCTAAGTAACTGAAAATCTATGACATTTTCTAGACATAAATATTACTATCATATTAATAGAATATATTAATATTCCATCTCTTAGGCTTACTATCTACAACCTGCTTTTTAACCTGGAGTTCTTTACTTGATTCATTCACCTTCTTGATTCCTTTTATCTCAGAAGGAACTATCAGTGAATCAACAATGATAATGATGTTATACTTCCCTCGACCTCATCACTCAGCTGCAAGGTCTCTACCAGAAGTTTCAACCCAAACTCATGCAACTTCAGCACCAGCTCAATCACCATCTTCAATAACGGCTTTGAGTCAGAAGATGGTGTTGATCCTTCCATCAAGTCTATTGGATTTAACTATCATTATGACAAACGACGCAAGAAATTACCTACTCCAATTGAAAAAGAGAAAAGTGTTAACCTCTGGTGCCCATTTAGGAAACAATTAATAAAATTGAAGAAGTATATTACTTATCTTTTGTTTCTATACAGAAAAACAATAACCAATTTTTACATTATTTTTTGTCACTGAAATTAAATGGGAGATCATTTTTGTTGCTTAAAAGTTTTAAACATTGATACCAAAAGAAAAATCCTAAACCAAATGAGAATGAGAAGTCTCCCCTATATCAGCAACCACTATCTAATATGAAAATATCTTACATACGCATGTACATCGGTATATATATCCCGAGGGATATTAGTGTACGAATCAGACTATAAGAACAAAAGAAAAAAGTCAAGAAGTTAGAGGGACTGCAATTGAATTAGAAGGACTGATATTAATTTGTAAACTCATTTCCTGAGAGCTAGGGTTCTTCTTTTGTTCATAAACGCAAAGGCAATATCTGATTCGTGACGAGCAAGCGATGATGACTGATTTACCAGGTACCAATCCAATCCAAACATAAGAGTTCTTTAGTACAAATCGACGGATCCAAAACCCTAATTTCGATTTCCGGTTCTCAGATTGGATTACTTTGGACGAACCTGCGTGTTTGCTATACGAGGCTGGTTCTGAGCCTTCGAATGCTCGTATTCCGTATATTAGACGCGGTGAGGATGAAGGGCCTTTCTACACGCCGGAAGAAGAGGAACTTCTCATGAAGAAACAAGTCAAGGAGAGTCAGGTTTTGGTCTTTCTTCATTTTCATTCATCAATTTTGGGAATTTTGTTTTATGTTGATTTGTGTCTTTTGTTTATAGGGGTTCGACATCGATTTCAAGCAGTTCCGTTGCATTTTTAACTACCTACCGGTTGATTTGGATGACAATTGTGTGGCCGTCGAACCGGATACCACAAGAGTCCTAATGGACAGGCTGTCTCGGGGAGCTCTTGAAGAATACAATGTCGATCAGGTCGAATGCATTTAAATGAGCATTATGGGTACACTAATACAAGATGTGCTTAATTATGAATGGTTTTTACCACAGGATACGAAATATGAATTTGTGAAGTTTATCAAAGCCAATTATCACAGGAATTGTGCTGCTGCCATCATGTGTTTCATTACCTTTGAAGGTAAGGATCTTTCCAATGATCAGCCAAAACATTTCCAAGCTAAGGTCTGCCATTTCTATTATACAGAGCCCACGTACCTCTCCTGCGATCTGAAACCTGAGAAAAAAGGTATCCAACTGTCTTAAGAGTAATTGTTCTTCTTTATTTTTGGGTTAATAGGCAGCTTTTGGATCAATTTTTGGGTTAATAGGCAGCTTACATTTGCCTCTTTTTCTGTTCTTCTTTCTTGTGTCTCTTATTTGGATTGTTTTGGCAGTTCACTCCATTGAAACTGAAAAGAAAGAACGTGTCAAAAAACCAAGGTATATGAAAGATCTGTCTTTTTTACTTTTACGAGTCCTTTTGTTTGTGTTAATTTTATAGGTAATTCTTGTTTTGCTTAAGGTACATTCACTTCACTGAATAGTTGTTTTTATTGATATTCTCAGACTAACAGAGGAGCTATCTAATGTCTAATACTCGGTGGTGAGACGCAAGCACTCTTATGATATGTAGTTATCTATGGAGACTTGTACTACTTTTACTATTTGCAATGTTCGTTTGGTGTTTTCAGGAGTCCCAAGTTCTGATTAAAAACATGCTGTTCAAACTTTTAACTAGAGTTCTGATTCTGTTCTTTTTTTCATAAATATTAAAAAAAGTTAGACTATTAATTGTGTGATATGGGTTCACGACTTCACTGGTTTAATTTTTTCTTAATTGAAAATGTATTTTGGAAGTTGATGTGCCAACGCGAATTCATTTTCCATGTTCGTTTGTTCTCACTTGTAACAAGATTGAATTCTGCCTTGTAGAACAAATCTAATGATTTCTGTTTTCACCTTGAACAAACAAGGGTTCATTCCTATTAGTGACTGATATCTTAGGAGAATAAAAGTTAGATATGATCTTATCATGAAAATCTTGGTATTGTATCAGAACGTTCATAAATTACTTATATTACAGTGAAAGCAGTGAAACTTTGACTCATAATTAAACTGCAGAACCAAACAGCACTCGTTTCTCCTTACTATTTGCACCCGTCTGATCAGATGGGACAAAGTACAAACTCCGATTCTCCTTAACAGAGAAAATTATGAAAGATGGGCGAAGCTTATGTTGATTTCGCTTTGCACAAAGAGGAAGATTTTTTTCCTTGATGGATCTCTTCCTCAGCCGTCCTCAAATTCTAATGATGTTGATGGATCTAAAGCAACATCGAGCCTCGCCTGCAATACTCTAGTTCTTTGTTACATAATGCCAAGTGATGTGTCATGGTTTTAACCTTTAATTCCAAAATTTTACTGAGTCTTTTATTTGGTCAAAGTTTTTCAATAATCTTTTACTTCTCTATCAAGTCTTTACAGGTTTTAGGTTCTTTTGGAGGAAAATGTGGTTTTTTGGGATGAAAACGCGGATTTGGAGACGCAGAGTAATGCAGAAGCTTGTGAAGTTTGGCATTCGTTGGAGGTCTTCTCGTTGTCGGATTTAGATGATTTTTGGATACAAGATATCTTTTGAGTTAGCTTTCATTTGGCACCTGTCTCAGGTAATTCTCATTGATGGTTCAAGAGTTATGCTTGTTTTACTGAAGACATGTCAATCTAGCGAGCAAATGAAGCAGATGCAGAAAGTGTGTTCAGGAAGTTTGGATCGATCGATCTAGCCAAGAATCGATCGGTCCACGGCCACACTCTTTTCCTTTTCCTATTTTTATTAGGTTTTGGTTTTCTATTCATAGAAATAGGGCTGCTCGACCCCAGAGCTGTTACAACCTTGTCTTTTTATAGTTTTTCATCTTGTTTTCTTAGCTTTGGGATTTGTAATCTAGCATCAGATCTCTGGGTTTAGTCTATTCGCAAAAAAGATAGTTAGGTTACCGCATCAAAAATTGATTTAGCTTATTCTTAGCAAGGGGAAGTTGAAGTTAAGTCGTTCTAATTGAACATATCAGACTTGTTTAAGTAAGAGGATATGTCTTCTAAGTTATGATAGTGTTTAGATTTAGCTTTTATCATTAGTGTGTCGAGTTCAAGAATGGTTTGTTGACAAATTCATGTTTTTTTTATTAATAGTGCGATGTTCCCTGCATCCAGTTCATCTCTCATTAGTTTATATCAATTTCCTTACTGCTTTCTTAATCTTCTACAATAACTACAAACAAACACCCATATTTTGTCTTAGCTCTACTTGATTCATCAAAATTCGTAGTGTAACTTTGATCTCTGTGGATTCGATACCCTATATATACTACTTTGTGACATGTGCACTTGCAGTGATAGTGAAGGTTTAAAACCTGAGACATCATGTTTTTGGCACTATTCCCGGGGATCAAACCCGGATCACCCGCGATACATGCGGGAATACTTACCACTATAGTACAATGGATTCAGTGATTTGAGTATAGTCTAGGATTTTAATTTTCGCACAAGATTTCATTCGATCCTCTTTGAGATAGATCGATCCTCTAAGACGTTTCTCTTTTTAGTTATTTAAACTTTTTTTTTCTCTCGAGTTTGTTTCAAGTGCAAGCAAGGATGGTCTCCAGGAACAGTCCCAGCGCATGTTCACTCTACGAGAGCAGCATACTCATTTTCCGAACTATAGGAGTCGCGCAGCTATCGTCCTTCCACCCCTTCAACAACAAAACTATGAAATCAAGCCTCAAATCATTGCTCTTGTCAAGCAAAATCTATTTCATGGTTTATCTACCAAAAACCCAATGGAACACATAAATATCTTTGATGAAATTTGTATAGCACAACTAGTTCAAAAGGGGTTCTTTGGACTACTTGCGATGTAAGCTCTTCCCATTCACTTTGAGCGATAAAGCGCACAGGTGGTTGAAGTCTTTACCACATGTTTAGATAATTAGGCTAGTTTTACCATAGTGTTTCAAGTTCAAGAACAGTTTGTTAACAAATCCATGTCTAGTTAGATAACTTATCGATCATTAATACATGCGAGATTCCCTAAGTCCAACGCTTGTCTCTCATTAGTTTATATCAATTTTCTTATTGCTTTCTTAATTTTCTAAAATGAGTACAAACAGACACCCATATTTTATCTTAGCTCTACCTGATTCATCACAATTTGTAGTGTAACTTTGGTCTCTGTGAATTCGATACCCTATATATACTACTCATTACCATGTGCACTTGCAGTGATAATGATATGATCATACCCACAATTTAAAGTTGAGGGGTTTTTTCATTAAATATATAGTTGAGGAATTTTTTTACGATTTATTTTTAGTTGAGGGGTTTTATTACTAAAAACCCTTCATCAAATAAGTTTTGTAAAAGAAGAACACATAATATTAAAAAGAAAAACACAAAACCGCCAAGCATTGTCTAATTTACTCATAATTTGACAATTGCATGACGAGTATATGTCACAAATCTTGTCTACTCTGCTACTAGACCTACCAGAATTGTTCCACAGTCAGATCAACAATCCTTCTATGATCTCCAAGCTTCTCTAAAGTTTTTCGACAGTCTCCATCTCCTATATGCGTTCTACATCATCCGTTCATCCCTCATTCATCTCCACTGCATTCCTACATCAATCATTGCAGCAACACTGCATCATCTATCTTAGGTACGTTTTATTTCTTTTTAATATTAATGGTTTTAGGTTTTTGTCTCAGAAAGGATGCAATTAGAAATTTATAACATTAATTCGATTGGAGCTAGCTATCCTGATCGATGTCAAGCAATAACAAGAAAGAAAAAAAGACTAGATCACATTGTCTCCACCATACCACCATCCATCGCCTACCATCATCCACCATCACCATCGCCTACCACCATCATTTCATCCTCAAACAAGGTAACATTGTTCCTAACCTATAACCTTTCTTTTTCATCTGCACTACATCTGCACTACATCTGCACTACATCTGCACTACATCCTCAAACAAGGTAACATTGCCCCTTTCATCTCCACTGCATCCTTACATCAATCATTGCAGCAACACTACAACATCTATCTTAGGTACGTTTTATTTCTTTTTAATATTGATGGTTTTAGGTTTTTGTCTCAGAAATGATGCAATTAGAAATTCTTAACATTAATTCGATTGGAGCTAGCTATCCCGAACGATGTCAAGCAATAACAAGAAAGAAAAAAAGTCTAGATCACATTGTCTCCACCATACCACCATCCATCGCATACCATCATCCACCATCACCATCGCCTACCACCATCACCACCATCATTTCATCCTCAAACAAGGTAACATTGTTCCTAACCTATAACCTTTCTTTTACATCTGTATTTCATTCTTTTCTCTTGATTTTATACCACCGGGGACCGTGTAATTTAAGTCTAGGGGGAAGGATGTTCTTTCCTATACTGATGCTACTTTTTATTTTTTGACTTGAGACGTTTTTCCACTTTTTACATCAATATGGTTTTATCGAGTCAAAAGTTTTATTAAGTCAAAACTAGTAGGGAATAATGATCGTTTAATATAATGATATTTGACCACTATGCATTGAGAATTGGTTTTCTTAGGACAACTTTCAGAATTCGCTTAGAGTAGATGATACCTAGAAGTTCAGAACCAAACCTCTCCCTTGAAGTTTTATCTTGTAGAGGCTTATGTTGGATCGAATGTCAATTCTATTTTATTTGGACCACCTAACATGACTCAAAATTTTCATTGAAGGTGTTAGATCAAGAAAACAAGCAAAACAATTTAGTATCATTTTTACCCTTTTTACCACCCTCTTGTTGATCCTGAATGGCCACTCACTTTTAGTGGTTCCACACCCTTAACCATAACCCTTTCTTTCAAACCCAATGCCATCGCTCTCTCTTCTTTAGCACCTGCAAGTATATGCAAAAATGTCGGAGAGAAAGAGACCACAAAGTCCTCCGACCACTTAGAAGAGGAGTTTCAGAAAAACGAGATAGAGTATGAAGATCCGATTTCATTACATATTATACCCATGGGATTCACAAAAGAAGGTATTAATTTCGTGCCTATGAGACATTATTCCATATAAGGTACCGTTTCCCCTTTCGAAAAAATGAAACAAAATCATAAAAACCGAAAGGAAAGGGAACGAATACCATTTGTAGAAGTCTTATAGCACAAGAAATCCCAAGGAGAGGCATGGATCATTTCTCTAGAAGAAAAGAGTCAGTTATGGAGGAATCCCCGCAAAATCTATATCTGGAGGAAACCAAAGTAAAAGAAGTATGGAACAAGACGACGAAGTGGTTGGAGACTGTGGACATCATCAAGTCTATTTTCTCTTACCGTTTTGCATAATACCTCGCACCCACCTTACCATCCATTACCCTAAACTCCACGACCAAACACCAAAAAAGCCTTCCCTTCCCTTACACCAAGCGCCGTCTACCCTGAATGACATCCTTTCAATGAGAAACTCACACAATAATTAAATGAATGTAGGGAGTTGACTGACGTGAATAAAAGGTTTTTGCAGGTCTGGGATCTATGGATCAGAGTAGGGAAAGTGATAAGACTCAAATAAGAAAGTTCTAATGTTAATCTCTGTTTTATGTGGTCTGCAGATAATAGTATAGATGGACCAGAGCAGGTCTGACGTAGCTTCCGAGGTTCTAGGTATAGAGTCGAGGCTTTGGTTGTCGTCGAGGTTCTATATGTAGAGCCGAGGTTATTAGCTTTGTAAGGGTCGTTCAGATGAATATTTCTTGCTATGCATATTCCTCTCTCCGTTTTCCAATCCCTTGTCAAGTGATGTGACTTCTCTATTTATAGCGGTGATTATCTGCCCCAATCCGATGCCCGAGCTTCCTTTAGCAGGTGGGTTAGCTGTCCTTGACCTTCTTTAGTTGGTGGGTCAGCTGTCTTTAACCTTCTTTAGTTGGTGGGTCAGCTGCCCTAATCCTTTAGTTAGTGGATCAGCTGCTCTAATCTTTTCTTTAATTGATGGGTTTTTGGGCTTTGTGTTTGTGTGGAATGAGCCATAGCCAAATTTGGGCCGAGCAAGGGTTGTGCTCGGCCCACATCCAACAGGAACCCCTACCAAACTCGTGCAATGACTCAGGTCCAACGTCTCAAGATTTGTAGCATTTGAAAGATCTGGGAGTTCTTTTAAATGATATGACCTTGTCAAAACCACCTTCTTGAGATTTGTAAGCAGCTGAATGTTAACCAAACATGAAACAACATAGGAAAAATAAATGAGAAACTAATTTTGCCTTACATTCAAAGTAAATAAGTACATAGAAACCAACCCAAGTTCCTTTCCATAGCCTCTCCAGTTGGCTATCTTGCATATGGAGTTCGACTATATACTCTGGAATAAATGCAGGAAGAAGACACTTTCCTAGGAATGTTTCCCAGTGTAGTAACCTTAGACGAGGTAGAAACTCCATGCCTTCCGGTGTATGCAATCTATCATTTCCATCAAGTCTTGTCTTGTAAACATTGAGGAATTGAAGATTCCACAACCTTTTAAAAGCTCCCTCGCTGATAAGCACTCCACCGATGATTTCAGATATATCAAATAATATACCCATCACTGTTCTAGTACCCTTAACAAAATTCCAAACTGAAGAAAATGTTAGCGCCATAGGTAATATCTGCTGAAATCTACACCAAATGACTATAGATAATTGTACAAAACAAAGGATAAAAAGACTTACTGTATCATTTTTGAGGATATCACAAATCTCATTGGCATCGATTAATATGTGGCGTTTCCATGGCTCTTGTTTGAGAATATCTTGTCTACCCACTTGTTGGAGTAACTTGTGCATTACTATTTCACCAAAGAAAGATTTGTACACAAGGGATTTATGGATAAGTATTTTCAACCCATGTTTTACATCGAAGTTACTGTCAGCAAGCATGGCCTTCACATGATCACAGTCTTTATGGTTGAAGAAACCTGCAATAAAGAGAAACAGAGCTTGATCTTTTTCATGTAACTTCTCATAGCCGACTCTTAGTACTTTCTCGATATCACGATCAAGACTAGAATCTAGCCTGTGCACTACAGCTTCCCATTCATCCTCCTTCCCCCGTAAAGATAAACCCATAACACGAAGACCCAATGGAAGATTATCACATAGCTTTGTTACTCTTTCTGCAAGTTTTTTGAAGCCATCATGTGGAGAGCTTTTTCATGTCTGCATAAGATTTTAAGAGCTTCCTTGTTTGATGGAAAATCAACATTTTATATATTGTTGATACCATGTTGTTGCAAGAGCTCTTTATTTTCAGTAGTCAATATAATCCTACTTCAAGGACCAAACCAAGTAGTGTCATTAGCCAAAGCATCTAAATGCTCTAGATTGTTGACATCATCAAGAACCGTAAGTAGTTTCTGGTCGCGTAATCTTTCTTGTATCTCACCTACATGATGAACCTTCATATGATTTCTGTTCAAAACCTTTGAAAAAAATTGTTCTTGTAAACGCAACTTCAAACCATACTCGTCAAGACCACTATAATATAATAGCTTTCCCTAACATTCTCCATAAAACAACAAAGGTGAAACTTGCTAGAAAGCAAGCTATATAAAGCTCTAGCAATGGTAGTCTTACCAATCCCTGCAGGACCGCAAATTCCAACTATCTTTACTTCTTCAATTTGTAGGCATAACAAATCAGTCATTTCACTAATATGAAGTTTAAATCCAACTATGTCATCAAAATCCCTCGACGGTGTAGCATATAGTTGGTTAGAAACATCTCCAACAATCTTTTCAACCATATCAGCTTCGTTGTCCCTAACAATGCCCCGTTAAAAATAATAAGCACATCTAACTAATTAACAAAATGAAATTTCTTTTTTTTTTTGTTGAATAACTAACAAAATGAAATTTAACCGAACAAAAGTAAACCTACCAGTTTAGGAAATGTTCACTTGCTATGTTACCCACATCGGTCACCTACTATTTTTTCTAACCGATTTATTTGCACCTTTTGAATAAAAAAAACCCTTGAACGCCTTGTTTGAACAGTGTTAAAGTGACCCTAATGTGTAAATCGTAAAATTATAAAATATGTAAACAATAATTACTTCAAAAATATGTATTTCAGTAACATCCTTTATATATTTAAAAATAAAACATTTGTGATGACACAAATCCACAATACTTTATTTTTTTTAGGTCGAAACCCACAATTTTGTCGCATAATATTTTTTTAATTAATTCAACTTTTTTTTAGAAAAACCTATTCTATTTACCAAACACTCCAATTTAATTTAGATTATTTATTATGTTAATTTTATTCAATTTGTTAAACACTGAAAATTAATTAATTTACATTTTCATAAATATCTGAAATCAAATTTTTATTTCTATAAAAATTTTTTTATTATTTTTATATAATTGAAATCAAAATCTAACTAAGCCAACCTTATCTCTTTAAAACTTTTTTGTTTTATTTTTCATATTTTGTTGATGTATAAATTAATAAAAAAACAACAAAATAAAAAATTTAAAAGTTAATTTTTTATAAGAAATAATTAATTTAAGATGGCAATAGTTGAGTATATAAAATATATAAGTTTAAAATTTTAAATATATACATAAATATACAATTATACATCACATCAATAAATTAAATAACCATAAAATCTATATAAACATATACAATAATAAAACACATAAGATAATAATAAAATGTTACTTAAACAACAAATTAAGTTAACTTTAAATATATATATATATATATATATATAACACAACAACTTTGTTATCTGTGGAAGCACTTTGTTATCTTACCTAGGCTCTAATTAAAAACGATACATCATAGAGGAACTTTTTAATGTTTTTTATAGTTCTAGTTTTTGTTTTAAAAAGAAGAAAATTCAGTTTGAATTTGAGATATTTGGAACCTGGAAAGTTAATTTTGAGCGGTAACTATTTTTCCTCCATCGAACCATCGATTCTAGAATTCTCACCGTCTCATATAAGAATGACACGTGACTATAAATATTGTTTATTCCATTTTTTATTTTATTTTTTGAAATTTGTTTATTCCATATATTTGTATAGTTGTATACGTGCATGATAATCACAAAAACTTCATCATGCATGCAAAAAATAGAGCTTCAAACGTAACTTTTTTTTTTCTGGTTTTATGTTAAGCATCAAACGAATGAATTAAAGATTAGAACAATAGAAATTTAATATCAATCAATAAATGATTTGGTTAATTATTAATAAACCGTCATTTTATATATACTCAGGTCAAATATCACAAGAGTACTTGCGTCTCACCACCATTAGACATTAGATAGCTCCTCTGTTAGTCTGAGAATATCAATAAAAACAACAATTATTCAGTGAAGTGAAAAAACCTTTAAAAAAAACAAGAATGGCCTAAAATTAACACAAAACAAAAGGACTCATAAAAGTAAAAAAAAAAAAGGACAGAATCAGAACTCTAGTTAAAAGTTTGAACAGCATGTTTTTAATCAGAACTTGGGACTCCTGAAAACACCAAACGAACATTGCAAATAGTAAAAGTAGTACAAGTCTCCATAGATAACTACATATCATAAGAGTGCTTGCGTCTCACCACCGAGTATTAGACATTAGATAGCTCCTCTGTTAGTCTGAGAATATCAATAAAAACAACTATTCAGTGAAGTGAATGTACCTTAAGCAAAACAAGAATTACCTATAAAATTAACACAAACAAAAGGACTCGTAAAAGTAAAAAAGACAGATCTTTCATATACCTTGGTTTTTTGACACGTTCTTTCTTTTCAGTTTCAATGGAGTGAACTGCCAAAACAATCCAAATAAGAGACACAAGAAAGAAGAACAGAAAAAGAGGCAAATGTAAGCTGCCTATTAACCCAAAAATTGATCCAAAAGCTGCCTATTAACCCAAAAATAAAGAAGAACAATTACTCTTAAGACAGTTGGATACCTTTTTTGCTCAGGTTCCAGCTCGCAGGAGAGGTACGTGGGCTCTGGATAATAGAAATGGCAGACCTTAGCTTGGAAATGTTTTGGCTGATCATTGGAAAGATCCTTACCTTCAAAGGTAATGAAACACATGATGGCAGCAGCACAATTCCTGTGATAATTGGCTTTGATAAACTTCACAAATTCATATTTCGTATCCTGTGGTAAAAACCATTCATAATTAAGCACATCTTGTATTAGTGTACCCATAATGCTCATTTAAATGCATTCGACCTGATCGACATTGTATTCTTCAAGAGCTCCCCGAGACAGCCTGTCCATTAGGACTCTTGTGGTATCCGGTTCGACGGCCACACAATTGTCATCCAAATCAACCGGTAGGTAGTTAAAAATGCAACGGAACTGCTTGAAATCGATGTCGAACCCCTATAAACAAAAGACACAAATCAACATAAAACAAAATTCCCAAAATTGATGAATGAAAATGAAGAAAGACCAAAACCTGACTCTCCTTGACTTGTTTCTTCATGAGAAGTTCCTCTTCTTCCGGCGTGTAGAAAGGCCCTTCATCCTCACCGCGTCTAATATACGGAATACGAGCATTCGAAGGCTCAGAACCAGCCTCGTATAGCAAACACGCAGGTTCGTCCAAAGTAATCCAATCTGAGAACCGGAAATCGAAATTAGGGTTTTGGATCCGTCGATTTGTACTAAAGAACTCTTATGTTTGGATTGGATTGGTACCTGGTAAATCAGTCATCATCGCTTGCTCGTCACGAATCAGATATTGCCTTTGCGTTTATGAACAAAAGAAGAACCCTAGCTCTCGGGAAGAGAGTTTACAAATTAATATTGCCTGAGATATTGATCCCTGGGAAGTGGAAATCTCTCTAGAAAGTTTTTTAACGAAAAAAAGACCATTTGGGCATTTAATTCTACTGCAGTCCCTCTAAGTTCTATACTTTATTCTTTTGGTCTTATAGTTTGATTCCGACACTAATACCCCCAAGATATATATTTTTTGTTCATCTGAAATAATAGATAGGAAGAGTTGCCAATAAAACGACCAAATATGGTATTGTTTTCTAGTGGTGGAGGGGCTAAGAGAGCCGCTTAAACGACTCATCAAACACTTCAGGAGGAATCTATGATGACAGATGCGATTCGATTAAGACCGTGAGAATCACCGGAACCGGAAGAAGGAGAATGAAACTACCTAAACTCAAAGGCCAAGCAGCACAGCAGAAAATATAAACCTTAAAAAGAGAAATAGAGGAGACAAGGCTCTATTCCCAGCTCGCACATCCTAAACGCACAAGATAGCATCGAAATAGATCCTAGCTAAACAACTACTACTCTAATTAAGACAAATCAATCTCAAAAATTACAGAACCGCCATGAACGAAGAAGAAGAGCAAACCCTTCACATCGAAAAGCAAGAGTCCATAGCCACCCAAGCCAAAACCTGCAGGATCGGTAGTTCCAGCACCACAAACAAAACCAAAAACCACCTCACAACATCAAGATCTGACACGGAGAACCTCACCTCCAACCCATCACCTTCAGTAATACTTAAGGTTCCATTGAAAACTCAACTAAGACCATACTAGAGAGAAAAGCAAGGATCTACAACCCTCACACAGCTCATGCGTGGAGCAAGGCCGCCGGGGAGGCTAATTCAAAAATCGCGAAACTTTGCTTCACAGGCGGCTTTCCAACGTTGTTTATATCTTGTGACTTTATTCTTTACTTTTAGTGAAATATGTTTGGAGAAAAATGACCCCCAAGATATATTTGTCTTGTCTAATAAAGTAAACTTTTCTTCTCTAAACGCTAGCTCTAAGAAACCACCACGTGTCCTCTCTAAAGCTTTGAGAAGCTGAAACGTGTCCCATCTACACAACTTTTTAATTTTATTAATCATTATAATAATTACGATAACATCTACCTCTCCCTTAGTCCCGAATGAGCTCGCAGCCAAAGAGTCGGCTCTAAAAATTGTTGGACTAGTTCCCAAGATATGATTGGGATTTTCCAAATCAGGTAATGGACGCTCTGTTGGGTAAGGTGACACAACAGATCCGACCCTTATAGCCGATGCCATAAATTTTTTCTCCTCCTGTTTTTACTCTGTCTCGTTCCTTAAAATCATAGCTGGTGTTAAAGGGTTAAAAGGACACCTTGGCTTGTCGTAGGTGAGTATTTGGCCTTGAAAGCAACACTTATAGACTCTCTCATACTCAAAGTCAATCGTCACAAATTCTCATGTTGGAAGTCCATACTCTTCGAGTTCCTTAGAGGTTATATACGTTAAACAATATCCAAACCCTAACATAACCTTTACTTTACGGTTTCTGATACAAGATTGGAATCACTCCAACTTTAGATCACTTGATGATCGTGAGATTCCAAGCTTATCTTGCGGAAGGTAGAATTTATGTCGAGATGGAACGGGGTAAGGGGCGATTGACTCACTCAATCAATAGTATGAAAAAGAATGTTGAATCACTCAACAAACTCAATCCGCAGGTCTTCAATAGGCCTTAATGAATCGCTCAATAAAAACTAAAGAATAAACACGAACAAGACAAAATACTCAGACTTTGAAAAGAAAAATGTTTCTCATTAACTTTCAATGATCAAGGATGTTTTTACAATGAAACTAAAGCTAAGATTTTATAGAGCTCAAGATACAACGACTATGTACTAACTAAACCTAATCAAAAGAAATCGTAAAATTAAATTTAAAGAGTCATTGGAAAATAAAGAGGAAATCGGTCCAAAAAAGGTAAGTAGCGCCTCAGCTTGTATCGGGACAGCTTGGGGAGGAAGGTGCATGTCTTTGGAAGTCTCTTGTTTCTCTAGAGGGTCTCTAACACGAGTAAGAGCTGAGGAAAATATGACCGTTACAACTTAAAGGTGCGATGATCTGACAAGGCAAGTCTTGGCGCTTCCTTTGATTCTCGCGTGAGAATAGTTGTGATGTCCTTTGGCCGCTTCAAAATGTCTTGTAATCTTCTTAGGAGTTAAATAAAAGAGCAGAATGTTGGTCTTCAATTGGTTTAAGGTCTGACTTGATTTAGACCGGTCGGTTCCAAGCCAAATTAGAACATATGTTCCAACTCCGATTCTAGCTCGGCATGGGAGTTTTCTGACTTGTTCATTATATCCAAAATAGGTGGTTTGTAAGTGGATATCGAAGCTGGTGTGAAAGGAACAAGTGGATTTTTCTATG
The DNA here is from genome assembly GCA_028015245.1 of Cardamine occulta. Lineage (NCBI taxonomy): Eukaryota > Viridiplantae > Streptophyta > Magnoliopsida > Brassicales > Brassicaceae > Cardamine > Cardamine occulta. The sequence continues at coordinate 6,892,816 of CM051368.1, forward strand.
GATAGCTTCCTTGGCCCGGTGTGGTTCGAATGAGGTGTTTATGCGCTAATTCCAAATATGATCGATTCAATTGGGTTCTGGATCGATCATTCTCATTAATATAGGTGAATATAGAGTGATTCTTCAATGGTAGCTTGTATGCTCGAGTAGAATTTGATCTGGAACACGCTTCACTTCGATTCTCGTCTCCGGGTAGGCATGCTTCGTCTTCAGTTTGTTTGGCTCGGGGTCTCTTGATTCCTTTTGAATAATTGGTTTTCTTAGGACTGATTAGTTGATAAAGTCAGTCATAGGTCCTGTTCTTGATCAGAATATTGCTTGAGCATTATTCCTCCACGTTGGTCCGTTGAGAAAGCTTGAACCGGCTGGTTTAGTTTTCTCCAGGTCTGGCATGGTTCTGATGTCCGCATTAGTTTCATTGGGTTAAAGGCGACTTCAAGGACCTAACCCACATACTCGATCTCTTCAATATATTCGACGTCATAAAATATCACCAGAATATTATGTAAACGAACCTATATAGGCAATAGTTTAAAATAGTCTTCAAATGGATGCTCCATCCATTGCTCCAACACCATGCTCCAATCATCATATGTCCAAGCTTCCGCATCGAAGACAGCATGAAGCTTAGTCTCCGAGTCAAATATGAACTGAAATATTTCATTAGATAATGCTATCCCCCAAGATTTATGAATCTCTTGATATTTTTTTGTTCTTTAGGTTGAGTAGCCTTCCCATAATGCTACACCATTCCTTTCTCGTATACTCATCTTCGGTACATACCTTAATTTCACCAGCTTTTCTTCCTTAATCGCCATCTCTCAAAGGGTTTTGTCTAAGGAGAAATCCATGGTAAAAACAGAGTACTATGAAGCATAAAACTCGTAAAAAAGGAGAAGAAACACAAGAACAGTCAGGGCAAATGGAAGTAGAAACGCAGAAACCTAGGGTAAAACTTGAAGATTTAACACAATATCAACCAAATATGGAAGTTTGAAGAAGAAAATATTCCTAAATTCGGTGGAAAATGGAAATTTCTCTGGTTAACCAAGCCTTATTTACTAGAGATGAAAGACACTAGTTGAGAAGAAAGATCCTAGGACCAAAAGAAGGAAACCTGATGATGTGCTTTATTTGTAGTGAATTAAGTAAATATAGTGTAGAGGTAGTCTGGTAGAATGCCTTAAGAAAACAAATTGCCTTTTAGGTCTAAGGTCCATTCCTTTTATACGTGAAGTGTATCTCAACTAACTTTGTATTTTTTTTTTTGCTACTACTTCACGTTGCACCTCCTTTCTCAACCCTTAATATGTATGCCACATGACGTGGGGGGTTGAGATTGTACTCCGGTCATACTGAGCTGCTTTTTGTGACCCGTGCTTGGGCTTGGCCCTAACATTGATAATGGGCTTTGGGCTGGGTTAAATTCGGGTTTAATTCTACACAAAACCAACAATAACTATTACGTAATGTATCAAAGAGAATGAAATATCCGTCACCTTATTTGTTGCATTCTACGTAAAGGCAAAGGAAAAAAAAATAGAGACAATTGCAAATCATGTATTGAATAGAATTTCAACTTTTAGTTCATTAAATAAGTTTTGTAAAAGAAGAACACAGAATTTTTTTTTTTGTTAAAGGGCTTAACACAGAATATTAAGAAAAAAAAAGAGCACAAATTAAAACAGCCAAGCATTGGCTCATTAATTCCCAATAAGAGAATTGCATGACGATCATATGTCACAAATCTTGTCTACTCTGCTACTAGACCGGCCAGAATTGTTCCACAGTCAGATCAACCAAACCATCCAAAAACAAGAGGATATAGGAATCACAAGAATCAGTATTAAGTAATTGATTCACAAACTTTCCCAACTGTTGCTAATTATTAGCTAGTTACCATATTAATAGTCCAACAACCTGAAAAGAGAATACATCTCCCTTGGAGCAAACTCCCAAACTATGCCTTTCACGTGCAACACAACCTGTAGAGTTCATTCCACCTTTAGAAATGCCTTGATGAGAGCATCACCCATTTCACACTTATTTCTTTCTTTTTCAGTCTAATATTCTCTATGTTTATTACCACACTTTAACATTCTTGTTTATCTATTCTTATCATACTTTTTATTAATTATTAAAACAAAATATTCACTTTAAAAGTAAAAAAGCTAATTAATGGCTCTCGAAGCCTACTCCAACATTTATAGAGAAGATGAACAATACTTCTATGATCTCCAAACTTCTCTAAATTTTTTCCATTGCCAAACCCAAAACCACGACTCTTCTCTTCTCCAAGAAGACTACTATGAGAATACTATGTCATTTTTTCACCAACCACTTCCTGAAAATGTTACCAATGAGGCAAAAACTATTACCCCGGACTACTGTGATATGAGTTACAACCGAGATAGCGAGATAAACGCTATGGGGAATAAGAAGGCAACGCGAGGCAGAACAAGGATGAAGAAAAACAAAGAAGAAATCAATAATCAACGTATGACTCACATTGCAGTGGAGCGTAACCGGAGAAAACTGATGAATGATTACATCTCTGTTCTACGATCTCTCATGCCTGACTCATACGTTCAAAGGGTATTCCTAGTTAACTTCTATATCTGCAAGCATATTATTTTACTGCATCTGTGTATTTTTATATAAATCTAGACTTACTGAAAATTAATATTTTTCCAGGTTCAATAGTTTTAGTTTTAATAATTTTATACGTAATTAAAAAATTTAGGTCTTCAAAATAAATTTAAAATTTCAATAAAATCATTAAATTCTATTAAATTAACACATAAAGAAAAATATTAAAATTTTACTTTTATAATCATATACTTAATGAATATAAAAAGTTACATTAACCATATGTTTTTTATAAGAATATAAATTTCATTAAAGAATGAGAAGTTTTGTATTTAATTACAAAAGTTGTTTAACTAGTTATGAAGTTAAGTAGCCAAACAGTAAAAAAGAAAAAGAAAAAAAAAAGAATAAATTCGACTTGGGAAGAGAGAATTAAAGATCTATTAACAAAATAGTTTTGTTTCTTTTGATATCCCAACATGGTCAAGTGTAATAACTAGTATATGCATTACATAATATGTAGTGAAGTAGCCCTAATTATAACACTTTTACATGCATAATCATGAGTTTAATGTTTTCTGCTTTCATGGTTTTAGTGTGACCAAGCATCAATAGTAGGAGGTTCCATAAACTTCATCAGAGAACTCGAACACCGTCTCCACTCACTAAGCTTCAATAACGATATCTCATCCGCTATACCTTTCTCCGACACCTTCAAGCATCCTCAGTTCTCAATGGGTTCCTCTGCGGTCAGCAAAGATGTGGTTATTGAGGTTAAAGCATTGGCTGATATCGAAGTAAGCCTCGTCGAGAGCCACGCAAGTCTCAAGATCAGATCAAGAAAGAGACCAAAGCTTCTTCTCAACTTGGTCTCTGGTTTACAAAGCTTAGGGTTCATCATTCTTCACCTTAATGTCTCCACTGTTTCTGACTTTATCCTATACTGTTTCTCCACTAAGGTACGTGTCTACTAAATCATAAATCACTATTTACCCTGATTTGACAGCGTTATACAGTAAATAAACATTCTAAAAATAACTGTACCAAAAAATAGTTTATACCCCAAAGTTATAGATCTCTGTATAATTTAATTGTAAATCAAATGCTAGGCCTAGCCTTAACCTAATTATTTTTATTTTGTCGCCTATTGTCTTACTAGTTTTAAAACGTGGTATTGATCACTAATAGATCTTTATTTTAGTAATCGATTTCAAGTATAGGTTTGATTAAGAGGCTAATGCTAATTTTGGACACTTCTTGCAGAAAGAGATATACCTAAATATATCTTTCACATGCAATTCTTATAGTCAATAGAAATATCTTTAATTATTATTTAATCTCTAAGAGCATGTGTAGTGGTGAGAGATCCATTAAGTCTCTCACTAATATAATATTATTATTTTTATTGTTTTTTAATTTTATAACTTTTTCATGTTTTTAACTTCTAAGAGACTCACCAAGTTTTTCATTAATATAATATTTATTGTTCTCGGAGTTTAATTGAATTTGTATGCTTATTTTAAATTTTATCTTAAATTAGAAGATTTTTAATTAATATCTTTTAAATCATATCAAATTACATCTTAAATATATTAAATTTCATTAATTATTTTTATTTATTTATATAATCTATAATAGTAACAATAATAAAATTGTACATACTATTAATACAATACATCATAAATAGTATAAGAAATAGTTTTATTCTCTTAAAATTAAGCATAAAATTACATAGCATAAACTCATAAGAAATCATTTTAAAATGCAAGAACACATAAATAACATATAAGTTGTATGAACAGATAAAGAGATGGGGTCTATATATATATATAAGGAAGAAAATAATTATAATAAATGATTTTAATAATATCAAAATATTTTTTTATTAAATGAAAATAATTATAATAAACGATCTCAGGAAAAAAATTTCTAATATTTCAAATTAGTGTATTAACTAAAATAACATTAATTTAGTATTATTGTAATTTTAACTAATATTAGTATATAATATAAACCCATGCATAATGGAACTTCTTAGATAGATAATTTTATTTTATCATTTATAAAAAAAATAAAAAATTTATAATAACATAGAAACTATTTAATTAGCTTTTTAAACCATTGTGGATATTATTTATCATAATAAAATATGAACTATTTATAAAATGATATGTGTCCATATGAGAGGTTCTCAAAGGGTTCTCAAAATCTCTAAAATGAAAACCGAATCTCATCCACTTTTTTTTTTTTAACTATTTTTTAATATTTTTAATGGTGAGAAATAGTGAGGAACTCTTATAATGATATACAGTAAGTCTTCACCCAAATATTATTACTAATACTTTATTCTTTTCCCAATAAGCGATATAGCACATTTCATAAAAAAATAAAAATGATTTATCCCAATTATTTATATATACGTCTTTTACTATTTTAGATATCTTTTGTGTTCAAATGTTTTGAAGTTTCTTTCAATTGATTTCAACGATTTTATCCATACCTCATATATATATATATATATATCTAGTTAAACCAAAGTTTGACTCGTCTACTTAAACATAATTTTAGTGTTTAATGATTTTTTTGGTAAAAGTATTCTTTAGTGTACACATATTAATATTTTTAAACTATAATGACATTATTGAATTATTGTTTTAGGCATTTTACTCTAATTTTGATTTGCAAAATAATTTATCTATCGTGTGAATAAAACATAACCAAAGCGATTTATTTAAATGTTTAGTGCATAAGACAACACAGGAGCAGTGCCGGTCCTTAGAAATTTGTGGCTCCAAATGAAAAAATAATTCTTCAATTACTTAATAGAAAAAAAAAAATTTCAGTAATATCTTTAAAAAATAACAACAATTTAAAGCTTCTAAAAACAATACTTTTTCTATTTTTTTCTGCGAAATCATCTTTCAAACTTGTATAATCGAGGTTTTTAACCATGATTTTTTCTCTTTTCTCTCAAAAAAATTTAAGTAGCTTTTTGCCTTAGAATAAATTAACGATTCATATTTTTTTGAGAAAATATTACCTCTCTAAAACCAAAAGAAGAGAAAAAAATGAGAAGTCACATAAAGAAGGAGGTTAACTTAAATTTCCCTTTTTAATTAAATAATATATTGTAATATTTAAATAATAATAATTTGAGATCCACACAATATTTTATCACATATTTATACGAAAATTAATACATTACTCATCATTTTCATATATATATTTTTTTCACTCTTTGACGTCAACTAAAATATATATACATATATATATAATTTTTTTTGTGAGAACTCCCTAAAAAGTAGGACTTCATTCAAATGTTTCATACAAATGTGTTCAATGTCGGTTCTACACAGGAGATTGGGCTAAAAATCATTTATGTATACAGTATACAAACACACGTAACCAAATTTATTTACTATTTCTAGACTCTAACAGCGTAGGATGAGATGTAAATATCAAATTAAAAATACCTTTTTTGTTTTGTTGTCAAGATTCAAAGTTGCTACAAATTTTTAGAAAACCCCCAAAAATACTGCACATATATTTGTTGATGAAAGGTTCTTATATTAATTACGGCTAAAAAGTTGTAGGAACTCTTTCCAAAACCAAAGCTGCGGGGTATTACTGAAAATTTAAGATTTTTATTTTAATCTTAGAAAGCAAAACATAAAAAGTGGTTTGTTACAAAATTTCTTAAAATGTAATTGCTTTGCTACAATTTACGTTTTTGACATTTCGTAAAACAATGCAGATGGAAGATTATTGTAAGCTTACCTCAGTTGCTGATATTGCTACCTCAGTGTATGAAATTATCCGAATATATCATGATTCATGAAGATGCTCAACAATAAACCTAAAGTACGGTTTGCAAAATCAATGTTAGTATGACCAACCGGTTTGGGCGCATTTGATACGAGTTTTTTTTTTTTTGTTAAAAATTTGTTACAAGTTTTTCTATAATTGCTTTTAAGAACGCTATTTCTGTCCGGTTATTTTTACTATGTTGTAAGTTTGTAACACATATAGATGCTTCTGTGCCATGCACTTTTTATACTTTCTAGTACAATATGGACGGTCCAATTTTTTTGTTGAAATTGGTGACAAAAGTAAATGGTATAACAGCTGGAGATCATTGGTGGTTAAGATTTGGTTAATATTCGTAGAAAATAAACTTTTTAAAATATAGCTTTGTAGGCACAATATTCGAAAATTGCGTGTCATTCTCGACCAATCTAATCTGTCTCACCAATAATTCGGACCGTGAGGTCCGATGAAAATAGTTTGTAACAAACTTTACAAAACCAGGAATTGGCCAAAACCACCTTTCAATATCTCCTTAACAGTTGTCCACTAAAATAAATTACAGTTAAATATTTAGGTAAGAATTTATATCATTATTAGTTTTAGGTAAAAACAAATGGTGGTTTTGCTCGTGTAATAGCGAAAAATAACATAAATGAAATATCAATCTAACCTTTTGATTTATCAACTTTTAAAGCTATCTCTGACTTATTTCGGTTACAATTACAGTGATTATATTTTATTTTAATTTTAAATGAGGATTGTGAAGACGATGCCATGTAATTGAATTGGTGATAAATTTTAGAGTGATTATCTAGTTTTTTTATTGAACAAAACAGTAAAAAAACAATTACAAGATATGAATGAACTTAGAATACATAAGATATAATTTTATATCTTCATTTTCAAATAATATTTTAATAAAAAAAGTTTTGTAAGAGAATACTTTTTAATCCTAAAAGTAACTTTTCTCTGTCTGGTGCTAAGTACAAATTTGTTAGAGCATCTCCAACCTATTCTTCTAATTTTTAATTTATATTTTAGGAACATAAAAATAGAATTAAGTTTTGCTCCAACTCATTTTCTATATTTTTACTCTAAAACAGAACATTCCAACTATATATATATATATATATATATTTGTTATCTTTCGTATAAAACTCTATTAAAGAGTAGACCATAACCGCTTGAAACAACATCATAATAGAGAAGCATAACAAAAGCATTAAGAGTGACTCTCGTCTTGAATGATTGATTGTAACCATACATGACCTTCCAAAGTCAAATAAGACTGGAATCTTCCATCCTTTGTAACATTATTGGCAAAACGATCCATCTTCTTATTCCAAATCTTCTAATGGCAACCAATTTCATAGAAGTTTATCTAAGCTTATCTTCCAACCTGGAAATTAGGACCGACGATCTATTTTCACACGGAAACTGTCATATACGATCAGATCCACACAGAACTAATGTCTCGTTCTATATCCACCTAAAACGAAAGTTGCAATGCTTAATACCCACAATTCTCAATCCACGCAGATTCAAAGTTCGAATCTTGAGTAAACATAATTTATGGTTCTTATCGGTTTACTGTTAACCAGAAAATATTTAACCACTTAATTTCAGCACTAAACCAAATTTAACCAGATTTCATATAATTAAACCAGAAAAAATGAATTATATTTATTTATTGAATTAAATAATTAAACAAAATGAAATAAGAAAAAATATATAAAATATGTAATATAGAAACTGCTGTTGTCTAAAATATTTTTCTCCAGCAATGTACATCAAGATTTAGCAAAGCTGATAAGTGATGAGAGTGGGATTAAATCAACAAGGGAGCTGGGGAAATATTTGGGGATGCCAATCTTGCAGAAGCATATAAATAAGGAGACATTTGGAGAGTTACTTGAGAGGGTGAACACGAGATTAGCGGGTTAGAAATGTCGGTTTTTAAGTTTGCGGGAAGACTAACTCTTACAAAGGCAGTACTATCGTCGATTCCCATTCACACCATGAGTACGATCTGCCTACCGAAACATACGCTAGATAAGTTGGATCAAGTGTCGAGGTCCTTTCTGTGGGGAAGTACACCGGAGAAGAAGAAGCAGCATTTAATTGCTTGGAAACGTGTTTGCGCAGAGAAAAGAGAGGGTGGCTTAGGGCTTTGGGCTGCGTCGTCTATGAATAAAGCCTTGTTAACAAAAGTGGGCTGGCGTTTATTACATGATCAAAGTAGTATTTGGGCTACAGCGATAAGAAAAAAATATAAAGTAAGGGATATAAAAGACTACTCTTGGATGGTAGCTAAAAGTAACTGGTCGTCAACTTGGAGGAGTGTGGGGGTCGGTCTGAGAGAGGTGGTGGTTCTGGGACTGAGTTGGGTTATTGGAGATGGGAGAACGATCCGATTCTGGCAAGATAAGTGGTTGTCCAATAAGCCTTTGCTATAATCGGTAACTGGGGTGGTATCGAATGAAGAGGCGGAAGCCTCCGTCCGTGAGCTATGGAGGAATGGCACGGGATGGGAGCTATCTAGGATTTCACTGGTAGTTTCTCATCATACAAGGTTACAGCTGGCAGCAGTAGTGTTGGATAATGTCACAGGGGCGAGAGATCGTATATCATGGGAGGAAACATCGAATGGATCGTTTACGGTGAAGTCGGCTTACTCGATGTTAGTGAGAGATGACTCACCGCGGCCGAGCATAGGTCTACTGTTTGATCGGATATGGAGAGATGTGGCTCCAGAGAGAGTTAGATTATTCCTGTTGTTGGTTGTACATCAAGTAATAATGACTAATGTGGAACGATATCAAAGACATTTATGTGATACAAGCTTATGTCAGGTCTGCAAGAGTGGGGACGAAACTATTATTCATGTGCTCTGAGACTGTCCTGTGATGTCAGGTATATGGAACATAATAGTTCCCCAAAGGAAGATAAATGAGTTTTTCGGCAGCCACTGTTGGGTTAGATCTACGGGAATTTAGGTGACAGTACTGAAGTTGAGGGGGTTCCGTGGTCGACCAAATTTGCGATGGCTGTATGGTAGGGATTGAAGTGGAGGTGTGGTAATGTATTTGGCGCGATTGGTAAATGTAGAGATTGAGTTCGCCTTATCAAAGATCAAGCCAAGGAGGTTTACATGGTGCACTTGGTAATGCGAGAAATAAGTAATTGGGGGGGGGGGAGAGAGAGGGAGGAACGCATGATTGCCTGGAAACCACCTAGGGAGGGATGGATGAAACTCAACACCGATGGGGCCTCACATGAAAACCCAGGGCCGGCTACAGCTGGTGGGGCTTTGAGGGATGAAGAAGGAAGTTGGTGTGGGGGTTTTGCTTTGAATATAGGAATTTACTCAGCACCACTAGCTGAGTTGTGGGGAGTTTATTATGGGCTATATATAGCGTGGGAGCGGGGGATCACGCGACTGGAGTTGGAAGTGGATTTGAAGATGGTTGTTGATTTTTTAATGACAGGGATTAGTGATGCACATTCACTATCTTTCCTAGTATGTTTGTGCTATGGCTTTCTCTCAAAAGACTGGATAGTTCGTATTTCACACGTGTATAGGGAAGCTAATCGTCTTTTGAGAGAAATGTTACACTTCCAACTCTAGTCGCGTGATCCCCCAGATAATGGCTTTAGGTTTTCATTTGATCGAATCTAGACCAGATAGTGTTAGTGCGGTTGTGTTGGAGGATGCTAGGGGGTCTGCATACCCACAGAGTGTTTGAGTGTAGTTTATTTTTATTTTATTTATAATAAGGGGAGACCTCGGTCTCCATCCTACTACCAAAAAAAAAAGAAACTACTGTTGTCGGTGAGCTTTGACTGGCAGCGAGCACGTCCAGCAAGAACACAAAGAACGGAGACGCATCAGAGAAAGGAATCCAGCAATACCGAAGTCACTAATCGGAGCTCCGGCACTTTCAAAAGCGTCAAGGATTTTACGATCGTCTCGATTCAGTACAAGCAAAGATCCAGGAAATATCTAGAGATTCATCACCATCACCAAGGAATTAAAAACTTTGATCCGATAACCGCCAGATGAAGAGGCGTGTCACGATGGTCAAGCACGACAGAGATCTGATCCGCGACTCGTTCTTGACTCACTAAGTTGGAATCGGTTCAGATCTGTTCTGGATCTCATAGCTTCGGCAACAACGAGAGAAGACGGATCACGGAGTAAGTGACGATTGTGTTCTAACAACATATCCAAATAAACAAAGCGAAGATTGTGTTCCTTGGTTTAAGGAAATAGAATATTCACGAAATATTAATTTAGATGCTTTAGATATTATCCCTTGTATCTTGGGGGAAATCCCTGACATTATGTAACTGTTACGTCTTTATATGGTAAGATATTGAGTTGATGTTCAAAATGCCAACTAAATATGTAATCCGAGACTAGTCACCAATGGTAAGTCTCAGAAACATGGAATTGATTTCGATGAAACTTTTAGTACTGTGGTAAAACCTGCTACAATACGAGCGGTACTGAATTTTGCGGTTGAGAGGGACTGGCCGGTTCACCAGTTAGATGTTCCAAACGTGTTTCTACATGGAAATCTCACCGAGATGGTCTACATGTATCAACCTCCAGGATTTGTGAGTAAAGAACATCTAGAAGTTTGGCTGGAGCTCTTCAGTAACTAACCTTTACAAGACTGGATATATGTTATGCAGTTCAACAAGTCTGCTTGTTTAGGGAAAACCATCTTCATGCTCTGCGATGTATATTGTGGTATATTCAAGGAACAAAGAAACAAGGGATTCAGATCACAAAATCGCCTTCAACAAAACTCACAGCTTACTCCGACGCTGATTGGGCAGGATTTCCGAACACAAGAAGGTCCATGTCAGGGTACTGTGTCTTCTTAGGTGATACTCTCATATATTGGTCTTCCAAAAGACAAGGCTCCGTCTCTTGCTCGATCACGTAGCTGAGTATAAGGCTGTCGCTAACGAAGTGGCAGAAACTTGTTGGTTACACAACCTATTACTCGATCTTCATTGTCCTCTTTCACAAGCCACTTTGGTGTTTTGAGACTACGTTAGTGCAGTCCATCTCTCTACAAACCTGGTGAAGCATCAACGCACGAAACATGTAGAGATAGACATCCACTTTGTTAGAGAAAAGGTCGCAAAAGGAGAAGTTCGCGTCTTTCACATCCCGGGATCACACCAATATGTGGATATCTTTACTAAGGGACTACCATCGACGTTGTTTAACCAATTCAAATCCAGTTTCGGTGTCATTCCAAGAACAATGCTTGGACTGCGGGAGGGTATTAGGAACTAGAATATTCCCAAAATATTAATTTAGATGCTGTAGATATTATCCCTTGTAATTGTTACGTCTTTATATTCAATGAGAATACAGAGCTCTCCTCAAGGAGACTTACAATATCTTTCACTTGGAGATGCTGAGAGTTTTCAATATATTGAGATCATCAACATTTATATACCGAAAGCACTAATCTTTAAGACATTTCGTCGAACATGTAACATGCGTTTAAGAAAGGAAAAAAAAGTAGAAAAAGGAATCAAAATCAAACAACAGAACAGCCAGATCATAATTACAAGTAAAAAATTTGGGATAGAAAAAGAGAACTTACAGAAGAGATGATTAGATTGGAAGGAAACCCAGAATTAAAAAAATGAAGTAGCTGGCTGGAATCGATGAAGACGAGAGGAGAGAATTGTGGAGCTGTGTTGGAGTCGAGAGTTGTTAATATTGTAGCCATTCTTCTTATGCTGCAGAAGTCGAAGTTGTGGAGAGGAGGAGACGGCGGAAGCAGTAAGGCAAGGAATAAGATGAAAATTTGTTTGTTTTAGTTTATTAAATGAAAATAAATTATTAAAATTAATAAAAAAGGTTTGAGGGTTTTGAATCGGTTAGTATCGGTTCCGTATCGGGTTTAGTTCGTAAACCAATAAAATCTGAATCTGTATGGATTGAGATTTCGAACTTTCAAACTCTGGGTATTAAGCATTGTAACTTTCGTTTTGGGTGGATATATAACGAGACATTAGTTATGTGTGGATGTTATCGTATACGATAGTTTGCATGTGGAAATAGATCAATGGCCCTGCAAATTAAGAAACTTCCCAAACAATTGGCTCCAAAACACCTTTTTATATCTACAGAGAAGATTAAGTCGACATGACTTCCACGAACACCAAAAACAGAAATGCAATCAAGTTCAAAAGCTCTTATAAGTCCAAATGACCTCAATTACGTTAATTCTAACCAAGGCACCTACATCGACTCCAATCCACAACTTTAATCCATTTTTAAAAAGTAAAACAACAAGCTTGTAAAATGAAACAAGCCCTTTAAACAAAGGAGGATCAGAAAATTATGCAAAAGATATAAGGACAAAAACACAATCAAAACCAATCAAACAAAAGCAACTGCAATCGATTGAAAAAGGAAAAAATTTTTAAAGCCAGACAAAATCCAGATCCAAAGCTAGACAAGACACCAAGAGACGAAAGATCAAAGTCTTGATCAAAACGAACTATAACATCGCTGAAGAAGATGACACATGCCAGAAGCAAGTAGATTAAACGCCATAAAACGGAAACAAACAATTATCAGAAAAGAAAGCCGGCCAACAACCCCATGAGAAGCCGATGGATGTCAGATTGAGAGCCGGTTTAAACAAACCGGATGGCAAAAAAAGAACTTGAAATTAACTCTCTAAACACCCTTACACAGCTCATGTGAAAAGCCACGCAACTGAGGATGTAAATCGGAAATAACCTAAAAATCTCCACTGATGGCTAGGTTTTCAAAAGTCCATGCGGTATCAAAAAAAAAATTGTACTTATATTTTTTTAAAACATCTCTTATTTATCAAAATTGTAAATTTAACTCACTTATTTTATTAAAAGCCATGATCCAATAAATTTATGATATCATTGAAATGGAAAATTTATTACATAAGCAAATTATTTACACAACATAAAAAATAATAACAAACACAACAACAGATACTAGACTTTTAAGCATAATCATTTGTGTATTCTCCCACAAATGATCAATTCACGCATTTCAAAGTGTAAAATGAGCTAATATTTTGTACTAATGTTATTTATGAGCTAATATGAAATAAATTATCTACATTTACTTAACTACATAACTAAAAAAATGTTTAATAATATTGTTAAGAATAAAATAAAAATGTCTAAAAATAAAGGCCCACTTCATAAATAACAAAAGCTTCACTCTATGATAGAAAAATGGATAGTATTACTCCAAAAAAAGAGTACTATTTTTACAGTTTGATATAGAGTGGGGTTGAAGAAGGTTTTATCTGCATTAGAGTTTTTATGGAAAAGTAGAATATGGTTGGAGATGCTCTTACAATTGCTCAAATAAATTTTTCTCCAAGGGCTTATTAGGGATCAAGATAAAAGTTATGTGCTAATTAACCATTATATGATGTATCTAGATGCAGTCTAATATGCATCAAATGAATTAAAGTGAGTATTGCTATTGAATTATCATTATTATCGGTACAAGTAAAAAAAAAATGGCATTTTCTACTACCAAAATTTTAATATCTCACAAAAGAATGTCTTGGTTCCTCAAGAGCATGCACATTACATGCCCTCAAAACTACACTCAGAGAGTACCTACAGTGTTACAAATGAGGCAAATGACTCAGCCCCCCAGGAAATCTAAGTCTTAAACATCATCAATCAATCTTAAATCACCCTAATCTATCAAACTCAAAGGTCCTAATAGACTACTTGCTAATCATGATGAAAATACAAAGATCCATGATGCATAATAGCATAATCATGATAGATTAGAGAAAATAAATGTAAATCAAAAGAAAACTAAGATAGATTGCATAAAATTAAGATACAAAAGTCTAGAAATCATTTGTCAAAACTTTAATATAGTTCTACTCAGCATTTTGCTAAGGAGGCGACTAAGAGGGCGATAGGGTTAATTTTTTCTTCCATTTCAAGGCAAGCCACCACCGTCTCCTCCGGCAGCTAATGGAGGGGGTGGTCTCCACGGTGGGGGAGGCGACTCCTTCTCTAACTCCAGTAGCGATAATAAGAATTCAGTTTGTGCTTTGCTACAAAAACTCTTGTCTTTGAATCAATTCATTTGCGAGTTTAGTTGTTTGTGGAATCAAACTTCTTAATTTGTTTAGAGGCTTGGATTCTCACGAGGAATATCCCTTGAATCCCTGTCTCTAACCCTTTATTGATTGTGGAATCAATTAACAAAACCGTTACATCCATCTCGTTCACTTCCGCTTACCTTTGGATCTTTGAGTCCGTATGTTTATCTTGGTGGAATCCGAGGTTTACATCATTAAGAGTTGAAAGAAAAAGGTCGAAAAGCTATGAAAGGGGTTATGAGTAGAGTTCTAAAGCTGAAGATGAATAATTGGGGACCTTGTTTCGGAGTAAGTTCATGTGCTCATGTCCATTCATGAAAATCCAGTCAAGCTAGTGACATTAAATAAGTGCTTTGTGGGAGGCAACCCACCAGGTATTTCTGTTTTATACCTTTTTATCTATCTTTTCTGTCTTTTGAGTATGTCTGACATCTTCTCTTGGGATTGTTCTCACACCGAGACGGTGTGAAGCAAGTCTGGGGGAAGATGTCACTTGTCTAATAATCGCGTTTGCTTTGATTATTTTATTTTGAGTCTTGAGCCATTTTATTTTATTAAGTCAAAATGTTTTCGGGAACTATGAGCCTTTCTTAGGGAATTGCACCATGTTGAATTTCATTGCCTTGGGACTACTTTAGCATTACTTGATTTGATTCTAGAAAAGCGGGAAAATCCATAGCTTGATCCTCTTGCTGGAAACTCCCTTTCGCCATGAAATTTGGATGATTTGAAGTCAACCTTGCTTATTTGAACTGAATTTGGACATAATCTATCTCATCTAGGCGCTTGATATCAGGCATTGGATATATACATCTAGAGTTTTATTTACACCGTTTTACCACTCTCTGTAAACTCTAGATCGCCAGACTCATTTTTAATCTGGTACCTCATCCTTCACCATGCATTGTTTCCAACCTCATGCATTCTCATGACATCATTATATGCATTCATTAGCAAAAATTACAGAGCATATGGACCAACATAGTTTTCTGACTGCTAGGATTTTGATGCTGAGATTTGTTTTGGTGGATAGTTTGTCATATTATGATCGAGTTTTCTTCAGTGCAAAATTTGTTAGATGAGAACCGGTTCCAAAATCTCTCTTCAAAAAAAAAATATAATTTTTTTTTTGCAAAAGCAAAAAATAAAAATAAAAATAAAAGGGAACCAGTAAACTAGGAAAAAATATTGTGTTTGTAATACTTAAAAACACCCAAGAAACTCAAGGGTTTGGTTAGATTTGTGTTTAGATGGAGAGTGTGAATTGTCGGGAAGCTATATATGCCTTTATTGGTTTGTATCTCACTATGATTTTGCATAATGATTTGCACCCGTTCACTTCACTTGAAACCTAAACACTTACACCACCTCGTAAAATAGCCATTCAAGCCTCTTATAACGTAATTGATATTGCCTTGGTGAGAGTACATGCATATGCTAATGAATGTTAAAAGGTTAACTTCTTTGATTTCTAAAGTTCTTTGTGATCTCAGGATTGGATTATGGATTGATATTCCCTTGGTGAGAGTACATGCATATTCTAGAACGGTTCTTAATTGACTGCCCTTAATTCCTTGATTTTGTTTATTCCTCAATCCCTGAGAAATATCCTAAGACCCAGCGCCTTTATTTTATTGCTTAATCTATCATTTTATTTTTGCTTATTTTATTGTTTCTCGTAACTTCTTTGATTTCTAAACCAAACAAAACTCTCGCTTTAGCTAAGAATGATTCTCGTAAGTTTTTAGTGTACCATTGGTCCTTGAAAATTCGATCCTAAAGTGCTATATGCACGATAAGTTTAACTGATATACCTTTAATTATCACAGAGCTTTCTAAGGAGTTTCCGAATGAAGATTTTCCCAAGGGATTTCATACCGAAATTTTCCCGATGAACGTCTTACCGACAGATTTTCAGTTAAATATAAATTTATTACAAAATTAATTTTTTTCTTAACATCTTGGCATCTTCGGACTGAACCGACCAAACGAGGAACGTTCTTGGCATCTATGGTTGATGGGGTGGACCGGAGGAGGAACGTTCTTGGCATCTTTGGACTGAACCGACCACAGCTTTCACGTGCTGATTTTATATATGATGATATATATGGTCCGCGTGAGATGTTTTTTCGATTTTGTTTCATATTATATTTTATTATTTTTCTTTTGTTAAGGTCATAAAAATTTGTTGATTACTCTCTCTATTTTTTTGGTTTTTGTCGTCGTTTCATTGAATCATCATAAAACATAGAAAGAGTTTCAAACGTAACTCCATAACAGAGATTAAAAGGCTAAACACTTAGCCCCCCCCCCCCCCCACCCCCCACCCCCAATCGCAAGTGATGAGCTTACTGTTGACGCTCTACTTCAGTCCTTGTTGCCAGCCACGATGGACCACCTAAGGAAGGGTAAGAACGAAATCTCTCATCTCTTATAACAATTACATTGCCTTTAGATAAGAAACACAAGCTTTACTCCCTCTGTTTTATTATATATATTAGATTATGACCCTCTGATTATATATAAAAATTATATCAAAATAGTAAAAAATTATTAACAAGAAAAATAAACTAAGAAAACATCACAACATGAAGATAAATTATTTACATAATCTCTTTTTTAAGAAATAAAAAAAATATTAGAATGAATTATTATAATACAAGAGCATTTGCAAAGTTCATGGCCTTTGTGGATCTATCAAACCTGCAGATGAAACTTTTGATTTAAAATCTGGTCAAGCATCTGATGGAACAAAAACTATCTCAGACAACAGCTCAAGTGATCCTCAGTCTGCTGCACAAAAGTCATATGAAAAACATATGAAAATCAGCAATATGAAATACACTAGGATTGATATGCAGACTTCTGAGTTCGAGAATCTAAGTGTGAAAAAGTAATGGACGACTAGTCAAAGGACTGCTCTGATGGTGACTTTAGTGGCAACTTTAACATGCACCCACTCATTCAAGAAAAATTAGGATCAAGACTTTTCTAGTTGATCGAGTAAACATTTAGAAAGTCTGTCTAAACTTTTATGAATATTTTCCTAAATTTTTTAATGTTTAGAAAAACATTTAGGAATTATCTCTAAAGTTTGTATGAATATTTTCTAAATATCTAGAGTTGTTTCTTAAATTTAGGGAAATTTAGGAAAGTCTTTCGAAATCATATGATAATTTACTACTTGATCAAATAAAATTTAGGAAGTCTTTTTAAACTTTTAGGAAGATGTTCCTAATTGTTTTGAATTTTTAGAAACAATTTTTATAAATTTAGGAATGTTTTTCTAAATCGTATGTTAATTACTACTTGATCAAATAAAATTTTAGCAAGTGTTTTTAAAGATCTTCCTAAACCTTTAGCAAGATTGAAAACATTATTTGGGATCCTCTTAAAAGGGACAAATTTATAATTAAAGGAGTCGGTTGAAGAGCAATTTTTTTTTGTCTCGTTCACAGCTGCACTAACTTCAATTACAGATATTCTCTGAAGCTAAAACAAATAGTAAAATTTATCTTAAAGAATATTTACCAAAGCAAATAAAATTTCAAGAACAAATAGACAACATTGTTTAACAAAAGAAACAAACTCTGTTTCAAAGTACATTTGTGAACAAATTAGTGATCTTTGGTCTCGCTTTCATGAACCATCTCTTCAGCATCGTCAAACTGATGATTAATTTCGGCATATAAAAAAAAACCATCTCCTCCAAAAGCATCCATCTAATCAGCACTGAACACCTAATTATGTGTTCAGGAAGCCTTTCTCAAATATGTAGTCTTAGATTGTTTTGACACCATACCTCTTTGTTTTGCTTAATTATATTGATTGAGTGGATGGCGGTTTGTGGACGATACATCTCTAATAATGTCTTTATCCATCTGTACATAGAACATAAAGATTTTTAAGAAATTTTCTTATATATTCAAGAAGTTCTTCCTAAATATATAGTTTTATATTGTCTTGATACCACCATATCTCTTTGTTTTGTTTGTCTTGATTATCTCTGTCCATCTGAAATATAACTAAAGATAAAATGTCAAAGCTTCAAATTTACGAATGCATTCATAAATGTTTAGAAAATTTTCTTGAAGTTTTCTGAAATGTTTAAAGAGCATTCATTTTTTGTGTACTTGTATATTTAATTACTTTTTAATTGGTCAAACGGAGGGCGCTTAAAAATATATTATTTTGATTGAAAAGGAGAAGTGTCGTCAAAAAGCACAAACAACTTGAATCATCAAAGTAAATAAGGATGATATAGCTATAAAGTGTTTAGGGACCTCAATTTTAATAAGATTCCTTGTGTTTTCTTCCAATTATTGAAGGCTATCATAGACAAGTGATACAAGCCAAAG
This sequence comes from Cardamine occulta, assembly GCA_028015245.1. Lineage (NCBI taxonomy): Eukaryota > Viridiplantae > Streptophyta > Magnoliopsida > Brassicales > Brassicaceae > Cardamine > Cardamine occulta. The sequence continues at coordinate 6,911,729 of CM051368.1, forward strand.
ATTTCGTCTTCGATCTCGTAATCGTAGCCATTGTAACGTGAGAAATAGAGAAAAGATTTAAGCTAAGTTTCCTCTTAACCCTAGTCTCCCTTAGAGATTAAGGCTAATTCTTGGATGTTCCTTTCTTATTAATCAGTAGAGACCCTTATATAGGCCTTCATACAAGTTACAACTTAATCATAACCCTAATGCAAAAAAAGAAAACACTTTAACATGGAAAAGAAAATATGAAAACGAAATTCATAAAGTAAAACAACAAAACGTCATACCCGTACCCTAATCAACCTAACCATAGTCTTGTATCAACATGTGAGCTGCTTCGTACACTACAAGCAAAAACAAAAGATTAGCTAGGAAAATACTACAGACTCTCTTCTCTACTAATCTTTTCATCTTAATAACTATTTCTTTTGTTTTGCTTTGGGCAGATTATTTGGCTGATGACGATCATGACTGCAGTTCTGTTTTTGAATTTTTCTGTATGAACATAATTGTGAGCAAAGCTTGGTGGACCTGTATATTCCTTCCCTTGTCCTTTTTGATTTACAGTTCTATTGCTTACTTGCTTTAAACATTATTAGTTTCTTCATCGTGTATTGGCAATGATCATTTTATTATGTGGAAATTTTTTGATTAAGGCCCCGTTCGTTTCCTCATCCAGATGCAGCATCTGCATCCAGCATCTAGATTCATTATATGGATCTTGCATCAGATGATGTTTGTTTACGTATCTCGCTTTTGCATCTAAATGCTGCATCTGGATGTAAGTTTGTTCATTTTTGAGTTTGTAATAGCATATAAATGTAACTATTTAAAAATGACCAAAAGAACATGTTTTAATACTAATATACATTAAATGATTTCAATTAATTATGCAATTTAATCATTACAAAATTATTGTTGTCATAAAATAACTTTATTTTTATTAATACTTTTTCTCACCAAATAAAGAAATATTTTAAAATTTTAACAATTATTTAGAAATGTTCAGAGTTTTTGGTAGGCGGGAATACGTGTTTTCGCGTGTTTGGCGGAAAAACATGTTTCCGTGTTTCTAGAGGCAAGAAGTATTTTACGATTTTTTGCGAGAAAAGGTGTTTACGTGTTTTTAGGGGAAGAACGCGACTTCACGTTTTTGGTAGAAAAGCAAGATTTTGCGTTTTACATAAAAATATTGTTTTATATATTTTGTTTTATTAAATTTATTGAAAACGATTTTTTTTGAAATTTTTAGAGGGAAATTTTTTTTTGATTTTGATAAAAATATGATTTTTTGTCTTTTATATATTTTATTAGTTAAAATATTTTTTAATAAGAATTGTCAATGCAAATGATGAAATATTGTTTAATAAAAATAGTTTTGATTTTGTTAGAATTTAAGGGCATTTTGGACTTTAGGATTTGACATGTAGATGCTCATCTAAAAGCTCATTTTTTTAGCATCTCGAATATCTAAATATTCTAGATTTGCATCTCATTTCAGCATCTAGATACAAATTTAAATAGATCAAACGAACAATATTTGAGCATATGCGTCCAGATGCAACATCTGGATGAAGAAACGAACAAGGCCTAAATTTATTTTCTCAAGCTTCTGAAATTCTGTCTTTTGCTGAGATTCTATAATTGCATTATCAATATCCCCTCTGGTCATTGACACTGTCTTTTCTATCTAGAGGGAACTAAGGAGCAGTATAGAAACACCAAACTAATGAAGGCTACATCGGCCTTATTGTGTCTGCCCTTAGTCTGCTGGCCAGTCTATAGATGGATTCTAGGGCTATTCGACACTCTTCTTTCCACATGTAGCTTCCTCTACATTCTATAGTAAAACTTCTATAAATTAATAACATTGGGGACCAAGGTAGTTTATAATATTTTTATTAATTTATGTGTTTATTAATTTATAGAGGTGATATTTGGGTCAAAATGTAAATTTGGGACTGGAAAAAATTATTGATTTATCGAGATATTAATTTATCGAATATTAATTTATAGAGGTTTCACTGTAGTATGAAAATCTTACACCTCCTCTAACTATTTTGTACTTGGTGATTGTGATGGTAATTCAACATTTATTTCCAGCCATATAGATACGACTCCATCCTAACTTTTTGATGGAATTTAGTACATGTGTGTGTGAAGTCATTTCATAATAACTATAAGATCTCTATCTAATGCCTTATTTATCTCAATCTTCATGTATTTCTCACTGCAAGAGCGATATTCTCCCTGAAGGAGGAGTCTGGTTTTGGAATAGTGGCATGCCCTTGTTAGTGGTCTGGCCCCCTCGAAAAGCTGATAAACCATTTGACACCTAATCTTGACATTATCCAACATCATGCAGTATTTCTTTTTAGCTTCGGTGTTTCTCTGCTGCTTTGGCTTTTGGTAGCAATTGTGCAGCAAGATTTGGAGTTTGATGGTGATATTTTCAAACATGCATTGGTTGTCATTCAGGATATGCATTGGGTTTTCATTGCTTGCTTGAAGATTTAAATCGTATGGAGCCAACGAAGCTGGAGCTCGACCAAGCATTTTACCAAGGCATATACATTTCAACAATCACGAAGAACCGGTTATGGATAGTTTTCCTCTTGGAATATATCGAAGAGGGATCACTTGTTGATGTAGCACAGTTTAATGTTATTGTGACTGTGCCAATAATGATTTTGCTGCGAACAAATAAGTTTTTATGTCTTAGTGGGTGGCAGAGACTTTGTGCTTAAAAGAAAATCAAATGTTAGATGTTTATTTGATATAGCTGCCATATTCAAATTTAACACACTTGCTTCATTTATATCTGAATTTTCTTTAAGCAAACTAGTCTTAATCAGAGTGTTTCAGGTTTAGTTTTGTTTTCGCCTTGAAAGCAAAAATGTTCCATGATCAAACAAACAAGGAACAACATTGAAAATCTTGAGAATAAGATTGAAACAGTAATATGATCCCAAAAAGGATCAAGATTGAAACAGTAGATCTTAGATAGAAACAAAAGACCACCCTAGATATATTCTCAGATGGGCAGATTCTTTTCCAGCTGATAATTTACAATGGTGACAAACTTCAGAACTTGTTGCACAATGGTGACGAGAATAATATTTCATGCATGAAAGCTTGTAATGGAAACAGACCTCAATCATCAGCATTGGTCGCCACTTCTTTCTCCCTGCATAAAGGGACTTGTAAATCAGATTCAACACAAAAGATAAGCGAAAAGTCAAATCCTATCTTCTAATCTTCATCACATAGTAATAACTACCAACTGCAACTTATGAGCATGGGAATCAAACGAGACATTCTCAAATACAAGTAATATGTTTCTCCTTTGAATCGCCCAATCTGGAGTTAAGAACTTGAAGAGTCTATGTCGGATCCGAGCAGAACAGAATGGAAAGGGGAGGCGAAGGGCTTCATTTAGAGGCTGCGGAATTCCTCAAGTAAACCAAGGTGAAATCTCTGATATTACACACAGAGAATTTCAGATTCAATTGGATATGACACACCAAAAGAAGATCTAGAATTCAGAAAGGTTTTTCATAAAAAGACTAGATCGATCCAAAAAATAGAGTTCAAGAGAGTTATATAGAAAAGAAACAACAACAACAAAAGAAAATAGAGTTTGGCTGAAAGTCTTTAATGGGTCACGTGATGAGATGGGCCTGCTGGGATCAACAAATGGATAGTGGTGAAGTAATACACAAGCCTCATTAAAAACCTTGTCAAGAAAACCCATTGGGACAAAACTTGACAAGGGAAAAAGAGCAGTCATGTATCACTTAATCCATTTGTCGATGCTGTTGAACTTGTATCAAAACCAGAGTGGTTCGGAAAACTTCTTCTTCCTCCAGGTTTAAGCGTCTAAGCATTCCTCCAATGGCTTGGTTGAATAGCTTGCTTCTAGCTCGTGTCATTCGTCCTCTTGGTGTAGTTAACACGTCCTCATCTCCAAGTGCATCCTCAGCTACAAGCTTAGCATCCTCAGGTTCATGTTCTGGTCCGTGCTCCATGTCTTCCTTGCTATCCATGATCATATCAACAAGCCTAGTCAAATTCTGAATATTGTTCTAGCGAATTGATTCAAATCGAGATTATAAGCTAAGAATTTCTTACCTCTCAATGTTTAGTTTACTAAAACTAGCAGTTTTATCTGTGAGATAAGAAATCATGGGATGTAAATCTTTATTCACCACATATTTGTTCATCTCATCCGGCTCCTGCAAACAAACAAACAACAAACAAACAGTGATTTTCGGAACTCTTGTGCTACATATAATGTGCTTATATAAGAACTTACATATAATGACAAGACTTATCCACAAAGCTTGATAGCATCAATATTCTGGTAGAGATCTTTATCAAAGTCGTTTCCTTGTTCACCTAAATCAATGTGTACCGCAAGTTTGGCAATCTGCATGCATCGGTTAAAAAGAACTTTTTAGATGTTACTTAATCACAAAACCAACAAGTTAACAAAGGAGAACACAAAAACAAAGATACCTTTGTGTTGGAAGCCACGAAGTAACTTGTATCAATTATATTTTTGGCTGATTTTTCCAAAAGCTTTCTTCAATCTTGGAATGTCAGATCCGATTATCCCATGGCCAATCCAAATTCTGCCGTTGAGCATGCGGTAGATATCGTCGTAGATATTTACGAATTTAAGTGCCACAGAGAGCCAACCGATACTATCACTTTCCTTCCAATCATCGTTATCGCTAGGATGAACGATAAACGAGAATATATTAATGGACTCCAGCGTCCGAGACAAAAGATTGATCCCTCCGACCGCAGAACCCCACAAAGATCTACTTTGTAATAAAAGGAAGCAGTTAGTTTGTCGCTCATGGTTAGGGTTTTTTTAAGGTTTGGAAGTGGCGTAGAAGACTTATTATATAGAAGAGGTGGCAATTCATTTAAATAAGATTGGTTTAACTGTTGTCTCCCATCAATGAAACTAGAACTTAGGCCCAAGCCTAAATTTTATAAATCTATCTGTTAATGTTGTTGAATTCTCGGTTTGGTATTTGAACTATATATTTGTTTTCCAACGGTTAGAAGCTCTCTCCAACTATCAACGATAGGATCAATAAAACCTATGCCATCATAATCTATGATCCGCGACAATCGAGCTTTTTCATCGGAGTCCGGTTCCAAGATGCTAATAATATCCTGACAATATCAATAAACTTAACTTAAAATGAAACTCATAACAAATATAATTATTACCAACTAAATGAACAATAACCTAACCTTAGTACTACCAAGTGCTTCATTAATGTCTTCTAATGGAAAACCTTTCATACAACTTTCACTGAACTTGTGCTTGCATATCCTTGGACTGTCTTTCTCTGCCGGTACAGCTTCTCAAAATTTGCGTCCAAGATGTGGAATACTCTCAAATGCCATAATCTACACATAGAGTTGCAATCATTAAACTATTTCTGTATGACTCAAAATCTTAAACTAATCAAACTGACTAGTTACCTCCAGAGGAACAATGAATCCAAAAAAAGACAATTTGCTGTTTTGGTTCCACGGAGCCTCTCAAGTTCTTCATAATGCCCCTGACCCCTCTCATACATTGATGGAATGTGTAACGCCCCCAAGAAAATTCCTCACAAGCAAGCAAATCATCAATAATTCTAAGAATGAACTCCTCTATATTTCCATCACTTTTAGACTTCGCAACCACTATCTTGCATAGGAAATACAAGACGATCATCTTCGTCCTGTCTAAAGAACTCTTTCTCTTCATTTTCTCCAGCTTGTTTTCCACATGTTTCACTTTTATTCCTACTGACCTTCCCAACATTTTTTTAAAAAACTTCAAATTCTCTATTTCTTATAGTTCTCAAGGTATTCATCACAGTTAAATCCACGTAATAGCGCATGCTCTTTAATAGAATACCTAATAGGCACTCCATTCACCACAAACCAACACTCCCTTTCGCTCTGATTATAAGCTATGCGAAGCAGAAGCATCCACATGTCTTGACTCATGTGGTTTGGCTCCCTAGGCATGTGGAATACATGTTTAAACTGAGAATGGTTCCTGAACCACTTCAGTTCTTGTGAAAAATAATTCTCTATGTATTCCACTGTCAGGGTCACACTACACCTAATTCCTATCTTACAGACCTTGGTGTATTCAGTAGGAGCAAAAAACATCTTCTCTGGCTGCAGTGGTTGACATTCTTCTTCTTCTTCTGGTTGTAAGCCCATTTTCCAAATCTCATATATTAAATCCAGACCAATAGTGGTTAGATTTCTCCTTTAATTTCCAAAGTGAAATATTTGACACTTAGTCAAATTTCAAAGCTTGTAATTCTTTTTAAGCTTCTCACTTTGAACATCAATTTCTCATTCAAAAAAACTCTTTTTTTTGATATTCTAAAACACTACCGCGTAGTGCTTGCGGTGACCATTTTATCGTGCCCAAGACCGGTCATTCCGGTGAACGTCTTCACTGAAAAACCCACCAGAAAATGGCTATAGCCACTTTGTCAAAAAATGAGTTCCAACAAATGTAACCTATATTGGCAATTTGTTAAATAGCTGTCGGTTATTAAAGAGGGACAATGTATCTATATAAAAGAGTAGACATTATTGTATACATACTATGTCTACTTCAGATATTGTGCTCGATGAGTTTGTACACGATTTGTTCGTTGCTTTCATTCTCCTGTTAATGCACCAAAGATGGGCAAGATAAATGAGGTGTAAGAGGTTGTTGAATGACCCCAACCCGATTTCTTCTATCCGGGTAACTGCTCGGCCGGAACACATCCCAAGCCTTACACTTACACAGATTTTCAATCCCTTTTTACTTAACATCTTTCGGCGTGAGAATTCATTTAGACTAATCATTTTAAGCATAAAACAGATTACTTGAATTAAAATCAAGGTTCTAGTACAACAATAAGTTTGCTAATAAGTTATTACATCGTTTTAACAATAGACCAAAAGATAAACTACCAAAATCCACCATCCTTCCTTCTTTCCAGCCTTAGTCCGGCGACCCGTTCAGCCACTTTGATTAATTCCTTGTTAGTTTATTTTTCTGCATTTACAAAAGAGCGTAAGCAAATAAATGCTTAGTGAAGGTGGTCATCCCGTCTCACCGAGCCATAATCAAGTTTTATAACCAAACAATCGAATTAATCAGTCATCCCTTCAAGACAGTTACTCGTCAAGTATGATTATCTAAGTTCCAGGAAAAGATCTGGTACTCCTACCATTTATCAAAAAAAAAAAAAATGAAACTTTGCCAATTAATTACTTAACAACCAAATGTATTCGCGTGAGTCATCATATAAATATAGACAAAAGATAATAAGACTTGCAAGCGAGATTCAAAGCAACAATATTGCTTGCATAGTGTTTTCCTCTTTCTACAATTTAAAGCATAAACACATTTAAAAAGATATCAACAAATAGAAACTATAAATATCAAAAGCCAATTTGAAACAAGAAATAGAGAGCTCATGAATATTACTAAGATGAGAATCGTCTATGTCGTCATATTCGTCACCATCTATATACAAAATTCAATCTCCGTTGATTTCAATTATTTGTCTGCTTTTAATTTCGGAGATTCTAATTCTGATACCGGTGATCTTGTTGCTGGACTTGGCATTCATCTTGACCTTCCTAATGGACAAAATTCCTTCAAAATATCATCACAAAGATTCTGCGATGGACGTCTTCTCATCGATTATCTAAGTAAGGTTTCTTCAATTTTTATTTTCTCTTTTTTTTTACAATAATGTTAAACACTTTTTTTTTAACATAACAGCTCTTAGTATACAAATAATCACTTGTTATTTCATTTCATCTATGTTTAATCGAAAACACTTTATTTCTAATCAGTAGATACATTTTGACTTTACATATTCAGGTTACCCCATGTAATGTTGTACCAAAAATTTAGTACCTTAACTGTATATTGATAGAACTCATCAATCCTAAGATGATTTCTAAATCAAATGTTTCTATTTACTTTCCCTTTAATTAAACACAATATTTAAGTTTTAGTCAAACAACATTTGCCAGTCGTAAACATAAACGCACGACCTTTACATGTCTTAGGTGTTTATAATTTGCATATTTGATAAAAATAAAATCAAGTTACTTTAGACGGTTAGACCAAAAAACAAAAACAAAAACAAAATAAAATAAAATTACTTTAAAACATTATGAAAAAAGTAACGCACCATACTTGAGTTCAGAGTCACGGATTTCCAAAGCTAATGTGTCCAAATATTTATTTGTTCGGTACCAAACTAATCATCCCTACAAATAAAACATATCATCTCGATAAAGCAACCTCACGAAGCAATCTTATATTATACATATCTGAATCTGACCTCTGATGAATTTAATATAAGGTTATAAAATATCATTACAAAAGGACTTATTAATTTCTATAAGGTTTGAATACAAACCATTATTTTGTTGATATATCTTTTTACAGTTTGTGATGGTTTGTCCTTTTTTTTTTTGTCAATTCTAGAAAAGGGAATTTTTGTATTTCTACAAAATATTCAGTACCTAAACAACCATTTTTAATAATTTTTCAATTAAAGGATTTCTAATTTTCTATTGTTTGCTTGTCTTCTACATAAAAACAATTTTTGAATACTTCCTAAAAGTTTGTCAGGGTTGTTGTAGACCATTTATATCATTCACTTAATGACATATGACTCCACAGTTTGTTTCCCAACCCAATGGCTCCCATTGTAAACAATATGTCCATTGTTCTCTCCATCTTAATCTCCTTGTTCTTGCCAACATCTTTCTCCATAACCCTACAATATCCGGCAATCATCAACTTTGGGGACTCAAATTCTGATACAGGCAATCTCATTTCCGCCGGGATTGAAAGTGTTAATCCTCCGTATGGCCAGACTTACTTCAAGCATCCCTCAGGAAGATATTGCGATGGCCGTCTTATCATAGATTTTCTATGTATACATGATGTTGCTCTTCATTGAAATGGCTTCCTTCTTTGATTTTGCATTCATTTCATATATAACTAATCTTTTTGGCATGTGTTTTTGTGTTGTGCAGTGGATGCAATGGACATGCCATTTCTAAATCCATATTTGGATTCATTAGGTTTACCAAATTTCAAAAAAGGGTGTAACTTTGCTGCAGCAGGATCCACCATTCTTCCCGCAAACCCGACCTCGGTCTCTCCCTTCTCCTTTGATCTTCAAATCTCTCAATTCATCCGGTTCAAATCTAGGGCCCTTGAACTGCTTGCTAAAACAGGTGGGGATAATTTTGAAAGTGATGTTGATGAGATGTGACTGATGCGTATATATTATATAATGTATAAATGAAGCAAAGCTTGATGTTTGATTATTTTTGTAGGAAGGAAATATGAAAAGTACTTACCACCACTTGATTATTATGCAAAAGGATTATACATGATTGACATTGGCCAAAATGATATAGCTGGTGCCTTCTACTCCAAGACTCTTGACCAAGTTCTTGCTTCTATTCCTTCCATTCTTGAAACTTTTGAAGCTGGACTCAAGGTAAATCACTCTTTAATTATGGTTTTTTTTTTTGTATGAGATTTTATTTGGATAAATTCCTATACCGATCTCATCCAAACTAGACTAAAGAAATCTTGAGAGAATTAATATAAATCTGAATTTTTTTCGCAAGAATCCTCTAAAATTAAAATTTGAATTTTAACTAAAACTAGAATTGCGCCGAACTTTTTTCATGTTTATTTTTATAACCGGGATACATGATGGACCGAAACTCAGACTAATCGCTGAGATATGTAAAATTCTGAATATTTTAGCGGCGAGGGAACACAACAATTTTGGTGTTATTTATTTTTCAATGGGATTATTATTTTTCCTAGGCGAAAAACCCTACAAACCGAATCAACTTTCAGATTTTGCACCTATCCCTTTATTATGTTTTGATTAAATGATTTTGGCAGAGGCTGTATGAAGAAGGAGCTAGAAACTTCTGGATACACAACACAGGACCTTTGGGATGTTTGGCTCAAAATATTGCCAAATTTGGTACTGATTCAACAAAGCTTGATGAGTTTGGATGTGTTAGTTTGCACAACCAAGCAGCCAAACTCTTCAATCTTCAACTCCATGCCTTCTCCAACAAATTTCAAGCTCAATTCCCTGATTCAAATGTTACTTACGTTGATATCTTCTCTATCAAATCCAATCTTATCGCTAACTATTCACGATTTGGTAAGCATTTCGGTATTTAATATGAATGTTCAAACTACTTCTTGAACTTAACCATCTTAAGAAATGCTAGTTATTTTGGTTAAGCAACAAAATGTTGTTGGTTTCAGGTTTTGAAAAACCGATAATGGCGTGTTGTGGAATCGGAGGGGCACCTTTAAATTACGATAGCCGCATTTCTTGTGGCCAAACTAAAGTCTTAGATGGGACATCAGTAACGGCCAAAGCTTGCAATGATAGTTCAGACTACATAAACTGGGATGGTATTCACTATACCGAAGCCGCAAACCAATTTGTTTCGTCTCAAATATTAACCGGAAAATATTCCGATCCGCCTTTTTCAGATCAAATGCCATTTCTTCTAGGCTTAAAATTTTAAAAAATACCGTTGGCTTCATTTATTCTTTAGCTTTCTGTTATTATTTACTCACATTGCTCAAATAAACCGATTTACCAAATAACCTGAGGTAAAACAAAGTTCTGACCTGACCGGTTTTGGTATATGGTAAACCGAGTTATTACTACTTCTTAGAGACATAAGCAAAGTACTGAGCCATGGGAACAACAAAGGCAATTACAAGTAAACCTCCAACAACAAGACTGAACTGTCCTCTCTTCTCTGCAGTTTCTTCTTTAGTTTTGAAATTTGATTCTCTTTTGCTATCTTTCACTGTTGGACCACCAGGATCTGGGAGACCATCTATTGCTGCAACCAATCGTTTCGCACTGCTGTATACTGCCTCATTGTATTTTTCATCCGTTGCTAGTACTGCACCATCATACATTCAAATATTAATCAAATCCAATTCAAATTTAATTTGGTTAAAACGGATACACTTTTTAATAAACGAAAATTAGAAACTATATATTTGATAAAAACCCGAATCCAAACCAAAAACCTAAACCATTCCACACGATCGACACTATAATATTTTCTATCTTGGCTACTATTATTTATAGACCGAAAAATCCGAATCAAAAATCATATTGAAAATGGCTAGTTTCAGCATCTGGGAATGCTAAGTGGAAATGTGATGCAACATTTTTTATTTATAGGGGGTGTTCATCAATACCCAAAAACAGAACCAAACCGAAATAATTAATTTAAATTAAACCAAACCATATTTATTTTTTCTATATCCTAGAAATCGAAACCAATGCCAAACCTAACCGTAAATGAAAAAACCGATTAAAAACCGAGGAATTTGTGTAAATTAAACATATATTTGACTAAAACTCGAATCCGAACAGAAACTGAAACCGTATCAAACCATTCGTTATAGATTATATATTAGTTTGGGCAGTGGCGGAGGCATATGGTGGTTAAAAGGGTCAGTTGACCCCTATAGATTTGTATAAAAACTTTATTTACTTGTATTTTAAGAAATTTTTTGATAAAATATAGTTAAAAATTAGTTTTTGACCCCCATAAAAATGTTAAAAATACATTTTGACCCCATAAATTTTTTTATAATTATCTTCAAAATAAAAATTGACCTGTGTAAAAAATAATCGCTAGCTCCGCCACTGAGTTTGAGTACTATTATACGAAAAACCCAAATAAACCGAACCAAATCCGACCATCATCCGAATTGAACACCCTAGCTATACCGGGAAATACATACCGGGAAGATTTTCGGAAACGGTAGCATCAAGAATGTTTTCACCAACAGCTTCAATAAAAGCTGGACCACCAGTAATGGCTCCTTCCTTCTGACTTGTGATCAAAACAACAATACCCTTATTGTTACCTTCTTCAATCGAAGGATACCATTTCTCCAAAACCTGGTCTGCGTACTCAAACGCATCTGCTTTACTCTGCAAAATATACCCAAACCGGTTCGGTTCAACTTTCCGGTTTACAAAAAATCATCTTTTACAAGAAAACAAAAACACTCACAGTGAGCTTTCGAACAGTGATGAAATTGAGTCTAAGTTTCTTTCTGTATTCAAGATCAGACAAGAGATTCTTCAAATCTGATCTCGTCACTCGACTAAGAACACCAGCATCGTCGACTACGTAACTGTCCTTTGGTGGACCATCGTTGAGGATATTGAACTCAGACGCTAAAGCAGTGCCAACAGGTGAGAAAGTGAGAGTTAAAGAAAGAGCTAAAGCAGCTAGTCCTTGCTTTGCATCTGTTAACCAATCTCTTGTTTCCGGTTTACTGAACCGGGTGGAGAGGTGTTTAGGACTGGAGAAAGTGGGATTTGAGAGAGACAAGGAATGTGAAGTGAGTTTGGTTTGATGAGAGGACGAGGGTTTGGGATTGAGAGGAGGAGAAAGAGAACGAGGGGAGAGAATGGTCTCCATTTTTTTAGGAGAATGGAGTTGAGTTTCAGAAATGGAGATTTTGTACCATTTTGTTTCTGTTTTGTTTTGGATCGTGAGGGAAGTGAAGGATTGGTGGAAATGTTAGATTTTCTGGATAATGTTTTATTTCAGGGCAAAGGTCAACCACATTTTTGTGGAAACATAATTTTATTATGCGGTGACGTGGCGTTTTGTTGTTGACAGGTGAAACAATTCATATCAAAGACTATAGGGCCTGCAAATATTTGATTTTTCCACATGCCTTACTTCTGAAAATTTATCCACTCGATTTTCTTGGGCTTTCAATTGTTTCTCAAAGAAGTTTAATGATTGGTTTTTTAAGGTTTTTGTGGACATCTATTTTTTGTATTGAGATTACTACCGACCAATCGATTGATAAATTTTGTATCATTCCATAATGTAATTTGATCAGGATTTTCTTCTTTTATGCCTCGAATAAATGTTTTATTTACATATTTGCGGGGGTTTTGTCAAACAAAAAGTTTTAAATTTCAACCAACACAAACGTTGGCCGACGTAATGGTTTTTTTTAATATCAAGTTTTTATCTTCCAAAGATATTTTCTTTTAACTTTTAAAAAAAGATTCAACTAAAAGTCTGAAAGGACTTTTAGTTGAATCTTGTTTTAAACAAATATTGTAAGTTCAAAACAACTAACTTTCATGAATTGATTTTTATTTCTTCATATTATTTATCGGTTGTATGATTTTTTTTTTCTTACTTAAAAATGTTATACAAAACAGACATAATCTTTATAAAAAAAAAATGTTATCCGGTTGATTTATCTCAACGACGATTAATGTAAGAATCATACCAGATAGTTATAAGACTTGAGAGCAATACTTATTTTGCAAAATAAGTATCCATCCAAAAAAAAAGGGTATTCAGTTGAGAATGTTATCCCTCTCATGCTGTACATTGAGCATTTTATTTCCGCCTCCAAATCATCATTAATAATGACATTAGTTCCATAACAATCCACAATGATAATTCGATTTTGCAACTAAGGTTATCAAATAACCTTATATGCTATTGAGCATAAAGGGTATCGAATCCTCAAGGAAACAAGAATAGTAACACTACGAATACAAGTCTTATTTCAATCTAAGCAAATAAAAGTTTTTAGTTTTGAAACCAAATTCAAATATAAAGAAAGCGGAAAAATAGAGAAAATGGTTTTAGAAATCAAATAAAAAAAACGATGAGGCTCGATAATGGCTATGACTTAGACGAATTGATGAACCTTTGATGATGCTAAAGATACATTAAGATCATTATCCTAGGCTAAAGGGTTACTAGCTACACTACTCCATTTTCATGGTAATAGTCTCTACACTAATCAATGAATCATCATCAACTTCTATTGGCAATTCAAATGACTAATGAGCATTGATAACAAGTTCTAATCCAACCACTAATCACCCTAATCAACTATTTCCATAGGCTATGCATGAAAAACACATTTAGATTCTCTCGAACATTTCATCAAATACCTTCCGGGCATAAAATGCTAATCATCTAGATTTCTTAATTACAAGCTTAATCTAGCATTACTAACAACCTAAATGAAGGATTGCCTAAGATCTAGTTCTAAACATCATCATTAATCCATCAAATCATCTAAATCACCAAACCCTAAACTCATCTAAAAGACTACTCACAATCTACCATGATAACACAAAGCAATGAGTTTAATCATTGCATAATCATGATGTAAAGATAAGTAGATGAAAGATTTAAGAAGAAAGAAAGAGTTGATAACTTAGATCAAAGAGATTCATACAAGATTCAAAAGAGGCTTAAGCCAAATCTCTCTAAAACCAAGCCTAAGACATAAATTAGGTTTAAGAGTATTTATAGTAAAAGATAAAAGGAAGTTGATTCAACACATAACCAACTAAGTAATTTCAGATTCTGCATAATTTTGGACCGGTTTAACAACTTGAACCAGAGATTCAGATGCGTCCCAGCATTGTCACGATGTCGTTGCAGCATCCCGCTAGAGACCAGTGATGTCATGATGCCGCTGCAACACCTAGACCAATTCGCCTAGTAAGTTTTGTCAAATCTGCAGCGGTGTCATCTTGCCATTGGGTCATACCGCTCTTTAGTAAATCAGTTATAACTCTGGAACCATAGCTTGGATTGCCTTCAGATCACCTCCATTAGAAAGCTTATCAATTTAATATATATTTCTTCAAGGGTCTTGGATCTAAATCTCAAGGGAAGGCCTTCATCTGAGTCGATATTTGAGATACTTTGGATTGATTCTTAATCATCATTTCTCTTATTTACATCCAAATGATCCCTCTTGTTACATAACTCAATCCAAAACCTACAAGACAATAAAACATGCAAAATATGCTCCTAGACTCTAATTATGTAATGAAAACATAATAAATCTAATGATAAATGCAATCAAGAATATGCTAAAAAGGCTACATATCACACAACAAAATTTATTAATTTCCTGCCATGAATTATCGCCTCAGAAAGAATTAGAAAAAACTTGTAAAATGTAATTATATTTAATTCACACAAATAAGATATATGAATATAAAGTACATACACATAAACATCATTTATACATATAATCATAGAATCTACTTTAATTACTAAGTGAAATCAAAGTAAAATAAATAAGACAAGAAAGAGATCAGATTAAAATTATAGAACTACAATTAGAAAATACAGCCAATAGCATAATACGAATGCTAAACACAATAAATAAATTAAGAGAGATATAGAAAGAGATAGGAAAAAATAAATAATTCTTTTGACATAGGAATGAATCTTTTTCAATTTATTTTCCTACATATATTGAGGAAATGTACACGCAAGATTCAACAGTAGAATGGAGGAATAAAGAATAACGTAGAGGTGAGTTTGGCAGAGCAACACTAGAAAATATTTGATCATTTTTTGCTGAGATTTTATTAGAGAAGTTAAGTGAATAAAAAAGAGTAGTTAATAAACGCTTTTCAGGAGATAAACAAAAATACTTAAGAAAAGTTTATTTTTAAGGCTGGAGAGAAAAGTTTTTATGGTCTAGTTATGAAAGATAGTTAAATGTGTTTATAATATTTATAGATCCAGCACATGACATTTTGAATGATTTTACAAACAGTTGACATGTTTTGCACGTATTTTTTGTGACTATTTTTTTACTACATTCTTTTTTGGTTGAGGTAATGAGACACACCATGTTAAATTTTTAAACTGAACTTGGTATCAAAAGCATGATTCTGTTCTTTTCTTGTATCTACTATTACCCAATATCTTTTTTTACCAGAAATGAAAATGTTTAGTTAGGTACTATATTATATGTGAATTTTATTTTAGTGGATGTTTTGTTTAGTAATATCCTTAAGTGTTGGTTTGTTTTGTAATCTTTTGTTAATTTGAGGTTCTCTTAACAATTTACTCTTAGTTGAAAGAGAACTACAAATTTTAAAAACTAGATAAAAAGCTCAAATTAAAATTTTGGTCATTTTAAATAATGGTACTCTTCTTTTACGAAATATCGTACTCTTATTTAGAAAAAAATTCAAATTCATGTGTTATTGAGTATTGTACTCGTATGTTGAATCAATGATCATCTCTCATTGTATAATTGTATTCTCTTTTTGAATAAATTATTACGTCCCATTGTAGTATTGATTTTTTTGTTTTCCCACATGAAATTTTGTTTGTTTGTTAAAATGTTAAATTTATTGATCAAGTAAAAGAATTTCAAGACTTTAAAAGATTATACCAAGGCAAAATGATCAAAACATTAGAAAAACTTCAAATCAATTTGGTTTTATCTCGAACCAACGACAAAAGGGCCCTTCAAGCTTGTGTGTTGCTTTGTACCTCAAAAAATATGATGCGGTTTCTCATACCCTTGTCGATGAGGCGTGTGAGACGATGAGTATCCATCCAGCCACGATTATGGCGTCTTGAATTCCTTTCCTTCAAGAAATTATACACGGAAGTTTGTAACAACATCCGGACCAAACTCTAGAATTTATAAAAATGGATGTCAACAACTTATGCCAAATCCAAGGCCTTTTGTGCCATTTTTAACATCCCAAAAGGAGCCATAACAAAGTAAATATCGCTTCGTCCAAGCAACCCAAAGAGAACCTGAGAGAGAGAACAACTGCCATATCAAACTCAAAGAAAAGACACGATAGGAATCCTGCAACCTCCATAATCTTAAGTTACCCTCTTCTTTTGGAAAACAAAGATCCTCCCAAGAAACCTTGGCCTTGTGAGAATCATTTGGTGAACCAGACCAAAGGAAATCACTACAAAGGCTCTCAATAATATCAAGAAATTGACTAGGAAGTCATAAAAGTGTTCACCAGCAGTTGGAGATACTTTAATGCGATTCCGGTGAGGAATCACGCCTCAATTTTGCCACTTAGAAGTTATGGAGTGAAGAATCTTGACTAGACTTGAAAACGAATCAAGACGAGGGAAAATGGATTTGAATGATGCCATGAAGGGTTGCAGAAAGCCCTTTGATAAGTCGTAAGAGATCAACTTTTGACAAACAAAAAAGGATCAATGATCTATACTTAGAAAATTTTGAGACTAATAGATAGATAAGTTTACAAGAGATCTCACACAAGATTATAAAGAGAAGAGAAGGGAAGATCAAGGGTAGGTCGCGAGACATGCCTCTAAACAGCACACCTTGAAACACAACAAAAATATTAAAGACAAAGTTTGAATGAGAAAATGACAGAAGCGCCTAAGGTAAACATGATAATAGGCCGGTCTTGGATTGAACTAGTAAATGGCAAATAAAACATGTGAGCCACAAGCCTCATTAAAAACCTCACTAGAAAACCACATGAGAAAAACCGAAGACAAGGGAAAAAGAATGCAAGTGGATCACATGACCATCTACTAGTCTTCTTAAGAGTGTATTACGACCAGTGTAACACCCGTGTCCCGGAAATTAATTATCGGTTAATTAATTAGGATGTCCTTTCGAGTTTATGAACCTTAGACAAGTCTCGAGAAATTAATTATGGGGTTGAAATAATTAATTTGGATTTTTTCCGGGGGTGTCATAAGTCGTTTCGGAAGTTTGGGGTTATTCCGTAGAGAAGCGGGAAACCGAAGGGCTAGAGTGCAATTCCGAAACTTGAGATATTTTCTTTTCCTTCTTCTTCTCCACCTCGGCCACGCCATTATTGGTGTTGGGAGAGGTTTGTGAGCTTTGTGAGAGTTCTAGAGAGAAGAGAAGAAGAGGGTTGAGCTTGATTGAGTTGGTTCTAGTAGAATCAAGTGTGGGTGAGCTTGTGAGCTTGGGCAAAAGATTTGGAGTTGGGGCTGAGCTTGGACATGGCTTGTGAGGTGGAGGAGGGTTCCTCCTAAAGCTTGGGGAGTTCCATAGAGGCTAGATCAATCCATTTCTAAGGTGAGTTGTGACCAAAGGTGGCTTAGGCCTTGTTTGGGGACTTGTGGGGTTTAGACAAGTTTGTGGTTGTGCCTAGGTTGCTTAAAGGCTTGGTGGTCTTGTTGTTAAGCTTAATCTAGTGTTTTTAAGCTTGAGTATTGATTGTGAAGCTTGTTTATTGTGCTTGGTGCTTGTTAAGCTTGGTCTAAGTCAAGTTTAGTGGTTTCCACGGGTTCCATCGGTCAGGCATGACCGATGGAAGTGCCCGCTGGCACCTAGCGGTTTGGTCCATCAGTCAGGTCAGACCGATAGGTTGTGTTGCGGTGTTCCAGGCATTTCCCAAGGACACTTGCAGCGGTTAGAGCAGACCGATGGGGTTTATCGGTCAGGTCCATCGGTCAGGTTGGACCGATGGGTTGTGATGCAGTGTTCCTGGCATTTCGCAAGGACACTTGTAGCGGTCAGGGCAGACCGCTGGGACCTAGCGGTCAGGTCCATCGGTCAGGACAGACCGATGAGGTTGGTTGCAGCGTTTCCCAGCAATTCGCCAGGATAGATGCAGCGGTCAGGACAGACCGAGGGGGTTTATCGGTCAGGTCCATCGGTCAGGTTGGACCGATGGCCGTCCTTGTGTGGTTGTCTTGTGTGTCTCCTGGTTAGCTTTCGTGTGTATCGAATTGCTATGGTGCTAGACATGTTTTGCTATTGATTGCCTTGCATGCGTTGATGTTAGGAATTGATAGGGCCTTTGTGGGAGTCTTGTTCATGCGTGAATTGTGATTTGGTTGTATGCCTTGCATGTGGTTTTCGCATACCTGTTGTTGGGAGGATCAATCTCACTCAGCGTTTAGTTTTCCAAATGTTGATGCATCACTTTTGTCGATGCAGGTAAAGATAAGGTGTGATCGTGGAATCGAAGGTTCGGAGGGAGAGGATGATTAGGACCGGGGTTGTTTGCTTTACCGTATTGTATTGTATTGTAATTTCCGCTGTATTGTAGAATTGCGTATTCTATGTTTTGTATTGTATTGTGGTTTTTGTGTAAGTACTTGGAGGGTATTTAGAATGTATGGGCATTTTAAATACTAAGTATTTATGATTGTTTATTAGTTAAAAAAAAAAAATTGGGTCGTCACAACCAGGGTAGCCTTAACACAACCATCATTGCTCAAGTGATCTTCTTGAGTCATAGCTTAGTGAAGCAAGATTCTTAAAGCATGGTTGAATTTCCTTGTCCGTGAACGAGTTACTACTCTAAGAGGCACCTCCAACGCGTCCTTTGCTCCTTGCTACTCTATGTCTTCATGCCTCGTTCCAATACCATGTTCTAGGTCCTTAAAGCCATCTAGAATTGCATCATCCTCCCCCAGTTGCCCTCAAATCTACTTTATCTGCCATAAACAAAACTAAATTAGAACCATCAAAGAGTAAACTCACGGGATACTAACCTTGGAGATCGAGTGGATGGGTGATGTTTTCATGTAACTTCAAGAGAGGTTCAGCATCGTAGTTGCTATATTTCAGAGCTTTGGACAGAACTTTCATCCTTCTTTCATCATCTCCACAAGAATAGATCTTTGGAAAGTGTTCAGCTCCTTTGTGCCTTGCTTTGTATCACGGAAGTAGTCAAAGAAGAACACTCCATTTCTTGCAAAGTCCTTTGTTGAGTTTCGTAGGTTATTTCCTAAAGATACATCCTGCAAAAAATTGCTAAACTCACTCGGTGGCACCAATGCAAGGTTAAATACACAAAATAATTTATCATTAGAGGAAAATAATTTAGATGATTTAAAATTTTCAGCCTCCTTAACCTTACCAGTCCTAGCAAAGAAGTTAGCTTTCTTACCTTGTTGCTCTTGCTTTCCTTTTAGTTGAATTTGGTCTAGATATACCTCATGTGGCGGCAAAGGAACAAGGGTAGTCTTTCTCCCTTTGAACTCAAATGCGTAGCGGTTGGAAAAACAATCATGTATTACTCTGCGGTCTGATTGCCATGGTCTCCCAAGAAGTATTTTCCCAGCCTCCATTGGCAACACATTATATAAAATCTCAGCTTCATATTTTTCCAATTGCTATAGGAACTTCCACTTGATTCTTGACTCTCATTTCTCCATCGTCATTGAGCCATTGAAGATCATACAGTTTTGGATCTTTCTTGACCTTCAATCCGAGTTTCTTGACCATTGTTTCACTAGCCAAATTAGTACAACTTCCTCCATCAATGATAAGGCTGTAAACCATGCTTTGTACATAGCAACGGGTGCAAAACAAATTATCTCGCTGTTCTTGCTCCTCGGTCTTAGACTGAATGTTTAAAGTCCTCATAGCTACAAGTAACTCTCCTTTAGCTGGTAGCTCAACATGTTCTTCCAAAGGTGTTTTAGAGTCCAACTTCTCATCCTCAGACTTATACTCTACATCTGCCATAAGCACCATAACGCTCTTGTTAGAGCATTCATTCACATAGTGTCCTCTTCTTTGGCATTTTTAACACTTGACACTACTAGCGCTCATCTCAGTCTTACTCTTATCTTCTTTCTTAGCAATATACGGTTTGGTTTCCAGCTTTGATGTAATGGCCTGGTTGCTTTCTCCTTGTATCCTTGATTTCTCTTCCCTTAGATAGCTTGCCCTAGTACTTCCAGCCCCGTAGCTTGGTTGTGTCGATCCTTTCCTCTTGAGTTGTTGCTCGACTAGAATAGCTTGATGTAGCATTTATTCTAGGTCCACATGATGTTGCAATTGCAACGCCATTCGATCTTGTATATCTCTTTGCAAACCTCCTAGAAACCTCGACATAGTTGCATCATGGTCTTCTTGAATATCAGCCCTTATCATGAGTTTTTCCAACTCTTGGTAGTAATCATCAGATGCATAATGGATCACAAAACTGCGGATAAGGTTTCATACATCTTTCGATTGATTTTTCAATCAATTTTCAATTAAATTTCAAAGATTACAGCTTTTCACATGTTTTGAGGATCATCCCAAGACTTCTGTCCAGGATCTAATAACTTTTTTTATTTTTTATGTTTTGGTTAAAAACGTGATTCAAAGTAAACTAAGAAGATCCCAATTAATGTAAAATGTTCACACACAAATTAAGAAGATCCCAATTAAGCTTTTATTGTATATGTTTTCAATAATTATTTATGTTTAAGTGCAACTGAACACATCATCATCATCGTCATAGTCTTACTCATCATCATCATCATCATCATCAACATCATCATCATCATCAATATCATCATCATCATCATCATCATTCATCCATCAGTCACTTCCCCTCACGGCTCATGTGAAACGAGGGATGAAGAGATAAAACCTATTGTGAAAAGCCGCAAAGTCTCGCTGAAGGAGTTGTCAGCAAGAAATCCCCATGACAACTCAAGAAACATACAAATAAATAAAATCACATTTTTGTTTGTTTGTGTTTATATTATAAGGCTTAGATATTTTTTCTGTTAGAATAAATGGGATATAAGTCTGATCTAGTTGTTGTTTGATGGGGTCTCCATGATCTAAAGGTTTAAATACTTGCAAATGATTAACCAATTAATTATAAAAATATTTTATGCAAAACAAGAAGTTTATATCATCAAATAGAAAAAAAAATAAGCTATACAATTTGTGTACTCGTCAAAGCTTTCACCGATTAATTGATTACCTATTTTCCTAAGAATTTACTATTAAATGGAAAAATTTCGGTTCTCATTACTAGTTTGGTATGATTGAATCCCTTTATTAAAATTTGATTCTAATTTTCTAACAATGTTCTCAAATCAAACAAATAAAATAATAAACAAACTTAAGGATTATGGAAAAAAATACATTAATAACCAATTAAATATCTGACCACAAACTATATCAGAACACACAAACCAAACACCATTATTGTCTAATAAAAAGATTTTCTCTCATATTAGTTGGTTGCTTGTGGGACATGAAGAATCAACATATTTTTTCCACACCCATTTAAGGATACATCATTTGTGATACACATCCTGACCACAATGTAACCCAAGAAGATCATAAATCAGAGTGTAAATGATATCGTCTAAACAAATATCACATTCTGGGACAACAATCGCCTAAGATGGACTTTTGCGCCAACTACTTATTTGCCTCTTATCTATGAATTACTCTGTCAAAAACATCATCACATTCGACTATGAAAGGATCCATGACGTCAAAGTGTATCTCATCAACATATTCTAAGAGAGTAGAAAGCAATGTTCTACCAAATTAAACCAATGTGATTATAACGATCATGTATGATTCATACATTTATTGTCAGTGAGAATACGGTGATGCCTTGATAAAGATTATGTATGTTTTGTATAACATCTTCTAGTAAGAAAGAAGAAAACCCATATATTTCTCCAGAATATCTCAATTGTTTGAGCAAAGTATCCGGTTGAGATATTTTGGAGATATGTATGATTTATCTTCTTTCTTACCTGAAAATGTTATACAGAACAAACCTAATATTGATCAAGGCATTGCTGCAATTCCACCGACAATTAATGTAAGAATCATACTCGATTGTTATAACCAGATAGGTTGGACTTAGCATCAATAAGTATCTCCAATAGAAATATCTATTAAAAAAGGTATATGGTTGAGAGTGTTATCCCTCTCACGTTATACATGAGACCATTTATATTCGCTTCCAAATAATCATTAGTAATGACATTAGTTTTGTAACACTCCAAAACAAATGTTTCTTCATTTCATGCCAAGAATTACTGCTTACAAATGAATTAGAAAAAAATCTGTAAAATTTAATATTTATGAAAATGCCATCCCGCTTTTGAAACAAATATGCGGAACATTGTTATCACAGATTTTTTATCTTGCAGACTTATTTTCTATTACTGCATATTTATTATGCTAACTTAGTCATCGCAGCTTTTCCTAACGTTATGATAGATTTTTTATCTTGGAGATTTATTTTCCATTACTGCAGATTTATAAGACTAACTTAGTTATCGCAGGTTATGCTAACATTATGACAGAATTATTTTCTGTTACAGATTTGTTTTCTATTTCTGCAAATATATAAGACTAACTTAGTTATTGCATGTTTTTCTAACATTATGGCAGACTTATTTTCCGTTACAGACTTGTTTTCTATCACTGCAGATATATAAGACTAACTTAGTTATCGCAGGTTTTCCTAACGTTACCACAGACTTATTCTCCATTACTTTATATTTATTATATTAACTTAGTTATCACAGGTTTTTCTAATTTAATGACAGACTTATTTTACAGTATTGCAGATTTATTACTTTAACTTAGTTATCACAGATTTTTTTAGACAAATGAAGGAACCTTTATCTAATATATTTTCTTAAGAGTATATATTGAGACATGAAAAATGCAAGATTCAACAGTATAATGAAGGAAGAAAGAAGAACTTAGAGTTGAGTTTGGAAGAGCAACACTAGAAAATATTTATTTTTTCTTCGCTGAGATTTTATTAGAGAAGTTAAGTGAATGAAAAAAAATAATTAATAAACATTTTGAAGGAGATAAATGATGTGTGTCATGTTCAGTGGCGGACCCAGAAATTTTTTTTACCGGGGTCAAAAACAAAATGGGCTTTGGTTCTTGCAATTGCTGGAATTTTTTTTAAAGTAAGTTAATGGGTTCAAAAGGTAAATGGGCTAAAAAAACCTAAAGTTTCATGGGTTCAAATTTGATTTTCAACCAAAAAAAAATTTTAAATACACAAAATTTTTTTTTTTGTGGGGTCAGCTGACCCGACTCCACTACACATGGGTCCGCCACTGGTCATGTTTTACCTTAATTAGACACAACGGTAAAGCTGCAAGTGCACAACCCCGATTGTGTGTAGTACTTAAAGATCGACCCCACAAAAAGTGACTGTACTCAGAGGAGTTGAATAAGACTTAAAGCGAGAATATGACAAAGTTATCAAGCGTTCTTCTCTTATAGGATTCTAGAACTCGCAACACAAAGTGTGTTCTTTCTATAAAGAAGACTACTTTTGATAGGTAAGCTAACTACGTCCAGTCTCCTCCATGACTCAACCGGTGGGTAGGTGAAGACGGGGACTATTCATGGATTAAATCCTAGGGGTTTTAACTCACAGCGGCTCCATGGCTCGTGGCCAGCTGGTCATGATACTAACTGCTCTATCTAGCTAGTTTAGGAGAGGGACCCTTTTCCTTAGATCAATAAGCATTAAGAACGAATCTAGATAGAAGAATCATAATCATAAGATAAAAAGAAAAAAACGAATCTAACAACCTAATATTATTAAACCATAGAACCCCTTCAAGTAACCCCCACTAAGCCCAACTAAAAGACTTCGTAGACATGATCAAAGCAAACGAAAGCATAGATGATGAAGGAGTATTCATGATAAACATATTCAATAAAGTAAGAGGGTTCAGAGGTACTTCTCTAAGTTGCAGAAGATATCTCCCTAATGATGTTGAAAAAAATTAAGCTATGAAAGAGATGATGAACTAAGAGCTTCGGTCTTCGGTCTTCGAAGGGCTTCGTGATAACCTTTTAGTGCATACCCTCTTCTAGGGTTTAGGATGAGTATTTCTAGGATTTTAGGATGTCTTAAATCGGTTTAGAGTTGATATAAATGAAGTGAAGTTGTATTGGATCAATGGGCCTTCAGATAGGTGCTGGCGTGGGCATGGGCTCTGGTGCTGTGCCAGAATCGTGTTTTGGCGCTGGTCTGCTTCTCTGGCCACGCTTGTGAAGCTTTTGGGGTTCTTCTACAGGACATATGTCTTCAGTGTTATCATGTTTAAGAATGATGTCACCTTGTTTGGGGATGAGGTGGAACAATGGTGGTGTGTGTGGGATGGATGGTGGTAGGCGATGGTGATGGTGGATGGTGGTGGGTGATGGATGGTTGACTGGGGGAGATTAGGTGATCTAGCCTTGGTTCTTTCTTGTTATTGCTTGACATTGATTGGATTAGAATAGGTCCAATCGAATTATAATGTTTAAGTTTGCATCCTTCTTGAGACAAAAACTTAAAACCATCAATATTAAAATGAAATAAAACTAAAATAAAACATACCTAAGATATTTTCAGTGATACAATGGGTGATTGATGTAGGGATGCAGTGGAGATGAATGAGGTATGAACGGATTATGCAAAATGCAAATAGGAGATGGAAAACATTCTGGTGCGGCTGGAACTCCCGTTAGAGCGAGCGCTAGAATTCTAGCTTCGCCCGGGCTCCTCCTGGAGCGCTTTCATCTGTCATCTCCTTCTTCCCTTTCTCGATCCACAATGCTAGCATACTTGCATCATGTGGGTTTTAAACCTTTGAACCAATTCATTTGGCGTTGTTTTTCCATCACAGTTCTCCTAACCGTCATTGTCCTCTTTCCTTCTTTCTTTTTTTTCTTCTTTTTCTAATGTGTTTTGTTTTGTGTTTTTCCTGAAGTAATAAACTAAAACTATTAGTAATAACTGAAAATAAATTTGAATAAACTAACCTGATACAATGCAAGATGTTTTGATGCAGGTTGGAGCTGGCTGGGGTGGAAGGTGGTGTTGGTGCGGCTGGAAGCCCCGCATGCGCGCTGGAAGGCCCTTCTTGGGTGGCCCGGGCTGGTCCTACAGCTCCAGTACCTTCCTCCTTGTTTCAGCTCTGGTTTATCTTTCTCTCCTCTTTTTTCTTTCTCTCCTCTTTTGTCTTTTGTTTTCTATTTTCTTAAGCTAAACTTGGAACTAAAACATGAAAACCATCAAAGTAAAATGCAAATAAAACCTAATCTAAATGCTTACCAATGGGTTGCTTCCCATTAAGTGCTTTTGTATTAAGTTGTTAGCTCAACTTGGATGTCCTTCTTATGTGAATCTTGGTGGAGTTTTTGTCATGAGACAAGCTCTCTTTGGTCGTACCTTGCTATAGCTTTGGACTTGTTTCTCTATGTAGTCGTCCAATGGTTCTCCATTTTCCTTCCCGCGTCTAGTACTTGGTGTGAAGGGGACAATTTATTAGAACATGTATTTGTCTATATTGGCGAAGAACATACCTTGGTCTGGCCAATCCATGACTGCTCCTACTATTGCTATGAATAATCCTCCAAGTGTTAGATTTGCGAATCCCTTCCTATGAGGTTCAACTATGTGGAAGTCGGTTGGAACATCGCAGTTCACATTTCTTATGTAGAGATCCGAGATCATGCCTTTAGGAGTTATAGAAGAAGATTCTGCAAGTCCACTTCGAATCTTTGATGGTTGAAGTTCCTTTATTCCAATCTTCCTAGCAATATCGGTGGATATTAAGTTGATGCACAATTCAGAGTCTCAAAGTGCAACTTTAAATTCAATCCCCCTTATTGAAAGATTAATGACGAATTTCTCGGGGCTATCCACTTTGTATAGAAGTCTAGCTACTGAGGGCTCCTTAGCTCTTAGAAATTATTCTCTTATGTCCTCCATAGACTCCTTTCTATCATCAAAGAAATGGTTCACATGGTGATCAATCCAAGCATTCATAAATGACATACCCGGTGGTAAAGCTCGAACTGCTTCATTGAACTTCTCGAGGTTCTCCTTTTTTATTCGCATTCTGCGCCAAAGGTTGTGAAACAAAGATGATGAATGTGGGTAAAGAAAGATCCTTACCCTTCTAAAATCATCTTCAATATCTTCCTTTGTCTCCCTAGTGTCCATAAAATATAGCTCCAAAGGATATTCTCCCATGCTTCTTCGAATGGGAACCGATCTAACTAGGTCTTGAAATCCTATGAGATTTCTCAGCTCCGAGTTAGCTTCCATTCCTTCTTCTATTATTGGTGAGTTACTGCTCCTTGAACTTAGAGTGGAGGTGGCGTTGGATCTCTCTTCATCAGAGGTAGATGAGTTTTGTTCATCATCTTCCATGTATTCTTCCAAGTATCCTTCCTCGCACTTTTCTTCTTCTTCAATCTCTCTAAATGGCTGAACATCAAGAGGTGTGATGGTGTAGCACATCTTCATAGGGTCTGGTTCTTCTTTCTCTTTAGAACCCTTGTTTGGTGCACACTCAAAACCCTTGAATCCTATATAGTTTTGTTCCTTATCTCCTTTGAATTTTTTTTTAAAATTTCCCTTGAGTTTTTCTTCTTCTTCAGCGATTTTTCCTTGTAGTTTCTTCTAAGGTCTTGA
The DNA here is from genome assembly GCA_028015245.1 of Cardamine occulta. Taxonomy (NCBI): domain Eukaryota; kingdom Viridiplantae; phylum Streptophyta; class Magnoliopsida; order Brassicales; family Brassicaceae; genus Cardamine; species Cardamine occulta. The sequence continues at coordinate 6,938,851 of CM051368.1, forward strand.
TCGATATGGTGAGTTTCTATGGCATTACACGTCCTTATATTCCAAGAGTTTCCTTTTCCCTTAGTGCCTTGAAAAAAGTTTCCTTTTTCCTCAAGGATTTCCAAATTTTCTCTTTTTCATTTTTTCTAGTTGGATTAGGGCTTCCTTTTGAGTATCAGTTTTTACTCTTTTGAGCTTCGCTTCGTGGTCCTTTGGATGATCTGGGGTTATGAAAAAATTGTCCAATAAATACTCCAATCTATCGAATGTAGGAAAAAAAAGAAATTAGAGCTGTGTTTGGCAAAGCAACACTAAAAATTATTTGCTTCTTGTACGCTGAGATTATATTAGATAAGTTAAATGCATGAAAAGAATACGTTCATAAAAAGTTTTAAGGAGATAAACGAATATACTTCCAAAAACTTAATTTTTAAGTTTGGAGAGTAAAGTTGTTATGCTATAACTATTGATGATCGTTAAAAACGTATATAATATCTATAGATCTAATTCATGATATTTTTGACGATTTTCTTCTAACAAACAATTGACATGATTAATATTGGTACAATCGAATCTCAATATTAAAATGTGGTTCTAATGGTTTAACAATATTCGCAAATCAAACAACTGAAATAGCACACAAACGTAAGTATCATGATCAAATTTACATCAATAACTAAATAAATATCTAACAACAAACTGTGTCACAACATACAAACCATACGCAATTATTAGCTAATAAAAAGATTTTATCTGTTATTAGTTTGTTACATGTGGGACATGAAGGCTCAACTTATATTTTTCCATGCCCACTGAAGAATACATCGATTGTGATACATGATGTGCTCGAGTTTTAACCCAAAATATTTTCTGCAAGTGCATAGGCAAACGCAGTAATATATGGGGTATCGAATCCACAGAGACCAAGGTTACACTATGAAATTATAGATTTTAATTTAAATCTAAGACAATAATGGGTTTTATGTAATTTTCGGAACAGCAACAAATAAAATAAATCGATGTAAAACAATTAATAAAAAGCACTAGGTTAAGGCGTTTCGCCGGTGATTCGGAGACAAGACTGAGCAACTATTCAGGGCTAATTAACTACCGGTCTAGAACTCAAACATAAATAAATGCCGCCCCCATCTCGTGATGTATCGACACCTTTATCTAACAACCTAGATATGCGAAACTCTCGCGGACCTAGCGAAGACGATAAGCATTAACAAGCGGGTTCAATATCTTCAAAATCAATCGCAACAATAAACTCTCGCTGGTTGCGCACCAATTGGTCACCAATGATTTATCTAGCAAACCTAGAGCACTCTCGTGAATAAGTTTAACCTAAAATCATAGATTAAGTGGCCAGTTTAATCTAAGCATTAAAAACCCCTATTGGCGAAGACAATATAAATTCCAATCCTATTTGTACTCAGCCATTAAAAACCTAAATCACCATTGAAAACCTTAACCTAGCTAAGGATCTACTCACACATAGCAAAATCAAACACAACAAGGCAATAAGATGAATTCATGATTTATTAAAAGGAATAAGGTTCAGGAAAACTTCTCAAACAGAGTTGTGGATTGATCGACAATAGGAGAATAGAGATCCAAAGCTGAATAATACAAATCCAAATAAAAAAAGGAACAAAGTGGTGGAGTCTTCGAACCAAAATAACCTAGAACGAAAAACTGAGGTCTGAAAATGAACGTGATACAAGTCTGAGGCGGCTAGCCTCTATTTATTCTAAAAATAAAATAAAAAAACGTGTCTAGGTAAAATAGGTCGAGCAGGTGCTCGCAGGTGCCGAGCAGGTGCTCGCAGGTGCCGAGCAGGTGCTCGCAGGTGCCGAGCAGGTGCTCGCAGGTGCCGAGCAGGTGCTCCCGCGGCGAAAAATCGACTTTTGGCTCGAAATTGCTTCTTTTGCTCCAATGTCTTCCAATATCTTCAATCCATGCTCCAGAGCCTCAAAATACCCTAAAAGACACAAAAAGAACTAGAAAAGACTCGAAAACAATATAAAAAGACTAGCTAAAATGGGACAAAATACTAATATATCAACTCCCCCGGACGTAGACCTTTGTTTGTCCTCAAACAAAACAAGATCAAGAACTGAGAAGAGGTTTGAAAATCACGGGAACTCACTTGCTTGTTGGAAAAATTTCAAACTTCATACCTTCTTCACTGGGCGTTGGAATTTGCTCCGTTCAACCATGAACATCATCACCACCCCTTAGTTGCTCACAGACCAAAGGAATTTTCGGAATCCCCTATGTTATCTCTTTTTATAGATTAGTGAAATGAAAGTGCAGTGGTCTTACCAGGAGTAATAGATCCAAAAGGTGCCAACTTCTTCTAACCAAAGACCCTCTCCCATATAACTTTCCTCTCCCCTCTTTCCCTCTTTCCATGCCATCATCTTTCTGTTTATTATTTACAGCCATCGGTTTTCATTTGCCGATGCTTCACCCTTTATCACAGCCATCACTTTTCTGATGCTTCTTCTTTATTTTGTGGGACGAATCTCCATGAGGTCACAAAGGATACACGGGTCTACGCATCATCCCTTGGTTCACTTCGGCTTGTTGCTTTGAACTTCTCCTTTTTATTTTCTTTTTCTCTTCTTTTCTTTCTTTTTCTCTGTGTAATGAAGGGGAGCGAGAGAGGAATATCATACTTTGTGGAGAGTTGCGTGGTCTTGTTTGGCTCGAATAGGTCTTTCCTAATGGACATCAAACCCCTGAGAAAGAAATTGAAGATCAGGTTAGGGTTCAATAAGATTTAGAGATAACTTTGGTTCAATCTATTTCCCAATGAAAAGGAGCTTTGGGGAGTGATTAATCCGCCCATGATCTTCCGAAACAAAACCTCCGCCCATCTGTGAGTCATTACAAGTAATTCATAGTCCAAATAATCCAATAGATCAAGGTCATAATTCCCAAACAAGCTTGAGTCAATAAAAAGAAAAATAAAAATGGAAAATGACACCTAGCTGCAAGCAGCTGGACCTGAGTCGAACCTAGACAAAGACAATAACGAAAGACACAAAAATAAGACTCAAAGACAAAGAAAAAGAGTTAGTAACTAACCGCTCCCCTAGACTTAAATCACACCGTCTCGGGTGTGAAAAAGAACGAGAGATTGGTGACAAATAAAAAATAAAAACACACACGGATAATACAATGATAATAGAGGGTAAAGGGGGATATCACAGAGTAGTCGCGGTGTCATGCTCGTCGCCCATGGAGCACCCTGGCGGAGCAGGTGCTCGGGCCAGTTCTGGGGTGCTCGATCAATTTTTTCTTCTTTTTTTTTTTTTTTTTTTTTTAGATTAAGAACTGAAATCACAAATAGAAAGCTACTATCAAAAGAAATTTAAAACGAATTATGTACAAGAAACCTTACCGGTGGGTTGCCTCCCACCAAGCGCTTGTTTAACGTCATTAGCTCGACTGCAGCAGCGCCTAAGCGCGAGAGTGTGGGTCCGCAGAGGGATCGGGGTATGGTGGTGGGTTTTGAGCTCCCCCAGACTTAAACGTAGCCTTCTCCTCTACGACAACATAGGAGCCATTTTGCTTGCCATCAGAAATCGCTACATAGAACACACCCTTGCTGACTTTAGCGAGAGAGACCCTCTTTTGAGGTAAGTCAACAATAGCTCCTGCTGTAGCGAGGAATGGCCTTCCCATGATCAATGGCATGTAAGCATTATTCCTCATTTCGACCACCTGAAAATCACAAAGCATCAAGCAATCGTCAATTCTTACCTCGAGGTCCTTGATGAGTCCTTGTGAAGTTGATATCGCACCATCTGCAAATTTGAGGTTTCTCGGAGATGGAAGGATGTTCTCAATCCCTAAGCTTTGTGCGGTTGCCTTAGACATGACGTTTACTGTGGAACCGGAATCACAAAGAGAATCCTCAAAATCAACTCCAAGTATAGAGCATGGAACCACAAACTTTCTGGGATCTCCGATCTTGGGGAGATGCCTTAGTTTAACCGCTGGAGCTGGACCTGGAAAAGGAACCTTGGGAGAATAAATCCTCGTTGGAGGAGTTTCTGCAGAACTGGTCAGAGCACCCTGTCGGAGCAGGTGCTCCCGAGGAGGTTTTGGGTGCTCGGTAGATTTGGTCTGAGATTTTGCTGGAGCAGTCTCAACCTGTGTTTCTGAGTGTGAACCATGTCCCAACGTATATTCATCTGTGGCAAGAGATTTTCCTTGGGTCTTGTGTTCCGTAGCTTGCTCTTTACCCTTTCCAATGACTTTAGGGCTAGTTGGAGGTGCCAACGCTTTCCCACTTCTCAGCTCCACTGCGGTGAAGTTTTTCATGACTTCGCGCTGTAAGTCAATACTTAGGGACTGAACCTTCCAATCCAAAGTAGAAATCCGTTCGTTCATCTGCTGAGCATTCTTGATTTGCCCATCAAGGATCAGTTTCATCATCCGTTTAAGCTCATTCTCTTCGTCCCCAATGAAGTGCACGTGAGCACTTGAGCCACTAGAACCACTTCCATTCCTAGGGCTATGCTCACCCCTTGCCGAGAGAACTCCTTGCTGTCGTTTGACGGTTTCGGCGGTTTGGACAACTTGCATGTCAAGCTTCTTCACGTGAGCAGTAACAGCTTCGTACTTCGCATTTAGGTCACTGTACATGTGATCAACCTTGGCATTAATCTCAGTAGACGCCTTCTGTTGGTTTACCATGAGTTGCTGCATAAGACTCTTCAGCTCATCCTGAGATGTAGGCGTAAGAGCGGATTGTTGAGATGTTGCGAAATAGGGTTTTTCTTGAGTTCCTCCTTGAAATCGGTTCTGGTTTTGATTAGGGATGAATGATTTTCCCTATTGGTTGCTGGAGTAAAGATTTTGAAACCCTTGGTTCTGTTGCAACTGATTCATACCTCCTCCTTGTTGCGGATAAATCTGGTCTTGTGGGTTCTCGACGTTGGTGCTTCGGTAAGAAAGGCTCGGGTGGCTCCTATAATTTGAATCGAACCCACGGTTCTGCACATATCCTTGACCTCTTGCATACCAGCATCATCATCCTCTTCAAAATCTTGGGAGATTGGTGCACTCCCTTTCTCATCCATAAAGTGAACCGATTTTTGGTTTCCCCTAAGGAGTAGGTTAACCTTTGCCTTCAGCTCATCAATCTTCTGCGTGTCCACACTGTTGTCTTTCCTAGACCTATCATACTCAGGAGATTTGTTGATTGAGCTCGACGCTAAATTCTCAATCAGCTCAAAAGCGCCTTTCTTAGTCTTGGTCATAAAGTCGTTATTACTAGCTGCATTCAACGCATTTCGGTAATCCCATTCAACACCATCATAGAAAATACCCAGAATCTGCTCATCCTTAAATCCGTGGTGTGGACACTCTCTGCGATATTCCTTCAGTCTTTCCCAAGCTTCACAAAAAGCTTCCCCGGAATGCTGTTGGAATGAGGATATCTTGTTCCTCAAGGTTGCAGTCTTCGACTTAGTGTAAAAGTGATCCAGAAAAGCTGCTCTACATTCAGCCCATGTCTTCAACGAACCCGGTGGTAGTGACTTCAGCCACCGTGAAGCTTTGTCTGCAAGCGAAAAGGAGAATAGCTTGCACTTCAGTAACTCATTAGGCACTCCATTAGAACCCGTGGTGCTGCAAATTTCCTCAAAATTTTTAATATGATCCATCGGAATCTTAGCTGGGAGTCCATGAAAGAGGTGTTGCTTCACCAATGAAATCAATTGAGGTTTGATTTCAAAGTCTTGCCTCTGAATAGTGGGAGGCACAATGGCAGCTCGGTTCTGGTAGTAGGCGTGTGGATTATCCGAGTCTCCAATACCCGGTTGTTGTTGCTGAGCTTCTTGTCTATCTCTCCGCATCTGTTCCATCTCATCCCGAAGCATCAGCAACTGAGCAGCCATTCCATTGTCTTGTTCAGCCATAATGACCAGAGCAGTTGTAGTGAGTCTTCGCTGTCGGTTCTCCCTTTCTAGCCTAGCTAGCTCTTCGTTTGAAAAATTAACTAAGCTCTCGGTGCAATTTCTTCTTGTTCTTCTACTGGTCATGCACTTGAAACATAAGAAAAAGAAAAAGAAAAAGGAAAAATAATTAGTAGTTTCTTAGACTGAAAATAAAATCAAAAATCAAAGGTAACGCAATTGGTCCCCGGCAACGGTGCGAAAAACATGATGTGCTCGAGTTTTAACCCAAAATATTTTCTGCAAGTGCACAGGCAAACGCAGTAGTATATAGGGTATCGAATCCACAGCGACCAAGGTTACACTATGAAATTATAGATTTTAATTTAAATCTAAGACAATAATGGGTTTTATGTAATTTTCGGAACAGCAACAAATAAAATAAATCGATGTAAAACAATTAATAAAAAGCACTAGGTTAAGGCATTTCGCCGGTGATTCGGAGACAAGACTGAGCAACTATTCAGGGCTAATTAACTACCGGTCTAGAACTCAAACATAAATAAATGCCGCCCCCATCTCGTGATGTATCGACACCTTTATCTAACAACCTAGATACCGAAACTCTCGTCTGGACCTAGCGAAGACGATAAGCATTAACAAGCGGGTTCAATATCTTCACAATCAATCGCAACAATAAACTCTCGCTGGTTGCGCACCAATTGGTCACCAATGATTTATCTAGCAAACCTAGAGCACTCTCGTGAATAAGTTTAACCTAAAATCATAGATTAAGTGGCCAGTTTAATCTAAGCATTAAAAACCCCTATTGGCGAAGACAATATAAATTCCAATCCTATTTGTACTCAGCCATTAAAAACCTAAATCACCATTGAAAACCTTAACCTAGCTAAGGATCTACTCACACATAGCAAAATCAAACACAACAAGGCAATAAGATGAATTCATGATTTATTAAAAGGAATAAGGTTCAGGAAAACTTCTCAAACAGAGTTTTGGATTGATCGACAATAGGAGAATAGAGATCCAAAGCTGAATAATACAAATCCAAATCGAAAAAGGAACAAAGTGGTGGAGTCTTCGAACCAAAATAACCTAGAACGAAAAACTGAGGTCTGAAAACGAACGTGATACAAGTCTGAGGCGGCTAGCCTCTATTTATTCTAAAAATAAAATAAAAAACGTGTCTAGGTAAAATAGGTCGAGCAGGTGCTCGCAGGTGCCGAGCAGGTGCTCCTGCGGCGAAAAATTGACTTTTGGCTCGAAATTGCTTCTTTTGCTTCAATGTCTTCCAATATCTTCAATCCATGCTCCAGAGCCTCAAAAAACCCTAAAAGACACAAAAAGAACTAGAAAAGACTCGAAAACAATATAAAAAGACTAGCTAAAATGGGACAAAATACTAATATATCAATACACATGCTGACATCAGTGTAACCCAAAAAGATCAGAAATCAGAGTTAGAGTGATATCGCCTAAACAAATACCACATTCTGGGATAGCAATCGCCTAAGATGGATTTTGGTGCCAACTCTCGTTGCGCTACTTATTTTGTTCTCTTCTAAGTATTACTGTGTCAAAAGCATCATCACCTTCAACTATGAAACAATCTATGCCATCAAAGTGTGTCACATCGACATATTCTAAGAGAGTAGTAGCAACGTTAAGCCAAGTCAAACCTAACTGATTTTTACGATTGGTTATGATTCTTACATTTATCATCAACAGAAGTTTAGTGATGCCTTATAAAGATTATATATGTTCTGTATCACATAAGGTAAGAAAGAATAAAATTATACATATCTCAGAATATCGCAATTATCCGAGCAAAGTATCCGGTTGAGATGTTTTGGAGATATATATGAGTTTTTTTTTTTACCTGAAAATATTACACCGAACAGACCTAATATTTATCAATCCATCGTTGCATTCCCACCAATGATGAATGTAAGAATCATACTCGATTGTAATAACCAGCTAGTTGAACTTGGCATCAATAAATATCTCTAAAATAAATATTTATGAATTAAAAAAGGTATCTGATTGAGAATGTTATCCCTCTCACATTGTACATGACGATGCTTATTTCTGCCTGTAAATCACCATTAGAAATGATATTAGTTCTTTAACATATAATTAAAAAAAATCTTCATTTCGTGTCATGAAATATCGCATGCAAGAAAATTAGATAAATTTGTAAAATTTGATTTTTTCACACAAATAAGATACAAAATTAAATTACACACACAAAAACATCATTTATATATATAATCATAGAAGTATACTTTAATTACTAAGTGAAATCAATGTAAAATAAAAAAAATAACCAAGATGTCATATTAAAATTATAGAACTACATTTACGAAATACATCAAATAGCATAATACGAATGATAAACACAATAAATAAAACTGAGAGAGATATAGAGATATATAGGAAGGGAACACAAATATAATTATTTTGTTATATATGAAATTTTTTTCCAATTTTTTTTCTCCACATATATATGGATGGGAGGAAAACGTAAGATTCAACAGTGGTACATGAAGGCTAGGCTAACCATAGTTTTCGCATAGTGGGACATGAAGGCTTAACATAGGATAATTTTGTTTTTCAATTTTTTTCCTTGCATAGATTTAAAAGCGAAGAAAACGCAAGATTCAACTTTATAATGTAGGAAAAAGAAGAAATTATAGCTGAGTTTGGCAGAGCAACACTATAAAATATTTGCTTATTCTTTACTGAGATTTTATTAGATAAGTTAAGTACATAAAAAGATTAGTTAATGAAATTTTTTAAAGAGAAAAACAAACATACATCCAAAAAATTAATTTTTAAGCTTGGAGAGTAAAGTTGTTATGCTATAACTATTGATGATCATTAAAAACGTATATAATATTTATAGATCTAATTCATGATATTTTTGATGATTTTCTTCTAACAAACAGTTGATACATTTAATATTGGTCTCATCAAATCTCTATATTAAAATAAGGTTATAATTTTCAAACAATATTCTCAAATCAAACAACTAAAATAGTAAACAAACATAAAAATCATGATCAAAATTACATTAATAAGTAAATAAATATTTTACAACAAATTATATCATAACATACAAACCACATACCATTATTTTCTAATAAAAAGATCTTCTCTCTTATTAGTTGGCTGCATGTGGGACATGAATGCTCAATATAGTTTTCTCACACCAGTTTAAGAATACCTAGATCGTGATACACATGCTGATAACAGTGTAATCCAAGAAGATCATAAATCAGAGTTTGTGTGATATCGTCTTAAAATATATCACATTCTAGGATAGCAATCGCCTAAGATGCATTTTGGCGCCAATTCTCGTTGCGCTAGTTATTTAGGATTAATGGCTTTTATGCCCTTCAAACCATGCTAAAAAAATTTTATACCCTTCATTAATATTTATATCCCTTTTTAAGTTAAATGACATATCTAACCTTCTTTATTTTTTTGATTAAAACAAATCCTTATTTCAAAAAATAAAAGAAAGTGATGTGGAAGAGAGAGAAATGTGGTAGATATGTGATTAGTGAAAAGTTATTGTGGGAATTATATTTGGACCAATCAAAATTAAGAAAATTTGAATTCATCTTCTTCTTTCTTCTTTGTGTCTTGCCGCGACCAAAACTAATCTTCCATAGCTCGAATTTTGAACCTTGATTTTAGGTGATTTATTTTTCTTTCCTTTTGTACCGATGTTATATTAACGAATTGTTGTTATTTTGGGTGGGTTTAAACCAATTTCAGAGGTTGAAATGCAAAGTTCATGGGTAATTTCTTGTAGATTTCAAATTTTCTTGTAGATTTCAAAAATGACATTAGTTCCATAACACTCCACAACAAAGTTTTCTTCATTTCCTACAATAAATTACTGTCTGCAAAAGAATTAGAGAAAAAATTGTAAAATTTAATTTTTCTCAATTAATACAAATATAAATTACACACACAAAATATCATTTATACATATAATCATAGAAATCTATTTTAATTACTAAGTGAAATCAAAGTAAAATAAATAAAATGACATAGATTTCATATTAAAATTGTAAAACTACCATTAGGAAACACATACAATAGCATAATACGAACGATAAACACAATAAATAAATTGAAAGAGATATAGAGAGAGATAGGAAGAGGATAAAAATATACTTCGTTTGATAGATGATGGCATTTTTTTCAAAAACATTTCCTCGCATATATATGGAAGAGAGAAAAACGCAAGATTCAACAATAGAATGTTGGAAAAAAAAGAAATCAGAGCTTAGTTTGGAGAGCAACACTAGAAAATAATTGCATCTTTTTCGCTGAGATTTTATTAGATAATTTAAGTGCATAAAAATATTAGTTAGTAAACATTTTTAAAGAGATAAACAAATATACTTCCAAAAAGTTATTTTTAAGCTTAAAGAGTAAAGTTGTTATGCTCTAGCTATTGATGATCATTAAAATGTGTATAATATTTATAGATCCAGTTCATGATATTTTTGATGATTTTCTTCTACTAAACAGTTGACACTTTTAATATTGGTTTGATCGAATCTCTCTATTAAAATGTAGTTCTAATTGTCCAATAATATTCTTATGTCAAACAAATTAAATAGCAAACAAACTTAATGATCATGATCAAAACTTTATTAATACCTCAATAAATATCTAAGTACAAATCATATCTTAACACACAAACCAGACGCTATCATTTTCTAATAAAAAGATTTTCTCTCTTATTAATTGGCTGCATGTGGGACATGAAGGCTCAAACTAGTTTTTCCATACCCATTTAAGAATATATATGATGACAACAGTGTAACCCAAGAAGTTTATAAATCGTAGTTTGAGTTATATTGTCTAAACAAATACCACATTCTGGGACACTCGTTGGAAGAGGACTAAGATGGATTTTAGCGCCAACACTCATTGGTTATGATGGATTTTAGCGCCAACTCTCGTTGCACCACTTATTTGCCTCTCTTTTAAATATTACTGGGTCAAAAGCATCATCACCTTCGACAATAAAAGGATCTATGTTGTTGAGGTGTGTCTCATCGATAATTCAAAGAGAGAGAGAGAGAGAGATAGAAATACCAGTATTCAACCAAGTCAAACATAAATGATTATAACAGTCAAATATGATTCTTACATTTATTGTCGGCAGAAATGCAGTGATGCCTTGATAAAGATTATATATGTTCTATATAACATTTTCATGTCAGAAAGAAGAACTCATACATATCTTCGGAATATTGTAATTATCCGAGCAAAGTATCCGGTTGAGATATTTTGGAAATATGTATGAGTTTTCTTCTTTATCAAGGCATCATTGCATTCCCACCGACGATAAATGTAAAAATCATACTTGATTGTTATAACCAGCTAGGTTGGACTTTGCATCAATAAATATCTCCAAAATAAGTATTCAGGTAAGAAAGAAGAAACTCATACATATCTCAGGAATTACATCCGAGCAAAGTATCAGGTTGAGATAATTTGGAGATATGTATGAGTTTTCTTATTTTTTACCTCAAAATATTACACCGAACAGACATAATCCTTACCAAGGTATAACTGCATTCCCACCGACGCTAAATGTAAGAATAATATTTGATTGTTATAACCAGCTAGGTTTGACTTGGCATCAATAAAATCTCCAAAATAAGTATTTATAAAAAAAGCGGTATATGATTCAGAATGTTATCCCTCTCTCGTTGTACATAAAGCTGTTTATTTTCATATGCATATCATCATTAGAAATGATCTTAGTTCTGTAACACTCCACAACAAATTTTTCTTCATTTTCTATCATGATTTATCGTCTCCAAAAGAATTAGAGAAACATTTGTAAAATTTGATTTTTTCCATTCATACAAATAAGATACAAAATATAAATTACAGAAACAAAAACATCATATATATATAACCATAGAAATATACTTTAATTACTAAGTGAAATCAAAATAAAATAAATAAAAAGGCATATATGTCATATTAAAATTGTAGATCTACCATTAAGAAATATATCCAATAGCATCATACAGATGATAAAAAAATTAACAGAGATTGGAAGGGAACATAAATACAATTCTTTTGATATATGATGAAATTATTTTTCTATTTTTTTTCTTGCATATATATGGAAGGGAGAAAAACGAAAGATTCAACAGTAGAATGTAGGCAAAAGAAGAAATTAGAGTTGAGTTTGGCAGAACAACATTAAAAAATAATTATTTCTTCTTCGTTCAAATTTTATTAGATAAATTATTTACATAGAAAATATTACTTAATACATTTTTATAAGAAGATAAACAAATATACTTCCAAAATTTTAATTTTTAAGCTTAAAAAGTAAAGTTGTTATGCCCTATCTATTGAGAAGCACTAAAATGTATAAAATATTTATAGATCCAATTCATGATATTTTTGATAATTTTATTCTAACAAACAGTTGACACGTTTAATATTGGTCTGATCGAATCTCTCAACTAAAATGCGGTTCTAATAGTCTAAAAATATTCTCAAATCAAACAATTGAAATAGTAAACAAACTTAAAGATCATGGTAAAAATTATATTAATAACTCAATAAATATTTAACAATAAATCATATCATAACACACAAAACCACATGCCACTCATGTCTAATAAAAATATCTTCTATTTTATTAGTTGGCTGCATGTGAGACATGAAAGCTCAACATAGTTTTTCTATACCCATTTAAGAATACATTATTTTTGATACATATGCAGAGAACAGTGTAATCCAAAAAAATCATAAATCAGAGTTTAAGTGGTATTGTTCAAACAAATACTATATTCTACGACATCAATCGCCTAAGATTGATTTTAGCATCAACTCTCGTTGCACCAATGTTATAACCAGGTAGGTTAGACTTGACATCAATACACATCTCCAAAATAAGTATTCATAAAAAGGTATATAATTCAGAATATTATCCCTCTCATATTGTACATGAGACCGTTTATTACTGACTACAAATCATCATGAAAAATGACATTAGTTTTGTAATACTTCACAATAAATTTTTCTTCATTTGCTGTCATGAATTATTGCTTGCAAAAGAATTAGAAAAAAACTTGTAAAATTTAATTTTTTAAAATTCACACAAATAAGATACCAATATAAATTACACATAAAACATCATTGATATATATATAATCATAGAAATCAACCTTAAATACTAATTGAAATCAAAGTAAAATAAATAAAAAATATAGATGTCATACTAAAATTGTAGATCAACCATTAGGAAATACATTCAATAGCATAATAAGAACGATAAACACGATAAATAAATTGAGAGAGATGTGAAGAAATAGAAATACAATCTTTCGATATATGATGAAATTATTATTTTTTTGTTTTTTTCCTCGCATTTATATGAAAGGGAGAAAACCAAAAGATTCAACAGTAGAATGTAGCAAAAACAAAGTTTGGAAGATCTAACACTAAAAAGAGTTGAGTTTTGAAGAGTAACATTAAAAAAATAATTATGTCTTCTTCGTTAAGATTTTATTAGATAAATTAATTGCATAAGGAAAGATTAGTTAATACATTTTTATTAGAAGATAAACAAATATAATTCTAAAAGTTAATTTTTAAGATTGAATAGTAAAGTTGTTATTCTTTAGCTATTGAGAATCGTTAAAAATGTGTTAAATATTTATATATCTAATTCATGATATTTTTGATGATTTTATTCTAACAAACAGTTTACACGTTTAATATTGGTCTAATTGAATCTCTTTATTAAAATGTGGTTCTAATTGTCTAACAATATTCTCAAATTAAACAACTGAAATAGTAAACAAACTTAAGGATCATGATCAAAGTTACATTAATAACTAAATAAATATCTAACAACAAACCATATCACAACACACAAAACCCATGCCATTATTGTCTAATCAAAATATCTTCTCTCTTATTAGTTGGCTGCATGTGGGGACATGAAGGCTCAACATAGTTTTCTCATACACATTTAAGAATACACCATTTGTGTGATATCGTCTACACATATACCACATTCTGGGACAACAATCGCATAAGATGGATTTTGGCGTGACCTTTCGTTGCACCACTTATTTGCATCTCTTCAAAGTATACTGTGTCAAAAGCATCATTACCTTCAACTATGAAAGGATCCATGCTGTCGAAGTGTGTCTCATCGACATATTCAGAGAGAGATGTACCAATTTTCAATCAAGTTAAACATCAATGACTATAACGATCAGGTATAATTCTTACATTTATTGTCGACAAAAATGAAGTGATGCCTTGATAAAGATTATGCATGTTTTGTATAACATATTCAGATAAGAAAGAAAAAACTCATACATATCTCAAGAATATTGCAATTATCCGAGCAAAGTATCAAGTTGAGATATTTTGGAGATATGTATGAGTTTTTTTCTTTCTTACCTTGAAATATTACATCAAATAGACCTAATATTTATCAAGGCATCATTCCATTCCTACCGACAATGAATGTAAGAATCATACTTGAATGTTATAACCAACTAGGTTCGACTTCATCAAAAATATCTTCAAAATAAGTATTCATATAAAAAATCCAATTGAGAATGTTATCCCTCTTAAGTTTTATCTGAGGTCATTTATTTCCTTTCAAATCATCATTAGAAATGACATAAAGTTTGTAACACTCTCACTACATGAAATCTACCGCAAAACCGACGGTATTTCCGACGGAAATAATATCTGTCGGAAAAAACCGACGGATTTCCAATGGAAATTAAAATTGTCAAATCCGTCGGTTTACCGTCAGAAATCCATCGGTTTCTGTCAGAAATCCATCGGTTTGCCATCGGTAATTTCCGACGGATGAACGAATTCTTTTCGCAATATCCACCACCTCGACCGGGACCACCTCCACCGGACGTTTTGTTTGATTTTCGGATTAGAAACAATTTTTATGTTTTTTTTATTTGAATTATTAAAAATTTTGAATAATATTCAATTTTAATTTTCAATACAATTCAATTTTAATTTTCATTTCTTTTTAATTTAATTTTCTTAAAATTAATACATTTATTGATTTTTCAAATTATTATACTAAAAAAAAACTTGGTCGTCAGTAATCCGTCGGTTTTTAGATCCGTCGGAAATCTGTCGGTTTTGTTCGTCAAAACGCCGTCGGTAATCGTCGGTTTAAAAAACATCGGAATTTTGTCGGTAATTCGTCGGTTTTTAGATCTATCGGAAATCTGTCGGATTTTTTTTTGTCGAAACGCCGTCGGTAATCGTTGATTCAAAAAACATCAGAATTCTGTCAGGAATCCGTCTGAAATATTCCGACGGGAAACCGATGGATTCCGATGGATATCCAGAAACTAGGTTCCGTCGGAAATCCGTCTGTATTTCCGACGGATTTCCGATGCGGTTTCCAATTCCGACGACATAGTTCAGACGATAAAAACCGATGGATTTCCGACGGATTTTTCTGTCTGATCCCGGCTGTTTTCTTGTAGTGTCTACAACAAACTTTCTTCATTTCCTGTCATGAATTACCACCTGCAAAAGAATTAGAGAAAATTTTGTCAATTCGCACAAATATGATACAAATATAAATTACACGCAGAAAACATCATTTATACATATAATCATAGAAATCTATTTTAATTACTAAGTGAAATCAAAGTAAAATAAATAAAATGATATAGAGATCATATTAAAATTATAGAACTACCATTACGAAATATATCCAATAGCATAATATGAACGAAAAAACAAAATAAATAAATAGAAACAGATATAAAGAGAGATAGGAAGTGAACATTAATAAAATTATTTGCATATATGTTGGAATTTTTTTTAATTTTTTTCTTTGCATATATATGGAATGGAGAAAAATGCAAGATTCAACAGTAGAATGATTAGAGTTGAGTTTGGCAGAGCAACACTAGAAAATAATTGCTTCTTCTTCGCTTAGATTTTATTAGATAAGTTAAATGCATTAAAAAGATTTGTTAACAATGAATTTTAAAGATATAAACAAACATACTTTCAAAAAGTTAATTTTTAAGCTTAAAGAGTAAAGTTTCTATGCTCTAGCTATTGAGGATCGTTAAAATGTGTATAATATTTATAGATTCAATTCATGATGATTTTCTTCTAACAAATAGTTGACAAGTTTAATATTGGTCTGATCGAATCTCTATATCAAAATATAGTTCTAATGGTCTAACAATATTCTCAAATCAAACAACCGAAATAGTAAACAAACTTAAGAATCATGATCAAAATTACATTAATAACTCAATAAATATATAACACCAAATCATATCACAACACACAAACCACAGGCCATTATTGTCTAATTAAATGATCTTCTCTCTTATTAGTTGACTTCATGTGGGACATGAAAGACTCAACATAGTTTTCTCATACCCATTTAAGAATATATCGTTTGTGATACATATGTGGACATTAGTGTAACCTAAGAAGATCATAAATCGTAGTTTGAGTGGTATCGTCTAAACAAATATTACATTATGGGACGGCAATCGCCTAAGATGGATTTTTGCTCGAACTCTAGTTGCACCACTTATTTGCTTCTCTTCTATGTATTATATTGTCAAAAGCATCATCACCTTCGACCATGAAAGGATCCATGCTGTTGATGTGTGTCTCATCGACATATTTAGAGTGAGAAGTACCAATGTCCAACCAAGTCAAACCAAAATGATTATAACGATCAGATATGATTCTTACACTTATTGTCGGTAGAAATGCAGTGATGCCTTGATAAAGATTATGTATGTTCTGTATAACATTTTCAGATAAGAAAGAAGAAACCCATACATATCTCCAGAATATTGCAATTATCCGAGCAAAGTATCCGATTGAGATATTTAGAAATATGTATGAGTTTTTATCTTTTTTACCTGAAAATATTACACCGAACATACCTAATCTTTATCAAGAGATCATTGCATGTCAACCAAAGATGAATGTAAGAATCATACTCGATTGTTATAACGAGCTAGGTTGGACTTTGCATCAATAAATATCTCCAAAATAAGTATTCATGTTAGAAAGAAGAAACTCGTACATATCTCCAAAATATTACAATTATCCGAGTAAAGTATCCAGTTGAGATATTTTGGAGATATGTATGAATTGTTTTCTTTTTTACCTGAAAATATTATACCAAACGGACCTATTTTTATCAAGACATCGTTGCATTCTCATCGACGATGAATATAAGAATCATACTCGATTGTTATAACCAGTTAAGTTATACTTGGCATCAATAAATATCTCCAAAATAAGTCTTCATTAAAAAAATGTATCTGATTCAGATAGTTATCCCTCTCACGTTGTACATGAAGCTATTTTTTCTGACTGCAAATCGCCATTAGAAATGACATTATTTCCGTAACACTCCACAAATTGTTTTTCATTTCATGTCATTAATTATTGCCTGCAAAAGAATTAGAGAAAAATTTGTAAAATTTGATTTTTTTTATTCACACAAGTAAGATTGTCTGATGTCAACTTTTATTTCTTTCTCATTTTTTTTTTGAATTTGTATTTCAATGTATTTTTGGACCAATATTTTTTCCCTAACTTTTGTTTTCTTCTCCAAATGCAATGTCTCTCTATTTCTCCGGTCACAACTTTACATTAGCTTATAGCAATGTTTCTATATCCAATCCAGATAGCAAATCATACTACCTTTCGGGTCATTGAGTTACCGGATCAATCGGAGATTATCCAAGTCGACCCCGGATCAATAAATAAATAAAATTTTAAATATATCATTATATTTATATATATAATTATATAAATATATAGTAAACATATTTGTTCTATATTTAAGAAAGTATAATATCTAACAATAGCAAAAATGGTTAACCATTTTAAATCAAAATTAAACTTAATAATAATAATAAATTAGTAAACAATTATCAATAAGAAAAATAAACTAATAGAACATTAGAACATAAAAATAAATTATTTTTAATATGTAATATAATTGATTGATAAGTAATAAAAATAATAGATAAATTATTATAATACAAGATCATTTGAAATATTATATTTCATTAAGTTGATCATAAGTAAAAATCTGCCAAAATACAGAGAATATTTTATTATTAAACAATATGAAGTGATCATAACGATTATAAATAAAGACAAATCAAAAAAATAGAAACACACATAATTAGATAATTAGTTTGTTATGCAGTTGAAAAAACAAGAGGAGTGGTCGTATATATGGGCTTTAAAAGAACTGATTAAGTTATAAAAATAAGTAAATATTTTATTTTCAAAATTAAACATTTAATTTGTATCAAAAAAGTTTAAAAAGTTAAAAATTTAATTATTTTTTGACTTGTTACCTGTCCGATTCAACTGGTTTCATTATTAACCGGAGTAGTATATGGTCTTGGGTTAATTTGTTGGATCGGTCGGACGGGAAAAAAACTGGTTTATAGTCGTTTCAAAGATAATTATACATTGTATCTTGGGCTTATATGTGTCGTAAAGGCCTCTGAGCTGTCGATGGTGGTGGGAATTGAAATGGAGTCTATAAATGCTGCAGATACCGACAACATTAATGTTCCAACTTTCAACAATCAGCTATGCATAATGTCACACGTGAGAAGGACTAACAATTGGGCCGATCAAGCGTTACCTTTGCCTTTTATCTTTCCAATTTTGTATTTTCTATTCTCTAGTCTACATTTAATTATGAGGGTCAAAAAGATTTTTGAAATTAACACAAAGCTTGGCAGTAAAAATTGGAGTAATGAGTGAATATTGAAAGATGTAATAATATGTTTTACTTTAACCAAAAAAAATGTAATACTAATATGTTTCAGTTATGGAACTCGTATCGTATATACATCAGCATCTTAAACGAACAACATTCTTCATACTCACACGCTATCATAATGTTAAATGTAAAATAATACTCTTCCTCGGCCGTTCAACGATAGTACTTATTAGACCCAACCTTTGACTTTTTGAATATTTTTTTAGAATATACAACGGAGCTTCCAAAGAAAAATAGCTGTCTCTCTTTTTTTGAGATTTATTTTTATTTTCAAGCCGCCAAAACATTGGTAACTTCACCTACTCTTCACGTAAGTCCGGCTCCATAAATGCATGTTATTGTTACTATTATGTTGATGATAGGGATGAGTATGATGATGATCATCATCATTCCCATCATGGTTTATACTTGCCACGAACTTATAACAACTCTTGTACCTCCATTCTCTCGCATCATGCACATCGTCATCACAATTCAACGAAACTTCATGACATCTCCAACTTCTTACACCACTATCATCATTAATCATAGATAAATCCACAACTTGATCACTTGCATCATCATTATTGTCTTCATGAATCTCTCTACCAGATTCCAAATCGGCTCCACTAATATTCTTGCTCACGTTCTCATTATTAAAATACGCAATAGGCTGATCTAGACCATTAGGCTCGTCTTCTAAGTCCAACGTTTCTTGTGGATCACAATATGATCGCATGGGATTGTTGGCACTATCAACAAGATGTAATCTCAGCCGTCCATCTTCTCTAGAAGCGTGGAAAATATCTGGTCGATCGATCATAACTCGCGTAAGTTCCAATCTACCGTCTTTCCTCGCCGGCCTGAGATAAAACGACCGTTTTCCTCGGCCGTTCAACGACGAGAGCGGTGGAGGAAACTCTCTTTTCGGCTCTCGCACCACCACATTTTCCCTCATCTTCCTCCTCTTTGTTTCGACCCTTTCGGTTTCTGCCTCCACATGACACGCCATCTTGTTCTCCACCTCGTTATCCGACATTCTCATGTCGTAACTCTCGAACCCTAGATACTCTGTGCACAACATTAAACCATCCGCCTCATCAGCAAATCCTATCCCACCAAGATTTCTTGTCACCGGTGGAATAGACCCATTGATCTCATCATGGCCGAGACGAGGAGGGTCGTCCTTAAACGCCATCGTTTTGATGTTGGTCTGGTCGAGGGAGGAGTGAAAGCTTCTTTTGTAGAAGCTCATCTTGGAAACAAAGACAAGGGTGACAAGACATATACCTCTTTATTTTGTATTATTCTGATGATTGATGAATAATTGTTAAATTTTGTGAAAAAATAATAGAAGAGAAAAATAAAAAGAGAAAAAGAAATGAAAAGAAATGATCGAATTGCTTGGTGAATAAAGGTACCACCGAACACGATGATCTGTAGAGGTCCCACGTTAGATGGCTTCACACTTAGCTCTCTTTCATTTCGTTTTATTGGTTTTTTCTCCCCTTATCTCTCTTATTTTTGGATATAAAAAGAGGATAATTTTGACCAAATTTTTTTTTACTCAATTAATATCTAACGAGATTTATACAAAACCCATAATCATGTGTTTGGCTATTTATAGGTGGATTGGTTATTGTGCTTTCTTAATTTAACCTCAAGTTCTGTTTTTTTTTCCATTCTCGGTAACTCAATTGTATTAACTTTCTTTTAGTCAAACAAGTCTTCATTCGTAACTAAATGAATACTTGATAAACATGAGCATATAATTACGGCGAAAATACTAGAACAAGCATAAATTAAAATTTAGAGACACAAAAACTTAATGAAGTTTGAGGTGTCAAAGTTATCTATTGTTGTCTCTACCGGTCCCATGTAGAGCGCTATATTAGAAAGCAAATCGGTTAGGACATAGAACACATTCTTTGACTATAAAATCGAAACAAATACACCTCTTATGGAGAAGTATAAATGTGAAAGGGTGGTTCTGTCCATTGAAAAAGTGGATGTAGAGTGAGATCTCTCCTCACGTTAGCAAGAGGAAAGTAGGAATAAAGGAAGCAATAAATTTGAATGAACCAAACTTAAATTAGACGTAGAAATAGATTCATTCCAAATTGCAAACTCCAAAAAGATGATTGATAGATTAGAGGGTGGCAACTAGCCGAATCATGATCAAAGTCGGCCTTCTTGGAAATGAGAAAATTTTCCGTTAGGGCTCGAGTATCATGAGCATATATATTCCCACAGACAACAAAAGTTGACAAGAGAAAGATATATGAAAACTAACATTCATCGGATAACAAACCGTGAGAGCAGAATATGAGATATAGGCTATAGCAACAGAAGACACTTGGGATCTAGTGGTGGACAAGATAGGACAAAGGGTTTCACCAGTATAAGCGGAGATATGGAGAGCAGTGGAGGTTGTCAGGAAAGAGCAAAGCGAAAGAGTACAAAGATCTTCGAGCATTGAACCCGAGAAGATGGGCAGCGAGAAGTACATCCAGGAAGACCTTAAAATCAAAGGTTTACCAAATAACATATCACTTATAGAATTTTAGGGTCAATCCACAAGGAAACCAGATTTTAGCACTAAGAATGCATGCAAATCATGATTCAATCTAAGTGAAATCAAAGTTTTTAGTTTGAAAAGGAAATTTGATTGTAAATAAAGGCGGCGGGAAAATAAAAAAAACAGGTTTTAAAATCAAATAAAGGGAATCGAACTCTCGGGATAGAAGTAGATGACAAGAACGATCACTTGTTAACTAGTGGAGCTTGCCCTACTTAAAATAAGCTAATATTTTGGTCTTAGATCAATAATATCAACTAATATACTTCCATAATACTAATCTCTTTCTTAATCACCTAATCATCAATAACTTTAGCTAGATATCAAGTAATCAAAGAGTATTACTTACAAGCCTAAATAACAACTAAACATACAAATCAACTATTTCCATGGCTAAGAATGTAAAACACTTGATATTTTGGTTTGGGCATTTTATCGAACACTTTGTGGGTATAAAGATGCCTAAGTCCTAAACTAGCATGATCAAGGCTAGTCTAATATTAATAACACCTATCAAATAAGGATTTATGTTGTTACAAGCCTAAACTCCACTAATTTACTCCTACTCATCCTAGATCTACCATTCCCAAGAGCTCTAAACGACTACTCACTAATCCTCATGACAACACAAAGCAACAAAGTTGATCTTTGGCTAATCATGATTATAAGATAAGTAGATGAAAGATTTAAGAGGAAAATAAAAATAGTTAAGTTAGAAGAATGAAAATCATACAATGTTCTTAAGAAAATCTTAAAAGAGGCCAAGAGAATCTCTAAAACAAAGTATAAGAGTTTCTAATTAAGTTTAGGAGTATTTCTAGCAAATATAACTGA
This sequence comes from Cardamine occulta, assembly GCA_028015245.1. Taxonomy (NCBI): domain Eukaryota; kingdom Viridiplantae; phylum Streptophyta; class Magnoliopsida; order Brassicales; family Brassicaceae; genus Cardamine; species Cardamine occulta. Next base: position 6,961,010 of record CM051368.1, read on the forward strand.
AAATAGGGTCAACCCGCAACAAAATGTGATTGAGGAAGAAAGAAGTGGATGACTGGTCATCAAGGGCGGACCCACACACAAAGGTGTGGGGTCAGCTGACACCCCTAATATGTATAAATATATTTTGATTCATGTATATATTTAAAGATTCAGCAGCACATATGGTTTTTTATAGCTTATGACACCCCTAAACTAGGGTTCAATCTTTCTTTTGACCCCATTTTTCTTGGTTTTTTGGTTATATTTAATTATTTTAATTTTTATTCTTTTAAAAATCATAACATTTTAAGGATGTATACGTCTTTTGTAAGAATTTGATAAGAAGAAATATATATAGTTTCATATTTTAATTTATTTTCCATTTGTCTAATATTTTGTGTAATATTACAATGCGATAAATTTTATAATATATTTTTTGCGATTTTTGTTTGACCCGGGTAAAAATAATTTCTGAATCCGCCACTGCTGGTCATTGATTTCTTATCTCTCTCGAATGTGTAGCTCTGTTTCGGTGTTTTCTCCTTTTTCTGTTTTGAGCTTTTTATGCTCTCTGTTTGGAACTTTTCTATTTCTGCAACTATTTTATCCAGAAGGCCAAAAATAAAAAAATAAACTAGTAAATATGGTAGTTGTAAATGCCAAAAAGTTTTTAAAACCCATTCATACTCTTGTAACTCTTCCAAGTCGAAATAGAGAAAAAATGGGAAAATTTTACAAAAATACACCAACTATTTATCGATTTACATAAAAATACACAAATTTTATGGGTACCCAAGAAAATACATGAATTATTTTTTCCTTCCATTATAATATACAAACTTTTAAATTTTATCTATTTAACAATTAGGGTTTTACAAAAACTAAAAATTGTTTATTTTTAATTAAAATACAAAATATTATGATAAAAAAATATTTTATAAAATAAAAAAAATCAATAAATTGGAAAAAAAAACCTAAAATAAGTCTTAAAATAAAAATTAAACTTGTTAAATTTTTTTAAAAATCCAAAAGATAAAACTTCTAATACTTTTAAAAAATTAAAGTTAAAATATATATTTTATATACATAAAATTTCAGTAATAAAGTTACCATTATTTTTTGAAAATAACATCGTGAAATTTTTTGTAATTATAATAATGTAGGTTGCATTTATTTGTGATTTGGATAATTTCTAATATAAATAATATAATATATAAAAATATATGATTTTTAAAATTTAATATATGTTGTTTACCTTATATATGGTAATACAAAATTTTTAAGTACTTGGATATTTAATGAATTAATATTCTCACAAAAGGTATACTATATGAAAATATTTTGTATCTATGATATAAATGTTTAATTTTAGACTTATTTAAAGATTTAAATAATTTAACGAAATAAATTAATTTTTTGCATTTGATAATTTAGTAATTTAATTTCTGAAATTTTACAGATTTGAAAAGATTTGAAAAGAATTTTAGAAATTATTTTCGAGTTTTATAAAATAATTTATTGTTTAAATATTATTTTTATTAAAACAATTAAAAATAAAAAAGATTTTATATTAAATGGATTCAATTTAAAAGTGTGTGTATTATATTGGAAGAAATAATTAGTTCATGTATTTTTTGGATATCCATAAAGTACATATATTTTTATGAAAATCAATAAATAATTAGTGTATTTTTATGAAATTTCATAAAAAAAAAAAAACAATTCTCTCATTACACGTTTGCAATAATACACCAGAGGAGCCCACTGCTTTCAATTTTTCTAAGTTTGTCCGTAATAATAATTTCCATATGAATTACTTTTTTTTTTTACCATTTAAAATTTCCTTTACTTTGGAACGAACGAGCAAAGAAACTTCCCATTTCTCTTTCTCTTCTCTCTAAATAACACATCTCTCTGGATCTAACGATTTTGAACCACACACTAATTCTATTTCATGACTTCTTCTTCTACTTCTTCGCCTGGCACCTGAATCAATTAGGCATTGCTCTCGTCTTAAATAAGCTAATATAAGTGACAATGGAAATCTCAAGAGCTTCTTAGCACATCCCCCATGAGCGTAGAAAATATAGTCCTTAGCAATAGTGGTATTGAAAAAACTTTTTTTTTTTTGGTCATCATCTCCTCCATTAAAGGCTTATCAAATCCTTCTTTCAATCATACGATTTTGAACCACTCACAAATCCTCTTTCATGGCTTCTTCTTCTATGCATCGCACCTGGAAATACAACGTCTTCACGAGCTTCCATGGACCAGACGTCCGTCAAACATTTCTCAGTCATTTACGTAAACAGTTTAACTACAATGGAATTACGATGTTTGATGATAATGGGATCGAGAGAAGTCATATTATCGGCCATTCTCTCACACAAGCTATTAGAGCATCAAGGATTTTCATCGTAGTGCTCTCGAAGAAGTATGCGTCATCAAGCTGGTGTCTTGATGAGCTACTGGAGATTCTGAAGTGCAATGAAAATGAGCAAAGAGTGATGACAATCTTCCATGGAGTAGATCCTTCTGATGTGCGGAAACAGATGGGAGATTTTGGGATCGCTTTCGATGAAACTTGTGCTCATAAAACAGAGGAGGAGAGGAGAAAATGGAGCCAAGCGTTGACCTATGTGGGCAACATAGCCGGAGAAGACTTCAAAAACTGGTTTGTGTTTGATTAATTAAGGTTTATCTTCCTTATGATGAATAATTGGGGTTTGTGATGAATGAGAGGAAAAGTTATAGAGTATAGGTTTGATTAAAATCATTTTATGGTGTTTCATGATGAATGAGAGGAGGAATTACAATGATATAGACTAGAATTAAAATACTCTCCTTGCTCTATCAAAATTTGGTTTTTCCATCTACTCTCAAAGCTTGATTTGATGGTGTCTTATGATGAATGAGAGGAGGAATTACAATGAAATAGAATAGAATTGAAATAATGGTGTTTTATGATGAATAATGGTGTTTAAGACAGTGTAACTACTTGTCCCAAAAAAAGAAAAAAATACAGTTAAACTAATTACAGTTCATCTTCTTATTATGAATAATGGTGTTTAAGACAGTTTAACTTATGACAATTTATCTTCTTATGATGAATAATGGTGTTTTATGATGAATGGGAGGAGGAATTACAGTGAATAGAATATAATTGAAATAATCCTTCTTGATTTGATGAGGTTCACATGGTTTCTTCTTTTGTAAGGTCCAAATTTTTCTCACAAAAGATTGTATCCATTATTTAAATTTAATTGAAAACCTTATTAATAAGAATTGAAATCATTAAGGGATTGTTATCTTTATGTTTTTTATTTCTCTTGACTATTTGATAGGAAACATTGCTTTTTTTTTGTTCTTTCTCTTTTGGTAGCAAGAATGAAGCCGAAATGATTTGATTTGATGAGGTTCATATTCTTTTGTAAGGCCCAGATTTTTCTCTCAAAAAGAACCAAAATCATTAAGGGACTGTTTTCTTTGAATGAGTATTATAATTTCTTACTGAGTGACTATTTGATGGTAACATTTATTTATTTATATTTTTTTATTTCTCTTTTGTTAGCGACAATGAAGCAAACATGATTGAGAAGATTGCAAGAGATGTTTCAGACAAACTGAATGTTACACCATCAAAGGATTTTGATGACATGGTGGGACTTGAATCTCATTTAAGAAAAGTGGAGTCTTTGCTAGATTTAGATAATGATGGAGTTAAGATTGTTGGAATCTCTGGTCCTGCAGGCATTGGTAAGAGTACTATTGCCAGAGCTTTACATGCCCGGCACTCGAACAGTTTTACTCTTAGTTGTTTTATGGACAACAAGGACCTTAGGGAAAGCTATCATAATAGCTCTGATGAATATAGTTCAAGGAAGCAATTACAAGAGCAGTTTCTTTCAAAGATTCTGAACCTAACTGGTATAAAGATACTCCATTTAGGTGTGATAAAGAATAGGTTACACAACCAGAAGGTTCTTATCATTCTTGATGATGTGGAGCGTTTAGATCAACTAGAGGCGTTGGCTAATATCATGTGGTTTGGTCCTGGAAGTAGGGTCATAGTGACCACTGAAAATAAAGAGATTTTGCGGCAACATGGTATCAATGATATATACCAAGTGGGGTTTCCAACAAAAAGTGAAGCTCTAATGATCTTTTGTCTATCTGCTTTTAGACAAACCTCTCCACCTGATGGGTTTGTGGATCTTGCATATGAAGTTGCTAGAATTTGTGGTAATCTTCCATTGGGTCTGCATGTTTTGGGGTCATCATTGCGAGGAAAGAGCCAGGCTGACTGGAAAGATGAACTACCAAGGTTGAGAAACTGTCTTGATGGAAGAATTGAGAGTGTATTGAAAGTGGGCTATGAGAGTTTACATGAGAAAGACCAATCTCTGTTTCTCTTCATTGCAGTCTTCTTCAATTATGATTATGTTGATCATGTGACATCTATGCTAGCAAAAACTAACTTGGATGTTAGGACTGGGTTAAAAAACCTAGCCAATAGATGCCTCATACATTATGAAGATAGTAAAGTGGTAATGCACCATTTGCTAAAAGTAATGGCTAGAAAAGTCATTTCCAAGCAAGAGCCTAGGGAACGCCAGATTCTTGTAGATGCCCGGCAGATTTGTTATGTTATGGAAAATGCAGAAGTAAGTTTTCTATTTAAGAGGTTTTGCATTATCATGTTTATTCGCTATTGTCTAACGTGATAATCTCTGGCCACTAACAAGTTTTACTTTTGAATATTTTGTTAGGATAATGGATCAATTATAGGTGTATCAATTGACGTAGCAGAGAGCAACACATTAAAGATAAATGCAAGGGCTTTTGAAAGAATGTATAATCTTTTATTCCTAGAAGTCTATAATAAATGGGATAGCCAACAAACACAATTGCATATTCCAAAGGATATTGAGTTTCCAAGTCGCCTACGGTTATTACATTGGGATGCATACCCGAAAAAGAGTCTTCCTCTTAGATTTTGCCCAGTAAATCTCGTCGAACTCAATATGCAGAAAAGCCAGCTCGAGAAGCTATGGGAAGGAAATCAGGTTAGTTATTTATGTGTGTTGATATGAAACGAGATAGCTAATATTTGATATTAGCTATACTGAGATAGAAAAATAAATACATTAAGATGAAAAAGTATTTTCTCATTATGTTGTGATTTTTACATTCAGCTGCTTGGAAATCTCAAGACGATGAATCTCAATGAGTCAAGACGTTTGAAGGAACTTCCAGATCTTTCAAATGCTACAAAACTGGAGGTATTGGACTTGAATTTTTGCAGTGCTTTGGTAGAGCTTCCATCCTCAATCTCGAATCTTAATAAACTATATATAATAAGTATGTGGTTCTCCGAAAGTCTAGAAGTAATTCCAGAGCTCCCCACGAGTGTAAGAAGTCTATACCCAATCAAAAGTGGTATTGAGAGCATTACAGATTCCATCAAAGGTCTTCATAATCTAGAAGTCCTTGGAATATCAGGATCCAAAAGACTCGTGTCATTGCCTGTTCTCCCTTGTTCGCTCAGAGAGCTATACGCAGACGATTGTGAATCACTAGAGAGAGTCAGTGAACCTTTCAACATTCCAAATGCAGAACTCGATTTCAGAAACTGCTTCAAATTGGATCAAAAAGCACGACAAGCAATTATTCAACAATCTTTTGGTTTGGGGTCGGTTATCTTACCCGGAAGCAAAGTACCAGCAAAGTTCAATCATCGAGCCAGAGGAAATTCCTTAACAATTCCTTATTCTGCTTCCAACAGATTTAAGGTTTGCGTCGTCATTTCACCTATTCATATTCCAGATTAGTGGATTTAGATACCTATTGTGTCGTTGCATAGTCATCGGCGACTCAGTAAACTCCACTGATATGAAGTTCCCCATACGCGACTTGCAATTGGAACATCTATGTATATTTCACATTGATTTGCCATTTATCGACCCCTGGCCCTCTGAAGAGAGGAGAAAGATAGTCCTCGAATTCAGCACCATAAACTACACGTATAATGAATTGCTGAGTGAAACCAGGAGTCAGGGAGATAACCAGATCTTGACTGACAAAATCAACAGAAACAAGAATGGGGATAAAGATTTGGAAATAATTGAATGTGGTGTGGAGATCTTGACGGACGAAACCAACAGAAACAACAATGGGGAATCTGGCGATGAAGATAACTGCAGTGACTTCCGGGTTGCAACTATTGCTAATGGAATATCTGAATCTGAATCTGAACCCGGCCAAGTGTCAGACAAAGAAGATGATGAAGAGGGATACAAATCTGAATATGGAGAAGCTTCTAATAACAAAGTTGAGGATATAGCCGACGGGGAGGGTGAGTACCAGTCTGTATCAAGGAAGAGGAAGATGACAAGTGCTACTACACATCTCAGGAAGGAAATCCAAAGACCAGGTTTCAGAAAAAAGAAGAGAAATATGAAACATATGTTCAAGAAGTTTTGGCATTGCATTGGTACTTCGGGGCAGAAGAGAGCCAAGAGGGCAAAATATTAATAGGATTGGAAGAAGTGTGAGTTTATGGTTTCAAGCCTTGAGAAGAGGAAAGTCCCAAATCTGAAATGGGGCATCCAAATAAGACGACGCATTTGTGAAAAACAAGTATGAATCATTTAGGCCTCTCTCTGCTCTGATCTTTTCTAATATATTTTTTTTATATATGGTTTTGTTTCTGAACGACAATATATATGGTCACTTTTCAGAATATTGTGATAAGTTTATGCTGTATGATGAATAAATGCTTCAGTTTGCATGATCTATGGTCGTATTCATGCTTATCTCTTTGTGTTCGTTGCTTTGATTAGGCTAGCTAATTAGGTACTCTTATACTATTTTCAAATTGGACTAAGAAGTAAAACTTTTTATGCATTCGGTATGACTTTTTCAAACTCATTTTCAGAAACAGAGGTAAACTGCTTGAGATTATGTGATTATGTGTAAAGGGGGATTACTCTCACAGATTGATGCCTCACACGGACACATCAAGTCTATGATTTTTTTTGAAGTCGGTGGATTTTGAATGTTTTCGCCTAATTTTCCAGTTAGTATCACTCTGACTTGCCGTGTATCAAGTATCAACCCCTCTAAAGTGAGAAGAAAGATAAAGCTTGCATTCAGAAGCAGATGCCATGTTCTTTTGTTGTGCCTTGCTACATCTCCCTTGGAATGTTCTTCACTAACAGGTAAAAACATACACACCCCTTTCAAAGCATAGAAAAAACTGAGAACAATATTACTTAGTAACTTCAAAATGTCAAATCCATCCCTTTGCATGTGGAAAATTTCATATACTTGAGATTGCAGCACGAGATATTGTCTGCAGACTTTGCATCCTCCTAGAAAGCTCTGCTCCAGGACCTTTCACTTGAGAATCCACAAACATTCTTCTACATCAAACTTTGTAAACCTTGTGTAGGAATTAGATAAAAAAATGAAACAGAGCTGTCTTGTTATTGCAGTTAACTTCTCAGAAAGTTCAGCCTCTCCTTTTGTCAAGGGTAATGGGAAACCCTTCCACTCTAAGCCCTAGATTATTCTTATCACCTACAAGCACCCAAGCCAGAAGCCAGAACACAATTAAGAGTAAATGTAACTTTGACTGAAATCTGGACTAACATATAGAGGTAAGATATTTCAATATGAGTACTTCTCTCTCACCCTCAACATGCGTCTTTGAAGACTTTGCTCTTTCTGTCTCAACCTTTCAATAGATGGAAAGGTATATGCTTGCAAATGTCTCTGAAGTTGTATAAACAAAATGAAACAATTTTTTGTTTGCGAGCGGCTGGAGCTGTAGGGAGCCGAGGAGCAAGGCATATTATCTACTTAAAATAAGAGAAAGAGTGAAGTATTGATAACTCACCATTTTAACATTGCTCTGTATCTAAATGACAATCAATTTTCTGGCTCAATTAAATTGCAAGGCAGGTTTGCTCAAATAATTCAAACTTTGGATAAAGAATTGTGGATGATAAAGTATAACAGATTTAACGGCTCCATACCAGTACGAGGTAGCTGTCCATAAATGCTTGACTTTATTTTCTAGGGTGGAAATTTAATTGATTTAGGGCTGCAAGTTAGCAACATTGTTGGACTGGTTTATATACATTATTCTTGAGAGTTGAGATCATCATGATCGTATTTAACGTTGTTCAGCTTTGTGTGATTTTATCTTATGTCAGAGTTCATTTCCCTGAGGAAGCTGAAAGCTCTGGGTCTCGGTGGCAATGAATTTTTTGGCTCAATTGAATTGCATGGCAAGTTTTCTTAAATAATTCAAAGTTTGGATAAAGAATTTTGTTGACTCACGTTTGATTAAGTGACTAAAAATTCTTCATTTGATTAGCGTAGGGGTTTGCAAATTGAAGAATATAGAAGAGCTCGATCTCAGTAAAATCAAACTTGTAGGTGAGTTTCCTATATGCATAACTAGTTTGGCTGGACTTCGAGTTCTTGATCTCTCATTAAACAATATGACTGGGAAGCTACCAGATGCTTGAATCCCTTGAGTACTTATCGTTGTTTGATAACAACTTTGAAGGCGTCTTCTCACTTGATTCATTAACCAACCTCTCAAAGCTTAAGGTCTTAAAACTTGGCTCAACTTCCAACTCTCTTAAACCAGAGTCGCAAATTTCTTGGAAGGCAAAATTTCAGCTGAGGGTTATTTCGGAAAGTTCTTGGAAGCCAAAATTTCAGTTGAGATTTAGATCACTAGAAGCTTGCAATTTGGGGAAGGTTCCTCATTTTCTCCTATACCAGAAAGATTTGTGTCATGTTGATCTCTCTGACAATCAAATTTATGGAAAGTATCCATACTGGCTGTTGGAGAACAATACAAAACTTGAGGTTTTGCTTCTACGAAATAATTCTTTTAGGAGCTTTCAGCTACCAGAGTCTGATCATAATCTGCTTTGCCTAGATGTGTGAGTTAATGAATTTAATCAACTTTTTCCTGAGAACATTGAGTGGATACTTCCTCATTTACAATTTATGAATCTTGCGAATAATGGTTTTCAAGGAAACATGCCATCTTCCATGGGTAACATGAAGAGTATTAAGTATTAGATATCTGGACATATCTCACAACAATTTCCATGGGAAGCTACCGAGAAGTTTCTTAGAGGGTTTTTATTGTTGAAGATGTCACATAACAATCTAAATGGAGAGATTTTCCTAGAATCAGCCAACTTTACTCGTATTTTATCGCTGTCTATGGATAACAATCAGTTTAGAGGAAAGATTGGACAAGGTTGGCAGAGCTTGAGATCATTGATGAGGCTTGACATCTCGAACAACAATCTCACGGGTGTTATTCCAAGTTGGATTAGTCAAATTCCATCCTTATTTGCAATACTACTTTCAAACAACGTTAACTCGTTGGAAGGTGAAATAACTGTTTCCTTGTTCAACATGCCTCTTCTTCATCTACTGGACCTTTCTGCAAACGTTTTATCTGGGGGCATACCTCCACACGTTAACTATCAAGATGAGGCAATGTTACCCCTGCAAGTCTATAATTTCTCAGGGACAGTGTTACTCCTGCAAGAAAACAATTTATCTGGGGCTATTCCAGACACCTTGCTAGCAGGTGTCGAAATACTTGATCTGAGAAATAATAGGTTTTCTGGAAATATTAGGAGTTCAGCAAAACACAAAACATCATTATTCTTCTTCTTGGGGGGAATAATTTAACAGGTCATATTCCCCACCAGTTGTGTGGCCTAAGTAACATCAAACTTCTGGATCTTTCCAACAATAAACTGAATGGATCCATACCTTCATGTCTCTGCAATACATCATTTTGGAAAGATGATACATTCGACCATTCTTATGATTCAGGCGTTTCTTCCTTAGAAATGTTCGATATATATTTTAGGTCTTTGATAGTGGAAGACCGGTTTGTCAAGGAATAGGAAGCCGCCACCCGGACGAATTATTATTTGGATTGGATCTCAAATTATTATTTGGATTGGATCTCTCAGAAAATGAGCTAAGTGGTGAGATCCCAGTAGAGTTTGGAGGTCTTCTGGAAGTACAAGCACTTAATCTTTCTCACAACAATTTATCAGAGTGATACCAAAAAGCTTTTCAGGTCTAAAGAATGTGGAAAGCCTTGATCTTTCTTTCAACAGATTACAAGGTCCGATTCCGTCACAACTAACAGATCTAAGCAGCCTCACTGTGTTCAACCTCTCATACAACAACTTATCAGGAATCATACCACAGGGAAGACGGTTTAACACCTTCGAGACAAGCTACTTAGGTAATCCTCTTCTATATCTTTCAAGAAACAGATAATGGAGTGGAAACTGACGAATCCACCATAGAAATGATATCATTCTACTGGAGTTTTGCTGCAGCCTATGTGACTATACTTCTTGGAATATTAGTATCTCTCTCTTCTGATTCTCCTTGGAGCAGATTGTGGTTCTACATCGTTGATGCTTTCATCCACAAGATCAGGAATTTGTTATGGTAAACCACAGTTGGTAAAAAATTCTTATATTGTCCACGTCTGTTTCTGCTCTTCAAAAACCTCTTGCTTTGTGTAGCAAACCATAAAACGACTTGCGTTTGAGTTCCTATGTACTATCTCTCTTTCTCTTTGAATAAATGTAATGTCCCAAACTTATCTTTAAACTGGTTTAGTGGTTGGTAAAATAGATAATCTTCATAATTCAGGAACTTGCATGAAATAATTTCATTGTAGATAATCTTCATAATTAACAGAGTATCAAGGTGCTTGCTTCTTTGTTAGAACTGTAAAAGGCTCGACAAGAGTGGACTGCTACTAACCATAAGGCCCAGAGAATCCTCTCTTGTCATAGGAGTCTTAATCGAAAGCCCTCTAGTTTCTCTTAGATTTTCCCTTATATCAAAAGGTTATAGTATTTTTTCTGTATTAACTAATCTGTTGATGTCTATCCCATGTAGTATCGTTCTGTATTAACTAATCTGCTGATTTTTCGTTTGTAGGTTATGAAAGCTTAAGGAGATTAAGAAACCTAGAGATTTTGGATATCTCTTCAAATACGTTCAACAACAGAATCTTTCCCTTTCTTAATGCTACTACATCGCTTACAACTCTTTTTGTTCGCAGTAACTACATGGGTGGCCCTTTGCCTGTTAAAAGGTGTATTTTTCCATTTGTAGCGAAGTGCCTATCTAGCACAACCTACTTATTGATGATGAATCTTTGGTTATGTCAGTTTGATTTTTTCTATTGTAGTCTCTGTAATTTTCTGTTTCCTAATTGCAGTTTGATAAGAATTGAGATGTAATCCTTTATTTCTTATCCAAAGATCCGATACAATGTCACAAGAAGAGCCTCTAGAACAATTCTAGATCATTAACTCTCTCTCTCTCTCTCTCTCTTAGCAACACATCCGTTTCTTACACTCACATACAATGCATACATCGCCAATCCATGAATACAGTTTATATACAATTGTCTTCTAATGACTCTTCTTCTCACGTGCAACTCACATGCTCATCCTATTCTTCTTTCTCACGTGCTTCAACTCACATGATCATCCTTATATTCTCCTGGACTCGTTTCAGAACTAAAAAACTTGACAAACTTGGAACTGCTAGACCTGAGTGGAAACGGATATAATGGCTCCATGCCAGGTGGCATCTCTACGTCAATTGTTGATGTCTCATAGTAGAACTTGAATAGATTTAACTCCATACATAATTGTTGATATGACTTTTGACATCTCAAAGGTAATACTATCCATATTAATAGTAGGTGTCTAGCTTTGTGTCTCTTTGTCCAATGGCAGAGTTTACTCACCTGAAAAAGCTGAAAGTCTAAGTGGCAATGATTTTTCTAGCTCAATGGAATTGCAATTGCAAGAAACGCCATTTTTTAAAAAACTTTTTTTTTTATTAGGAATGGAGATGAATATAGATTATTTATTTTCGATAATAATCATGTTTCAAGGTATACAATATCTTGGCCTTGACTTTATTTCAGAACTAAAGTTTTTACTTCGCCTCCACGATTATATGTGGAATTGTGTCGGGGGAGAAGTGGGTACATTTTGTGCTGTATTGTTGTGATAATTGAACCAAGACTAAACCGGGATTCTCATGTAGTTAAAGTTCATAAAACCAAACGCAGTTACGTGAGTTAATTTTTGTAAAGTAATTTTGTATTGAAATTAATATTAAATTATTAGTTTGGATTAATTTAATTATAAAACTGGAGCTAATTAATTTAATTGGAGAAATATCGAGTCAATGTTACCCTGTTAAATCGAAATTTGGAATTTTGGTTAGGTTTAGTGGATTAAATCACGGGTATTAATTTGTTTTAATCATTCACTGGTTAACTTAAACAGATGCAGACTGAGAATTGTTGCAGAACCGGATTCCCACTTTCGCTAGTCCTAAAACCAAGAAATCAACTCGAATTGCTAAGGTGAGGGCGGGATTTGTAGAAATACATTGATTACTTTCTAAACATGTTCTTCATGAATTATTTGTATAGGTTTAGAAACTATGTGCTTAGACATGTGTCTATTGATTGATATTGCATTATATTATAATATGGTATAATGATAAGATGCACATAATTATAATGAATTAATTTATAACATGATGGTTGATGATATGAGATGATGTGATGGACAAACATAAGATTTTTTTTGTGCATGATGATTGGACGAACATGGGATTTATTTCGTGTATATTGATTGGATAAGCCTGGGATTGGTCTCGTGTCATAGTGATTGGACGGACATGAGATTTTTTTCGTGCTTGATGATTGGACGAACGTGGAATTGGTTTTGTGCCTAGTAGTTAATCCGATGGGATTTCGGTTTGGCGTGATTGATGATTTGTATATAGTCGAGTATGCTTGTGTGATAAATATGTGATGTGTTAACTAAACATGAAGATAAGATGATGAAATATGTCGATATTAATAGATTATGTGTTATGGTTTAAATAGTAGTATGAGCATGTGCTAGGTTGAGTATTGTGTGAAAAAATTTGTTTCTTGGATGTATGTCTAGAAATGTGGAGTCTGACTCTATGTTATGTGATGATTGTTGAGAATGAGTGGATTGTTGTCATTGTGTTTGAGTGGGCAATATTGACTCTCTCACTGAGTAATTAATTATTCACCTCTTTTTTCTTTATTTTTCCTCATGTTAGATTTTAAAAAGTTTAGTTCGTTGTTTAAATATTTAAGATTGCAATTTTGAGCCAAGCCATGAAGTCAACACGCTGATCATGCTATGGCAGATCGGGTATTACAGAGAAGTTGTTGCTCAAACCCTTGGGTCTAGGTCTACTGCAGACGTTGCTCATGTTGAGTCGGGTGAGGCAATGGTGGGAGTAAAGGCGGATGAAACTAATGAGGAAGAATGGTCAGTGGTTACTGTTAGAATTCAGAGTTTAATGAGTAAGAGCTGATGCTTAGATTAAGAATAGAGATGAATAAGAATAAGTGTAAAGAGATTTTATTATCTCAGTTGTTATAAAGTGTTACAATGAGTTACATATTTATAGAACATAGAAATATAGTCGTTAGGTACAACTTGGTACAACTTGGACGTACAACTAAGACTTGGTACGACTAGGTACAACTTGGTACAACTTGGTGTCCTTTCTTCTCTTCTTGGGCCTGAATTCCTTATTGGAATTTGTTGCTTGATTATCTCCCCTCAAACTTAGTCGGAGTGAGTGTGAAGACTAAGTTTGATTTTCCGTAAACAAATCCTCACACCTACCTCATTAAAACCCTCACAAGTACAAACCCGGTGGGAAAAACTCCTTGTGAGGAAAAGAGTGTAGTGTCTCTGGAAATGGAGAGGCATGATCAAGGGTGAGTGAGATCTACTAGTCCAAGCTTGCTGTAGATGTGGTTGCAAATTTTGAGACTTGTAGCTTTGGTGAATATGTCACTAGTCGATCTTCGCTTCTTGTGTAGCATGGGAGGATTACTCCTTCAATGATCTTTTCTCTAACTTTGTGACAATCCACTTCTATGTGCTTGGTTCGTTTATGGAAGACTGAATTGGTAGCAATGTGAATTGCTGCTTGATTGTCACAATGCATGGTAATGGGACTTGTGCTCTCAATTCCCAGATCCTTTAGAAGCGCCTTTAGCCATACTAGCTCATTTGTGAGCTTCTTCATTGCCCTATACTCACTTTCAGCACTTGAGCATGAGACGACCTTTTGCTTCTTGGATTTCCAGGTTACTAAGTTCCCTCCAATGAATGTGCAGTAGCCGGTTGTGGATTTTCTATCCATCGTATCTCCAGCATAGTCCGCATCACAATAGCCCACAATTTCAGTACTATCATTCTTTCCCATCCAAACACCTTGCCCTGGTGATCTTTTGATGTATCTCAGAATTCTTTCCACCATATTCCAGTGGTGTACCAAAGGCTCTTTCATGTGTTGGCTCACCTGATTCACAGCAAAACATAGGTCAGGTCTTGTTATGGTTAAGTAAATTAACTTACCTACAAGCCGGTATTGGGCTGAATCTTCATATGGTTTGTCAAGTGGATCTTCTTGTCCTTTCTCCCCCTTTCTCCTGACCTTGTAGCCATCTTCAAGTGGTGTCTTGGCCGGTTTAGAACCTAATTTTCCTGTCTCCGTAAGCAAATCAAGTGAATATTTTCTTTGGGATAGAAACAAGCCTTCCGGAGAGCGGCATATTTCTATTCCTAGAAAATATTTAAGTTCACCTATATCAAATACAGATTTAAGGAAAAGTTTAGTTTCTTTAATACCTGCTTGATCATTGCCGGAAATGATCAAGTCATCTACATATACCAAGACCACAATGATTCCTTGAGCACTTTGAGAAGTAAACAAGGTGTGATCAGCCTCCGATCTTTTAAATCCTTTGGCTGTTAATGTGAAGCTTAGCTTGTGGTACCAGGCTCTTGGGGATTGCTTCAACCCGTAAATGGCTTTTCTAAGTTTGAAAACTTTGCCATGAGGAATTGAACTTTCAAGACCCGGTGGAGGCTTCATGTACACTTCTTCTTCAAGCTCTCCTTGGAGGAATGCGTTTTAGACATCCATTTGCCATAATTCCCAAGATAGGTTGGTTGCCAATGATAGAATCACTCGGATTGTATGAAGCTTAGCCACTGGTGCAAAGGTGTCCGTATAGTCTTCTCCATAAGTTTAAGTAAATCCCCTTGCAACCATGCGAGCTTTATACCTTTCAATTTCTCCATTGCTGTGATACTTGATGGTGAATACCCATTTAGATGTCACAGCCCTTTTTCCCGAAGGTAGATCATTCACATCCCAAGTGTGATTTCTAACCATTGCTTCTATCTCAGCATTTATAGCATCCATCCAGACCTTGATTTCTTTTGCTTCTTCGTAGGTCTTAGGAATGTAATGCTGCTCTATCTTTCCAAGGAATGCTTGATGGTCTGATGGCAAGAGGGCAAGAGAACACTAAGCTTGTATAGGGTGAGCCACAGCTTGATGATTATAATAGACCCTGGTTTGTTTCCAATGGTCCGGACTAAATCTTTGACGTGCAAATCTTTGGTGTGTGCTTCTCCTCAAGGTTGGTTCTGGTGCCTCTTCTTCCTTATGATATTCATTCTCCTGAATATCAACTTCTGGTGGAGTTTCTTGATTAACTCCCCCTTGTTCATATACTCCTTCGTCATTCTCTTGCTCATTTGGAACATTTACCTCTTCTTCTTGAATCTGATCATCTTGATTGTTTTCAGGAGCTGTTTGCTCTTTATTCATTTGAGGAAGACCCATGTGACTTAAAATGTGTTGAAGAGAGGCTGCTCGATCTGCTGTAGAGTCAGCCAAGTCTTTCACACTTTCTCAGCTCGACTTCTCAAAATAACTTTGATCTTCTAGGAATTTTACATCTCTAGACGTCATGATGCGTTTGGTGCTTGGATCATAGCATCTGTACCCTTTTTGAGTAGTGGAGTATCCAATGAACACGCTTCTAGTGCTTTTAGCATCTAGCTTATTCTTTTGATCACTTAGCACTAAGACAAAACAAACACTACCAAACACACGTAAGTGATTAATATTAGGTTTGGTTTTGTTTAATACCTCAAATGGTGATAAGTCATCTAAGACTTTTGTTGGAATTCTATTTATGAGGTAGCATGCGGTCATGACAGCATCTCCCCAAAATATCCTTGGCATGTTTTTGTGGAACATCATTGATCTTGCTACTTCCATCAAATGCCTATTCTTCTTTTCGGCGACTCCATTTTGTTGTGGAGTGTAAGCACAGCTCGTTTGATGGAGAATGCCATGATTTGCCAAATGAGCTTTGAAAATGTGGCTTGTGTATTCTCCTCCATTATCCGATCTTAGTACCTTTATTTTAGCATTGAAATGATTAGTCACATATGTTTGAAAGTTGCAAAATGCCTCAAATACTCTATCTTTAGAAGGTAACAATGTGACCCATGTATATTTTGATTTTTCATCTATGAATGTCACAAAGTATTTTAGGTTATCTCTAGATAGGCAAGGTGAGGTCCAAACATCAGAGTGAACTAAATCAAAACAATTCTCATATATTGACAAGGAGTTTTGGAAAACACTTCTACAATGTTTTCCCAAAATACAAGACTCACACTTAGAGTTATCAAAGACTACATTGGGCATAATTAATTTTAAAGCTCTAGAATGAGGATGGCCTAATCTAGCATGCCAAAAATCATTTGAACTACTAGCTACATGACAGGAATTAATAAACGGCAAACTAGCAGAGTTGGAGCATCTAGAATGGTTCTTGAGATCTTCTAGAGTATACAACTCTCCCTTAGTGTTTCCCTTGCCTAACACTTCACCGGTTTTAATATCCTGAAAATGAAAGCTGTTAGATCCAAATATAGCATAAGCATTGAGATCGGTGGTAGCTCTTTTTACCGAGACCAAATTATTGCTAAATGTAGGCATATAGAAGGCACTAGATTCATTTCCAAAGAGGTTTAAATTTCCTATGCCTTTAATTGGCACTCTAACTCTATTAGCAATTTCAACATGACCAGAGGTGTTTTGAATATTATTTAGTAGATTGGGATCTTTAATCATATGGTGAGAAGCTCCTGAATCTACTAAAAGAGTTTTTGAAGAGTTAGAGGCTAGAAAGGTGATACCGGACTCCTTGCAAATTTGCATGGTCTTAATTATTGCCTCTAAGTCTGCTCTGCTCATGGTGATCATGCCGTTGTTCTCTGAAGTGGAGGCTTGATTAGAATAGCCATTTGGAGCATTTTGGTTTAGACCGAGTGATGTAGTTGGTTGAGCAGCTGGAGCAGAATTTGAAGCATTTGCTTCATTCGCTTGTTGCCTTGCTCTGAAGCTGGCTCTGAGATGAGGATGAAGGATAAAGCACTCCTCCTTGGTGTGTCCTCTCCCTTGGTTGAATTTCCCAATGTTCTTGCAATGTTCACATTGCTTTGTTGTTCCTTTCTTGTTGGAACTGAATGGGGGTTTGTAAAACCCTTTGTTTGCCGTTGGCAACTCTCCTTTGCTGAAGAGATCTAAGGAGCCTTGCTCCTTTTGGATTTGAGAGCAGACGTTCTCAAGGCTTGGTAGCTTCTTCTCCCTTAAAATGTGCTTTATAAGATCATTGAATTTTGGATGGAGAGATTGGAGAAGTCCAAACACTCGATCTTGCTCTCTTCTTTCCTCTATAATTTTGAGGTCTATTGTGCTTGGTCTCAGCATATCTAGTTCAGCAAGTAGTGATCTATATTTACCAAAGTGTTTGGTAAAATCTTGATCTTCTTGAGTGATGCTGCTGTGAGCTTGCTGTACTTCAAATACTCTAGAGAGATTGGCGATGTCCCCATCCACATTATTAAGAGTTTTTCAGAGTTCTTGAGCTGTCTAACAATATGAGTAAGATTCAAATATTGAATCACTTAAGGAGCTGTGGATTATGCTGAGCACCATTTGATCTTTTTGTAGCCATTTTTCCCGAGCTTCTTCATCCCCTTCTTGAAGCTCTTTTCCTTTGGCTGGTTCAATTTGATTCCATAAGCCACGTCCGACAAGTTGGATTTTGTGGATCGTGACCATAGGAGATAATTTTCTCCTCTTAGGGTGACTCTTATTGTGGTTGGTTTTGTCTCCTCCATGATTAAACCAATATGACTAACCGTTTGATACTACACTGCCTCAACTTCACCAACTCATCTAGGATGAATTAATTTCAATCTCAGAGTTGGTAAAATGTTCTTTGAAAGATCTCCGGAGAATAAACCACTCTAACTTCACACAGCTGCCCTTAGGATGAATATATATATATCAATCTCAGAGCTTTTGGAGGAAGTTAGAAGGATGTATTTCAGGAAAACCAAAGAAATTTTTCTGAGAAGACAGTGAACAGTACAAAACGGGTAGAAATTTGAATTTTAAAAAAAAAATCCTTCGATTTGGAGCTCAGAGAGCTTGTGAATGCTCTTGGAAGCTTTGACTATGAAGGAGGAGATGATGTAGATGCAAAAGAGATAAAGAGGAGGCGTGAATCTTCAAGAACCAGTTTCTGAAATTTCTGGGCTGTAACAATGGTGAGAAAAAACAAAACTTGAGAAAGAGAATGATGAAATCAAAGGATAGATCTTGATTATGGATCAACGCTCTGATACCATGTTAGAATTCAGAGTTTAATGAGTAAGAGCTGATGCTTAGATTAAGAATAGAGATGAATAAGAATAAGTGTAAAGAGATTTTATTATCTCAGTTGTTATAAAGTGTTACAATGAGTTACATATTTATAGAACATAGAAATATAGCCGTTAGGTACAACTTGGTACAACTTGGACGTACAACTAAGACTTGGTACGACTAGGTACAACTTGGTACAACTTGGTACAACTTGGTACAACTTGGTGTCCTTTCTTCTCTTCTTGGGCCTGAATTCCTTATTGGAATTTGTTGCTTGATTAATAGTTACAACTTACACGGATGGGCAGGCACTCGCCAATGAAACGAAAAAGTCTGTTTACTCAAGTAGCTTGTGAAGGTGATGCTACTCAAGACTCTGTTTCTCCTACGGGATTCAAAATTCTTGCTAGTATTCTGGAGGAGGGTGAGATTAATGATAAAAAAGATATTGTAACAGCTCAAACTGCTTCAAAAGTTGTGGTGGAAGTAAACATGAAAAATGTACTGGAAAGTAAAAGCAAAGGGAAAAATCCAAAAAAGTCATTGTTGAACAAAAAACCTCAAATTCAAGTGCCATCACAAAAAAAAAAAAAAGCTTCCGGAAGGAAGCATTCATGTCGTCAATCTTCTTGTGGAATATGTGTGGATTCAATAAACAACACAAGCAAACTGTAGTCAAAGAGTGGATCCATTATGCAAATTTGTGTTTTGGTTGTTTAGTTGAAACAAAATTTCAAAAAGATTATTTTTATTTTATTTTCTAGAGTATATTTTCCATCTAGTGTTCAACTACTAATTACGGTTTATATGGTATGGAAGAATCAAACATAGCATATGGAGAACATATGTCGCATATAAGAGACAATATTACAGATATGTTATGGGAAAATTAACATACTTGATAATATTATTTTTATTGTAATTGTTTTGGATTTATTATTCTACTTGATTCTACCAATAAAATATTTTTGTAAATTGAAAACTATTTTTTAAAAAATTTAATAAATTTTGTGTATGAAAATAATATAGAAAAATCTTTAATCATTAGTTAAATATCAAATTGACACTAATAATTTATAATTATACAAATATCAATAATCCATTTTAATTTTTAAAATATTTACTTAAAAATAATTATCTTGCTCTACTTGTTGAATTTTTCATCATTCAAACATGTGTACCGCACACCACATCTTGTTTTTTTCACCATTCATACATTTATCCCGCAACACTTGTTTTATACAAACCACATTTTTCAGCATAGGGTTTTTTTCACACAAACCACAATTGTTCCGCACGGCACCGCCTAATCTGATGTCACCATTCAAAGCCTATATAGCCATAGACGAAGTTGTGGCTACTTCTGGCTAAGTATATATCCACGGATTAAGTTGTGGTTTAGTGTTTACCTTTTATTCTTTATTGTTTCGTCTAATCAGTTACATCTCGTCGCATCAATAAGAAAAGACAGAGAATATATTTTCTTTAGCCAAACAACTATTTTTGGTTATCTGTGGCTTAAAAATTGTATAAAAAAATTTAAAAGGGAAAACATTTTAAGAGAAAAATGTCAAAATTTTAAAATTTAGGGAGTGGATGTATAGATGATTCGATCGCGAGCAAAAATTACATCTCAAATGTGCTTGTTGATGGAATAAATATTTTTTGTCTTTTGCTCGTAATCAAGCATCTAATATAGAGCAAGGAATTTTACTTTGTCCGTGTACAAAGTACAAAAACTAAAAGCGTTGTGATGAAAATATTGTGGTGAATCACATACATATAAAGTGATTTAAGACAAATTATTTTGTTTGGATGAGTCACAGAAAAAAATTGCTATTATGAAAGAGAAGCATCAAGAAGATGCTTGCAAACACAAGATGTGGGATGATCATTATAATATTCAAGTTTCAGTCAATCATTATCGTAATCTAGATGCAAATGTTAACATGATACCTAATTTTGTCCCCATTCCTAAAAATACATAAGAACCAATTAACGAGGAGATAAATAATGGTGGCATTTTCTTTTGATTTGATTATTATTTGAAATCCTAGACTAAAGAAGAAGCTCCAGAATCCGCGCAGGGCAAAATCTGCAGCAGGAGAAGAAAGAGGGTCCAGGTCAAGCATTAGAAGAAGCAAACCAAATCTTTATTAATGGATGTGTTGAGATAATTTCTCAATTTCATCTTGCATTTGAAAGTGATGCACTAGAAGACCAACTACAATCCATCAGGGGAATGCCTTGATGATTTATATCATACTTTTAAAGTTATTCTTTCATCAACTAATAAAGCTGTCGAGTCGTATTATGAAACGAAGAAGTTGACGCAGTCGAGTGGATGAACTTTTCATAAGCTTGATGTGTGTGAGGAGTATTGTATGCTATTTTGGAAGGCAGAAGATCAAGATTTATTGCATTTTCAGTTTTCTAACAAATATCATAATAACCTATGGATGAACGGTTAGGAAGAAGATACCAAAGCAGAAGATATTTAATCTACAAATAGTGAATCAATTGAAGTGGTTGTACCAATGAGATGGCACACTGAAAATTTACCCCCACCCAAGGAGAAATGCATCACTCCTTAAGATGGAGAAGCATGAAAGCATTTTTAGAAATGTTTTCCTGCTTTTCCTTCAAAGAATCGTAGTATTTATCTTATCTTATTAATAGATTTAATCCAGTTGGTATGCTTGAAAATGCTTATTCTGCTTGCGCATGATAGTGACACCATACAGTTTAATGTCATGAAAATATAATATTTCTTAGTATATGTATTAGTTTGATAGGCATATCATCCAAATAAATGTCTAAATATTTATCTACAATCACTGAGTAACGAAATATAAATTTTTGAGTGACGGTATAAATACTTATGATATCTCGAAGAAACAATATTTCAATATGCGAGTTTTTGTTGATGTGGATAATTAGTGATTTTCCAGCATACAACATGCTCTTTGGATGAATAAAAAAATACATGTTAGATTGTCTGGATTGTTTAGATGAGATAAAATCATTTTGGTTGAAAAAATAAAATAAAAACATAGTTGATTTGATTGCCACATAATGTTTTTGGGGAAAAAGCATCCTTCCATGCAAAATGTGAAGGCTCTCATATAGAACACACAAATTCAAGATGATATTCTGCTAATTGAACGGTGAGGAAGTTTTACATGAAAGGATAAACAACATAGACAGACTATCCATAATTGTTGATTGTGGAGGTAACATACATAAAAATTTATCTTGAAATATTGATAGGTACGGAGGTTACCATAATTGGATGAAAAGATTTTTTTTTTTTTAGATTTACCATATTGAGGAGATCGATCTACTTCTCAACACAATCTTTATTTTATGCATATTGAAAAATCTTCAAAAATATGAACTTTTATTGAGACACATCATGTCTTATCCAAGCTAGATCATAAGACTCCCAAGAAGACTTTAGAACAACATACATCAAGCATGTGAACGTGGCCAACTTTAATTATATTTTAGCATTCAACGTTACCTTTAAAAAATATCCTATGAAAACCACCTGTAACACCCTCAAACCATTCTAGGACTAGAACAAAAAAAATATTCTTCTTAGATGTCACTTGTAATCGACAAACCGAGGTTTCCAGAACAAATCTATTCACCCTAGTCATTCTACCACATGTGTCATAGATCTTTTGGAAACTATACATATTAAAAAATTACGTGTTTTGTAAAAAGCTGTAAAGTACACTGGCCAGCTTAAGAATCACTACTCCCAGTAAGGAGTCTCCTACTCAGGTTACCTGAAGTAAAAAAGTAGTGTCATGAATAATATAAGATTACTCAATGAATCCGAGATCTTTAACAATATTAAACCCAACCCCAAAAACCATCACAATCAAACACAAACAATGGCTTATTCCGCATGGTGTACAAATAGAGGACAAAACATAACCCAATTCTAAGCATGCTTCTAACAATGATCCTACAATAGCCTTCACGATTTTGATTGAATCCCACAAGAAAATGTTTCACACTTACAGCTATAATGGTTAGAAAAGATCTACATTCTTTGATTGTCTTCCTAGGAATCCTTCGTTTACTACGATTTTACCACATTGTCATGTAATACTGTGTGGTAGCGATCCACTCCGAGTAGGATACAATCACACCATCCTCTCATAAATGTATATGCAACATCCTATGCTCAATCTGTATTCTATACAACTCATATGAGTAATTCTAGCCTTTACATGCATTTGATTTTATAATTCTCTTAGCAACACTAACCAAAATCTAAGTAGAACTAACGTGTGATCACACCTAACACAATAATTCAACTTAGAAAATTCACACAACATAATCGATAGTTCCTACACAACAGAACCGACAATCAATTATCATGCTACCAATTTAAACAATTAGAAGCATGAAAATCACAAAAAAATAAATAAGGGATATTCATGCATTTAGAACCACTAAAAAAGCATGAAAGTAACCAAGCGATAAACACAACCCACTCGAAAAATTCCCAAATTAATTTAAAGAAACCCTAAACATGAGCTACTTCACATGCCCCGGTAGCTTACAAATTCTTGGTGGCTTGGTTGCGGATTCCCTTCGATTTTTCAAGATTGATATCTCCGTCCTAAGAGATTTGACATACTCGACAAGATTGTTCTACCGGGAATGGTGATTCTCGTTCTAGATCGGCCGATTCTTGGTCTGGAACGAGTGGTAGAGCTACCTGGTAGCGACTCTTGGATTCTAAATGGTTTTTCGGTGTTTTAGTGTCTAGAAATACAAATAAATGAGAGGGATATTTATAAGCTTTCTAAGTCGGTTCTTGGCTAGGTGAGTCACGGGACATTTGTCCTTCCAATGAGAAAGGTGGTGCCATCATTCTCCACCATCTCTTTGGGTGTAAACTAAGGTACATCCTTGGATTATAATATATCACGCCTCCTTATCAGTAGCTGCCATTTTACTTGTGGTGGAGAATGGCCGAGATGTAGCCAATTCTCAGCAACAAAATCTCTCCTCAGCTCATTCTAAACCCATATTGCTATTGATCAGTTCACCGTAATACTTTTGTATAAGTAATTCTACACATAAGTAATTCATCTTAATAAAACATGTTAGAAAAAATTATTAGTATTTTTAATTATATTATTTATCTTTATCTATTCTCAAAAAAGTTTTTATAAATTACCTACCAGATAAATAATATATATATATAATATATATAATATAATATAATTGTCATATTTTAAATGAAGAAGAGTTATTGTGGCGGAGCTAGAATTTTTATTTTAATGGGGTCAAAAAATATATACTAAAATAATAATCTTGAAAAGTAACAATAATTATATTTTATGTTCATTCATAACTTATTGTTTATCACTGTTTCATTTAGGCATGGACAAAATATATGAATCCAAAAAACATGATCCAATCTAATCCAAAAAAAGTGAAACCAAACCGAACCAAACAAAAAATGACAAAATATCCAAACTGATTCTAGATTCCTAGATTAAAAAAATCGAATCCAAAACCAAACCTAACCAAAAAGCAAATATATACCAGAAATATCCAAAATATAATTATATATCCAAAATATTAAATATATTTAGAATTATCCAAAATTATAATTATAAATCCAAAAATGTCAAACTAAACTTGAGCCCAAGTAATCAAAGTGGGTCCAAACTAATTGTTTTTATTTCATGTTTGTAGATTAATTGGTTATTGAGATCAGACTTAATTTTATGTTGGGTTAAAAATAAATTCTTTAAAGACATAATATAAAAAAAATATTAATTAGTTGGGGTCAGCTGACCCCCATTCTTCAACCTACCTCCGCCCCTGTTGTCTACAATGTGTCATGTGTGAACGTTTAATTTCTGGGTTAGTAAAATAATTTGAGAAACTTTTATTTTTTTCTTCATAAAAGTACACATTCACGTTAGAAAATTGATGTTAAATCAACTATGGATCTATCCATTTGTAGCTAACAATGTATGGAAAATTTCCACACTTGTTATGTATTCATAGATTGTAAAAGTATTTACACACATAGGTCATCTATCTTGACCGAACGTGTTAGAAAAAGACAAATATTTTTTAAAATAGTATGTATATTTATCCATACTAAAAAGTTATTTATAAATACCATAACGATCAAGAAAATATATTGATATACATTATGATTTTCATATTCAAATAAAATGTTTTTATTGTATGATGTGTGTAGGTGTTTAGTTCCTGGGTTAAACAGATAATTTGAGAAATTTTCACTAATTCTTCATAAAAATATATATTATTACCTTTATAAAATTTCCACTAAATAGTCAGTTTAGACAATTGCACTTAAAACAACTATGAATTCATCAACTTATTACTTATAGTTAATAACGTGTAAAAATTTTCTAAACTTATTATGCATTTATAAAAGTATTTATACGGAGATCATCATCTTGACAAAACATGTTAGAAAAAGTTACGAGTACTTGAAAATATAGTATTTATATTTAGATATACTAAAAAGTTATTTTAAATACATATTGATAAAAAGAAAATGTATTCATATACAATATAATTTACATAATTGAAGTAAAAAGAGTTATTATATATTGTATGTAGGTGTTTAACTGCTCGGTTACGCTAAAAATTTGAGAAATTTTTTTTCCCTCTTCATAAAAGTATACATTACATGTTTTTATGAAAAGTAGTCCATTCATTCAATTTTATTAGATATTGTGCCTAAAAACGCACATATTAAAAAAAAATTAATAAAAATATAATTTAATATTTTAATCTAAATCTATTCAACCAATAAAAAAATAGTGCATAATATAATTATCATAAAATATTAAATATATTTATGTTTTGCATAAAAACTTGAAAACATCTAATAAAATGAATTAAAAAAAGAGGCTAAAACCTCTTATATAACGGAACAGAGAGGATATATCAACTACGTATTTATCCATTTATAGTAATAAGTACAGAGATTTTCCAAACTTCTTCTCCATTTCCTTGACTGTAAAAGTATTTATACACAAATATCATTTATTTTGATAAAACATGTCAGAAAAACTTACGAGTATTCTTAAATATGTAAACACATATGTCATTTATTTAGTGGGAGTTGAAACTCAAAAAAAGATTGTCACATAAATTTTTGAAGGAATGAAGCATGACTGAAGGACTGTTTTGAAGGGGGATGAGATGTGCAAGCCAACTATTAAGTACATGACCGTGAGATGACTAAGTTAAGATAAATGGGGTTTAATGATCTATGAGTAGAATTTGAGTGAAGAGTTATGCGTAGCCAAAATTAAATTTTGTTGGAGAAGAATTTTAGTGAAGATTTATGAGTAGCCAAGATAAAATTGTAGTAAAGATAACAGAATTAGACGAAACAAATATTATTCTGTAAACTCAAGTTGTGCATGATCTCTGCACGTTACTAATTGTAAATTGATGAATTTATCGTTGATTTAGTTACAGTTTTTTAAAAGAGATTATTTAGTAAAATTTTCAGAAATTAACAATGTGTACTCTCATGAAGAAAAAAATAATATTTTTCTAATTGTTTGTTTAACCCATCAATTAAATAATTACACACCGCATAATTTTTTTTTTCATTACAATATCATAATTATATTGTGTATAAATATTTTTGTATCCAATACGTATTTATAAATACATATTTTATTAATCAATGAATGTAGAAAAAGTTCAGACAATCTCAACACTTGTTAACTATAAATGGATGGATTCATAATTGATTTAACAGCAAATGTCTAAAGAGATGATTTAGTAAGAATACCAGAAAATTTAATAATATATATTTTATGAAGAAACAATGAAAATTTCTCAATTTTTTTGTTTAATAGTGCAATTAAACATCTACACACGGCAAACAATAATTTAAAAAAAATTCAATTATGAAAATGAAATTGTTTTTTTTTGTTTTGACGTCGACAATGAGATTGTATTTTTTGTTTTGACGTCGATAATGAGATTGTATATAAATACAGTTTTTATCCAATAGTGATTTATAAATAATTGTTTTAGTATAGATAAATATGAATAATATATTTAAAAATACTCATAACTTTTTCCAACCTGTTTGATCAAGATAGATGATTTTTATGTATAAATAATTTTACAATCAATGATTCAAGAACAAGTTTGGATAATTTCTCCACACTGTTAACTCAAAATGGATGATTACATAATTAATTTAAATGCAAAAATCTAAAGAGACTTTTAGGTAGTTCAAATTTCCAAAAAAGAAGTACTATTGTATACTTTCATGAAAAAAAAGTTTCTCAAATTGTTTGTTTAACCCTGCAATTAAACACTTACACACGCAACAGTGCCTCATTTTTACATCAAACAGTAACTCTTTATATTTCACAAAATCAAAATGAAAACACAAATAACCAAAAACTAAAGCCACAAAGGCCCAAAGAAAAAAAAAGAAAAAAAAAACAGAAAAAAAAGAAAAGCAAAGAACCGTTTCTTCTTCATCTTCTTCGCTTCGTCTTCTTCTTCTGCTGCCGTGAAGAAGGTTAAAAAAAAAAAAAAACCAAACCCAACCCGACACACCACCGCCTAACACCAAAACAACAAAAATGGCGATGCTCCACTAATTCTCAAATTTGAAACGATCTCCTTAATTATTACCCTTCCTTGTTATAATCGCCGTCGGCTTATGCTGTTTCTCCGATCGCAATTTTCTCTCCGGTATATCTCCGGTTACCGGTCATCTCTTCCACAAAAATTTTATAATTACTATGAAGAGTAACAACACCAAGGTCAACATCAAAAACGGAGAAAATCGAACGAAGAACGGTACCACAAATGGCTTCTTACCAAATTCGCTAAAATTCATCTCTACTTGTATCAGAACTGCTTCCTCCGGTGTTCGCTCAGCTAGCGCCTCCGTCGCTGCTTCTCTCTTGACAGATTCACAGGAGCTTAAGGATCAGGTTGGGTTCAATTTGATTTCTCAAAATCCGTGATTCTGGATTCGAATTTGGGGTTTTGATACAGTTCTAGTTGATATCTGATCAGATTAGGTTTTGATTTTAATTGGATTTATGTGAATTTGATCAGATTAGGAATTATAGAGTTTTTCATACATGTTTGACTTCTACGAGAATGATCATAGCAATGAACTACAAGCTTTGTTACAGATCTATGTAGAGTTTAGTTGTGATTACGATTACGGTTTGATTTATGCAAATTTGTGATCATTGATGTTGTTTGCTTAAGCAGGTGTTGTGGTCATCCTTTGATAGACTACACACAAGTGAATCTTCGTTCAAGAACGTTCTTTTACTAGGTTATACGAACGGGTTTCAAGTCCTTGATATCGATGACGCAAGTGATGTTCGCGAATTTGTGTCGAGGCGGGATGTTCCGGTTACATTTTTACAGATGCAGCCTTTACCTGCTAAATGTGAAGGAATTGAAGGGTTTAGATCATCACATCCTATACTTTTAGCAGTTGCTGATGAAGCTAAGGGTTCAGGTCATGTTGTAACTGGTAGAGATGGTTCTGTTAGAAATGGTTATGAGGATCCTGTTGCTCTTTCTCCTTCAGTTGTGCGATTTTATTCGCTTAGGTCTCATAACTATGTTCATGTTTTGAGATTCCGATCTACTGTTTATATGGTTCGATGCAGTCCTCGGATTGTAGCTGTTGGCCTTGGTTCACAGGTCAGAGTTTACGTGCTATGATTACGGCATATTTTACTATTTCTTAACCTGTTCTGATAATTGAGAAGGGCATCTATTAATGTTGTGCCATTTTGTTGCAGATTTATTGTTTTGATGCTTTAACTCTTGAAAACAAATTCAGCGTTCTCTCGTATCTGGTTCCTCAGCTTGGAAACCAAGGGATATCTGGGGTTAATGTCGGATATGGTCCAATGGCTGTCGGACCTAGATGGTTAGCTTATGCTTCCAATAGTCCTTTGTCATCTAGTATAGGTCGTCTGAGCCCTCAGAATGTTACTCCTCCAGGCGTTAGTCCATCTACGTCACCAAGCAGCGGTAATCAAGTGGCAAGGTACGCCATGGAATCTAGTAAACATCTGGCGGCTGGCTTACTCAATTTGGGTGACAAGGGTTACAAGACTTTATCTAAATACTGTCAAGATCTCAAGCATGACGGTTCTGGGCCTTCTCTTTCGTCTAGTCCTGGCTGGAAAGTTGGTCGATCTGCATCTCATTCAGCTGAGGCAGATGTTGCTGGAACGGTTAGTCTCGTAGAGAAAATATCTTACCTTGATTATATGGAAACCTGGTTATTTGTTCGTTTACTTGAGAATGCAACGTTAGGATGAAGTAAATAATGTATGTGTTACGGAATGTTAAACATAAGCCAGTTGGAAAGGAGTATGATAGTCTTTATTTTGTGCTGCACTTTGGTTTTGGGTTATTTAAATTTTTTTTAGACTTGGGTATTCAAGGAGTATGACCCTTTTATCAATATGACTGGTGGCAGGTTATTGTCAAAGATTTTGAATCCCGAGCTATTATATCACAATTCAGAGCTCACACTAGTCCAATCTCTGCTCTCTGTTTCGACCCAAGTGGCACTCTACTAGTAACAGCCTCAATCCACGGTAACAATATTAACGTTTTCCGGATTATGCCGTCGCCCACAAAGAGTGGACCAGGTGCTCAAAGCTATGATTGGAGCTCCTCACACGTGCCTCTTTACAAACTACATCGTGGCATGACATCAGCTGTATGTATCTTATTCCATTTCTTTCTTTTAGCTATGTTTCATTTCAACATTTTTGTTACTGTAAACGCTACTATGCTATATTCCCACAGGTAATACAAGATATTTGCTTTAGTAGCTACAGTCAGTGGATTGCAATTGTCTCATCTAAGGGCACCTGCCATATTTATGTTCTTTCTCCCTTTGGTGGAGAAAATGTTCTTGAAATACGGAATTCTCAATTCGATGGACCAACACTTGCTCCAACATTGTCCCTGCCGTGGTGGTCGAGTCCATCGTTTATGACTAACCATTTTTCGTATCCACCACCAGCGTCGGTTACTCTCTCTGTGGTTAGCCGAATTAAATGCAACAATTTCTTCCATGCTGCTAGTTCTGTTGTTGGAAAACCGTCCTTCCCTTCTGGCTGTCTTGCTGCGGTTTTCCATCAATCCGTGCCGAATGAATTGCAGTCTTCACCTCATGCCTTAGACTATTTACTGGTTTACACTCCATCAGGTCATGTAGTTCAATATAAACTCATTCCATCTCTTGGAGGAGACCAGTCTGAGAGCAATTCTCGAATTGGAGCAGCTTCTGTGCTGACCTCTGAAGAAGAATTGAGAGTGAAAGTTGAACCAGTTCAGTGTTGGGATGTCTGTCGTAGAACAGATTGGCCAGAGAGAGAGGAGAATATATGCGGGCTTACTTATGATGGTCGAAAAATTGCAGAGTTAACTGCTGATTCTTCTGATAGTGAAGATCTAGTGAAGCCTCTGGAGAAACACCACGTTTATCTCGCCAATGCAGAGGTGCTGATAAACTCCGGAAGAAAACCAATCTGGCAAAATTCAGAGGTTCGATACACTTCTTTCTTTCCTTACGATCCACGATGAAACACGATCTGGTTGTGTTGGCTGACATTCCCGTGATTTATATAAATTTCAGATATCTTTCTATCCGATGTTTCCACCAGACACTGATGGCAAGAACCTGAATTCGCATCAAGGTGGTGGGGAGACAGAAATTGAGAAAGTATCTGCTAATGAGGTTGATATTAGGCGGAAGGATCTGCTACCGGTGTTTGATAATTTTCACAGTGTGTATTCTAGTATGCGTAATAGGTAAGTTACCTGACTAACTGCATCACATCTTATAAAATGCATTTGTCGATGATCGGATTAGGAATCGGTTCCCTCGTTTGCTTGCAGAGGCTTTCCAGGGGAAAGAGATTCAGATTCTTCGTCTTCTTCTGATCCCGGACAAGTTAAAGAAATTCATCCATTCAAAGGTAATCGAATTTACTTACGCTAATCAATACATTATGACCATTTCTCGAATCTTAGAACTGAATTTAGCAGGTATGACTTACCCGGCGGATGTAGAAAGACGAGGAAGTTCTCATTTTCCGAACCAAAACCCTCATAGTGGAATTGTAACATTCAAACAACCTGTGGTTTCCATTTCTTCTCCTGCCAAAGACACTGATTATATAGACGCTGCTCATCTCGTGCCAAAGAATGCCTCCCTGCCCGCTGAAACATCAATTATAAACAGTGGCGGGACAAGCGGAGCTTCAAATGTAAG
This sequence comes from Cardamine occulta, assembly GCA_028015245.1. Classification (NCBI taxonomy): domain Eukaryota; kingdom Viridiplantae; phylum Streptophyta; class Magnoliopsida; order Brassicales; family Brassicaceae; genus Cardamine; species Cardamine occulta. Next base: position 6,992,001 of record CM051368.1, read on the forward strand.
TTCTAACCGTTCTGATATGAGCATGAATGCAGCGGACGAAGGTGAAGGACCCATTGATAGCTCCCCAAATTTCGAGCAGTTTTTCACGGAGGTAATCTCCAATGAAACTACTACAATAGCAGAACCTAAAGATACTCCATCTGATAAAGGAAAAATCGATGACGACGGCGATGATGATAATGATGATGATGACATGTTTGGTGGTGTTTTCGCTTTCTCTGAAGAAGGTAAAAAGAAGGATACATCCCAATCCCGTAGCCACTTAATTTGTTTTGATGAAATTACTGTATCATCAACATTTTTGAGTATTTTTTATTTGCAGGTTGAATTTAGTTAAAAATTATGGCCAAAGCTCTCTAATGGAGAAGGGTTTCACTTACTAATCCCCTTTGCTGCAGCAACTTACTCACTGATGATCTTTTTAATACCCTGGAAAAAAACATTTAAAATCAATTCTCTCTTCTTTTTTTTTTTTTTTTTTTTTATCAGCTGTTTCTGTAAATTCTTGTAAATGGAATTGTTCGTTTATCAAGAACAGTCTCTCGATTTCCACGGACTGTTTTCTTTGTTTCTTTTGTAATTTTTCTTCACGTGTAACTCTATTCATTCAACTGAAAAAGGAAAAAGTTTCAGGAAAAAAAATTAAATAAAGATTTATTTCGTTTGGGTGTTAACTTTTACTACTTCGGCAAGCATGAGGAGATGTGTTTTTTTTTTCAATTGGGATGAGATTGGTTTGGGTTCTAGCTTCTTCAACGGATGACCAGGTTTGACGAACAAAAGTTGAGCTTCAGTCCAGAACTTTGCTTCTAAAATAACCTTGAGCACTGTTTCTTCCCCAGTGAAACAACGGTCCCCAAAGATACGATGGTTTCGAGCTTTCCAGAGATACCAGAGGAGCCATTAAACTTTCCAGATACAGTGTAGTTGAGAGGCATGTCGGTGGTAATTTTTTTCAGTATGTCCATTAAACTTTTTGTTGTCTTGTTGGACATATATAAGATAGAAGCTAAATCCCAAACATGAGATGCAAATGGACAAGAGAGAAAGATGTGGAGCTCGTCTTCTACTTTGCCACAGATTTTAAAACTCACATCCTCTGTAATCCCTCGGGTCGAAAGTGTCTTACCTACTGGTGAACCTTAGCCACTACTTTCCATATGAAGGTCTGGTGTTTAGGGGGTGTTCCGAACCTGCCAAATATTAGATTGCCACTTAAAATCCTCTACACCGGCCGGAACAGAGTGTATCTTGTTGAGTGCATATCTTTTTTTTGTAGTATAGACTCCTGACTTTGCAGGTAATCAAGCCAAACAGTCTTTTGATTTTGGTGCACTTAAGGATAGCTTATGTATATGAGTCTCATAGTTAGATAGATGTTGTCTAATGGCTGCCACATTCCAAGTGTTAAAAGATTGATGAATTAGTGAGGAAACCAGAAGCTTAGAGGCTTCATTCAAGGGTGGATTGTAGGGAACATAAGGGTTGGGTTGTTCACATCCAAGGATCATGTCAAAGACTGATACTTGAGCCATCGCCAACCAACAATTCCAAAGATTTTTTCACACCTCTCTACCTGCTAGTATGCCTTGTCAACCATAAGAAACATTAGATTGTGGTATGGACTCCATAAAGGAGGAAGAATGATAGTACTTGTCTAAGAGAGCTTGAACTAGCAAGAAAGCTAGGTGCTTTAAGACTTTCCAATTGAGTTTTGCTAACATGGTATCATTGAAGCTTTTCACTTCTCGAAAATCTCAAGACCACCCTCATTTTTTGGAAGTCTGAGTTCCCCTACAAGACTGATGCAACGCATCACAGCGTATTCAGTTTTCTGGTAAGGCTTTAGTTTTGAGTTATACTTTTATTTTATTTTAATTCTTTAGATAAGTTTTAGTCATCCTTATCTTCGGTTTTGATAAGGTTAACACTTGTATATTTAAGGCATTCTTCGTTGAGAAGAAGAGGCAGTTTTTGATATTGAATTTTACAGAGATTTTATAAGCATATATCTCTTGACTCTCGCCATTTATCTCGAACCAACGAGCTTCAAGTTCTGTTCTTATTTCGGCTATTCTTTCAAATCAACGAGCTTAGAACTTGTTAAGGTTAGGCTGCGCCAAAGACCAAAGTCAACTTCCTCCTATCGAGCTTGTCATTCCACCAAAACCGCGTAAGTGCAGATTGAATTCTTTTACAATGTGGGAGGAAGAGCTTGAAACAAGACATGGCATTAGAGGTAACATTCAAAATCGCTTTTAAGAACACTTATTTCCCGACACCAGAAAGAAAACAGGTGGACCAACTACAAGCTTTTTGAAAAATCTTATCAACAGTGGAGGTTAAGATATCCTTCTTGCGCTGATCAAAGTGTTTGGCAAGTCCCAAATATTTTCTAATATCTTTTCGTGTTGATCCGGAGCGTATGTTTTAACTCTAGCATTTTCTTCCAAATGAGTTTTATGAGAAAGTCACCGATGGCTTTTAAAAAATTTATGATTTGCCCCGACGTTTTCTCATAATTTGGTAAGATCTTCATTACAAAAGCACAACATGCTCCAATCGGCTTATAAAAAATATGGTATCTTCTTTGTATGCCTTCTCCAAAACCACATTTCTTCGCCAATATACTGAGAATTGAAATCGGCGATGAGAGAGAAGTTGATCCAAATTTGATAGTAACTCTTTAATAAGCTATCCATTATTTGTGTTTTTGCCTTTGGCCATTGGATTATAGCTTGCATGCATCAACGTATCTTAGTTTCGATTGATTCAATTTGTCGATGTCCCCAATAATCTTCAATACGGCTTCTGATTTCTTCATTAGCTGTTAATCTGTAGTAAAAACAACATACAACTTTTCTTTTAACTAGGATCCTGTTGGAGAAGGTTATGAAAGGGTGATGATTCGAGCCTTCATATCGGAGATTAGGCCTGGGCATTCGGGTATTCGATCGGGTATTTCGGATTTTTAGATATTCGGATATAGGGTTATAGAAACCGATCGGGTATTTTCTAACATCGGCTCGGGTTCGGTTATTTTCGGGTACACCCGAAACCCGAATAAACCATCGGATACCCAGTGCTTCGGATAATTTTACCCGAACTTGATAAAAAAAACCCGAAGTTAACCGAAAAAAGCAAAACAAAGATTGATAAAAAATATTGCCAAACAAACAGATAGATTGAATGTCTACAATGCTAAAAAAATCCATGTCTACAACGATATGATTTAAACTTCAAACCAAGTAGTCTTATACTAAAACGAAAGAGTAAAAACCGAAAGAGTAAATTCATAACATAATTATGATTCCAAAATGAAAGAGTAACATTCTAATAATGTTAAAGACAAAGAGAACCAACTTCATTATGATTCCAAAACCGCAAAAAGTCTTCCATCACTTCTTAAGTTCTTAACTTCCTGTGAAACATAAAAATTGTCACAATGTCATAAAAAAGTTCTTGACTAAGTAATCAAGTACCAAAGAGCATCAGTGTTATAAACTTCCTATAAAAAACCAAGTTTATAGTTACATTACCTTATAATCGAGCCTAGACTAGCAAGTAGCATTAGTGTTCTTCACTTCTTATGATGGGCTTGGCCTCTCAAACTCTGTATAGTAAACATACAAACAAAAACATATTATAACATAAGAAGTTAAGAACTGAAACCTGAAAAATAACATCAAATCAAACTGAGAGAAAAAAATTGACCTTTCTCAAGTTGATCTTTGCTTCAAAATTAATGTCTTGTTTCATCCACTGCTTTGTAGACATCAAAATCTCAACCATAAAATGAGTTAGACAACTCCTATATGGTTCTATTACCCTTCCACCAATGCTAAAAGCACTTTCCGATGCAACAGACGACACTTGCATAGCAAATAAATCCTGAGCCATCTCTAACAAAAAGGGATACTTGTCATTGTTCTTTTTCCAATAAGAGAGTACATTATACTCAATTCCCTCCACCAAGTCATCAGGATTCTCAACTTTGTCCTTCAGATAAGGATCCAACTCATTTATGTTCCTAACTTCTATCTTCTTAAGCAAAGTATTGTACTTTTTCTCAATCCTATGATAATCGTCATCATCATCAGAAAAATCCATTCTGTCTTGAGTAGACTGAGATGAATGAGCATACATTGACTGAGATTGAGCTTGTTGAACCTCTGCATTTTTATTATATCTTTCACTATGCTCCTTAAACATATCCTGTAGCAGATAATACACCAAGTCATACAAGTCCTTAGCCTCTGTACTCCCTTCCCCATACAACTCCTCAAAACACATTTTTGCAAATTGCATCTTTTTCGAAGGATCAAACACAGTTGCTAATACCAACATATGGTTTATGTTCTTTAAACCATCCCAATACTTGTCAAATTTGCTGAACATTTCTTTAGCTTGTAACTTCAGCTCAGTATCAAAGTTGTTACAAAGCAACTTCAGATTGGATGCAATGTTTACTATCTCACCATAACACTTGTGTGAATTCATAGTAGTAGAAGCTGAGACTACCATTGTCAAGTTGTAGAAAATGATGAGGAATCTATTCAACCTCTCCACTTTGCGCCAATCAGTCAGTGTAGGAGGGTCAACCCTTTTTTTTTATCTTTCTCAACCTCCAAAAAATTGTCATTGTACATCTTGCCTTCTAACTCCATTTTCTCAAATGCAGCCTAGAACTTAATTTCCCTTTTCAACATCAAAAAAGTCGAATTCTACCTAGTTTGATATCTAATGGCAAACTACCCCTAGTAATCCTACCAGATTCTACCTTCTGTTCAAAAGCATTCTGTCTCTTTATTCTAGATCTAACATAGGAGATTGCATTTCTGATTGTAGTCATACTAGAATCTATTTCAGTCCATCCTTCCCTCACAATCAAGTTATTGATATGACTGGCGCATCGCATATGCATAAACTCTCTTTGCAACACTAAAGCATAATCAGATATCAAGGAGAAACTAGATTCAAACTTGTGCAAAGCATTAGTTTTAGCTGTTGCATTATCTACAGTCACACAGAAAACCTTTTCTATTCCCACTCAGGTAAGCATTCTAGAAGTGTAGTGGAAATGGTCTTACCTTTGTAATCTATGACATACTTAAACCCAATGATCAGCCTTTTTAACCGTCAAAATGCATCAATGTAATGGATGTTATAACCATATAACTTGCACCTGTGAATATGTAGCCAAACAAAAGTAATGAGCATAATTTAGCCCAACAAAAGACTGTAATGAATATAATCAAGTAAAAAAACAATACATGTAATCTAAGAAACCCAAATATCGGTTGTGAGTGAGACCCTATGCTTGTTAACTAGAAACCACTACCTAAGAGCAGCCTTCCTTTCAGCAAAAATCTGAACAATGTCTCTGGTTGCTGTCCTTCTTGAGTGAGGCCTTGACAGGTTACACTTGTTGTAAAAATGTCTAAATGTCATACCCTCAACAAAAGCCATTGGCAACTCCCCTATCAAAAGCATCTCATTTGCTGCTTCTCTGAAAACACTACCAGACACTCTAACATTGATAAGATTTCTTTCACTTTTAATAACCTGTTGATTCTCACTAGGATCTTGACTATCACTCCATGCCTTGTATTCTTTACAGCAACCCAAACGATTCCGCAAGTTTATAGTTCCTGACCTTGTTGGACATGCGTACTCATGTTTGCAATGTCATGGTTTCCTTCCTTTCTTGTAAAATGATCCCATACATTTGATCTTGTTGGGAGTGTCCTCTGGACCTTTGTGTTATGTTGGTCAGAAGAACCACCATTAATAAGACCTTGTTTCATTTTCCCTCTTAGATTTGAATCCAGAGTCAAAATAACACAATCTAGATAAGGAACAATCATGCTTAGAATACTCCAGAAAGTACTCCAAGAACAGTACTAGAGTACTCTGACAAGATAGCTCTGCCAATAATTGACAAAGAGAATTAGCAAGGAGAATCAAAATTTCAATTTTCTTTTAATCAAATGACAGAAAATAGAGCTTAAAATGGTAAATTGCAGAAATAAAGGATAAGAAGAATGGCAAATTAAAAAGATTTGAGCATCTTCAACAATGGTTCTTGACATAGAGTTCTAAAAATTAAATTATTAATAAACAATTGTATAGATTCTTGAATAGTGTAAGAACCTCTTACAAGAGTTTCCTCTTGAAGAGTTTTTAGAACTAAGTTTCATGAATAGTTTAGAACCTCTTCATTATTTATTAATATTTTAATTTATGAATAGTGTAAGAACTCATGTTTAGAATTCATGGTTGGAGGTGGTCTTAGGTCCAGAATCTCGGTAAGTATTCAACCAAACAGCTAAATTCGGAACACTTTTCTCAGAAGTAAACTTTCAACTTCCCAACCTTTCAGAAGCCAAAATCTAGACTAGATCCTAAGACATATAAGAACAGAGGAGAATTCATGGTATTCTGAATACTCAATAATTAATGAATACCTACTTGTAATCAAAACTAATGAATACCTACTTGTAATTTATGGCATAAACTACTTATAATCAAAACATATATAAGAACAAACAGATCTCACACAATGAGAAAGCAGATATCACGCTAAAGAACAAACATATATCACGCAATGAGAAAGCTATGGATTTTAATCTAATCTAAGACCTAGGCCTGGTCATCAATTCAATCTCAAGCAGTAAATCCAATTCAACATCATCAAATTTTCTTCTCTATCCGATTACAATGCTTAACTCTAAAATGGAAGTAATTAAACACAAATTCAGACGATTGCACTAACTCTAATCCTAAGAAATCAAACTTCTAAAACTCGAGTTGAACCAAGAGTCGATGAATTACCTGAAATTGCCTCCGTTGGTTCTCAGAAGGAGGAGACGATGCCAAATTGCGGTTTAGGATTTCCAGTTTGAGAAATTGGGGTTTAAATGAGAAAAAAGAAGAGGAAGTCGAACCGGTAATAACAAGTCGGTACTCGATTCACTCAATTCGCCCAAGTCTCCTCGAATCGACAAAGAAAAGAAATAGGCTTAGGGTTGGGGCTATAAACGAGAGTTTATATAGTATCGGGTAGTTTGGTTATAGGTTCGGATGTCGGATAATACCCGAACCCGATCGGGTATCCGAAACTCTGAATCCTAAAAACCGATCGAGAGTTATACACCAGAATCAAACCGAACTCCCTACTTTGATGCGGGTTCGGGTTCGGGTATCGGGTGCGAGTTTTTTGCCAGGCCTATCGGAGATACTTGCATCTTCCAAAAGGGAACATCTCGTTCAAAGCACAGTTTACTAATGACTAGTCAAGACAAAACGTAATAAAGTGATTATGGCGAGTTTCTCTCCATGAAAGAAAATTGTCCGAATGTTTAACATCGCGCACAATGTTTTTATACCCGATCCGGATACTGAACCGGGCTACTCTTCGGGTCACCGGGTTACCGGATCAACCGCGGGTTAATCCGGGTCGACCACGAAACAATAAAATAATATATATGTTATATATATATGTATAGTTGTATAAATATATAGTAAAAAATTATCAATAAGAAAATAAACTAATAAAACATCACCACATGAAAATAAATTATTTATTATATAATATAATCAATTGTTAAGAAATAAACAAATATTATAATGAATTATATATTATAATACAAGAGAATTTGAAATATAATATTTCATTATATTGATCATAAGACAAAAACCACAAAATATAGAGAACATTTTATTATTATCCAATATATATGAAGTGGTCATAAAGATTATAAATAAATACAAAAAAAGATAGAAATAAAAATAATTAGTATGTTGTGTTTGAGTCAGAAAAATATAAAGAATAGTCTATGTACGCATTTTAAATTTTTTTAAAAAAGTTATAAAAATAACTGTAAAACAATATTTTATTCTCAAATCAAACATTTTATTTGTATCAAAATTGTTTTAAAATTAAAAATTTAAATATTTTGAAAATTTCTCTTGACCCGAAATTTCTCTGAACGCCGAATCTAGGGGGGTAAAACACTGATCGCACATTATTTTTGGGATACGAGAGTACGGAAAGTGATAAAAGTTCCTACACTCCATGGTGGGCCACCAACTTTCTCCGAGTTATTTAGAATATCATTAAAATTCCTGGTGAGCAACAAAGTCGAATATATGCCTTCTCCAAATCATTAGATTGGATCCCATTTAATACTCTATCATGTTTTCTTGTTGAGGTTCTCCGTATATAAACATGATGTGGTAAGTGTCGTTATTGTTCTTTAATGATAACACCTCTAAATCCACTTCTTCTATCTAAAAGAAAGCAAGACCTCCACTAAGTTCTTGAGGAGGAACCTGTTTATATAAGTCATCCATTCAAAAACATAGGAAACATAGTCATTTTGATTCTTTGTTTCCATGAGAAATATTACATCTGAAAATTACTGTTGTAATTATCGGAGTCGACAAATTGTAAAGGTGTTTCTAAATTTCATCTTCCCAACCACTTTTGAGTTGGAAGGATTCTTTGGTTGGTGATGTGTATCAGGTTTTACCTCAATTAGACACAACTGAAAGGCTGCAAGTGAATAACCCAATTGCGTGTAGTACTTAGAGATTGATCCCACAGAGAGATTGAAGTCACAAGTATGGATTTTATTAGAGTAGGACGAATATTAAAAGGTTTATTTTGGGGTTTTCTAAACTAAACTAAGCCATTAAAAAGTGATGTAAATTCAATAACTAAAAGCGTTAGGGGAATGGGGACTATTCAGGGATCATGGTTCTCTAAGGTTTCAGTGGTTATCATGCATTTTTCTTCTATAGGATTCTAGAACTCGCAACACAAGAGTGTTCCTTCTATAAAAAAGACTACTTGTGATAGGCAGGCTAACTATGTCTAGTCTCCTCCGTGACTCAACCGGTGGGTAAGTGACGACGGGACCGTTCATGCTTTATTTTCTAGTGGTCTTAACTCACAGCAGCTCCACGACTCGGTTTGTAAAGCTGGTCATGACGTTAACTGCTCTATGGTGTGACTACCGTCGGGATCCTCTCCTTGGATCAGTTGTAAGTGATCAGTCAAAAAATAAGCTTTAAGGACAAATCTAGATAGAAGAATCCTAATCATAAGATGGAGAGAAAAATGAATCTAATAACCTAATATATCAAACCATGAATCCCCTTCAAGTATCCCCCACTAAACTCAACTAAAAGACTACTCAGACATAATCAAACAAACCATGGCAAAATATGATATGGAAAGCATAAATATAAATGAGTTTTTTAAAAGGGCTTTAGGGATTTTCTCTACAGAGTAATTGATCTTCTCCCTTAGACAAAAAGCAATAGAAATCAAGATGAAAGAGTTAAGAGACAAAACAAGGGAGCAACGACAATGGTGATGATCTTTGCGGTGACTTCAATGGATGGGGATGCCTTTGCTGCTTATTGGTCGCTCTGCTCTTCTAGGGTTCATAACGACTAGTATATATAAGGTTTAGAGGCAGTGGAATTAGGTTTAGGGATTCTAGGGTTTCTTGGGATGATATAAATGAGCATGGTCGTTTTGGTGGAAGAAACTTCGGAGGAAGACTTGGTTTATTAATTACTAAAGAAAAAAAAAAGTTAATTAATGATTTAAAATTATGAAATATAAATATAACCACTTATTGATTTTAATGATATATTTGAAGTGACAAATAAATTGATATGCCATTAAGAGAAGTGATGATGTGTTAAACTTTTGAAGAGTGGCTTTATCCAATATATATACGATGATGAAATTTAGGACATTGAACTATTAATCATATATTATAATTTTTTTTTGTTAAAACAATGTACTTAATCTACACATAAATATTGTTGAATCATTCTCTTTTGAAAGAGATTACTCCACTTCTTCAATTTTCTCTTCTTAGAGTAAGAAATACATGATTACTTTGGATGATTTTGTTTTTAAGATAAAACTTGATCAGAAGGTAATTATTACATTGTTTCATACTCCATTTTAATTGATAAGAGCTCTCATTTATTCAAAATATTTTTAAAGAAGGATTTTAAAGTAAATGATGTTCTATGCTTCTATTTTCATTGAAGTAAAAACTTATAAAATTATTAATTTTTAGTCAATTTTTTTTATATTATTAGTTGATGATGTTGATAAAGAATGATATATAGATTCTTAGATAGGAATTCATGAGAGTGAGTCAAAATTTATAATTTTAAACATACTTTAAATTATATTATTAATAATAAACTATTTTATTGTCTCATATTTATTCTTATTAATATTTTTAAATTTGTAAAAAATATTTTTTAACTTATGTTTTTTTATCTCATTAAAATAATTTTTTATTTTGATTATTAATTATATACTATCTAAATAATATTCATTAACTATTATATTTAAGTAATATTCATGCTATAATAAACAATAACAGTTTCATTTAGTTAAAACTACATGCATAAAAAAAAAAAAAAAAAAACGCGGAAAGCTAAAAAAAAACCCGCGAGAAGTCAATTATGGTGCCATGCTGGCAATCCGCGTGACTCATAACTCACCAATCACAATCCATCCTGACACCAGTATAAATACCGCAAATCGCCAGCAAAACCCTAATATCACTCCACTCACAAAACTCATCATTCTCCGATAATTTTTAATCGGTTTTTCAATTTTCCGAACTAGAAAATGAGTTCAGGCGCCGGCAGTGGAACAACCAAGGGCGGAAGAGGAAAGCCAAAGGCTACAAAATCCGTCTCTCGTTCATCAAAAGCCGGTCTTCAGTTTCCCGTTGGAAGAATCGCTAGATTCCTTAAAGCCGGTAAATACGCTGAACGTGTCGGTGCCGGAGCTCCGGTTTATCTGTCCGCTGTTCTTGAATACCTAGCTGCTGAGGTAACAATAACAATTTTCTCATTTATTGATCTCTCAAATCATGTTTCGTCTCTAGTCAATATCTTGTTCTCGTATGATTTCACTGCTATATGATAATCTTTTGACTTCTTAATTTCTGTTTCGTTAATTTTGGATTTCAAGTCCAAATCACTTGTTTGATTTCGCTTAGGGAACGATGATCTTTTCATTTCTCGATCTCTGTTGCGTTGATTTTTTTATTTCAAATTCAAATCTTGTTTAGTTTTTTACTCAATTCCTTCCTGAATCTTCTCTAGGCGCTTGTTTAATTTCTCTGAGATAACGATAATCTTCTGATTTCACAATATCAGTTTCGTAGATTTTTGGATTTCAATTGCAAATCGTGTTTCGTCTTTGCAAATGACTTGTTTGATTTCTCAATCTCCGTGGTGTTGATTTTGATTTCGATTTCAATCTCAAATGGTGTTTAGTCTTTACTCAATCATTCTCTACGAGAATCACTCATTTGATTTTGATTTCAAATACAAATCGTGATTTGTCTACTCAGTTTGAGAATCACTCGTTTGATTTTGTGTCTATTCGTGTAAATACATCTCTGCTCAATCTTAATGCTAATGTTTCAACTCTAGATTCTGATTTTGTATGATGTTGATATGATCATAGGTATTGGAGCTAGCTGGGAATGCAGCAAGAGATAACAAAAAGAATCGTATCTCACCAAGACACATTCAACTTGCGGTTCGTAATGATGAAGAACTAAGCAAACTTCTTGGAACTGTAACAATTGCTAATGGTGGAGTTTTACCTAACATTCATCAAGTACTTCTTCCTTCAAAGGCTGGAAAAGGCAAAGGCGATATCGGATCCGCTTCTCAGGAGTTTTGATTCTTTTATATCTGTGTCTTTAAGTTAAGACTGTAACAGTAGACTGCTTTGTGTTACAGAAGAGTTTTTGGTTTGGATCATATTGAAATCCAATCCAAGTATTGAAATATTATTGGAATCAAAATCTGCTATTTTAGTACACACTTCAAAATTTGAATAGCAGATTGGTACTTGTTGAAGTTACTGAATCCACTATTTTGGTACACTTTTAAAATTGATGTTTGGAAATGGCAGATTCAATAGCTTCAATACAATTACCAATAGGTTTGGATTTAGCCATGGCTTCTGCTAGTGAAACTCTTGCTTCATTGTGATTATGTAATACGGAGACAGTATTTGAAACAGCCCATTTGATATGAGCTTCTTTTTCTATCTCTGTGAACCCTCGCCATCGCAGAACACTGTCCAACTGCAACATCAAATCGTATAAAAACATTAGAAGATTGTAGTTTCACACACTGCATCTAAGTAGAAGAGTGCATTACCTTGATAACATCAGAGTAGAAACCTTCCGAGTATCCGAATAGTATATGTTCTGTTACCATTCCTCCAAGTATCACACATGAAAAGTTGTTCAAAGTCTGCATTCACAGAGTCAACCACTCACCACAGACACAGCTTGAAGCTAAAGATAATTATAGGTAAAGTTTGAGTAAATTTTACCTTGGATGAGATATTGCCTTGAGTATCCTACATTGTAGAAGAAACATAAGTATTCAGTTCAAAAGATACACAGTAGAGTGCATATAAGTATATAACATACTGATAGATTTATTTGGCCGACCGCATCATCTTTCATAAGCTGCTCAGCAGCACCTACCTACAGTAATAAGATAAAGTCTAGTGGTTTGAACAAAGACAAGCTAAGCATTTGTTGAACAAATTACTCACTTGTTTGAGGAACTCGAAGCCTATGAATTCTACTCTCCCGGTAACACTCGACATATTCTGCTTTAAATCTTCTAACTTTGGTATTTCATAATGTCTTGGAAGAACTCCAAGCAAGTAACCAACTAGAAAATGACCAGATTCATGCTGCAAAGGTCGCAAAAAAAGAAAGGTTATGTTTGCTCATAAGATACACCACAAAAATTGAAACGATCTAATTACCAAATGAACATTTCAATTATCAATTTGCAACAATGAAAACAACTCAAAGGTTTCACCTGAACAACAGCAAACCAATCTTCTTCAGGTGAAGTTTTAGTTTCCTCTTCTTTGACTATTTTTACTGAGTCCTACAAATGTCAAAAAAAAAGATTTTACTTTGTACTTGTTTTTTTTGTTTTTTTCCCTGGTATAACACTGCAAAAGAATCAAACAAGTGAAGCGAGAAATTAAAAGTACTTCTTCAACATAAACAGATTCAATGCTTCTATAGACCGAATCGATCAATGACCGTAGCTCCAATAGATTGTTTTTTCTACTCATGTCTTGTACTGTCTTGGAAAGCTAATCACACAAAAAAAAAAAAAATTAGTCTGAGAAAGAGAGAAAGAGAAGAGTGATATAGAAGAGAGACCAATTTGGCAGAGCCGAAGGAAGGGAGGCAGCCATTTTTTCCGTTGAGATGTTTGACGAGAGAGAGGGCAGTTTCGTAATTTCCTCTTGAGAGCTCTTTGTTCAGTCTTTCAAGTGATTTTTGGCGGCGGTTCACCGGAGATTTACTTACTCCGATAACTGTCACGCGGCTTGGTTGGAGATAAGAGGTGAAACTCATATTGGTTTGATTTTTAAATTTAGAAATAGTGTAATAAAAGGAATTGTTGATTGGGTTGCAGCTCAAATTGTAGAGCGCTCGCTTTGCATGCGAGAGGAGAAGGGATCGATACCCAGCATCTCCATTTATTTGAACTGATATTTGTTTTTGTTCAATTTGGTCGGCTTTTAAAGAAAACTTCTCAACATCCATCTCACCAACCATCTATGTATTCGGGAAAAATTTGGCTAAAAGGGACATCTACTTTCGACTTTGTCCATTTATATATTTTTTTTGTAAATTATCATCTTTTTAAAACTGTCCATAATAATAGAAAAACATAATTTTTTTTCAAAAAAGAAACTAGCAAAACATGTTCATAAACAATAAAAAAAAGATTTAAAGAAAAAAGTCTTTTATTTTAGACAGTTTTAAATAGGTTTTTAGTTTGATGAAATATATTCTGAAAAGTTTATAATATGTATTCCGAGAGTTAGAATATGTATTCTACCACTTGTACATGTTCTAAAAAATTAGATTATGTATTTTAGCATTTATTTATGTGCTAAGAAATTTAGAATAGAGATTTCATAATACATATTCTAAACATTTTAGAATTCACCTTCTACAATATTTAGAATACATATTCTATCATTTGTACATGTTCTAAAATATTAAAAATATGTATTCTAGGGATCTACAAAATTTAGAATACACATTCTAGCAATTGTATATGTTCTAAAACATTTAAATTATGTATTCTAGTAAGATTAGAATACGCATTCTGATTTTTTTTTAAATTTGTTAGAGATAGAAACTGAATCTAAAATTAAAAAAACTAAACTTAGTTTGCAATCAACTATATCGCTTGAAGACTTGAAAGTGATGGGTTTTAAAAGAATATGAAATAGAAGATAGTATGGTTGATGTGGAATTCAAGTATTCATTTTTTTTTCCTTTTATTGATTTATTTTGGGATAGATATTTTAGGTTTTTAATATATATATATATATACATCAATTTTATTAGAAAAAGGTAAAACTCTATTTGAGATAGAGGTTTTCAAATTTGTTAATTTTGAGAATTAAGGGTATAATGGATTTTCTATAATTCAAAAAGTATATTTTACCAAAGTTGTCAAAAAATTCAATTTTAGACCAATGATTCTACTTTTGGTTACTATCTAATATGAAAGGTGTTGAAAATAATCAGGGAGATGAGCAACACTCTAGAACGGAATAAAGAAGTTTATTTGGTGTGAATTATAGTAGAGTTTGTGATGTAGAAAATGAAAGGATCTATACTATTACGAGAGTAGATGAAATAGAAGAAGAAGAACAATCGCAACAAGAAGGGTCGATAATTGAAGAGCAGATGGAGAATATGTCATTGAAGAAAAGAATGATATAGTAGTTGTGCTTAGCTTGATGGATCAAAATGGTAATGATATAGTAGTTGCGGTTAGCCCGATTGATAACAATGAGAATGATGGTTTGGATGGTTGGCATGAAATTCTTGAGGTTTCACATGGTGTAGAAGAAAGCCAATTTGTTAATGAATGGGAAGATGGTACGGATCTTGAAATAGATCAAGAATTTTCTTTTAAGGAAGCAGTGCATGATTTGGTTACCAAAACTGCAAATGAGAACTGTTTTGGGTACAAAACTATTAAATCAGACAAGGAGCGAGTTATGCTAAGATGTCGTCAAGCTTCAGAAGGTTGCAAATGATATTTGAGAGTTACGAAAAACAAAAATTTAGAACTTTTCATTGTCAAAGTACATAGAAAGATGCATTCATGCAGTCAGTCTGTTGCGACAACAAGTAGTCAATCGAAAGGTACACCAAGATTAGTAGCATCTATTTTGAATGAAGATTATCCAACCTGGATAGTCAATTGGAGATCCCACATCCTAAAACCATTGCGAATGTGGTTTAAAGAAAAATTGGTTTGAATTGTTCATACTCACTGCCTTAAGAGGGAAAAACAATATATAAGTGATGTGCAAGGTACGCCTGAAAAAAGCTACAACATGTGGTATTCTTATCTATATATGTTAGAGTATGGCAATCATGGGACAATAACTAGTGTAGAATTGGATGAAGAAAAAAAATTCAAATATTTATTCATCACTTTGGGAGCTATCATTGCAGGATTTACTGCCATTAAGAAAGTGATAGTAGTGAATGCTACTTTCTTTAAGACTGTATATGGTGGTATGTTAATTTTTGCAACAAGTCAAGATCCAAATCATCACCACTACCCAATTGCGTTTGGTGTGATTGACAGTGAGAAGGATGTTAGTTGGGAGTGGTTTTTTATAAAGCTGAAAACTGTTATACCAGATGAGCCTTGATTGGTTTTTATAAGCGATAGGCACCAAAGCATCATCATGACAGTCTTCGCGGTGTATCCAAGAGCACTGCATACACACTGCATTTGGCATTTATCTCTAAACGTGAGATCACATGTGAAGAAAGAAACGGATCTAGCTAAGATAAAATTCATGGTTTGTACTCATGCTTATACAAAGAGTGAGATAATGATGATTTAATCACTATCTTTAGGAAATACAAGATAGTGAGCTTCAAGATTTTTCCTTTCCCATCCTTCAGTTCGTTCATCTTCTTTTTCATATCCATGATTTTGATCCCTTTTTCTTCAAATATCTTCTAAACAAACTTTTCTTCTTACTTCAATCTCAAACTTTCAAGCATCTTTAGAATAATTAGTTATCCAAAGAGATCTGGCTGTCCTAAAAAATCATCATCTCAATTTAATATATTAACATATCCGAAACCATTAGCTGTAATATATCCTAAATAACTCAAATATTCTCAACCAATGTCTATTCTAAATAAACCTGTTCAATTCCCACATTAACCATTCCAATGTACACAATAAACCATTCAAATCCAATTCCTAAACCATTTTTCAATCAATGTACATACCTCTAAAGCTGTAAATGTTCGATCATGAACATTAACATAAAAGTTTGAATCTTCATCCGTATTTTCAATCAAGATTCAAAATTTTATGTTAATGTTCGTGATCAAACATTTACAGCTTTAGAAGTATGTACATTGATTGAAAAATGGTTTAGGAGCTCGAACTAGTTAGATATTTAGGATTGGATTTGGATCATTTGGTGTGTACATTGGAATGGAATGGTTTAGTAGTGGAATTGACAAGGCTTATGTAGAATATAAATTGGTTGAGAATGAATTTTTGAACATTTATTGAGAATTATTTTGGAGTATATTGATAGTTAATTGTTTTTAGATAACAGGAACATATAAAACAACTGAGAATCATTTTTGTTTTAGGATAATTGGGACAACAAGAACAACTGAAGATCATTTTGATTCTCGGATAAATGGGACAACAAATACAACTATTATTCTTTTGTTAATAATTTGTGTTTGAAAATATCAGGATGATGATAAGGACACACAACCAGTGCAGTCAGAGAAGCTGTTCTTTGGTAAAAGTGAGTACAACAAAACGTGAAAGATGTCAACTCGGTGTAGTGTGACACAAGTTGTAAAGAAAATTGAGGATGAGTTTCCTATAGCTTTTGAATGGTTCAAGAGACACGACCAGTTCAAGAATATATTTCATATATACAGGGAGCCAAACCATATGCTTCAAGCAATGTGGATGCTTCTCCTCCGAACCGCACATACGGAGAAGAAAAAGGAGTGTTGGTTTGTTGTGAATAGAGTACTCTTTAGATATTCTATTAGGGAGCATGCGTTGTTGACAGGTTTGAACTGTCATAAGTATCCTCCAAATTGGAAGAAGCTTGGTGATATAAAGTTTGTTGAGAAGATATTTAAGAACAAAAAGATGATCAAAATCTTGGATGTGAAAAAAAAGTGGAACGAGCTGAAGGATAAGGGGAATGTTGAGAGGAAAAAGATCATTGTCTTTGAAGCACACTATCTTGTATTTCTTAAGCAAGGTAGTGAGACCTAAATCAAAGAGTGATGCAAAAATCGATGAGTTCCTTCTTTGGATTGTAAATGATTCGCATTTGTGTGAGAGTTTTCTTTGGGGGCGTCTCACATTTGATGATAATCTAAAGGAGATTAGGTTGTTTCTCAAGAATTTTAAAGGTGTAGTAAAACCAAATCATCAAGCTACCTTTAATGCACTCATTATTCCCGCTTGAGATAACTCTTTATTGTTATTAATCCATTTAATAAAGTAACATTTTATTGAATGTTGTAATTCAATGTGTAGGTTCTTGCATTTGAGTGCATTCTACATCTTGGACGCAAATTGCGAGAAGTTGTTCCAACTAAGAAAGATTGTGTCCGGTTGTGCAAGCACAAGTTCTCTGATAGTTGTATGAAATATTTTCTATTAGAAGACATTAATGAAAAGTTTGGAAGCACAAAGGTTAGAGTTCGTGATAATATTAGCATTGTTGTATTTGTTATACGCTTGAGTAAAGTTGGATATATTGATATTGACAGGATATCATGAGCATCCTAGAAGCGGATATTGATGAGAAAAATATATTAAACACAAATCGAAACCAAATTAACAAACGTGAACATTGTAGAGCCCTTCGAGAACCAAAGCCTCAACGAGAGAGACAAGTCATGGTGAATCAATCACATTTATTCAAAAAATAGGTCTACAGATTTACCATTACGACTACAATTCAAATCATGCATTCCACTCGCATTTCCAGATCTACCTTCCAAAACTTCGAATTTCTTCTCCGGACCCAGTGTTCGATGGTGCTGCCTTCTTGTACCTTCCAATTTCTGAACCAAATCGTAATTGGAGAGATGATTTGCCTTATGCAGATGACTTGGATCCGGAATCGCAAATATATTTATCATTTGATACCCAAATATATTTACAAAACATCTCATTCGAATGGCTCTAATGCCACAAGTTGAGAAAAAGTTTTCTCTCGTGCCACCCTTAGATTTTTAATTTCTTTTAACAATTTTTTTAAAATCAAAATTGGTGTAAAAGTCTAAAAAACCTTACCAAATATCTAAAACTACAAACCCAACCTAAAGAATTCACTCCAAACCCATTATCCGATCCAACTCCAACATATTCACAATATTACTCTAATTCTAATTTGAGAAAGTCAATTAAAAAACAAAATTGAAACAAACAAAAAAACTCTTCGCCTTAAGAGAGAGGTGGCTTTGTTATCTCCGCCTTTGAAACCCATATTTTTCAATCGTTGACTAAACTGATTTGTGTATTATTTGCAGCAAGGTTTTGTTCATAAATTCCTTTCATTCTCAGTTAAATCTGATTGTACCTAAATTCACATCATATCCAGCAATTGGGAATTGAGGAGTGATTTTTCAACTAAGCAATGGAGGTGATCGTAATATGATTGTATAATAGTTTATTTTTCGGCGACATACTCTTTTTCTTTCTCTCTCACGACAATGATACTATAGGAAGTCCGGTTGGTTACTCAGGTTTTGTCAATCAATAACTTTTTGGATCGATTACAAGAAGGATCAATGTTCGTTACGTGTTCTGGGTTTCGTCCTATGAGATCAAAATCTAATCATCCTCACAATGTTTCAAATAGTTCAATGGTTGATCTTGTTTCAAAATAGTTCAGTGGTAAAAAGCAAGGTCATAGACACAATAAATGATTGTGTGTCAATTTAAAGGTTGGTATCTTCGTGATGGTTCTTGATGGGATAGTATCTTCACAATTAAGGAGAGGACAATCTATGAAGAAGCAGTGGGGAGAGTTGGGTAGCTGCTCCATCGTTATTCAGAGGCATCATTATCTTTTAACAGCATCAGCTCTTTTGGCATTCCTCTGCACTATTTATTTATACTTTGCAGTCACTTTATGCGCTAAACACTCATCGTGATATGTCTTGAACAGAAGCAAAAGCTATAACATAAGCAAAGGCTGCTGAAAATGAAGGGGAATAAGTAAGTAATTCAAATGAAACTCATGGGGAGGAAGAAATTGAAGGTGAAGAGGAGGACAAGAAGAAAACGAAGATGAAGAAGAAGAAAACAAAGAGGAATTAAGAAGAGAAAAACTCAAGTGAAGGTGATGGGGATGAAGAAAAGAATATGGAAGAAAACCTTGACCATCAGGTATATACATTAAGATCTTCATGCATTACTTGAACTGTGATTAGGATGCTTGTTGTGGAAACAGTTTAGGAAATTAGTAATGGTGGTTATGAAACAACTAGTACAACTAGGACAACTTAGGCTTATCGATTCCGGAAAACTTGAACAACTAACTACGATAACTGAAACAACTTATTAAGTTTATGTGTTAAAATTTGCAGGATATTCATGATGATGATTCCCAACCACTGTAGCGAGAGAAGAACAAGAAACAAAAGAAAAAGAATAATAAAAAGAAGGACAATGAAACTGTGGTGTTACCAACAAGGACCAAATGAGTAAGGAAACCATTTTCGTTGCTAACAACACCGTTTAAAACAGTTCAACTGCGAAGCGTCAGAAGACTGGGAAGAAGTAATGTGATGATTGTTAATTGTGGATTGTATTGGTAAACTATTTTCATGATTTTCAGGATTTGGTTCAACTAGGTTTATATGGTACAACTCTCTTTTGTTTGTGGTTAAACTATATTCAGTTTTTTTGTTCAACTAGGTTTATATGGTACAATTAGATATATCGGTACAACTATTAATGAGATACCACAGATGTTTAACCATTACAAACTAAAATTTAACAACTTAGTGTTTGGAAAATGTAACATAAGATGAGAAGATCATCACTTAGCAAGTAACTCCTTCAACCTAGCAATCTCTTTTTTTTTCTGCACTAAGCGCTCCTTAAGATCATCAATTTCAACACGCATTTGCTGCACTGACACTGAATTGACTCCAACGCAGGATTACCACTAATACCTCCAAATCGAAAAGCATCATCAAGTCGGATTGTTAATTTTGTAAGCTCCTCTTCAACTGCTTCATCCCACCACTTAAAGAGGTGTTCTCCACCATCCTACGCATAATTACTCAGGAAATTATTTCACAAACACAACACACAAAAACAAAAAACAACGTCACGGAACATGATCTAACCTTACCTCACTCATTGGAAATTATTTGTAGTATCTTCTTCTTTGATTTTTGACAATGGTAGACACCTACACTCAGATGAATTGACCACAAAAACAACGTGATGAACACCAAAATTACCATCCTCTCTAACGTAGGGGTCCAATCTTGGTCCCGAGTCTGAACTTTCATTGCAACTTCCAGGGTCACTGAGCGGCATAATCACTATATAAATGAAATATTCAATCAGAAACTCTACGAACCCTAATTTCAACCCTAAATTGATTAACCCAGATCTATAAATCGTGATTTAGAATTACCTCCCACAAATCTGCGTGCTTAGCAAACCCAAAATTCTTCTCGCTCTCCTCTTTGTCTCTTATCGGGAAAAAGAGAATCGGGAAAGAAAATAAATTTAGGAAAAGAAAGAGAAATGAATGAATGAAAGAGAAATAAAGAGAGATTAATAAAAGAAATTGAGGAAAAATAGAAAATTCATCCCACGTGTATGACCCCACTTCCAATTTGGCGGCTGGATATTAATAAAAAATGATGATATAACTATAGTTGTCCCTAGATGTTCAGTTGGCCTTTCATCCTCATAGTTGTACAAATGCGTTTTTTTGCGTTTTTGAAGTTGAACTATGATGTAAATCATTCTATTGCAGTTGGCCACATGATTTCTCACTATTAATCCTCATTTACGATGTTTTATTAATAAAAATATAACGAAATCATGATTTTCACCTCTTTGACAACATAACATGTCGCCACTTACATAGTCTCCTATGTATTATAAGGAGTGTTTTATGTGACAACAATAATATTTGTTAGGAAAATCATAAAATTTTGTTGTATTAATTTAAAATATTTTCATTATAGTTAAATATGTTTTTCGAATCCATATAGTTCTGAGATTAGTTAAAATTGTATCGAAGTTAATTGCTGAATAGAAGTGATTTCATCGAAGAACATAAACAATGTTGTACATAGCTGACCGTTGCACAACAAATCCAGGAATAACAAATACTCACAAAAATACATAAACAAATTAAGTTTCCTCATCAGTCATTTCGCCTGCAACCACCTCTCCAAGTCTATGCCAGCCAAGGTGGTAGCTGTTGAGCTCGATCACTTTTAAACGATTAGCAACAACACATCGTTCAGCTCATTACGTGATACATTCCCACAATCTTCATTAACAGCATCTTCATTAGCAGCGTTAACATCATTACCATTAACAACATTCTGCATCAGCTCTTTGATTTATTTCTAACATGTTCCACCATCTCATTGTTTTCCAACTCATTTAATAACTCCACATGCAAAACTGGTTTAAGTCCCTCTTTATCCATTGATGTTATAAAAACATATATGTCCTCGTCATCAATAATATATGACTCTCTCCGAGATTTAGATAGATCAGAATCTCGATTTCAGCTTCTTCAAGGTTTTATCATTCGCAATCTTCTTGCAGATCTTATCTACTAGCACGGAATAAGTACAATCTTCCAACGATAATGTCTTAAATGATATATCGTATATATAATTTCTTGAAATCCACTCATGCTTCTTCGAAATAATATCCTCCATAGTCAAAATGTACATTTTTGTTGCTGTTCTTCTTCATCGCGTCCTGAAAATAAAATTCCACAGGTTGTCAAAATTACGATTTACACAGTTTTTCCAGTTGTCTCATTGGTCCCATTGTTTCAGTTATACCATTTGTACCATTTGTCCCGATTGTCATATTGTCTCTCGCTTATACCATATGTACCATTTGTCCCAATTTAACCATTTGTCATATTTCTGCAGATCTTATTTATCGAAATCTAATCGGGGATCCAAATTGAGCTTAATACCTAAGATTCAACATGATTCAACAACTACATTTAAAAAATATTACCATTAAACATGATTACCAACCAAATGAAGCATATCCAAACAAGCAATTTTCATATCAATCCCTAAATTTATAAAATCCTAAACCCTCTAAGAAGAACAAAGATCTTACTCAGCCTAAAGCAATGGCGGAGGTGAGAGGAGAAGAAACTGGTTGCAAAAAACGAGCCACCGAGTCGACGGCCGCCAGACGCGAGCTGTTTGAATTTTCCGACAAGAAGGGACTTTGGAGGAGCATTTACGAGAATTGTCGTGAGCTGAATTGTTTGTTTTTTTTGCTGAATTTTTTTTTCCGTTTTTCATTAAGGGTACAATTGGGTTATCACATTTGGAGTGGCATTCAGATTAAAGAGTGGCAGGCCAGATTGAAATTTCTCATTTTGTGGCATTAGTGAAAGGCACTCCATTCATTCTTAAATTGAACCGTGTTTACTCACTGGTTTTCTAAAACGTCCGGTTCAATTTAATTTTGGCCGGTCCGTATGCTCAAGAGAAAAGAACCACAGAGAGAAGAAAACAGACAGACATTGAAAAACCTTAAACGAACGATGGAGAAAAAAATGGAAGCAGGAGAGTATCATTCCAAAGATTTCGAATGGGAATTCGTAAAAAACATGGTAGAGAACGATCCTTCTCTCTCCCACCATCTCCACCACAATCCAGAACACGACTTGCACAAATATCAACAAGCTTCACAGCCATGGCAAGATTTTCACTCCCGTCACTCCTCAGGCAAATTCTTCAAGGTACACTCATGAAATCAATTAGGGTTTTGAAATCAGAAGTTTCAGTTACTTATCCTTGTATTTATCTCTAGTTACTTACACTGCACCTTTGCTTTGAAATCATATATGAAGTTTTATATCTAATCAAATTAATCTCTAGGAAAGAAGATATTTATTGAAGGAGTTTCCTGAGTTAGTTTCATGTGGAGAGAATTCAAAACTTTTGGAAGTTGGTTGTGGTAATGGCAGTACTGTGCTTCCGATTTTACGGTATTAACTCTTTACATCTTGATTTCACATACTTTGCGTAGTTATGGTTCTGTGAAGATGAGTAATGATGAATTTTACTTAAGAGTGTTAAGCATTTCTCAGATGTTTCTATAGTTTATCGCAAATCTAATACCTCACTGTGACTCTATCATCAGATTTAGTATAGAGGCTGTGTATTGGTAAACAAGAGTAGGTTGTATTAAGTTTATGAGGTAGACTTGTAAAACTGTCAATCTTTTACAAGAATTTTCTTTTATATATGGTGATACGTTTTTTTAAGAGTGAAAGCTTTTCTTATGTAACTGTATCTGTGTTTATCTTTGCTTTTGTGCAGTGGAAGCAAGAACATTACTGTATACGCTTGCGATTGTAGCAGTGAAGCTCTTGTTAGGACGAAAGAGAACATTGATCGATCTATTGCTATAATTGATAATTTTCATTCTTTCTGTTGTGACTTTTCAAGCTCTCAGTTCCCTAATTGGTTGGCATGTGATCATTGTAGAGACAACTTTATGGGTAAGCATTTAGGTTTTGGTTCCTTCTCCACCACTTCTACATAAGATACACATTTATATCTCATACACTTCTTGTTAATCTCGCGTACTTCTTTTACTTACTTCATTAATAGGAGGGAGCGAAGGCATGGATAGAAAATATAAATGTTCATTGAATGAACATTGTATTGGCGGTGTGGATTTTGTCACTTTGGTAAGTAAACATAGCTCATTTAGTTAAGACCAAATGCCATATTTCTGCAGAGGAACTAGAGTAACGGGTCATTTCAGGATTTTTAGAATGAAGTTACAAGACATATGTTAAACTAAAATTTCTGGCGAAAATCTCTTTCATGTTCTATTATCTGATTCTTAGCTGTTAGGCTCTTTACAGATTTGTTATATGAAACATCGCACATTGAAACTCGGCTTTTTTTCCAAACTTTTATGTTATGTTAGGTTTTTACATTGTCGGCAGTGCCTAAAGAACGAATGCCGAGAGCAATCACGGAGCTTTTTGCTGTGCTTAAACCTGGTGGTCTGCTCTTATTCAGAGATTATGGTAATTGTGAAATCAACATGGATAGATTTCTCACATATGCTATACAAATAAAGAGAAACTTGTAAGCTAAACACCTTGACTAAACTTCAGGCTTATATGACATGACTATGCTGCGGTTTGAGCCAGAGAAACGTATAGGATTCAGAGAATATGTGCGGTCTGATGGAACTCTTTCGTATTTCTTTTGTCTCGATACTGTCAGGAGACTATTTACAAATGTTGGATTCATTGAGGTAAACCTTCTTGTTATTTGTTGTAATTACAGTATCTGATATTTGAAAGAATAGCAATTTTGTGAATATTTTTGATTCTCCTGTGTAGGTTGAGCTTGAAAACTGTTGTGTCAAAGCAGTAAACCGGAGAAAGGGTAAGATCATGTACCGAGTTTGGATTCATGGGAAGTTCCAAAAGCCCTTCTAAACTAAGTTGGCCTTTTAGGGAAGTATGAAAGATTTGTGCAGTTTGTAACATTTGAAAGTGTTTATCTTATCAAACTAGCCAATTTTATTGAATGTTTCCTTTGGCTCTGGATTCTTTTTTGTCATAAATAATATATAATCTACGAATATTTGGAGTTTTTAACCCAAAAAAGAAAGAAAGAATTTTGGAGGTCTTTGATAGCTACAAAAAAAAAAAAAAAGCATTTTGAAAGTATGGAATCTTATGTGTTTTGGTCCACCTTCAGTATGTTGATCTCTTATCCATATTAATCAAAATCATAATAGTACGACAGAAATCAAAGCATCTATTAAATCTTAAAAAAAAAAAGATTTTTAAAAATAAACATTTATCATGATTAGCCATTAGAAATGCTAAACAAATCCAAGTGTTTCTGGTGTATAATTGATGGATAGTTGAGTAATACTATTGGATCCATAAAATTAATCTCCCCAGCGTTGTTGGTGTTAGTCTTGCACTAAAGACAATATTTCAGTATTTTCCTATGGATCTAAGATGGAAACGTTTGGCTCAATTACCTTAATTTTTCGATAGTTGAAACTATATTTTATCCAAAATAAACTATGATTGACCAAATAATTAAGTAGATCAATTTGTGAATTGAATTTCTAAGAACTTTAATATATAATAGTATCATTTCTCACTATATCTTCATCATCGTACCATTATTAACACTATTGTAATATCATCATTACATGTAAGAATTGTGTGTTAGCATAAAGTTTTGGCGAAAAATGCCAAAATATTATAAATATTTTTATACTTGAAAGTATACATTCATATTTTGAAAGCATATAACATAAATCAAACATGCAATTAACATATACATTTTTGATAGTTGACATCATTAATTTGATTTTCAAATTTGTTAGTGCCATATTTAAAAGTAAATTCATCTAAAATTTTGTATGTTGCATCATCTGAACAAACATTGTACTGATGAAAAAAATTTGATATTGTCTTTTGCTAAACATATATAATCCAGGCCAAGATGGTAAGATTGTTAGAAGCCAAAACAAAAATCTTGTCCGAATCAGATTATCTTAATTATATTTTTCTAAAATCCTTCTAATATCTTATATATATATATATATATATATATATATCTTTTATAGCTTAGTTATAATGTATATTTTCATATCATTATCACTTCCAACTCTAGATTTATAGATATTATAAATAGTCATTCATTCTAAAGTAATTCTTTAGATGCTTTTGAAATTTTGAATGAAATGGATTGTACACTATCTTGAACTATATATCCTAATAACATTTGAAAATATAACCTAAAATCTAATAAAAAATTATATCAACTGTCATTGCTAAGGAATTGGTCTATGCATTTTGATTGTAGTAATATATATTGCAAATATTTGGAGAGGATTTAAGGTATATTTAACTGTCAGTGAGTATTCGCAATTGTTCTCAGATCTAGCATGTTCATCTCCCGAACCAGCTACCGAGACTCATATCCAGCAGGTCCAACAAGTCCGACCAGGTCCCATGCAAGCAGGCCCGGTTCATTCATTTAATGGGCCATGTGCAAAATTATAAAATAACTCTAGTTTAAACCATTTAAATAAGTTTTAGGCCCTAAAATATTTATAAAAAGGACTTAAATCTATAACAAAATTTCATAAAAATCAAGGTCCTGTGCATTTGCACCATTGGCACATGCTAAGACCATCTCCAACCCACAACACCAAATCTCACACCAAAAAGAATATTCATTAATATTATATTATTAAATATAAGATTCTCTTTACTATTTTTAATTTAATTAAACTTTATGATTAATAATTAAGAAACTACTTTTTTATTACTTAATTTGGAATACGATTAAGAAAGATAATTAAAAAAAATTACAATTAATAATTTAAAAAAAGATTGCAAAAGAAAAAAACCGATTTCAAAAGAAAATTTTTAAAAAAGATTACAATCGATAACTTAAAAGATTAAAACATAAATAACAAAGTATTAATTTTCAGAATTGCTATAAGCAGACCATATGTGTTCTACCAACGCATTTCGAAGTTCGATATGAGCATCTCGGTTTTTGATTTTCCTGTGTCGAGCTAAGAATGCTTGAAACCGAGCATCATCATCATCCGTCATCTCAACTTCCGGAGGTGGGAATTATGTTTGTTCTTGAAATGGTGCATCAAGATCACGCTCATCTTCAATGATCATATTGTGCATAATGATACAACTTGTCATTATATCATGTAACACTGTCTTTGACCAAAGGCGAGCTGGTCCGACCATAATTGCGAATCTTGATTGCAAAACTCCAAAAGCATGTTCCACGTCTTTTCTACAAGCTTCTTGCATCTTTGCAAAAAAAAAATTTTCGGACCACGAGGGTCATGAATGGTTTGAACAAGGGTAGCCCATTTTGGATATATCTCGTCAGCAAGATAATAATCCATATCATAGTTTTTACCATTGATAACATAGTTGGCGGGTGGAGCAATTCCTTCAGCTAGATTAGAAAAAGATGAGACGCTTCCAACACATTAATATCATTGTTAGATCAGGGTAACCCAAAATATGCATGCCAAATCCAAAGATCATAATCCACTACCGCCTCTAAAATAATAGTTGGAGATCCACTACGACCAGCATATTGTCCTCCCCAAGCTGTTGGGCAGTTTTTCCACTTCCAATGCATACAATCTAAACTACCCAACATACCTGGAAATCCTCGACTTTCACCAATGCGGAGTAACCGTGCCACATCGTTAGCATTAGGAGATCGAAGATAGCGGCTACCGAATATCTCAACAACCGCACGACAAAAGCGTTTCAAACTTTCGATAGCTGTGGACTCTCCTATTTTGATATACTCATCGGTTGCATCTGCCGGAGAACCGTACGCCAACATTCGAAAGGCATCAATTATTTTTTGCAAAGAAGACAACCCAAGTCTCCCTAGCCCATCTCTTCGTTGGACAAAGTAGTTGTCATGTCTTTGTACTGCGTCATGAATACGCAGAAACAAAGAACGACTCATTCTAAATCTTCGGCGCAACATCGTCTCAGGAAACACAGGATTTTTTGCAAAATAATCATTGAAAAGATTGCGACCAGCATTTTCTCGATCACGATTGATAACAATATGACCCGGAATAGATCCACGGTGAGAACCTTCAGAGTTATATTGGTTTTGAGAGACGAGAAATGCAGTGTTTGCCGTAATTTGAGCAACGACCTGATTTTGTAAACCATCAAAATACTCATTATCTGAAGAAGAAGAAGAAGAAGAAGAAGAAGAACCGTAGTTGAAATTCATCTTATATTTGAAGGAGAAGAGGTTGATGGATTATTCATTATGTTGTCCATGGTATCCTATTTTATAGTCTCAAAATGTTCTTGTAATAATTGCTTCGGAGAAGGAATCTTTCAATCCTAACCGTTGCTTTATTTGACCAAGATCTAGCCGTTGGCTCGATTTGTTATATCTTGTATTTGTTATATCTTTATGTATGTATTGAACTTGTTATCTTAATTACATGTTTCTCTTTGGGAAAATTAAAAATAGGTTAACCAGGCGAAGATGTTACTAACCCAAGAAGCCAATTACTCAAAAGGTTTCAAATTCGATCATGTTTGGCCTATTCTTAGAGGTATGGAGAAATTTGCAAATAAGCAGATTACCCGAGTTGCTGCCTCCCAAGAAGAAAGCGAAACTGATTTTTCATCGCCATCACTCCAAGATGAGTCATCACCAACTCCTGATATGAATTCATTCGATCTTAATACGAGTGGCGAAGAAAGTAATTTTAGTAAGAGTCGTAGACCAATAGGTGTCAAAAAAGCTAAGCGAAAACAACAATGTGATGACCAATTTAAAAAAATGATGGACCAAAATGAAAGGCTTATCAAAGCTATTGCTAAAGGTACCTCTGAAAGAAATGAAATTCAGAGGAAAAAAGTCGAGGTTCAAAGAATGAAAGAAGAAAATAAAATACTATTTGCAGATTTGAATTCTATAACTGATCCAGCGTGTCGGGAGTATATTCAAAACCAACGGGCACTCATTATGAGCAGAGGAGTGCAAACAACCCAACATGAAGAAATCGGAGAAGGTTGTAACAGCCAATATCGTGCATCTCGTCATCAAAACGATTACACTCAAGGAACCGGAGAAAGTTCTCACAGCCAATATCGTGCTTCTCGTTATCAAAACGATCACACTCAAGAAGATAATGATGAAGGACAACAAACTCAAGGAGAAGACCAAATTTATCCAAGTGACGATCAAGATATGGCCAAGTACTATGATTTGCTAAGCGGAACCGGAAATTACTTTCCTAAGTTTTAGATTATTCTTATTTGAATATTGGTTTAATGTATGATTAATCATTTTCAGTTTCATCTCGGTTTAATGTATAATTAATCCTTTAGTATTATCCAACTCCGTGTAATCTCTGTTTAATGTATAATTAATCATTTTCAGTATTTATTATCCAACTCGGTTAAATTTCGGTTTAATGTAAGTTATGCTAAATATCCGTTAAATTTATGTTTAATCTCATTTATGCTTAACCGGTTTATACACAATTTAATCTCGGTTTACTCTTAATTAGGTTTAATTTTTATTTAATCAATGTTTTAATCATAATCACACCAAATTACCCAGTTATGTGGTTTAATCTCATTAAACCGATTAAACCGGTATCAATCTCACTAAACCGATTAAACTGGTTTAAGCTTAATGTTGGTTTAGTCTATTGGTTAATCTCGGTGGTATAATCTCAATTAAAACCAATCTTGGTTTATTCAAACCCAATTTAAGTCAACCGGAACTCTTCTTCTTCCTCTTCTTAATTTAGTCTATCGGTTTATTCATCTTAATTTAGCAACACCACGGAGACGGAGCACAAGATGCAGTGGCGATTCCTTCTGCATGTTCCGATCCAGCGAGAGTGAGCTGTTTGCCGGCGAAAATCATCGAGCTGCTGGTCCGGTGGGTTCCGATCCTTGTCTTGGATCTTCGCTTGGACATTCTCGATTGTGTCAGAGGCCTCGACCTCCAGGATAATGGTCTTACCCGTTACGGTTTTCACGAAGATCTGCATCTTTCCGGCAAACCAAACAACGGCTGAGATTATATTTTCGCCGACGGTAAGTTTTTCCCGATCTTCTCTTCCGACACCGACGAACTCCTTCTCTGATCAAATTTCGTTTTCTTCTTTAATCATCCCACCAACTCAAATCAAATCAATTTTGGGTTAGTTTGGCATTTGGCATTTGGCGTTTGGTTGGAAAAGGTTGAAGACGGCAAATTTTCCGTATGCCGTTGTGAATAGTACAACGCCAAATCTGGTGCTCAACTGTTCAGTTCTCGCCAAATTTGGTGTTTGGCGTTGCTTTTCCTGTCCGGTTGAAGCTCGACGATGGCATAAATGGCGTTTTGCCGTCCGATTGGAGATGCCCTAAGAACCAGCTCTGCATGCGAGAAACAGTTGTAAAAGCAGCGGAGAATCGTATTAGGGAAAAGTTGTTGACGCGTAAGAAGAAAAAATGATTAAAGTGTGCGTTTGGGAAAAGAGCTTGCGTGCGAGATATTTTATTAAATAAATTTTTTCCTTTAATTGTAGTGTATGAAACGTGGTACAATTAGTTTGGCAAATGTCATCTGTTTTAACAATAATCAAATACCAAAATTGTATTCACATAAATTATAGAGTTTTGTCAAAAGAGTCATTCAGACAATGGAATCTTCGATTTTTGCCGATAGAAATACCTAAGTTGGGAATCTTTAATTTTATTTCCAAGCAAATCCCAGTGATTTCAATAATTGTCTATATTTAAAAACTTCATATTGCTACATTTGGACAACTTATGCTGTCATGTGTCCCTTGCTCCAAAATACTGGTATCTATCCCTTGCAAATATGACAAAAAATTGGTCAAAATAAATAACACTACTAATCAAAGAAAATTAAAGATAATAATGAAGGGCAAATAAGACTAAATATTAATACTAATAGAATATGATACAAAATATCTGAAAAAAAAACTTAAATCAACATCTATTTTACACTAATATATATAAATAGAAACAACATATACAAAACTAATGCATTAGAAATAAAAAAAAACTCCAAAAAGAAAAAAAATAAAGTATATATAGCATACACATTTTATTATTTACTTTGCTCTTTTTTGGTTTATACAATGATAAAGAATCTATAATAAATAAATAAATTGTTTGTCCCAATTAAAAAATTTGTTTGTCCCAAATAAAATAGATGTAGAAGTGCTAATCGGAGATCTAGAAATTTCTAAGAAATCAGCTAAAAAAGAAAAATAAAATCAAGATTGCTCAATATGTCTAAAAATTTTAAAGAGGCAAATAACATCAACACTTTACTTTGCAGCCATAAATTTCATCAGGAATATATTTCAAAATTTTTAAATTACAAATTAAGTTATCCTTATTGTAGAAAATAATTATTTTAATATTAATAACAACTTTTGAATAATAATAATAATATTGATTTTTTAAAGAAATTACTAGGAATTTCCAAATAATATGCAAGTTCAAATACCAAACTTAGTGACAAATGTTTAATACTATTTCAGTATTTATAGGGAAATTTAAGTATTTATAGAATAGTTGGATTATACAAGAAAAAATAGATAATTGAAAAAGAAAATAATCATTTAAAGAATACTAAGCCAAAAGAAATATTTAAAAAAATATTAAACTATATTACAATCGCACATAATAAAAGGTAAAGAAAATATACATTACATTTTTATATCAAATCCGCGTACCGCATGTGATTTTTCCTAGTGTAATTATATAAAGTTGGATCAGTTACTGGACAAAAAGTTTATGATGGATATATGACATGATGGGTTTCTGTCCCAAAATGGACATGTTTAAGATAAAATATGTTAGATAACTAATTTTAGAATATAGACTATATATATATATGTGTATCTTTAATATTATAACTACTTATTTATAATAATTAAATTTTACTTATTAAAATGAGTTTTGTGTGTGTGGAAAAGATCAATGAGTTGTCTAAGGCTTTGATTCTGCAAATATTGTCTCTACTTCCTACAAAAATTGTTGTAGCCACAAATGTTTTGTCTAAACAATGAAAATCTCGTTGGAAAATGTTGCATACTCTCAAGTTTGATTCTTGCGATCACGGACATGAAATCGGAACATTTTCAAAGAATGTTTGCAAGGCTTTTCTTTCACATAACTACATAAGGCTTCAGTTCTACAACGTTTGCATCTAAAAATTCGTTTAGAGAGATGTATAGCGATGAATACTGAAATATTGATTGGAATTTCCTTTGGCCACAATGTATGTGAGCTGGTACTCTATGTTGGAATTGGGGAACAATTCATATTTCCTAAAATCTTTAATAACTGTGAAACATTAGTGACCTTAAAACTCAATTTTTTTATTCT
Organism: Cardamine occulta; assembly: GCA_028015245.1. Classification (NCBI taxonomy): domain Eukaryota; kingdom Viridiplantae; phylum Streptophyta; class Magnoliopsida; order Brassicales; family Brassicaceae; genus Cardamine; species Cardamine occulta. Next base: position 7,024,348 of record CM051368.1, read on the forward strand.
TATGGATGTCCCTTCTTCGGTTTGTTTGAAATCCCTTAATAATGAAAGTCTTCGCAACATTGTTGAATGGATCTTGACGCACTATCAAAATTTCAAGGTTAGGATAGCCAGTTAAAAGGTTAAAGATATATTCATCGTTTTTGAAGTTCACATGGTGAAGATGCAGAGTTCTAAGGGATTTCAAACAAACAGAAGAAGGAACATGCATAAGAATCTAAAACTTGAGTTTTAAGGTCTCTAGTGTTTCACAGTTATAAAAGCTTTAGGAAATATAAACTGGTCCCAGTTCCAACATAGAGTACCAGCTCATATATATTGTGGGCGAAGGCAATTCCAATCAATAGTTTAGTATACATCGCTTTACATCTCTATTAATGAATTTTGAGATGTAAACGCTGTTGAATCGGAGTCTTATGTAGTTATGTGAAACCAAAACCTTGCAAACATTTTCGTTCCTACATAAATCATACCAGAAGCTCTGTGATTATCCGGAATGTTTTGCAGCAAAGTCACCTCCGGTTGAGAATCTGAACGAGAACCAGCTTTATTCTTCACCACAGATCCATCAACATCAGATCCAGCTGGTGTGGATGAATGATTCCTCAGTTGCCTTCCTTGTTTCACCATAGAAGAAGCAAATCGAAGCTCAGAAGATAGATCGAACCAAAGATGAAGTTTATCAAAACGATTTTAAAGCTTCCGATGTCGATCTGATCACAGATCCAAGCTCGATTCAATAATCAGATGATGAAATCGAAAGAAATATGAAGAAGAAGAAGTAGAAAATCAGAGAAATGAGCAGAAATTGCTCTGATACCATATGAGAGAAATAGATTCCATGGTTGTTATAGAAATGTTTTCTCTTATTCTGATTTCCCAAATCGGGGAAGAAGATACAATTGGGTTTATATACACTTGATTAAACCACTAAACCAATAACTCACTATACAAATAAACCGATAATAATTGACTATACAAGAGAACCGGTTCTATATACTTGATACAGAAATGAGTCTAGGCCTCACATTTTCTTTGTTTGCAGTATCGGATCATAGCCCGTCAAGTCAATCTTCCTCTTCACATAAAATGGGATGAATTTTATCGGATCTACAATCTTTTACAGCAAACAGAGAAAAATCTACTCTTCAAATCCTCTCATGGCAACCGACGATCTACTTCTTGTGGGCCGAAAGGAGTCAAAGGTTACATCGTAACTCTTTCAAATCAGTGATCATCAAACTCATCGACACCACCATGTGAAACAGAGCCTCAAGCCTTCGTGAATGATCTATTTATTTTTCTCCAAGCTTCTCCAGCTCTGGTTACAAGGCGAGTTGCTTCAATCACCGTAAATTGCCATTCATGACCGATCATGCTTCAGCGTGGAAACTAGGGCTTCCGATCTGGTCCGCTCATCTTCTTTCAATTCAATTATTGGTCTCGGTATATTCAACATCTGGTTGTTGGTACAGCTTATTCAGCACAACTACCTCTGGATTGATTTTAATGAAACTGGGCAATTATGGTTATGGCTAGGCATGAGGTTAATTAACCAATGGTTACAATTATAATTTTTGTTTAATCTTAACTTTAACCATTTAATATATCGTTAAAACGGTTACGGTTAAACAAAGTTATGGTTAAAAATGGCTATGGTTAAAAACAGTTACGGTTATATACAATTAAATACAATTCAATTATTTGATGATAACGATAAAAATTAATATCAGTGATGTTTTTATTAAAAAAAAAGAATATAACTTCTCTTGAAAGAATTAGATAATGATATATCAACTAATATTTATTACTATAATTTATTATATGTACATTTTTGTTCTATTTTTAAAATGGTTATGGTTATAATTTTATGGTTACATCAGACGGTTAACCAACGGTTTTTATACAGTTATGGTTAATTAACGGTTATGGTTAATGATTTATTTTAACATTAACTTATTTATTTTTACGGTTAATGGTTACGGTTATTAACCATTTAATACGGTTACGATTCGATTACTGTTGAAAATAAAACAGTTACGGTCCAACCCAATATCTGATTTATTTCATTTCCTTATCATCCAATTGAAACTCTATTGGGCTCTTAATTTTTGTTTTCTGTAAGGCCCTATAATTTTTTTTTGTTTTTTAATGCAATAGAAGAAATTTTATTTAAAAAAAAAAAAATCGACAACACTTTATCTGTTTTAAAAGTGCATATTATATTTGATTTGATGAACTCTCTATTTTAATCTTAAACTAGACCAAAAATGCTGATCTTAATATTATTAATTTTAGTATTATATTAAGAATATTATTATTAAAATTAAAAAAGTTATGTCAAAATACTAGTTTTTCATAAAAGACAAATACATACAAATTTTATATCTCGGATTCTAGCTCTAGGAATAATCTTATAGTAGCATCAGCCGAACTCATCAAAGAAATGAGGAGTTGCAGGTTTGAGGGAGATGCTTCAAGTTTTAGCTTGGTGACTAATATGTTATATGATGGGAGATTGGATAAAAGCTTTCTTGATATGCTTTCTTAAAACAGTCCATCCTCAAGAGAAGGGGTGAGGTGAATCGACCTTTTTATATTGCTTTCCTTATGATTCCGTTTACGTTTTCATGTTAAAGCTGTTGCGTGTGAGCTGCTTCATGGACATGGTCACATGATAGGTTGAAATACAAGATCAGTGATGAGTCTGCATATTCTTTTTCTCTTCAGAAAGACTTCAAACTTCAAAAGATGCTAAATCTATTATCTATGTACCAGAGATTTTTTTTGCTTCAGAAAGACTTTGTTTACATTGGTTCAAGTTGGTATTTTTGAAATATTTATGTACAATTAGTAAACAAAAATTAGAAAGATAAATGCATTTTTATTTGAAAGCAAACAAAATCTTATTCGATTCATCAGCAAGTTTTCAGATTCCCTTCGGAGCCACGCCAACGGAGTTCAATGTCTCTGCATTTCGAGGCCTTTACAAAAAAAAAAAAAAAAATTTGTTTGCTTTTAGGATCGAACCAATTTGAATTAGACAAGATTTACGTAAAATTGTTTACATTATTGCTGAAACAAATAGAAATGGGTCTTTAACAAAGAAAAAATGAAAACTAAAAGAACAAATTGAAATGGAGAGAAAATATCTATTGAAAATTATCTCTTTGTCTAGTACTCTCTTAGAGAATATTATTTGCCGAAGCCAATTGGTTACAAACGACCAAGAAGTAATAAACAAATTACAATCGAACTATTTTGCAGGAACTACTCCGGTTCGGTTAAACCATCGAACATACATTAAACATCAGGTACAGAATCTGACTTCACCGGTGAGAATAGGGTAAAGAACCTGAGTAGGCATACCGGGAACTTACTTGTGAAGGCAGAAACTCAGGTTCACTGTACCTACGCGATTCTCGGTAGTACTCAGCCAATGAATCTGGTGTCACATACCGCGAATATAGATCATCATCTTCTCTTCTTGAAGAAGCCATGTATGTTCTTGGTGGCCTTTCAGGAGAAGCTAAGTATGCCCTTGTCCTTGGTGGCCTCTCAGGCGAAGCCACATATGTCCTTCGTGGCCTTTCAGGAGCACGGTACTCATAATACGGGTCTCTCCTGTAGGAATCCAGAGCAACTGTCGAAGTTGGTGGGTTGGGTGAGTTGCGAGCATGGATTTCCCGTCTAGAACTTGGATGATCATATGTGTGGTATTCTCTCTCAGGCAAAGGAAGAAGACGAACTTCTCTTCGATCATGCCTCTCAATCTCTCCTTGTCTCAAAAGCCGATCCCGGTCAATAGATGGATGGTAGGATTCCAGAGGCACAAGTTCTCGGTAAGAAGCATCAGGAGGCGGAATTGCATACTGCTGGGTTGGTTCTACTCTTCTCAAGCCATATGTTCGGTATTCCCTTTCACTGAGGAATAAATCACGTGGTGGTTCTTCTCTGCGCTGAGGAGGTGAAGGGCGTCTCCTTTCATGAGTGCGTGCCGGCTGAGTCCTGCTGCTACCAGCGACATAACGGTTTCTGTCAGATCTTTTCCTATCAGCATCACGGTGAACAGGGATTGGCTGGGTGTGAGTAACCTGTGCAGGGAGAGCAGCTGGCCGGAAAAGCTTCTTTAACTTGAATACCTTTAAAAACACCATAATAAAAGAGAAGAACAGAGAGATGAAAATACGTTTTTAATATGATATGAATTTGATAAAATGATGAAAAATGTTGTTTACCTGCTTGTGAGTCAATTCTGTTTTGAATTTGTTTTTGTAATAGCTCTCTCTGATAGCTTTCTTGAATTCGCTCTCAGGCAACGGAATGCAATCACTAAAGACCTTAAAGCGCACCTGAAAAGAACAGAATATCATCAAATAGATACATGATATATATAAATTACGACATAGGAATGAAAGAAATGCTCAAATATCATCTGCCAAGACTAGTTGTATAAATGAAGTTTTCATTTTCGAAAACAGTTTTCAAAGAAGTAGCTACCAAACGTGTGTTGACACACAATGTTACCTGAGCGGGAAAGGATCCACCAAAAGCGTTGCGCTCAAGTTTCATCCCACCCGCAGAGGATGCTTGAAAAATTCCATAGAGGAGTTTGAGCTCATAGTCATAGAGAAAAAGCTTAAGCCCAGGTTTGATACCCATGACATAATCTTTCCTTTTCTCTGATACGCCCATTACACTAAACCGAAAACAGTCGGGTCTAGTTTTTGCATTGCACATGAAGATCAATCCACCAATCTTTGCTTTACCATTCCCATCCGCTTCTTTTTCCTCGGATTCAACAAGCTGCTTTTCCTTCTCTTCTGTTCTTTGCTGTGTTACATCAGCAGTAGCTCCGACCTCTGTTTTAGCTTTCTTGTTTGAACCTAAAACCAGTTTTCCACGTCTCTTCTTTCTGCATCTCCTACCTTGAGCCAAGCCAGTTTTCCCCTCAGTTAACTGCATCTGCTCTGTTTCATCTACAGTCTTTGGTTGGTCTCCTTCACCAGTATTCCCCTCCAGCGAATTCAATTTTTCAACATCATTACTCTGCTCGTTTATTAGCGAGTTGTTATTCTCTTGGTCCTTCTTAGCCAATTGAGAATCTACTTTATTAACTTCAGTCTTAACTAACACAGCAGCAGGAGTTTTTCTCAATTTGGCTTTCGCCTTCACTTTTCTTGGTTGTTTCTTCTCCACTGACAATGCATTTTCAGTGGCCTCTACAGAACCCTCAATAGCTTTCTCAGCTCCCACTACGTTTCCTCCAGTAGAAGCTCCGGTTTCTGCTGCACTGTCTTTGACTTTTTTCCCCTTTTGTAATCTTTTCCCTACGCTCTTCAGAATGCTAGCTTTTCCCTTCACCTCTTTTACTGTTTCTTCACCAGAAGGTTCGGCTCCAGCAAGTTTTTCATCATCAGCATGTGCAAGTTGAGGAGCTTCTGCAGATTCTTCTAGCTCTTTCTTAGATTGCATATCATTTCCTCGAAGAGAAGTTTCTGAATCTTTTTCTTTCCCAGAAGAACTTTCAGGGGAATCTGCAACCTTCTTTATTTCCTTCTCGCTTTCACCAAGAGAAGGCTCGGCACTTTTTTCATTCGCCATAGTTAAAGCTTCATTAACACTTTGTTCTCCAGTGACATTCTCCTCACCAGCCACCTGAACAGCAGTGCCTTTTTTAACTATCTTTTTCACTACCTTCTTCACCTTTTTAACAATTTTAGTCTTCGCTCGTAATCCCTGTGGCTTCTTACTCATTCCAGAAGAACTTGCTTCAACAGAAGCAAGAACCGAGGGTTCTTCAACACTCTCTGCTTTATTTTCCTCTACCGGTGCCTTTAAGACTGCCTCCTCCAGATTCACATCCATGGAAGTTTCTAAAAACTTCTCATCTTTGTTAATTTTTTCTCCAGCAGAGGTTTCAACAACCACATTCACAGCCTTTTCAGCCTTAGCTTCAACCACTGCTGCCCCATCCTTCCCAGCATCTACAGCAGTCTCAACAGCCAAGGCCTCAAGGGCTTTCTCATTCTTATCTTTGTTAGAATTTTGTAGTTCCATTCTCAAGATACAAGGAGATTTCAATGCTTAGTTGCTGCAAATACGGTTTAAATTAAGCTACCAAGGAGCATTAAACAAAAAAAAAGGATCATGAATGGTAAAAAAGAAGAGAACTAAAGGATTTTAAGCTTAAAGTCTCAATGCTTAGAATAGCTAAACCGGAAACTCCAACATAACGACATCTTATTGACTAAACCGACCCTGCAATGAATGACGAATATTATTTTGATGCCACAGAAACTAAAGATGAATAAGGAAAAACAGATAACAAAACATAAGGGCAGTCTCATTCATATATTTCATAGCATTTTGTAGTTTCATTTTCAAGAAACAGGTAGATTTCAAAAGGCAGTCACTGCAAAAAAAAGGTTTAAATTAGGCTACCAAGCAATGTTAAATGAGAAAAAGGTCATAAATCATAGTAAAAGGGACAAATCAGGGGAGGAATAAACACTATTCCTCCAATTTGGGCAACCAATTGTGGAGTGACTTTTTAATTTAATGTTTGGTTGAAAAAAAAAAAGGGACGAATCAAGGGAATTTAAGCTTATATTCTTAAATAAGACTAACTAAACCAAAACTACATATAACAACATCATATTGTCTAAACCCACCTTGCCAAAAAAAACAGTCTAGTAAACCCGACTCGGCTGGCTCATAAACAATATGATTATATTATGATGCCACAGGGAACAAATATGTATAAGGAAACAGATAACAAAACTTATGAATCCAACACAAAAACCGTAGCTTTTATCATGCTACATGAACTAGGTTAAAATTCAATTCCCGTGTAAGACGAGTGGTATGACACTTAACTGTTTCCTAAACATAGAGGATTTGAACTCAAAACAAAAGATTACTATTGTAAGCCGGATCAATTGCTGAGACCCCCCTATTGTCTCCAATGTTTATCCCCATACCCTTCTCCTTCCCAATTTTTTCTTCTTCAGAAGGGTATGGGGATAAAAAAAACCTTCATTAAAGGTATAGTAGCAATCGACCCATTGTAAGCCGGGTCGGTTGCTACAATACTTTTAATGAAGTTTTTTTTTATCCCCATACCCTTCTCAAGAAGGAAAAATTGGGAAGGAGAAGAGTATGGGGATAAAAAAAAAAGACAAGAGGGGGTCTGAGATATTGATCCATTGTAAGCCCCAAATATATATATATATATATATATATGAGTAAAAATTATTTTTGCGAAAAAGTCTTTCTCTTCTGAATCGTTTAGAGTCATATCTAATAGAATTCAAAAATCATCTTTTGAGAATCCAATGATCACATAAACACATAACTTTTGAGAATTCAAAAATCATCTTTCACACATGAACTAAACTTCAAAAATTTTAATTGCAATATAAGACGATTGGTATAACACTTTACAGTTTCTTTTAATTTGAACTCAAAACAAACGATTACTAAGGCAATACAAAAACTTGTGAACTTCACAAAAAAAAAAGACAAAAGTTTGGAGAAGAAATATGTTTTTTCCCCTAAAGTATCAATTTTTTTAATATGGGTATCAACGAAAAAGCCAAAACAGAAGTAACGATCACGAAAAATCTATTTCCAATGATACACAGATAACTCAAAACTTCAGATCAGATCGATAATATGGAGAAGTAATCTCACAAGGATTGAGCAAGATTTGAAGTATACCTGAAAATGAGAGAATCAAGCGATTCGAGTGGATAGAGAGATCGAGAGAGGTTTTCTGAGAATTGTGATGATACTGAGCGAAATTGAACGCTTAGGGTTCTTTTTATTTTTAAAGATAAAACTTTTCATTTTTTCTTTCTTTTTGAAGGAATTAGGGATTAGGGAGAAGGGCTTGTCGAGGAAAAAAAAAACAAATTAGAAAAATATTTGGTGATGATATCTTCCCTTTTTTTTGGTCAAATGTGATGATATCTTCCCTTATGCGAGTATAGAGTCTGTATTACTATTTTTACTCTGTAATGCAATGAACGTTTTCTTTTCTTCTCTCTTTCTTTTTTATTTTTTTATTTTTTTCTGGTTTTATAGATTTTATTTTAGAGAAAATAGAGTCTATGATAAAATTTTGAAATATTTTTATAAAATTTATAAATATTTATTAATTTGCAAGTTAAAAGAGAGACTAAACCTTCAAAGTCCATTTTCTTTTTTCCAAATTTATGTAGAAAATATGCAAATTTGAAACAGTTTAGACAATATATTAGATAGACCCTATTTCATTATGCATCGTGTTTGTGTTTCGACCAATACATATGTAATGATGTTTATGGATACATCGTCCATTATCATGCTATATTTTCATATGGCTATACAGATGTAATTCATCTATATCATATCTTCTGTGTGAAGATGTGAACTTGATGAGCAAGTTTAAAGCTAATTCAAGTTAATGTAAATTGAATTTGGGTTGAGTTAAATGCTTTTGGGACTGCAAATGAGAGTGTCCACGTTGGTGCAAGTGCTAGCATAAGTTAGTACAGTCTTGTCTTTATGTGAATTCAAAACAGGGTAGTGTTTGGGAGGAAAACCAAAACGTGTAAAGAGAAAGGTCTTTTGGGGTTTTGGTGGCTGCACTAGGTTTGAAGTTGTCTCCCATATATAAGCACATATGAAGACGTGAGAAAGTGAATGGAGAGAGAACAAGACACAATGTAGATAGAAGGATGAGAGAAAATATGTAAAAGCTTAAGCTTTGGGTTGGGTTTTCTCAGGTAGAACACGGGTGTGATACAAGGTGGGTTCTTGAGAGTGAATCACTTGTAACTCTTGTAATCATCTTCTTCTTCATAGTGAAAGGATGTGGATCAAAAGATCCTAACCGGACGTAACGGTTGGTTAATACCGTGAACCAGGTGAACAAATCTCTGTGTGATCTCTTACTCTCCTTCTCCCTTTCTCTAATATCCTCTCAGCTATGTTTCATCTCTGTCAAAGTTCTCTGTTCAAAACAGAGGTTCTCTGTTTTGCATCAAACTACTTCAAGTCTTGGTTTGTTGGCTTTTATGCTCTTTAGGACTCGTTCTGGTGATTCACGGAGCATCTCGCTCAAAGCATTTCAGATATCAAGAAGAACAAAGCAGTTGCGAATTTTCTGTTCTAGTTGCAGGTATTCTGTTTCAACAGAGTTTTTTTCGCAGTGTTAGCAACAGACAGCAACAAAAGAAGCAAAGGAGAAAGCTTTGGTTATAGTGTGAAACTGAGTGTAAAAGTGTGTCATGAATAAGCTGGTACCATAAGGAGAGATTCACAATGGAAGTTTGGATCGGATGAGGTGTTTTCAAAGTTATGAAATCAGGTTTCCTCTAAATTCTTAAAAGGTACAGGAAGCTACAACATAGTGAGAGGTGTTTTCAAATCACTCACAAGTCATAATGTTGATAGCACAACATAAAAAAAATCAGAGATAGAAGCAAAAGGCATTTGATAGAAGATGAGTGTTCTTTATCTATGCTGAAGAAACCAATTGAAGATTGGTGTAAGCTGAAAGTCTTTCACAAGTATCAGCTGGTTTTAGGATTCTGAAATGATGAAAACAAGTTATGTGACTGAATGTTGTATGTCAGAATCAAAACATTAACTTCAAGACTCAAGTTCTGGGAGACTTAATGTCTGATTCCGCTGCAGTCACAAGGTATTTGTGATGCTCTGTATTGAAGTTTCAGTTTTGCTCAAGTTCTGCATATTTATTGGAATTGAAAGCTTGTTGAAACACAAAGATTATTTGCTGGGTTTGCAAGGGTTTGGCCAAGATTCAGTGATGGTATTCATGTTGTCTTTTGGTTGAATTAGTTTGGTAAAGTCAGTTACAAGTGGTGTTCTAGCTTTGGTGTTTCCAGTCCGGTAACTCATAAGATTCATGGATCTAGGGGACGCCTTATAACCTTAAATCTTATGGGTGGTTTATGGCTGTTTGAGTATCAGTAAGGGTATTCTTGATTCAGTCTAGAAGAAGATGCAGAATGGTTGAAGAGCAAGACATGTTTTTTCTGTTTGATCAAGACAAAAACAGTTATGAAAATTTCAGTGGCTTTTGAGCTTAGAAAAGGGTGTCTTTGCTGCAGGTTCATCTTTGTGAGGTAGCTATCAGTTCTTGGTAATATGAGTATACAGTTAGTGAGTCATCAATGAAAGTGAAGCTACAAGGTTGCTTTTTTCAGAGGGAATGCAGTAAGGTTTTGTAAGTCCATTGTTTGGTATAAGCTCGACAGTGTGGAAATTCTTGTTTCGAAAGTGAATGTTTTTGACAAGATTGTAGCCTCAAAGATTTATATTGTGCAGATTTGTGTTTTGGTTTAACACATGGTAATTTCTGCTGGAATAAATCTAAGAGAACAAATAGCTCTTATCTCTGGTGGAGCAATGATTTCTCAGAGGGTATCTTGTGTTTTGAATTATATCTTCAAGACAACGAAGATTCTGATGGTCTAAAAGGTAGAAACATTGAAGACTTCATGATGAATTTCTTTTAATTATATTATGCAACAGGATATATTATGATTGTGTCGATAGTCTTCCTAGCTAGGAGAATTAGGCGGCGTATCCTGTTTATCTTAACAGCGGTACAAGATAAGTATGTGTTGTATTTCAGCTACAAGATAGTACAAGAGATTGTCTGGGATCAAGACATTGTTTTATGATGTATCAGCCTAAGCTACAACATCATCAAAACATGAAGAATGCTCCAAGAAAAGTGAGGACAAGGCTGCAGAAATTAAAAGAAAAATTCTTGGTGTTTTTTTTGGGTAGAAATGAATTAGATTGAGTGGCTACAGGAGGAAAGGAGATGTGTCACATATTTTGGTACAATTTCTCAAAAGTGAAGCCATGGAAACTCATTTTGATACTGAAGAACGAGTGAATCAAGGTGATAGTGGAAAGTGGCTTAACTCAGAGAAGTGATGATGAGTTTACAAAGACAGAGTAACATCCATTTTTTATAGTTTATGGTGGAGCTATGTTCATGGAAGTTGTCTTGGATATGTAGCTCAATGGATGAGACAAGATGCTATATAAATATGTTGATTGAGATTCATAGAGGTTCAATTTACCCCAAAAAAAGGAAAGCTAAGAACATGTGGTTATCAACAAGCTCAGGTTATAATCTGAGAGGAAAAGGATTCTTACAGATTTGGTTTAGAACTGGATGTTGAAAAGAAAATTCAGAAATCGAGTTACATGTTTTCTCTTAAAAGAGTTGCAGGTTCCGTGATAAAGGTTGTAGATTTCTGGAAATTTTCAAAGCTGAGTAACCAAAGATAAAGTTATTAAAGTGATTCAGTAAGATTCTCCGAAGAGGAAATTGAAAGAGACAAGTGGTTGTGCTGCAGAAATTGTCTCAAGATTGCTCACTTCAAGAATATGAATATATCATGTATCTAGCTTGTTAAACGACACATCTCAATGCCGGTGGTAGTGGCTGAAAAGAAGCTCTAGAAGGAAGCAAATGCAGGAAATTTAAATTGCATTTGAGACACAACAACTAAGGAGTTATTTAAGTTATTTGTCTGCATCATGAGGAGTTTATGTAAGTATCTTCTCAGGGAAGAACATTTGCAAGTCATTCAAATGAAGCATCTTCAAGTATCATGATATGATAAAGAAGATAAAAAGCCTTGGTTTAAGTCTGGAAATTGAATGATGAAAGGTTCAAGTCGTTTTGGTGGAGTTTGTATACAAGTAAATGTGTTGCAGGTTCTGGTTACAGCAGAAAGTGCATCAGGGTTCAATGGTTGATGTGTAAGTTGCTGTAAGGACGAGTCTCAAGGATATCACAAGGGTTTGTCGATATGAGACATATTTAAAGATAGTTACTAATGCTTAAAATCTGCTGGTGAATGTTCTGTTTTAACAGAGAGTTTGAACAGAGTTTATGTTCAAGTTCTAGCTGTTTGAAGCAGGTTATTGTGAAGGTAATTGTAATGGCTCTTAACGGGATAATGAGATTGTCTACAAGGTTGAATCAAAAGAGCTTCAAGTCTGAGGCTAGTATGGTTCAGGTTTTCTGCATTTGATTCAAGTGAATTCGAAGGGTTTTGATCTCAATGCGCATGAGTAAATCCTAGAAGCTATAGTAAGGGAATCAAGTTTTGCAGAGGGTTATTTGGTACTTCAACCACTGGAACATGCTCATGGTCTTAACAGAAGCCATGGTGGACAATGTGTGATTGAACGTATAAGTGGTGAAGCTTATAGAATTTTCTGTTGAGATTAACAAGTTGGAGGCGTTTTCTTGTCTTGTTTGATGGAGTTTTACTGAGTGGATACATCAAGATTCAAGTGTTGAATGCATCAAGAGGTGATCATGGACGAGTTGAGCTTAATGCAAGATTGCATTGGAGCTGGTTTTCATAACTTGTGATCTAAAGATGTGTTGATAGCTCAAATTCGTTCAGGGGTGTGAATAGTCACAGCGAAAGTTTATTAAATATAAGTTTAATATAGGAATAGTCAAGCAGGTTTATGGTGTTTAAACTGCTTAGAAGGCTGGAAGTATTTTAAACTTGATAATGGAGTAATAATACTCAGTAACCTATACTGGAATCTAAAGATTTAGAAGAAGGTAGTCTCTCATTCTCTCTCAAGTATATGCAGGTTGTTTGGTCTGTTCATCATGTTCACAAGTGGAGATTTGTCAAGATGTGAACATGATGAGAAAGTTTAAAGCTAACTCAAGTTAATGTAAATTGAACTTGGGTTGAGTTAAATGCTTTTGGGACTGCAAATGAGAGTGTTCACGTTGGTGCAAGTGATGGCACATGTTAGTACAGTCTTGTCTTTATGTGAATTCAAAACAAAGTAGTGTTTGGGAGGAAAACCAAAACGTGTAAAGAGAAACGTCTTTTGGGGTTTTGGTAGCTGCACTAGGTTTGAAGTTGTCTCCCATATATAAGCACATATGAAGATGTGAGAAAGTGAATGGAGAGAGAGAAGAAGACACAACGTAGATAGAAGGATGAGAGAAAACATGTAAAAGCTTAAGCTTTGGGTTGAGTTTTCTCAGGTAGAACATGGGTGTGATATAAGGTGGGTTTTTGAGAGTGAATCAGTTGTAACTCATGTAATCATCTTCTTCTTCATAGTGAAAGGATGTGAATCGAAAGATCCTAACCGGACGTAGCGGTTGGTTAATACCGTGAACCAGGTGAACAAATCTCTGTGTGATCTCTTACTCTCCTTCTCCCTTTCTCTAATATCCTCTCAGCTCTGTTTCATCTCTGTCAAAGTTCTCTGTTCAAACAGAGGTTCTCTGTTTTGCATCAAACTACTTCAAGTCTTGGTTTGTTGGCTTTTATGCTCTTAAAGGTGACCTTTTTTTCAGCCTCTGAAACCTAACATCCTGTTTGCGGGTGATAGCTAATACAAGAAAACCTCAATTTCTCAATTCAACACAATAAATTCAAATTCAACTTTATTAATCCATGAATTTGAATCAATGTTCACAAAGAAACATCGAAACAACTCACCAATGCAAAGCTCAATGAAGCTTCAACAATGGCGGAGAGTGTTATAGAGAGACGAAAAAAAATGAAAGAATCGCAAAATCTAATATGATCTTTTACAAATTGCCACAAACTCTTTAAATGCCATAACAAATTTCTCTCCTCAGGAATTGATCACAAATGTACACGTGTCAAAATCCCCCTCTTTAATCATGGTCAACTAGTCAACAATTCTTCAAACCTTCTCTTTTAATCAGAGTCTTCTCTTATCTTCCTCTGCTCATTACTTCCTACATCAAATCCTCTCTCCTTGAAGAATCTTGACCACAAGGTTCAAAAGATGGAAACTTATGTTGAATTTCAAACAACAACTCCCAAGTAGCCTCCTCTTCAGCCTCATTTCTCCATTTAACCAACACCATTATTGATGCCTTTCCTTGATGTTTGACCATCTTCCGAGCCAATACCATTTTTGGTTCTCGGATCAACATATCTGTAAGATTGAAGGAAGTATTGTAGATGTGTGAACATTACCCACTAGAACCTTCAGTTGTGAAACATGGAAAACATAATGAACCTGTAATTCTTGAGGTAATTCTAGTTTATAAGCAACTAAAATACACTTATCCAAGATTTTGTATGGACCATAATATTTTGGAGCTAATTTCTGGTTGGAACGCATGATCACTGACTGTTGCATGTATGGTTGAAGCTTCACATATACAAAATCACCAATATCAAAGCTCCTTTCAGTGCTATGTTGATCAGCCAATTGCTTTATACGATGTTGTGCCCTTAACAAGTAAAACTTCAAAATTAAAACCATGCTTTCCTTTTCCTCCAAACATCTTGCAACAACAGCCACTTTTGATTCAGCAGGTAGATATGGAAAGTGAATAGAAGGTGCTTGTATGTATATTGCTTCGAAAGGAGTCAACTGTGTATAAGTATGGAATGAAGTATTATGCCAATATTCTGCCAATGGAAGCCATTTACTCCAAAGATGAGGTCTGTCACTGCACATACATCTTAAGTAGGTTTCTAAGCATCTATTAACTACTTCAGTCTGGCCATCACTTTGAGGATGATAAATACTCAAAAACTGTAAACAAAATCCCTGCAATGAGAACAACTCCTTCCAGAATTCACTGGGAAATACTGAATCTCTATCACTGACAATCGACTTAGAGCATCCATGAAGCTTAAAAACATTGTCGAAGAACGCTTGAGCAACCGTGATTGGTAATGCGCTGCTTTACTCAATCTATCAACCACAACAAAGATCATTGTCTTACCCGAAGATGAAGGTAACCTATCAATAAAATCCATTGACAAATCAGATCAAATAGCATCTGAAATTGGTAAAGGTTGCAGTAAGCCAGGAAAAGCAGCATTATCATACTTATAAGTTTGACACACACTACAACAACGAATGAAAGCTTGTATCTTTGTCGACATCCCCTTCCAATAGAACAAGCCTTCCACTTTCTGATATGTTGCACCTCTTCATGATTCTTGGGTTTTGCTCGGTAATTCCTACCTGGCAGCGTGTTCGCCGAGTGATTATTGGTAATGACAGGTTTTACCCAATCATCTGACTACTTGGAACAGTTTATACCTATTTCCTCCGATCCTTTGCATTTTCTTGGAGTTTTTCTCATTCATTCCTTGTTCCACTCGAGGTTCTCTTGATTCTTCTAATGCCCATCCTTAAGTAAGGGTGAGGGTTATTACACAACAATTTTTTTTTTCATGTTTATTTTGTATCCTCCTACGGCATTTTGCTCCTAAAACTACCCATGATTATTCCCTTCGATGCATTTCAAGCCCCAACCTGTAAAACGATTAGTAGATTTCCATGATCCCTATGTCCGACATCTAAGAATGTGAGAAGAACTTTCCAATTCTTCTCTGGTTCTCCTAGAGGTCATAATTGACCTGCCTCCCAAGCCAATTGTTCACTTCGCGCATGACCTAAAATGTTAAAGGAGGTATGATTGAATATCTTGAAAAAACCTTCTTATTCAATGCCTTCCATTAGAACCATAATATCTATACAAAATAGTGATCATACCCGTCTTCAAAATTTTCCGAGGGGTAGTTTCCAGAATAAAAAATCTAAACGAGAGAAAACATAATTAGATAGAAAAATCTTTGATATCAAGGGAATCAAAGATAGTCCCCAAGTTTGTAAAGACGAAGGACATTAAAACTCATTTATTGTTTCTTTTACCGCCTCACATCTTTGGCATATATTATCACAGTTTATTCCACTTGATTTAAATATGAAGTTACCGCTAGAGTGCCCAAAACTATTTTGCCATAGAAAATGTTGTAACTTCAAAGGAATTCATAACCTTCCATGCTTGAGCTTTAGGTTGTGCAATTGGGACCCCACTTCTCAAATCCTGAATTAACGGTATACTTTCAAGATTTTGTATGATGCCATATAATATATCATGTTGGTAAGATTGACTTATGGCCATTCCCCTAACAATTTGTATATCTTTTGGATCCATAAATTCTTGGAGTATAGGAGAGTGTCATTCCTTTTTCAATGGGTTAATTATGTGAAAAACTTTCAGATTTGAATGGGGAAAATGTCAAAAAACCTCAACTTTCAAATTGTGCACGTTTAAATCCTCAACTTTCAAAATATAGTTTAAATGCCTAAGTTTTTATTGACATCATGACTAAATGGTTAACTTATATTGACAATGTCATTTGAGACACGTCGTCAAATCGAGAAACAGAGCATGTTAACGGAGTTAAAAGTTCTGCTAGAAGCTTCCGTTTAATCAAAACGACGTCATTTTTCTCTTACTAAAAAAATTCAACTTTCAAATTGTGGACGTTTTAATCCCCAACTTTCAAAAATATGGATGTTTCAATGCCTAAGTTTTCGTTGACTTCCTAATTAAATGGTTAACTTATGTTGACTATGCTATTTTAGGCACGACGTTAAATCGAGAGACAAATCATGTTTACGAAATTAAATTATCTGTTAGCAGCTTCCATTTAATCAAAACGACCAATATTCTAGCGACTATTTATCGGTTTTCTTCTCTTTCTACTTTTGGTCGCTTCAGCGAGATCCCACCATAATCAAAAAGTCAAAAATCTTCTCAAATTGAAATAAATCCACCTTTGGATAAACAGATTCCAACGACGTCTTTGCCACATGGACTCACCTTGAATCTCAGGAAAATATCCATGGAATTCCCTAAAAATCCTCAAGAAATTGAGTTTCTTAAGCGCCAACGATAACCGATTTGATCTGCGTCCATCAAATTAATTAATACCTTTAACGTTCTTTTATTGGTTATCGGTTGAAGCGTTAAGTGTTAGCGATAACCGATTAAATTTTGTATGAATACTCATTGCAAAGTTAGATAACCGACAAAAGAATACTAAACCTTTAATCTCGTAAACGTACTTCGTTTCTCGATTTAACGTCGTGCCTAAACTAATACTGTCAACATAAGTTAACCATTTAATTATGAAGTCAACGAAAAATTAGGTATTTAAACGTCCATATTTTAAAAGTTGATGATTAAAACATCCACAGTTTGAAAGTTGAGTTTTTTAAATAAGAGAAAAATGACGTCGTTTTGATTAAACGGAAGTTGCTAGCAGAACCTTTAACTCCGTTAACATGCTCCGTTTCTCAATTTGATGTTGTGCCTCAAATGGCATAGTCAACATAAGTTAACCATTTAATCATGAAGTCAACGAAAACTTAGACATTTAAATAGTATTTTAAAAGTTGAGGATTTAAACGTCCACAATTTAAATGTCTCACGTCCATTAGCTAGTTGTGGATTAATATATGGTATCCAAGGATCGTGCCACACCAAAATATCATAATTTGATCCCAAACCGCACCGTCCTCCTTTTACCACCAGTCCAGTTGAAGGGAAAAAATACTCATCCATCCAAAAGATGGAGAGTGTCGGTTCTTAGCATGTAAAAGATGAATATTCATGTAATACGTCCTTTTTAACACATGTGTTACTAGAGAGTCTGAATATTGAATAAGTCTCCAGTACTGTTTCACCAACATAGCTGAATTAAAATATTCTAAAGAATGGAAACCTATCACACCTTTATTTTCAGGTTTGCATAATTTTTCTCAAGCCATCCAATGGAGACTACAATTACTTTCCATTGAAACTCCACCAGAAATTTGCAATAACGTTAGTTAACGTAACTCTTGGGGAGGTTAAAGCAAGACATGACATATGTCCGGAGGGATGGAGCAATTGATTTAATCAATGTCTCTTTAATTACCTCCTTTTGACAGAAATTTAGCTGACAATCCATTAATCCGATCTGTTAGTCTTTCTCGAACAGAATTAAAGATTTCACTCTTTGAACAACCTAGACTTTCCGAAATTCTAAGATAAGATCTCATTCCTCCCTTAGAAATTCCTAGTAAACTTTTTAATTGATCTTTAGTTTGGTGGGGACACTCCTACCAAATATAACCAACAATTTTTGAAATTACTTTCTTGTCCTGACACATTCCCATAATTCCCAATAATATCCAATATGGTTTGACATTGATCCACTTCTGCCTTACATAAGAAATGACTATCATCTACGAAAAATAGGTTCTAGATTGTTGGGCTTCTCCTCGCTATCTTAGTTTATGTGATACATTCATCTCTTTCTGCTTTTTTATATTAGCTATGAAAACCTATGTTCAAAGGACAAACATATATGGTGATAAAGGATTTTATTGACATAGTCCCCAATTTGGTACAATGCATCCTTTGATTGACCATTCAACAAACTATGATAGGAAATTGAATATACACTTCACATAATCCATAAAATTCAAACAAAATTAAAGCTTGACCGAGCCAAAACTACCTCAAAAGAAGCCATTTTCAATTATATCGTAAGTTTTACTTATATTTGAATTAATGGTTAGATTTATTAATGGTTAGATTTAGTTTTCTACAAGCTTTATTGGTACGTAAACCATGAAATATTTCATGTGCAATCAAGATATTATCCATAAGAAATTTACATGAGACACAGACCGATTGAGTTTTTGATATTAATCTTGGTAAAACCTTCTCATATCTCAAGCATAGAATTTTGAAATAACTTTATAACTTACATTGCAAAGATTTATTGGCCTGAATTTTGATTCTTATATCTTTTCAATATTTGTTTTAATCTTATGTGTGTATATATATATATAGATATATCTATATATATATATAATCAACTAACTTTTTGGTGATAAAAGAAATACTTTTTTTATAAAAAAATGTACTCTTTATAAATTTCTGAAATATACTATTTTGATAGATTCCAATGATTCCAAAAATGCCATTTTTGTCAACAATTATAAATTTATTAGAATGGTTCAGTAATCCAAACCGAGGGAACAAAGTTTACATGAATAACAAAATGCGGATAAAGTCTGGTACTATGTGCTAATTTGTCCTCTTTTAAATTTAAATTACTTAAAATTAAAGAAAGCAAGAAAAATAAGAATAAATTCTTAATATTCACAAGCTCTTCAAGGTGTGTAGAAAAAACAGGCCAATCCGCCGGTGTAGACACCATCTTTACCAACTCGGAGGAATCTGTTAAGAAACATACTTCTGTTTTTTGTTGTACGATCAAACTTGTCATGACTCATTTAAGAACTTCTAACTCAGCGATTAATAGGGAGAGACACCTACGAGTGTTACATGTCCCCATAATTGTTTACTTCACGTCTTCTTGAAAGTAGAACCTACCTAATCCAGAGAAATTGTCCGTCTCTTTCCACGAACTATTTACATGACAACTATAATTGAATCATTAAAATTAGAATATGTTTAACAATAAACCTCATAATTTGAATATTATAAAATCTACTGGGATTGCATATGACTATTGTTTTTATTAAATTTAACTAATATATTATGCCTAGGACTTATGACCTTACCGATAATAATCTCATAAGAAATGAATATAATTTTACAAAAATCTTTTAAAAATTCAGATGTGTTACTTTCTCTTAAAATCGTTGAGCAAGTCTATTTTGCTAATCCAATTTATTAAGTCTTGACCATTTTATGTAACTTTAAAAATACAGATGTGTTGTTTTCTCTTAAAATCGTTGAGCAAGTCTATTTTGGTGATCCAATTTATTGAGTCTTGAATGTTTTATGTAACTTTATTTTCTGAAACAATGATAAATTAATAGTCATAATTTATTTACAACTTTTAATATTATTTAATACAGATATTAACTAAAATAAGAACAAAAAAGTATTAGATTTAAAATAAATAAATATATAGGGTACTTTCAAAATTTTAAATATAAATAGGGTATTTTCAAAAAAAGAAAAAAAAACATACACACACTCCTATATTTGTTTGGATTTTTTCCCAAAATTGTTATTTTATTCCTACCTGCATCTATCAAAAGCACCCAACCTCACCTGACTTGTCTGTGTTGTCATTGGAAACTCAGAAAGTAATTTTGTTTTTTTTTTCGTAATATAAAAACGAAAAACGCTCCCACTTGGTTTCTTCACTCTCCCATCTCTTCGTCTTCTCCGCCTCCTTCCATCTGACTCCTATCTCTCTACCTCTTTACGATTCTATGGCTTCCATTGCTGCTTCTTCTACTTCTCTACAAGCTCGTCCTCGCCAACTGGTCTCTCTCTTTCTCTTCTTCACTCGAATCATCTATTGTGTTATAGATCTGATTATTTTTCTTACTTTCCTTAGTCTCCGTGATACTGATCTCGATCTAGTTGTTCTTTCTTCTTCAATGGTAGATTGATTTGTTGAATTAGCTCTTTGATTCAGCTTTTGTCTTATAAAATTTTTCCATTGGGGAAACTTAGTTTTTGGATCGATCGATCTAATGAAGAATATGATTTTTTTTGTTTTATTTCTCTAATTTCTGATTTTGAGAATAAAATTCTAACTTTTGGTTAATATAGATGATTAGTTGTTTTCTGTTTAATTTCTACGGTATTGTTCGCTATTTTGGTTATCTCTTTGGTTTGTTGAATGGTTTTGAATTTCTGAGTTTTTCGATTTCGAATATGATTCGATTTGCAATCAGTTCTTATATAGATGTAGGTGCTTCTGTTTAACTTCTATGGTATTTTGGCTGATTATTCACTATTTTGGTTGTCTCTTTAGTTTGTTGCTTTGCATTTCAGATTTTAACTTGTACTGATGGAACAAAGTTCGAATATGATTCGCAGGCAATTGCGGTCAATCAAGTTAAATGTTTTAGCCAGGGAAGAAGCAATCTTTCTTTTACGCTTCGCCCGTATTCTACCCGCTTGAGGGTTTCTTGCGCTGTAAGACTATCTTCTCCCTTATTATGTAATTTTTTGCTAATCCAATTTGACCTCTCGAGCCAATTCAACATTTTGCTAACAATGTGACTAGGCTCTATGGTAGACTTAAAAAAGAATTCAACATTTGCAACCAATGGGTTTTGTTTGTGATTATGCTCTATCGTAGACTTAAAAGAATTAAGATGATTGGCTTGATTTTGGTTGCCGACGGGCATGATTTGTTTATCCTTTTTGATTGTTGCTTAAACAGGCAAAATCTGAGACAGTGGACAAGGTGTGTGCAATTGTCAGAAAGCAACTCTCAGTTGAAGAGAACAAAAAAGTTACAGCCGAGACCAAATTTGTTGATCTTGGTGCTGATTCTCTTGACACGGTAACTCACAACCTTCTCATGTCTAACATCCATCCAATTTTAGAATCATTGAATTCAACTCTTGTAATGAACTTTTAGTGGCCTTGGTTATTTATGTTTAACCAAACATAAATGAAATTTGTGTTCTGTATTCATGTTCATATTGTCTCACCATAATGTTTAGATTACGAGTCTATTATGAAGGGTTATTATATACCTATTTAGTATTAAGCAACAAGAAATATAAGAGAACAAGATATATTTTAACAATAGATCATGTGTTTATATGCGTATGATGTCGTAATGGATTGATCAGTTCACTTATTAAGGCTTAACTAAATCCCCTTGGAACCACAAAACATATAGAAAAATTGTAACTTGCTTATGATATGTTTATTGTAAAGTAACTATTGGGAATATAGTATCTGTGTTGATAATGTGTTATTGATATGCATATGTTGTTGAAACTTTACACTCATGACTCTTGTGTTATGTTTCAGGTGGAGATTGTGATGGGACTAGAAGAAGAGTTTGGGATTGAAATGGCGGAAGAGAGAGCACAGACAATCGCGACAGTCGAGCAAGCAGCTGAGCTCATTGAGGAGCTCTTAATGGAAAGGCGAAGTAGAATTTGATATAGCATAATCAAAAAACGTAAAACGAAAACCCAAACAAGTATGGTCTTATTGTTTGGTTAGCTAGAGAGCAATGTGTCTGTTGGGATTTATGTTATTTTGGGGAAATTATATCAAGGCTTTGTATTTTGACTTCTCTTTCTTCTAAAATATTTAACAATTTAGTTCTTTTTTAAGGACAAAAAAAATATATTTGCTTATTATGCAAACATAAGTTTTCTATAAGACTTGTTCTCATTCTAGTTTGTCAATGCCCAATTTTTAATTCGATATCCAAAATGATGTGATGCATGTTATGTATCTGCAAAATTAGTTATCAAATATGTAATACCCCGATTCCGTATATTTAGATTGCAGTGTCAAAGTCACCCAATAAACCTAAAGTCTAAGTCTAACTAAAATAAAAAGGAGACATATTTAAGAGAATCTTAGGGTTTTGGTTTCTTATTTTCTGGTTGGAAAGTTATGGCTATTCTTCCAAAGCGGATCACTGCATATTGGATTCCACCGCTATTTTACTTCGAGAGCCATTTCCCGATGAACCGTAGAGAATTAGGTCATCTCCAATGGAACTGAAAAACACCATTTTTGTGTAATTTTTACACTAAAACCTTTCCAATGGAACTCTAAAAATCACACCATTTTAGTGTGATGCTACAATATTACACCAAATTTGGTCCAACACTATTCACAACACTAAACACTATTCACTTATTTTATTAATAAAAAAATAAATATAATAAAAAAATAATAATTTTAAAAATAGATATAAACTGAGAAAAAATTAATATTTTTAATATGATATGATTTTCGTGTAATCTAATTATAGAATAAAAAATAGTAATCAAAAACTATTAAATAACAAAACAAATATTTATTTTAATAATAAAATAGTATATAATATTATTTTTAGTGTAATTTTTAGTGTTGTGGTTGGAGAAAATAATTTTTTTAGTGTTAAAATTACACTAAAATAGTGTAATTTCACCACCAAAATGGTGTGTATGGTTGGAGATGCTCTTAGAGCACCATAAATATATCATTGGAAAGCCCTTGACGTCAGCTTTCCAAAGCCGCATGTATATCAGGATTCCTATGTAAACTCCCACCAGAATCGGAGTTTGAATTTGACTGTTGCTATGACCTAATTTTAGAAAAACTAGAAGGATCATATGTTGTGGTTTACATGATTGGAATCTGATAACATAAAACTGGTTGGACCGAAATCAAGTTATATGAAACCAAGATGGTTGCCGACAAGAAAATATCATATGCTTTCCATGCCTGTAACGAAATCCGGCTTGCCGACGAGCCCAATCCAAAAAAATGATTTTTCCATCGATCCGGCATGACAACCGTTTAGGTTTTACTACTTTTGATGCAACAATCGTTTCTGATATTTCATAGTGGTTCAGGCATTTGCATATGTAAGCCAATCTAGTTTTTTTTTGTAGGGTTTTTAGTAATAAAACCTCTCAACTAAAGATGAATAGTAAAAGAACTTCTCAATTATATAGTTAATGAAAAAAAACCTCCAACTTTAAATCCGTTAGTGAAAAAACCCCCTCCATCTATAATTCTGTTAAAATTTAAAACGCAACATTTTCTAAAATTAAAAATGACGGTTTTTAGTAATAAAACTCCTTAACTAAAGATGAATCGTAAGAAAACCCCTCAATTATATATTTAATAAGAAAATCCCTCAACTTTAAATCTGTTAATGAACCCCTCAAAATCAAACATATTGCAACATAAAAATCCAGAAAAGCAAGACTTCATACTACATACTCGGTTCATTGGGTAATTGTTTTGTCTCTTTGAATGGTTTTTCATTAAATATAAAATTAAGGTTTTTTTTACGATTTATCTTTAGTTGAGGGGTTCTATTGCTAAAAAATATCATTTTTAAATTTTAAAAAATGATGTGTTTTAAATTTTAACAGAATTGTAGAGGAATGAGTTTTTTTACTAACTTATTTAAAGTTGAGGGTTTTTTTTTCATTAAATATATAATTGAAGGTTTTTTTTTACGATTCATCTTTAATTGAAGGCCTTTTATGTAAGTAAATAAAATAAAATTTAGAGAGAAGTTGTGGTTATACTACCATGTCTCACTTGTGGATATTCATTACATGCCCACAAGATAATCGCTAGGCTAGAATGTTTATGGTTGAAATGTGGCTTGAATTTTAAGTAGCTTATGCATTTTAAGATATTAAGTGAATGATGAGAATCATGAGATCTTCCTTCTTCCTTTTTTTTGTTTTTGTTTTTGTTAAAGGATGTTCAAATGAAACCAAATAAAAATACAGTAAAACCTCTATAAACTAATAATGTTGGAATCGGAGTATTTTATTAATTATAAAGGGTATTAATTTATCGATAAATTAATAATCATTAATTTATAGAGATATTTTCTAATTTTTCAAAAAAATTCTATTTAAATTAAGAAGTTAAAGACAATACTTCGATATTTTTAGTCGTATAAAATATTAAGAAATAGTTATTGCATATAAAATCCTTCATAATTTTTGGATGCAATTTGAGAAGATAATATTAACTGTTTTTGATACAATAAGAAAAAATTAGAGATAAATGCTAATAAAAATACAAATTTACGAATAAACAAATAACACTATAATCATATTTTACTAAAATATATTATCTATATGTTATAAAATTATATGATTATTAATTTATGATATTGATGAGACCATATATTTACATATGATTTTCAAAAAAGTATTATCTTATTAATTTATCAAATTGTGTTAATTATTACACTAACTTAATTCAAGACCAACAAAATTTATTAATTTATAAAGGTTGTTAATTTATTAAGTATTAATTGATATAGGTTCTATTGTATTACAAACCATGATGTGAGATTCCTTATCTTCTCAATCGGATTCTAATTCCGATGTGAGATTTGGATCTTCCGGCATAGACCGAATAATAATGTTCTGAATCTGATCGGATCATCTCCGATATGAGTCTGGATTTATTTTAGTTTTTTGTTTTGTTTGATCTTGCTCCTCTTTCTACAAGAACTTAAAGAAAACCTCAGGTTGCGACCGATGATCTTTCTCGTACTACCGTATGCTTGGTCCTTTTAGTAAAATAGAATTAATATTCCCATTGTCAAACTCAAAATATGGAGCGGACATTGGAACCGAGATGATGAAAGCTTGAGGAAACTCTTTGAAGCTTTTTTTGCGGTTTATTTTAAACGGATTGGCGTGGTGGAGATTCATTGGATTGAAGTCTCAAGGCGGAGCAGAAGGCAACCGACCATTACCGTAACTCACTTGTTTCTTTTCTCTTGGTCTTACACGTGTCTATATGACTATATCTTTGTATCTTAGCTCATTATAATTAAGGGGCTACGTTGGGCTTAATCTTGTATCTGATATTTTACTTCATCACTTTTTGTAGTGCCCATTTCGGGTCTTTCACGAAATGAAATGTGTTGACAAAAAAAAAGTTTTTATTTAATTCAAATAAACTTATATATATATATATATATATTCATGGAAATATTGTTTTCTTCAAAAGTTAAACATGATTTCTATGATCATAAAAAAATATTTGTGGGAAAATAATATATCTTTTTATACGTTATTTATGTGATCTTAATCCATCTTGTTTAATAATTTAAGGCAGTATTCATATGCCAATGATCATCAACAATATTGGCACATCAAAATTATTCAAAGAAAAATTATATTTTCTGTAACAAATAACTTTTTAATTAGATATATAATTGCACTTCTCTCATTATCATATCAATAAAACTGGTGGAGGTCCTCCACCACCACATCCTGGATGTTCTGTCCTGATGATGAACTCCTCTGAATGTGTTGAGAAAGCAGTGATATAATCATATGTTTCCCTATATGTACTATTTCTTAAATGCTTTTATTAAATTTTTTACTTGATATTAGATTTGTTTTTTAAATCACTTGATTTTAGTGTTTTTGAAGTGTTTTTTTGAGTATTTATTTTTGAAGTGTTTTCTTTGAGGTTTTGTATCAGAAAAGAATGAAAGTGTAGAAAAAGTCTTTTAATAGATTTATTACCTAAGTACGATCTTAAACGAAAAACATTACGATATCCAATGGAGTGGTCTTAAATTTTCATAACCCAGTTTAATATTTTATTATTTTATTATAATATTATCCATCCTATAAAAATGTTTCTCCGTCTGTCACTGACTAGAATCACCCAAAATACAATTATATACCATAAAAATTAATTATACTTAGACTTGATGTAATATTATAATCTAATTATCTAAAATTATAAATTCAAAAATATCAATTATTTTAAAACAAAAATATCCAAAAATTTTAGTTATATTTGTGAATATTTAATCAAATTTTATTCAAGTTTAACTAATTTTAAATTTTATATAATATTTTGGGTACATGAATTTCAATGGAACTAAATGAAGATATTAGCTTTGTGTATTGGGCGGTGGCGATTGATTATGATGATAATTTTGTTGTATTTAAGTGCACACGCCAATACCTACCAGAAAAGACGACTTTATAGTGTCACCTATCGAATCAGAATCCTTTGATGCTGGAAAAAAACTTTATCGTGTATTGGGGTGATTCCAAAGAGGAAGGTCGGGGAATCATCAATGGCGGATTTAACTTCATTCTCCAAGTCAGTCAGGTCGGTTAATCAAATGTGCAATAGAACTTAGCGAGTACGATATCACCTATTAGCTGCGAAAGGTGCATAAATCTCAGGTTTTGGCCGATTTTTTAATCAAGCTACCTCAGGAAATTACCAGTGTACATGAATCCAAGCATACATGGGAGTTACACGTGGATGGTGTTGCGTCGCAGCAAGGATCCGGAGTTGGTATAAAACTACGGTCGCCCACTAGAGAAGTATTCGAGCAGGCTTTCCATCCCAACTTCAAGCCAACTAACAGCGAAGCAGAGTACGAAGCTCTAGTCGCAGGACTTTTTTTAGCAAAAGCCATTGGCGCGGAGCATTTGAGAGTTCACTGTGATTCTCAACATTCACAACCAATCATCATCCAAAATAAAATACAATATTCTGATCGGATGTGACAACATACACAACCAATCATCCAGTCTACGCAAAAAAATTGAGCTAACAGAGAAGTGAAAATAAAATAAATTTAAGACAGGGAAATTCAAACTACTGTCACATATATGACGAAAATATGGTATTAGATTTGCATTATACTCTAACTAAGCATCATATAATTCAATTCAACGATAAAGATAACATGCGAACAATTTACCTCTCACAAAGGTTTAAGAGTTTGTTGGAAATTGATATCCCTTGGACTCCTCTGTTTCTGACAGCTACCTGATTCACATCAATAAATACGAAATGGCATATTAAACGGAGAACTGTAATATTAATATGGTCAGCGAAAAGAACTTAAGAAAAAGCACAAGATAGAATGAAACTCTAGTCTTCCATGACATCTGAAAGAACAACTTTGACCTCTTTACACACAAAAACCATAAGCTATGTAGATATGTATCATAACTTAACCCAAATGAAGGTAAACAAATTTAGAAAATCAATATCGATATATAAAAAGTATTCATTAATATACTAATCCCATAACATGTGATCTATATAATCTATGTTAAGAATTAATACTTCACCACAAGTGATAGAAAACTATTATATCATGCGTTTTAAACTATTATACTTTGTTATTGTTGTTTTTCTATATTGGATGCTGGGCAGTGCTTTGGTATGAAAGCTCTAATCTATTGAAGCAAACAGGATGATAACGTATCCGATAAGTGGACTCCATAAGATTATCTAGCAAAGAAATCAACATTTTCAAAGTGTCAAAACTAACATTACAACTAAAAGAAGCGACAAACCGTGGCCGGAGAAAGGAAAAGGTGTGAACCGCCTAGAAAACGGACGAGAAGAGGGAAGAAGACATAACCGGGCTCGACCCCTGTCCTCGAAAAGTGAGCCGTCGCTGTCTTTAACAACCCCAGAGACATCCAGAACCGCCGAAACACACCACTCCATAGACAGAGAAGAAGCAGCAAACTGAAAACACAAAAGGGGGGAGGTCGAAGGCAGAGAAGCCGCCGCGCTCCAACCTCAGACGATGTTGATAAACGGTGTTGCGATAAATGTGCCTGGAAGAGTTTTCGATCTGCGCGTGTGAGAAACACGGTTGGCTACAGTGGAGGGAGTTCACAAAGATCCCTTTTTCTGAATTTTCCCAATATATGTTCTATAAACCTTCATATGGTTGGCTTCCGTGGGACCTTCTGAACTTCCTAGATTCTCTCCAAGCTTAACTTTAATTGACATCATAAGAAATAAGAAACTTCCTTGTTTGATCAATTAAAAGCCACACAATGGAATGCAGATTTGTGGCTTGGTTAGCTCCGGTCTCCACGTGCTCTTTGGTCTTTTTAAACCCTCTTTTTTCTAGAGTGTCTCCTTGCTTTGGCTTTGGCTTTGGCCATGGAAAGGGATTTTATTGCAGTTTTCTTATTTGGCTCAGAATGTAACCATCTGGTTTGGTACAAGTTCTTAGGCTGGTCTGAACCAGTCTATCTCGGGTCTCTAGTGGTCCAAATTTTTGAGAGGCCTATAAGGTCAGGGCAAGGTGGCTCGGGGCTGGGCCGCTTCATATGTGGGTTTTGGACTCCATATTTGGGCTTATATGCGTAGTCACTGGTGCGGTATTGGAATATCTCGACCAACATGGGTTTCTTGACCATGGTATGTACCGCCGGAAGGGATCTCTCAGCAAAAGGTATGAAAATCTCGACCAAAATTGATTTTGTTCTGATCTTCTCTTCAATTCTGGTTTAGTAGATTCTCCTTGAATGTGATTAATTCCTCATGAATTCGTGTGGTCCTTAGGCTTGTATTGAATGTCCCCAGTGTGGTAGGAACTAGGATCACCGTCTCTACTACTTGGATGGCTTCTGATCCATTGTCATTATTAATATTAGTATTCATTATCATTTACAAGTTCGTCTGGACTATGCTTAGTGCTATCAAGAGACGATCTTATATGAGAAATACTTTTCAGACTTAAATAAGGATTTTCTTGTTGCTGTCTCATACTTATAAGTAATTAAAACACGTATTTCCAGTTCCAACTCCTCGTGATTTAGGAACTCTACTTCAATTTTAGGTGACGTAGCGGCCTTCGTAGGTAAAAAGATTACATAGTTCTTAGCAAAAACAAAAGACTACATTTCCATATCTGTTGAAAGTTGAGTGATATAGTTCTTACATTTGGTATTCTAGTAAATGGATATACCAATATTTATTAGTATGCTAAATAATAATATAGAGCACCGAAATAATAGATCACATGCTTATGCAGTGTAAATAGATAAGTATTCCCTCCGTTCCACAAAGACAGATTTTTAAAGTTATATTAGTGTTCAAAAAAATGCTATGCGCTAAAAGCAGCTTTAACGGCAGTTTCTTATAGAGTATCTAAAAATTTAAAAATAACAAAACAAAGATAAAACAGGAGAGAAAATGAGATACGTTTCTCAAACGAAAGACTTTGTTAACTATTAAATAGACTATTTCCACACTTGTCTTGTTTTTAGTGGTCAATTTAATGAAAAGATTAAAAAAAATTAATTTTAATTTTAAGAAACTCAACTGAGTCTCTTACCCGATGATGCTGCTCTAAGCTGGTAGTAACCCAGCATCTAGCGTCTAAAGTGCCTAATCGGGGCCTAGATGATTTTTGGCGAATTAGGCGTTTACAACATAAAATATGATAGATAAAAATTGTATAAAACTATGTATTAGAAAAATAAAAATATTAAATAAAAAACAAAAATTAGACAAAAATAATTATTTAATCCATATCGAACAACATACACTGAAACAAGACTTATGCGACTTATAATTATATGTTATATAATATGTGAATTACATGTTATAATATGTTATATGGAAAAATACACTGAAACACATGTAAATAATATGTTATATAAAAAAGTTATATTTTTTTAATTGAATGTTAAATTTATTCAACTCGAAAATATATTTTTACAATATCATTTTTTGAAATTTAATGTTGTTTTAAAATAGTTGAAAGCA
Source organism: Cardamine occulta (assembly GCA_028015245.1). Classification (NCBI taxonomy): domain Eukaryota; kingdom Viridiplantae; phylum Streptophyta; class Magnoliopsida; order Brassicales; family Brassicaceae; genus Cardamine; species Cardamine occulta. The sequence continues at coordinate 7,054,265 of CM051368.1, forward strand.
GAAATGAAATTTTAAAAAAAAGAGATGCTGATCTAATCTTCCACTACAAGAAATTTACCGCAAAACCGATGGAATATAAATCCGTCGGAAAATTCTGACGGATTCCCCACGTATTTTCGATAGACATGAAAATTGACGATTCCGTCAGAAATTTTCTGACGGATTTATATTCCGTCGGAAATTACGTCGGAAATTGACGATTCCGTCGGAAATCCGACGGAAATTTTCCGACAGATTTCCGACGGATTACCGACGGATTTTTGATAGAATTTGATGGATTACCGACGGATTTTTGACGGGAAATTTCCGACGGATTTCTGACGGGTTTGTGGTTTCGTGGTCTTTTACGATCCGTTTCTCTTGAAATATGTTTGTAGTATCCTATGTTACTCATTTCAATCATAAAATAATACCAAAAACCTTGTTATCTATCATATATACCAAAATTAGAAAAATTCATACAATCATGTTTACATGTTAGACAATGATACATTTACTTAAGCAATGATTTATAAACATAACAAATAAAATTTCTTAATTTTGGTATATTTAATATGTAACAAGGTATTTGTTAGTGTTTTATCATTGAAATGAGTAACAAATCATATTACAAACATATTTCAAGAGAAACGGATCGTAAACGATCACGAAACCACAAAACCGTCGGAAATTTCCGACGGATTTCCGACAGATACTATATCAAATGTGTTAAATATGTTGCATATGAGTTTAATTATATTTTTAGATTATCCGTCGGAAATCCGTCGGAAATTTCCGACGGATTTCCGACGGAATATGAAAATTTGACCGCGTAACTTACCCACGTGAATTAAATTTGTTTAAATTTTTTGATGGATAGCAAAAATATAGGCGCGAATGTTCGAAATATTTTCGAAAAACACCGGCAAATATTAATTTTTTCGCCAGTTCCGATGGAATTAAGAAGAAGAAGAAGAAGATGAAGAAGATGAAGAAGATGAAGAAGATGAAGAAGATGAAGATGAAGATGAAGATGAAGATGAAGATGTTTTAATTTTTTATTTTAATTTTAATTTTAATTGTAATTAAATTTTTTATAATTATAATTTTAAATTTTAATTTATAATTATTCCGAATTAATTTTATATATTAATTATAATTAATTACAATTAATTAATATTAATTAAAATAAATTAAATATTATTTAATTTGAAATGTGTCGGAAATTCGTCGGAAATCCGTCGGTTTAAAACCGACGGATTTCCGATGGAATCCTGATTTCGGTATTCCGTCGGAAATTCCGACGGATTTCCGACGCAGCTTTTATTTCCGACGAGATAGAAGCGACGGAAAAAACCGACGGATTTCCGACGGATTTTGCCAAATCCGACGGATTTCCGACGGTTTTGCGGTATTTTTCTTGTAGTGTTCATATGTTGTGGCAAACTATGTTTCTATTTTTTTGGTAGTGTTGAATCCCCATTTATCTAATAGAAGATAACATGTTTCGAATTTGCTTGTCAATGAGTTGAACTATCTCTAGGTTTTGTTTTGGTTCTTCTCCATGTCTTCCGAAATATCAAATCCGTCTCTTAAGAAATAAAATTGTCCAATGAAATTCAATCTTGTTCACTTAATCAAATAAATGCTTTGACATTTTCTTAAATATGACGTTGTCGATTATCATATAATCCAAATATTTTCAAAAAGAAAACCAATCGAAAATTATTTGTGATATTGAGTACAAATTACAATTACTGTACCAGTTATTTCTTATTTTTTCACCATTTCTACAATTAATTAACATTCTATACCATTTATTTTCTTTTTATTCTGGGTTGACCATTGAAAAGAGAGATCTGCGTTCCTCTTTCTTGGTCATGTTCATTTATAAGAAAAAGACTGAAAACAAAAATTAAATTCACTGTCTCAACCAAAAAAATAAAAAAAAACGCTCGCCTACTTCTCTTCTTCCTCACCCGCTTCGCTCGACCTCAAGCTTCGAAGCTTCGATCTCTACTCATTAAACCTTCAATTAGATTTTGGAGCTAAGTTTCTTCCACCAACTCCTCAAGTTCGAGCTTCAATGGACTTCAGGATCATTAATTAGGGTTTGATTCCTCGATTCAACTCAAATAATCTCAGATCGACTTAACTCAACTTCATTTTCTGATCTTAGAGCTTAATCTTCGTATCTTGTATAGTTTTGAAGGTAGTTAGTTAATTTGAGTTGGTTTTGTGTAGGTTTTTGGAGAAGTTATGACGAGAAATGAAGCTTAGATTTGATAAGTTATGGGTTGTGTATTTGGCCGAGAGGCATCAACATTTGAACCTAAACAAGTCAAGAGTTTGAAAACTAGTGGAGCTGCAGTTGGAGAAAGTGTGCAAGTGACAAAGAGTAATGGAGTTATTGTGGAATTAGAGAAGAAACATGAGGAGATTCGAAAGGAAGAAGATAAGAAACCGAAAGGAGAACGGAGAAGATCGAAGCCGAATCCGCGGTTAAGTAATCCTTCAAAGCATTGGCGTGGTGAACAGGTTGCTGCTGGTTGGCCTTCTTGGCTTTCAGATGCTTGTGGTGAAGCTTTAAGTGGATGGGTTCCAAGAAAAGCTGATACTTTTGAGAAAATCGACAAGGTGATTTTGATTTGATTAGATTCTAGATTTGTGTTGTTTGAAGTTTCTCAATTTGATAGCTTTTTTTGTTCTTGTGGTAGATTGGACAAGGAACATACAGTAATGTGTACAAGGCGAAGGATATGTTGACTGGTAAAATCGTAGCTTTAAAGAAAGTTCGGTTTGATAACTTGGAACCAGAGAGTGTGAAGTTTATGGCGAGAGAGATTCTTGTGTTGCGAAGACTTGATCATCCTAATGTTGTGAAGTTGGAAGGTTTGGTTACGTCGAGGATGTCTTGTAGCTTATACCTTGTATTTCAATACATGGATCATGATTTGGCTGGTCTTGCTTCAAGTCCTGTTGTTAAGTTCTCAGAACCAGAGGTTAGGCAATACCGTATCTCACATTCTAAATTTATAGGCTATTTTTAGTGTTGTTCGTACATTTTGGTCTCTTGCTAAGATCAGATTACTCTTCCATATTGCAGGTTAAATGTTTAATGCGTCAGTTGCTATCGGGTATGGAGCATTGTCATAGTCGTGGTGTGCTTCATCGTGACATCAAAGGATCGAATCTTCTTATCGACGATGGTGGGGTCCTCAAAATTGCTGATTTTGGACTGGCAACAATTTTTGATCCTAATCACAAGCGGCCAATGACAAGTCGAGTGGTCACATTATGGTATCGAGCTCCAGAGCTTCTTCTTGGGGCTACTGATTATGGTGTAGGTATTGATCTTTGGAGTGCCGGCTGTATTTTAGCTGAGCTATTGGCGGGAAGACCTATCATGCCCGGTCGAACAGAGGTATCTGCTCAAATCAGCATCTTGTTTTCTTCTTCAATATTTGTATATTGAATTTAATTCTTTGATAACTAATTGTCCCCTCATGCTGATGATCATGATTAATTAGGTAGAGCAGCTCCACAAGATTTACAAGCTATGTGGTTCACCATCAGAGGATTACTGGAAAAAAGGAAAATTCACACATGGAGCCATATATAAACCTCGTGAACCATACAAAAGAAGCATAAGAGACACATTTAAAGATTTCCCACCATCTTCTCTTCCGCTCATTGATGCCCTTCTTTCAATCGAACCAGAAGACCGCAAAACTGCAACTGCTGCTTTAAATAGTGAAGTAAGTTCTTGGGTTTGATTTTAGCTGCTGCTTTACATGAACTAGTCTGATGATGGTGAGCAAGTTTGAATCAGTTTATTCTGCAATTTTTCCTTTCCAGTTCTTTACAAGTGAACCATTTGCCTGTGAACCTGCTGATTTGCCAAAGTATCCCCCGAGCAAAGAAATGGATGCAAAGCGACGAGATGAAGAAACTCGCAGGTTAGTAACATTTCCTATATCGTGTTTAAATCATTGCTAACTATCTATTGATAGTCTCTGTTTCTCATCACACTAGAAATATATTTTCAGTTCTTTCCAAGTGTTTATTAAAGCCAGGGACCAATATCATTATTAATGTTGAGCATATAGGAATCTTAACATGAGTTTTCAATTGCTGAAGATGTAAATGGTTAAATTGGTTTTTATAGTGTGGTGTTATTCCGTATACCATCATAGTTGTGCCTCTCGATTTTCTCAATGGGTAGTTTTACCATACCATATACTGATTTAGGCTATGATTAACTGGATTTAAGTTATCACTAGCCAGATAGAGAGTGGAATGAAACACATTTATTTTGGAAATTCAGAGATTATTGTTGCATCCATCATTACTTGTAGCTGTTTTATACTGTATTTGTCAACATACATAGACAAAACACTTTTCTCCTGTGCAGACAAAGAGCTGCTAGTAAAGCCCAAGGCGATGGTGCAATAAAGAATCGGCACAGAGATCGTTCAAATCGAGCACTTCCAGCTCCAGAAGCTAATGCAGAACTTCAGTCAAATGTCGATGTATGTCCTTCTCAACTGTTTTCTTTTCAATAACTTCTCTTCATTTCTACATTTATTCCTGCACTCGAATCGGGTTGCCTCTAGGTGAATATTGGTCTTATAGATAGGTTTTGCCATATTTACTTGTGTATTTAGGCTGACGTCTACGTTCTGCTTCGGGCATAACACACGCAAAGACCGATCCATTTATTCTCATCTCTGCTTATAATGCTCAGCGTCTTTAACATTATTATTGTTTGACTTTAAAAAAGCAGAGAAGGAGATTAATCACACACGCAAACGCAAAGAGCAAGAGTGAGAAATTTCCGCCACCTCACCAAGATGGTGGAGCAATGGGACTACCATTAGGTGCCTCACAACATATAGACCCAACATTCATCCCGCGAGACATGGTCCCATCTTTCACTTCCTCTTCCTTCAATTTTTCGAAAGACGAACCGCCGACACAAGTCCAGACATGGTCAGGTCCTCTGGGTCATCCCATCACTGGCATTTCTAGAAGGAAGAAAGATAAAACCAAAAGCAACAAAGGAAAGAGAACAGTGGTGGTTTGAGAAGAAGAAAAGTGTATAACAATGTAAGTGTTTTACTTGAATTCTTTGTGGCTTCTCAAAGAGAAGAAGATGTTTTATTCTTTTCAAAATTTGCGTAGACTGTTATGTATTTATAACTTAATATATAATCTACTTTTTTGTTGCTATTATTTTAAAATTTCTATTTTCGGCTTAACACTAGATATTTGTTTCTAGATTAGTGATTATTGTTAAGCACTTTATTCTTTCTTTTACCAGTAAGATGTTTGTGAAAAGGTGGAAAGGAGATGATGCACCATTACTCCACTAAGGATGAAATACAAGATATAATGTTTGTTGGTAATATGAACCAGAATTTCCATCAGAGTAATTGTTTGCTCCATTTCTGATTTTATCATGGCTTATTATTAAATGTTCTACATCGGTTGGTTTTATGATTCTTGGGCAATATATAAGTATGTTGCAATCCTCCATTCTTGAGCTAGCTTTTGGATGTGAGTTAGGTCTATTTCTAATACTTATTAGATATATTCATTTCTAATCCATTTCTCTTTAAAAATTTGCGAAATCACAAAACTAAACACATACAACCTTTTTATCCTTTAATTTTCCAGTTTCTAATTATCACACTTTCTACATTCCTGTTTTCACAAGTTTCTGAAGAGCTTTGTAGTCAATGCTCCCTATATTGGTTGACAAGGAAACAAAAGAGTAAAAATCAGTCCAAAGTATGTGCGGAGGATTGGTCTGTGTCACCATATGTCCAAACAATTTTACAGGGAAACATAATAAACATATAGCCAACTATCTCTTCAGCCATGTCATACCTTATGGATCTCTACAAGTAAAAGGAGAATTTGTTTCACGTGCAGAAGAGAGAGTGTGCCGCATTTGCTGCATGTAAGAGAAGTCATTACCAAAAGCAAAATGAGTATACACTAATAAAAAATTTACAATTCACAAAAAAAAACGATATACTAACAAAGCATAGCACATTGCCTGAAATCATAAAATGATGATTGCCGAGAAGGAATTACTACCAACCAAACCAGGTTATCACTACAACAAAAATGTATTTTAAAGTCATTTACTTTAGGTCATTTCATCAATTGACTCCAAAAATTAAAATGGGAAGGAATTTTGGGTCACTTAAAAAAATGATTTGAAATTTAATAAAAGCCCACATAAAAAGTCATAAACTAAATTTTGCCTGCTAAACATAACGTCACTTCGACGTAGAATTGTTTTACGTCATTAAAAGTTAAGTCACTTTTGTAATCGATGTGTATATATTTGAGTGGGTTTATTACCGACGTGAGACATTAGAGAAAACTGACGTAAGAAGCCATATTTTTTGTAGTGTATACTGTTTTTTTAAGCAACGTCCAAACTTTGCAAAGACTTGCTTATACATTCAGCTTCATGCCTACTACACCCCGGGCCATTGATACCAAGCTTCCTAGCTCATTTCATATTTGTAGAGCTAGCTTTAGTTTCCCATTAATAGAGTTAACAAAGTTAGAACTCACGTGTGCTGTAAGATAGTTGAACTCTGACACGAAGTTGCTTTTGGGAGAGAAAACGTTGATTGGACACTCCCATTCTTTCTCGTAACCATGAAGCTATGTTGGACCAAAAGAGTGTAAGTGGGCATGTATAGGAGACTGGGAACCTAACTGATCCAAGGTATGTACAATATACACAAATCAATCATGTCTCGAATGTCAAGACTCAGATCCCCGTGTCCTTTAACAATAAAATCTTCATAACCTTCTCATATCCTGCCAATAATATAAACCGAAAAACATCAATCCAACTAAACAAAAAAGCAAACTGAGGAGTTTATTTTTCTCACAGTTTCTAATTCTAAACGTAAAGAGTTGAGGCTACAGCGAAGGTACCTTATCGAATATTGATGTGCTGGGCTACGGTGGAGGAAGGGAGATTAGGTTAGTGAGAGGAGACATCAACGCATTCACTCTAATAAGATAGAGTATACATACCACTACATATAAAAAGGCGTTATTAGAGAAAACTCATAATTGCTAGCATTCATTTCGGAGTAGGGAAGACGTTTCACATAGAGCTGAAAACAAATAACAAACCTAATTAATTGCTAGCGCTCTGATTGTAAGGAATTTAAAGGAAAAAAAAATTAGGACATGATAAGCAATTAGGGTTATCCTGTAAAATTCAATGGGTAGTTAGGTCATATGTTGTATGTTCAAACATTTACATAATATGGTTAAATTATAAAAATATATTATGTAATGTTTAATCTCAATTTTTGTTTTCTGTCCACAAAGTTTATGCTTATTGGATTATCTTTTTCTTGTAATTTATTTAACAATAATTGCAAAATTAATTGAATTTATTTTTCAATTGATCGGTGATTAATGTAGGGATTCAATACTATCAATTTGACCAAATAAATTTGATATAACCAAGAGTTAGGTTTAATTGTGTACTTAAATGTTGTTTTCTTTTAAAGTTGGTGATGAAGTTATATATATATATATAATCACTTAAATTCTTCTAATTATGTAGGTAAGGTGGAAATATAATTATACAATTTTATTATATAAGATTTTCTATTTTCTTAAAATTCTTTAAAACTCTACATGTTGTTTATATTTTGCAAACTAATTTAATTTATGTTAATTAATGAAAAATAAATAAAAAATTATTGACCCAAAAAATAAAATAAAAAATAAAGAAAACTGCGTTTCTTATAGAATATAGAGAGAAAAATATAATAAAATAATGAAAACTTCACATACTATAAAACAAAAAAAGCGCCACATAACAAAAGAACATTTTAAAAAAATCCATTAAATCCTTTTAAGATGAATTATTTTGTATTAGTCTTAATAAAGATGATTATCTATTTAGTTTTATTCATAAATGATTTTTAATGTTTTTTTGAATTTGGAGTTGTCTTTATTTTGTATTTTTAAAATAAATGGAATGGTTTAAATAATTAGTTTTTAATTATTTGGTTAGGAAAAATAAAATGAAAAATAAAAAAAAATTAGGAAGGAGGAAAAAGAGAGCCAGGAAATTGTTAACAATTAGATGCTTATGAAGTTGGTTAGAAAAGAAAAAAATTATAATAAAAAAAATTTGGAAATGAGATTTAAATAAATGAAATGGTATAAATAATTGATAAATGGAATGGTGTAAACACTTGGTGTTTATGAAGTTGGTTAAAAGAAAAAAAATCAAAATAAAAGAAAATTAGGAAGGAACAAATGTGTCATTTTGGAAGTGAACACATGGTAGCGTTTCAGAGCTCCAGACAAATGGTAATCCTATTTTATTATATAAGATGAGAGAGTTCTCTCTCTATAATGTGTCCACAGGTATATAGATATTTATACATACTAATCACTATTATTTCAACTAATTTGTTACGCTAATATATGTCAACGAACATTCATTTGTTCGTCATTTCATGTACGTTGTGCTTATGTATTGTTTTTATTTTACTTTTTTTTATTGTTTGTTTTTTTTTTGTCAAAAAGATAGAATCTTATTTAGAATAAGAAAGAGTAAAACATTCAATTTGAAACAAAAGTATGTGAAATATTTAATAAAATTATATGTAAATTGTATGAAATAAATTTGCATTGATAATAAAAAATTTATATAATGAGTTACTTTTTAAAATGATTATTTTTTAATTAATAATTTTATATTAGTATTTATAAATAATTTAACACTTTTTATAACAGTTTAATATTGTAATACCGCGTAACACGAATAATCTAGTCCCTTTAATGATGAGGTGTCTAGTATGGTATTTATAGGATTACCTCAATCAGATGTGGATACAAGAATACTGGTTTGTAGAGTGAGTAAGTTATACATTTTTTTATCTTCCGCAAGTAACACATACGGAGTAGGTTCAGCTCCTTCATTTGATTAGGAGCTTACTTACTTTATCGGCCGGCTGTTTCTTGAACCATTTCTTCTTCCAGTTTTTCTTTCATTTAATTGGGTTGGCTGATTTGAATCGTAGATTTCGGCCTACTTGTTAAAACTTGAATGTCAACAAGTAACAGTAGGCCTGTGCATTTCGGTTGTGGTAACTCAACCATACCCATACCTGACCTATCTTACCCGAACTTTTCGGGTAAGAGTAATACGCAGCAGCTTCAGTTATTGAAAACTTATGTCTGTGTACCATAAAATAAAGAAAGCTGAAGTAATGATTTAGAAAAGAGAGAATTCAAAATACAAGCCTTGTAATAATTTGTCCAAGATAACATAAATCTCTTTAATGAGCTCTCTAGCTAACCAAACAATAAGAATGTAACATTTTTGGGATCTTGGTTTTACTTTTCGCTTAACTAATACTGATTTCTACTTAGCCTTGTCCATCAAGAGCTCCTCAATAAGCTCAGCTGCTTGCTCAACTGTCGCGATTGTCTGTGCTTTCTCTTCCGCCATTTCAATTCCAAACTCTTCCTCTAGTCCCATCACAATCTCCACCTGAAATATAACACAAGAGTCATGAGCGTTAAGTTCAACAACACATGCATATCAATAACATAGTATAAACACATATGATTGTTGCTTTACAATAAATACAACTGCATATGTTCTGCTGATCTCAAGTGGCATTGGTTAAGGATCAATACGTACAATGAATAATACATTACACGAGTTGAATTCAATAGTTCTGGAAAGTGGATGGAAGGATGTTAGACATTACCGTGTCGAGAGAATCAGCACCGAGATCAACAAATTTGGTCTCGGCCGCAACTTTTTTGGTCTCATCAAGTGAGAGTTGCTTTCTTACAATTGCACACACCTTGTCCACTGTCTCAGATTTTGCCTGTTTACCAACAATTAAAGAAAAAGATAAATAAATCTCGCTGTCTGCAACCAAATAAAGCAATCACCCAAATTCTACCATAGAGTCTTATCATTTGGCTCGAGAAATTAACAAAAAAATACATGTACTATCATTTTCTTCAAAATGTAAAATGGAAATATCATAAGAGAGAAGATAAAGTCCTTACAGCGCAAGAAACTCTCAAACGGGTACGAAGTGGGCGAAGCGTAAAAGAAAGATTGCTTCTTGCATTGCTAAAGCATTTAACTTGATTAACCGCAATTGCCTGCGAATCATATTCGAAAAAAAATGTTCCATCAGTACAAGTTAGACTCTGAAATGTAAAGCAACAAACGAAAGAGACAACCAAATTAGCGAAAAATCAAGCTACTTGATTTCTTTAACATCATTGAAGTTAAACAGAAGCACTTATATGTACATAAGAACTAATTGCAAAGCAAATCATATTTGAAAAACTTTCAATCAGTACAAATTCAACTCGAAATTCAAAAGCAATATCATTTGCAACATAACAAATGAAAGAAATAAATAGCCACAAAAGCGAAAAATATGGGAGAACAAGCTTTTCATTTCTAGAAAACCATAGAAAAACAGAAAGCAACTAAAAATCTAAATAAGAACTAATCATATATGTTAACCAAAAGCTGCAAATTCAGATATTAGAGAAATAATCAAATAATTTGAGTAAAACATATTTATCAGATCAACAAAAGATGAATCACAAGAGCCATTCCAACAAAGTTTCTAAAAATTCAAGAAACAAAAACTATCTTTCCCACAATGCAAAATTTTATAAGACAAAAAAGATGAATCATAGAGCCAATTCAATAAATCAATCTACGGGAGAAAGAGCTGAGATGAGCAAATGATTCTGCAATAAGATCTATTCAAGAAGAAAGAACAAACTAGATCGAGATCAGCATCACACAGACTAAGGAAAGAAAAGTAAAGAAAATAATCAGATCAGTGGCGAGACCATTTGGCGAGGATGAGCTTGCAGGGAAATCGTAGCAGTAGCCATGGAGAGATCGGAGGCGGAGAAGACGAAGTGATGTGAGACTGAAGAACCAAAGTGGGGAGAGTTTAGTACTTTATTGTTTTTTTATAGTGAGAAGAGAGTTTCTGAGATTCCAATAATAATGCAGAGAAAGTCAGGTGGAGTAGGTGAAACTGTGAAAGTAGGAAAAATACATTTTAGGAATCTTTGCAAAAACTTTTCTTTTTTTCTTTTTTCGTTTTCTAGTTTGTTAAAATTCGATATCAACATCTTAGATTCCTAGTAGTTGACCAAAAATAATATATATATATATATATATCATAATAAAAGAGATGAAAAGAGTGGAGAATGGATGAAAAGAGATGCATTTGGTTAAGAACGGAGTGTCCAGCAGCAAAGTGACATCAGAGGAGCTCAGAGGTATGGTCCAGTGGTTTTGTGTGCCCGGTGAGACTTGACGCGAATTCACTTGAAGATCTGACAGTTAAGTGCAGCAATCAAACGACGTCGTTAGCTATCAGTGGCCAAATGTAGCGGCCAGAAAACACTATTAGCTTCCAGCGGCCAATTGGTTATATGTTGACCAAACTTTTTTATTTTTCACTAAAAATACTCTCTAAACCTAATTTATTAGCTTATATTTGATTTAGAAAAAATTTCTTAGCCACTTTTGAATCACATATGCAACAGAATCATCGAATGGACGTCCTCAACCAGATAAATAATCAGATTGATATCTTTCGCGTGACCAGAAATGGGGATCGGCCTCTTTGAAACTCAAAGAACACAGTTTCAAGAGTAAATTCTCATTGAAACACACATCGAATCACATACAAGAGATCAATCTAACATGTGAATGGTCCAAATGAGTTTGGTTTCCCTTCTCAACCTCAAGGTACTTATTAACTCCCACAGGCTAAATTTCCTAATAATAGTCTTAGATGGTCCAAATAATCAGTAGAGTCCTTGGCAACAACGGTTTATAGTGTGTGTGAGTGAGTGAGAGAAATGGTGGCCAAATTCCATTTTCTTGGGTTATTGCAAGATTTAAACTGACTGAGAATCATAACTTGGCAAAAGTGAGATATTTACATGCATTGACCGGTGGTTCATTCCCAACAACACAGTTCATTTAGATTTGATTAGAATATGAATATCTTACAACCGAATTAGATTCTATTTTATTCTCAACTGACTCAACTACGAAATGTTTAATTTAATTAAAATTTATATTTTGCTGAGTTTATTTAATTTTATATGTAAAATTAAAAATATGATAACTTTTGAAACAAAAAAAAATTAAAATATTTAATACATATGCAATTATATTTAAAATACTGAATGGAATAGTTTTTTTTATTAAGAGAATATCTTACTATTAAAAACATGAAATAAATTAATAATATATTTTTTTGACTAAGATTATATTCTTACTATTTAAGAAAATATCTTATTATTTAAAATATGAATAAAATTAGCTAAAATATCCGCGCACATGCATGCACAGACATTGTGAAAAAGTAAGTGCATGCATATATGTTAGAAAAGATAAGGAATAAAATTTGAGACTAAACCCGTGACAGCAATATAAAAAAAGAGAAGTAGGGTTTTCTAACTCCAAGCAAATCGCAGACTTAGCTTTGAGCAGCCGCCCAAATGTCTTTTGTGCTCGTCATCTCTCATTTTTGTTCTGTTTGTTCTGTGCCTTAATCATATTTGGCTCATCATAAAGAATCACAAGGTGTAGAGGTTCTGCTCGAGGTCCAAATTGAATAGCTATTTCTTGGTTTTAATTTTCAGATTGATCTGGTGGGGACTTCAGTTTTGTATTTAGATGGATCTGTGATTCCTTCTTTTGAGCTGCGTTTTTGTTCATTTTAAGGATATTCTTATCTTTTAGTTTTCTATGTATGTTTTCCCTTAAAGATACTGTTGTTTGTATGATTTTGCTTGGGTGTCAAAGGTTTTGCTTGGAGCTTGGATAATGGTCATGATTTGTATGGATGCTAAGATTTACATCCGTTGAACTCTTTTGGTATGTCATCATTCTTAAAACATTTTTTGAAATTTCACCCGGTTCCCTTCTTTCAATTTTCTTGGTTGGCCACAAAAATCTTCTTCTCATGGGGATTTATAGACATCATCTCTGGCGACCTTCCGACACATTTGTTGATTTTTTACCCATTGATGACTCTGGGATCTTAAAAGCCTCTAACAGAGAAGGATGTGTAGCAGCTGGAATCTTGGGATCAGACTGAAACTCTGTTCACAAGGTACTTCAAACTGATTACAATTAAATCTCATTAAGTGACTGACATGGTTTTTTTATATTTTCTGAATCTTGTTGCTGAAGAAGAGACTAGTAGAGGAATGCAAGTGGGAAATGTTCATAAGACTGTCTGTGGAGTTGGAGGAGAATAGTAGAGGAATCCAAGTGGGAAATAATAGTCGTAAAATCAAAGATGTGGTTGATGCATTTCACCAGTCGCATATACAAAAAGGTTTGTTTTCTTTTCTGTGCTTACATGATTTATAAGAAAAATATTGATTCTTTATTTTTTTTCCCTCATGCAAGTTCGTTTGTTTAAGTGATCTTTTTTTTCAATATTATGTGTTACGCTTTCCTCCAAACACCGAGTATGATATACTCGAACTTCATTTCTTTTCGATTATAAAGTTATATCAAAATTTGGTGAGGGGAAAACTGGATCTCTTTAATTATCTTGGAAAGTGGTTTAAGATTCTCCCTTATCATTTTCGTCCTTGTAAATTTTAAAGTGTTATAGATTGTAGTCGAACTCAGCATACCATTTTTAAAAGCAATTACAAAAACTGAGCTATTATAATATGCTATCAGTTTGATTTTTGTATGTTTACATTTACATACAAATTGTTTCTTAACTAAATATTTATATTTAAGAGAAGAGCATGAAATATTTATTTCTTAAAACGAAATAGAAACAATAAGAGATTAGTAGCACAAATCTATTTATCAATTTCTTTAAGACAACATAAGCCACTCGCATCGAATCAATCCCTCTGTCTGTAACGTCTCTCCAACTGCTTTCCAGAATTCTGGTGGTTGGTATATCTGAATAGGGGCGCTGGTAACACCAGAGCCAATAAATAAACAAGCAAAACACATTACATCAGAGACAAGAATAATAACTTGGAGACTTGATATTAAAGCTATAATGATGATGATGCTTTGATTTAGAGAAAAAGAAGTAATTAGCCTACTCTAGTGTCATTGTCAACCACATCTCCATCGTCAAAATGTTGAACACTTTGATTGGAAGTTCCGAGAACAAGTGCTATGACTTTTCCAATCAAAGTACTCAACATTTTGACAATAGAGATGTGGTTGTTAATGACACTAGAGTAGGCTAATTCCTTTTTTTCTCTAAATCTAAGCATCATTATTATCTTAGTTTTAATATCAACTCTCCAGTTGATTGTTCTTGTCTCTAATGTAATTTATTTTGCTTACATTTTATTGGCTCGGGTGTTACCACCCTTATTTCAAATATACCAATCAACGGAATTCCGGGAAGCAGTTGCACGACGTTACATGGAGACTGATTCGATGCAAATGGCTTTTGTTTTATTAAGGAAATTTATTGATATATAGATAAATTTTCTGCTAAAAAACCATTAAACTTATTAAAAATTGCAAGTTTGATACTCACATTAAAACTGTGCAGGTTAATCCATCTACCTGGAAAGTCATCCGCAATATAACCTCTATTCATATCGTTAACAAGACACCGTTTGTCTCAGTTAAAAAACTAACGGAATCATCAAAACAACGTTGTTTTAGGAATAATCTACATGATGTTTTTTTACCCGGCAAAACAACATGGTTTTTTGCGGTTTTCATCAAAACAACATGATTTTTAATCAACTCAATAGTTCTTCTCTTTTTCTTTTTTTTTTTTGTCGTCACAATAGTTCTTCTCTTTTTCTTTTTTTTTTTTGTAAACATGTTTTTCTCTTTCATATCATCAAAGTTCTCCATTCTGATGATCTAAATTAGTAAGAAGACTTAAACCCAAAATTTGTCTATCAAATCTACCAAGCAAAACGAATTACGTTAATAATATTCACAAGATAACACAAATTTGAAGATCAAAATTCTGGGGAAATCCATTTAAAGACATCAATGGCGGTGGGAAGAGAGGAGACGACGAATCCAAAATTCATTTAACCACCAGTGACGATGAATCGGCCCAGTCCTTTCTACTATGAGCCGCCGTCATCAACACCTCATCGGCGGTGACGTTTGATCAACCGCCATCGACAATTTTGACTTGGTTTCATAATCAAGGATTTGAGCGGCGTCGATGGCTCTATTTGATTTGAACAAGAGATTACGATGTCAGTGAGTTTCTGTCATTGACGGATCTGTTCGATTTCATCTTGGATTGCGTTATAGACATCAAGAGCTTTGATGCTTCGTTCGAAGAAATCCAAAATCAAACGGTCCATCGGAGATTTTAAGATCTGAGATAGGTTGTTGAACACAATAGCTCGAAACTCTTCTTGGCAACAGAGGAAAGAATCGAGAAGCTTTCAGATGTATTCGAGAGAGAAGCTCGTTTGCGGAGGCGTTGAGATTGATGAATTTCTCGGCCACATGTTTGTCAATCTTCTTGTTTGATTGTTCTTGAAATCTGGTTGGGGTTGATTTCATGAAATGGATTTCTCCATTTTTTTCCTCAAATTGATTTTAGTTTGAATTACGATTGTTCTTTACGAGATAAACCTAATTTAAAATTTTCTCCAATTTTTTTTTTGTTTCAATTCTAATTTCTAATTCATGAAAATTTGAAAATCATGTTGTTTTCTTCATTAAAAAACAGCAACATCTACAACAAAACATGTATTTACTTTTTTTTTATCTCAAAACGACTTCATTTTGTTCATTCTGTCAATTGTTTAACAACATTGGACAGTGCTACGTTGACAATATAACCCCAAGTTATATTGCAGGTGACTTTCCAGTGGATGGATTAACCTGCACAGTTTTGAGGTGAAGGTTAAGCTTACAATTTTTAATAACTTCGATGGTTTTTAGCAGAAAACTTTTAATGATACCAATATCTTATTGTGTTCTATTTTGTTTGGGTTGACGAGTCATTTCCTCATCATAAGTATCATATAGCATCAGATAGAGTCCAAATTATGACCTCGATGCTGATACATATCCAAGAACTATTGCAAACCTAATTACCTCCTAATTAAGAGTTTGAAACTTCGATACCCATCTCAACTAAAGTTCGAAACCAAAGACCCCATTGACCTGGTTTTATGTTGGTTTACTGTTTCGGAATAATGTCTTAATCAGTGACAATTAATTCTTAACCTAATTATGACCTAATTAGAAGTTATAAACCGGATTACAATCCGATTAAAGATTACCTAAACCAACTTACCCAAACCAAATCTCATTTTATCTGAAATCCCCAAATCGAAAAATCCCCAATTCGAAGAACAAACCCTAGAACGAAACCTTAGAAACCCAGATTTCAAAATCGAGAAAACTAGAATCGAAAATCGAAACCGTAGCTATGAAATCGAAAGCTTCGATGTCTTTAGTCCCTAGAGATTCAATCGTACAAGATTTTGACGAAGAAGAAGTGGAACGCGATGAGCTTTTCATCGATAAAGTTGTTCGCGAGTTCAGAAATAAAAAACCAATTGAGCACGATGTCTATCCAGAGAGTGGTAGTGACGAACCAGAAGCTGCTGGAGAGAGAGAGAGCACATACATATCAGACGTGGTGACGGAAGATTGTACCGAAAGCAAACATTCTTCAATGGAGTAGCTTTCAAGGAGTGTGTGCTCGACTATGCTCTGAGAACTGGTCGGAATATTACCCAGTACATGTATGATAAGGATAAGATAGGTTTTAAGTATTTAGGTGGTAATGCTGAGGGTTCCGCTTGTGGATTTAAAGTTTATGCTTTGATCCTTCCTAGATAGTCAATGTGAAAGATTACGAAGTTTGTAGATGAGCATTCATGCATACCTAATGGAGAGGTTGATATGTTTAAGGTCCATGTGATAGCTAGGATGTTTGTAGAAAAGATTAGAGAGGAACCCGAGTATTATATGCCAATGAAGATAGAATAAATTGTTAAGGAGAGATTTGGAATCACAGTATATAGGCCTTAATGTCAAGCTGCTAGGAATAAAGCATTGAAGTGGATTGAGCTGAATATGATCATCAATTTGCCCGTCTTCCAAATTGTGCTGCTGAGATACTAGTTGCCAATAAGGGATCGACTGTGGAGATTGATACAATTCCGAATGAAGCATGTCAAGATCTATTCAACATGTTTATGTTTGCTTTGATGTTCTCAGAAAAACTTGGAAAGAGACATGTATGCCTCTAATAGGAGTTGATGGTACCTTCTTGAAAGATAAGATCAAGGGACAGTTATTGGTTGCTTTAGGTAGAGACTCAGATAATGCTATATATCCAATAGCATGGGCTGTGGTTCAAATAGAAAACACAGAGAATTGGATGTGGTTTGTGAAGAAGCTGAAGTCTGACTTGGATCTAAAGGATGTGATGGATACATTATGGTGTCTGATCGACAAAACGTAATGGTTTAGTGATTGTTTGATTTTTTCGATTTAGTAATGTTTTGTCTAAGTATAACATTAATTGCACTTTGTTACCTGTTGTAGGGTCTGATCAAAGCTGTGGAGTTGGAGTTACCAGAGGTGGAACATAGAAAGTGTGTGAGACACATCTATGGGAACCTGAAGAGTAACCATGGAAATAAAACCCAGATGAAGCCTCTTGTATGAAATCTTGCATGGAGCTATAATGAAGTAGAGTTTCAACAATATTTGGAGAAGTTATTCTGCTATGATATTGGGATCTACAATGATGTTATGAAGATGAAACCAAGGACTTGGTGTAGAGCCTTCTACAAGATGGGTAGTTATTGTGAGGACGTTGAGAACAATTCGACTGAGTCCTTCAACAGCTCAATAGAGAAGGCAAGAAAGAAGCCATTTGTGCCTATGCTGGAGACAATAGGGAGACTTGCCATGGCACATATAGCACAAAGATCTGCTATATCTCATTCTCACAAAGGTAACATTCTTATTTCAGTGTTTGTTTATGTATATTTAGGGATTTGCATATGTTAATTTATGTGTTTGTTTATGTATTTTTAGGGATTTGTACACCTTATGTGGCAAAGTTTCTTGCCAAAGAAAACAAGAAAGCTTCTGCTTGCAAGGTGACTAGAAGCACACATAGGATGTATGAAGCAATGCTCAGTAGATGTTCTTAGCGGGTTAACTTGGAGAAGAGGACTTGTAGCTGCATGAAGTTTGACATATGTGGGATACCTTGTAAGCGTGCATATGGAGTTATTCTCTCAAAAAGCTTGTACCTGAAGACTATGTATGTCATTGGTTCTGGACACCAATGCGGAAGAGAAACTACACAGAGCGACTTGTTCCATTGTGAGGTGCAAGGTTCTGGCCTTCAACCGAGGAATAAATGTCCATGTTCCACCCGAACCACCACAAATAGGAAGGGAAAGGGAGACTAAGGCTGACAAGAAAAAAAAAAAGGTAAAAATGAGTCTCCAACCAAGAAGGCACCAAAACTGAAGAAAAAATTATGCATTGTGGAGTTTGTGGTCAAGCTGGTCACAATTCAAGGTTCCATAAGAAGAAATCCACACAGGTTTGTCTATCATCTTGTTTTGTTTGAATTAATTTAGGTTTGAATTAGTTTAAGTTTGAATTAGTTTAGGTTTGAATTAGTTAGGTTCATGGATTCTGAAATCATTTATATGTATCCATTCTATTTTTTGTTGCAGGATTCTCAAGCTCAGCCTTCTCAGACTGAACAATCTCAAGGCACTCACTCTCGAGCTCAAGATCAGCCTTCTCAGACTGAACCATCTCAAGGCTCTCTCTCTCAAGTTTAATCTCAACTGATGTAGGTATGAAGATGTAGGACTGATGATGATGTAGGAATTGAAGATTGGTCATTGTAGGAACTGATGTCTCCTTTTTTGGTTTGTATCGGTTAATGACCAAAACTTAATCTTCTTTTGCTATCGATGTAGTGAGGAACATGATCCTCTTTTGTATTCGGGTTTCCACTAAAAATGATCCTCTATTGTATTTGGATTACTAAGAAACATGATCTTAGTTATAAAATATTGGTCTATTTAGTTCAATTTGTTTCATTTTATTTAAGTTTTGTTGTTCATGTCATTGCTAAGAACTTATTGTCAAATTCGAAATGTAACTAACATTTAGACAACATAAATCACAACAACAATCAAACTACATTACTCAAATCGAACTACATTACTCATAACAAGACAACAACACACAATTTGACGATTCTTTCAAAACATCTTCAACCCTCTCAAATATCTCCTTGTCAAGCTTCATTTTTACCTTATCAAATACCAACTTCTCAAACTCATTTCTCTCTGTGTGTTGTTTTCTGACACCAACATCTTCCATTACTCTTACTTTTCGGCCATTCGAAGATCCACTCCAATCTCCAGTAACATTACTCATGCCTTTGGACACAAATCAAAAGAGAAAAATTATGCAAAATCAAAATTTAAGAACACACGAATCATCACATCGAATTCACGATAATTCGAGCTTAAACACAATTACGAGGCTACGAAATTAGAAACAAAACAAATACTTACTATCAATTTCGGATATCCAAGAAGAATAATCGATCAATTTGAGAATTTGGTGTTTTAGGGTTTTAAATTTTGATTTGGGGATTTCAAAAATAAGGCCGTTGTGTCGGGTTTTTATCGGGGTTTATATGGGTCGGTTTAGTCTTGTTTTAGTTTGAATTGGGTATGGGTATCGGTTTGTATAGATAGTAGATGGTTTCGTATCGTGGTTTGATGATTTGCCGGTATATGGATAGCTAAGTTTCGAACTTTCAATTCGGAAGTAATTAAGGTATGTAATAGTTCCTGGATATGTATCTGCATCGAGGCCATAGTTTGAGTTCTATCTGATGCTATATAATACTTATGTTGAGGAAAGAGCTCGTCAGCCTATTTTGTTTTAAGAAATAAATATTTTAGGCTCTTCGGTCATCTACTATTACTGATTTATGAGGTTTATGTCTAGTTTTTTTTTTTTTTTTTCTAATTCACTATAACTAGTTCAATATATGAGATTTGAGATTTCTTTTTAAATAAGCCGGGTATGGGTATAATATTGAATAGATCTGGTTTGGTTAAATATATGGTTTTATTTATGTAGGATTTAAACCGTAATTTATGGTTAAACCAAAATCAATCCACCCGACCCATTCAACCCGAATGACAAAACGGGTTGGGACGTAGACCCACTTTGGCTTCATCGTGTTTCGTTTTTTTTTTTTTAACATTAGTGAATGATTGAGATGATTTCAATCTTTTGCGTGATTTTACAATTTCATAAAAATGCATACAACAGATTTTATTAGCATTGTTTGACATAAATGATTTATTATTCAAATTATGATTTAAGAGACATCTACTACTGTACGTAAAGGGTGTTGAACCGGTTGTGGTTTCATATAGTTGGGTAAGAAGCTTTCTTGGCAAGACCACATAGTCCTTCTTTATCCGTCACATCTTTTTGAATCCTAATATATCCATTTTCACCCCAACTTGTTCCCCAAGAGTTTTTGATGATCCAATACTTTAATCCGTTATTTGATTCACCGTAACCAACAGCAGTCACTGCATGATCAAGATCCGTCGTGCACTCTCCAGTGAACACACCAGACGAATAGAATTGGAAATCAAAACCACCTCCTTCAATTGCAATGCTAACCGGTTGCTGTGCCACTGCATTCATCAATGCTTTCTCGTTGTTACTTGGGACATCCTCATAACCTATAATGTGTTTACGTACAAAGAGAATATTAAAAATTAATATATGAATAAATCTTGGTTAACTGGGACATCCTCATAAAAGTTTGCATGGAATAATTAATTAAAATTTTGGTTTGTTATATATATGCATGCTCCTTAAAGAATTAAATAATGAAACCTGTAATAGATGTTGCTTTCAGGTTGGTCTTGATGGAATTGCATGTAGCGTCTTCGCCTTTGTAAGGATAATTTGATTCAGTTGTTATACCGCCAGTACCTATTATGTACTCAAACGCAGTATCCATCCAACCGCCACCGCAACCAAAATTTTTTGTGTTGCAGTCAACAAGTTGTTGTTCAGACAAAGAGATAAGTTTCCCTTTCTTTATCTGTGTTGCTCCTTCAATAGCCGCAACCGCTGAAAATGCCCAACAACATCCTACAAAAACACTTACAAACATCACTAACTATCTTCATGTATAGAAGCTATCTCGATAAATTCTGTAAAACCAAAAACATTCATAGCAAAATTATCATAGAGATGTGCATTTGCTTATTCAATTTGGTTGGTTACATCGGTTATGATTTTTATTTTTTAACTTCTTTGTTTTGGTTTTGTGTATTCAGAACCAGATTTTTTTAATGTTGTCCGAAGGATGTTCACTTCAAATTCGGTTTTATTTTAAATTTTAAATTACTTTTAAAATAATCAATCTTATGAATATTAGGTGGATGGTCATTATAGACCCATTAAAATATTATAGATAATCTCAAACTAAACCTTAGGTTTTTTTTTCTTCTATATATTTCTTATGAATTTGAATAAGAGCATAAAAACAAGAGAACGATTCGCTAGCTATATCTTTCTTGTTCACAACAATAAATTACTTTTCACAAAAATAGTATAATATAAAAAAAATATTTTATTTGTAACCTAAATTGTAAATTTTAATGAAATAATTTTACTGATTTCCGTTAGTTACACTAAATATGGTTTTTTGTACGGTTTGTTCGATATTAAAATAAGGGATGTAATGGTTTTTGTAGCCAATATAATTTATTTTAATTAATATATATATATATATATATATATATTGCATAAATAAACACTTAATATATTATTACCACAACTGCCTTGATTTTTGATAGGAGTCACAGCTCCTTTCTTCCTCCAGTCAACAGAAATCGGCAATGCACCAGCAGAAACGTTTTGGTACCTAAATGATGTCGCTGTAGTTCCACTTTTACTAGAAAACATTGAGTTTCCTTTGTAACCAGTGTACATAGAACGAAACTCATCGTTGGTTAGATCAGCAAACTGATTTACCGCAAGTTTAAACGTTCTTCCGGTGGGAAGGTTGTTTAAGCGTTCAATGCGTTCAACGTTGCTTTTGAACACAACGTAACGATTTTCTTTTACTTTCATGTCTGTGTATGCACGACCATGTTTAGCCATCCACTCGTTGTATCTCTTTTGCATGATGAGTTCATTGTCGAGTGGACGAGAAAGAGTGATGGAAAAACAAATTGATGAGAGTAGAGAGACTATGAGAAAGATTTGGATACGTGTAAAAGCCATTGTTTTGGAAGACTAGAAGGATTTGTTACTTATTTTGATTACTCCAAATGGCAAAAGACAAGGTTTTATAGTGCAAAAAGTTTGATGTTTTTTTTTTGTTACAAAAAAAAAAAAGTAATTGTTCCGTGTATTTTTAGTTTAGAAGTGATGATCTTTTCATACATAACGAAATGATGGCTGCTTAGGTGCGCAGACTTTTATTTATTTATTATTTATTTGGACATTGTTCCCAGATTACTAGTGTTGCTTGTGGGTTTAAATTTGATAATTAGTAAGTTCGGACCTATTCTTCTTTATGACGCTTTGAAACTTCTGATGCGCTATGTTAATTGCAGTGGTCAGAGATATTCAAATTTGGATGTGTCTTTTGCATAAATAATATTTATGTGTAGATATAAATACGTATCTATATTAATTATAAAAAAGTAAATGTATCTACTTTTTTTTTTAATTAATATATCTATGTATATGAAGAATATATCTATCAAAATGAGAAGAGAGTTCAGCCACATGCAAGCACTTCTCCTTATGATTCTATGATAAATATTATAGGACAGAATAGTTGATTGAATTATGTTGAACATAAAATCATAAATATAGTGCGACATTCATACAATGTAAACTTTTTTAATTAACCTCTAATTCCTGATGAAAATATATTTGTACAAGAAATATTATAGAGATCTAAAAAATATTCCTCCTTCGGATTTCACGAGTTTTATTTCATAATTAAATTTTAACAATCCACAATAATTGATCCGCAAGATGCACTTTTTGCTTCTTGAATTATCTCTAATATACTACATAAAATA
The DNA here is from genome assembly GCA_028015245.1 of Cardamine occulta. Lineage (NCBI taxonomy): Eukaryota > Viridiplantae > Streptophyta > Magnoliopsida > Brassicales > Brassicaceae > Cardamine > Cardamine occulta. The sequence continues at coordinate 7,077,443 of CM051368.1, forward strand.
TCATCATGCTTTTACCTAAAAGTAGTTACTAATAATTAAATATTAAATATTATTTTATATAGAAATAAAAAACATTTAAGGTTTCTACATTTAAGATATTAAATATCATCATAATTAGCCATACTTTTTTCTACATCATTTAAATAAATTCAGTATAAAAGATGATGTGGAATACAAATATCCCCCTACAAATAATCATAAAATATTAAATAAGCATAAATTGTACATTGATGTTTGAGAAACTAAAATAAAATGAAACAAATAAAACATTTTAAAACATCAAAATAAAATGGAATAGAGGGAGTATCTCAATTCAATTGTTTTTACTCAGTGTTAATTTTTTTCCAACAACGATATCGTCTTTTCGGAAAGAAATGAAAACTTTTGGATTCTTTCTGTCAATAATGCATTGAGTTTTTCTTCTCCAAATGATGGTGGGACAAAAGTTTTACCGTCAATGCATGTTTTTGTTCAATTGGTGGAATAAGGATATAATAGAGGTCTAAAGAGACAGCACTAGTAAGACATGATACAAAAAGAGATGCTGATACCAATATTTTAGGATTGTACCACCTTAATTTATGATTTATAATGTCTTCTTGTACCACGAGAATGTTTTTTGATAACATATTTGGTGGTACATGAGGCGTGCTTATGTGGAATAAAAAAAGGCATCTGCGTTACGCCTTTTAATATTAATCAAATTTTAAGACCCTATATTTTAAAAATTTTCATTTAATATAGATAAAATATATATAGTCTCGGTTCTCATGAATCAGTCCAATTGAGTTAAAAACAATGTGGCCAATATGCTAGTGTAGACAATCTTCACCAATTCGAAATAGCATGCACGAAGGCTATCATCACATTCTGATTTACTAGAATACAATGCATAATTAAAATAAGATCTTTTTCTTTGGCGTGTAGTGGGAAGAGACTTCTACCTAAATTTCTAGCCCTCATAATTGATACATCCATGTCTTCTTGAAAGCAAAACCATTCCAAACCTAAAAACTCCATATGAATCACTGATACCCAATAATAGAAATAGATATTTAATTTCCTTACACTTTTCTTTTTGACTTCTGCTAAGTTTAGCGATAGAGCTGCACTCTCTGCTAGCTTTAGGATCTCTTTTGAGTCTTTGTCTAGATTATTATATAAATGATCAGTTCTTGCCTTCTAAATGTATCAAATGATCCATGGGAAGTTATCATTCCGTGATGCTGTCGGAACTCTCTAAAACAGATAATTCATATTTGAAAATTTTGATAGGCTGAAGAAATTTTCTATGGCTGACGGAATCTTGGATATTGTCTATGTTTGAACCGCTAGAAGATATTCAAAAAGAGCATGGTTGATTGTCTTATCCTATCCTTCACACCTCGGACACTAAATATCATAACTACTTCCTCTGCTATAAAAACTTGCTACATGAAATGTCTTAACTTTGGGAAACACTTTACTTTCCAGAATTTTGCCTAGAGTAGCCAAACATATAGTCCATATACATGCACTGGAAGTCAGAGGATGGTTTATTTTAGTTTATCTATCTCCATTTAGCTGTATAAAACTAAATATTTGTGTTATTAGCTTCATTTGGTTGAATCTGACTGAACTGCATTGATTTTTGGCAAAATCTAACAATATAGATTAGGATTTAAATGATATTAACTTAATATGGCTAAAATTTTGAAAAAACTAAGTAACTGAATAGATTAATAAAATATGAATTAAACAATTTTGGATGTCAACAAAATTAGTTAAATTAATTGTAAAATATTAAATTTTAAATTTCATAGAAATAATCTTAGGAAACATACCATAACAACATAATTTGGCAAAAACACCTCCAACTCTTTTAAAAAATGAATTTTGGCAGAATTTGAAGTTAATATACTTAAAACTTTTGTCAACGATAGTTATCAAATAAGACTATAAGCTATGAAAATTGATTATTAATTTTTTTTTATTTTTAAGAAATAAAACTATTGTTTTATTTTTTAGTTACAAATTTTCATACTAACAACTTCTAATAGTGAAATTAGATATTGATAATTTTAATAATAATTTACTTTAGCAAGTAAGAGAGAAGATACCTAAGGATCCGTTTCGATAATTTTGTAAATATGGAAAATTTTACACAAATATAATTCTTATTTCCTTGAACTATCCAAACCTAATTCGGATCTTTACCCGCAGATTTTATCAGATTTCATTTTTAAAATGTATTTCATATAAAATTTTGATATCTTAAATATCCTTATCCGACTTACATATCCGCTATTATCCCATCTTTTATCTGAAATATACATATTCATTTGTTAGTTACTGTTAAAAGAATTTTTAAATCTATCTGAAATTAGTTAAATCTGGCGAAAATATTTTTGCTGGATTGATGAATCCAACTAAAGTTGGTGTAATCAATGAAATGTTTTTATATAGTAAATTATAACGTTAGAGTTGAAAAATCTTCTTGAAGCCGACAAATTTTGTTTTTTTTAATGTTACTATTTAGTGTCTATGTTTTAAAATTTTTGTTACAATCAACAGCTAGGATCGTAGCTTTTACAATTATAAATTAAGAAATTTATTTTTTTGTAACCGTAAATATTATTAGTTTTTTTTTTTGGGGTTTTATAATTTTTCTCTATGGAACTATTTTTTAGTTCTCTCCAGAATTTGGAATCTCTATATTTTCTTCATCTCAGTTTTGCTAGTTATTATTTTTCAAATATAATAAATATTACACTGGATTTTTATTATCTTTTTTTAATGGAAATGAAGTCCTTGTATAGTACGTAACGTAGGCACCCTTAATGCATAATTACTTATCTCAGCAAATCATGGAATCTTATTTTGTCTTTTTATTAATTAATTATTTGAATTCAAAGATTTAGTTCATTCACAAGAGAACAATTCGTGCAAGTTAAAAGCTTAAACGAAGAAAACTAAAAAAAGAAGGAAGAAGAGATTCAAAAAATTAACAATTTCGATCAAATGAATAAACCATAGTGACTCACAGAACAAGTGAAGTTCATTACGCTAAGTATTCGTTTGTAGATAAAATCTAAGTGATTTACTAAAATTTTCCTGTTCAATGATGTTTCCCACAATTTTTATCTATGTTCTTCTTAAAATATGATTTAATTGCCTATAATTTATAATTAGGGATAAAAACAGAAAAATGAAATTATGCGGAAATGAATGATCATGAGGCCAAAATTGGGATGCGTACGAAATTGCATTTTGGACTTGAATCCAAAACATATTTGGCTGAAGTGAAAACCGTCTAAACGACGGAATTTCACATTGTTATGAAAAAAACACAAAACGACTAAATTCATATATGAATACATATATATTATTTTTTGGTTAAAATTTGATGAATACATAAATTACAAATATAATAAATATAAATTTTGGTGATATGTGATAACATTATTTATTACCGATTTTTAGAGTCATTTTATTAATGAATCTTGAATCCTTTTAATAAAAACAAGATAGAATTTGATATTTTAATGTATTTATAGATTTGTACACTTGCTAGAGTCCAAATAAAGGTTTTAGAGTGGAAATGAATCATTTTAGATGGTTAGAGATTCATGACATTGTTATACGTTTGGCATTCGATGGAATAGTTCCCACTGTTAGATTTTTCTCATATTTTGACACAAGCTAGAAGAGGATGTTAGCGTTTATTTTCAAATAGTTGGAAGAAAATCTAACGGTGCGATCAAGAGTTATGACCGATTTACTGAAGACAGTATAAACTGCCTCACAGCTGGAGCATGCTCGGGAGGGAGTACCGATCGGTTCTGACTTGTCACCAATCGGTACAAAGACCTTCCCTACCGATCGGTGCATAACTTGTTACCGATCAGTGCACGAATTTTGAAGTTTCTAATTTTTCTACGTCTAGGGTTTTCCTTTGTCTGTATAAATAAGATGACTCGCCTGTAGAGAAAAAGATATGTAGATATCAAGTCTTAGAGATGAAAAACACATATTTCATAGATTTAAGGTGTAAACCTTTGTATATATTCTTTTGTTTTTCTTCATCTATTTCTATCATACATATTTTTTGTATGTGTGAGTAGATATGTTCATATAGATTAAGATTTCTAAAGAGAGGTTCATGTAGATTTATTCTAAGGTTCTTATGAGATTATTCATATTGTTTTTCATCATAGATTTTTCTCAATGCCTTGTCTAATTTTGCTAATTAGCCTCTGTGATACGATTCCAACGGGAATCACGCCCAATCTCGACACCGTGAAGTCAAGACGATGAGAAACTCAAACTAGACTCGACAAACAAGCAATCTAGTAAGAGGCATGAATCGAACGACGCCACAAAAGGATGCGGAAGGCCTTTTGATAAGTCTAAGAGAATTCAGTGAAAACGAAATTCAATGATCTATTCATAAAAGGAGTTTGAATAAAAATGATAGATGAGGAATACAATAGAGGTTCAGCCAAAAATAAAGAGAAGAGAAAGAGATGAGAAGAGATAAGGAGGCGAAGAGGTGGCTTCGAGACAAGCCTCTGAAATCACCAACTCGGAAACAACACAATAATTAAAACAAGTTTGAATTTGAAATTAGATAAGAAAGAAGTAGATGGCACCCATAGTTGTCTTGATATTTGGCCTCATGGATCGGACTAAGGCATGTCATAGATGGACATATGATCCACTAGCCTCATTAAAAACCTTACTCGAAAAACCCATTGGGACAAAAGAGTGCTACCGGATCATATGGCCATGCACTTAGCCTTTCCGAGCATGCAACACGACCCATGTGGCCTTGAAACATCCCTCGTGGCTTGGGTGATCCTCTTGAGTCTTCACTTGTTGTAGCAAGACCCTAAAGTATTGATGAAACTCCATTGTCCGGAGACAAGTCTTGGGTCCGAGAAGTGCTATTTTTGCTCCGTTTGCTCCTTGCTTGCTTACTTCTTCTTCTTTAGTGCTATCTCCATGTTTCTTGTTCTTGGAGCCTCCTAGAATCGCATCATCTTCCCCTAGTTGAAAAGGATTTGTCCTCAAATATGTTTGACCTGCCACAAACAAGACTAAGTTAGAACCATCAAAGAGTAAATTCATGAGATACTTACCTTGGAGCTCAAGTTGATAAGAATTGTTGATGATTCGTCTTGTTAGGTGAAATGGACCATCGATCCTTGTCGTCCATACTTGTCTCCAACCTCAAAGATCATCCTGAAATAAACAATAGATTTCTTATTCTTCATCAAAACATCTCAAATTCTAGTACTCACAAAGAAATTGGATGACATAACTTTTAAGTCGGATGGCTCCTCTTTTGTACCTGCAAAATTGTCAACAGGTTTGGCAAAGAGCAAGTGTGTCATCACAGTCATGGAGTCACAATAAACAAGTAAACATATCTCATTTTGAACCAAAGCATTATACTTGTCATGTTTCTCTTCTACATGTGTTTTACGACAAAACTTTGGTTCTGAATATTTTTTGAATAAACATATCTTTTTTTCAATGACTTCTGGAGATAATAAACTCATACTCACAGCCCTAAAATCATGAGAAACTAATTGAGATGAAGAGATACTTACATGAATAAGGTTCTTGGTGTGTTTGGTGCTCATAAGTATTGAAACAACCCAACCCATTTTTTTTTGGATAATAATATTCTCATAAATATTAAAATCCCCCACACGAACTAAATCAAATAATTCACGAAAACCACATTTAGTTTAATTAATTCATCTTAACCAATTTAAACCAAAATCCGCAAACAATGATTTATTATCAACCAATAAATTTGAATACCGCGTCAGCATAATTATCAACTAACAACCTAACGGTTCACGGAAATTCATCACCCTAAAACAATAACAGCAATAAAATAAATAAACCACAACCCCTGGTATGTCGTCCCACCTTGCAGCTGTAGTTCCACGAGCTCCAGCTAACATTCCTTATCTTTTCCTTTATCTGTGCCATTACGAATAGACGTAGTGAATATTTAATAGATATGCTGTAACATATCTATCTTTTTAATCAAAATTCTTTTCTAAAATATAGATTGCTTTCGTTTTCGTGTGATCCGATCTCGAAGCTCTTAGTCTAATCAAGTGGCCTTTCCACATTCTCTTGTGGCGATATTCGATCTATTAAATCGCTAGGTGCTCAGTAATTGGGTCTAGCATCATCCTTATCGGGTTCTCGATGTCTCGGTCTCAATTTTGGGTTGTAATCCTCTCCAGGATCGCATCAAAGGGTATCAGAGCAACCATCGGGAAGTTGAGTGGTTTCTATCTGATCTTGTCCGAATTTTCATAAATTAGTGGCTTGTGATAAAATTTTGAAATCAATTGCATCTAAATTTAGAACAAGTCTAGTATTTTTTAAAATTGAAACTGGAATTTTTTAGAGTAGATTTGATATTTGTTTGAGATCGATTTTGATGAACAGTCGCGAATAGGGTTCTTTGGTAGTTGAGGGGTCATTTTTGTGTTTGTGTGCGATCAATCTGATTTATTTTCAAAAGAAATATTTACTGGTGATTTGTTGTTTGTTTTGTAGGAAGAGATGTCCAAAACTGATGAAGAATCAAGCACCCACTGCAATAAACTCCTTATCGAGGCACTTACGAAGAAGCTGGAGCAGATGATGAACGAGAAGATCAATTCTTTTTGAGAAGATATCATTCGTATGATCACCAATGAGTGTACAAACCCATATAGAACTGAGAAGGTGAGAAACGAAGCAAGAAACGTGGAGCAAGCGAGGCAAAAAGAAGGAAATCCGAGGGATTTGCCGAGAGACCTTCCACGAAGTCAAAGAGATGGAAGAAATGATGATGCTGAGGAATACTATAGCAACTCATCACGAAGCAGTCATCAGAGACATCGACGAGTCAGGGATGAGAGAGAACAGCAGCACAATAGCTTTTGGAGTCTCAAGCTTCGTATTCCATAGTTTCAAGGAAATAATGATCTCGATGCTTATTTGGAGTGGAAAAAGAAGATCGAGATGGTCTTCGACTGTTAATATTACACTGAGGCGAATCAAGTCAAGGTTTCAGCTAGTGATTTCTATGACTATGCATTGAGTTGATGGGATCAACTCGTGACATCAAGGAGAAGAAACCAAGAGTATCCGGTGGAAACTTGGACCGAGATGAAGGCTATTATGCGAAAGAGGTTTGTGTCAGGTTACTATTATAGAGAGTTTCATAATCAGCTTAGGAGACTTTTCCAAGTAAGCAAATCCGTGGAGGATTATTATCAAGAGTTGGAAGTGTTGATGATCAAAGTTGATGTGCGTGAAGATAGGAAATCTACGATGTCAAGGTTTCTAGGAGGTTTGCAACGTGAGATTCAAGACCGGTTGGAAATGCAACCTCATGTGGATTTACAAGAGATGCTACATCAAGCCATACTTATAGAACATCAGCTCAAGAGGAGAGATCCTATGCAATCTCATTTTGGGGCTGAAAGTAGTAATTTTACAATAGGAGGTTATTCGAAGGACGAGAAGCCGAAAGTTCAAGGAGATAGCTATCCGTCTAGCACTATGAGATTGGAAACTAAGCCATTTGCGGGTAAACAAAGTGATAGAGGCAAAGCTGAGACAAGGACAAGCAACATTAAGTGCTACAAATGTCAAGGAATGGGGCATTACGTTAAGGAATGCACCAATAAGCGAATTATGGCTATTAAGGACAATGGACAGTATGAATCCGAAGAAGAGGAACCAGAGTCTAAACCTATGGAAGAAGAGCAAGTCGAGCTACCAGCTAAAGGAGATTTACTTGTGGCTAGGAGGACTCTAAGCATTCAAACTAAGACTGAGGAACAAGCTCAAAGAGATAACTTGTTCCACACGCGATGTCTAGTTAAGGGTAAAGTGTGTAGTCTCATCATCGATAGAGGAAGCTGCACTAATGTGGTGAGTGAAGTGATGGTTAATAAGCTGGGATTGAAAATCAAGAAGAATCTGAAACCTTATGATCTCCAATGGCTCAACGACAAAGGAGAAATGAGAGTTAAGCATCAAGTGGAAGTGCTGATAGTTAGTGGGAAATATGAAGATGAAATTTTGTGTGATGTGCTACGAATGGAAGCTCGACATATACTACTTGGAAGACAATGATAGTCAGACCGTAGAGTGCTTCATGATGGCTTCACCAATCGTCATACATTCAAGTTCAAAGGAAAGAAGACTACTCTTGTTCCACTGGCGCCTCACGAGGTTTATCTTGATCAAATTCGACTAAAAGGCAAGCAAGAGCAAGGGAAGAAAGCTAACCTCTTTGCTATGGTTGGTAAAACTCATTATGATGATCCCTTTGATCCAAAATTATTTGTTGCTTCAAATAAAATGCCTTGTCACACTAACCTTGCATTGGTGCCACCGAGTGATTTTAAAACTTTGCAGGTTGTGTCTAAGGAAAAAGAACAAGCACAACGAGGGATACATCATCATAGAAAAGTGCCACACTATAATGAAAGAAGTGACTACAACAAAGAGAGTGGAGAACAAAATGCTAGCAAGGTCTTCAAGGAAATTCGAGCCAAGCCGAGTGCCAAACACTTTGCTTATGATGGAGAGAAAAATTTATATATCTTTGAAGTTATGGATGAGCACCAGACCGGGTCAAGCCTTCACGGTCATAATGGCTTTAAATCGATGATAGTACAACCTGGTCTTGTTATTGATTTCCTATGCACTAACTTGGATTTGTCTTATTGTTAAAGGGAAATAGAAACTAAACAGAATGAGAAATCAAACAAAGGAGAAACAGAATATCAATCAATAAGAAGCAAGGTCCTGAGGAATGGGTTAATGGATCAGTGATTCCTTCTAATCTCTCCTAGATGTTTAATCAACTTCACAGAAGCTATCCCTAGACGATGAAAATCACAAAAAGGTGAATCCACTCTCGTGACAGACACCAACGAACCTATGCCACTTCATAATCTTAACACATATTCAATGAGACAGAGAGCATGTATCAATGAAACATAACATAAGCAAGCATTAAGAATCAGTTCATAAATGTCAAAATATAACTACAACTACCAATCTCTTGGTGAAAAGTTATAAATCACTGGCATTAGTAGATCAAACATTTTATCAAACACCTTCCGGGTGTGAAATTCCTGGGAACTAATTCCAAGAGGTTAGCAAGGAATAACATTACAAACAGAATAACATTCCATAAGGGATATATTCAATTTCAAGCTTAAACATCGAAGGAGATTAAGATTTCTACATAGATCTAACCATTCCTCAAGAACCCTAGTTCATTACTCAGAAATCATCCTAAAATGCTCAAACACAGAAACTGAAATAAAGTGCATATTCAGATTCAAGATGATGAGATTAGAAGGATTGTGAAGAAATTAAATACAAAAAGATAAAGAAAAAGAGTAGATCTAGAATATAAAATCACAAAGGTTTCAGGTGGCTACAGAAAAAAGCATAAACTAAAGCAAAAGATCCTTAGGGTTTTTACTGGAAGGGCTTTTAAAGGAAGCCCTAAAATACAAAAAGACAAAACAACTAAGTCTCCTTAGGACAGTGGTAGAACTCGGTCTGCAGGTCGAGTAGTGGAGGCCGAGTTGATGAAATCTTCAAACTTGCGGTCTTGGTCTTTAACTCGGTCATCAGGTCGAGTCCTCTAGGCCGAGTGGTGATCCTCCAAAGGCTGTATCTTGGCATAGGACTCGGCTTGTACCTCGAGTGGTGGACTCTGGTTGCTAGACTGAGTTGTTCTCATGGAGTGCTCCACACCAATCTTCCTCAATCTCCAACAAATCTCCAAAAAGCATCCAGTTGCCCTGAAAACAACTCTAAAATACAATATGGATGCAAATCTAATGCAAAACTTAGTATGAATGCTAAATGAGTGAAAATGACGGTAAATGAGGTGAAACAAGTGATGAAACCATATCTAAATGATGAGAAATGCATGCTAAAATGTGGTAAAATACATAGACATCAGAATTTACCCCAGCTACGCTTAAGGTCCCTACGCAAAAATTGAACTAAGACACCAGACACAAACACACTGAAAGAATGCTTAAGACATAATAGAATAAACAACTCAAAAGAAAACAACTAATGAGTGATCGGTCTGCTGCTGCTTGTGCCTCCTGTCTCCACGCCTAAAGTGTATACCCGAGGCGCTCCTGCGGCCCGGTGGTGCCTCAATTCCAAGTACCTATGGCACCAGCTTCGAGTAACTAGTCTTGGTACAATCTGCAATCCGGTTCTCTGAACTGCCACACCTAAAACACTGATCCCAATGCTTACTTGGAATGGGAGAAAAATATCGAGATGGTCTTTGATTGTCAGTTCTATATGGAAGCAAATCGAGTGAAGGTTGCAGCTATGGAGTTCAGTGACTATGCCCTGAGTTGGTGGAACCAACTCGTGACATCAAGGAGAAGAAACTAAGAGTATCTAGTTGAGACATGGGCCGAGATGAAGGCTATTATGAGGAAACGCTTTGTGCCAAGCTATTACTACCGTGAGTTACACAACCAACTTAGGAGGCTTGTGCAAGGTGGAAAGACCGTTAAGGATTATTATCAAGAGTTGGAAGCGTTGATGATCAAAGCTGATGTGCGTGAAGATAAGGAAGCTACAATGTTGAGGTTTCTCAGAGGTTTACAATGCGAGATTCAAGATCGGTTGGAAATGCAACCTCATGTGGATTTACAAGAGATGCTACATCAAGCCATACTTATTGAGCAGCAGCTTAAGAGGAGAGGTCCTATACGATTTCATTTTGGGGCTATACTATACGAGAGGAAGTTATACTAGAGATGAGAAGCCAAAGGTTCAAGGAGATAGCTATGCATCTAGTACTACGAGATTGGAGGCTAAACCATTTGTGGCTAAATAAGGAGATAAGGTCAAGACTGAGACAAGGACAAGCAACATCAAGTGCTACAAATGTCAAGGATTGGGGCATTACGCGAATGAATGCACCAACAACTGAATTATGGTTCTTAAAGATAATGGAGAGTATGAATCCAAGGAAGAGCAGTTGGAGACTAAACCAAGTAAAGATGAATATGAGGATCTTCCAGCTAAAGGAGAATTACTAGTGGCTACGAGGACACTGACCGTACAATCCAAGACCAAGGAGCTAGAGCAACGCGAAAACTTGTTCCACACGCGATGTCTTCTCAAGTTTAAAGTATGTAATCTCAACATCGATGGAGAAAGCTGCACGAATGTGGCTAGTGAAGTGATGGTTAACAAGCTGGGGTTGAGTATCAAGAAGCATCTGAAACCGTATGATCTTCAATGGCTCAATGATGAAGGATAAATGAGAGTGAAGCATCAAGTAGAGGTACCTCTTGTCATCGATAAGTATGTAGATGAAGTATTGTGTGACATTCTACCAATGGAAGCTGGGCATAAACTTCTAGGAAGATCATGGCAATCCGATCGAAGAATGGTACACGATGGATTCACTAACAAGTATACATTTGGGTACAAAAGAAGAAAGACTACCTTGGTGCCTTTACTGCCTCACGAGATATATCTTTATCAACTTAAGCTTAAGGGCATGCAAGGTAAGAAAACTAATCTCTTTGCTATGATGGGAAAAACTTCCTATGAGGATCCTTTTGATCCTAACTTATTTGTTCCTTCGGGTAAAACATTTCGTACATCTAACCTCGCACTGATACCACCGAGCCATTGAAGATCATAGGGTTTTGGATGCTTCTTGATACTTAACCTCAGTTTGTTAACCATCACTTCACTAGGCACATTCGTGCAGCTTCCTCCATCGATGATGAGACTACATACTTAGCCAAAAGCAGAAACTTCCGCGACAATTTTCTGTAACTTCAGAAACTCTCCAGGACGTCTAAACCCTAGATTTCCCGAATGCAACCTAAAAATAATTAAAATACAACTAAACTGCAACTAAAAACTTTACTAAGATGGAGTCATCTTTTTCCAACACAAAGAACACATTACAAGAAAGCAATACAAGAGCTAAAAAATAAGCAGTTCGAAATGACCCTAAGTTCACTTAGGTTCCGGTCTCTTAATCAGATCTCTACCATAAAAATCCTAGATAAACAAGTCAAGAACACCTCTGCAAAATATCTGCTCAAACCGAGAAGAACTCACCGTTGGATCTCCCAAACACTCACGACTGGTGCTGCAGAAAAATATGAACATTCCAGACACTACCAGCCACGATAAAACTCAGATTTCTCCCAAACCAACCGTTGAAACAAAATCTCCACCGTTGAATATGAAGATCACTGAGTCATGAAGCTATCCTAAAAACATCAGCAAGATCGGAGCTCGTTTGAATGTCCAAACGCTCAACACAACAAACCCTAACAGTTCTGTTTTTCTCCTCCTTTAGATCCGAAATCACCTCTCTTTTTCTTTGCTTCCTCTTCTCTCACCAGCAGCTCTCTTTCCCTCCAGTGATGGCGACAAAAATTTGAAGGAGAAGAGCTAGGGATGTAGCGACAAAGACTTGGAGAAGAAGAGGCTGCAATGATTTTTATAAGGTAGGATTAGGAGTTTTGGTTTTAGTTAGACTAAACCAGGATTAATTTAAATGGGAAACAATTAATTCCAACCGGGGTTTAAAATTAAACCTGATAATTAATTAAAACGCCTTTGGTTAATTATTAAAACGCAAACCGGCTCCCCTAACCAAAACCGGAGTTAACCTACTCTACTCCAAATCCCGAAGAATATATTCAAATTTCCCATTTCCTGGATACGGGTGTTACAATTATCATAGTAAATTGAAGTGGTGCTGGATCCGAGGACTCTTCTTGGATAAAGGCATTGTTGGTGACTAACTCGTCCACTGTAGAGAGTAACTTACACAATGAGATCTCTCTTGGTCGCCATTGATAAGTTTGGAATGACAAAACGAAGAAAGATCCATTTTAGGCTCCACGGGAATCATGAGAAGTGAAGTAATCCAAACCTCAAGTGATATGGGTCTTGAACTTTCTAGATAGTCTCCTGGTCTACAAATATGGTTTTGAGATGCATTTTTATGGAGACAAAGGATAGTTTCTTCAATGGGTAGCTTTACTTGCAAATCAACGTCTCTGGGAAGATATTCATTTTGGTGTTCAATAACACGGATTGGTGGCAGTCATATGGAGTTATCCTCCTGGAACGCGTCCTCATAATCCTGCAAAATGAACATCATCTCACTCGGCAGTACTGGTGCAAGGTTAGTTAAGCTAATGAGAGCTTCTTTATAAACAAACAATAAAAATAGCTGTTTTGAAAAAAAACTTTCTTAACCTCACCAGCCATCTTATAGAAATTTGATAGCTTGTCTATATGTTCTTCCTTGTGCTTTAGCCGAAGTTGATCTTGATAAACTCCACAATGATATTTTGATTGACTCCGATGATGAGTGACTATTTCTCGATATTATTCTTCTTGATTGGCCTTAAAATTGTACAATCTGCACCAAGAGAAAGCAAGTTAGCTTTCTTTCGTTTTTGGGAGTCTAGATAGTTACCTCGAGTTTTAATTGGTGGTGGATCATATGGTGGTTTCTCCTTGATCACATTGTTGTACTCAGCCCTAGGTAATTGATTGTGGACCAGAACTGCTTCAGCTTGAGTGACTTCTCCTAATTCATGTGTTGTTGCTTCTTTAGGTGTTTCTCGGGTTTGATCTTGTGAAATTGCTGACACCGAATGTTGATTCTTTTCTTTTGTGCTTCCTTCAGCTTTGTCATTCTCATGCTCCATAATATGACCTGGATCAACATCTTTTGACAAGAATAAGTGCATCACACAAGAACTGAATTTTTTTTAACCTTGATTAACTTCTTCACTGCTTGAGTTTGGTTAGCTCAGTTACGATCCTATTGAAGTGATATCCAGTTGTGTTTTTCAGGGCAAGTGGTAACAAAATATCCTTTCTTACGACAGTTATAACAACTGACTTCCTTGGATTTTGAAAGATTAGAGGACTTACATTGCTTAAGTTCACCACTTGATTCAAGTGATGGATTTAGGCTTTGCTTGTGATCTACGACTAGCTCAGTGGCCTTCTTTGGTTGAGATGTTGATTTAGCCTCCATTTTCTCACTTAGAACGATCTTAGAAACTTTCTTTGGTAACTTCTCAAAAGATCTGGCTGTGTCTTAGTCTACACGGGTATTAGAGTTTTCTTTTGATCTGGGACTAAGGCTGGTTTCTTTTCTTGAACTGCTGACCCTTGGACTTTGGCATTGATTTGTGGAGCACGGTTTGGTAGTAAATCCTTTGGTTCATACTTATCCTTCACTAGTTCTCTAAGATCTTCCAACGTGGTGAGAGTTGGCTCCTTGTAATACTAGCGATCATCAACTTCTTGCAACCACCATTTCTAAGCGTCTCCGGTGAGTTGGCTAATTGCAAAAGCTAATCTTTCATTTCTTAGGATGCGATGGTAGTATAACCAATTGTCCATGTTACTTTTCCACTCTAAGTAGTTTCTTTTTCCTGAAAATTTATAGAGAGTAAGCACATTAGTAGGTTGAAAATCCGAATAAAAATACAACTTAGATTTGGGGGTGTGAGAGGTTTTTTGTGGGCTGCTCCGTGTTGATCTCAGTGTGTTGTATGGTGGCTTAGGATTAATCTCTTGTTCCCTCCTTTTTAGTGCTCTGTTCTTCTCTTGACGAAGTGCATCCATTTTCCTATCCCACACTTGCTCTATTTTTGCTGAAATCGCTTCAATGAGGAGCTTGTTGTAGTTGTTGTTTGTTTCCTCTTCATGATAGAACATCTCTGCCTAAAAACACAACACAAACCCAGTAGTTCTTTTGAAATCAAACACGATCGTACACACAAAACACGAAAATGACCATTCGAATGACAAAGAACCCTAATCATGAAATTTGAAGGTGATTGGTTACTAAAAATTATCAAATCGTCTCCAAATATTCCAGAAAGAGTTTTAACAAATACTAGATTTACTCTAGGTTCAGAAACAGTTGATTTCAGAATTTTATCACACACAAATATTTTATAAAAATTCAAACAAACTCGGACAAAAATTGACTTAACTTCTTGATGGTAGCTTTGATACCACTTGATGCGATTCTAACGGAGAATCACGCCCAATCTCAACACCGTGAAGTCAAAACGATGAGAAACTCAAACTAGACTCGAAAAACGAGCAATATAGTAAGAAGCATGAATCAAACGAGGCCACAAAAGGATGCATAAGGCTTTTTGATAAGTCTAAGAGAATTCAGTTTCAGCACATGAAAAAGAAATTCAATGATCTATTCATAAAAACAGTTTGAATAAAAATGATAGATGAAGAATACACTAGAGGTTCAGCCGAATATAAAGAGAAGACAAAGAGACGAGAAGAGATAAGGAGGCGAAGAGGTGACTTCGAGACAAGCCTCGGAAATCACCAACTCGGAAACAACACAATAATTAAAACGAGTTTGAATTTGAAATGACATAAGTAGATGGCGCCCATAATTGTCTTGATATTGGGCCTCATGGATCGGACTAAGGCATGGTAAAGATGGACATATGTTCCACTAGCCGCATTAAAAACCTTACTCGAAAAACCCATTGGGACAAAACCGAGCTAAGAAAAAAAGAGTGCTACCGGATCATATGGCCATGCACTTAGCTTTTCCGAGCATGCAACACGACCAAGGTGGCCTTGAAACATCTCTCGTTGCTCGGGTGATCCTCTTGAGTATTACTTGTTGTAGCAAGCCCCTAAAGTATTGATGAAACTCCATTGTTTGGAGACAAGTCTTGGGTCCGAGAAGTGCTTCTTTTGCTCCTTGCTTGCTTACTTCTTCTTCCTTAGTGCTAACTCCATGTTCCCTGTTCTTGGAGTCTCCTAGAATCGCATCACTCTGCCCAAAATCTATTCCATCTTGACACCAAAAGTGTTGCTGAATGGATAAAACTACCTTTGATGGGAAAAGTGTCTATTGTCAACGACCGTTGCAATTTATACTTTGTGAGCATATTAGATTAGGTTCTCATTAAATGTATGATTCTTTTCCAAAAAACGACATTATTTATTGCTAGGGAATATGTTGCATAGATAGTTATGTTACACGATAGAGATATAACTTACATTCATAATCTAAGCTCTAGAGAGTCCTTAATGCATCTCATATAATCACTACTTTAATATGCATGAATCCCTGAATAATTTTGTGTAAATTAATATTTATTTATTTAATTTTAGGATGTTAGTTACAATGAGTTTCAAGTACACTCCTTTGCTTCCCAGCTTTATTTAAATCAACATAAGTCATCGTGTGCTCTATTGATCCTTGTGGATTCGATCCCTAAGTACTATTGTGATTGTCACTGTGCACTTGCAGTATATTCAGGGTTAAAACCTCTGTTTATCATGTTTTTGGCGCCATTTCTAGGAATCAATACAAGTGCTTTTGAATTCATGGTTTAAATTTGGTCTAGGAATTTATTTTATGTATATTATTACTAACTTACTCTAATATTTGACATATCTCAGGTTTATGCAACGAAGAAGTCAAAATCTTCTAACTTGCTTAATCCGACTAACACCAAGCTAGCACTTCTAGAACGGAGAAAGCAGAAACAGAGAGACACAGAGATGGCTGAACATGTTGATCAGAACGCAATTGGAATCGAGAATGAAAACCCACCGATCGGTAGCAGCCAGTTGCCAAGACTTGAAGCTGGTCGACCTAGGACACTTGGTGAGTACAACACACCAAATCAGTTCTATGCTGATAGGTCCACTATTCGTCCACCCGTTCCACATATGCATCATTATGAGATCAAGCTTCAGATCATTCAATTGGTGAAGCAGGACATTTTCAATGGGATGGCTTCAGAGAACCCAATGGATCATGTGGACCAATTCGAGGAGCTGTGCAACACAACAAAGGCTAATGGAGTGCCTCAAGACTACTTGATGCTTATGTTGTTCAAGTTCTCGTTGGGTGAATGTTGGTACCGGAGCCCCAACCGAAGGGCCATTACTCAGAGGAAACGGAAACGTGTCCACCACATCACCATAATAAAGAAAAAACAGTTTGGACCGGAGAGATCAAGGAGTTCGGAGGAGCGAAGTAGAGGTTCGAGGAGTAACGAATACCTAGCTATTTAAAAGGATAAAGGCCCAAAGAAAGCCCAATCGAGTTCAAAAATCAAGACGTTATGACAATTAAAACAGAATAAAAACCGACGCATTAAAGGAGAATCATAAAGTTAATTAGGAGAATTTAATTCTCTATTATGTGTAAATATAGTCCTCTAGTATGTTGTAAGGGGGGGCTACTTTCCAATCATTCAAGACAATAATACACACTCTTCATCGATTTCCGCAAGACAATTTCCTTTATAGTTTCTTTTACAATTTTGTTCCAAATTTGTTATATATTTCTTTTGAGTGTTGGAACCAGTATTCATATTTTGGCGCCACCAGTGGGGAGATACATCCCTCTATTCATCAAATCTATTCCGTTTTCATAACAATACATTATGGCTGATACCAATATTGCTGAAACTCTCAAGCAGCTTGTCGATAATACATCCAGATTGGCCACCAAGCTCGATACCTTAGAACGGGAAATGGCTGCAATGAAGAGTGCTGATATGTTCAAAGTTTAATCTCTAGAGGTACACCGTAACTGCACAAATATGCAATTGTAGTATATAGGGGTCGAATCCACAGAGACTCACAATATTTCACAATAGATTCTTCAGTTTCAAATTAAGCTAAGTAAGATAAGTGATAAATAAAAGCTGATATGATCCTGGAAAGAATCAAATATAATCAAGATCATACATTTTTCAAACATTGGAGAAGTCACAAGATCAAGAGCTAAACATTGATCCGGACCGATCGATCCGAGTGCTAGGCGAGAAGACCCATGTGTCTTGTTCAGTGAAAAGACGTCCAAGCTCAACTGTTCCAGCCCAAAGACCACTTGGAATATATTCTCAACTCATCAGAGGTTCACGTCAAAATTGAATCAGTCCAAAGAAAGTTCATATGAAGGAGATATTGAATTTACAAGTCATATGATCTTCAGCTTAGTCGGTTTGGACCAACGCACGTTCAATAGAGGATTCCGAGCAAACCAGAAGGAATTAAGCTACGAAATAAATTTTCCTGGAATCTTGATCCATTCCAGAATCACGTCGAATTGGATTTCCATCAAAATAAGTTCAGACTTGGAAGAAATGAATTTTACAAACCGAATGATCTGCTTCAGGTTCAATCACACGTCCAGGCCAAAGATCTAGTTCCACAGCCAACCTCAGGAATTATTTAGACACAATACCACTTGGAAACTGTTAAGGGATCTCTTAGCTTTACGACAAGACCAAGAGCCTAAAGAGAGTCTATTGGATCACAAAGTTACAGCCCATTTACCAAAACGGGTCAATCTGGTTCTAAACATGAAGAGTTCAAGGCCTAATTGGTTTGCAAGCCTCCAGGCTTATGTTTGGCTTCTAGGAGGTGTTTCTACAAAGTCCAGCAAGCCCAATAAGCCCCAGCAAAAGAATATCTCGGCCAAAGAAGCATGGAGAAGTCCAAGGATCATTTCAAGATGCATGCATGAGGAGTCCAAGGGTTGAATTCACATTCAACACACTATCTTTATTTTTTTTTATTTTTTTTCTTTTATTTCTCTTTATTCCAAGACAATAATGACTTAGCTTAGTTTCTAAGTTTTCTTTTCTTTATATTCATGTAAACTCATTTGAGAAAGATACAACTTCTTTTTTATAAAAATCTGAGAGTGATTCTCTTTTGTTCCTTGTGAACATCTTTCGATTGGTGTGTAATATCCAATCAAGTTATCTTGATTCGTCTCGGTGTGTCAAATCCAAGGAGTCAAGCGATCGTCTCGTCTAGGTGCGTCATATCCTAGGAGACAACCGGAATATCAGAGGCCTTCCGCAACCTTTGTGCGACCATTCGATCCACCACTTCGAGTCCCTCGAAGATTATCCATCGTTTCATCGTTCTACCAATCCGAAAGTGCCGATTCTTGGGAAGGATCATATCATTTGGTATCAGAGCACACTTCCGGTATTGGTATTTTTGTTCTATACATCTTCTCATCTTTTTTCACCTTTTCATTTCATTTCTTTCATCTTCTACCCTTCCATCTTCTTAAAAAAAAAAAAATCGAAAAAGAAAAAAAAAAATTTATTTCGATCATGTCTAAATTTGGTTTGTTGAGACGTATAGACCCAGTTTTCAATAAGAGTTGGGGTAGAAGGCAAGAGGAGACGCAAGGAAGGCAACCACAATTTTTTTTCTAATTTTTTGAGGAAACATTTTGAGCCTAGTCCTTATCATCGAGAGGTACACCAAAAACTCCGTAGGTTGTCTCAAGGAAATCAAAGTGTGGAGGAATATTTTCAAGAGTTAGAGACTCTTATGATCAGGGCAAACATTGTAGAAGATCAAAAATTTACAATGGCGAGGTTTCTTAATGGCTTGAATCGAAAAATTCAATTACGAGTGGAAGTGCAACATTTTGTGGAGTTGGAAGATATGTTGCATAAGGCTATTCTAGTTGAGAAGAGACTTATTAAGAGGAGATTTTCACCAATTGAATTTAGGAAAGAGCCATACATCAGTCCTTATGATTATGGATATTCTCTTAATTCTAAAGTGGTTGTTAAAGATAAAGCAAGCAACAAGAAGATAGATTCAAAGGCTACAACACCACCTACAACTTTTGTCGAAAAAGAATTTGGCTTTGTTCAGGAAGATTCTCTTGATTTAGAGGAAGCTAGTCAAAATGTACAAGGAGAAGAAGTCATTGAAAAATCTGATCATAAAAACGTGTTGGCAATTCAAGAGGATTTGCATACAATTCTCGTGGCGGAAAAGGAGGAGTCAATGGACAACTTGGATTCATTTGAAAAGTGTGATGATTCATTTGCACAATCAAGGAGGTATAGCTTGTCTCCTACACTTGATCCCTATATTTTGGATTTTGAGTTGCTGGAAGAAGTCGATGGAGATAAGATGCTATTGTCGGTTCAATATGAATGTGAGATTCAAGAAGTCGAACATGTTGATTTTGTTTTTGGCGATGCAGCGTTTTGCAAACCCGAGAGCAAAGCTATGATATTTGATTTTGTGATTCAAGGCAATGGTGAGCAAAATCAAGGTTTTGATCTATTTGTCAACAAGGGAGATTTTCTTGATTTTAGCCGCAACAAGAGTTCTAAAATAAGAGTGGCGCAGCGGAAGCATGGAAGTTTCGAGCTGGTCTTGGAAAATGGAGTTTCAAAACTGTTTTCTTTTTATCATTATATGATTCTTAAGGGTCTTAACTTGTGGGATTTCAGGAAGAATCATCTACACTCACCGAGGAAAGGTATTGGAGTAGAGGTTCGACGCCAAGGTCCTATAGTGGACAAAGTGAAAGATGGTCGAAAAGCTATAGAGCTTGGAATTCTAGATGATTATGGAGTAATGTCTGAGCCGAGGATGCACAAGGTAAGGCGTGCTATACAAGTTTTGATATCTCGCGGAGTGATTAAGCTACCAAAGCTTAGGTGTCTTAAACTCATGAAATGTTTGAGCCATCCATTTGATCCCGGAATCAAGATTTGAGGACAAATCTTTTTCAAGAGGAGGGGAATGATATGATCCTGGAAAGAATCAAATATAATCAAGATCATACATTTTTCAAACATTGGAGAAGTCACAAGATCAAAAGCTAAACATTGATCTGGACCGATCGATCCGAAAAGAAGAGAAGACCCATGTGTCTTGTTCAGTGAAAGGACGTCCAAGCTCAACTGTTCCAGCCCAAAGACCACTTGGAATATATTCTCAACTCATCAGAGGTTCACGTCAAAATTGAATCAGTCCAAAGAAAGTTCATATGAAGGAGATATTGAATTTACAAGTCATATGATCTTCAGCTTACTCGGTTTGGACCAACGCACGTTCAATAGAGGATTCCGAGCAAACCAGAAGGACTTAAGCTACGAACTAAATTTTCCTGGAATCTTGATCCATTCCAGAATCACGTTAAATTGGATATCCATCAAAATAAGTTAAGACTTGGAAGAAATGAATTTTACAAACCGAATGATCTGCTTCAGGTTCAGTCACACGTCCAGGCCAAAGATCTAGTTCCACAGCCCAACTCAGGAATTATTTAGACATGATACCACTTGGAAAATGTTAAGGGATCTCTTAGGTTTACGGCAAGACCAAGATCCTAAGGAGAGTCTATTGGATCACAAAGTTACAGCCCATTTACCAAAACGGGTCAATCTGGTTCTAAACATGAAGAGTTCAAGGCCTAATTGGTTTGCAAACCTCCAGGCTTATATTTGGCATCTAGGAGGTGTTTCTACAAAGTCCAGAAAGCCCAATAAGCCCCAGGAAAAGAATATCTCGGCCAAAGAAGCATGGAGAAGTCCAAGGATCATTTCAAGATGCATGCATGAGGAGTCCAAGGGTTGAATTCACATTCAACACACTATCTTTATTTCTTTTCTTTTATTTCTCTTTATTCCAAGACAATAATGACTTAGCTTAGTTTCTAAGTTTTTTTTCTTTATATTCATGTAAACTCATTTGAGAAAGATACAACTTCTTTTTTAAAAAAATCTGAGAGTGATTCTCTTTTGTTCCTTGTGAACATCTTTCGATTGGTGTGTAATATCCAATCAAGTTCTCTTGATTCGTCTTGGTGTGTCAAATCCAAGGAGTCAAGCGATCGTCTCGTCTAGGTGTGTCATATCCTAGGAGACAACCGGAATATCAGAGGCCTTCCGCAACCTTTGTGCGACCATTCGATCCACCACTTCGAGTCCCTCAAAGATTATCCATCGTTTCATCGTTCTACCAATCCGAAAGTGCTGATTCTTGGGAAGGATCGTATCAAAAGCAATGCAGAAAAGTAAATGAAAGTTGTTGTATTCAAATGAAAAAAACGTCATGCTAAGGGAACTTCTCAAGAATTCAGGAAATGTAAATCAATGGACTGGCTAGGATCAAATTAAATTCCAATTCTCAAACACAAAACACTAACTTAGAACTAGCCAACTCTCGCTGTGAAAGTTCTCTATGCTTAAAACCTAGAAACCAAATTCCTTTGTGAGACTTAAAATTTTAAACAAGCATTAAGTTCAAGTTTGATTTGTTCACACATTATCTAATCCAAATTCATTTGTTATTATCTAATTTGCTCACTCTAGGTTCTATCAAGTTTCAAATCACAACGTCGTGCTAATTCAATAACCTAAGATCTAGATGCTAGGTGATCAGGCTAGATCTAGCATTAAGGACAACCTAGGTGAAAACTTATAAAGTTGTGAATCCTAACCATTCAATCAATGTTACAAATCCATGAAAACCCTAGTGAGAATCCCTGAACCTAACAAATGATCTACTCAGACATAATCAATGAAATCAAAGACATGAATAGAATAGAAATCATAAATAAACTCAAAAGGAAAATAGAAACAGGGGTTCAAGATCTTCTCTCAGAAGTACAGAGTAAAATCAGCCCCAAGCTCTTAATCTCTCTCAAAGTCTCCTTCCAAAAGATTAGATTAGATCCCCCAGACCTAAAAACCCTAAAATATACTCTAAAACACGACTTGGTATTTTTGTAAGTAATAGAAACTTCTAGGCAAAGTTGCAAATCTTCAAAACTTGTAAATTTCCGAGTGTGCTTCAGCATGTGGCGCGTGTCGATCGACACCAGGGGTCTATCCATACTCCAGCTTCAGCTTCTCAGCAACGATACTCCAAAATGCTCCAAAAGGTCCAAAAATCTCCAAATATGTGTAAACCTGTAAAAGACTCTAATAGGACTCTAAAGACACATAAAAGACTCAATTAAGGACATCTTTCATGGCTAAAAAACCGTAAAAACCATGATATATCAACTCCCCAAGACTTAGCTTTTTGCTTGCCGTCAAGCAAACATACAACTAACCCGGAGAAAGAAGTTTGAAAACACAGAAACTCATTTTTTCATAAAAGCACCACACTCACATTCACCATAGTAAATCACTAAGATTTCTTAGCTGACAAAATCCAGACCACCATGTACTTCACCGTAGACATTCGCAGTTTTCCAGATTCAACCCAAAATTTCGCAACATAGTCCCTCAGCCCTCATCGCTGGGTCTCATCTCTGATCTTAATGTCAAGGACCTTCTAGACTCATTCCCATACTTACAATGACGCAACAACTATACAGAACTTTTTGGTACTGATATGATCCTAGAAAGAATCAAATATAATCAAGATCATACATTTTTCAAACATTGGAGAAGTCACAAGATCAAGAGCTAAACATTGATCCGGACCGATCGATCCGAGTGCTAGGCGAGAAGACCCATGTGTCTTGTTCAGTGAAAGGACGTCCAAGCTCAACTGTTCCAGCCCAGAGACCACTTGGAATATATTCTCAACTCATCAGAGGTTCACGTCAAAATTGAATCAGTCCAAAGAAAGTTCATATGAAGGAGATATTGAATTTACAAGTCATATGATCTTCAGCTTATTCGGTTTGGACCAACGCACGTTCAATAGAGGATTCCGAGCAAACCAGAAGGAATTAAGCTACGAACTAAATTTTCCTGGAATCTTGATCCATTCCAGAATCACGTCGAATTGGATTTCCATCAAAATAAGTTCAGACTTGGAAGAAATGAATTTTACAAACCGAATGATCTGCTTCAGGTTCAATCACACGTCCAGGCCAAAGATCTAGTTCCACAGCCCAACTCAGGAATTATTTAGACACGATACCACTTGGAAAATGTTAAGGGATCTCTTAGGTTTACGGCAAGACCAAGAGCCTAAGGAGAGTCTATTGGATCACAAAGTTACAGCCCATTTACCAAAACGGGTCAATCTGGTTCTAAACATGAAGAGTTCAAGGCCTAATTGGGTTGCAAGCCTCCAGGCTTATGTTTGGCATCTAGGAGGTGTTTCTACAAAGTCCAGCAAGCCCAATAAGCCCCAGCAAAAGAATATCTCGGCCAAAGAAGCATGGAGAAGTCCAAGGATCATTTCAAGATGCATGCATGAGGAGTCCAAGGGTTGAATTCACATTCAACACACTATCTTTATTTCTTTTCTTTTATTTCTCTTTATTCCAAGACAATAATGACTTAGCTTAGTTTCTAAGTTTTCTTTTCTTTATATTCATGTAAACTCATTTGAGAAAGATACAACTTCTTTTTTTAAAAAATCTAAGAGTGATTCTCTTTTGTTCCTTGTGAACATCTTTCGATTGGTGTGTAATATCCAATCAAGTTCTCTTCCAACCTTCGTGTGATTGTCTCTTTCAATGTAAAATAATGGAGTCATTAAAAAATTTCCTACCCCTTTACTCAAAAGAAAGTTATCTCATTTTTTTTTCATTTTTTTTTAGAATAAGGAAGAGGAGTACTGTTTCGTATACATAGGTTGTTCTGCTGTCAAGTATGAATGAGGATTCAAGCCCTAAGAGCATCAATCACATCGATGAGGTAAAAGGAAAAATCAGAAATTAGCTCAGGCTTTAGTGGATTTCTGCTGGAAGTATGGATGTCTCTAGTCAACCAGTCAGCCTTTGTTTTTTCATTAGTCACCGATGTCAGTCAAGTTTGAACCAAATGGTTACTTAAGCTCCTGAAAAATGTGGTGATTTCCTCAAAAAATCCTCGTTTCATACTAAATTTGACTCGATAAAACAAAGACTCAATTGACGCTTTAGAAAAGAAAAGATAATGTTAGTAACTATCTCCCTCAGACTTAACCAACACTGTCCCCAGTGTTATAGAAGCATGAGTTCGGTAAAAAGAAGAATGAAAAACTCTGAGTACGAGAAAGTGAAAGTTACCTATGCAAGGTCCTTGTGTCGATCAACACACAGCCTGGTGTCGATCGACACAGGCTTAAATCGACAAAGGTGGTTTGAGTTAAGTGGTGGTGTCGACCGACACAGCTAGTGGTGTCGATCGACACCAGCCATATGTATCAATATGGATTTTCGCAAATGGGTGGAACAAGAACATGTAAGCTACGATAAACAACTCAAAACCAATCATAAGAACTGCAACATAACATCATAATCCATTCCTAGAGTTAAAAGACAATGATAAAGCTAAAAGAAAACATAAAAATATCACCAAGCTAAAGAAAGAAAAACAGAAAAGCTAAAGAGAAAGAAAAGAAAAACCAGAAAGATGAAAAGCATGAGGAGACTAATCCTCGTCGTCATCGACATAGGCTGCAGCAACAGTGGCTCAAGACGATCCCAAAGTACTCAAAGATCGGGGTCAAAAGACTCTCGACACCCTACCCCTTTTTCCCTGCAAATGCCTTCGTCTTCATGGTGCAGAGATTGTTGGCGAAAACAGCACCCATGTTGAGATCTTCGCATGGCTCTCCCCATTCCCAAACATCCTCAGGAATCATGTGACCAATACCATGGTACAGGAGAATAAGCTCAGACTTCCTCATCTTGCGGGGCTTGGCCTTGCAGAGGATGGTGTTCCCCAAAACATGTAAGACATACCTCAGGACCAGATGTCTAACCTCTGTCTGCTTGCTTTCTTTGAAGTCATAAACCCCGTTACCAAAAAGAGACCAGAAAGTTTGAATGTCGTGCCACTCGGGGGTGAGAACCGCTCGCTTCAGGTTCTTCCTGAAACCATACAAACCACACAAATCACGAATACGGATGCGATACCTCACTCCTTTGCACATGAAAGACATGACCCCTTCTTGTGCAACTTTAGCCCGCTTGTTGGTGTAAGAAACCCAACATGTAGCGAGAAACTGCCGCACCAAGTCCGGATAGAGGTTGTACTGCTTCGTTGCCCACGTACCTAACCCGATCCGCTATAGAATCCTGAGCATATCATCGCATATGCTCATCACCGTAATGGTGTTCTGATCGATGAAACAGGTGGGCTTGATCTCCACCGATAGCCACGCGTTGAAAAAAGTGTGTCATACTCGTCCCAGTCGTCAGAGATGGGTCGGTTTCTCGGTCTCCGTCTTTGGATCATTGGCCCAGTTGACCCTGCTCTTGATTTTGAGATGCTTTGCTTTAGGACAAGGGGCACGGATCTACGTGAAAAGGTATCGCAGAGAAAGAGGAAATGGTGGTGAGGAGGGCGGTGAGTGAGGTGGTGATGGTGAAGGTGCAAGTGGGTGGGAACTGGATCCACCGTCTTGTTGCTGACGGGATTTCTTAGGAGGTATCTGCATCCAAAAATACAAAGAACGAGAAACCCCGCAAGTTTAGGCAAAACACAAAATTCATAAAAATGCAAAATTGAATGCCAAACTTCACAAACAGCAGCCCCTAATATCAAATCCAATGTCAATCCAAGGCAAATTGTTCTAATTTTCATTCCTATACGACCTCCGAGTTGATTCTGGCGTCGAAACCAATAATCCACAAAATTGCATAAATCAGCCTAAGGGATCACTAACCAAAGTTATATAATGCCTCTAACAACCTAGATAGACAAGATTCAACCAACAAATCAAGCTATAAGAGGCCAAATTAGGAGATTTGAAGAACATACCTTGGATTCGGAGTAAATGGAGTGTAGAAATGGAATAAGCACTGAAATTTAATGAGTTTAGGGCTTTGAACCACACGATTTGAAGAAGAATCGAAGGTTTTATGAGATTTGGGGGTGAGGGTTCGGACGTTTTCGCGAAATAGGGAGATGAGGAAGAAGAAGAAGAAAATAAAATTTATAGGGTTTACCTCATCGGGGTTGGTGTCGACCGACACCAATGGTGGTGTCGATCAACACCAACACTGTTATACGTGTTTCTTCTTCTTTGCACAGGTCTCGACCTGACTCCGACCCTCATGGTTGACAAGGAGCTCATTTTTCTGCTTTTCATGACTCAAACATGCAAAAATGAAAAACTAAACAAAACAAGACTCTAAATGAAAGTATATACAGACTTACCAGTGGGTTGCCTCCCACTCAGCGCTTGTTTAACGTCACGAGCTTTACTGTACTACGCTCATGCATTAGACGTTCTCTTCAGGTAAAACATCATCAATCGGAACTTCATCATCAACTCTGATCCTGGATAAATGATCAGCGACTCAATTCTCAATGCCTTTCTTGTCCTGGACCTCAATGTCAAACTCCTGAAGAAGCAAAATCCACCGAAGAAGCCTTGGTTTTGCATCCTTTTTCTGCATTAAGTACTTCAGAGCCGAATGATCTGTGTGTACTATCACCTTAGAACCAACCAAGTACTGTCAAAATTTCTCAACTGCCAACACCACAGCCAACAACTCCTTCTCGGTAGTTGCATAGTTTCTCTGCGCATCATCAAGTGTTCGATTAGCATAGTAAATGGCGTGAAGTTTCTTATCCTTCTTCAGTCCCAGTACAGCTCCAACTGCAAAGTCGTTAGCATCACATATTACCTCGAAGGGTAAATCCCAGTCCAGAGATTGTACTATTGGAGCATTAACCAATGCTTGCTTAATCTGCTCGAAAGCTGATTGGCACTCAGCGGTAAACTCAAACTTCACATCTTTACAGAGCAGAGCGGTTAATGGTAGCGCAATTTTGCTGAAGTTCTTGATGAATCTTCCGTAAAACCCAGCATGTCCTAGAAAGCTTCTCAAAGCTTTGACAGAATCCGGTGCCTGCAAACTCGTCATTACCTCAATCTATGCGCGGTCAACCTTAATCCCGTACTGCAAAACCCTGTGTCCAAGAACAATACCATCTCGAACTATAAAATGGCATTTCTCCCAATTCAAAACAAAATGCTTCTGTTCGCATCTAGCAAGCACTTTACACAGATTATCCAAACACTCATGATAAGAGAATCCATAAACTGAAAAAGCATCCATGAATACTTCCATATAATCCTCTATCATATCCGTGAATATGGACATCATACATCTCTGGAATGTCGCTGGGGCATTACATAATCCAAATGGTATTCTGCAGTACGCGAAAGTACCATAGGGACATGTAAATGTAGTCTTTTCCTAATCGTTGGGGTGGATAAGAATCTGAAAGAAGCCTGAGTATCCATCCAAAAAGCAATAATACGTCTGTCCATCTCATGGAAAATCTCCTCTCCGAGATTGCTGAGAGTGTCCACATAGAACGTGTGTCCGTTTATCGTGGGTCGCTTCACTAGCTTATCCATATCAAAGTTTATAATCAAATCCCCAACATTCAAAGCTATCTTATTATTCCGCACATCAATGAGTGCACCAGCTGTAGTCAATAAAAGCCTGCCTAGGATAAGGGGATCCTTAGGCTCATCAGTGTATCGCAACACCACAAAGTCAGTGGGAATCATGCATTCTCCTATGCGCACAGCCGCACAGGCACATCTTCCAACACACCTTCTGGAATCCTGATACTTCTATCAGTTAAAATTAAAGAGATTTTTGTAGGCGTGAAGTCAGTCATACCAAGACTTATAACAATTGAATGAGGCATCAAACTCACGCTAGAACCCAGATCACATAGCGAACATTTGAATCAGTCCTTGAATATAGAACAATCCAAAAAAAAACTTCCTGGATCCTTGAGCTTCTCTGGAATCCTGTTCAGAATCACAGCACTACATACTTCAGAGATCATCATGACACCTTCCTATTCTCGCATACTCTGCGTAAGCAACTTCTTCAAACATCTCTTAACCACAGGGGTGGTTTTGATGGCATTAATCAATGGTATCTCAATGGTGAGCTTGTTCATCATAACCTTGCACTTTGCTTCATACAGCTCCTGTTTAGACTTTCTGGGATTCCTGGAGAAAGGAATCTTAGGCTTGTAAACTCGTTCTGCTGAAATCGGTGGCTTCGCAATCGATGCTATCTATTTAGAACTCGGAGGTGTTTCACCTGGTTGCTGGTATCGATCAACACCAGGGGTGGTGTCGATCGACACATGCACCTTTTCTGCAGCATCTTCTTCAAATTCCTCTAACTCCATGAGTTCATCAACACTTAATCTACTTCTAAGTATAGGATTAAGCTTCTTACCACTTCTGAATGTCACGACATTGTACTGATACTTCGGGTTAGCATCCATTCTTCTAGGTAGAATTCCATATTGTCATTTCACAAACCCAACAGTCTGCGCAATCTGAGTATCCAATTGCTTAACATGAGTGTTCAAAGCCTCAAATTTCCCATTCTACTCCATGTAAAGAGCATCAATCTTGCCATTAAAATCAACTGTAATCCTCTACTGACCCTCTAGAATCTGCTCAAGCATGGACTTTATTTCACTTTGCTTGGTTAGTGCAGGAGGTGTCTGGTAAGACGAGGATCCGTAGTTCCTAGTGAAACTATTGTTGCTCTGAAAGGGCTTCTGGTTCTGCGGCTTGGAAACATAGCCAGAAGAGTTTTGGTTACCTGAGTAAGTGTTCCTCTGATTATTCCCGTTGTAACCACTTATGCCTTGTTGATTACCAAATTTCTGACCCTGAAAACCAGTCCCACCAATGTAATTCTGATAGACTCTTAATCGTGATGAATGAGTCAGCTCCTTGATGCCCTTCGTGTGGTTGATATAAAGCTTGCGGAACAATGGTGAGACTCGATGAAATGATGGTTCGATGGATTGAGGTGAAACTTCCAAAGGATTGCGAAAGATCCTTGGACTTTCGAAGTTCGGATTCACTGAGGATATGACGCACCAACAGCAAAAAACAAATTAAGAGTTGTGATATTACACACACAAGACACAGATCAAACAAGTTAAAAAAAGAGTTTTAGAATAAAAATGTTTGATAAAAATCTCCAAAGAGTTCAGATCCGAAATATGAAGGGAGGAGAAGAGAAGAAGCAATAAAAGCTTGTGCAGTTACGAGACATACCTCGGAACTCACACAAGACCATGCAGAATTAAAGAGATAGTTTAAATTCAAAATAGATAGAAAAATTACAAAGGAAAATAAGATAGAATGGGCCGAGTGATAACAATGGGCTGGGGTAAAGTATGTGGCCTTGCCTCATTAAAAACCTCCCTTAGAAAACCCAATGGGAAAAAACCAAAGAGACGGAAAAAGAGTACAAGTCCACATACCTCCATTGTCATCGCTTAGATGGCTTGAATCACAACCAATGTGGCTGGACAAGCATCACATCTAAGACTGGCCTGAATGGTAAGTAAATGATTGTTGATGATTTGATTGAAATTTTTGGCTCTAGTCCTTTTCATGGGACCAACGGGAACAATTAGTGCTGTATCCTCTTCAGCTCCAAGCTCCTCGGGTTCAAGCTGCGGTTTAGTTCCATTCTCCAAGCTTTCCATGCTCACATCATGCTCCAAGCTCTCCATGCTCACATCAGGATCTCCCACTTGAAAAGGATTTGTCCTCAAATCCGACTCATCTGCAATAAAAGGCACAAGATCAACAACATTGAAAGTATTACTCACATTATACTTACCTTGCAAATCGAGTATGTAGGCGTTATGGTTGATCCTTTGAAGCACTTTAAAAGGTCTGTCCATCCTTGGCATTAACTTGGACTTCCTTTCATTAGGAAAGCGTTCTTTTCAAAGATGAATCCAAACTAAGTCTCCTTCCTCGAAGATAAGTTCCTTGCGGCCCTTGTTAGCATACTTGGCGTATTGCTTTCTCTTATCCTCAATATTTTTCCTAGCCACCTCATGGATTCGCTGAACCATCTCTGCTTTCTTCTTTCCATCTGTACTACTCCTTTTACTCAAAGGTAAAGGCATCAAATCCAAAGGAGTGGTGGGATTAAATCCATAAACAATTTGAAACGGTGAGAATTTAGAAGCAGAATGCATGGAATGATTATAAGCAAATTCTACATGTGGTACACAATCCTCCCAAGACTTTAGGTTCTTCTTAATCAACGCACGTAAGAGTGTGGATAGGGTCCTATTAACTATTTCGGTTTGGCCATCATTTTGGGGGTGGCAAGTAGTGGAGAATAACAACTTAGTTCCTAGCTTAGACCAAAGCGTTTTCCAAAAGTAACTAAGGAACTTAGTGTCTCTATCAGATACGATGGTCCTAGGCATGCCATGTAAACGTACAACTTCTCTAAAGAACAGGTCGGCTACATGCTTAGCATCATCAGTTTTGTGACATGGAATGAAATATGCCATCTTAGAGAATCTATCCACCACCACAAAGACTGAATCCTTACAAGTTCTAGTTCTATGCAATCCTAATACAAAGTCCATTGAAATATCATTCCAAAGATGCAAAGGAATAGGGAGAGGATTATACAAACCGTGGGGGTGTGACTTAGCTTTCACTTGTTTACAAGTTGAACATTTCTCATACATTTTCTCAACATCACGTCTCATATGCGGCCAATGGAAGTGATCTTGCATGACTTGCAGAGTTTTAGACAAACCAAAGTTTCCCATTAAACCTCCACCATGTGCTTCCCTTAGAAACAAATCTCTCAAAGACGAATTAGGGACACACAAATGGTTATCATAAAACAAGTATCCTTCATGCCTATAATATTTTCCGAATGCAAATTTCTCACAAGCAGCAAATATTTTTCCAAAATCAGAATCATTTTCATAGAGAGTTTTAATGTGCTCAAAACCAAGTAGCTTGACATCTAAAGATGAAAGTAACACGTACCTCCGGGACAATGCGTCGTCCACGACATTGTCCTTACCTTTTTTGTACTTGATGACATAGGGAAAGGTTTCAATGAACTCCACCCACCGAGCATGTCTCTTATTGAGCTTTTGCTGTCCCTTGAGATGTTTTAAAGACTCATGGTTGGTGTGGATAACGAACTCCTTAGGCCAGAGGTAATGTTGCCACGTTTGTAAAGCTCTCACCAATGTGTAGAGTTCTTTGTCGTAGGTTGGATAGTTAAGCGTTGCTCCTCCTAGCTTTTCGCTGAAATAGGCTATTGGCTTCTTGTCCTGCATTAACACAGCACCAATCCCAACACCAGATGCATCACATTCGATTTCAAAAGTCTTAATAAAATTAGGGAGAGAAAGGGTAGGAGCTTGAGTAAGTTTTTCTTTCAAGATATGAAATGCATCCTCTTGAGCCTTTTCCCACTTAAACCCAATGTTCTTCTTGATAACTTCAGTAAGCGGAGCAGCCAAGGTGCTAAAGTCTTTAACAAATCTTTGGTAAAATCCAGCAAGTCCATGAAAGCTCCTCACTTCTCCTACGGAAGTTCGACTCGGGCATTCTTTAATTGCTTTTACCTTTTCATCATCCACTTTAACATCATCTATACTTACAACAAAACCTAAAAAAACCAAGTTATCCGTTCGAAAAGTACACTTATTCATGTTAGCATAAAGTTTTTTCTTTCTAAGCACATCTAACACCTTACACAAATGCTGAACATGATCTTCTAAGTTCTTGCTGTAAACTAAGATATCATCAAAGTAAACAACCACAAAATGCCCTATGTATGCCCTAAGAACATGGTTCATTAATCTCATGAATGTACTAGGTGCATTTGTAAGCCCGAATGGCATCACTAACCATTCATACAACCCTTGCTTAGTTTTAAACGCGGTTTTCCACTCATCCCCTTCTTTTATCCTAATCTGATGATACCCATTTTTTAAATCAACCTTAGAAAAGATGCAAGACCCATGCAACTCGTCTAACATGTCATCTAATCTAGGTATAGGATGGCAATACTTAACCGTTATATTATTGATGGCTCTGCAATCGACGCACATCCTCCAGCTTCCGTACTTTTTTGGTACAAGTAATACGGGCACAGCACATGGACTCATGCTTTCACGGATATATGAAGGGAGGAGAAGAGAAGAAGCAATAAAAGCTTGTGGAGTTACGAGACATACCTCGGAACTCACACAAGACCATGCAGAATTAAAGAGATAGTTTAAATTCAAAATAGATAGAAAAATTACAAAGGAAAATAAGATAGAATGGGCCGAGTGATAACAATGGGTTGGGGTAAAGTATGTGGCCTTGCCTCATTAAAAACCTCCCTTAGAAAACTCAATAGGAAAAAACCAAGGAGAGGGAAAAAGAGTACAAGTCCACATACCTCCATTGTCATCGCTTAGATGGCTTGAATTACAACCAATGTGGCTGGACAAGCATCACATCTAAGACTGGCCTGAATGGTAAGTAGACGATTGTTGATGATTTGATTGAACTCTTTGGCTCTAGTCCTTGTCATGGGACCAACGGGAACAATTAGTGCTGCATCCTCTTCAGCTCCAAGCTCCTCGGGTTCAAGCTGTGGTTTAGTTCCATTCTCCAAGCTTTCCATGCTCAAATCATGCTCCAAGCTCTCCATGCTCACATCAAATTCACATCTTTTTGATCACATCCTTCTTCCTCAGGCTCGAAAGTTTCAACCTCTGCAGCAAAATGA
This sequence comes from Cardamine occulta, assembly GCA_028015245.1. NCBI lineage: Eukaryota > Viridiplantae > Streptophyta > Magnoliopsida > Brassicales > Brassicaceae > Cardamine > Cardamine occulta. Next base: position 7,110,810 of record CM051368.1, read on the forward strand.
ACCGTCTTCTTATTCACCAGAATGTTATGAACCGAATCCAACTTAGTCTTCAGCTCAGCAATCTATTTTCCATCTATGTTTCCAGCTTGCTTTTGTCTCTCAAAATCATCATTCTTGGTGCTATTACTAGACGCCAAATTCTCAATCAACACATATGCTTCTTCTGGAGACCTTGTGTTGAAATTCCTGTTACTAGCAGCATCTAAAGCCATCTGATATCTCCAATCAACACCTCTGAAGAAAATACCCAACAGCTGAACTTCACTGAAACCATGATGCAGACAATCTCTTTGGTAAGCCCTAAATATCATCCAAGCAGCCTTGAATGTTTCAGTCGGTCTCTGCGTGAACTGAGAGATGTTATTCCTCAAATCCTCAGACCTCGCATAATCATAGAAGTTTCACAGAAAAGCTCTCTTGGTATCCTCCCAATTGGTTAAAGACCCTTTAGGCAATTGTTTCAACCAATAAGCTGCTTCACCACTAAGAGAGTGTGGGAAAAGCTTACAAAAGAGGTAGTCACAGCTGACTCCGTTGTGCTTCATGCTAGTCATCAGATCTTTGAATCTCTCAATGTGATTCATGGGATGCTCATGAGAAAGCCCATGGAAAGGATGATGTCCAACTAAGGTGTAGTAGGACACTTCAGCTCAAAATCGGCTCGCTGGAAAGTAGGAAGTCAAATTGCAGACCTATTTGCATAAAACTCATCAGGTCTGTTGTAATCTTTAAGTGTTCTCTTGCGCATTCTCTATGCCTTCAATAGCTACTGGCACAATGGGGTTCCCATTATCATCAAGTCTCTGCCCTTGGTTGTTGCACACATGACCCTCTTGATCCTTAAGAACACCAGCTTCATCTTGCAGTAATACTACTCGTTCAGCCATTTCTGCTGGTTTCTTTGCTTTCCTTTTTGCTCGTTCTAACTTTTCAACTAACCAAATCTTAACAAAAGAATTCCTCAATAATTCAATAACTCAAATATCTCAAATACTCGCTAACATGGATCTTAAGCAACTAAACATCAAACTCAAAGCACAAAATAATAAAATCAACTAAACTCAAACTCCTAATAAAACCATCCGTCCCATCCAACGTCTCCTTAATCTTTATTACCTGCATCAACGAGTGGATGCGTAAAAAACAAAAGTTGCCTAGTGAAGCGATCGTCCCATCTAACAGGTTTTAGTGTCAAGACAATTTAATATATGTGCATGATTAATCAAGTTAAGTCAATATAAAGCAACAGTTCCCTCAAACGCATATGCCGAAGCACATACAACACAACAAATGGAACCAAACTCTCAAGACATCAAACGCAATACCTTTAACATAAACAAGACAACCAACACAACCAAATCACCACCAACACAAACCACAGTCACGCACTCACCTTAATATCTCAGAGGCTTTTGATTAATCAATCAATACAAATATCTAACCAACACCCCAACAAAATACATACTCACAATCACAAAAACCCTTACCGATTCGGGTCCGCGTGAGCTATGCTAACCAAATCTCCAAACTACTTAAGCTTCTTGAAGATCTCTGCCACAGAACCACTAACCATCTTAAATAACACTGGATTTGCGATGAGATTTGCTTACCAATTGACGAACTCTCGGACGAACGGTAAAGCTCTAAGGGTTCACAAACAACTCCTCAAATAGATCAACAACTGGCAGATTTTCTGTGATAAATCAACATTAATACCTTAATAACCAGATCTGATCGGAACAGAATCACAAAAATAACAAAGGAATCGCTTACCCATTCACGAACCTTGATTCTCGGCCAAAATCTCCAAACCACGAAGCTCTAGGGTTCTTAGCTCTGGCTGCGCAAACTCTCTGTGTTATGCGACTCTAAAACCCTCAAAACTCTTATACAAATTGTCCCTTAAGTTTAATCCACGAATTGAACCTCGGACCTTAAGAAAAACCCACCAAAAACTCACAAATAATGGCCCATCTTCATAATATGACTCGGCCCTTCACACCACCGCCTTATTCCATACTTAGAATATATTTCACGAGTTTTGGACTTGACAAAACTCGATTTGACTGAACCAATCAAATTTGGGTCACAAACCACCTTAATCCGCATATCTGGTTCCATACCCAACCCAAAATATCAAAATCTCTTTAAACCGATTCCAGCTCGTTCGATTGTCACTAATTCCCAAAATATTAGGATTGATCGAAACAGAAATTCATTTGACCGAGCCAATTGGTCCAAGCCCAACAATTTCCCCTATTTGGTTTGTAGTCATTCTTTAATGAATCCTGGTCCAATCAAGAATTCTAGATGGCCCAGCCAAATTCCATCTTGATCCAACTTAATCATTTTCCAAAATAATTCAACCCTGACTTCCCCAGCCTGAGCAGACCATTTTCATTTTTCGGACAAAACTTGTCTAAAATCTGACCAAACCTGTCCGGATCCGACCAGAATTGTCCGAAAGTGACCAAACTCTATTTTTCGACCAAACTTGTCCATTTCCAGACCAAACATGTTTTCCCGAACACACATGTCCGAACGACCAAATCTGTCTGAATGACAAAACCTCGGAATTTCTTGACTGGCCGTAACATTGCCCGTACCGAGACTCCATTGCCCGGAACACGGGTGTTACAATTCTCCCTCACCTCAATTGGATTCGTCCTTGGATCCATCGTCTTTCTTGGTTTTTACTTGCTTACCAAACCACTTCTTAAAATGGACTTTCATAACCTCTTCCGGTTCCCACGTGACTTCTTCCTCTCTGTCACGATCACAAACAACATTCAACATCCTAATGGACTTTTTCTTTACAACCTTTTTCTTTTTGTCTATCACCTTGACCGGCTTACCTGCAATACTCATATTCGGCTGTAAGTCCGAAGGTACACTAGGCAAAACTGTGTCCCCAGAGGTTATGCACTTCTTTAGCATAGAAACATGAAACACCTTATGAAATGCAAACATTGCCGGAGGCAATTCCAACTTATAGGCAACCGGTTCGATCCTTTCCAGAATCTATACTGTCTATATACCTCGGTGACAACTTAGAACTCATCAATGCTCGATATTTCCCCTTATATGTGATCATCTTTAGATACACTAGATCCCCTACGGCAAACTTCAAATCTCTACGATGCTTATCGGCATAACTCTTTTGTCTATCCTGTGACTCTTTCATTTTAGCTTTCAAAACTTTTATTCTCTCGGTGGTCTCTTGAACAAAATCTCGACCCAAAATGCTACGCTCCCCCACTTGGGTCCAACATATGGGTGTACGACAAGGACGTCCGTATAAAGCCTCGAACGGTGACATACCAATGCTTGCATGATAACTGTTGTTGTATGCAAACTATGCCAAGCTCAAATGGTCTGTCCATCTTTCACCCCAATCCAAAACACATGCCCGCACCATGTCCTCTAGCGTTTGTATGTTACGCTCGGACTGACCATCGGTCTGCGCATGATGTGCGGTACTCATGTGCACTTTTGTGCCAAACTTCTTCTGAAGCTCTCTCCAAAACTTACCAGCAAACTTAGAATCTCGATCAGACACTATACTAGCCGGTACCCCATGTAACCGTACAATCTCTTTAACATACAACTCGGCTAACCTTTCTGCATTATCCTTTTTACACATTAGAAGGAAATGTGCAGCCTTAGTCAATCAATCCACGATTACCCAAATCGCATTCTTCTTGTCACACACCGGCAATCCGGTCACAAAATCCATGGTGATCTGATGCCACTTCCATTCGGGAATCGGTAAACTTCTCAACAACCCACCCGGAACTTGGTGTTCCGCCTTAACTTGCTGACAAACGGGGCAACTTGCCACCCAACCTGCAACATCCCGTTTCATACCATTCCAATGGTAATAACGCTTAAGGTCGTGATACATCTTGGTGGTACCCGGATGTATCGACAACTTGGACTGATGTGCTTCCTTTAAAATTTCTTCCCTTAAACTCTTATCATTAGGAACACACACCCGACCATTAACCAAAATTGTACCATTGCTCGAAGTTTGATACTCCGTCTTATCATTATGTGCCACTCCTACTAAGTGAGCATCCTTCCCTTGGGTAATCCGTACCCGGGTCAATAGATCGGCTTGATCCGCGGCTCCTAAACCTAATGGTTCTGTCTCATCCGTTAAGACATTCAATCTCAATGGGCCAATCATACCAATAAGACCTTCCATGTCCTTCTCGGTATCTCTCACAACCCTTTTTCTACTCAAAGCATCAGCCACTAAATTAGCCTTATCAGGATGGTAAGGTATTTCCAAGTCATAATCAGCCACAAACTCCATCCATCTCCTTTGCCTAAGATTCAACTTGGGCTGAGTGAAAATGTACTTCAAACTCTTATGGTCCGTGAATACTTGCACCTTTTTTCCATACAAATATGATCTCCAAATCTTAAGTGCAAATACCACCGCGGCTATTTCCAAATCATGGGTGGGATAGTTACCTTCATGCTTTTTCAATTGCCTAGAAGCATAAGCTATCACTTTGTACTTTTGCATCAGAACACACCCAAGCCCAATTCTAGATGCATCCGTATAAACTACAGACGGTACACCCGGTTCAGGTAATGCCAACACCGGCGTATTGGTAAGCATCTCCTTAAGCTTACAAAAACCCAACTCGCACTCCTCGGACCAAACAAACAGTACATTCTTCCCGTAAGCTTGGTCAACGAGTTAGCCATACTAGTAAAACCTTTCACAAACCTTCTATAATACCCGGCTAATCCTAAGAAAATTCAGATTTTGGTAGCATTTCTTGGCCTCAGCCAATCCTCAATTGCCCTAATCTTTTCTGAGTCCACGGACACTCCTTTGTCTAACACCACATGACCAAAAAATCCAATCTCCCTTTGCCAAAAACTACACTTACTCAATTTGGCAAACAACTTATGCTCACAGAGCTTACTCATCACAACCCTTAAGTGATGCTCGTGGTCCTCACGAGTCTTGGAATAAACCAAAATGTCATCAATGAATACTATCACAAACTCATCTAAGTATTCCCGAAACACATTGTTCATCAACTTTATAAATGCTGTTGGGGCATTCGTCAACCCAAACAGCATGACCACGAACTCAAAATGCCCATAGCGCGTCCTAAAGGCTGTCTTCCGCACATCCACTTCATCAATTGGAATTTGATGATAACCCGATGCCAAATCAATCTTGGAAAACCATGTGGCTCCCCGTAACTGATCCAACAATTCATCAATCCTTGGCAATGGGTACCTATTCTTCACTGTCACCTTATTCAATCCACGGTAATCAATGCAAAGTCGAAAGGTTCCATCCTTCTTCTTTACAAACAATACCAGAGCTCCCCACGGTGAACTACTAGCTCTTATGAATCCCTTTTCCATAAGTTCACCCAGCTGCTTCTTAAGCTCAGACATCTCAGCAGGTGCCATCCTATACGGTGCCTTAGAAGTTGGAGCTGTACCGGGCTCAAGCTCAATTGTGAACGGATCCAACCTTGACGGTGGCAATCCGGTTATCTCACGAAACACATCTTTAAAATCTTGGACAACCAGAATGTCCTCCAACTCCAACTCACTACCCTCCTTCACCGTAGTGATAGTAGCCAAATACGCCTCACATCCTATCTTTAACAAACACTCCACTTGAATGGCCGATACAATCAACCTTCCAGACGTCGGTCTAACACCTTGGTAAACTAACATCCGCTTGCCCATTTCAAAGCTCACCATTCCCCGATGACAATCCAAGTGAGCCTTGTACTTCCCGAGCCAATCCATGCCTAGGATCATGTCGTATGTTTCCACCATACAGATCACTAGGTCGGCTCGCATATCTACTCCTCCAATCCAAGTAGGCACGTCTCTGACCCTTCCTAAGGTCCTCATGAGTTGCCCACCGGCTGCCCTAACCCATCCTTGATGGCCTCCCGGTTACTTCCGGAAACCGCCTCTACCGATCATCTCCGGTTTCACGAAACAATGCGAAGCTCCCGAGTCAAACAAAACATGGGTCTCTATTCCACCCATACTCAATGTCCCAGTGATCGGACGAGAAGTGCTCGGATCATTGGTTCCATCCGCCAACGAGTACACATGGTGCACACCTGCTGGCTTCTTAGGAGGTGGTGGTATTGCCAGCTCCCGCCCTTGATCCTGCTTTGCTGCCAACTTCGGACACTGATTCTTAAAGTGCCCCGGTTCCTTACAATAGTTACATGTCCTTTCAACCTCCGGTTTGGGAAAATTTGCGATCCTATGATCCTTACTACCACACCTGAGGCAACCTCCACTCGAGTATCCAGATCCACTCTCACCACTTGGCTTACCAGCACCCGTGGCTTCCCACTTTCTCTTTTGTCCAGAAATATTACTAGACTTGTTACCGAACGAACCACCTTGAGACTTGCGGTTATCCGCTGTCTTGGCTTGCTTCTTACTGTCCTCAGCAATCATCCCAGATTCTATCACAGCCGCCTTCTCCACAAGGTCAGCCATGGACCTATAGTCCCGCATCAAACACCGATTATGCAATTTCAACCGCATACCGCGCATGAACCTACGGATATGAACCCGTTCATCCTCCAAATCTCTCCCAGCATAACGTTTAAGGCTATTAAACTCAGTCTCGTACTCTCTCACAGACTTGGACCCTTGCCTTAAATCAAGAATTTGATTCTCCAACCGGTCCAAGGCTTCTTACGGAAAGTACTTAGCATTGAACTCTTGCCGAAATTCTTCCCAAGTTCTCACCACCCTACCACGGCGGGTAGTCACACCTTCCCACCAAGTGTGGGCTTCACCTTCCAAAAAGTGAACTCCCAGGTCCACCTTATATTGTTCCGGACACCTTACCGAAGCAAAATTTCTTTCCACACAGCTTCTCCATTCATCGGCATCAGCCAGTTTAACACCACCTAAAAAATACCGAGTACCCATCTTTTGCATATGCTCCATCACCTTAAGGTACAGTGGCATACACGGCTCCACATTTACATTCCCCACACCTTCCACGGGAATATAAACCCAAACATCGGCATGCACACCATTGGCTCCGGGCAACCCATTGCCCACACCAATACCATTCGCACCCACCGGTTGCACCCCGGGCACTTGTCCAACTACTGGCAACCTCTCAGCCAACTGAGCCAGAGTCGCCATCACAGGAGCCAGTGCTGCCTGAATCGCAGCTGCCACATCCATACCACGGTTATCCGCGCTATCAACAGTCGCATTCTCGCCGGCTCTCGCGGCTTCATTCCCCTCACTAGAGTGAACTCTAGAATTCTCACCATTCTCACCGTTCCTACGCGTGTTTCTGGTTTTACGAACCATCTGCATATCCCAAACCCAAAACTAAGTTCACACAAACTTAGCCAACACCACGCCAAACGGCTTCATAAACCATTCATCACAACAATTTCTCAAAATTAACAACAACCCAAAAGACTTACCGCGAGACTTGGCGTTGGAAGGATGATTTTACCCCAATCAAATCACTAACTACACAGCCCTAGAACCAAGCATGCTCTGCTACCAAACTGTAACATACTTGTCACAGATTGTATCAGATTACGACTACAATAAACTCAAGCAAATGCACAACCAAACAATCCTAGGATCCAACCATGCTCTGATACCAAACTGTAACACCCCTATCCGTAAAATCTGCCCTAACAATGGTGTTAACCGGTAGACCTCAAAAATTTTCTCGATAATTCTCTAAGTCTCAAACGAAGTTTCCGGATTTCCTCAAATTTAAAGTTTATATGCACATCGGAACTACAATAGTTAAGTCATGCAAGCGAGTCTCAAAATTTCACAAATAAATTCCATTCAACTAACCAAATCTTAACAAAAGAATTCCTCAATAATTCACTAACTCAAATATCTCAAATACTCGCTAACATGGATCTTAAGCAACTAAACATCAAACTCAAAGCACAAAATAATAAAATCAACTAAACTCGAACTCCCAATAAAACCATCCGTCCCATCCAACACCTCCTTAATCTTTATTACCTGCATCAACGAGTGGATGCGTAAACAACAAAAGTTTCCTAGTGAAGCGATCGTCCCGTCTAACAGGTTTTAGTGTCAAGACAATTTAATATATGTGCATGATTAATCAAGTTAAGTCAATGTAAAGCAACGGTTCCCTCAAACGCATATGCCGAAGCACATACAACACAACAAATGGAACCAAACTCTCAAGACATCAAACACAATACCCTTAACATAAACAAGACAACCAACACAACCAAATCACCACCAACACAAACCACAGTCACACACTCACCTTAATATCTCAGAATCTTTTGATTAACCTACAGACACATAAAATCAATCAATACAAATATCTAACTAACACCCCAACAAAATACATACTCACAATCACAAAAACCCTTACCGATTCGGGTCCGTGTGAGCTATGCTAACCAAATCCCCAAACTACTCAAGCTTCTCGAAGATCTCTGCCACAGAACCACTAACCATCTTAAATAACCCAAAACTATCGGACCAGAACACTGGATTTGCGATGAGATTTGCTTACCAATCGACGAACTCTCGGACGAACGGTAAAACTCTAAGGGTTCATGAACAACTCCTCAAATAGATCGACAACTGGCAGATTATCTGTAATAGATCAACATTAATACCTTAATAACCAGATCTGATCGGAACAGAATCACAAAAATCACAAAGGAATCGCTTACCCCTTCACGAACCTTGATTCTTCGCCAAAATCTCTAAAACTCGAACCTCTAGGGTTCTTAGCTCTGGCTGCGCAAACTCTCTGTGTTATGCGACTCTAAAACCCTCAAAACTCTTATACTAATCGTCCCTTAAGTTTAATCCACGAATTGGACCTCGGACCTTAAGAAAAACCCACCAAAAACTCACAAATAATGGCCCATCTTCATAATATGACTCGGCCCTTCACACCACCGCCTTATTCCATACTTAGAATATATTTCACGAGTTTGGGACTTGACAAAACTCGATTTGACTGAACCAATCAAATTTGGGTCACAAACCACCTTAATCCGCATATCTGGTTCCATACCCAACCCAAAATATCAAAATCTCCTTAAACCGATTCCAGCTCGTTCGATTGTCACTAATTCCCAAAATATTAGGATTGATCGAAACAGAAATTCATTTGACCGAGCCAATTGGTCCAAGCCCAACAATTTCCCCTATTTGGTTCGTAGTCATTCTTTAATGAATCCTGGTCCAATCAGGAATTCTAGATGGCCCAGCCAAATTCCATCTCGATCCAACTTAGTCATTTTCCAAAATAATTCAACCCTGACTTCCCCAGCCTGAGCCGACCATTTTCATTTTTCGGACAAAATTTGTCCTAAATCCGACCAAACCTGTCCGGATCTGACCAGAATTGTCCGAACGTGACCAAACTCCATTTTCCGACCAAACTTGTCCATTTCCAGACCAAACATGTTTTCCCGAACACACATGTCCGAACGACCAGATCTGTCCGAATGACAAAACCTCGAAATTTCTTGACTGACCGTAACATTACCCGTACCGAGACTCCATTGCCCGGAACACGGGTGTTACACATACACCTGAAACACACAAGACAAGAAGAAAACAAAATATGTAAGATAAACTAAAAGAAATAAAAACTTAGTCTAAATTCTACAATTAAATCTATTGAAAACAAGAGTCCCCGGCAACGACGCCAAAAACATGATATGCTCAAAGTTTAATCCCTAGAGCTACACCGCAAGTGCACAGATATGCAATTGTAGTATACAGGGGTCGAATCCACCGAGACTCATAATATTTCACAATAGATTCTTCAGTTTCAAATTAAGCTAAGTAAGATAGGTGCTAAATAAAAGCAATGCAGAAAAGTAAATGAAAGTTGTTGTATTCAAATGAGAAAAACGTCAAGCTCAGGGAACTTCTCAAGAATTCAGGAAATGTAAATCAATGGACTGGCTAGGATCAAATTAAATTCCAATTCTCAAACTCAAAACACTAACTTAGAACAAACCAACTCTTGCTGTGAAAGTTCTCTATGCTTAAAACCTAGTAACCAAATTCCTTTGTAAGACATAAAATTTTAAACAAGCATTAAGTTCAAGTTTGATTTGTTCACACATTATCTAATCCAAATTCATTTGTAATTATCTAATTTGCTCACTCTAGGTTCTGTCAAGTTTCAAATCACACCGTCGTGCTAATTCAATAACCTAAGATTTAGATGCTAGGTGATCAACTAGATCTAGCATTTAGGACAACCTAGGTGAAGAACTTATAAAGTTGTGAATCATAACCATTCAATCAATGTTACAAATCCATGAAAACCCTAGTGAGAATCCCTGAACCTAACAAATGATCTACTTAGACATAATCACTGAAATCAAAGACATAAATAGAATAGAAATAATAAATAAACTCAAAAGGGAAATAGAAACAGGGGTTCAAGATCTTCTCTCAGAAGTACAGAGTAAAATCAGCCCCAAGCTCTTAATCTCTCTTAAAGTCTCCTTCCAAAAAGATTAGATTAGATCCCACAGACCTAAAAACCCTAAAATATAATCTAAAACACAACTTGGGTCTTTTTGTAAATAAAAGAAACTTTTAGGCAAAGTTGTAAATCTTCAAAACTTGTAAATTTCCGAGTGTGCTTCAGCATGTGTGATATGATCCTCCCTAGAATCGGCACTTTCGAGGGGTAGAACGAAAGAATAGATAGATGGATAGTGATGAAGTGAATGGAGATCGTCAAGGTTTGAATCGCGTATATGACACACCTTGATTCGGTTTGATTGAAGGATATTACTCACCAACAATCAGGCTTTGTTCTTCAAAGAATACAAGAGAAATCACTCTCAAATTTTAAATAAAAATCTTGGATGATCCGAAAATGAGTACAAAAATAGAGTTTTAAAGAAAGATGGAGTAAAGAAAAAGCTAGAATTAATTCATAGAAATTTAAGAAAAATATTAACTAATTTTTGAATTTCTCTTGGACTCTCCCTCGCCAACTCTTCCACTTCTTGGTCCGAAATTTAGTTTTCCTTGGGCTTAAAATTTATGAAAATAAATGTCCAAAAATTATTGGACTTGGACCTGCACTTGTCTTGTTGACTCTTGTGGACTTCAAGAGCTTTCCAATGATATTTAGATTGTCTTCTAACTCTTTCCGTTTCACCGGAAAACTGCTCTTAAAGTTAAGGGACAACGGAATCCAATCTTCAGAGAACTACCCCAGAAGAACGGCCATAACTTTTCAATTGAAGCTTCGATTTAGGATCCGCTTGTGGCTGTGTCTAGGTCATGATGTCGTGCATCTCTCCAGAAATTATAGCACGAAAAAGAATCTGTTTGATCCTTCGTTTTCCTTTCTCCCAGAACCAGTCGATGATGTCTTCTTCTTATTTTCTCTCTCTTTCTCTTTTTTTTCTCTCTTCTTCGCATGATCTCTCTCACTCTATCATGATCAGGGAGGCACGGTAATAAGAAAAGAAAAATCTAATATTTCTTTATATATGTCTTCGCATTTATTTAGGAATTGAGCTTAGTGGGCTTTTAACAGGTTTCGACTCCATGATCTAAAACTGCGAAATCGGAGTGTTACATTATGATTAGGCTTGACTAAAAGAGATAACAAATGAATTATATAATGTATTGGTATTATCTCAAGTCTAGTTGAAACCATAATCAAATCAGACATTAGTTGCTCAAAACTCTTATTATTCGGATTTGTAATTTTATTATGCAGATAGACTCATATTCGTTATAACCCCATGCCCAACCCGGTTTTTTGGATAAAATTTATAGCCTTGCATTTAACTTTTTTTATGGATTACCAATTAAATCTACATGTATTGGTTTTAATCATTTTAAAACTGTGTTTATTTATATGAAGTAAAAGATGAATTCACAAAGATTAAAATATAGATAGGTTTTATTGAGTTTTATATATTACATACGCACATAATAATGTTATATAGATATATCAAATTCCATGGTACATTACATAAGTAAAACCTATAAAAATTCACTCATCTTTTTTATAAAAAAGCAAAAAAAATCACCCATATAAACACATACATTTGCCACGACACCCTCCGTCGCTTTACTTCTCAATGGATGTTTCGAAAAGACGTGCCTCCAATGAAGAGTTCTCGCTTAATATTTTTCTACTTCCCAACTTGAAACATCAATGTTAGTCATGTCTTTTCTCATCAGCTTCTCTCAGATAGTTAAGTATTGTGTTGTGTCTTGGAGCTTGAGGAATTCGGAGGTGAAGCCCACATGGCTCGATTTGGCCTGACCCATCCACCAGTGTCGATCATAGTTGGCGGTTCATTGTATTCTGGCTTCGTTTCACCTTCACCCCTTGATGTGCCTATATTATCCATTTGATTATGTTCTTCCTCCCTCGAGCCATGCCTTTGCGTTTGTTTATGACCTTGACCGATAATCAAATTAACTGACTTCTCTACCCGAGCAACCACACGGTCAACTCCAAGATTGGGATGATAAAAACCAGATTTGTTCCTCTCATCGCGGTTGTAGCCACCCTGATGATTCGCCATTTTGCAAGGAGATAATTAAAAAGTTTTCTTGTGAATTTCAAAGTTGGAAAGAAATATACACACCTCTCCACTTTTATAGGGGTATTGCTTACACCTCAAGCGTGGTACAAGGCAATATTCGACACTCAAAGAATCATATTCCTCCACTATTAGTGTTATACAACAAATAGTAAAATCGTAGATTAAAATTTGAAGTACCATTTACTCAGATTATTCAGTATTATATATTTTTTTTTATTTAGAAATCTTGGAATAGACTCATGCATCTCTTAGAATTGGAATCAGTGTTTGATAAATTATAACTCCTTTTGGAAATATAACTCCTGTTCGATCCTATAAGTTCCAATATTTTCGGCTTATTTGGATTCAATCATCAGTTCAACCACACGTTGATTACTTGATTAATTTTTGCTAAATCTAAAAAATTTGTCATTTAATCTTCTCGATCTCATTATGAATTTTATTCGCACTCTATTCCATTTGGTCATTTCATTTATTTCTATAACTATCCATGCTTTATGACTTTAAGTGATCATGATTCACAATCTACAAAATAATATTTTCTTTTCTTTTTTCTGTTAAAGTTAGACCAAAATTTTTTGTGAAACATATTTAATATTAAGCTAAGAGATGTCATATTTCACATAATTAGTTTAACTAGTTTGCTTTATGTTTTATCTTGTGGACATGTAAATGTGATCATAGTTGTTGAAACTGAGACGGAAGGACTTGTTTTGACAACACGTCCTTGAATCTATGGTTGCTTGTTAAAAGGCCTTACTTCTTCCTTCTTTACCGTTAAAAACCTTGTGGAACCCAGTTGTACACGTCTTTCGTGTGATCTAACTCACTCAAAACAGTCCTAACTTTTGTTTTTTAATCATTATAGTTATTGTACGAAGAATTAATCTTATGAGAAAAAAACAAAAATATATGTATCAATAAAGAGAAAGAATATTAGTGGAAGCACCCTTGACCCCATTGGTTAAGAGTTTAAAAGCTTCTATACAAAGTATAAAAAAAATCTGAGAAAATTGAAACTTATTTTGCAAATTATTCCTTTCTACTTATTTTATCAGTTTCTATGAAACTATGAAATATGCAATCGTACAACATCAACAAAAATAAATAATTTTTTTTTTTAGATTTTTGAACTGTTTTAATAAATTTATAAGTGTTAGACAAAAAAAAAAAAAAAAAATCTTTTTTTGTATGAGAAATTGCTTTGTCAGTTCAAACACCTTTGTAGGATATTTGTTAGGTTCTCTTTTTCTTTTTAGAATCCCATAAGGCAATGGCAATATGTTGAGCAAACGTCTCACATGTCCCTAACAGGGAAAAAGAAATCTGCTTTGTCCCTATTTAATCCACATGTCCCTTATTAAAATGTTTCAGATTGTGAAGACCAAACTACCTTTGTAATATTATTAAGAAAACAAAAAAAAAAAAAGGAAAAAAGAGAAGAAATCGAAGCGAAGCTCGGGACTCCGCCGCCGCCGCCTTCAAGCTCAGTCGTCGAGCTGTCTCCGGCCACGGCGAGCTCACTGGTCAACCTCGCCTGCCGACATCTGCATTGGTGTTATTCCGTTATTCAGCTTCAAAATCCAGATTCTTTGGCAATTAGGTATATTTGAGGATTTGCTAGAGATTTGCTATATGCACATTGGATGGATGTTTTACCATAGTTTCTAGGATCGATTAAGATTTTAAATTGGTAACAAACGGATTTCAGTGGTTGAATCGTAGTGTATTATAGATTAGAAGATCCAATTTAAATTCTTGCGATTGAGACCTGGGTAATACTAGTATAATTTGTACCAAGTATTACTGATAAATGTAGTAGAACTAGTATAACTTGTAACTGGTATTACTGATAAATGTAGTAGAACTTGTATAACTTGTAACAAGTAATACAGATAAATGTAGTAGAACTAGTATAACTTGTAACAAGTAATACTAATAAATGTAGTAGAACTAGTATAACTTGTAACAAGTAATACTGAAAAATGTGGTATAACTAGTATAACTCGTAACTAGTATTACTGATAAATGTAGTATAACTAGTATAACTAGTATTATTGATTTAGTTTTTTTGTGTTTTGGCAGGATACAATGAGCAACAACGTCAGCATACATTTTAAATGCCAAGGTCGCATGTATAGTTTAATGTTGAAGACATCAGTGGAGGAGATAACTTTGTCGATGATAGAAGTTAGGATATACAAGAAGCTTGCGTTAGATGAAAGTAAGGTTAAATTGCAATTGAGTTACTATCCACTGCTGGTGGGATGTGAGGAACAATTTATTATTTGTGATGATGAGGATATGTGTGTTTATCTAACGTCCATTGATAAAGAGAACCGTAGATGTATGTTGTTTGTGGAGGTCATCACTAGATCGGAACTGCCTGAGCAACTGTCGAGAGCCGGAAAAAGTTCTTTTGGTAAGAATTATGGCGACCTGGATTCAAATGATGGTGTAATCGGAGATAATGCCATGACTCTGTATGTAGAAAAAGAACAAGCAAAACAACAAAATGAGGCGACAGTGGATGATGATGAAGGTGTATCACGTGATGAAGGTGTGGATTGGTCGTATATGGGTGATGATTATGTAGAGGTTCCACCTGTTGTAGAAACTAGTCAGTTTGTAGAGGAATGGGAAGACGGTTTGGGAGTGACTGTACTTCAAGAATTTCCAAGTAGGAAGGCATTGCAAGATGTGGTGGATAGAGGCTCATTTGTCAACAGTTTTTGTTTTGATATAAAAAAGTCTGATCTGGGACGTTTAGTGCTCAAATGTAGTCAAGAAAGCTGTAAATGGGGTTTACGAGCTACAAGGATTCAAAATACAGAAATTTTCTCGATTAGAACGTACACCAAGATGCATACATGCTCTCGGATTAGTCAGAGCGACAGCATCAAAACGAAGAGGCAAGGGACACCACAATTAGTTGCATCCATTTTGGTAGAGGATTATCCGGGAAAAATGAAAACTCCAACTCCTAGAGATATCATGGATCTTGTTCAGACAAAATTAGGTGTGAAGATATCATAGTCCACAGCATTGAGAGGGAGAAATCTAGCTGTTAGTGATTTGCGTGGTACCCCGGAAGAAAGCTACAAGTTGTTGTATTGCTATTTGCACATGTTAGAGAAGAAAAATGATGGTACAATTACACGTGTGGAATTGGATGAGAAGAAAAAATTCAAGTACCTATTCATAGCTTTAGGAGCTAGCATTGAAGGTTTTGAAGTCATGAGGAAAGTGATAATTGTGGATGCAACTTTTCTCAAGAACGGATATGGTGGTGTACTAATTTTTGCTACAGCTCAAGATCCTAATCGACACCATTATCCCTTAGCGTTTGGTGTACTCGATGGTGAGAATGATGCAAGTTGGACATGGTTTATAGAGATGCTAAAAACCGTTATACCAGACTCTTCCGAATTGGTATTTATGAGTGACAGAAATGCAAGGCTCATAAGCGCCATAGGTAATGTGTATCCCCAGGCTCATCATGGGTATTGTGTATGGCATTTGTCCCAAAATGTTAAAGGTCATGCTTCTAACGCTAACAAAGACGTAGTCGCATGGAGATTCATGGAGTGTAGTAGGCATTACACAATTGCTGAGTTCAATTCTGCTTATACTTCTTTTAGAACGAGATATCCTTCTGCGGCCAAGTATCTGGAGGAGAGTACAGTGAAAGAAAAATGGGCAAGGTGTTTTTTTCCAGGAGATAGATACAACTTAGACACAAGTAATGCTGTGGAATCTTTGAACAGTGTTTTCAAGGACGCAAGGAAGTACTCTTTAATACCCATGGTTGATGCGATCATTACAATGTTTTCTCATTGGTTTAATGAACATCGGAAGAAGGCTGTGTCTGGAACGATAAAAAACAAACTGGTGCCTTTAGTAGAGAACTGCATGCACGATTTATGGGGTGTTGCTGAGAAGTTGATTGTGACAGAGCTAAACACTTTTGAGCTTGAATACAATGTCATCGGTAGTGATGGAAAGACTTATATGGTAAACTTGCTCTCCAAAAGTTGCAGTTGCAGGGTGTTCGATATTCAAAAGTATCCTTGTGTGCACGCACTAGCCGGTTATATTGAATTCCTAAGGCATGATGATAGACCTCGTGATATCCAATTACATGAGTTGTGTTCAAAATATTATTGGACGGAGCTGTGGGCAATGGCGTATTACAGGACAATCTATTTAGTCCCGGATAAGTCTCAATGGGATGTTCCAGATGACATCAAAAGCAAAACAATCATACCTCCGGATCGAAAAGTAAAAAAAGGAAGAAAGAAAGTGAAAAGGTTGCCATCGGCTGGAGAACGGCGTCCAAGGACGCAAAATAAAAGGCGGCCAAGACAAGGACTCCAATGGTTGTTATTTGAAAATTGTAGTAGTGTTTAATTCTGATCTCTTCACCTTTTGTTTCGTAACACTTTTTATTGGTTAGGACAACTACGTATAACTTGTTTTCCGTTATTCTATATATTGGTTTTGTGATTATGTTAATTATGTTACAGAAACTGTTTCAATGTTACAATGTTTTAAACTTGTATTTACATGGGGTGTTATTTTAATTTTTAAATAATTTGGACATATATTTTTTTTAAATCCTATTAATAAGCCCAATGTACATCATATTTGTTTTAAAAATTTGTTATGAGTTTATTTTATATGTGTCTCAAGAATAAATTATAGGCATTGTAAACATCTGAAATATATGTTTCTATATGTATTTACAAGGAAATTACAATAATACTATTAATTAAGTTACTATGAAACAATCTACCCTATATAATCCTTATACTTTTAAGGTGAGTTTATGAATTATATCCAACTTATGGTATCAAAGTTACATAATTCTAGGTTTTTAACATATTAATGCACAAAACACTAAGAATTATATGTTAATCGATTTAAATCGAACGTAAAACTAAAATTTGTTTCTTTAAGTATATGTAATACTAATTAAAATGGAAAACATCCAAAGTATAACTACTTTGGAAGTTTGGTATAACTACTATCTTACGTATAACTATGTGTACTTAGGCGGCGCACATGTCATTAAAAACGGCGCACATGTGACGAAAACGGCGCACGTGTGTCAATATTTTGCGCGCCCAAACATCAATTTTCCAATTTTTTGGCTCCCGAATTTGGGTTTCCTTTTTATTTCTTTTTTGCACCAGTTATCTATTTCTCGAAATCTTTGTCTCACATTTATTCTACACACTCCTCTTTATCCTCCTCCATCGAGACATCATCGATATCTCCATCTCGAAGAAGACTTCGGGTAAGATCTGAATTTGTGTTAGGTCTTCGATTAGCTTTTCAATTTGACAAAAATCTGAGTTTGTGTTAGGTCTTCGATTAGCTTTTCAATTTGACAAAAATCTGAGTTTGTGTTAGGTCTTCGATTAGCTTTTCAATTGGACAAAAATCTGAGTTATTGTTTCGTCTTTGATTTCATATAAGATTAGGTTTTCATGGATAAACTATGTGAGAGCGACCCTTGGTACAATGAAATGAAGAGGAACAAGAGGGAAGAGGACATGCGTACATTAATAGCCGATGGTGACTATGGCCTTCCTTTAAGATGTCCATGTGGTGGTAGGATCATCGAGGAGATCTCAACCATAGCGCCGCATATAGGAAGGAAATACTTAACATGCAATGCGTTTAAGGTGAGAAGAGGATATCGATTTTAGATTAATGGCATAATATGATGGTATATATGTCTTTATGTGCAGAATATATGATGGTATATATGTCTTTATGTGCAGAATGATGGCTTACACATTCGGAAATCTTGGGAACTCGCTATCGAAGAAGAGGTCACTAAGTTGAGAGACATGTCCAATGAGGGAAGCTTCGAAATTCATGAATTGTACATCAACAACCTGCGTACGGAGCTGAAAAACAATGCTGAAGAGATTGCAAACCTGAAGGCCTCGGTGGCTAAGCTTGTGGCTCGAATCGAAAAGCTTTTTGGTCCTATGCCTTGATATAGAAACACTTATGTTTGTTTCTCCTTTGTAAGACTTATGTTAGTAAGACTTATGCTTTGTTTATTTTGTAAGACTGATATTAGTAAGACTAATCCTTTGTTTCGTTTGTAAGACTTATGCTTTGTTTCTTTTGTTTTATAAAGTATTACCAGTAGTAGTATTACAAACAGCATTGTTTTACAAAGTATTACAAACAGATAGTTTTACAAAGTATTACAAACATATAGTTTTACAAAGTATTACAAACATATAGTTTTACAAAGTATTACCAGTACAACGATTTCAAATACTAAAAAACATCATAGTTTCACAAAGTATTACTAGTACAACGAATTCAAATACTAAAAAATAGCATAGTTTCACAAAGTATTACCAGTACAACGAATTCAAATACTAAAAAACATCATAGTTTCACAAAGTATTACCAGTACAACGAATTCAAATACTAAAAAACAGCATAGTTTCACAAAGTATTACCAGTACAACGAATTCAAATACTAAAAAACAGCATAGTTTCACAAAGTATTACCGGTACTACGAATTCAAATACTAAAAAAAAGCATAGTTTTACCAAGTATTTTTAGGACTACCAATTCTAATACTAAAAACACAGCATAGTCTTCACACCGCATTTTTCTTTGACCTTGTCACACGCTTATTCTCGAATACTGCAATCCGTTTAACCCGACCCTTCTTAGGTGGCTGTGGAGACGGAACAACATGCTCGCTTGGTGGCTCCGTGGATCCAGCATTAAGCTCCTCTCCTGGCTCTGTGATACCAGCAGTATCGTACTCCTCGGTTGTTGGGTCTACAGGCTCCTGCAATCGAATACAGTTATACTCTAGTTTTCTCAACTATTACCGACAGTTATACTCCAGTATTACTAGTGTTACCAAAATCTTACCTTCTCTACAAATTCCTTCATAGAAGCTTCCAACAATCCAAGTCTTTTTTCAAACCCATCAACCTTGTCCAAAATTTTTGTCATCTGGGATCCCATCTTATTGATGACATCCACCAATTCGGCCAAAGTTGGGTCTCCCGGTCTTTCGTTGGGGGGTCTTTCTTTGGCGGCTGCTATTTCCTCGTTTATCGCATCCTCAGGATCCTCTTCTACTCTCGTAGCTACATCTTGGTTGTACATCTCTTCTAGCGTAATGGTTAATCCTTTACGGATACATTGCATCCAACTATCAACAACGACATCATGCTTATCATCGTCGTCATCTTCTTCCGTGATGTCAGCCATCAGAGAGTATTCTTCATCTCTAACTGGTAGGATACTATCAATATCCTGTCAACGTAAACAATGAAAAAAAATTATAAACATGACAACCGAAACTAATTTATATGTTGAAGATAACTAGTATAACTTGGATAACTCACCACAGTTGTACCAAGTTTTTTGTAAATTTTTGAAAGAGGAAACCCTTTACATTCGCCTTTCTTGAACCTTTTCTTGCACATCCTAGGACAATTTTACGCCTGGATAAGCTTCTAAGAATTGATCCCCCAACTCCGAAATTGCCTCAAATGCTAAAAGCTACACAACACATATAGTTAGAGTTAGCTTCAATTATAAGAATTACTAACAATGAACAATAACCTCATATAATTTTAACTAACCTCCATCGGAATACAAAAACCTGGAACCGCCATAATGTACCCTTGACGGTGCCTGCAAAATGAGCCATTGTGTGCTCGATCTCTTCTAGCAAGTGATCAAAAGACAATCTCCCCCAAGGAAATGTCTTACATAAATTGAGATCATCCACCGCTCTTAGAAAGAAGGGCTCCACAGGGGTGGCATCGTCTCCCGTCTTTGTTTGTGCGATCACAATGCTGGATAAGATGAAGAGGATCGCCATCTTTAACCTATCTCGAGTTCGCTCTCCCGGGACCATTTCCTCTAGCTTCTTCTTCACGTCTTGATATCGGACCGTCATCCCCTTAAATTGCCTTTTCATAAAGGCCTCACCGCCTGCGTTGTTATAGTTGACGGGATAATTCTTGCAATTCAACCCCGATATCAAAGCGTGCTCCTTGATCCCATAACGGATCGGAGTCCCGTTGACAACAAACCACGCTTCTTTCTTCTTTTCAAGGCATGCAGTTCGGAGAAGGAGCATCCACATCCCCATAACCTTGTGGTTTCTTTCCCGCGGCATGTGGAATATGTGTTTGAATTGCGGATGCTCTTCAAACCATTTCCGCTCAAATGCTGTGAGGGGATGTTCCAATTCATCAAGCGTCTTCAAGGCTTCGTAAATATAGCACCGAGTTGCCAATTTGATTTTCTTGTTGTACTCCGAAGGCGCGAAGTACATTCTTAGAGGTTGTAGTGGTGCCACCATCTCCTCGAAACCTCGCA